>JAIFGZ020000229.1:1222500-2682500 GCA_019925245.2 Oryza australiensis | reverse complement strand
AGAAATTTACTCTAACCATTTCTAAGGGTATAATCAGCAAAGAATACAATTATTCAAGGTATGAGATACAACAAATAGGTCATAACTACCATAACCATATTTTTAGATACTAATATAGTCTAAGTTCATATGCAAATTTTGCAAACAAATAATTTCATAACTCAAATTATGGGATTCAAAGTGTTCAAAGGATGGAAGGGAAAACTTGCCTTGATCTTGAGAAATGTCAGCACCTAATCCACGCCTTCTCCGTTTATGCAATTATCTAAATAAAATGCACGATATGCAATTAAACACCAAAAATAGACGAAAATCCAAAATGCTTTAAAATGCATGATTTGTGCATATTGAGTAGGTACTGACCTAAACTGAATTTAGGTGAAAGCATTTCTAATTTATCTTATTCGATTTGGGAGCTATTGATTTTAGAAGTTTACTCGGTATAGGGTAGTAGTTAGTTAGGTAGTGTTCTAAAATATCTTTGTAAAGTTATTTTTATTAGGTTCAACATTTCAGGGGTGTTGAGGTGTGTTTTCTAAGACTAAAGCATTTGGTTTCACAATTTTTGGAGTTACTAATAAATTATTATGTATTTTATAGTATAACGTGTTCTAGGTCTATATTGTTTAATAAGCGCATGACTTTAGAGTTGTAGGTCCACAATATGTTAACTTTTGATTTACTTGAGTAAACTGAATACATTTGCTATTTAATCCACTCTAATTCTACAAGTTTAGGCCCTTTTATTATTTTTCTTCATACTTTTGCAACTAAAGGTGATCTATGTCATTGTTTAACATACTAACCTAGATATTTGTTATATGAGCTAAGTGTGCCTAGTTTTGATGGTTAGGGATGGAACTTAGTCTTTCTCTGGTCCAACAAGTTTTATTTTGATTTATTTGGAGCTAATGTGCATATATACATATTTATACATACATATATATAGTACTTAACTACTATTATTAGCACCTATGTTTTCTTTGTAGGGTTTACTTACATTATTTGGCATATGAGTGACCATATTATTTTACCTAATGGAAGTTTATTATTTGCTGGTCCTATAGAAACTTGCTTCACCCAAAATGGAGTAAAGATGAAGTTTCTACAAATTTTTCAAGTTGAAGTGTGCACTACAGATTTTATTACATAGTAAGCATATATTTTTATTTTATAATTTGAAATTACATGTTTTGTTGTCTCTACAGAACTTGAGTTTATTCAGAAAGGAGTTAAAATGAATTTTATATTAATATCTAAAGTTCAGCTCATCTAAATCACATCATTGCAATATTAATAGCCTTAGAGGCATCTGGTACAAAGTAATTATATATTTTTATTTTTCCTAAATAGGGAGTGTAAGTCGGTGCATCTATAGGATTTAAGTTTGTCCAAAAATATGTTAAATTGGATTTTCTATGTATTTTTATAAGTTGGTGCAAGCTTTATGTGTGATTTTAATTATTTAAATTTTAGAGACAAAATTTGCACTATGAGTGCCAAGTTTTATACTTCTACCTTAAAGTTCATTATTTTGTAAAATTCACAAAAATTTGTTTCATCCCAAAATAAGTTATATTGAATTTTATATTGATTTTACAAGTTTGTCAAAATTTCTGTTGAAAAGATAGTGTTTTAGCATATTTCTTTCATATTTTCAATTTAGAAATTCATGGGGTCCAAAGGTTAGTGACGGGTCACTTTGCAAAAAGGCCCCCGGAGTTCTTGAATTAGAACCCGAGGTCCCTAGCATGTGCTGATTCAAATTTTATTAAGAGTCCTCGAGTTTTAGTGTATTTTCAGATGGATCCACGACCCCACATGCAAGTCTAACATGTTTTGCATTCACAACATTATGGGTTTTAAACATTTTCTAATTGAGGTCCATGCGTGCTAATTCATTTGGGGCCCACATGTCAGCGAAGCAGAGGCTGGGGAAGACAGAGCAGGGCGCGACGACGAGATTTGAGGCGGCGTCGGTGGCGAACGGTGGCGAGTCAGAGGGAGTGACCAAAAGAAGAAAGGTGCACAAGATTCTTGCGCACACGTCAGTGGTGGTCTCGTCGATGGCGATGGCCGGAATCAATGGCACGATAGCGCGAGCGACGGCTTGGTTCGGTGTGTTCATGCATGTTAAGCTCTAGCTCATTATAACACAAATCAAGGCATGCAAAAGTGGCTACGGGGTCTTTGGAGACTTACCCGGGGTCACGCGTGCTGTCGAAGCGTGAACAATGACGGCGATGTGAAAAGCGCTCCGGCGGCGGCGTTCTGCTCCGGTTGCACGGTGAGGGCTCAATTTATTTAGCAAACTGCCATGGATGTACGTCTCTATTGATGAGAAAATTTTCCACGCACTGGACTGAGAGATCTACTTAACTCTAGTGTAGGTCCAAACTATTAATTCAAGGTTCGTAGGCGTGCCAGTTGATTTGATCCTGCAATCAACAAAAAACAATGGAAAGTATTAGCTTGCAAACGATAGCTGATCGGCTGGTGGTCGATGACATATCGTCTAGGGTTAAGCCAATGCGGTGAACACTGAATCGACTGAGATAATTAAACCTAATTGATCGGTTGAAGATGTTCATAATATATAATCTAGATATCAAAACACGTTTAAACTATGTGATTGGGATAGATCGGTAGTGTACCAAGACAGTATAAATCACTTAAATCTAAAAGTGCTTCAATACGCATATTATGCATATACTTCAATCATAGTTGATGTCATAGATTTAATATGTATCAGCTAGTACTCTGATACCACTTTATACTAAGATATCGCTACCAGCTAAATATATTAAACAGAGATCGATCATATACTAAGATAACTTAACAGATCGATTACAAGCTTAATATATTTAATTATAGAGAGATCTTAATATAAAGGGCAGTTTTAACATATCAAGTAAATATAAAACATATAAGATAGTTAAAACAGATAATATCGGCTGAAACTCCGATACTATCTCCAATAATGATCATAAAACAAGATAGATCTGTTATGATTCTAAAAACGACTTAATAGATCGAACCTAACCGATGCAGCATTAAGAACCAAAAGAAGCATAGAATCTATAAAAGTCTCTGAACAACTTTTAAGATGGTAGATATACTATATAATCTAGATTAACACTGAAATCTAAACCTACCGGCTATCATCTAGCGACTAATGCTAGCCGATTAGTGTTTAGATCACAATGTCGATCTAAATTATATAGCATATATGATAATTGTGCAGACTACGAAGACAAGATTAGAGTATCATGATGATGGAAGCACTAATCTCGACAACGCAAACCGCTGTGACAAGAATTACCTTTTCGCTGGAGATCAAACGGTGCAGCCCAACTAGAAGCAGAAACTCGTCAAAACTATCAAAGGAAAAAAGGTGGCGATGTGCCGAGATTGTATTGATTGTGTGATTCATTATATTTTACAGGGTCTTTGGTCATATTTATACCCAGATACACGATAAGTCCGTAACGGACACGATTCCTATCCTTATTATAGATTGAATTATAGATATTCCTAAAACAAGCTGACATTATCTATAAGAAAACTATACAAAATATCCTAAATTAAAGATACAATTGCCTTTTGAGGACTTTACCCGTAGATGACAATATCTGTGAAGCACTTGGAAACCAAATCTAATGATGATCTTCATATCTTCCCTCCGGGATCGGTCATATTTGTTATCCCAATCAGAACTGTCTATGTTAGATATCCTTATCCGATTCGGTCTCGCCCGACAAAACCCTCACCGATTCGGTCCGCACTTGGCACGCAATCCGTCTTTAGAAGAACTCGATTCTCTCCAAATCGGCTTCGGCTTTAGATCCAAACCGATAATTTGCTTACCAAATTTGGTCGTTAACTGTCTCTCGTGTTAAGGAGATTCTATGGATGGTTCAAGCAGAAAGAATTGGACAATGGCTCACCCAAGGACGAGAAATCAACGGTGGTGGTCGGCAGCCGGACTTGAGGAAGAAAGAGGGGATCTCCGGATTCATGGCATTTTGGCTCGATTCCGTTGGGGAATTTTGTTGCTTTGGGCGAGGCGATGAGGTTGGCGTGGTGGCTCGGCCGGTGGTGGTCGGAGTTGGCTGGAACGGCGACGACGTCTTGGCCGTGGTCTTCGATACGCATTCCAGGGCAGCGATGGTAGGGCGGCGTTCTCGTGGCTGCAGTGGACAAAATGGAATGTGGTCAAAAGGAAAAAGTTTCAGCATGGTGAGGAGAATATGGAACACGATAGAAGAGGTCGTGACCGTGGCTCCTTGGTGACGGCGACCTTCATTTTCCCCACGGCCAACGATGAAGAAGAGGGGGAAATGGGAGAGCTAAGGTTTCCTCTCTCGATTTGGTTGGCACTGAGGTGATGCATGGAGTTTGGCGACTGGTCTGGGGAGGTTTGAGAGCAAGAGGAGAGGCGTGGCGCATTGACACGTCGGGCACACGCGTCGCCGACGTCCAGAGCGCGGTCGGCTTGCGTGTCCTCGTGTTCCCGGTCAGCTGGAGGCTTGGCACAAGGTGTGGGCGACACAGAGTGGCTGCCAAGTGGGTCCAGACCGTGGCTGGCTAGGCAAGGGAGAGGGGTAAGGGTAGAAACTTTGGTACATTTGATTTTTTGGACGATTTTTTGGATTATTTTCTCCCTCTAGATTTGTAGCTTCATAACTTGATGTGTGGACCAGATAAATTCGTGCAAATTTTACTGGAGGTAGATGAGTACACCTAGTCTCCTTTTTGTTTAGTTTCACACAAAAATCATTTGTGGTTTGTTCACAGAAATTAAACAAAGATGGGCTATTTAGAAATTAGTTTGAATTTTTAGGAGACTTAAACCGAGGAGAAAAATTCTAAAAAATTATATTTATTCATGATAACCAACCTAGTATTTGAATAAAGTATTTCCTATATACACTTATGTGCATTTTAATGGACTTTTAAACAAGATGTCATTTTAGCTTATAAAGATATTAATTAATCTATTATTTGGCTGTTTTGTAAATTTTGTTTGAGGCATCAAACATAGTTATTAAATTGTAAAAAAATTATAGTGGGTTAAATATAATGTTTTGAATTTTTCCAAGATTTTATCTTGCATGGATTGTTCTAGAAAATTAGGGTAACCTTTCTGATGTATGGGTGTTCCTACTTCGTAGATGTATTTAATTTTGGTTATAAGGTTATACTAAATTTCTCTTGAGCTGGGGACATGCTTCTTGAATTGAAATCTTATATTCACATGTTATTACCCAAGATTATTTGTAGGCTCATTTTGTAAATTTTAATCTTTTAGGTTATGTTTATGAGATCTATCATGAGATGCAAACCCAAAAGCACAAGGACTCAATGTTAAAACATTCTTTTATGCATATACATGCACTCAGGTATAATTGCATCTATGCTCAAGGTTAGAAAGGAAAAAGTTTTATTTTGTTTTCAAATTTTAATCATGCAAATTGGTCAAAGTTCTTTACCTAGGTTAGAAATGAAAAATTTTGGTTCACAAAATCGAGAAACTTTATTTTCATTTGGTTTTGACAAAAATTTTTTGACCCTAAAATTTGGGTATGTGACATGAGTTATTGTTACTTTGGACTTCAATTATCAAATATATCGGTTAGTTAGCCGATATACACTTTAATTTACTTATATCTGGTCTCCGGCCGATGTACGTGTTAACCATCGGATTTACATTTATCTCATTATATTAGTGGCCGATTGGTTCGTATTATAATATCTCGTTGCATCTTCTAAGTTACATTGGATTATACTCAAACCTGTATAGTTTTAGTTACATCTATATTTATCAACTTTAATCTTATACTGTATTGGTTCGGTACAATCTACCAAGATTGTCTTTGATAAAAAGCTGTTTATTGATGATTATGGATAGTTTGGTTCTAGCCGATGATAGCATTGTTCATCTGATTATTTGAATCTATATTGAATCTATAGCCAATTGATCAAAAGACATGGGCTGGTATCGACACATCACATCGGCTTATTGGTTGATCGACTCCTTGATCTTATCCATCCATCCATCTTTATTGTTAATTGCAGAATCAAATTAATTGGTACGCCCTAAACCTAATTGATAGGACCTGCACTGCAGCCAAGCAAATCTCCCAGGCCTTCGGTGTGTGACGAATTTCACATCAACAAGCTTTTGGCATGCTCAGTGGGACGATTATATTGAAACCAACATGTTTGAAGAAGTCGATGCTAATACCATGATTCCAGTCACAAGAGAGAATTTGACAGAGGAACATTGGAGCATTCCACGGCTAATTTCCAAAAGCTCTGTCTAGATTCCTTCCACATGACACAACAAGGACCAATTCAGAAGACACAATTTCCAAGGGCAATTTTAATCAGTAAACCAAGCCAAGATGAGCTCACAATGTCGCATCAATATAACATGGACAATGCAAGGAATAATGAGTTGGATGATAGATTTACTAAGATGATGTTGGAACAGTTTGGAATCAAACCTAAGGAGCAGGCCTATATGTATCGACATCCATATCCTGAGTGGTTTGATAGGGTTTCACTACCTCTCCGATACAGGATCCAGATTTCATCAAGTTTTCAGGGCAAGACAACATATATACGATTGAACATATCTACGCGTACATCTGAGAGATGTTTTATGCTATTGGAATATGGTCTGCGACAACGGTTGTCATCAGGGGAGTATGTAACATGTGTTGATTATCATTTGTGAGATATTTTAATGTTTTAGAGTATACCAGAGGTATTGGATCGGTGATGATCACCTAGACTTGTTCCTAGGGTCCTATCATAGGAAGATTTGTCTTTATTGACTGACATCACAAATATAAGTAGGTTGCCTCACATATGTAGGATCGAAAACAGAGTAAACAAACCTACCAGAGGGGGTGAATGGTAGGGAAAAACAAAAACCAAAAAAACCTTTTGCGGAATTAAAAGATTACCTTTCACCAATGAAACCAATCTAGAAAAAGAAATCAAACGGTAGCTGTTGAAGTCGCCGCTGGTCATACCGCTGTATACTGGTCGGTCAGACCGCCGCCACAACTCTGGTTGGACCGCCGTCGCAACCCACTGGTCAGACCGCTCGCACACCTGCGGTCAGACCGTCGAGACCCAAAAAACATCGGTAGATGAACTCTTGAAGAAGTAGATCAAACTATTTCAAATTTATTGCATCTAAAAGTGTTTACAAAGTGCAACAATAGCACTCCTCACCAAAATCTCGAACTAAACTCAAAACCCTAACTTTCTCTTAACTTTCTCTCTTACAAAATCGATATCTAGAAGGCACACCCTCCCTCTCTATTTATACATAAAATAACCCACAAATTCTACATGAATTAGGACTCCTAATCAGCATAGGAAACCCACTCTTGCTAGCTTCCACCTCATCTCTTTCCTTATCTCAATCCATCTTCCCAAATCCGGACTCCTTTCCAAATTCGACTCCTCTTTTCATACACATATGGTTCCTCTCGTATACCATATGGATTCTCTATCTTCCATGTGTATTATCCTCTAGCCTTTTAGTATTCCGCGTGATCTCTTGATCTCTGGACGTCCACTTCTTCCAAGTCGAGTCCGATCCATCACTGACAACACTATCCCGAAGCCTCAAGCAATACCTACACATATACAACAAAGAAACCATATTCTGAGCACAAGTTTGTCCAAACTTGACTCACATTAGTATAACAACAATAACCATATGCATAGGAACCATCTAGAAGTCAAATCCACAAAGAAACAATCCGAAAACAAAAAGATAAATCGAATACGAAACCGAGTCGAAGTCGGCCAGTCAGACCGTGCAGATACCTCCGGTCTGACCGGTCAAGCCTGGCTGGTCTGACTGGACGCACCGCCCGTCTGACTGTCAGGTCAAAGACGTGCACAACTTTACAAATCCAAACATCATCACCATAAACCAATATTTCATATATTAAATATCACAAATCACCACCACTGTTTCGTCACACAAAATACAAATCAAACACATTTGATTCTACAACATAGTCCTGAGGCGAGGTGAGTTGAGTTGTAGTTCAAGTTAAGTGATAATCCGGAGGATTGATCATCTAGTCTCTCCTAACCGTTAGTTCTTGGAAGTTTGTCCGAAGAATTGGGATGAGGTGACTTAAGGTTTGCTAGGTTTAGGGGGGTGAGCACCCCAGAACATGGCCCTGTTATGGACTGATAAATCTTTAGTGTTGTACTCTTTTTTCCTCTAGTGCATGGAGCTGTTATTCCTCACATTAGATTTTTAACAAGGCAACAATGTACAATGCATGAGCGATATCTATGTACTCTTTCTTCTAGCCATTTTCCCACTAGGTCTTGGTAGGAGTTTAACTAGGCATGAGTTAGTCGCGGATAGGTTCAAGGGTGAGGTTATGGAATGTTATCTCCTAAAGAGATAAGTTCTTGACCAATCCGAACCGGAGTAGAGATAAGATTTATCTCCTCCTAATACCTCTATAATATAGGGATAGAGTGAGACATTTGATGGTCGCCTGTACTCGAGATCAAATATAATAAAAAGAGAGCTCCATTGTGTATCTATGTTCATTGTTTACTTTTGCATTGTCTTTGAGGACAAAGGAAAGAGCGTGAGTATTATACATCTTCTCATGTCTCTACTGCTGCGGGAGAGACAGGAAGTGGATCTGATGATTTGTTAATAGGTGTATTAGTTTACATAAAAGAGACCAATAAAAGTGCACATGGGCCTAATTTTTAGTAGACCTATAAACACTTTATAGCCCACCATGCATGACAACACAAAGTTTTGTGTGGATGGGTGGAATAATTGGTAGGAGTAAAGTAAATCCGTAAATGGTATTCAGATTCAGAGCTAAATGAGGTTTAGAAAACACAACGTTATGGTCGAAGGAAAAAGAAACAGATCTTGACGAAAGCTGAGGGGTCAAAATGGATTTTTTATTCTTGCGAAACCTTTAGTTGGTTGTGAGACGTTGTGTCTGAAGTTTTGGTGCTCATCTAAGAGGTAGTACAGGTCGTGATTGATCGCTTGAAATGTTTGAATATACTTTTTCCCCGCTAGTCTACATACACATATGAGCCAAAAATGGTACGACGACGACACGCTGGTGTTGTAGAGTAGAAGCTGAGAATGAAATCACTAGCTTAATTACAGACGGAAGGATATATCATCTGGCAGCAGCTACGCCAGCTTACGTCCATGCCTAGCCTAGGCCACATCAACCGATCAACGGATGGATGAATCACCGGCCGGCCGCCAACTTGACGGCCCAGCACTGCGTGCCGGCGTCGAAGACGGCAGGCGTGGCGTTGGCCGGCGGCGGGAACCAGAGCCAGCAGTCGTACTTGTAGAAGAAGACCTCCTTGACGAACCACACCTTGTACATGAGCGTCAGCGCCACACTCACCTTCACGTGCACCGTCCCCTCCGCGACCTCACGCTCCAGCTCTGCCGCCGTGCCGGTGTCCACGGCCACCGCGCCGCGGAACGCCGGGTGCATCACCTGCATTATTTTCATGGACCAAACATTATTCCACCCCCAAAGGAAAAGAAAAAAAAATCGTCGAAAGCGTAGTACAGTACGACGTACGGTTGTGTTCTTGGGGCCCTGGCGGAAGGGCGCCGGGAGCGCGTCGTCGGCGGGGCCGAGCTTGGTGTCGCCGTAGAACGCGGTGGCGCCGACGTCGAGGTACCGGATGGAGAGGCGGCGGTGGGCGTTGCGGAAGCTGAGGTCCACGGCTAGGTCGTAGAGGAGCTGCCTCGAGCTCAGCTGGTCCGTGGCGTTGGCCTTGGCCGGCGGCGCGGTGAGCTGGAGGGCGGCGAGGACGCCGGAGTCCACGGTGGGGTGGAAGCGGTCGGGGCGGTAGAGAAGCCAGAGGATGATGAAGGTGACGGTGAGCGGCGTCCAGAACTGCACGCACATCCACGCGCAGTTGACGAGACTCTTGCAGCATGCCCACGGCGACGGCTCGCCGTCGTCGTCCATTTGCTTGCCTCTCGATCGGTCGATGAGCTTGTATTACCGTCGATAGCTTTCCATCTTTATATCATGGACGTTAGGTGGGGAGTTTATTCTAAACTTTTGAGCAAATCCTCGTTGTTTATATATCATCCAAATAGTTCTTAAAAATTAAAAAAATCAATAAGATATTTTAATATATGATCCAAATAATTCTTAAAAATTAAAAAAATCAATAAGATATTTTAATATATGATAAATATGTAAGTTAAAATTTTTTATTGTAATAAAATTTAACATTGCTGACATGATTTATTACATATTATTTATCTTGTTAATTTTTTTAAAAAATTATAATCATTTAGATAACATGCAAACAATGAGAGAATATTCTCTCAAGAGTTTATATAGTTTTCCATGTTAGGTACGCCGGGGAAAGATGGAGCAGGCTAACTACTACTATTACATTCAATCACAAATTATACATGTAGGCTTAAATTCTAAACCAATATTTTAGCTTTAATCACCAATGCCTAAAAGCTCTTGTATTATCTTACTAAAATATTAAAAAAAGCCAGGAGCCTCTACATTTACTCTCAATTAGAAATTCTCATATATTAATCAAAAGAAATAGAGAAAATTTTTGTGTTGGTAAATTAGATCTAAATTATAATAGTGTAGACTAAAAGAAAGTCCATACATAAAATATGGTCCAACTGTAATTTACTGTTTCTTAAATTAAATTATAGAGAGGCTTGGGAAATTGGGATGAGAGTCGTCGGACTTGTGCCTGTCCAGAAGACCAGAAGCATCTGATCTGTCCAGCTTGGTCATTTAATATGATAATGAATCGACGAATCGGAAACACACTTGTTCTCTCTTGAGTCTTGACTCCGTCGATCTTCTTCTCGTCATTTCTAAACGCTTGCATTTCTTTGCTATTTGCTACTACGTACTAGCTAGCTCTTCTCCAGCTAGCTCGAGCTCACTCAATCGCGCCAGCTAGATAGATAGAGGCTAGAGCTGTCCGTTTCTTCTCTAGTGCCGGCTTGTCGGAGGCCACCCTGCCTAAACCTAATGCCGGCATGCCGGAAGAAGGTACGGATGCCTCCCCGCCTAAACCTAGCGAGTCCCCAATGCCGGAAGGTGCGGGTCAGGCCGGCGCCGGCCGACGTCGGCCGATTCGCCTCCATCGTCTTCATCTTTGTCCTAGCCAGTCATGCGGGAAAATGGTCGCCAATTTCATCTGCAAGACAAAGGTCGCCAAGTTCATCTGCAAGACGGTCCGTAACTTCATCGGCTCCGTCCTAGCCGTCTACATTCTCTGGCTTATCTATTTCCGCCCCTACAAGGTTCGCCCCCACATCGACGCCGCCGCCCTCGCCGTCTTCGACCTCGCCCCGGCACCGGCAGGCAGCAACGCCACCGCGCTGCGCTACGACCTCGCCCTCAACATGTCCTTCTTCAACGACCACCGCATCTTCCGCATCCGCTTCGGCCACCTCACCGCGGGTCTCTACTACGGCGGCGCCAAGCTCGGCCCCTCCGACGACACGCTGCCCAGCTTCAAGCTGCGGACGAGGCGCCACCGCACGGTGTACCCGGCGCTGCGCGGGCGGGCGAGCAACGTGAGCGACGCCGTGGCGGAGGCGTTCTCGAGGGAGCGCGCCGAGGGGGTGTTCAACCTCGACGTCAGGGTGAAAACGACGCTCACCTACAGGTTCTGGCCGACCAGGACCACATACTACTACGAGTACGACTGCTGGCTGCAGTTCACTCCGCCGCCCGGCAACGGCACGCCCGCCGTCACCGGCGGCGTCAAGTGCGGCAAACGTAAATAAAATAAACATTATGAAAAATATATATATGCACCGGGATGTAATGTATTTCGCATGCACTTTGTCAAGTTGTTTGGCTTTTGTTTCTTCCTACGTACGTATACGCATGCTTAATTTGCCTGCAGCTCCAAACTTTAGTTCCCTTTGTGTTAATGATATGGTCTAAGACAATCATAAAAATTATCACATACTATGTTTATAAATTTATAAATGAAGTGTTATTCTGTTTCAAATAGATACTTGTTTTTTTTGTCAATGAGTATATGACTTGTTAGTTAACGAGACTCTTTAGGTAATATATGCTACTATATCTAAATGATCACTGATGATCTGGCACTATTAGAAAAATAATTTTTGTAGGTGACCGAAATGGATCATTGCAGGCGGACGTAAGCGTTGCCCGTAGGCAAAGGCCTACGAATATCATCAATTTTCACAGGCAGACAGTCGGTCCGCCTGGAAAGATGTCTTTTCACCGACGGACATCTTAAGTGGTCCGCCTGTGAAAATACATCTTTCTAGATGGACCGCACCACACCATGCCGCCTGTGAAATTGTACGGCTCCGCCTGCATGCAAAGATGCATCGCTATGATTACTTTCACTAGGTTAGGCCGCCTGGAAAGATATTTGCACCAAATTTAATTTTCTGCCAAATTTTCTAATAGTATTTTTAATCAATAATGTTGCAATCAATTAATAATATGTATGGAACAAATATGATTATAATATGACCACATATATTTTGATTGATAATCATGTTTCATGGACCGTGGCATGAAGATAGCAAATCAATAAACCAAACTTGATATACTGCAAGCATTATAATGTATCATTGTTGGTTTATCTAAAAAAAGTTGTGTTGATGTATAACACTCCTTGCACTTTGATATCATCATGGTTTACAGTGTGTGAATTGGCTTACTTAGGAGCTACCAAATACTACTACATAATTGTACAATTATAAAGTAGTATTTAGGTTTGCTACGAAATATGGGATGAGAGATTTGCCCCTCCTAGTCAATGGGAGATATAGCCTTGTGCCCTTATGTCAAACCCTGGCCTGGCACCACCGTACACACAATGCCAAGGAGGGTGCACTACGGGACAATAGTGATGAAGGGTTACACGGAAGCTACGCTAGCCGAAAAACTAAATTTTTCTACCGCGCAAACCAGGAACACTTGCAAGTAAGGGCCAATAGATCGTTACCGATTGGAGTATGCAGCGGAAATAGCCCATCAGGGCTATCCGATCTGGAACTGTGTAGCCGATTCCCGCAAGCCGACAGCCGATTCCCAATCAGCCGATTCGCGAAGTCGTCCGGTCACCTTCTTGCGCCTTGCTCCGATGCGCTCGACCGCAGCCGATCCGAAGCCGATCAACAGCGCGCAACGTAGCAGCGCCTCTACCGGTATCCACACGTCCGGGGACAAAACCCGTGTGCTAGCACGCGATGCAAGGCTAGGGTTTGGCTCGAAAGTGGGGAGGGTTTCCGTGGAGATTGATCTCGACGACTTCTGTTGTGGATTCGGTTCAACGCGATCCAATTGATGTATCACAGCCCTCCACCCCTCGCCCCTTTATATAGAGTTGGCCGACTGGGACTAGTGGCCGATCAGGACTCTATTTCAAATCGGATCCTATCCGAATCTCATAGAGTCGGCCGCCCATACGTCGTAAGACCATAGGACTCTATCCGATCGGATCCCTATCCGATCGAGCCGTATCCGAGTCCAACTCGAATATCTATTCTATCCCCTTAAGTGTGCGACCACGTAGGTTCGGGTATACTCGGTTTCGGCTATAGTCTAACTTAGCCGATCGTCGGCTCGAGTCCAACTCAGCCACCCACAGCGGCGCCTAGCAGCACATATTGACACCATAGTATACAAGAATAATATCGGCTTTGAACCTGTAATATATACACAAATCTCTTTGCCTCATGATACCAGTTAAGCTATAGGCAAGATGTGTGCCATCTCTTCAATAGCTTAACCATTCACTCGAACCGTATTGGATTATCTGTCTGTTGATTGACTCGTCAATCAACTTAGCATGGCCATGCATTTCCATAACCCATTACCTCGAGGGGCCCAGAGATATCTCTCCAAAGGAGGGGCAAATTCCATCTTGATCACTCACATCCCACTCCATGTTTCATAGCAAACCCGAAAACTACCTTTATAACTACCCAGTTACGGAATAGCGTTTGGTAGTAAAAGTAGGCTACTACACATGTTGGAATCCATGGTGATCTCAGGTCTAAGGACTTTGTACCAACACTACCTGAGACCAACTAATGGCACATTAATTCCTGTAGTGTCTCATGGTGGGTCTATCCAACAATGTGTTCTCTAACACATATGTCCATGTTTATTGATTTGGTATCTCCATACCCATGATCTATGAGACATGATCATCAATCAATAGACATGCCGATCTTAGAATCATATTTGTTCCAATAATATGATATATGATCAGGGATCATTTAGAAATAGATTCATACATATCGAGTCTCATAAATAAGTCACGTACGTATTGATCAATATAAGATGTCTATTTCATGGAACTGAATAACACTTTATTTTATACGTAAACATTGACCATGATATCCAACATCTTCATGTTGCCTCTAGGGCATATCACTAACAAGTGAATTGTCTCCTACGGAACCACGTTTGTCGGTACTAGTCCCAGGATATAGATGCTGGTACTCATGGTAATATGATGAATCATTGTAATGCTATAACAAATTTATAACTTTATGTTGCAACCTCGAGTAATCTTAAGTAGCAACCTTAATCCAGAAACAGCAGCAGCAGAACCTTAGCATAGCTAGAACACCAATCCACAAGCAGCGGCTTGGGTCTAGGGACGAAACCTACCATTCATCTTTATCAACTTAAACTTAAAAAGGAAGAGAAAAAAACAACAATAGGAGGGTGAGTACTATCATACCCCACAAGCCACTGGGAAAGGTGAATAATGCAAGCTTCAAAGGAAGACCGGGTTCATTTTGCAAATCCTTTATTTCAAAATACTTTTCAAATTTCTAAGGGTGGGGTTTTTATAAACTATTTGGAAGGAGACTTATCATCTCGATCCGCCCGCGAGATGCTTTGCATCAACTCAAGCAATAAGCAGATTTTAGTTGTATTCATTTTATTCTCTTTTCCTCTATTAGTTTCAAACACCTCTTACCAGTTTATCCTTGTTTCACATCATCTCAACCAACCACTCATTCATCTTATACCTTGGTTCTCCTAAGCCGTCCATATCCTATATCATTCTGCTTCCACTCAGAAAGCCTACTCTATGATGCCATTCCGACATCCTGAGTCACATAGGCCTGTTTTGAACCACCCAAGTTATCCGAGTTATCCGTCAGTCACTCATTCCAACTCTGGCAATGATTCCTATCCCACAAACAAATTTCACAAAGCACAGGCAAACAAATCTACGCTAAGAGAATCACCTCACATTCGCTCTTGACTATGGACACGACTATTCGAACAGTTTAGCTAAACTCTGCAGGGGTTGCACACTTTGCCCACACAACACGAAGCTTGCACCAACACCCGTCGGCATCAAAAGTTCATGACAAGGCCTTTCCAACACTAACCCATGAATATCCCATGCCACATAGTTGGGCTGCTCCAATGAACCAATCATCAGGCATGCCAATGCCCTCCTCTACTTAGAAACACCAGTGATGTCTTCTACTCCTGCTCGCCTTGTACCATGTGCCACATATAGAGGCAATAATTCAGGGTTCATGAAACTTGATTCGTCACTTTGTCTCCTACATCCTCGGCGTTCCACAACTATTTGCATACAAGATAGACATGAATCAACGATTTACTTTTCCAGGGGTATCCCAAAATGCCCGTGTGATTGCACTGTAAGATGCTTGGATGGAATTCACAAAGGAATTGGTCCTTACAAGCGAGTACGAGGCCGAACCACACAAGCAAAACCTCTCATCGTGACTTTTGCAAATGGTTTTCTTTTCAAATCCATCGATACCAAGTATTGGGTTTTCTCAAACAATTTCCAACCCATTACCCAAAGTCAACATATAATAGTGAAAGGTGGGGGTTTATCGATACACATTTCCAAAGGACATGCATATCGAAATACCACAATTGTGGGGCGACAAGGATTACGGTTTGCAATATCCTATGTAAATTAATGACAACTACTAGGTAGGTACATCGGTTGCATGCAAACCGAGACCGATGAAATAAAAGTGTACACTATACATGCATTTTGCAAACAACACATTTTATAAACAAGGAGCAATATGATCAAAGAGTGGCTTGCCTTGGTCTCGATCCTCAAACCTTCATGATCCTTGTGTTTGGTGAAATTTCGAAACGTCCACTACACGTTCAATACAAGAAAACCAAACAAAACCCTACAAATAAATAACATTTATTATAAACTAACAACGCCATTAGATAGATATTTTTTAGAAAAAATTAGGAAGTGGAACGGAGTCAATCGGAGTTACGGTTTAAACGATATGAATTTTTGAAGTTTAATGGATTTTTTGTCCAAAGAAAAAGGAGTTTCTTTTTATAGAAAAGAATATTCCTAGGAATATTCCTCGCAGGTCCTGCTGTCATAGACACTGACCCACTGGTTCATGGTAGACCAAGTCTACTGAGCGCGTGGCGAGGTGCATGGATGGACCCGACTCACAGTCCAAGTGAGACAAGCATGGGGCCTGACGGTCGATGACTAGGCCCTTGTAGACCGAGTGCATAGACATTTAGAGTCGAAAGTGCCACATGTAAGTGAGACAAAAATTAAAAGGAAGTTTAAAGAGATTAACAACTTCAGGCCCACAGGATTAAAGGGGTCATTATTATGCAACGGGATTAAGGAGATGGGACCGAGGTGAGGCCTACGTATCAGCCTCAATTCCTGCTCCTCTTCTTCTTCTCTCCTTCCTTCTCTTTCTCTTTCTCTTCGAGATGAGAAGAGGATGGGCGCGACTTTGACGGCGACGAGCGATGGCTAGTGTGGGGCTCGGAGAAGTGGGTCCCGGGTTGGCAACGAGCGATGGCCGGAGCAGTAGCGCTCGGGTGGGGGCGAATTGACTCAGTGTGGCGAGAGTCGTTCGAGAGCGCGGAGGCGGTGGACTTCAACGGCGTCCTGAGACGGGCGAGGGTAGTGGGGGCTTTGCCTCAGTTTGAGGATGCTAGGGCATGAGCCTCGAATGGCGCGGTGCATGCTCTGCTGCCATGCACATGCTAGCAGCGGGTGTGAAGGGGGTGAGCGAGATTCAAACTCTTCATTCTGCTAGGACAGGTGTAGGGGCACGCGCACGTAGCCACGGCCGGTGGATGCGACAAAGTGAATGGCGAGGATGACGAGAAAGTTGTTGGGTCGGAGTGGTGGCAAGTCTTAGCGACCGACATGGCGTGGCGGCGAGGCAAGTTTTGTGGTTGGCGTCATCGGCGAGGTCGCAGGACAACATCCCACGTGGGGCCGAGCTAGGGGGCAGATGTGCCCCGAGCACCACCCATGGGTTTGCACTTATGGGCGAACATGTCGCGAGCACAGCCCACGGAGGGCCGCACTCAGGGGCAGACGAGCCTTGAGCACATACCACGGGGGGCCATTCCTGGAGGCAGATGTGCCCCAAACACAACCCATAAGAGGTCAAGCTCAGGAAAGGCGACAAATGTGCCCTGAGCACAACCCTTGTGGGGGTTTCACCTAGGGGCGGATGTGCCCCGAGCACATCCCATGGAGGGCCGCACCTAGGTGTATATGTGCCCCAAGCATAACCCATAGGGAGCCACGCTCGAGATTAGGTGGCAGGTACACCCCAAGTAGCTGGTGACAGGGACCCTGGTTCCCGTTTCTATGGTAGTAGCCTCGGCCTCGATCCCCGACAGGAGCCACACGGGACCAAGGTTGAGGCCCTTCCTGTCGATGTGGATATGAATATCTCGAGCATTGGTTGGGCCGGTTCCTCACTGCATGTGCCTATGTTCTGGTGTCCAACATTCTCGGGAGTAGAGGGAAGCCCTCTAGCACATGTCACGCCTGGAATTTCTATCCAAAATTCCAAACGCTTACATGTCTGTAAACCCTCATCCAAGAATCAATCGAAGCACACAATAACAAATTGATAGTAGAGTGCAAATTACTAATCAAATTTAATAAGTTTATTACAGAGGTAGATAGTTCCTCTCGATCAATAAAACTCTATGGCAGTGGAAAAGAGAACTAGCGTTGGCGACACCTGTTAGTGATATGCCCTAGAGGCAACATGGAGATGTTGGATATCATGTCAATGTTTATGTATTTATGAATAAAGTGTTATTCAGTTCCATGAAATAGACATCTTGTATTGATCAATAAGTACGTGACTTATTTATGAGACTCTTTACGTATGAATCTATTTCTAAACGATCCCAGATCATATGTCATATTGTTGGAACAAATATGATTCTAAGATCGACATGTTTATTGATTAATGATCATGTCTCATAGATCATGGGTATGGAGATACCAAATCAATAAACATGGACATATGTGTTGGAGAACACATTGTTGGATAGACCCATCATGAGACACTACAGAATTAATGTGCCATTAGTTGGTCTCGTATAGTGTTGGTACAAAGTCCTTAGAAACCGAGATCACCATGGATTCCAACATGTGTAGTAGCCTACTTTTACTACCAAACGCTATTCCGTAATCGGGTAGTTATAAAGGTAGTTTTCGGGTTTGCTATGAAACATGGAGTGGGATGTGAGTGATCAAGATGGAATTTGCCCCTCCTTTGGAGAGATATCTCTGGGCCCCTCGAGGTAATGGATTATGGAAATGCATGGCCATGCTAAGTTGATTGAGGAGTCAATCAACGGACGGATAATCCAATACGGTTCGAGTGAATGGTTAAGCTATTGAAGGGATGGCACACATCTTGCCTATAGCTTAATTGGTATCGTGAGGCAATGGGATTTGTGTACACATTACAGGTTCAGAGCCAATATTATTCTTTTATACTATGGTGTTAATATGTGCTGCTAGGCGCCGCGTTGACGGGTCGGCGAGTTGGACTCGAGCCGACAATCGGCTAAGTTAGACTATAGCCGAGACCGAGTATACCTGAACCTACGGTGGTCGCACTCTTAAGGGGATAAGAACAGACATTCAAGTTGGACTCGATACGGCTCGATCGGATAGGGATCCGATCGGATAGAGTCCTATAGGCTTACGACGTATGGGGGCGGCCAACTCTGTGAGATTCGGATGGGATCCGATTCAAAATAGAGTCCTGATCGGCCACTAGTCCCAGTCGGCAAACTCTATATAAAGGAGGGAGGGGTGGAGAGCTGCGGCACGTCAATTGTATCGCATTGAACAAAATCCGCAACAAAAGTCGCCGAGATCAATCTCCACAGAAACCCTCCCCACTTTCGAGCCAAACCCTAGCCTTGCATCGCGTGCTAGCACACGGGTGTTCGGCGTTCTGTCCCCGGACGTGTGGATACCGGTAGAGGCGCTGCTACGTTGCGCGCTGTTCATCGGCTGTGGAGGAATCGGCTGCGGTCGAGCGCATCGGAGCGAGGCGCGAGAACATGACCGGACGACTCGACGGATCGGCTGATTGGCGAATCGGCTGTCCCCAGGAATCGGCTGACGGCTTGCGGGAATCGGCTACACTGTTTCGGATAGGATAGCCCTGATTGGTTGTTTCCGCTGCATACTCCAATCGGTAACGATCTATCGGCCCTTACTTGCAAGTGTTCTGCTAGCGTAGCCTCCGCGTAACCCTAGAGTGGTATCAGAGCTAATCTTGTTTAGTTCGGGTTTTAGATTGGATCTGGAACAAGTTTAGCACACGGGTTGATTAGATCAATCAGTTTTACGGGATCTGTTGAGGAGAGTGGATGGTAATTGCGTTCCTTGATAGTGTATCGGAACGGCGTAATGTGATTACGTCGAAGCAATATCCATAGAACTCGGTATGAGTCGGCTTCGAGATAGCGTTCCTTGATAGTGTGTCGGAACGGTATAATGTGATTATGCCGAAGCTATCTCGTAGTCCGATCTTGTTAGCTGCCTCGCGCCTACGCAAACCATCTCCCTTGATAGTGTATCGGGACGTCATAATGTGATTATGTCGACATGGTTTCCGTAAGCGATTTCATAGATTGGATCTATGAATTTCGTGTGGTGTTCCGGGCGCCGTGTGCGTACCCCTTATAGGTCGTCTCGATGCCGAATCTCTACGATAGGTAGAAAACGTTTCTACGCCTAACTTGTTTTTGCAGAGAATGTTTTGAGATGGTATGGCCCTATGTATGTATGAGATGCATGTGATGCATGTAATATTCTTTCATATGTGCAATCCCTGTAACATTCTTTCATACGTGCAATGCTTGTAATATTCTTTCACGACCTACGAGTCGATGTAATCTTCAATTAGAGCTTCTATAGTAGTAGCTTAGTTTGAAGAAATCAAGCATTCGGCACTCGGAAGAACGGTGATGAAGATGGAGATCCTCTACACCGGCATGGAGATGGAGATCACCATGTGAAGGGGGCCATACTATTTCATGCTATTCTACATGCTTTTATATATGTGATATGTTTGTTTGATAGGATAGCATCCCTCACAATATTAAGTAGTAATGATGCCCTTCCAAATGTTGCACCCGTCACCGTTCTGCTCGTCAATGGTGGGTCTGCCAAAGCAGAGTACCATTCTCTATCATAAAACGAGGGGGTATATGTAGGACATATACAGCAGAGCATTTGGTTTACTTAACAAGGCTATCAAAACAGTTTTGGGCCTTGGGGCATAGGTTGGCGCCGGGGCATGGAGATGCCACACCAACAACAAGAGTCACATAGAGATGTGATTAGCAAGGAGTTGCTTACCGATGTTACTAATTTTCTAGCAGTGATGCCAAAGCTCACTAGAAAATTAACTAACATGTGGATCTTGACCCAATACGTAACCTAGAGGGAAGTCAAAATACGTAATGGGAGTCTAATGTTAAATTGTTTAACAATAGACATAGCATAAACATTGTGCTAAACTTTGCTTTTTCTATTGTAGAATAAATGGCGGCTAATACTATACCCAGCTTCTTTTAATTTGCGATCTATTCTCGAAAAGGAAAAATTAAACGGAACAAACTTTATGGATTGGTATCGCAACTTGAAAATTGTTCTCAAGCAAGAGCGTAAGGAGTACGTTCTTGAAGTACCATATCCCGAGGATTTGCCAAATAATGCCACCGCAACGCACGGAGAGCTTACGAGAAGCACACTAATGATGCCCTAGACATAAGTCTCTCATGCTTGCTACAATGTCCCCGAGCTTCGAAGCAATATGAGAGCAGCGATGCTCACACTATTATTCGGGGCTACGTGGCATGTTTGAGAACCAAGCTCGGGCCGAGAGGTTCAACACCTCAAAGTCCTTGTTTGCGTGCAGGCTTGTTGAGGGAATCCCGTCGCCGCATGTGATAAAGATGATTGGCTATATCGAGAGTCTTGAGAAACTAGGTTTCCCTCTAGGCAAGAGTTGGCTACGACGTGATTCTCCGGTCGCTCCCTCCGAGCTTCGAGCCATTCATACTAAATTATCACATGAACAATATGGATAGAACCTTGGCTGAATTGCATGGGATGCTAAAGACAGTGAGGAGAGTATCCAGAAAAACGGTCATCATGTGATGATGATGCGGAAGGCTAAGCGCAAACCACTGTCAAGAAACTTTGCACCAAGAGGAAGTTAACTCCCAATGAGATCGCGAGTGCCTCTAATGCAAAGAAGGGCAAGAAGGGTCGGCGGCATCGATGCCGTTTGCTTCTACCGCAAGGAGACAAGCCACTGGAAAAGGAACCGCAAGAAGTACATGGAAGATCTCAAAAAGAAGCAAAGTACGACTTCGCTTCATGTATTAATGTTATAGACATTAATCTTGCTACTTCACCTATCGACTCTTGGATATTTGATACCGGATCGTAGCTCATATTTGCAAATCATTGCAGGGGAATGAGAAGAAGTAGAGGCTTAAGAAGGGGCGAGGTGAACTGCGCGTCGGCAATGGAGCAAGCGTTGCTACGCTTGCCGCTCGCACGATACCACTTCATCTACCTTCGGATTAGTTTTGGAATTAAATAATTGTTATTGTGTTCCAACACTATGTCAAAACGTTATTTCCGCTTCATGTTTGCAAGCGGAAGGATATGATTTTAGATCAATGGACAATGGTTGTTCAATATATCTTAGAGATATGTTCTATTTTCATGCTCCATTGGTGAATGGATTATACGTTTTGAATCTTGAAGCGTCTCCCATCTATAACATTAATACGAAAGGCAACTCTCTAATGATATAAACCCCATGTTTATCCGGCATTGTCGCTTAGGCCATATAAATAAGAAACGCATGGAGAAGCTCCATAAGGATGGATTGCTTCACTCTTTTGATTTTGAATCATTTGAGACATGTGAGTCTTGTTTACTTGGTAAGATGACAAAGGCACCTTTCACGGGAGAGAGCAAGTGACTTGCTGGCACTTGTACATACTGATGTATGTGGACCAATGAGCTCAACGGCCGAGGTGGTTATCGTACTTCATTACCTTTATCGATGACTTTAGTAGATATGGTTATATCTACCTAATGAGGTATAAGTCTAATCCTTTGAAAAGTTCAAAGAATTCCGAATGAAGTGCAGAATCATTTAGGGAAAACAATCAAGTTTCTACGACCGGATCGTGGAGGGGAATACTTGAGCCAAGAGTTTGGTAATCATCCGAAAGATTGTGAAATTGTTCCACGCTGACTCCGCCAGAACTCCACAATGGAACGGAGTGTCCGAATGGAGAAATCGCACCTTGTTGGACATGGTCACGGTCGATGATGAGCCAAAGTGATCTTCCGTTATCCTTCCTGGGATATGCTCTTGAAACAACTGCGCTCACACTAAATAGAGTTCTATCTAAGTCGTTGAAAAGACACCATATGAGATATGGATAGGGCAACCCCCTAGTTTGTCTTTTCTCAAAATTTGGGGATGCGAGGCTTATGTAAAACGTTTACGTCGACAAGCTCACACCTAAATCGACAAGTGCTTCTTTGTGGGATATCCTAAGGAAACTAAGGGATATTACTTTTATAATCGGGAACAAGGCAAAGTGTTTGTCACCCGACACGATGTTTTCTTGGAGAAAGAGTTTCTTTCAAGAAGGGTTAGTGGGAGCAGGGTGCATCTTGAAGAAGTTCAAGAAACACCGAAAATGTTTCAAACACAAACCACAACAGAGGAGCAAAGTGTTGCGCCACCGTTGTAGATACACCACCCACGGAGGTCCGAAAGATCACGTCGTGCACCATGTACATAGGTACGGAACAACGTGATATATTGTTGTTGGACAACGATGAACCTAGGACCTATGAGGAAGCGATGGTGGGACCCGATTCCAACAAGTGGCTTGGAGCCATGAAATCCGAAATAGAATCCATATACGATAATCAAGTTTGAAACTTGGTTGATCCACCTGATGGTGTCAAAACCATTGAGTGTAAATGGGTTTTTAAGAAAAAGGCCGATATGGATGGAAATGTTCACATCTATAAGGCGCGATTGGTGGCGAAAGGTTTTAAACAAGATAGGGTTTCCGATCTGTAAGTCCGCCTCCCAAGACTATATAAGGGGGGTAAGGGGCGTCCCTTGAGGGATATCAGAGAATCCTATGTTAGATCAGCTTTGAGCTTTGAGCCTTTAGATCACGAGATCAATAAAGACACTCGGCGGATCGAATCAACCAAAACAGGAGTAGGGTATTACCTCTTGAGAGGGCCTGAACCTGTCTAAACCTTCTTCTTCTTCTAACCCATCGTGCTTGGCGATCTTGACTGCGACCCCAGAAAAACATATTGCCGAAACCAAGTTTCGACAGTTGGCGCGCCTGGTAGGGGACCGCGCGTCGAGACTTCTTCAACAATCTCGCCGACAAGCGTGATGGGATCTCCTTCAGGATTCGGCGACTTCGCCGCCAACTTCCTCAATGACTCCTCTTTCGACTCGGACTCAAACCAGTCGGAAGGAAAGACCCACTCGGCGCCATTCGGACTCCCCAATAGCGCCGAGATCTACAACAACGTCCTGAAGGCCAAGATGCAATCTACTTTCTCCGACGACGGACTTCACTCGGCACCATTCGGATTACTGAATACCGCCGAGATCTGCGCCAATCTCCTCGCCTCCCCGACGAAAGCGATCTATTCCGACGAAGACCTCTCGGTGCCGTTTGGGTTACCAAATGCCGCCGAGATCTACAGCAAACTTCTCTCCCCCGAGTCGGCGGTGATCCACTCGGAGGAGCCTACTCCCCCAAGCTCTGACTCGGACTGGAACGATCCAGATCCAGGTTACCCAGATCAAGGGAGGTCGCCGTCATCCTCCCATCATTCGGCTCCCGCTCATCTTCGAAGCTCAATGGATACCTCGCTCCGCCGGCCGACAACCTCTACGGCATCCCTTCGACGAAGCCGACAACTCCGACCGCCGCATGGACTGTGAGCCGAAGTGCTTTGACGTCCTCATGGCCGAGCCGACGAGTCCGACTCAGCCATGGCTAGAAGGCTTGCCGAAGAAGAGCGAGCCAGGGTGGAGCTCGAGCGCAAGACAGCCGAGGAGGAGAAACAACGCAAGGACGAGGCCGACAAAAGAAAGCAGATCTATGTGCAGCGGACGATCCGCCCAGAGGCCATACTCCAAACACGGGTTCGCAACACCAACATCTTCTAGACGCCACAAGAACGCCGCGCCGCACTCACGCTCTTGGACACCGTCATGGAGACGGCTCCGGCCAACGTGACTCCTATACTTGACAAGATCAAGACCATCGTCGCTGCCACGCCTAACGGCCATCCCACCACTTCGGCACGAAGGCCGACGAATCGTGGCCGAAACGCCGACAAGAGCGGCTTCCACCTCTAAAGTCGGAGACTATAGGAGGCCCGAGCCGGCTCGGTCGACAACTAGGCCAAGAGGCCCACCTCATGAGTCCACACTGAAGTACCAGGAGCGACGGCCGACTCCCGCGACAAACGATATGGACGTCCACCCGTCCACCACCGGGTCCGCCGCAACAGCCCCAGCCTACCCAACCACAACCGAAGACCCCGCCGAGTGATCGCGGGAAGTCGTCGATCGCCGCTACCAGAGCGCGACCGACGCACTCGGGAAGATCGGAGGGGTCACCCGATAGCGGCGACGATGGAGTACCGGCCTTCCTCGGGAGCTCCGCCGAGTGCATTGGCCGAGTGGCTTTAAGCCTACAGGGGATTGAAAGGTACGATGGCAAAACCGACCCTGAATCTTGGCTAACCGTATACACCCTTGCCATCCGAGCTGCAGGTGGCGACAATAAAGCCATGGCCAATTACCTGCCCGTGGCCCTCGCAAACTCAGCCAGAAATTGGCTCACGAGCCTGCCAAGAGGCTCAATCGGCTCGTGGAGCAAGCTGAGGGACCACTTCATCGCCAACTTCCAAGGTACCTTCGAGAGGCCCGGCACACACTTCGACCTTTACAATGTCATCCAAGCCGGACGAGCCCCCGAAGGATTATATTCGTCGCTTCTGAGAAGCGCAACAAGATCCCGAATATCACCAATGACATCATCATCGCCGCCCGTAAGGGAGTCCGTGATGAGCTGCTCATTGGGAAGTTCGGGCGCAAACCACCGAAGACGGTGAAGCAAATGTTCGAGACGGCGAACTCGTACGCCAAATCAAATGACGCCATTAAGGCCGCCCGCCAAGACCGGCCCGATGGAGGGAGGACAAGCAAGCGGGAGGAAGCCGAAATCCTAAGAAGGATGGCGGCAACAACGGCAACCAAGGCCGAAAGATCGCAAGCGCCGATCCGAAGACCTAGTGGCCGCAACCTCCAACACTCAACGCCGTCCCCGAGTCGCCGCCTACGACGCCATCATGAACGCCCGGTGCACCCACCATCCGAATCATAAGCACGCGGCGAAGGATCGCTTTATCTACAAGCGGTTCGCGAACAAGACACGGCGCCTTAACAAGAAGCCAATCGACGAGGCTGGCCCATCGGCGCCAAAAAGAACAACGCGGTTGAAAATGCCGAACCTTTCCAAGACCCGGTGGGGAGCTCAACCATATCTTCGGAGGGCCACTAGCCTATGAGTCCAAGAGGAAACGAAGCTAACCGACCGGAGGTCAATGCGGCTCAACCCGAAGTCCCTCGCATTCGCGATGGTCGGAAGTGGCCATCACCTTTGACCGCTCGGATCATCCCGACCGAGTGGTCCACCCGGGCGCTATCCACTCGTCCCGGACCCCGTGGTCCGCAACATCGAGCTTAAGCGCGTCCTCATCGATGGGGCGTGCCCTCAACATCCCGTTCGCCAAGACCATGGATGAAATGCGATCCCGAGGGCCGAACGAAAGCAAGCTCAGCCCCTTCCACGGAGTTATCCCGTGGCTATCTTCAACACCACTCGGGCATATCTCCCTCCCGTCACCTTCGGAGCCCGAGAGAACTTCCGAACGGAGAACGTCACCTTCGAGGTGGCTGACCTCGAAACAAGATATCACGCCATCATCGGAAGGCTGCGCCGCCAAGTTCATGGCGATCCCTCACTACACCTACCTTTGCATGAAGATGCCGGGTCCCAACGGCGTCATCACTCTTCGCAGCGATGTGAAGCAAGCCTTCACCTGCGATAAGGAGAGCTGCGACATGGCCCAATCTCGCGAGAGATTACGTGGCCAACAAGAAGTCCGATTGGCTGCATCAACTTCGGCAGAGGGCGAAGTCCCCACGAAGAAGATAGCCAAATCAGGATCCAGCGACGCCAAGACCAAGAAGATCTCCCTTGATCCGTCGGATTCCTCGAAAACTGCTGTAATCGGGGCTGACCTAGATCCCAAATAGGAAAGCGCGCTCGTCACCTTCCTCCAAAATAATAAAGATGTTTTTGCTTGGAAACCATCTGATATGCCTGGAATTCCTAGGGAGGTGATCGAGCACTCTTTGAACGTCAAAGATGACGCTAAACCGATAAAACAACGATTATGCAGATTCGCGCAGGATCGAAAGGACGCTATCAAAGAAGAACTCGCAAAGCTCTTGGCTGCCGGCTTCATCAAAGAAGTCCTCCATCCCGACTGGTTAGCCAACCCAGTCCTGGTCTGCAAGAAGACGGGGCAATGGCGCATGTGCGTCGATTACACTGACCTCAACAAAGCCTGCCCCAAAGATCCGTTCGGGCTACCTCGTATCGACCAAGTCGTCGACTCAACAACCGGCTGCCAACTCCCGAGCTTCCCGGATCGTTACTCGGGCTATCACCGGATCAGCTTAAAAGAATCCGACTGCCTGAAGACATCGTTCATCACGCCGTTCGGGGCCTACTGCTACATCACCATGCCTTTTGGCCTGAAGAACGCCGGAGCCACATACCAACGCATGATCCAAAGATGTTTCCAGACGCAGATCGGCAAGAACGTTGAAGCCTACGTCGACGATGTTGTCATCAAAACCAAGCAGAAAGAAGACCTGATCGCCGACTTAGAAGAAACCTTTGCAAACATCCGGGCCTTCAGAATGAAGTTAAACCCGGAGAAGTGCACCTTCGGTGTTCCATCAGGCAAACTGCTCGGCTTCATGGTGTCACATCGCGGCATTGAAGCAAATCCAGAGAAGATCAACGCCATCCTAAGCATGAAACCCCCGAGTAACCAGAAAGACGTCCAGAAGCTCACTGGCTGCATGGCGGCGCTAAGCCGTTTCATATCCCGACTCGGCGAACGAGGCATGCCTTTCTTCAGATTGCTAAAGAAGACAGACGACTTCCAGTGGACCGCGGAAGCCAACAAGGCCTTTGAAGATTTCAAAGAGTTCCTTACAACGCCGCCGTCCCGCCTCGCCTCAACCCAGAAACCTCTCCGCTCTACGTTTCGGCCACTCACCAAGTGGTCAGACGGTCCTCGTGGTCGAACGCGAGGAAGAAGGACGGGCTCAGAAGATTCAAAGGCCAATCTACTTTGTTAGCGAAGTATTGGCAGGAGCCAAAATTCGCTACCCTCAGGTACAAAAATTGCTCTATGGTGTTCTAATAACCGCGAGGAAATTGGCACACTATTTTCAGGGTCACTCGGTCACCGTCGTCACCTCTTTCCCACTCGGCGACGTCATCCACAACCGCGAGGCAACCGGGCGCATCGCCAAGTGGGCCCTAGAGCTGATGCCGCTGGACTTGACTTTTAAGGCAAGGACGTCCATTAAGTCACAAGCCTTAGCGGACTTGCTGGCCGAGTGGACTGAACAGCAAGAAAATGTGCCTCGGGAAGACCTCCAACACTGGACCATGCACTTCGACGGATCCAAGAGGATCACCGGCTTGGGAGCAGGAGTCGTGCTGATATCCCCGACCGGGAAAGGCCGAGATATGTCCTTCACCTCCACTTCTCCGCCTCACACAACGCTGCCGAGTACGAAGCTCTTCTACATGGACTGCGCCTCGCAGTCTCACTCGGGATACGTCGGCTTATTGTGAAAGGCGACTCCCAGCTGGTCGTCAATCAAGTGATGAAAGACTGGTCCTGCTTAAACGACACAATGGAGGCCTACCGGCAAGAGGTCCGCAAGCTTGAAGACAAGTTTGACGGGCTCGAACTCTCACATGTCCCGAGACATAACAACGAAGCCGCCGACGAGCCGGCACAGCTCGGATCTAAGCGCGAGGCTGCCCCAACGACGTCTTTGTCGAACATCTCTACGAACCAACCATCACGGCAAAGACAACTCCCAACGAGCAAACCACGAACGAAGTCGCCATGATCGACACCGACTGGAGGACGCCGCTCATCAAATTCTTAACCCAGCAAGAGCTGCCGGATGACCGGGATGAAGCAGAACGCGTCCAGCGTCGTTGCCAAGCGTACGTCATGGTTGACTCCGATCTATACAAGAGAAGCCCCTCCGGAATTCTAATGAGGTGCATCACACCCGAAGAAGGGAAACAACTGCTCCAAGACATCCACTCGGGCATATGCGGAAGCCACGCGGCAGCACGCACTCTAGTCGGCAAAGCTTACAGGCAAGGTTTCTTCTGGCTTACCGCGGTCTCCGACGCGGATAAAGTCGTACGAACCTGCGAAGGCTGCCATTTTCGCTCGACAAAGCCATGTCGCGCCCAGAGCTTCAAACAATCCCACTTTCCGGCCGTTCGCGGTATGGGGCTGGACATGGTTGGCCCTTTCAAAAAGGCTCCGGAGGATTCACACACCTTTTCGTCGCAATCGACAAGTTCTCCAAGTGGATTGAAGCCAAGCCGCCGCCACAATTACTGTCGACAAGGCACGAGACTTTTTCCTCAACATCGTGCGCCGCTTCGGCGTCCCAAACAGAATCATAACCGACAATGGGACTCAATTCACGGGAGGCATCTTCAAGGAATTCTGCAAAGACTTCGGAATCAAGATCTGCTACGCATCAGTAGCCCACCCCAAAAGCAACGGACAAGTCGAGCGAGCCAACGGCATGGTCCTCCAAGGCATCAAGGCTCGCGTTTCGATCGCCTAAACCCATACGCGGCAAGTGGGTCCAAGAACTTTCCTCGGTTTTATGGTCGCTGCGAACTACACCCAGTCGGGCTACCGGCCAAACTCCTTTCTTTTTGGTCTATGGCGCAGAAGCCATGTTGCCAAACGAGATGGAGTATGAGTCCCTCCGGGTCCGCAGCTTCAACGATGAACGCTACGACCCTGACCGAGTGGATGACCTCACCCGATTGGAAGAGGCCCGTGAGGCAGCCCTCATCCAGTCGGCCAAATACCTTCAAGGGCTCAGAAGATACCACAGTCGCAACGTGCGAGCACGAGCTTTCATTGTTGGCGACCTGGTCCTACGCAAGATCCAGACCACCAAAGACCGACACAAGTTTTCTCCCTTATGGGAAGGACCGTACATAATCGCTGAAGTGACTCGGCCCGGTGCATACCGGCTAAAGCGCGAAGACGGGTCTATGGTGGAGAACTCCCGGAACATCGAGCATCTTCGACGATTTTATGCCTAATTTGGCTAAGGCCTCATGTTTTCCTTGATCGCCAACCTCAAGCAAGATGACTTCTTGAGCTAGCATCGGGGGCCGTACACATGTTAATAAAGCTCAAGTTTTCCTCATCAACTTTTGTGCACAATTTGGTTTATCATTGTTTAATGTCCTTCGACTCGAGCTCAGTGTCTAAGGACTGAGAGTTTTCTGATGACCTAATCGAGCCTAGGCTTGATTACAGCCAGACGAAAACTACTTAAGAAATTTCACGCAAAAGCTCGAATCAAGGCATTGACATAAATAAACTAAAAGCGTCACAAAGTTCTACATCAGAGTGTTACGGATACGCGACGTTTACAAGATAAAGTCAGAAAGACAAATCAAATCTTGAAATTGTTCACTACATCAAGAGATATTTTCTTCGCCGCCTCCTGCGCCTCACTTAGCATGTCCAAGGCCTGCTCGTCCGTCGTCCCGTCAGCAAAGCCTTCCCCGACTGAATGGATATCCACTCGGGGGTAAAGGGACTTGGTCTGAGCAAGAGCCAGACCAGCCCCCATGCTGGCTGCTTTGGTGATATTGGCCAGGTATCGGTCGGGAGCCAGCCGCAGCTTGTCGAAGATCTTGATCGGCTCCAGCGAGCTGGTCCCAACTCCTTGATCGAACAAGGACAGCAAGATCGGCATGGCGGCATTGGCGACCTCTTCCCGCATCTCGTCGCTTCGCTTGATCCGCCCAAGCAAGACATCGTATTGGGCTCGAGTTTTTACCTTGTAAGCTGCCAAATGTCCCGGATCAATCAAAGTACTCGGAAATAAAGCAGCACAGGAAATTTGACTTCAAAGAAGATTACCTTCAAACTCGGCCTCCATCTCGGCCTTGTCAAGGTTGACCGCTTCTAGCTGGACTTGAAGCGAGTGGACCTCCGAAGAATTTTCTACAACGAAAGAAGATCGTCAACAACCGAGATCAACATAAAAATCATGAAGAAACTTGGAGAGGCAGGCTTACTCCCGATTGATCCTTGGAGGTCGAGATTCGCCTCCCGAAGTTCTGCGATCTCCCTCCTTAAAGCCGCCTCCCTCGACGCGGCTTCCTCCCGAGTGACCTTTCACTGTCGCCGAACGTCCTCTAAGGAGTTCAGTGGGGAACCAACTTCTCCAAAGACTCCGATTTTGCCATAGAGCGGCAATATTCCTTCGCACATAATGGCGTAAGAGTGACCGATTGAAAGACAATGATGACATAATTAAAGAGAAAGACAAAGGCTTACGTTGAGCAGCCGGGTCGCCTCATTCAGGCTCTCGACAAGGGCATCCCTTTCATCTTTTTCGGCTTGCCGGTCTAGGATGATGCCCTGTCTCTCGCCTTTCGAGTCCCGCCACTCGATCCTAATCGGGGAACCGTGTCTCGAGGACTCGCAACCCGGGATCTCTTCTACCGTGGTGGCAAGCAAGAAGGACAAATGAAGACATGAAAGATTCAAATTGAAAGAGTAAAAGAGCACTTCAAACAAATCTCACCGGTTCGGCGGCCGCTTGCTTAGGTGGAGCGGCCCGGCTGGCTTCTTTCTTCTGGCTCCGCGCCGAGTGGTCCCCAGTCGGGGGCGCTTGGGCCGCGGCCTCGGGTTTCCTGGCCGTTGACTGGTTTCCAGTCGGGATATCCCGACTGGCGGCCGGGGGCTCCTTCCTCGGGGCATCCTTCTTCGGAGGCGAAGGTTGTTTTCCGGAGCGCTCGCACTCGGCTGCGAGCTCCGGGGCTTTGGCTCTGCTGGCCTTGGCACCTCGGGAGCGGCGGCTGGAGTCGGTCCTTCACCTCCTCCCAGGGATCTATGTCCCGGGGTCTCCGCGAAAGTGAATACAGCAAGGGTAAAGATAAAGAAAAGTTTTTAACAAAAGAGTTCAGACTTCGGTTTCAGAACATACCTGGATGACCGGCGGATCTTCGGTGCCGTCCGCGGCGATCGCCTCAAAGGAGGTGTCTCGGTGGGGGGAGCCGGGACGTCGTCATCCGAGTCCTCTATAATCAGCCTCCTCTTGCTTGCACGCTTGTTCGACTTCACTCGGCGCCGCCGCTTCCCGACCGGCGCTTGGATCTTGATCCCGCCGCTGGCTTCTTGGCAGGGCGATGCGGCGCGTCGTCATGAGACACCTTGTATGGCTTGGAGGAGATAGAGGCGTTTTCCTGCAGAAGAAAGAAAGTACAATGTTAAGAAGCAAGATGTCAGGATTGAAAGATACTATGAAGCAACCAGTCGGCTTACCGGAGGAGGAGGTCGGTGGATGCTGAAAGGAAGGACTGGCAGAATGAGGGCCCGCTCAACTGCAATCCCGCACGAGAAGAGTTTGTACATCCGGATCTTCGGATCTCGTACTTGAGTGGATCTAGATCTTCCCGATTGGGGTCCGTCCCGCCTTCATACTCGAAGGCCGGCTTCGACCGCTCCTTGATCGGCGCCAGTCGGCACCTGATGAAGTGCCGAGTGATCTGTTCCCCGCGAAGATCTCTCTGTTTCATCGCCAGGATCTTCGCGAGCAGCTCGTTAGCCTCGTCCCAATCTTGGGCTACTGGAACAGTGCTCCAAGATGGCCTGGGGACAGGGGGAAGATCGACGAAGGCTGGCAGGCTGGGTTCGAGATTGTTGATGTAGAACCAGCCCACGTGCCATCCCTTGTTGGAGGACTTTAGAGGGAGAGAGAAGTAATCTTTGCGGAGATATCCGTGGAGCTGGAAACCTGCCCCGCCAACGACGCAAGGGAGGTCCTTGTTCGGATGCGGCTTGAGATAGAACATGCACCGGAAGAGTTGGAAGTGGGGGAGAATGCCAAGGAAGGCTTCACATACATGAATGAAGAGAGCTATGTGAAGCATTGAGTTGGGGTTCAGATGGTAGAGATGAAGCCCATAATAATCCAGAAGCCCCCGGAAGAACTCGGAGGTGGGAAGGCTGAACCCGCAATAGAAAAAGGAAGTGAAAACGACGAGCTCACCGGTGTTTGGGGTCGGGAAGTCCTCCCCCGCCGCCGGGCGCCATACCACGAGTTCCTTTGGCGAAAGCATGCCATGCTTCACCATCTCCTTGAGGGTGGATTCCCTCACATCCGAAGCGGCCTATTGGTCGAACGGAATCCTCTTTTCCTCCGCCATGAGAATGAGTTGATGGAAAGTGGATCTGGCTGAGAAAGGTCGGATTTTTGACGAAGGAACGTGGGAGATTTGGCTGTGGAGGCTGGTTGTTGCAGAGAGCGAGCTCCTAGATGAATGGATTTGGGAGCGCGCGAGTCTAGGGTTCTCCGCGGTAAACTGGTGAACAGTGCTGTGAAAAGGGGAATCTTTTGGAAGATGAAGAGGCGGGGACGACCTCGCATCTTTATAGAAAGATTTGAGGGTTGCGCTAGGTTTTCTAGTGATTGGGCCGAGCCCATAAGAAAATCTACGGCCCAGCTAAGGTGTGGCCTGACGCGTGTCCTTAGGGACTTAAGCGGATGAGCTTAAGCAGATTTGCCTTGGCAATATGCGCGTGTCCGAGTGCCCTATACCTTTAAAAATCCTTTCATACCGCGGTTTGCTTGACTTCATGAGAAGCTGGCACGATGCAACTTGGAAGGTTACCGACAGCTAAGTTTTTATAGCTGCCTTGATGACAAGGGCTGTTTGGTTTTTTGGCATTTGGTCAGGTAATCTTACCAATGCTGTTTGTTTTTCCACCTTGGTGAAGATCTTTTTAGATTAAGACCAGTATTATGGCATAAGCTATTTAATAATTTGGTCATATTTTTCATATGATTGAAAGAATTTGTTTTCCCATGAGGGATGATTGAAATATTTGTTCCGGGATTACTCGGACAGGTATACTCGGATGAGCATGAGTTCACCGAGTGCTTTTTACCCATATGGGTTGATTGAATTATTTGTTCTGAGATGACTCGGGCAAATTCACTCGGATAAGTATGAACTTGCCGAGTAATGAGATTTCTATGATTGCTTTAGCATGAGCTAGGCATCTACATGAAGATGATCTTCTATAAGTTCTTGACTATATGCTTAGCCTATTTTTGACTAACCACATAGTCGGGGCTATATTTAATTAGGTGCATCAGAGATGCACCTAGATATTTATTTTTGAGAAATTTTTCTAGCCCTTCACGCCTTTGGAGCCACTGGAAGATTCAGCAGAGATGATGGAATCACTGGCGCCAAAAGCACTCGGTCAAAGAGATTTTTGGTGAGTGCTTTTGGTTTGAAGCCGAGTTGTCTCGTCGACCGAAAAGGACTCGGGGGCTACTGTGGAGATTGTGGCAATCGGGTATCTACATGGCAAGCTTATCCGACTGGAGGTAGGATAGATTGCGCCTGCCATATCTGTAAGCCGAACTTTGACTTGGGTGTTACGATTGCCGATAGAGATAAGGCAATCGGCCTATAGTCACGGTTTGGTAAGATTGAGGAAACCAACTTAGAATAAGATAGGGTTTCCGATCTGTAAGTCCGCCTCCCAAGACTATATAAGGGGGGTAAGGGGCGTCCCTTGAGGGATATCAGAGAATCCTATGTTAGATCAGCTTTGAGCTTTGAGCCTTTAGATCACGAGATCAATAAAGACACTGGGCGGATCGAATCCACCGAAACAGGAGTAGGGTATTACCTCTTGAGAGGGCCTGAACCTGTCTAAACCTTCTTCTTCTTCTAACCCATCGTGCTTGGCGATCTTGACTGCGACCCCAGAAAAACATATTGCCGAAACCAAGTTTCGACAGTAATCAAAGGGTTTGGTTTCATCAAAAACGAAGAGGAGGCCTGTGTTTACAAAAGGGTCCGTGGGAGCACAATTGTATTTCTAATCTTATATGTGGATGACATATTGTTGATTGGAAATGATATCCCTATGCTAGAATCCGTCAAGTCTTCATTGAAAAATAGTTTTTCCATGAAAGACTTAGGGGAGGCAGCATACATATTGGGCATTCGGATCTATAGAGATAGATCCAAGAGGCTAATTGGACTAAGCCAAAGTACATACATTGACAAGGTGTTGAAAAGGTTCAACATGCATGATTCCAAGAAAGGTTTCTTGCCCATGTCACATGGCATTAATCTTAGCAAGAATCGGTGTCCTCGACACATGATGAGCGGAATAAGATGGGTATGGTTCCATATGCTTCGGCAATTGGATCCATCATGTATGCCATGCTTTGTACACGCCTAGATGTCTCGTACGCTTTGAGTGCTACGAGCAGATACCGCGATCCGTGAAGGCCACTGGATCGCAGTAAAGAATATCCTTAAGTACTTGAGAAGAACTAAGGATATGTTCCTAGTCTATGGAGGTGAAGAAGAGCTCGTTGTAAGTGGTTACACCGATGCTAGCTTCCAAACAGACAAAGATGATTATAGATTGCAATCTGGGTTCGTGTTCTGCCTGAACGGAGGTGCAGTGAGCTGGAAGAGTTCCAAGCAGGATACTGTTGCTGATTCTACAACGGAGGCCGAGTACATTGCTGCTTCAGAAGCTGCAAAGGAGGCTGTTTGGATCAAGAAATTCGTTTCTGAGCTTGGTGTGATGACTAGTACGACTGGTCCAATGTCTCTCTATTGTGACAATAGTGGAGCCATTGCACAAGCCAAGGAGCCGAGGTCACATCAGAAGTCCAAACACATACTTCGGTGATATCATCTCATCCGCGAGATAGTGGACAGAGGTGATGTCAAGATATGCAAAGTGCACACGGATCTCAACATAGCCAATCCGCTGACAAAACCTCTCCCACAGCCGAAGCATGAGGCGCACACAAGAGCAATGGGTATTAGATACTTACATGATTGACTCTAGTGCAAGTGGGAGATTGTTAGTGATATACCCTAGAGGCAACATGGAGATGTTGGATATCACGTCAATGTTTATGTATTTATGAATAAAGTGTTATTCAGTTTCATGAAATAGACATCTTGTATTGATCAATAAGTACGTGACTTATTTATGAGACTCTTTACGTATGAATCTATTTCTAAACGATCCCTGATCATATGTCATATTGTTGGAACAAATATGATTCTAAGATCGGCATGTTTATTGATTGATGATCATGTCTCATAGATCATGGGTATGGAGATACCAAATCAATAAACATGGACATATGTGTTGGAGAACACATTGTTGGATAGACCCACCATGAGACACTACAGGAATTAATGTACCATTAGTTGGTCTCAGGTAGTGTTGGTACAAAGTCCTTAGACCTAAGATCACCATGGATTCCAACATGTGTAGTAGCCTACTTTGGGACTACCAAACGCTATTCCGTAACAGGGTAGTTATAAAGGTAGTTTTCGGGTTTGCTATGAAACATGGAGTGGGATGTGAGTGAGCAAGATGGAATTTGCCCCTCCTTTGAAGAGAGATCTCTGGGCCCCTCGAGGTAATGGATTATGGAAATGCATGGCCATGCTATGTTGATTGAGGAGTCAATCAACAGACAGATAATCCAATACGGTTCGAGTGACTGGTTAAGCTATTGAAGGGATGGCAACACATCTTGCCTATAGCTTAATTGGTATCGTGAGGCAAAGGGATTTGTGTACACATTACAGGTTCAGAGCCAATATTATTCTTGTATACTATGGTGTCAATATGTGCTGCTAGGCGCCGCTGTTGACGGGTCGGCTGAGTTGGACTCGAGCCGATAATCGGCTAAGTTAGACTATAGCCGAGACCGAGTATACCTGAACCTACAGGGTCGCACGCTTAAGGGGATAAGAACAGGCATTCGAGTTGGTCTCAAATACGGCTCGATCGGATAGGGATCCGATCGGATAGAGTCCTATAGGCTTACGACGTATGGGCGGCCAACTCTGTGAGATTCGGATGGGATCCGATTCAAAATAGAGTCCTGATCGGCCACTAGTCCCAGCCGGCCAACTCTATATAAAGGAGGGAGGGGTGGAGAGATGCGGCACGTCAATTGTATCGCATTGAATCGAATCCGCAACAAAAGTCGCCGAGATCAATCTCCACAGAAACCCTCCCCACTTTCGAGCCAAACCCTAGCCTTGCATCGCGTGCTAGCACACGGGTGTTCAGCGTTCTGTTCCCGGACGTGTGGATACCGGTAGAGGCGCTACTACGTTGCGCGCTGTTCATCGGCTGTGGAGGAATCGGCTGCGGTCGAGCGCATCGGAGCGAGGCGCGAGAACGTGACCGGATGACTCGGCGGATCGGCTGATTGGCGAATCGGCTGTCCCCAGGAATCGGCTGACGGCTTGCGGGAATCAGCTACACTGTTTCGGATCGGATAGCCCTGATTGGCTGTTTCCGTTGCACACTCCAATCGGTAACGATCTATCGGCCCTTACTTGCAAGTGTTCCTGGTTTGCGCGGTTAAAAAGTTTTTGTTTTCGGCTAGCGTAGCCTCCGCGTAACCCTAGAACACCAACTCCACAAGCACATGACCAAAGCTAAGTCTAGTCCTCCATGCCTCCACCTTCTCTGTAGACCTCCTCCTCTGATGATGGTTATTGCAAGGATGAGTACATGGAATACTCAACAAGCCACACAGCAAGTATGCAAATGCATAGGGATACAAATAATGGCAATAATAGGGTTCAATTTGCAAAAGCAACATTTAGAAAGAATTTAAGAACTTGATAAAATAGTAGAGTAATTAATCATCAATATTAATCAACACCGAACAACATCCCAATGCTGCATAGGCCCAACCATCTCTGGACAACCATTCCCTGTTGCACAGATCTAATCTCCATACAAGAGCTAACAAGTTATCATTTCCAATTTATCATCATTAATGAGTAGTGTGGGACTAATCATGAAAAACATTGCTAGGCCCACCCATAACCGTAGGTACGGCTATTCGAATAATTTTACTCTGATCAGAGGTGTACAAATTTATCCACAAGACACAATCCCACAACATGTTGCCATGCACCTCAATACCTCCACGGTACCTTGGAAAGGAATTATGACAAGATCCTTCATATAACACATCCAACAGAATGACACCCACTAAGCACCCAATCTCCAGCATGAAATGGCCAGTTACCCAACAGGAGACCACTTAGTGCCCAAAAATATATGTGGACTTAGTTGTCTGCCACAATTAAAAAGTAAAAACAAACCCCCATGGTGTCCCCTGCTGAACATGCTACACTACAGATCTAGCCTTTGCCTATTCTGGCTTATGGTTAGTACGGTTAATGCTTCACAACAATAGCTCGTGAACCAGTCCTTAATTGCCATGAGCCTCCCATCCAAAATCATCAAACCATGTGCTCACAACCCATCATTAATCAAATTTTAGTTAACCATTAATTCATTGTCGATGGGCTGGTCGACAGTCCTCCAAGGGGGCTACCCGAGGAGGTGAAAGAGTGGTTGGGACGTCCTACCAATAGATCTGATGGTTGACTTGAGAACTAGATGAGCCAAGATTTTTAGACAATTTCGGCCCTCCCAGAGGATAACAAAACTACTGCTGTGTTCTTTGTTAGGGTGGTGTGAGATTAGGTTTTGAGTACAATGGTATGAGTGTTAACGACCAAATTTGATAACCAAATCCCTAAGTTCAAGGTTGGAATTGAAGTGGAATCGGATTGGGAAAGTGATCTGCGGAGAGAAAGAGGCTACATCGGCCGTGATTAAATTGGCTGGAAGACAAGTCGGACGGGGCCGAATTGGATAGGACGGCTGATAGCCGATTTCGATTCAGAGAAGAAGATGGAACCATTTCCAATAAAGAGGCTTGAAGATAAAAGGAAGATTCGGTTCCCAAATGTTCGTTAAGATATTGCTATCTATGGATAGAGTCTTGTAACGGCAATTGTATCTATAAAATAGGGTTTTATTTAGATATTCCTTTTGTGATACGACATTGGGGCTGTATCCCAAGATATTGTCGTATTTTAAATAGTAGATTAGATAGAAACCGTGTCTTACATGGATAGTGTTATGCCTGGGTATAAATAAGACCTGAGGGCTCTTTGTAAACAAAAACACACATCAATACAATCTCGATGCATCGCCAAATCTTTTTCTTTTAGATGAGTTCTTGATCCCGCTTCGGGCTATATTGATCTCGACCCCCAAATAAGGTAAATACTTGTCATTAGTAGTCTGTATCGTTTAATCTAGTGCTTACATTGTCATGACATTCTAGATTTAATGCTATAGACTGCACAATTTATCATATGCTGCATATAATCTAGAGCAATATCTAGATTTGTCTTGCCATCGGCTCGTTTCTCTCGAGAGTCAGTAGCCGATAGAGTTAGATCTAGATGTTGAACTAGTTTATATGTTGTATCTACCGTCTCTAGGGGTTTACATCGGTCCATATAGATCTAGTACTTCTTTTTGTATTTAATGATGCATCATCATGAACTATTAAGTCGCTTTTAGAATTATTAAGATCTATTCGGCTGGATGTTTATCATTAGAGACAGTGCCAGAGTTTCAGCCGGCCTTACCTGTTTTAATTGTCTTTTAGCATTATTTACTATTAGATATACTAAAGCTGTCTCTTATATTAAGATCTCAATTTGGTTAAATGTCTTAAGCCAGTATCAATCTGTTGGCACCAGCCGATAGCCGATTGATCTAGGTTTAACGCATTTAGGTTAGATTGATATCTTTTCATAAGATGTACCGGAGTACTAGCCGATTCACATTAGAACTACAACATCGGCTAGCTTATAAACACATATATTTATTATCTTGAGGTATATTTAGATTAAGTGATTTATACTGTCTCGGCACAGCTGATCTATGACAGTCACTTAGTTTAAACATGCTTTGAGATAGCAATTATATGTGAATTGGTTCCCTCAGCCGATCCGGTAGGATCTAACTTTAACCTTAATGCACATATCTGTTTATTTCTTATTGGTTAGCAGATCAAACCAATTGGCACGCCTAGTTCATCACAGGTAGCCAAGAACGGACCTGCACTCGAGTTAAGCAGATCTCCCAGGCCAGCGCATGGTAAAGATTTCTCATCAACATGTTTCTTGGCATGCCCAGTGGGACCAATTGACTCGGGTAACAAAGTCGACGTGATGGTTAACGTCGAAAGCCCTGAGATCAGCGAGGAAAACATGGTTTCCGTCAAGATGGAACAATTGTCTCCTGAGCAATTGGCCGACTACAAGAAGATCGTGGAGGAACTGCAGGCTAACTACCTGCAATCTTTTGCCCAGACCAGGTCTAGGGCCGTCCACCAGAAATACAAATTCAGCATGGACGACTTCAAGGCTTCCTCCTCAGATGATACAAAAGGAAGGCGCAAGGTGGAGGAGCCAAAGCAAGAACAAGATGATTTAGGAATGCACATTTTGCAAGACCGAATCGACTCAGCTGTGCACCACGGTCTAGTTAATCAGAGTGGCATCTTGGTCAACACCCTCAACAACATGATTGCCACTATGGTTGACTCAAAGATTGCCGATCAACTGCAACGGGGGCCGACTTATTTCACTGATGGCCAGTTCCCCAACTATAGGGTCTTGGCAACACAGAATCGGCCGATCCCGCCATCAGCACAGCCAGGGCCACCAGGAGGGGTCCTCAGTCAGCCGAACGCATCTGCATCGGCTTGGAGGCCGCCACCCGTCGTTCTTAATCGGCAACAACCTCCTTCCCAGGAACAACTAGCCGACATGTTCGACTTCAATCGGCAGCAAGAACCGGTTGCCAACCCCATTCAAGGGGCACAATACAATGCCGACGGCCGTCGGCTCTTCCCTGACCAATCACCACCGCCGGTGAATTGGCTGCCTCCCACCGTCGACCTAGCTCAATATCAGTATCAGGGAGGCCAGCATGACCAACATTACTGGCCGCAGACACCGCCACCTCGGTATCGGCAAGGACCCGTCCAATACGATCAATATGAGCCGATACAACAAGCTCAAGATAACAAGACTTGGGCCGACTTGATTACCGACGTAATGCGTGACCAATCCGGTAACATGTATTATCCGTATCCAGAACATTTTGAGAGGCTGCCACTACCCAACCAATACAAAGTCCCGGATTTCTCCAAATTCTTAGGGCAGGACAATACTTCTACATACGAACATGTCAGCCGATTCCTGGCGCAATGCAGGGAGGCATCGGCTACAAGACGCCCTGAGGGTTCGCTTATTCCCGCTCTCGCTATCGGGATCGGCCTTTATATGGTTTTCTTCATTGCCCTTCAATTCCATCCAAAGCTGGGCTGATCTCGAGAAATAGTTCCACAGCTACTTCTACACCGGCAACCACGAGATGAAGCTGTTGGACCTGACGAGCATTAGGCAGAAGCATGAGGAGTCGGTTCAGGACTACATTCAAAGTTTCAGAGAAATGAGGAACCACTATTATAGCCTGGTGCTGACCGATTCCCAGTTAGCCAATTTGGCTTTTCATGGACTGTTGCTGCCGATTCGTGAAAGGTTTTTGGCTCAAGACTTCGACAGCTTAGCCCATCTGGCGCAGAGGGTGACGGCCCACGAGCAAAGATTTTAGGAAAAAACGAAGGCCGTCAAGAAGGTTGCCCCACATCATCGTCAAATCTGATTCGAAACAAGTGACGATGACGCGAAGTTGCTTTGCGAGAGTGTACTAAAAATAAAAAGGCCATCGTCTGCCAATGGCTGCTGAAAATGACTAAGGAAGAGAAGTACGACTTCGACATTACCAAAGCCGATAGGACCTTTGATTTATTGCTGAAGGAGAAGCAGATTCAGCTTCCTCCCAACCACACGATCCCATCGGCTGAAGAACTGAAAAAGAAGAAGTACTGCAAGTGGCAGACCTCCACCTGCCATAGCACTAACGATCGCAAAGTTTTCGACAACAGATCCAATAGCTATTGAGGCCGGGAAGTTGAAGTTCGCCGATTCACCTCGGCCAAGGAAAGTCGATGGCAATCCCTTCCCGGTCAACATGGTTCAGGCCGGCCCCAGGCGAGCTAATAGGCAGCACAGAGTGACGCATGGCTTAGCCAAAACTCTCAGAGGGGTTAAGGCCGAAAAGAAATCGGATGGAGATCAAGCTGCACCAGTCAATATGGTGCATTCCACCGGCCGATCGGCCGATCGGCGACCCAGGTGCATGGACCCCATGCCCCGTTTTCAACAACGCTTTCGTGAGGAAGAGGAGGCCCGGCATGGGAAGCCTTACGTCAGGGAGCCTGAGGTCAGGGGACTCCAATTCGTCAGAAACCATAGTGGTTACGACCTGCACTAGCGCTATGAGTTTTTTCGATTCTATTGGGAATCAGGGATAAAGCTGCCAATGATGGACAACTGTCCGGCCTGCAGCGAATATCATGAAGACGAATACACAGATCATCCGATGCAAAGCCCTGCCCAATTTGTCCCCAGGGCCGTGCAGCTTAACCAGAGGCGGCAATCGGTACATGATCGGCTTGGGCCGATCAACCAAGACTTCTTCGAAGACGAAGACGAAGACGAATACTATGAAGAAAAATCCGAAGATGAGCAATCGTCTAGCCCCCAATGGTGCCCTTCGATCCTCTTCACTAAAACACAAAAGAGGACCATCCAGCGGCTCAAGAGCGAAGGGAGAGAGAAAGAAGTACAACGGATGATCCGACACCAACAACATCGGCAAGGCGCAAAACAATGGCGCATCAAGAGACAAGCGCCGACTGCCGATGAAAGCCCGTCCGATGAGAGCCCTGTCGACCAAGCTAGGAGGGTGGAAAAGGGAAAAGAAAAAGCTACTGCATCGGTTAACATGGTCTTTATACTACCAGCTAAATTCAGTGTCACAGAGGCCGATTCAGATAGCGTGGAAGACGCCTTGGCAAAACTAGCATTCTCCCCAGAACAAGCCATTTTTGAAAAACCAGAAGGGAATGACAATCGACACCTCAAACCACTGTACGTGAAAGGATTTGTTAACGGGAAGCCTATGTCAAAGATGTTAGTCGATGGAGGGGCATCAGTCAATCTCATGCCCTATGCCACTTTTCAGAGCTAGGCAATGGAGCCGAAGATCTGATCAAGACGAACATGGTGCTCAAAGACTTCTGCGGCAATCCATCGGAAGCCAAGGGTGTACTGAACATCGAACTGACCGTCGGCAGCAAAACCATGCCCACAACATTCTTTGTCATCGACGAGAAGGGATCTTACAGCCTGCTACTTGGGAGGGACTGGATCCATGCAAACTGCTGCGTCCCTTCCACAATGCATCAAAGTCTGATCCAATGGCAAGGCGACAAGATTGAAATCGTGCCAACCGATAGGTCAGTGAGCGTCGCTAACGCCAATTTGCCACTTTGGGAAATCGATGGTATTGATTCTGTCCAGCAAAATCTGGCAAGCCAATTTTCTAAAGGTGTCCGATTCTGCCATACAACCTATTGGAGACGAAGAGCCTCAATTATTACTTTGAGGGCGTCGTGGAGGGCTCGAACGTCTATGGCAAGGACACCGTGGACGACGACGATGGTAAGCTTGGGCAAGGTTTTATGTCGACCGACGAGCTCGAAGAAATTGATATAGGACCTAGAGATAGGCCTAGGCTGACATACATTATTAAAAATTTGTCTTCTTGTTGTAGATCTCAGCTTATTAATTTATTAAAGGAATATAAAGATTATTTTGCTTGGGAGTATTTCGAGATGCCTGGTCTTAGCCCATCTATTGTTGTGCATCGGCTGCCTATCAAGCCGGGCTATCGGCCATACAAACAGCCTCCTAGGAGGTTTAAAGCCGATATGTATGATGCAATCAAAGCTGAAATCACTCGACTATACGATGCTGGATTCATTCGGCCTTACCGATATGCAGAACCCCTCCCAGTCAGCTTCAAGGAAATCGCTACAAGGCTTTGAGATATGTCTTGCTTAATGAAGATTTATACTATCGGACGATCGATGGAGTGCTCCTCAAGTGTCTCAGTGCCGATCAAGCCAAGGTGGCTATCGGGGAGGTGCATGAAGGGGTCTGCGCACGTATCAATCAGCTCACAAGATGAAATGGCTACTTCGAAGAGCAGGGTATTTTTGGCCGACGATGCTAGAGGATTGTTTCAAATACTACAAAGGCTGCCAGGATTGTCAGATGTTTGGAGCTATACAAAGGACACCAGCATCGGCTATGAACCCAATAATCAAGCCTTGGCCATTCAGAGGTTGGGGAATCGACATGATCGGCCAGATCAATCCACCCTCGAGCAAGGGACATAAATTTATATTGGTGGCAACAGATTATTTCAAGAAGTGGGTGGAAGCACTTCCTTTAAAGAAGGTTGATTCAAAGGACGCAATCGAGTTTGTTAAAGAACACATCGTGTACCGATTTGGCGTACCTCAAACAATAACTACAGATCAGGGATCTATCTTCATATCGGACGAGTTTGTTCAGTTTGCCGACGGCATGGGCATCAAGTTGCTCAATTCTTCGCCGTATTATGCTCAGGCTAACGGACAGGCAGAGGCCTCGAACAAGAGTCTAATCAAGCTGATAGAGAGGAAGATCACTGAATATCCTAAGAATTGGCATAGCCGATTAGCCGAATAACTTTGGGCCTCCAAGTGCCTCCATATAAACTGGTCTGTGGACATGAAGCAGTCCTGCCATGGGAGAACATCATCGGCTCACGAAGGATTCAGTTACAAGATCAGCTTACAACTGATGATTACTACAACCTCATGGTAAATGAATCAGAAGATTTGGTGTTGTCACGGATGAGGGCCTTGGAAAAGGTAACAAGGGATAAGGAACGAGTAGCCCGTCATTGTAACAAGAAGGTTGTGCCTAAATTATTTGAAGAAGGCGAACTCGTTTGGAAATTAATATTGCCGATCGGATCAAGAGATAATAAGTTCGGCAAGTGGTCACAAATTGGGAAGGGCCTTTCAAGATCCACAAATGCGTCTCTAAAGGAGCTTATATGCTAGAAGGTTTGGATGGAGAAGTGTTTGCGAGGGCTTTGAATGGCAAATATTTAAAGAAATATTACCCAAGTGTATGGATCAACTCATGATTCGGTTATGGTTGTGCCGATCCGTGTTAGCCGATGTGTTGTAATGCACGCATCGCCTTTAGGACGATACTACGCAAGCTTCCCCTAATTTTTCTACATCGGCCCAACTTAGCCGACAACAACAAAATGTCTAATTCGATAATTTTGCTAATGCTGGAAACACCATCAGCAAAATTAGGGAGCATATACAATACAATGTGATACATAGAAGGCAGAGCGAATTTTTCAAAGTTTGTGAAGCGAATTTTTTTGAAGCCTTCAAAAAAGTTTGAAGTAATCAGCAAGTACATATATGAATAAGTTACAACCAGCCGATTACAGAGGAAGTTTGAGCGATTACAAAATGCTTGAAAAGTTTGAGTACAAGGATGCCTAGCGAACTATTGCAAGTAGCTCAGCGCGAAAGGTAGGTGGTGATGGCCGATATCGTGTTACGACGGATCCCGTCTATCTCTTCAATGGCATTCGCGTCAGCTGCGTCGTTCCCTGGGATCGGCTTCATCGCCCTGGCCATGTCGAACAGATGTGACACGGCCACCTTGATCTTCGCTCGTTGGTCCTCGATCTCCTTCGGCAGGCCAGCCACGCGTTGTTCCTTGGCCACAATATCGGCTTCAACTTCGGCAAGTTCGGCTATCAGCTCCTCCCGACGCTTACGAAGCCAATCAAGTTTGGTGATCGGCGTGGTCTTCAAGGCATCGAACTTGGCCTTCTCGATGATGATTTCTTGCTGACTGGCTTTGATGGTGGCCTCCAATGCTTGGTTTTCTCGGCGATCGGCTATGCTTTGTTTAGCTCGTTCGAACTTGTGCCAATGCACCTCCATAAATGTGCCGGTGCAATAATGTCAGTTAGTTGGTCAGGCAGCTGATCTTGGATGTCCTCGAACCGACTACGGATGGAACCGCAGTCGGTGACCAAGAAGTCGAGGGAGCACTCTAGCCGTTTGGAAAAGATGATGAAACTTACCTCTGGGTATTCCGCTTGGGTTGCGTCGGAACGAGTGCTTGAGGACGCCATTGATGAGTGGGATTGTCGCTGCGGAAGGGTTTGCTGGTGAGGTTGCCTTTCGGGATCCGACGGGGTCACCGAGGAGACGGAAAGTTTTTAGCTAGGGCTTGAAGGTGCGAAAGTGACAGCATGGCTTAGTTCGGCGTAAGGCAGGTTTTATTTAAAGAAATTTCTTGGAAGCCGAAACGGAATAGGACGGGAGTCACGCAGGAATTCAAAAAAGTGGCAAATCTGCGATATTATCTTATCACGGACTTGGGGGGCATGTGTTAACAACTATATTTGGTAACCAAATCCCTAAGTTTAAGGTTGGAATTGAAGTGGAATCGGATCAGGAAAGTGATCTGCGGAGAGACAGAGGCTGCATCGGCCGTGATTAAATCGGCTGGAAGACCTGTCGGACGAGGCCGAATTGGATAGGACGGTCGATAGCCGATTCTGATTCAGAGAAGAAGATGGAACCGTTTCCGACAAAGAGGCTTGAAGATAAAAGGAAGATTCTGTTCTCAAATGTTCGTTAAGATATTGCCATCTATTGATAGAGTTCTGTAATGACAATTGTATCTGTAAAATAGGGTTTTATTTAGATATTCCTTTTGAGATACGACATTGGGGCTGTATCCCGAGATATTGTCATATTTTAAATAGTAGATTAGATAGAAACCATGTCTTACATGGATAGTGTTATGCCTGGGTATAAATAAGACCCGAGGGCTCTTTGTAAACAACAACACACATCAATACAATCTCGACGCATAGCCAAATCTTTTTCTTTTAGATGAGTTCTTGATCCCGCTTCGGGCTGCATCGATCTCGACCCCCGAATAAGGTAAATACTTTTCATTAGTAGTCTGTGTCGTTGAATCTAGTGCCTACACCGTCATGACACTTTAGATTTAATGCTATAGACTGCATAATTTATCATATGCAACATATAATCTGGAGCAATGTCTAGATTTGTCTTGCCATCGGCTCGTTTCTCTCAAGATGCAGTAGCCGATAGAGTTAAATCTAGATATTGAACTAGTTTATATGTTGTATCTACCGTCTCGAGGGGTTTACATCGGTTCATATAGATCTAGTACTTCTTTTTGTATCTAATGCTGCATCATCATGAACTATTAAGTTGCTTTTAGAATTATTAAGATCTATTCGGCTGGATGTTTATCATTAGAGACAGTGCCGGAGTTTCAGCCGGCGTTACCTGTTTTAATTGTCTTTTAGCATTATTTGCTATTAAATATATTAAAACTGTCTCTTATATTAAGATCTCAATCTGGTTAAATGCCTTAAACCAGTGTCAATCTGTTGGCCCTTAGCTCCTTTTAGTCCAATGATTATCGCGTAATACCGCGCGGTAACCGTGCTTCCTACCACAGTTACTGTGGTTGAACCATGTTCATAGCTTTCTAAGTTGTATGTTGTGCAAATGTATGTTGAATGTTGTGCAAATGTTGAATGTTGTGTGAGTTATAGTTTTCTAAGTTGTAGAGCACTTATATATTGGGAAAGATTGTTGTTTGTTGACATATGTAGTGCGGTGAAATAGATCAAATATGGTTTTGTAGTGAACTAGTGATGTGGAAAATGATATGTGTTATTTGTATGTTACGCAAGGGTAGCTATGTGTCACGCCCGATTTTCGATCGGGATTAAAAATCGTCTAAAAATACATTTTCTAGAAATTATTAAAAGTGAAAGTAAATTAAATCAAGTAAATTAATTAAGGAAATAAAATTTTCCTTTAAAAACATGGCTGGAAATATTTTTTAATATTCTCCATGCCCTAAAATACTCTCGAATTTTTCGTGAAATTTTGGAGCTCCGTAAATAATTTTAATAATATAAAAAAATTTAAGTAATTATTTAAATAAATTATTTAATCAGTAAATGATGTTTTTATATTTTTATTAAATACATTGAGTGCCCATATATTTCCAGGATTTTTCTTGGATTTAATTGAGCAAGGAAGTACTAATAAAAATACGAATAGCATTTATGTGATCAAATAAATAGAAAACAAATTTGAATTTCGTTCCCCTCCTTGGGCCACAGTCGGCCCATCTCCTTTGCAAAGTCCGCATCTCCTCCTTGCGGCCCTCCTTTTCCCCTCCCCTTCGGCCCAGTCCGACCAGCCGAGCACCCCTCTCCCTTTTCTCTCTCCTTCCCTCCTCCCCTTGGGCCGGCCCGACTTCCCTTAAGACTCAGCGCCAAAGTCTGGATTACCTCCCCTTGGGTTGGGGGCAATGACAGGTGTACCCCCGCTTGTCATCCCCAACCTCCAGCCCCATCAGAACCGGCCGCATACCGTGCGCGCGCGCAAGTCCACGTCTCGTGCCACGTACGGCCACGTCTCGCTCTCCCGCCCGCGTCATCCCGCGTTCCTAGGCCACCTCTCGCACTCCCCCACCTTTCCTCTTTTTTTTCGTCGCCCATGCGCACTGGAACACCCACCTTTCAAAATTCGAGTTGCCCCCCGTTCGTCCATGTTCCACGCCGCGTTCCCGCTTCTTTCGCGCACGTCCGAGCCGCCCCCTCCCCTATAAAGCATCCCCGAGCTCCCGCACACAATCTCCTTTCGCATTCACGCCTTTCCGCGCTCTCCCGAGTTCTCGCGCCATGCGCCACCCAACCACCGCCGCCGAGCTCCGCTTCCGGCCCCGTTCCGGCCAAACCACCGCCGCCGCACCAAACCGATGCCACCACCGCCTTCGCAAACTTCGGAACACCATCTCCACTCTTTTTCCCCAAATTTCCACCGCATAGCGCCGTCGCCATCGTCCCTTCAATCTCCGGCCGTCGATGAGAGAACTTCTCTTCCCCCTCCACTTCTCTCTCTCTCTCCATGTTCGGTGCCGCCCTAGCCGAGCCCCGGTCACGCGTGTGCCACGCGGGCCGTTCCCATCGCGCGCCGTCGCCGGCTAGGTGCGCGCCAGCCTCTCCTCTCCACCGTCGGCCATGCGCCGCCGCCTTTCGGGCGCATGTGTGCCGTGCCGGCCGTGCGCCGCTGCCCTTCAAGTTGCCCCGTGTGCCGTGCCACCGTTGTGTGCCGCCGGTCATCGGCGTGTGGCCGTCTCGTCGCCATAGTTCGCGCCTCTGGCCGCTCTGCCGGCCGCCGCCCGTGCTCGCCGCTTGCCGCAGCCTGCCTGGGGGCGCCAGCGCCGCCGTGTGTTGCCGTGGCCGTGCGCGCCGCACCAGCGAAGTCCCGCCGCCCGCCGGCCACCGTGCGGCTTTTGCCGTGGTGAGGCCCTGCTAGGCACCCCGCACCATCACCCCCTCCCGTACTAGCCTTCCCTTGCAGCCCTTCCCTTTCCTTCCACCTCAAAAGTCTATTTCGCCTCCCTATGGCCTCCCTTTCCCATTTCTTCCTCTCTTCGGCTCAGACCAGCGCAAAGTCTGGATTACCTCCCTTGAAACCCCCCTTACTCCTTTTCCCTTTGGGCCGCAGCCCATAGGCTTTCTCCACCTTTGAGTCCATTTCTCCTCCTTGGCTTAACTCCAAAAAGTCCAGTTCACCTCCCCTTGCCATTTGCGACCTTGCCTCCGTGGACTTGGTCTGCGATGGGTCGTCCCTCTGTGCCGCTGACTCGTGGGGCCCGCGTGTCGGCACCGGCCCTTTTGCTAATGTCAGTGGATACCTTTTCTTTTGAGAAATTAATTAATAATTGCGCAATAAAATCGAATTAATTTTTAGAATTCAATTAAATGGTCCAAAACTTCTAAAATTCATATCTAATCCATATGAACTCTAAATTGGGCCATTCAAATTGCAAAATTCATCTAAAATTTAGCTCTACATGTTTGTTTACTTTCCATGTGTTGTTTATTTTGTTTTTACTAGAGTTTTTCCTTGTTTTGCATGCCTGCGTGTAGACTTCGTCGTTTCGAGAGTTCGCACTCGCGAAGAAGTAAGGATCAGCTGAAGAAGCAAGGCAAGTCACATTCCTCCTTGACACATATTGATCCCAATTTATAAAATATTTATTGTTTGTAAATAAAATTGCATGTTTTGCTAATTACACGGGAATCGGGAGAACCTATCTGATTGCTTATGCCATGTCTAATTGTTATCCCTTCATTGTCAACCTGGGTGATTAATTTGACTAGCTTGTGTCACCTATGTGACCTCGCTATAAATGTTTACGCTTAGCCATGCTTAATTGCACTAGCTCACCTAATGGGAGAACTATACTACTATCTGATAGTCACATGAAATGACGGTCTCAGACCGGAGGTACCTTGGCAAAGGTTCTTGGTTGATTAAAATATGACTAAATGGTGGACTGTGGGTGCATGGTTTTGATTGTCGCACCCATGGCAATTAAGGACCGGTTCATGGGAAACCCTGGAAGACTTACCGTACTTACCACAAGCCAGCATGGGCAACGGCTGGACTTCCAGTATAGCTTTTCCCTGGCCGACGCATCTTGGCAAGGGTGAGCGTGATGGAGTTCGGATGGACCGGGAAAGGTCTATGTGGCTGCCGGATTCACCGAGGCATGAGAGGGGGCTGTCTACCTTGGATATAAAGGTAGGGGCGAAACCTGAGGTGTGGTGTCGCTTGGTCAGGGGAAGTTATGCAAGGGTCTTGTCACGATTTCCCCCTTGCAGTATCATGGCGATACTTCGGGGCATGGCAACATTGTGGAATCGTGTCTTGTGGGTACAGTTGTATACCTCTGGCCAGAGTAAAACTATTCGAATAGCCGTGCCCGCGGTTATGGGCGATCGACCAGATTCACCATGATTAGTCCCATCTTAATAAATTGACTTAATGGAACTGGACTAGTTCAGGTGGTTTGGTTGGGCCTGTTCAACGTGGAGATAACGTTGTTCAGAGGAAGAATTAATCTTGATTAAATAATCAACTGTTGTACTATTTTAAACTAGAAAGGTTTTACAACCGTATTTGTGCAAAATAGCCCAAGCCACTCTTGTCTCCCCTTGCACGTCTGCATTTCTCCGTGTGGCTTGTTGAGTACGGTGGTTGTACTCAGCCTTGCTATTTCCCCCTTTTCCCAGAAGTGTAGTGCTTCTGAGTCAAAGACAGAGTTAGAAGACCAAGGCTCATACCCCAGTTGAGTTTGCCTGTGGAGTGGAGCTGAAGCCCCGCTAGGATCGCCTTTTTCCGCTGCTGCTGCTTTCTTTCGGGTGTGAGGACTAAGTGCCTCTTCTGTAAGTATTTTACGCTTTATTTACGTTTGGATCTGTTTATTGATTTGTCATTTTGTGTACCCTGGCTGATTCCAGGACAGGGAATTAATACATAAAATAGTCTAGAAATTTTGCTAAATTTCTGGGTATGACAAGTTGGTATCAGAGCCATCTCGACTGTAGGTTGAGCCAAATGGTCAAACCCTAAGGACATGTTTTCGGAAAACCTTATCTGCGAAAATGTCTCTTCCCTCCCTTCGGAGGTCTTTTGCAAAACAGTTCCTTAAATTTCTCCTCTTTTCCCTCCAACTCTCTAGCTGTTAAGCCTGGAGCGCCAGCTGAAATTTCAAGCAAGAAGATCGAGCCAAGCAGTCCTGAGTCGGCGCTTCTCGAGGTTCAAGTGAAGCCTTTTCGAAGCTGACCTAAACCTAATCCTTCCCGAAAGAGTAGTGTCGTTAGCTGTTAGATCGTGTGTTTGTTTGTTGTGTGCAGGTGTATGGTTCACATCAGTGGTGGGGATGTGACCATACTAGGTTGTTTGCTTAATCAACTTGAAGAGTAAAAGTACACCCACATCAGATCAGTAGGTAAGTGGGTTAAGGTCTTATCTCTAGCAACCCCTCTTCCATCCCTTCTTCCGGGTTAAGGTCGGCCCCACGAAAAATGTTATCAACGCAATGCAGGCGTCGGTGAGTTGAGATCGGGAACCTTGGTCGACCAGTCCGCAATCTAGAGCAAGTACCAGAAACCCCACTCTTGTTCAATTTCTGGTTCGCCAAGGTCAGATGTTGAATGCGCAAGCCGTAAATACAACAGATACAAAGTCAGATACGAAAGACGTAGCAGAGGTACCAACGGTCGCAGATGCAAGCTCAGAATCGGAATCAAGACCAAATCCAGTACATTTCATTGCTAGCACCTATACAGCCACCGTCAGTATGTAGCAATGTCCCCCAAGAAGCCGACACATGTCGCCGCCAACAACTTCGTAGTTCACAGTGTTACCTAAGGTGGTTAAGGAGTGCAAGGACAACTTTGGCGAGTGTCCGACCGTGCTTGGAATTTGTATGCGAAGACACCGACTAATGAGGAGGTCTTAATCAGAAGAGAAGTGAAATTTTTGGATCAACAACTCGGCAAAAATTTTGGTACACCGCAGTCCAACTCCACGAAAAGGAAAGTCGCTTGTTCCTTGTGTGGGGGAATAAGTCATGTGCTTAAGGACCGTTAACTTAAGTCAGTATAAAAAACAATGGAAGACTGAAGGGCACCCTTGTAACCCGTCCGTCAACTTCTGGTCGCCAATAACAACAGTAATAACTTTTTGCTCTCCATCCAACTCCAACTACAGTGGCAACCAACAGTGGTATAACAACATTGCTAACCGAGTTCCTGAGTCACTACATGCTCCGGTTCCTATATGGGCAAGCATGGCTAAAAGGTTGTACCTCATGGTCAATCGGAATTGGATTGTTTTAATGATCTTGAGCTGAGACACCGCCGCAACAACAGTCCATTTTGAGAACCAAGAAAGTCAGCCGCTACTATTTCAATCGTGGGAAAGGCAAGTAATTTCCCGAGAGGTGGTCCAATGCAAGGTATCAATGTCATCAAGTTACCGACACTGTTTGTCAACGTCTCAACTTTCCCCAGTTGCCTCACCCCAGCACAGAGTGGTCAGGTCCCTCCCCAGGACATCAGAAGAACAAGAGTCACCAACTGTCATTGGAGTGTGAAGTTTCTATCTAGCAATCTGTTACTAAGAGCACTAGCAGAAGCTCTATTATTCCACCGGCAACCGCTCCGAAGCTACAGTACCAACACCAGCAGGACAAGCATTGCCATAAAAAAACAGTTATCTGGTCCAACTGTAGAGAAGGTAGTACAACTCCCTAGTGACACCTGCCAAACAAGGTCTCACGCAGCAGTTCACCCAACTGTCGTCAATATCAGTCAGGCACCCCATGTTGTTCCAACTCAATGACCTAACGGGCAATCACAGAAAATTGGCACCAACAGTAGGATGGCTCGGTCTATTTCAAGCTACCAAGAAGGTTGACAATTCTCCAAGAAAAGACAAGCAATAGTCAAGGCAGTGTTCTTGTTGGAACCCCGGTCAGAAAGCAATGTCAGGACAAGTCAACCGTGTTAGGACCACATGAAGAAAAGGTCATATCAATCAAAAATTCTACCGACAAAGGTCAGCAACAAACTTCAAGTATTGGAAGTGCAAGAACCGCTCATGACACCCAGAAGTTTCATGGCAGTCGTGTAATAAGAAGGGAACGTTGGGCAAAGCATGAGTTAGCTTATCCAATAAAAAAAATTCAACACGGTCAGGATCTTGAAGGGCAGATTCCATACCGGTTAACAGTTCTGCTAGCAGTGGTCAACAACCGTATATAATTGTTTGGTGTTCAAGTACCTTACTGGTGCACAAAAGACTTATTACAGCTATGTACTTGAAAGAGGAAGTTGAATAAGAGTACGAGGCAGACAATTTTATTTCTCTCTGGATTCATAATCAGTAGTCAAAAGGGGGATTGACTGGTGTATCTGACAATGTCACAAGAAGCCTATAGTTCCTTTATTGGGTCATTGCAGTTTTGTCAAGATCGAAAATCTAACTGGCAACAAAGCAAGGAATTGATCAATCAGTAAAGAGAGAATGGTTAGACTACAACGGTGTTCGTCGTGGCGAGATTTATTTGAAGCACGGTGAGATTTATTTGAAGGACAATGCAAGCGGTACCTCATGAGAACGAAAAGGGTAATGATACAATTGAAAGCGACATCATAAAAGGATTATCAAAACTCTCTGATGTTGGAAGTTCTCTAGAGAATAATAAGTGGTAATTGCACCATGGTGGTGAACATGAGTTAATAACGAATTCCTTGTTTCAAGACCACCGTTACAGTCTCCGAAAAACCACCTCGGTGTTCCCTAGGAAGATGACCACGGAATTGTTTCATCACCCCCGTCTAGAGTAAATGGATGCAGAGATCAAGTCATACAATACAGTCTACAGAGCATGCAATAAGAGAATCATTCCTTGTGAATCAGTTCTACTCAAGGTTTGAAAGTGAGCTTGTTTTGTTCAGAGAATAGAAACTCTTGTCAGCACCAAAGGCAGTTTTCAGCAGACGTGTAGATTTTGGTACTATGTGAAGAAATCAATGGCGGAACTTATAGTCCATCAAACTAGAAGGGTCAGTGAAGGATAAGCAAAGAAGTGGAATGCTATATCGTGGAGTTAACCTTTTGAGCTTGATTCGTTAAGTAATCAGCGTTTGTTTCAAGAAAGGAATATCAACTACACGTCATGTTCAGGCAGATGACACCAAAGTCAAGGTAGAAGCGGAACGGTCAGGTCAGCAGTTACACCTGATGAAAGAGATAGCCTAAATTCAATATGTTCAAGAGCTGCGGGGAAGTTATCCTTATGTGGGACCTCCTGTTGTCATCATTTGAGGATCAAGTCCAATAGTCCCTAGAATGAACGGGGCACAACCTTTGCTTCATCTCGATCGACCGATGGGATATCTGGTTTTCAGTGTCAAGATCCTTCGTAAGTCAAAGAGATGTTGGTCAACCTCAAAGAATGGCAGTGAAATTGTTCACAGTCAGGCGAAAGATTAACTGCTAGTTTTAAAGACAAGATCAAGATGAGTTTGTTAAATCTGGTAATCGTTTGTTTGGAGGACCAACCACGCGAAGCAGATTGGGTTGTAAGCTGGGTCAGTTGCAAGCCGTTAGTAGGATTTCAACAACCCCAATTGAAAAGGTTCGAGTCTAAGGCACACTAAAGCTATCGGGTCAACGGTTCAGCCCAAACAAGCAGCAATCGGGAACAGCCGCAGTTCAGATAAAGGATCGATAGAGCAACTTCTTCGAACCCTAGTGTAGACCCCCGTTTTTGAGGACGGAAATCATTCATGTTAATAGTACCTTATCCCTGGATCGAGTAGTTCGGTACCCACGAATACAGTTCTGAATTACCAGGTGCAAAGTGCACGAATAGTCTTACATCGAAATTATTACAACAATAGGCCCGAAGGCAATATCCAATACATATAGGACCTACCGGTCCGGATACAACCGAAAACAGAAATTAGATAACATAGCAGACGGAAGGCAGCAGCATGCCGATTGCCACAGGCAACGACTGGGGACTAAGACCTGTTGCGCTCCATTGTCTTCATTCCTGCTAGTAGTATGTGTACGGGTCTTCCTCATCTCCTTCATCTGGAGGTTTGTGCGTATAGCAAGGGTGAGTACCCAACGTACTCAGCAAGCCAACATGGAAGTGATACACATGATAGGGTCATTCAAAGGATAGCTGGGGTTCTTTTGCATAAAGCCAATTTTCACAAATCTTTTCACAAGCCTAACAGCTAGCCAAGTCAAGTTTTAGTTCCAGAGTATATTAAATCGGCGACGGTTCTGTCTGCCATCCATCGTGATACCAATGATGGTTTCCCGTCTTCGGTGCGTCATGGTTTTCTGGGGAGTCTACCTCTTCTCGCAGGTCGAGAAGCTGAGTCCACCAGCATACAAAATCATTATGCATACCAACCCATCATTTTAAAATTTATGAGTCTAGCCAAGCGAAAGTCTTGTCACGATGCTCTATATCCGCGAGCACGGCTATTCGAATAGATTGATTCATTCACACTGCAGTGGATGTACACTTTACCCGTACTCCGCGACTGCCCAACAAATGAGCCTACGTCCCAACACATGAGACGGTCACGGCAAAGCCTTTCGATAACTTCACTTTGGCAGTACCCGCTCCATGAACTTAAGCCCTCATGCACTCTAGCCATCATTTTCTAGCAGTGAGAGGAGTTCTTGCGCACCCGGGGTAAGGGAAGACTTCACTCATCAAGTTATAATAAATTCCAATTTCCCATCATCCCTTTCAAATCTCATCTCATACATAAGAACCTCTATGCAAGGGTACCGCCTCCGCTCGGCTATCTACTCCGCTAGGTCTATACCCATTCGAGAAGTACGGTTGTACTGGCTCGTTTCCCAGCTATCTCATGGCTCGGTCCTTAATTGACCAGGGACGGTACTAGCCTTTCTCGGAATCCACCCAAATCCATCCATCCGCCCCAGTCTAAAAACGTTGGTTTCATATTTTTTTTGTGTTTCCATCAAAACCATTTTCATCATGTTCAAGCAATGTGGCGCTCATGTCTCCACATGGCGTAGCTCAACTACCTTCCCTAAGATAGTTGCCCAAGCATAATGCCCTTTATAAAAATCATGAGTATGCATGAATCTAAGAATAGCATGGTTAAGCATTTTACCGAAGATATTCTCCGGTTGTATGTATCACATCGAGGGTTACAAGGAATAATTCTAAAGGTAATCAATAACAAGGCATGTCATAACAAGTATAGGTAATTCTTTGTGTACAGCATGCATATTTGAAGTTTAAAACAACATCATTTCGCAATTGGGATCAATATGTTCAAAGAGTGTGATGACTTGCCTTGCTCGCACACTTGTTGAATGGGGTTCTCCGCATAGTCAGTGCTTGCTTCTTCGGACGCTATCCGCATGCGCGAGAAATCAAATTTGAATTCAATTAGAATTCAAATAAAATCCAATAAGATCCGATAAAGGCCAAGCAAATCGCAATAGCGGCTCCTAACTCTAGGCTTCGGTGGTACGTGAGCTTAGGTTCGAATGTTGGCAAGGTCGGAGATAGAGCGAAAAGGATTATAAAGATTTGAAGTTTTGTATTGAATTCGATTTTGTTAAGAAGGATGCGATATTTATTTTAATATGCTTAAAGTTTGAGAAATGCTAGAGTTGATGATTCAATTAATAAAAAGGAAGTGGTTATCCTTCAATTCTTTCAAAATTTCATTGGGCCGAGAAGCCCTAGGGTTAATAATAATCGAATCTCGAAATATTTGAAAAACCTTGAAGCCTAGATGCCAAAATAAATAATTTGGATTTTTGAGTTTAGAAAATCTGTATATTAAAATAATATTTAGGCGAATAATGGGTTTCACAAAAGATAGGAATTTTTGGAGAGGGAATAGGTTAAGAAGTTTGAATATAAGTTCATAATTTTTGCAAAAGAAATTTTGGAAAAGAATAAATAATAATCTCTTGAAAAGATGTAAAATTCATTGTAAATAGGGTTTAGGAATTCAAAAGAGTAAATATATTTTTTTATTTTTACTAGGCTTATCCTTGTTTTTGATCCCATAGAAAAATTAAAATAAAATTTCAAAAATTTTTGCCAAGCCAAGGATCAAACCTAGGACCTCAAGCTCTCAGTTAATCCCTTAACCACTGCGTCGTTCTGCTGTTCTCTCCTTCTCTCTCTGGTTGCTGGCTGAAGAATGAAAAGAAAGAGAAAAACTCTGCTGTTCTCTCCTTCTCTCTCTTGTTGCTGGCTGAAGAATGAAAAGAAAGAGAAAAAGAAATGAAAAGGGCACGGGAGTGGGGATTTGAACCAGCAACCTTGCTCTCTTGGCTCGGCTCTCTCTCCACTGGGCTAGTGAGCCAATCACGTTTTTATCTCCCCTTCCTTTTCTTTTCTTCCTTTTTATTCCTCCCTTGAGTTGGCAAAAGAAAAGAAGAAGAGAAAAATAAATTGGCGTGGGGAGGGATTCAATCCCGCGACCTCACTCTTACTCAGCTCAGCCTTCTCCACCGGGCCAGCGCCCGTTCTCGTTTCATTCTCTCCTTTCTCTCTTTTTCCTTCTTTCTTCACTCCCTTCTTCTTCTTCCCATGGTCGACGCCATGGCATAGCAGAACGACGGCGAGCGGAGGGACTAGAGCGCGGGGCTAAAGGGCAAAGCACCATCCTCGGACCATGGGGACCCTATTTTGAGGCACGGCCGGACCGGGAGGCGGATTGGGCCGACGACAGTGAGGCGGCCATGGCGATGGCGACGCACGTTGTGGCGGCTAACCGGCGACGGCATGGCCACGGCGAGGGGTGGGGAAGTATCCATGGGGCTTAGCGCTGCTAATGGAGGTGGTAGTTCGGCCGGAACGGCATCGGGGTGGGCTAGCGGCGTGCGCGCGACAGCGGCCGAGGCAGGGGAGGCACGACGGGCTCGTCGCCGGCGAACTCCGGTGGCTAATCGGCTCAGGAAACATGGGGGAAATAAAGTTTAGAGCACGGAGATTGTGGAAGTACCTTCAATTTGGGAAGAACTCGACCGAGGGCGACAAATTTTGGATTTTGCCTCGGGCGGCCGGCGCTAGGGTTCTTCGGCTCCACGTCGGTTTCCTTCAAAATTCGAGCGATACGGTGGGGGAAATTTAGGGAAAACTTGGGGGAATGCAGGAGGGACGATGGTGAAGGTTTTCTGTGCTGCAGGCTTGGTCTGGGGAGGCCTCCTATAGGCGGTCGACGGCGAGGGTGTATCGGCTGCACGGCACGGGCGAGCTGGCGCCGCATGGCGACGTGTGGCGAGCGCCGGGGAGGGGGCCGGGCGCGGCGAGTGGCGCGTGGGCGCGAGGGTAACGGGGTCCGGACGAGAGCGCGGCGCGTGGTGGCGCACGGGCGGGGTCCGGCGCGCGGGCGGCGCGGGCACGGATGTGGCCGTGCACGGCGCGACGTGGTACGTGTCGCGCGACGCGACGGCGTGGTACGGCGTGGCATGGGCATGGTACGGCGGCGTGGGCGCGGTGCTGCGAGCGCGCGCGCGGCGCGCGGTGGCGAGGCGGTCCGGGTCGGGGTACGGCGTCGAACACTTGGCGCGTAATGAATAGTGACCTTTCGCATTTTCCCGAATTAATTTCCTAATTTCCCAATTTTATTTCCTTTCACCTCCAAAATTCAAAATAAAATATAACACACCCAAAAATAAATTGTAAAATATATTTTCAACCTTTTCATCCACTTTTATTATTTTAAAAATATATTTTACATAATTAATTTAATTCTTTTTCTCAATTCCAGAAAATGTGATTTTGATACAAATTAATTTTTAGATTTCATATATACCCTAAAATATTTTATTACTCATTTTGCTCACTAATTAATATTACTCAATCACCTAAATAATGTTTTGCTCCCAATTATATATTTTTATAAATCCATAACCCTTTTCCTATTTTATATTAAAATTCCCAATTCTAAACTTCGAAAATTTTCTCCCAATGAAATTCAAATCGTTTGGTTTTTCACAAACACCGAGATGAATCGCTCGCGTATAAATTTATGCAACCAAGTGGCAAATAAGAAGCGAAAACTCGATCAAGAAGCAACAATCAAAAGGTTTTTGTATGTTCTGATTTTTAATTCCCGGTTTTAAATTCTCTGATTTTCAGAGCGTTACACGTAGGTTGTTTTGGTCGAGAGCAGTTCACAACAAATTTAGGGTCTGAGTGTTCACAAAAGTCAGTTGAAAGGCCTCAGAAAAGTTCCACCCACTACCAACCCACAGAGTGAATTCTCAGCTTATTGAGCTTGCCAATCTTGAGCGTGCAGTGTGAGGAAAGTAAGTACTTTGAGTTCCTGTGATCCGGGTTAGGGTGGGTCAGCACTGAAGGGGCCAGCCAGTTTAAGTTTTGTGAAGTAGCAGAACATTAGGGTTGAATCCAGTCGGCTCGGTTGTGTCGGTTTGATCAATCAATCGTCGCACAAGTTTGGTCGACAGCCGCCAGGTGTGAGACAAAAGAAACCGCAGAGCGGTCACCAACCCAACTCCCTACCTTCTTTCTTTCTAGCCCGAATCTGGATGAGATTCCCGTAAGGGGTAGGTTTGTCACGCCCGATTTTCGATCGGGGCTAAAAATCATGTAAAAATACATTTTCTAGAAATTATTAAAAGTGAAAGTAAATTAAATCAAGCGAATTAATTAAGGAAATAAAATTTTCCTTTAAAAATCATGGCTAGAAATATTTTTGTAATATTCTCCATGCCCTAAAATACTCTCCGAAATTTTTCGTGAAATTTTGGAGCTCCATAAATAATTTTAATAATACAAAAGCATTTAAGTAATTATTTAAATAAATTATTTAATCAATAAATGATGTTTTTATATTTTCATTAAATACTTTGAGTGCCCATATATTTCTAGGATTTTTCTTGGATTTAATTGAGCATTGGAAGTACTAATAAAAATACGAATAGCATTTATGTGATTAAATAAATAGAAAACAAATTTGAATTTCGTTCCTTCCTTGGGCCGCCGTCGGCCCATCTCCTTTGCAAAGTCCGCATCTCCTCCTGCGGCCCTCCTTTTCCCCCCCTTCCGAGTCCGACCGGCCCAAGACCCCTCTCCCTTTTCTCTCTCCTCCTCCCCCGCCCCGACTTCCCTTAAGACTCAACGCCAAAGTCTAGATTACCTCCCCTCAGGTTGGGGGCAATGACAGGTGGACCCCGCTTGTCATCCCCAACCTCCAGCCCCATCAGAACCGACCGCATACCGTGCGCACGCACAAGTCCACGTCCCGTGCCACGTCCGGCCACGTCTCACTCTCCCGCCCGCGTCATCCCGCGTTCCTCGGCCACCTCCCACACTCCCCCACCTTTCCCCTTTTTTCATCGCCCATGCGCACTGGAACGTCCGCCTTTCGAAATTCGAGTTGCCGCCCCGTTCGTTCATGGTCCACGCCGCGTTCCCGCTTCTTCCGCGCACGTCCGACCCGCCCCTTCCCTATAAAGCATCCCCGAGCTCCCGCACACAATCTCCTTTCGCATTCACGCCTTTCCGCGCTCTCCCGAGCTCTCGCGCCGTGCGCCGCCCAACCACTGCGGCCGAGCTCCGCTTCCGGCTCCGTTCCAGCCAAACCACCGCATGCCGTACCAAACCGACGCCACCACCGCCTTCGCAAACTTCGGGAACACCATCTTCACTCTTTTTCCCCAAATTTCCGCCGCATAGCGCCGTCGCCATCGTCCCTTCAATCTTCGGCCGCCGATAAGAGAAGTTCTCTTCCCCTCCACTTCCCTCTCTCTCTCCGTGTCTGGTGCCGTCCTAGCCGAGCCCTAGTCGCGCGCGTGCCGCTGCGCGGCCATTCCCTGCGCGCGCCGCCGCGGCTAGGTGCGCGCTGGGGCCTCTCTCCTCCACCGTCCTGGCCATGCGCCGCCGCCGGCGCATGTGCGCGCACGGCCGTGGCGCTGCCGCTCTTCGGCCGCCTGCAAAGCCGTGCCGCCGTTGTGTGCCGCCGCTCCGCCGCCGCCGCCGTGGCCGCCTCGTCGCCATAGTTCGCGCCTCCGGCCGCTCCGCCGGTCGTCACCCATGCGCGCCACTTGCCGTAGCCAGTGCGCGCCGCACGGCCGTGTGTTGCCGCCGCCGTGCGCCGCCGCACCGACGGTCGCGCCGCCCGCCGCCACCGTGCGGCTTTGTCGCCGGTGAGGCCCGGCCAGCACCCCCACCATCACCCCTCCCTGACTAGCCTTCCCTTGCAGCCCCTTCCCTTTCCTTCCACCTCAAAAGTCTATTTCGCCTCCCTATGGCCTCCCTTCGGCCCAGACTAGCACAAAGTCTGGATTACCTCCCTTGAAACCCCCCTTACTCCTTTTTCCCTTTGGGCCGCAGCCCATAGGCTGTCTCCACCTTTGAGTCCATTTCTCCTCCTTGGCTTAACTCCAAAAAGTCCAGTTCACCTCCCCTTGCCATTTGCGACCTTGCCTCCGTGGACTTGGTCCGCGATGGTTTGTCCCTCTGTGCCGCTGACTCGTGGGGCCCGCGTGTCGGCACCGGCCCTTTTGCTGATGTCAGTGGATACCTTTTCCTTTGAGAAATTAATTAATAATTGCGCAATAAATCGAATTAATTTTCAGAATTCAATTAAATAGTCCAAAACTTCTAAAATTCATATCTAATCCATATGAACTCCAAATTGGGCCATTCAAATTGCAAAATTCATCTAAAATTGAGCTCTACATGTTTGTTTACTTTCCATGCATTGTTTATTTGGTTTTTACTAGAGTTTTTCCTTGTTTTGCATGCCAGCGTGTAGACTTCGTCGTTCCGGGAGTTCGCATTTGCGAAGAAGTGAGAATTAGTTGAAGAAGCAAGGCAATTCACATTCCTCCTTGACGCATATTGATCCCAATTTATAAAATATTTATTGTTTGTAAATAAAATTGCATGTTTTGCTAATTACACGGGAATCAGGACAACCTATTTGATCGCTTGTGCCATGTTTAATTGTTATCCCTTCATTGTCAACCTGGGTGATTAATTTTACTAGCTTGCGTCACATACGTCACCTTGCTATAAATGTTTACGCTTAGCAATGCTTAATTGCACTAGCTCACCTAATGGGAGAACTATACTACTATCTGATAGTCATATGAAATGTCGGTCTTAGACCGGAGGTACCTTGGCAAACGTTCTTGGTTGATTAAAATATGACTAAATGGTGGGCTGTGGGTGCATGGTTTTTCTTGTTGCACCCATGGCAATTAAGGACCGGTTCATGGGAAACCCTGGAAGACTTACCGTACTTACCACAAGCCAGCATGGGCAACGGTTGGACTTGCAGTATAGCTTTTCCCTGGCCGACGCATCCAGGCAAGGGTGGGCATGATGGAGTTCGGATGGACCGGGAAAGGTCTATGCAGCTGCCGGATTCACCGAGGCACGAGAGGGGGCTGCCTACCTTGGATATAAAGGTAGGGGCGAAACCTGAGGTGTGGTGTCGCTTGGTCAGGAGAAGTTATGCGAAGGGTCTTGTCACGATTTCCCCCTTGCAGTATCATGGCGATACTTTAGGGCATGGCAACATGTGTGGAATCGTGTCTTGTGGGTACAGTTGTACACCTCTGGCCAGAGTAAAACTATTCGAATAGCCGTGCCCGAGGTTATGGGCGATCGACCAGATTCACCATGATTAGTCCCATCTTAATAAATTGACTTAATGGAACTGGACTAGTTCAGGTGGTTTGGTTGGGCCTGTTCAACGTGGAGATAACGTTGTTCAGTGGAAGAATTAATCTTGATTAAATAATCAACTGTTGTACTGTTTTAAACTAGAAAGGTTTTACAACCGCATTTGCGCAAAATAGCCCAAGCCACTCTTGTCTCCCCTTGCACGTCTGCATTTCTCCGTGTGGCTTGTTGAGTACGGTAGTTGTACTCAGCCTTGCTATTTCCCTCTTTTCCCAGAAGTGTAGTGCTTCTGAGTGGAAGACGGAGTTAGAAGACCAAGGCTCATACCCCAGTTGAGTTTGCCTGTGGAGTGAAGCTAAAGCCCCGGTAGGATCGCCTTTTCCGCTACCGCTGCTTTCTTTCGGGTGTGAGGACTAAGTGCCTCTTCTATAAGTATTTTACGCTTTATTTACATTTGGATCTGTTTATTGATTTGTCATTTTGTGTACCCTGGCTGATTCCTGGACAGGGAATTAATACACAAAATAGTCTAGAAATTTGGCTAAATTTCTGAGCGTGACACTATGTCACCTTGGTGATTTCTTTCATAATGCTATATTTTTTCCATATGATTCAGGGTGGAGGTGGCAGATAGTAGGGACGTTATGTGGGAGCACGCAGAGAATATACCACCAGGATTTCGTTGCAAGTATTGTGCTCCAGGATCCTACTCAAGACGAGAATCATGGTGCTCCAAGCTTTCAAAGTACTACCGTTACTCCGAGAGGTCAGCAACAACAACAACAGCTTGACACACCACAGGATAACTATAGCTTATTCAGTGCCTCCAGCATTGAAAGTGGATATCCAAAGTATGTGTACAATCGTCCCACCGCTTCTAATTATCCTCCACCTATATGGGTGTATGAGTGACAAGAACCCTAGTGGTATGCTCAATTGTATGGTCAGTGGCAATCAACAGCCTCATCGACAGGTCAAAGTTGACAAGAATACAAGACGGAGTTGCTTCACTCACATGGCTTGATGCTCATGTCTATAGAGGAGTACAACATGATATATAATTAGTGGAACACCTTGCTATGCTCTATGTCAGTATGTACTTGTTTATTTTCTTTGTTTTAAACTATAACTTCTATATTTGTCTCGCTTGTCGTATTGAACTATCATTTCTGTAGTCGTGGACGTTATATTATGCTTTAAAATGTGAGGTTTGTTGAAATGTTGTTGTTCAATTATTATGCTATGAATTATTGAATTGCTTCAACGTCCATAATATAGAAAAGGTCATGACGAATTTTTGTATTTGACATCCACAAGTTAGGTTTGCAAGTATCCTATATATTCTTTTAATTATCCCAAATTTCTCCAGACATTTAAGTGTTTTTTTCTATTTTTTAGCATTATTTTTTTCTGTCAAGCAAACCACGGTAACCGCACCTCATATCGCAGTTGCCGCACGAAACCACGCGGTAACCACTACCAGACCATGAAACCGTCAACGATTCGAATTCAAATATTTGGGTACAAAATTCAGACGGTTTTTGGCTGTTACCGCCAAACTGCGGAGGGCGATAACCTCTCCCCAAATGGTTTTGTAAACCCTGGTTATAAACACATGTGGAGAGAAGTTGAGAGATAAAAGTAAAGCAGACTATAGATTTATAGCCAACTATAACATGAGCTTCAACATGAGCTTCAAGATATTATGTATATATGAGAGATGACTCGAGTATTAATGATGTAATATATATTTATATTTGTATCGGTAGGTTGTTAAAATGATGAATGTTGATAAGTGCTTATACTATTAAACTTGTTCTTATATAGTCAACTCCAAAAAAAATTGACCTTATTTTTACTTCTACAGTTGTCTAGCGGTCATAAATGAGCATTAATAAAGCTTGACTCGAATAGGTCACGAGTAGAGAATTTATGGAGCATACTTGTACATCTGGTTCCTTAATAAATCCACTATACTAATAATTTTATTAGTGCAGGTGGTAACTAACGACAGCCATCTATACAAAAGCTAGATAACTAAAATAAGTACCGACCTATACTAATTTGACTATTAGTACAAGTCGATTTTCTTTAAGAAGCTACTTGTAAAAATTATTTTCGCACATAGTACTGTGTTCACTATAGGTGGCTGCACTAGTGAAAAGCACTACTGAAGATTCGATTTTTGCGTGTAGGCCGAAAGTCACCTTTTCGTGCGAACGGCTTGCCCGCACACCCGAGATAATATGAAAAAACACCATTTTCGTTAGTATGTATACAACAATTCACACTTACTAAGAATTAAAATATATTTATTTTCTCATATATAAAAAGATATAACCGTACGCATCATATACATATATACATACATATCGTATTATACGTCTCACAATGTACAATAGAAGAAAGCACATAAAATGAATTAATTAGAAATGTTTGTACTAGCTAGCTAGTATACATATGTTCTTTTTTCCACTCTCTAGGTCGTTTGAAGGTATCCTCCATCGCAAGTTGGCTCTTCGGATCACAGAAATCGTCCAAATGGTTGCAGACATCATTGGCGGATGAAGCGGCAAATATCTGCACACAAGTTTAGTATGGTTCGATTGTCGAACCGGTTCGCTACAACTGGAATGGACAGGATCTGTTTAAGAAGAAATACACATTGTTATAGTTAGAAAAATTATACAACATCTTAATGTGTACAAAGATATTTTCTCTGGACTTACTTCTTCAATTCGTAGTGTATCTCCCGTTATTTCTAAGCATCTCGCACACGTAGTATCCACATAAGTTAGTGCCTGGTGGTTGCTTATAACACTGTGTTGAATAAAATCTCTATACATCAATATTTTTATTTAAACAAATATATATAAGAAATGTCAGTATAGCGGATATGTAATTACCGACCATTGTGTTTTCACGAGAAGCTTCTTCTTTTGTTGATTATTGACTGGTCCACCGTAGTCTACGTAATGTTTGTGTGCTCTATGTAGACAAAATAATTGTTTGAGTCAATTGTATGAGAGTAGAACACCCAATACTTATTAAATGATGCATAAAAGTACTTACAAATTTAACAAACTGAGAAATTCTTTGAATGTATCATCAGCATAGTGTGCCGGATCCAGCAGTACAGCCAAGTGGTCCCGCGGATATACCAGAAATAGTATATAGTGATCGCTACAAAGAAGATATGTTAATTGTAGGTGATGTTGTAGTGAAATAACAGTAGTACGGAAGAAATATTACGTAGCGCACAGCATAAGAGACCATGATGACAGTTTTGTCTTTGTGCATGAGCATCGCTTTGCCCAAGTACAGTGCTACACTGACCATCTTTTTCTTGTACATTTGTTTGATGGCCGCTTCTTTTTTGGACTTTGATTTACCTTTCAGCTCAGCAGAATCTTCACGAATTGCCACCATGTGTTCCGTCCAGCAAACCCTTGTTGGTTGATGTATCCTACAGGTCGGTTGGCCTTTTCAGCGTCGTGGAATTACATCCTACGTAATGCAGCGAGTAATTTATCAGAAGTTAGTTTGCAAATGAATTTATTTATATCATCAAATGTGATTGATTTACAGGCAAAACGTGGCAATGAGATTTATATCCATTTTGTCCAGCTTGAAAAATATGTGAAGGTCATTGAAATCGATGATCAGCATCCCATTTGGTCCACTAATGAAAGCGTGATTTGGGACCTTCACTGTAATCATGCCGAGGCCCTTTTTAGTCGCCTTTAGATACCAGTCATGCATCAGCCTCATTTCCTAGGGCAGGTCTTCCATGACGTGCTACGGCAAGAACGACTTCCCATACTCGTACTTTGTTGGCACTTCGTTGGAAGTCCAGTTTTGTAGGTCCTCCATTTGATTTTTCACCGATTTTTGTGAATCTGACAACACTGGAGTTTCATCCTGCTTCTTGTTAGTTGGCGCTCTCCCCCTGAAAGCCTGGAACACTAACTTTTTCTCGTATACGGCCATTTCTTTCTGTTCATAAGTTGATCTAACCATTTTTGGGATAAGCCAACGAGGTTCAAGCTTGGTCGGACTTGGAAGACTTATCGTTGTCTGAAGATGCCTTTCAGGTAGCGCCAAAGCTGACTATGGTGTCGAAGGAGATTGATGAATATCTTGTACTTCAGATGAAGGTTGTTTTGTGGGGACTTTAGGGGCTGACAGATGTCGCAAATCAAGACCTTTTGGTTTAGGGGAGGAGGGAGGTGGGGAAGCCGGCCGATTAGGTGGCGAATCTGGCCCTGGTGGAGAAGGCGGTGCAGGTGCAGCAGCAATCTTAGGAGCCGGTGGGATTGGGGTTGAAGGCGATGGACCGACCAGCAGGATATCTAGTCGATGCCATAGTATGAACTGGTTCACCGCATCCCCAAGCAGTTCTATCTATTCCGGTGCTGGAATATCTAGCTCTAAACTAGTATGCTCATCATGCACCTTGGCCACTTGCACCCTTGCATATTTTTCAGGGATTGGCATGTTGTGAAATTGACGCCTTGGTAGCGCAAGTCCTGTACCCACCTCCTTTCTCTTCCCAGCCCTACCTATCGGCACGATCAAGCTGCACGGCGTCGGAGCAGTGATGTTATCTACTGGATAAGGTGTTGTATATACTGACCCGACACTGCTTGGCACCTGAATTGTTGGTTCTTCGGAATGCTTGAATAAGTTTGGGAAGGCTAGGCGATTTTGAGCAACAAGAGAGTAGAAATGTTGTTCTACTTGTCTTGCTATTTTCTTTTCCAGCTTTTGTTTGTATTTGTCCCGTTTCTTGTAACTCGTAGCTTTCTCTGGAAACCCTTCATTCCAACTTGTCCTTGACGATAGACCTCTTACTCGTCTGGAATGTTCAGGGTTGCCTAATGCAACTGTCAGTTGATCATTTTCCCTCTTGGCAATGAATTCTTGTGTTTTCTCTTTCTCTGCAATGTCCTTCAGACTACTGGTCACACGCTCGATATCCGGATCCTCGAAAAGGATCTCTCCCTCGTCGATGACTTGGCCCGTGCTCTGTGCCCAAACCCATTTTTTGTTCCTTTCCTTCAGTGCTTCTACAAGCAGGGGCTTGCCTTAGGCTACAAACTTCTCTTCAGTTGCTCGCCACTTCTCTACGTGGCCATCGTAGCCGCTCGAGCCCAACCGGTGTGGGTACTTGTTCCTTTTAGCTAGATCGGACATCTTTTTCCTCCGTGCTAAGGCTTTTGGGCTTGTCATCTTTGCCACGAACCTGTCCCATTCAGCGGGCGTAATACCACCATATTCTTCGAATGGAGACTTGTTCTTTTGCACATAGTTAGTGTTCATGTCCGACTTCCACTGCCTCCATCGATGTGCCATCGTTTTCAACGCAAACTCTTTTCCCAAAACCTTTGAACCAAGTGGATAGACAAGCCACTTCTGTAACTCATTCCACATAAAGGTCTTCAGGTTGTCATCCGCCTGCTCCCAGGAATATACATTTAAAGGGTCGTGGGTTCTGGCCAGTATCCCATGACTGTTGCTAAATTTTGTCATTGCCACCTTCGGCTCCACTGGCTTCCCATCTTGGTTCAGAGAGGTGATGTAGTACGTCTCCTTGGGGGGTTGATTCGACCACGTCTTTTCTTTTGACGTCCTTCAGTGCTTGCAGACGTGTAAGTTTCTACCGGATCGGACGTTGCTGTATCCGTCTCAACTTCAACTATGATGGCAGACTTGGCGGCCTTTCTTTTTGAGCGGCTGTTAATGACCAAATTTGGTAAATCATGCATCGGATTTGAAGTTAAGGCCGAAGCCGATTTGGATGAAATTGGAGTCCTTGGAAACAGAGTGCGTGCCAATTGCAGACCGAATCGACTAGATGAGTTCGTCGGCTGATAACCAAATCGGCTAAGGTGTTAGTCGGCCAATATCGAATCGGACAAAGAAAGCTGATGTAGCCGATTCTGGCAAGATAATATTGGAATCATCATCGGATTCATTTGAAGTGCTTCATGAGCATTGTCATACATGGATAGAGTCTAGAAAAGGCAATTGTATCAATTAATTATGTTATTTTAAATAGTTTTCTTATAGATTATGTCGGTAAGAGTCCGCCTAAGGGACTTATCTATAATTTGAATTGTAATAGAGGTAAGAATAATGTCCGACAAGGACATATCTTGTATCTGGGTATAAATACGACCCAAGACCATGTAATCTAAGAACAATCAGTTCAATACAACTTCGGCGCATCGCCACCTTTTTACTTTCACTTGTTTTCGACAAGTCCTTGCTTTCAAGTTGGACTGCATCGAGTTCGATCTCCGACGAGAGGTAAAGCTTGTTATGGCGGCTTGCGCTCTCGGGATTAGTGCATCTATCATTATGACACTCTAATCCTGTTTACGTAAATCATCGAGTTATCATATGCGCTATATAATCTAGATCGATATTGCTGTCTAACCCTAATCGGCTAGCATCTGTTACTAGATAACAGCCGATAGGGTTAGATCTCAGCGTCTACTTAGATTATATAGTGTATCCACCATCTCGAAAGGCTTTCATCGACTTGTTTAGGTGTTATGCTTCTCTTTATGCTTAATGCTGCATCGGTTAAGTTCGACCTATTAAGTATTATCTAGAATCATAATATCTATCTTGTTTGATGACTGCTATTAGAGATAGTATCGGGGTTTCAGCCGATCTTGCCTGGTTTAGCTATTTCGTCTCTTATATATTTACTTAATATGCTAAATCTGTCCTTTATATTAAGATCTCACTCTGATGAAATATATTAAGCTTGTTATCGATTTGTTAGGTTATATTAACACTTGATCGGTTCCTGTTTAATGTATTTGATCTCTATTGATATCTTAGTATAAAGTGGTATCGGAGTACTAGCCGATACATGTTAGGTTTATGTCATCGACTATGCTATAAATATGTATAATCTCCATCTTAGTATACTTTTGGACATAAGTGATTTATAATGTCTCGGTACACTACCGATCTATCCCAGTCACTTAGTTTAAACGTATTTTAAGATATAGATTATATATTATGAATATCTACAGCCGATTGATTAGATCTAATTTTCCCCTGGCCGATTCTGTGCATCTAGCATCGGCTCAACATTAAACGATATGTCATCGGCCACTAGCCGATCGACTATCGTTTACGGACTAACTCTCTTTTCTTTCTTTGTTTCTTATTGGTTGCAGGATCAAACCAACTGGCACGCCCTACGAATCTAAAAGCAAGATTTGAATCTGCACTAGAGTAAAGCTGTGCGTTTTTCGCGTCCACAGCGGCGCCTTGTTTCCATCTTTATGTACATCAAAAAAACGTTAAACGCGACCGAGAGGGAGATGGATTAGTTCATAACAGTATGGCTCGACACGGATGTAGTCTGGGTCTTCTTCAACCGGTGGTGCTGGCGTAACTTCGATCTCGAAAGGATCGCTTAGTGTCTGCCATGTGCCTTCGCTCGAAGCCTCTTGCGTTGGTTCGACGTTGGGTGCCTCGGAGGAAGCTTTCTCGTTTGACATTTAGCCTAAAAGAAAGTTTGACATTTAGGGTTTAGGGTAACATTATTTTTAAACATTTGAAAATACATTAATTTTTAGAAATTGGTAATTAAAGGTACATATTTTTAATTTGAAAATACATATGTTTGACTTTATGTTTAATTAAAGATACATAACTGGTATCCATTGCATTCTCTCATCCCTAGACATGTAAACTGTGGACCGCCTCTCTTGATTTTTTATGATTATTTCCATGCTTTCAATATTTTCTACAAAATTTGCTCGTGAGGAGAGGTGAGATAGGGGCAGAGGAAGAGATGAGAGATGAGAGACCGAGAGAAAGAATTTGAGGGAAAGGAGAAGGATAGATGCATAATTTCTCGAGACGTCATTTGTATGCGGCGACAGAATCACTCGAAGGTTCGTTGGTTATACCGACTTGTCGGTAGGAGTGGGTATATGTATTTCATACGCTAACGTCATGTAAGAGTATTTCATTATAGAGATGAATGACGAGAGGAGTCGAAAAAACTACAATAAGGAGACTATTTCACATAAAAAAATTCATCAACCTAAAATCTAACTCTTGTGGGCATTTCATTACTGTCAAACTGCTAGTAGTTCTATATTCCCAACAGCTAGCAAATATTTCACATAAAAAATTCATCAACCTAAAATCTAACCCTTGTGGGCATTTCATCGAACAGTTGGCGTGCCATCCCAAACAGTCAACCCGAACAGTCAAATTTACCCAAATAATTCATCAACATCAAACAATAACAGTCCATTTTATATTTCCATCAAATATTAACTATAGTTCCATCAAATAACAGTCCATTTATAGTTATATCAAAAATTAATCAAACATTAACTATAGGTCATCCATCCATCCATGCATCAAGAACCCTAAACCTCCTTTTACAGTCCATTTTTCTTTCAAAACCTCAAACCTCAAACCTCCTTTCACCCCAAATCTCCTTCCCTCCCTCTCCTTCCCACCCAAAACCCTAAATCATCCATCCATCCATGCATGTGTATCAAAAAATTCATAACAATTCACGGCATCCATTCGTAATTTATCCATGGCATCCATTCAACACACATCCATTCATCTGACCTTTAGTGGTGGGGAGGGACGTCAGCGTCGATGTGGGGGCCGGGCGGTGAGGAGGGACGTCGACGGTCGGTGTGGGGGCCAGGCGGTGAGGAGGGACATCGGTGGTCGGTGTGGGGGCCGGTGAGATGTCGCCGACGGGGCCGGGTGGTCAGGAGACCTCGGTGTCGGTGTGGGGGCCGGTGAGGCGTCGACGGGGCTAGGTGGTGGGCGTCGGTGTGGTGCGACGAGGCCGAGCTATCGGCGACAGTCGCGGTGAGGCCGGCGGCGGCGAGAGAGAGAGAGAGAGATGGGCGACGGCGCAGTGAAGGGCGGCGCAGGGGATGGACGGCAAGGGGATGGGCGGCTAGAAGCGATCGGCGGTCGGCGCGGGGACTTGGAAAAATTTCGTAGCCCGGCGGCACAGATCTGGATTTCGTCGGGGACTTAGAAATTTTTGGGATCCCGCGCGCCTATATAGGCGACGATTATTGCGTTCGGGCGGCTTAAGCGCCCGCATGGAAAAACCATCTTTCCGTGCGGGCCGTGTGGGCGGCTTAAGCGCCTGCACGGAAAAACCATCTTTTTGTGCGGGCCGCTTAAACCGCCCACACGGAAAGATGATTTTCCCGTGCAGGCGGTTTAAGCAGCCCGCAGAGAAAGATGGATTTTCTCGTGCGGGTGCTTAAGCCGCCGCACACAATAATTGCCCCCTTATATTTAAAATATAAAACTAAAAATATCAATGCACATGAAATATCAATGCTATTAATGCACATAGAATATCAATGCACATTAATTAATTAACATATTAGTCATCCACATAAATACCATAAGTTCGATATAGAACCACACATTCACATATGAAATTTACTAAATTCATCACATATTAATTTTACTAATAAATTCATCACATATTAATTTAACTAGTGTAAATTCATCACATACTAATTTTATTAATTAATGTATATTCTATTTATGGAATAACATATTAATTATTCCATTTATTCATTATTCCATTTTAAACTATAAAAATAAAAAATATCAATGCACATAGAAATATCAATTTGTCACATAGAACCACACATTCACTCGTAACACCATAAGTTTGATACATTCGCTCGCAAAAACATATTATACAAAAAAACAAACTAACGTTTAACAATTTTTAGATTAACATCTTTCCACACGGATTAAAACTTTGATTCGTCGAGGACACTCTCAATGCGTTTGATCTGCGTAGGAAGATCTGTGAATAACGAAATGACATCATATTGATTATAATCGGATATGTCTTCAATGTTGTCAATACCAATGATGTGTTGCTTGCCCGATAAAATAATGTCCATCTTTTCATCGGAAGGGTCCTTCACATAAAAAACTTATGCAACACGCTCGGCAAGCACCCATGGATCATCCTTGTGTCCAATTTTACTCCGTTCAACACACGTAAATCCAAATTTATCTACCATGCTATCTTTCACCCATTGGCATCTGAGAACAGGGATCTGAATGTTTAAACCGTAGTCAAGTTCCCAGATTTCTTGTATGATCCCGTAGTAAGATTTCTTCTGCCCTATTGCGTCCAACGCTTTGACACGAACCCCACTGTTCTGTGTTGAGGTTTTCTTGTCTTTGCTGATTGTGTACAAATAATACTCGCCGATGTCATACCCTTGCTATGAGGTCACAAGGCTTGTTGGGCCAGCTGCAAGTCTTTCTATTATTTTTCCTCGAGTGATTCACCAGACGGTAGCTTTTGATCCTTCAGCCATTGGGAAAAACTACGCTTCTGTTCTTTTGAAACCTAATCGTCGGATCACCTAGGATTGCATGCTTTGATCTCAGAATGTGTTGCTCAATGTAGGGCTTAACGATGGTGAGTTGCTGAAGCACACTACTGTGTTCATCTGATACTGCTTTGTAATCATTGTTGTAGAAATATTTTCTTCCCACAGTCCTCTTCCCAGATAACCTTCCATCATGTCGAGGCATCTAAATCCCAATGGGGTTGACATCTTTCATATAATCTAGGCAACACTCGACAACCTCCTCAGTTGTGTAACCCTCTATCATTGAGCCCTCCGGATGAGCACGATTACGGACATACCCTTTCAGAACAGCCATGTATCACTCGTACGCCCACATTTGACGTAGGTATAGAGGACCAAGTTCAATAATTTGAGGGACAATGTGAATAATGAGATGTTCCATCATGTCGAAGTACGATGGAGGAAAAAACATCTCTAGGTGGCAAGTTGTCTCGACTGTGAATTTACGAAGGGGTCCTAATTCTTCTGGATTAAAAACTTTCTGTGAAACTCGATTAAATAAATAGCACAGCTTTGTTATCACTACCTTGGTATGCACCGGCTTCACCGCCCTTATAGTGATAGGGAGGAATATCGTAAGCATCTTATGACAGTCATGAGCGTTGTATCCAGAAATCGATAAATCGTTCATTGATACTAGTTTCTGGATATTCGATGAGAATCCAATCCGCACTTTCAAACCACAAAGACATTTACATAAAGTTTTTTTCTCTTTTAATGTCATTGAATAGCATGCCGGTGGAATCTGAATCTTACCATTCGTTAGCTCTATCGGGTGGAGATCTTTCCTTATGTCCAAATTGACCAGGTCATTACGTGACTTCAATCCATCCTTTGTCTTACTAGGGATGTCAAGTAAAGTCCCGATGGTGCTGTCGAACATGTTTTTCTCGAGGTGCATGACATCGATGGCATGACGAATCTCCAGGTCTTTCCAGTACGTCAGGTACTTGAAAAAATTGAATGTTTCTCGAAGGTTAGCGTGTTTTCTACCACTTCTTTCTTCCCCTTGCCTGCAACAGTCTTTCCCTTACTGAACACGACCTTTATGCTCTTTATAAGCTTGAACACCGTGGAACCATCCTTTGCTTCGGGGGTAGTACCTTCCTCAGCAGTTTTGTCAAAAGAGATAGCCATCGCAAAATTCCTATGCTTCTGTGGTAAGAAACGACGATGGCGCATGTAAACTAACTTTTTTGATGAGGTCAGGTATATGTACGATGTGTTGTCCAGACATATCAGACATCCGGTCTTTCCTTTAATCTGTCCTGAGAGGGAAAATTTTGTTGGTAGATCGTTTATAGTAACGATTATGATAGCACGCAGAGTAAAATACTCCCGGTGGTACGCATCAAACAATCATAGACCCTCTTCCCACATTTCTTGCATATCCTCCATCAAAGTTTCAAGAAACACATCTAGGTTAATGCCAGGCTATTTTGGCCCTTGTATAAGGATAGTCAACAAAATGTACTTTCCCTTCGGACATAACCATGTAGGAAGGTTGTACATGGTAAGCAAAACAGGCCAAGTGCTGTGCAAACTGCTTAGGTCACCAAACGGATTCATTCCATCCATGCTCAATACAAACCTAATATTTCTCGGATCCTTTGCAAATTCTGGGTGCTTTGAATCAAAGTTTCTCCATTGTCGAGCATCGGCAGGATGTCAAATCATACCATATGTCTTTCGATCCTCCTGATGCCATCTCATCAACTCGGTGTCGGTGGGGTTCAAGAACAATCACTTCATGCGATCTTTCACAGGCAAGTACCACATCACCATGGCCAGAATCTTTTTTCCTGGCTTGACCAATGCAACATCACTATCGGCAACACTATTACCCTTTTTGTACCTACTTGACCAATGCATTTGGTTCAGCAACATCACTATCGGCAACACTGTTACCCTTTTTGTACCTACTCACCCCACAAGTTGAACACTTGTCCAAGTCAGTGTATTTATTGCAATAAAATACACAGTGATTAATACATGCATGGATCTTTTCAACACCAAAAGATAATGGACATTTCAGTTTGTTCATTTGATAGGTGTTAGGTGGCAACAAGTTAGGCTTATGAATCATAGCTCTCAAGAGACCCATCAACTCGTTGAAACTCGTATCAAACCATCCGTGCCGGGCCTTCAATATAAGAAGTTCTAGCATCGACCGCAACACTGTATAATCCATGTCACATCCCTTTGATTGATCATACAAAAGATCTTTCGCTGATTTCTGCAACGCCTCCCAATTGTTTAAATCTCTTGCTTTCTCTGTTAGGACCTCGGGTTCAACGTGCCGTAACATATCCTCAATATCAAGATCAATATCAACCACTGCATCATCAAAACCAAAACCGCCAAAATCATCTGTCAATTCACGGGACATGTCCTCAATTATAAAATTCTGGCTCATCGAAGTAAATTTCAAGAATCTCTTCAGGAGCGACGACTTCCCCGTGATATGTCCAAATTGTGTATTTCTCCACAAATCCATGCTGAATTATGTGTCCCAAAATTACATTCGGATCTTTTCACATCTTCTGATTCTTGCAATCCAAGCAAGGACAAGAAATATCCTTCCTATTTTTCCTCAAAGCGTGTGCCTTCGCCTTATCAATAAATGTTGATGCTTCTCTTATTAACATCTGATGAGTTCTCTGCGTCTTATACATCCATGTCTGATCCATCTAAAAAAATTTACAGCAAAAAAAATATTATATTGCATGTGTTTTCTACATAAACAAAAACTTAAATCCTAATTTACAACTAAATCCTAATTCACAGCAAAAAAATATTAATACACTAGTAATTACCAAAAAAATTTGTCATTCAAACAAAATATTTGACCTACAAATTACAAAAAATAGCTCGAAATGATATATTCAAACAAGTTTAAATATCTTCGCATTCAAGCAATAAAATTTCACAAAAACGGAAGCAAATAAAAGAGAAGATCAAGCATGTTATATTGATTTCAATCGAAGTATTTCGAGTCAAAAACCTTCCCCGTAATAAATTGCCTATTTTTTAGAGAGAAACGCCGAGTTAAAAAAGTTTAATTATCGTCGCATTTAACCTATAAAATTTTACAAAAGTGGAAGCAAATGAAAGAGAAGATCAAGCATGTTACCTTTTTGTATTGATTGCAATTGAAGAATTCGAGTTGAAAACCTTCTCCCTTATAATTGGCTTTTTCTGAGAGAGAAATACCAAGTTTAAAATGGCTATAGTTGGGTTGGGTAGATATTTATGGCCCATCATCACGTGCGGCCGACTTAAGGGGCCGCACGGGAAAATGTATTATCCTATGTGGCCCACTTAAGGACCCGCAAGGAAAAATATATTATCCCGTGCGGGTACTTAAGTCGGCCGCACAAGATAATGCTCATTATTCCGTGTGGTCCCTTAAGAGGGCCGCACAGGATAATGCACATTATCCCGTGCGGTCGCTTAAGTGGACCGCATGAGATAATGCATCTTTTCTTACGATCGCTTAAGTGGACCGCACGGGATAATGCATCTTCCTGTACGGTCCGACAACCAGCCCCCTAGGGACCGTTTTTCCAGACGCGGCCACTCATGGCCCGTCTGGAACCTACCGGGGGCCTCGTCCAGAAAAATCATTTCTTCACTAGTGAAGTATTGTTTGCTTGTAAAAATTATTTTTTTATTAGCATAAGAGCCTATCAATTTGTTGTCACTTTCAACATTACCAAAATATAAGACAATAAACTAAACACAGTCAACCATTACTACCTTATCAAATTTTTACAGTTCTAAAAATTTCATCTCTTAAAATTTTACCAAATATTGACGAAGGCAAAAAAACAAAGCCTATGTCAAATTTGGTAATATCAAAATATGCTAAAATTTAATATTATCAAAATTTGATATGATTGATTTGGACAACAAAATAAACACGCCCTAAATTTCAATGTTACTTATGTCATTGTTGATCAACATTCCCAAAACACATCACACCAGGTGTCCAAAGTAAATAGTTCCAATGTCACATGAATACAACGGACAACTTTATATATCGTGTCGTCACAATTTATAAATAAGTTATAGGGTACAAAGGACATAAAGAATGAAAAAAAAATTATAGGTAGCGCTCCATTGACGTGTCCCAACCGCTAGTCATAGTCGATGCATGTGATCTGTACCATTGAACCCCATACCTCTCTACCATATGCACGGTAAGATTTGCTAGCAATAATAGTAAAGGTAGAAGCTACATGAAAGGAAAGAATGTGCTGTTCGCCTGTTTTCTTCTTGCTTTACATGGCATTGCCTTTACGAGTTTGCTCTTTTTTTTTCTTTCTTCAACCGTAGGTGACCTGTCAAAAAATAACTTTCTGTCCTATGGTTGTGAACCCTTAACTCACTACTGGGAAGGGTTTTTATTCTTTGGTTCGTAACCGTCTGTTATCCTGGATACCAAACCGGAACTATATAAACGGGACTAAATATCGACATCTTTAATTTCGGTTTAAATAACCAGGACTAAAGACGATACCGGTTGATAACACCAACCAGAATTAAAGATGACGGCGCCACGTGGCTGGATGTCTCATCGACGGGATGTCTTAGCATGTTGTCTTGTTGGCGTTATTCCGCGTGGCAGCGCATCATTCTAGCATGTTCTTTGTTCCTGAACAGACGCTTCAGCCATGGTATTATAGAAAAATACCACATCACCTTAGCAGGAATCGTTTTCTTCAAAGGTCGTCCGTCAACTTCGCCTGAATCATCTCGTCTGATCTTGTATCGAAGTGCTTTACAAATCAGATATGTTTCTAGGTTCTCGTACTCCTCACTGCGGTAGAGGATACAATCGTTAGGACATGCGTGTATCTTCTGTACCTCTAGTCCTAGAGGGCAGACTAAACATAAAATTAATTAATTATTTTTAAAAGTTCTTTTTAATGTACATTGTGTACATATTTCTAACTATTTTAACGATCTTTAAATTACGTTATTTTTCTAATCTACTATCAAATTTTCTAAATTTTTTTCTTTGTCATCTATTTTATAATTTTTTTTGCAAAAGTTTCTCTCTCATCATTTTCCATAAACATTTTTTGAGATAAAATTGTACATAATAAATTCCTACAAATGTAACGTGCTAAACATACTTCTCTTCGTCTTTATTTTTCCATACAATTTTCTCAACACAATGTAATATGCTTAGTAAAATACTTAGTCCCAAACAAATTTTCTCTCTCTTTATTTTTGCATAACATATCATAGAGATAAAAATTTATACAAAACAACCATAAAAAACAAAATGCTAAGCATAGATCATAGCAGGATGAAGTTGCTAACCTTGTAGATAGCAAAGATTTGTGTATTATTACCAAAACAAAATCACAAAAAATTTTAGCAGCACATCCCCCTCTAGCTAGAACAAAAGTTTGAAGACAAATGCAGCTAGCTCGGGCTAAAGGAGGAAGAAAAAGTATAAAAAAATAACTTCATCTTTAGTCCTGGTTGGTGTTACCAGCCGACACCAAAGATCTAAATGATCTTTAGTCCCGATTGGTAACACCAACCGGGACAAAAAATAGAATCTTTAGTCCCGGTTGGTGTTACCAACCGGGACTAAAGATCCCTACCAAAGATCCCTACCACTCGACAGTGTTCGACAGAATATAACCGGACTAAAGATTATCTTTTGTCCTGGTTCGTGACAAGAATCGGGACTAAACGTACTAGAGAGCCATTGCCTTTTTTAATCGGAACTAAAAATACTTTTAGTCTCAAATACAATTGCAACTGATACTGTGGATTGTGATAGAACAACCCAAGATCGTTTATTCAGCAGTGACACTTCGTAGGTCATCTATCTAGAACAAAAGTTTGAAGACAAATGTAGCTGGCTCGGGCGAAAGAAGGAAGAAAAAGTATAAAAAGTAACTCTATCTTTAGTCCTGGTTGGTGTTACCAGCCGATACTAAAGATCTAAATAATCTTTAGTCCCGATTGGTAACACCAACCGGGACAAAAAATAGAATCTTTAATTCCGGTTGGTGTTACCAGTCGAGACTAAAGATCCCTAGCACCCTGACAGGTTCTGACAAGAATATAACCGGGACTAAAGATCATCTTTAGTCCTGGTTCGTGACAAGAATCGGGACTAAACGTCCTAAAGAGCCATTGCCTTTTTTAATCGAAACTAAAAATACTTTTTAGTCTCAGATACAATTGCAACTGATACTATTGTGGATTTTGACAGAACAACCTAAAATCGTTTCTTCAGCAGTGATACTCCGTAGTTGAAGCAAGTTTCAAAAGGAGATGTTCAAATGAAGGAAAGGCTATTCACTGATAATGCGTTTGCACTGAACCAACACACACAAAAAAGAGAATAAAAACAAAAAAACTAGAGACATGGATTAAACATTGCGACAATGACCAAACATATTAGGGACCTTAAACCCAAAAATGTCTTTTGCACTCTGGAACTCTGGAATCACAGAAAATTGTTGCCTAGGACTGACTGTGTCGGAGTATCAAATTGCAGTAAGGTTTCTGCCACTGCGCTTTCGTGACCGATACACAATCTGAACATCGCTTTCGTCACCGATACACAATCTGAACATGAAAAGAAATTGTTCGTTTTCTTTTCTTTTTTTCCCAAAATGAGAAGCACTGTGACGTGAAGTTCTTCGAACTTGACAAACTTATTGCCTGAACAAATAACAAATAATGTCAAGACAACAGTCGGGATATTAAGGATCTGCTGTGATTCTACGGCATCATAAATTAGTAAGGTACTGTTCAATACCCTGAAACGATCCAAATTTAATGGTCAATCCAAAATATTTTCTTGTTCAAGCGGGGCCACATGTATGACCTGAAACTCAGTCCATATGTACGTGCATCCGACGTGCGACAAGCTAGATTATACTATCTTAGTTTTAAAATATAAAATTTATAAGGTTAGATGTAAATATTAAGAAAGCTGATAAAATTAAATAGTAGAAGATTGTAATTGACTTAAAAATATAAGTAGATAGAATAATTGAAGACAAAAGATTAAGATTATGATTGGTTAAGATTATAATTGGTTAAAAAAATATTGTTAATAAATTTTAAAGGCTATGTTATATTTTAGAACATAGGACTAAAAGAAGGGCCATATATAGTGACGAGTGGTATAAGCTTACAAGGTGACGTCAGTGTCGTCCACCGCTCAATTGTCATTTCTTTGTGCTGTCAAAGGGTACGTGTTTGTTTGACGATAGAGTAGCATGGAGAAAAGAAGTTATTTTCATACTAATGCTAATGCTCAGACTGGTTTCTTTTCGACGCTTTCCTAACTTTATTTTTTTATTTCTCATTTTTCACAAAGTATTCCAAACGATTAAACAATATGTTTACTATAAAATATTTCTTATAAAAAGGTAACTTTAAAAAATCATACAATTTATTTTTAATGTTTTTTTAGCTAATACTTCGTGAATCATACTAATTTATAAAGTTTTTTTAATACTTGTTTAATCATACGCTAATTCACCGTACCATTTTATGTATTGAAGGAAGGGTTTCCAACTGTCACTTAATAACTCAGCTCCTCTACACATGATTGAAAAAACAAAGAAGTAAAAAAAGGATTTTGCTAGGATTGTAAAAGCGCAAAACACATGGAAAATACATTAAACATCGATATTAGATGAGAGAGATAGATTCAAAAGAAAACTTTTCAACCTATCAGATGATAGAGATAAACTCAAAAGGAATTCTTTGAAGAGTTTAAAGTTCTTGCTAACATTTCTCCAAAATCTCTATAGTATTTTCCATTTCATAGGAAATTCAAAGAATAGGATTCAATCCTCTGTTTCAAAGGCCCTTTCTATATTTTTTCGCTATAGTATCCTCAAAATTTTCTATGATATAGATCAAAGGGGCCCTAAGAAATTATTTTGTGGCAAGAATTTAGAGAAACTCGTAAAAAACATTTTCATGTTCCATTTCAGAAATTTACAAAGAAAAAACCAGATCCCAATAAGATAGTGGTTTGTGACTACTCCTTTTGAGCTGACGATTTGCCCATTTCAATTGCTGTCGGTTATAGGGGATAATAAATAAGCACTTGCCACACTTACTAAAAAAATCTTCCAAAATACTTATAAAGAAAATTCTCAGCCATTTAATTTAACTATATGGAAGCTATAGGAAATTTAATTAGATTTAAAATGTGCCACACCAGTGTTTTAAGAATTTTGTAAGAAAAATTTTGTATGTATAACATTTTCCATAATAAATCATTAAAAAGTAGTGTGGCAAAATTCTGGTTTTACTTTTTTTGAAAAGGATAATATGTACTGGGATCTGTTTCTTTTTTAGGAAAAGAAATACTGGGATCTGGTACATCTCTCGTTCTGTTCCTCACATTTCCCTCCAAAATAATTAGCACTACAGGAACACATTGAATAATGCATATAATCCGGTAGTCGTTTTCGGTCACTAATTAGAATTATTCTTCTTCCCGTACAAAAGTGGAGGATATTTCAACAAGAGAGAAAGTTTAGTACCTTCACTTATGATTATGACTTGAGGATGACTCGTCTTAAGTAACACCAAAATATCCAATTGATCAATACCAGATAAATGGACAGATTAACTAATTATGCGTGTATGGTTCTTATGCAAGGAGGAAGCAAGAATTAATAAATCAAAAGACTAAAGGATCAGTAGTCTTATTCTAAAAAGGTGATGGCTGCTTGCATTAATTGAGGCCACATTATTTACCTAGTAGGCTTGGTGTTGCAATCATTTCATTGTTTCGGCCTTAATCAATTCCGTTATATGTATGAAAATGGTCAGAAACGATTGAAAAAATTCTGTTACAGAATTTCTGTACAAGCAAAACCATGTGCTGTAATGACATATAGCTGTGAAATTTTATAGCTCCACTCCGCAAGCTTCCCAGCTATCATCTCATTAACATAGCTGAGTCGATCTTCACTTCTAAAACTGACATATATGCATGTTAGAGAGCCGACACCAAAATCAACATCGATAGTTAAAAGTAAAAAAAAACACTATAAAAGATCTAGATCTGATAATAGTATAATAGTATTGAGACACGAAATGTATTAACAAGGTTCAACTGAAATCTATATCTCATAAATACTGATGACAACCTCTATTGCCTAATCCCACATATTACACATATCGAGGTATCTACGACCCTCTACTGGCTAGACCGCCAGCTAATCATACCCACACTTATACTATTTTTATTAAATGGTTATAATATATGTGCCTATCTATTTAAGAGAGAGCCAAAGATAAGAGTTTGACTATAGTTTTATTGTAACACCTATTATAACTTTAAGTTATAAATTATAATTGTCTTTATATATATAACACAAATTCTAACGAACTTCACCTTCACCTTGACGAGTATGTTAATTTGTGCCTTGCACGAATCTTCATGTACCCAATCTTAAGTTGCTTTCTTTTGCCGCTAACGTTGAGCCACCCGATGAGCTTGCATTGGGCTCACCACCATTAAGAGACTTTGTTATCCTTGTAATGTCTTCTTCTCGACTTCACCCGCAACAATGCTTCACCTTCTCTTTTATCAACCCTACTTAGCAAAATTGGACTCCTACTTAGCTGGCATATCCCTGTCTCATAGATCATGCTCACATTCATCTTCCGTCTTAAAATTTGATGTGATCTAATCCATGTCATGTCAAGAGTAACCTATGTCATCACCTAATCAAACATTCAAACTCATCAAGTCTATAAGCAGAACCCTTTCTTCCTGGTGTCCTATGAACCAAAATAAATCTAACATCCATGATTTCTGCATTCACATATTGAGCATCCGATAATTCAAGAAAATTCATAGTCCCCATGAATCACTTCCAGTCAACTTCGTTGACAACAAACACTGCCGATGTGTAACCATTGCTCACCACTCTACAATATGCATGTCACACGTATGCCACCAATGTAGCCACACATCGTGCAACACTCTTCATCAGCACAAGGATCTACCCGCTCCATCTAGCTGCGAACCGAAACTGACAAATCACTACGCTGTCTTCCTAGCTGCAAAATGACCCGAGCGCCATGTCTAGCAATCTCCTTGCCTTTAATCAATCCTAACTGTCACGTTTGACCATCTCCCTATTGAAAGTAGCTCACTGGAAATTTTGGGCCACTCACCCAAAGTGTCTAACACCACTAATTGGATCGCCAATGGCTTTAGCCTACCATCGACCCAAGCATCACGTCAGTTGCCTCCTTGTCAATTGTAGCTCATCAAACGGTTTTGCCCACTACCTGAAGTTTTTCATTCCATCAATCATATTCTGCTGATCATCATCATGCTCCACCTTACGTCAGTGTACCTTCCTAGACATCATGTGGGAGCGGCGGGATGTAGGGAACCTCCATCATACCTCTTATCTTGGATATCCCTCCACACTTAGAATCTGATACAAAGTGTTACAAAACCGGCACCAAAATTGATTGACATCAGTAGCCAAACATGGAAGAACATCATAAGAGATCTAAATCAGATGGCAACATTGAGGCATGATAGTTGTTGATGAGGTTAGGCCGAAGCCTACATCCCCATAGCACTAATTACGGTGCTCCTCCCCAATCTAGTATATTACAGTGTATCCAAGTGTCATGATCGTTAACCGGCTAGGCTGACGGCCAGTCGTACCAACACCTATGTTACTACCGCCAGGTGGTTAAAATAGGTGGGGAATCCTCTAGTTCTGAGTTCAAACTACGAGGATTCGGTTACAATAGGTGGGCAATCCTCTAGCTAGTTTTGAGTTCCAACAACGAGGATTACACAGTGAGAAAAAGAAATGGGCCAACAGGCAACAACTAGCACTACAACAGTCATCCTCATCTTAATCGGGTGGTAACCCTCATCTGTGTCGGGTATGGCTCCTGTCACGACGAAAAGGTCACCGATGTGAGAAGTCATCTCTATCGGGCAAAAGCCCGTCACTGATTTTAATTATCTTTGTCGGGCCTAAACTTACGACCGTCACCGATAGGTTTGACCCAGAAGACCAATCAAACAAGGGTCCGACACCAATTGTACAATCTCAATCGGGCCACAACTAAAGCCCGTCACGGATAATGAACTACTCAATCGGGCTTTAAATTATGCCCGTCATGGGTGACTAACAACTCAATTGGGCTTTAATTTACGCCCGTCATGGATGACTGTCATCTCCATCGGGCTTCCTTTAAAGCCCGACACCGATGAGTTTTTCCTAGAAAAAAAATATTATTTTTTGGCTAGCCATGCCCGCTGCAAAAATTCATATATATCTGAAATTCACATACATTCACATACATCTGACATTCACACATCTATCCACAAACACATCCATTATTCACATATTTCTCATGAACACATTTGACAAATTTATAATTTGCAAGTGATTATCAAAATTGTTCTTTGTGGTTGATCGACTCTAATGCTTATTCTTTATCGTCGATCGACTGTCTAAAGTGTTACCAGGGCTGCTAGCCTCAAGGAAGGCCATTAGCCCATCTGGAGCTCTCGAAACGTGATATGTGCCGCTCGACGAGATGACATGTCGGAAGATGAATCCGAGTTGTTAAGCAAGGGCTAAGCAAACATGTGGCAAGAACTGACTTGTCGAAAGATCTAATTTTTGCAAATGAAAAGATTGAATATGTGAAAACATAATGTGGAGATTATGGCAATGTGGTATCTACATGGCAAGCTTATCCGACTGGAGGTAGGGATAGATTACGCCTGCCATATCTGTAAACCGAACATGACTTGGTGTTACGATTGTCGATAGAGATAAGGCAATCGGCCTATAGTCACGGTTTGGTAAGATTGAGAAAACCGACTTAGAGTAAGATATGGTTTCTGATCTGTAAGCCCTCCTCCCAAGACTATAAGGGGGGTAAGGGGCGTCCCTTGAGGGATATCCTATGTTAGATCAGCTTTAAGCTTTGAGCCATAGATCACGAGATCAATAAAAACACTCGGCGGATCGAATCCACTGAAACAGGAGTAGGGTATTACCTCACGAGAGGGCCTGAACCTGTCTAAATCTTCTTCTTCTTCTAACCCATTGTGCTTGGCGATCTCGACTGCGACCCCAGAAATTATATTGCCGAAACCAAGTTTTGGCAGTTGGCGCGCCAGGTAGGGGGCCGCGCGTTGAGACTTCTTCAACAATCTCGCCGACAAGCGTGATGGGATCTCCTTCAAGATTCGGCGACTTCGCCGCCTACTTCATCGACAATTCCTCCTTCGACTCGGATTCGGACCAGTCGGAAGGAGAAATCCACTCGACGCCGTTCGGACTCCCGAACAGCGCCAAGATCTACGACGACGTCTTGGAGACCAAGATGCAATCTACTCTCTCCAACGAAGGACTTCGCTCGGCACCATTCGGATTACCGAATACCGCCGAAATCTGCGCCAATCTTCTCACCTCCCGACGGAGGCGATCTATTCAGACGAAGACCTCTCGGTGCCGTTTGTGTTACCAAACGCCGCCGAGATCTACAGCAAACTTCTCTCCCCCGAGTCGACGGCGACCCACTCGGAGGAGCCCACATCCCCAAGCTCTGACTCGGACTGGAACAATCCAGACCCGGGCTACCCAGGATCAAGGGAGGTCGCCGTCATCCTCCCATCATTCGGCTCCTGCTCATCTTCGGAGCTCAATGGATACCTCAGCTCCGCCGGCTTCGACAACCTCTATGGCATCCCTTCTGACGAAGTCGACAAATCCGACTGCCGCATGGACTATGAGCCGAAGTGCTTTGATGTCCTCATGGCCGAGCCGGACGAGTCCGGCTCAGCCATGGCCAGGAGGCTTGCTGAAGAAGAGCGAGCCAAGATTGAGCACGAGAGCAAGACGACCGAAGAGGAGAAACAACGCAAGGACGAGGCCGACAAGAGGAAGCATGATCTACGTGCGGCGGACGATCGCCCAGGAGGCCATCCTCCAAACGCGAGTTCGCAACACCAACATCTTCCAAACGCCATAGCAGAACGCTGTTGCCGCGCTCACTCTCTTGGACACCGTCATGGAGACGGCACCCGCCAATGTGACTCCGATACTCGACAAGATCAAGACCATCGTCGCAGCCACAGCTAACGGCCATCCCACCACCTCGGCACGAAGGCCGACTGAGTCCGTGGCTGAAACGCCCGACAAAAGTCGACTCCCGCCTCTAAGGTCGAAGACTATAAGAGGCCCGAGCGATCGGTCGACAACAAGGCCAAGAGGCCCACCCCGCGAATCCACGCGAAGTACCGGAGCAAACGGCTGACTCCCGCGACAAACGACATGGACGTCCACCCGTCCACCATCGCGTCCGCCGCAACAACAGCTCCAGCTATCCAACTAGCCAACCAAAGACCCCACCGAGTGATCTGCGGGAAGTCCTCGATCGCCGCTACCAGGAGCGGGACCGACGCACTCAGGACGATCGGAGGGGATCACCCGATAGTGGCGACGACGGAGTGCCGGCCTTCACTCGGGAGCTTCGTCGAGTGCATTGGCCGAGTGGTTTCAAGCCCACAGGAATCGAAAGGTACGACGGCAAGACCGACCCCGAGTCATGGCTTACCGTCTACACCCTCGCCATCCGCGCCGCAGGTGGCAACAACAAAGCTATGGCCAATTACCTTCCAGTGGCCCTCGCCAACTCCGCCAGGAACTGGCTCACCAGCTTGCCAAGAGGCTCAATCGGCTCGTGGAGCGAGCTGAGGGACCACTTTATTGCCAACTTCCAAGGTACCTTCGAGAGGCCTGGCACACACTTCGATCTATACAACGTCATCCAGAAGCCGGACGAGCCTCTGAAGGATTACATCCGTCGTTTCTCCGAGAAGCGCAACAAGATCCCCAACATCACCGATGACATCATCATCGCCGCTTTCCAGAAGGGAGTCCGTGATGAGCTGTTAATCGGGAAGTTCGGGCGCAAGCCACCGAAGACGGTGAAACAGATGTTCGAGACGACAAACTCCTACGCAAAGTCCAACGACGCCATCAAGGCTGCCCGTCAAGACCGGCCCGATAGGAGGGAAGACAAGCAAGCGGGAGGGAGCCGCAATCCTAAGAAGGATGGCAGCAACAGCAGCAACCAGGGCCAGAAAGATCGCAAGCGCCGATCCGAGGACCTAGTGGCCTAACCTCCAACACTCAACGCCGTCCCCGAATCGCCGCCTACGACGCCATCATGAACGCCGTGCACCCATCATCCCAATCATAAGCCCGCGGCGAAGGACTGCTTCATCTACAAGCAGTTCGCCGAGCAATACGCGGCGCAGCTCAACAAGAAGCCGACTAACGAGGCCGGTCCGTCAGGCGCCAAGAAAAACAACGTGGCTGAAAATGCCAAACCTTTTCAAGACCCTGTGGGAGAGCTTAACCACATCTTCGGAGGGCCGCTAGCCTTTGAATCCAAGAGGAAACAGAGCTAACCGACCGGGAGGTCAACGCGGCTCAACCCGAAGTCCTCGCATCTGCGATGGTCGGAAGTGGCCATCACTTTTGACCGCTCGGATCACCCCGACCGAGTGATTCACCCGGGGCGCTATCCACTCGTCCTGGATCCCGTGGTCCGCAATATCAGGCTCAAGCGCGTCCTCATCGACGGGGGCAGCGCCCTCAACATCCTGTTTGCCAAGACCATGGATGAGATGCAGATCCCGAGGACAGAACTGAAGGCAAGCTCAGCCCCCTTCCACGGAGTCATCCCGGGGCTATTGTCTACACCACTCGGGCAAATCTCCCTCCCGTCACCTTCGGGCTCGAGAGAACTTCCGAACGGAGAACGTCACTTTTGAGGTGGCCGACTTCGAGACAAGATACCACGCCATCATTGGAAGACTGCGCTTGCCAAGTTCATGGCGATCCCACATTACACCTACCTCTCGCATGAAGTTGCCGGTCCCAACGGCGTCATCACTCTTCGCGCGATGTGAAGCGGCCTTCACCGCGATAAGGAGAGCTGCGACATGGCCCAATCTCGCGAGAGATTACGTGGCCAACAAGAAGTCCGATTGGCTGCATCAACTTCGGCAGAGGGCGAAGTCCCCGCGAAGAAGATAGCCAAATCAGGATCCGGTGACGCCAAGACCAAGAAGATCTCCCTTGATCCGTCGGATCCCTCGAAAACTGCTGTAATCGGCGCTGACCTAGATCCCAAATAGGAAAGCGCGCTCGTCACCTTCCTCCAAAATAATAAAGATGTTTTTGCTTGGAAACCATCTGATATGCCTGGAATTCCTAGGGAGGTGATCGAGCACTCTTTGCACGTCAAAGATGACGCCAAACCGATAAAACAACGATTACGCAGATTCGCGCAGGACCGAAAAGACGCTATCAAGGAAGAACTCGCAAAGCTCTTAGCTGCCAGCTTCATTAAAGAAGTCCTTCATCCCGACTGGTTAGCCAACCCAGTCCTGGTCCGCAAGAAGACGGGGCAATGGTGCATGTGCGTCGACTATACTGACCTCAACAAAGCCTGCCCCAAAGATCCGTTTGGGCTGCCTTGCATCGACCAAGTCGTTGACTCAACAGCCGGCTGTCAACTCCTAAGTTTCTTGGATTGCTACTCGGGCTATCACCAGATCAGCTTGAAAGAGTCCGACTGCCTGAAGACATCGTTCATCACGTCGTTTGGGGCCTACTACTACATCACCATGCCTTTCGGCCTGAAGAACGCCAGCGCCACATACCAACGCATGATCCAAAGATGCTTCCAGACGCAGATCGGCAAGAACGTAGAAGCCTACGTCGACGGTGTTGTCATCAAGACCAAGCAGAAAGAAGACCTGATCGCTGACCTAGAAGAAACTTTTGCAAACATCCGAGCCTTCAGAATGAAGTTGAACCCGGAGAAGTGCACCTTCGGCGTTCTATCAGGCAAACTGCTCAGCTTCATGGTGTCACATCGCGGCATTGAAGCCAATCCAGAAAAGATCAACGCCATCCTGAGCATGAAGCCCCCGAGCAACCAGAAGGACGTCCAGAAGCTCACTGGCTGCATGGCGGCACTAAGCCGCTTCATCTCTCGACTCGGCGAACAAGGCATGCCCTTCTTCAGATTGCTAAAGAAGACAGACGACTTCCAGTGGACCGCGGAAGCTAACAAGGCCTTTGAAGATTTCAAAGAGTTCCTTACAACGCCGCCCGTCCTGGCCTCGCCTCAGCCCCAGGAACCTTTGCTGTTGTACGTTTCAGCCACTCACCAAGTGGTTAATACTGTCCTCGTGGTCGAACGCGAAGAAGAAGGACAGGCTCAGAAGATCCAGAGGCCAATCTACTTTGTTAGCGAAGTGTTGGCAGGAGCCAAGATTCGCTACCTTCAGGTACAAAAATTACTCTATGGTGTTCTAATAACCGCGAGGAAATTGGCACACTATTTTCAGGGTCACTCGGTCATCGTCGTCACTTCCTTCCCACTCGGCGATGTCATCCACAACCGGGAGGCGACCGGACACATCGCCAAATGGGCTTTAGAGCTGATGCCGTTGGACTTGACTTTTAAGGCGAGGACGTCCATAAAGTCACAAGTCCTGGCGGATTTCCTGGCCGAGTGGACTGAGCAACAAGAGAACGTACCCCGGGAAGACCTCCAACACTGGACCATGCACTTCGACGGATCCAAGAGGATCACCGGCTTGGGAGCAGGAGTTGTGTTGATCTCCCCGACCGGGGAAAGGCTAAGATACGTCCTTCACGTCCACTTCTCCGCCTCACACAACGTTGCCGAGTACGAAGCTCTGCTACATGGACTGCGCCTCGCAGTTTCACTCGGAATACGTCGGCTTATCGTGAAAGGCGACTCCCAGCTGGTCGTCAATCAAGTAATGAAAGACTGGTCCTGCCTAAATGACACCATGGAGGCCTACCGGCAAGAGGTCCGCAAACTTGAAGACAAGTTTGACGGGCTCGAACTCTCACATGTTTTGAGGCACAACAACGAAGCAGCCGACGAGTTGGCACAGTTCGGGTCTAAGCGCGAAGTTGCCCCAACAGACGTCTTTGTCGAGTACCTCTATGAACCAACCATCACGGCAAAGACAACTCCCAACGAGCAAGCTGCGAACGAAGTCGCCATGGCTGACGCCGACTGGAGGACGCCGCTCATCAAATTCTTAACCCAGCAAGAGCTGCCGGAAGACCGGGATGAAGCAGAACGCGTCCGGCGTCGTTGCCAAGCATATGTCATGGTTGACTCCGACCTATACAAGAGAAGCCCCTCCGGAATCCTAATGAGATGCATCACACCCGAGGAAGGGAAACAGCTACTCCAAGACATCCACTCGGGCATATGCGGAAGCCACGCGGCAGCACACACTCTGGTCGGCAAAGCTTACAGGCATGGTTTCTTTTGGCTTACCGCGGTCTCCGACGCGGACAAAGTCGTACGAACCTGCGAAGGCTGCTAATTTTTTGCCCGACAGAGCCATGTCCCGGCCCAGGAGTTACAAACAATACCACTATCTTGGCCGTTCGCGGTATGGGGCTTGGACATGGTCGGCCCCTTCAAGAAAGCTCCAGGAGGATTCACACACCTCTTCGTAGCAATCGACAAGTTCTCCAAGTGGATTGAAGCCAAGCCGGTCGCCATAATTACTGCTGACAAAGCACGGGACTTTTTCCTCAACATCGTGCACCGCTTCGGCGTCCCAAACAGAATCATAACTGACAACGGGACTCAATTCACGGGAGGCATCTTCAAGGAATTCTGCGAGGACTTCGGAATCAAGATTTGCTACGCATCAGTTGCCCATCCAAAAGCAACGACCAAGTCGAACGAGCCAACGGCATGGTCCTCCAAGGCATCAAGGCCCGCATTTTTGATCGCCTAAACCCTTACGCGGGCAAGTGGGTCCAAGAGCTTCCCTCGGTCTTATGGTCTTTGCGGACCACAATCAGTCGGGCTACCGGCCAAACTCCCTTCTTTTTGGTCTACGGTGCAGAAGCCATGTTACCAAACGAGATGGAGTATGAATCCCTCCGAGTCCGCAGCTTCAACGATGAACACTACGACCCCGACCGAGTGGACGACCTTACCCGGCTGGAAGAGGCCCGAGAGGCAGCCCTCATCCAGTCGGCTAGATATCTTCAAGGGCTCAGAAGATACCACAGTCGCAACGTTCGAGCACGAGCTTTCATTGTTGGCGACCTGGTCCTACGCAAGATCCAGACCACCAACGACCGTCACAAGTTATCCCCCTTATGGGAAGGACCGTACATAATCGCTTAGGTGACTCGGCTCGGTGCATACCGGCTAAAACGTGAAGACGGGTCTATGGTGGAGAACTCCTGGAACATTGAGCATCTTCGACGATTTTATGCCTAATTTGGCTAAGGCTTCATGTTTTCCTTGACTGCCAACCTCAAGCAAGATGACTTCTTGAGTTAGCAGTCGGGGGCTGTACATATGTCAATAAAGCTTAAGTTTTTCTCATCAACTTCTGTGCATGATTTGGTTTATCATTGTTTAATGTTTTTCGATTCGAGTTCAGTGTCTAAGGACTGAGAGTTCTCTGATGACCTAATCGAGCCTAGGCTTGGTGACAGTCAGACGAAAACTACTTAAGAAATTTCACACAAGAACTCGGATCAAGGCATTAACATAAATAAACTAAATATATCACAAGTTCTACATCAGAGCATCACGATCACACGACATTTACAAGACAATGTTCGAAAGATAAATCAAATCCGAAAATTGTTCACTACATCAACGGAGATCTTCTTTCTGACTCCTGCGCCTCACTCAGCATATCCAAGGCCTGCTCATCTGTGGTCCCGTCAGCGAAGCCCTCCCCGACCAAGTGGATATCCACTCGGGGGTAAAGGGACTTGGTCTGTGCAAGAGCCAGACCAGCCCCCATGTTGGCTGCTTCAGTGATGTTGGCCAGATACTGGTCAGGAGCCCTCCGCAGCTTGTCAAAGACTTCGATTGGGTCCAGTGAGCTGGTCCCGACTCCATGGTGGAACAAAGATAGCAAGATCGGCGCAGCAGCATTGGCGACCTCTTCCCGGATCTCTCCGGTTTGTTTGACCCGCTCAAGCAAGACGTCATATTGAGCTCGGGTCTTAACCTTGTAAGCTGTCAAAAGCATCTGATCATACAAAGCACTCGGAAATGAAGCAGCACAAGGAATGTTACTTCAAAGAGGCTTACCTTCAAACTCGGCCTCCAGTTCGGCTTTGTCGAGGCTGACTGCCTCCAGCTGGACTTGGAGCGAATGAACCTCCGACGAATTTTCTACAAGGAAAGAAGATCATCAGTAACCAGGGACAACATGAGAATCTTAAAGAAACTTGGAGAGATGAGATTACTCCCGATTGACCCTCGGAGGTCGAGGTTCGCCTCCCGAAGCTCCGGGATCTCTCTCCTTAAAGCCGCCTCCCTCGACGCGGCTTCCTCCTGAGTGGTTTTCAGCTTCTGCTGAACGTCCTCCAAGGAGCTCAGGTGAGGAACCAGCTTCTCCAGCACCTCGGACTTCGCCATGGAGCGGCAAAGTATTTTCGCGCGTGAAACCCGAAGAGTGACCGACCGGAAAAGGATGATAACACAATAAAAGGAAAAGACTAAGGCTTACGTTGAGTAGCCGAGTCGCTTCGTTCAAGCTTTCGACAAGGGCATCCCTTTCTTCTCTCTCAGCTTGCCTGTCCAGGATGATGCCCTGCCTTTGGCCCTCCGAGTCCCGCCACTCGATCTTGATTGGAGGAACCCAGGTTTCAGAAGACTGTAACCTGGGGATTTCCTCCACTGTGGCTGGCGGATAGGAAGAACAAATGAAGACATGAAAGATTCAAACTAAAAGAACAAAGAGAGGATTCTGATACAAGACTCACCGGCTTCTGTGGCTGCGCACTTAGGTGGAATGGCCCGGCTGGCCTCTTTCCTCTGGCTCTTCGCCGAGTGACCCTCAGTCGGGATTGGCCGAGCCATGGCCTGAGGCCTCCCGGCTGTCGACTGGCTTCCAGTTGGGACGTCCCGGCTGGCGGTCAGGGGCTCCTTCCTTGGGGCATCCTTCTTCGGAGGCGAAGGTTTTTTGCCCAAAGCACTCTCGCTCCGATGCGAGCTCCGAGGCTTCGGCTCGGTAGGCTTTGGCCCTTCGGGAGCAGCGGCAGGGGTCGGCCCCTCACCCTTCTCGGCGAGATCTATGTCCTGGGGCCTCCTGCGATAATGAATACAGCTGGGGTGAAGACAAAGAAAGCTTTCAACGAAAAAGTTCAGACTTCAGTCATGAAGCATACCTGGATGATCGGCGGATCTTCGGCGCCGTCCTCGGTGATCGCCTTGGAGGAGGAGTCTCGACTGGAGGAGCCGGGACGTCATCATCCGAATCCTTAATAATGAGCCTCCTTTTGCTCGCCCGCTTGTTTGTGTCCTCACTCGAGGCCGCCCGCTTTCCAACTGGATCGCTTTGGATCTTAATCCCGCTAGCCGGATTCTTGGCTGGGCAACGCGGCGCGTCATCGTGAGGCACCTTGTACGGCTTTGAAGTGACAGAAGCATTTTCCTGCAAGAGAAGTTCGCACAACACTAAGAGACAAGACATCAAGATTGCAAGACATTATGAAGCAGCCAGTCGGCTTACCGGAGGAGGAGGTCGGTGGATGAAGGGAGAACCGACAGGATGAGGGCACGCACAACTGCAATTCCAGTCGAGAAGATCTTGTACATCCGTATCTTCAGGATCTCGTAGCTGAGTGGATCTGGATCTTCCCGATTGGGGTCCTTCCTGCCTTCGTATTTGAAGGCTGGCTTTGACCTCTCGTTGATTGGAGCCAGTCGGCACCGAATAAAGTGCCGAGTGACCTGCTCGCCGCGAAGACCTTTCTGTTTCATTGCCAGGATCTTTGCAAGCAGCTTGTTGGCCTCGTCCCAATCTTGGGCTACTGGAACAGTGCTCCAAGTTGGCCTGGGACAGGGGAAGAACGACGAAAGCCGGCAGTGGGTTCGAGGTTGCTAATATAGAACCAGCCCGCGTGTCATCCCTTATTGGAAGATTTTAAGGGAAGAGAGAAGTACTCCTTGCGGAGAGATCCGCGGAGTTGGAAACCTGCCCCGCCAACGACGCATGGGTGGTCCTTATTCGGGTGAGGTTTGAGGTAAAACATGCGGCGGAAGAGTTGGAAGTGGGGAAGGATGCCAAGAAATGCTTCACATACATGAATAAAGAGGGCGATGTGAAGCATGGAGTTGGGGTTCAGATGGTAGAGCTGGAGACCATAGTAATCTAAAAGCCCCCGAAAGAACTCGGAGGTGGGAAGGCTGAACCCGCAATAGAAGAAAGAAGTGAAAACAACAAGCTCACTGGTGTTCGGGGTTGGAAAATCTTCACCCGCCGCCGGGCGCCAGCCCACGATCTCCTTGGGGGGAAGCACGCCGTGCTTCACCATCTCCTTGAGGGTAGATTCCCTCACATCCGATGTGGCCCATTGGTCAAACGGGATCCTCTTTTCCTCCGCCATGAGTGTGGTGTGGATGGGAAGTGGATCTGGTCGGAAAGAGTGGGGATTTTAACAAGGGAACTTGGGAGATTGGCTACGGAAGCTAGTTGTGGCAAGAAGCGAGCTTCTGGATGGATGGATTTGGGAGCGCGCAAGTCTAGGGTTCTTCGTAGGAAACTGGTGAACAATGTTGCGAAAAGAGGAATCTTTTGGAAGATGAAGAGGCGGGGACGACCTCGAGCCTTTATAGAAAGATTTGAGGGTTGCGCTAGGTTTTCTTGTGATTGGGCCGAGCCCATAAGAAAATCTACGGCCCAGTTAAGGTGTGGCCCGACGCGTGTCCTTAGGGACTTAAGTGGATGAGCTTAAGCAGATTTGCCCTGGCAATATGCACGTGTCCGAATGCCCTATACCTTTGGAAATCCTTTCATACCACGGTTTGCTTGACTTCATGAGAAGCTAGCACGATGCAACTTGAAAGGTGACCAACAGCTAAGTTTTTATAGCTGCCTTGATTACAAGGGCTGTTTGGTTTTTTAGCATTTGATTAAGTGATTTTATCAGTGCTATTTTTCCATCTTGGTGAAGATCTTTATAAGATTGAGACCAGTATTATGGCAAAAGCTATTTAATAACTTGGTCATACTTTTCATACGATTGAAAGAACTCGTTTTCCCATGAGGGACGATTAAAATATTTGTTTCGGGATGACTCGGGCAGATCCACTCGGATAAGCATGAGTTTACCGAGTGCTTTTTACCCGCTAGGGTTGATTGAGTTATTTGTTCCGAGATAATTCGGGCAAATTCACTCGGATAAAGCACAAGCTTGCCGAGTAATGAGGTTGCTTTAGCTTGAGCTAAGCATGTACATAAGAATGATTTTTTATAGTTCTTGACTATATGCTTAGTCTATTTTTGACTAACCACATAGTCAGGGGCTACACCTAATTAGGTGCATCAGGAGATGCACCTAGATATTTATTTTTGAGAATTTTTTAGATATTTTCCAGCCCTTCACAGTCTTTGGAGCCACTCGAAAAGATTCAGGCAGAGATGATGGAATCACTCGGCGCCAAAAACACTCGGTCAAAGAGATTTTTGGCTGTGTGCTGTTTTGGTTTGAAGTTGAGCTGTCTCGTCGACTGAAAAGGACTCGGGGGCTACTGTGGAGATTATGGCAATGGGGTATCTACTTGGCAAGCTTATCCGACTGGAGGTAGGGATAGATTGCGCCTGCCATATTTGTAAACCGAACATGACTTGGGTGTTACGATTGCCGATAGAGATAAGGCAATCGGCCTATAGTCACGGTTTGGTAAGATTGAGGAAACCGACTTAGAGTAAGATAGGGTTTCCGATCTGTAAGCCCTCCTCCCAAGACTATATAAGGGGGGTAAGGGGCGTCCCTTGAGGGATATCCTATGTTAGATCAGCTTTAAGCTTTGAGCCATAGATCACGAGATCAATAAAAACACTCGGTGGATCGAATCCACCGAAATAGGAGTAGGGTATTACCTCACGAGAGGGCCTGAACCTGTCTAAATCCTCTTCTTCTTCTAACCCATTGTGCTTGGCGATCTCGACTGCGACCCCAGAAATTATATTGCCGAAACCAAGTTTCGACACATAATATGTGTTTAGAAATGTGTATTTACGTCTTAACAAATATGGCAAACCTCATAATCTGAAATGTGGCAATTGCGGTCCTCTAGGTAAAATCACATAAATTTCATCACGTAGAAACCACGTATGCTCGTGCCTGGTTCCTGACGTTGGCACCAACAGTGGCAGCAAACCCAAACTGTATCGGAACATGGAGCGTGTCGATGACACTTTTTATTATACTTCAGAAGTGTCTTATTTAGGATGTCAATGTGTCGATGAGAATTTTTCCCACGCGCTGGCCTGGGAGGTCTGCTTAACTCCAGTGCAGGTCCAAAATTGGTCGCCTTTGGTGATTGCGCGGGCGTGCCAGTTGGTTTGATCCTGGAACCAACAAGAAACAAAGAATAGATGATTAAGTTAAAATTAGATCATACTCGGTCGGCTAAAGGTATTCATAATATATAATTACCATTCCATAGTGTATTTAGACTAAGTGATTGGGATAGATCGGTAGTATACCGAGACAGTATAAATCACTTAAATTTAAAAACACACCAGAACACTAATTACATATATTTATAGCTTAGCCGATGTCGTAGATCTAATGTAAATCGACTAATACTCCGATATGTTTTATATGAAGATATTAATCTAAACTAAATACAATAAACCAAGATCAATCGACTGTTAATGTGACTTAACATATTGATACCGGGCTTAGTATATTTAAATAGATTAGGATCTTAATATAAAAGACAGTTTTAGTACATCTAGCAGTAAAAATACATAGATGATTAAAACAGGTAAGACTGGCTGAAACTCCGGCGCTATCTCTAATAATAATCATTGAGCTGAATAGATCTATATGATTCTAAGAGCGACTTAATAGGTCGATTTGATGTAGCATTAAGTACAAAAAGAAGCACAAGATCTATTCAGACTAATGAGAACTCCTCGAGATGGTGGATACGCCATATAATCTAAATTAACCTCTGGATCTAGCCCTATCGGCTGTTATCTTCAGGAAGACATTAGCCGATTAAGAGATAGATCTAGACATTGATCTAGATTATATGTCACATATGATAGATCAAACAATTTGTAACATCAAGATCAGAGTGTCATGATGATGGAAGCACTAACCCCGATAACACAAACCACTTATAACAAGAAATTACCTTGTTCGGAGATCGAAGTCCGATGCAGCCCGAGAATGAGGCAAGAACTCGTCGAGAAAGTAAAATGAAAAGGGTGTCGATGCGCCTAAGTTGTATTGATGTGTATTTTTGTTATTTTTACAAGGTCTCGGGTCATATTTATACCCGGATACACAATGAGTCCGTAACGGACATGATTCCTATTACAGATTAAATCTCAAATGTTTCTAAACAAATCGACATTATCTATAAAGGAAACTATACAAAATATCCTAACTTAAAGATACAATTGCCATTGCAGGACCTTATCCATAGATGGCAACATCTTTGAAGTACTTTGGAAACCAAATCCAATAGTTATCTCTAAGCTTTCTTTCCAAAATTGGTTCCACCTTCTGCTCCCGATCGGAATCGGCTATCAGCTATACTGGTCCGACTCGGACTCAGCCGACTGGCTCCGTAGCTGATTCGGACTTAGCTGATGCAACCTCTGTTTCTGAAGTTTGCGCGTTTCCTCCGATTCTGCTTCAATATCTCCTTCAAACTCGGGGATTTGTTTACCATATCCGGTCGTCAACACAATGACAGATTGGAAAGCTTCTTACGGTTTCCTTAATCCATCCATGACGACAATCCTAGATTCATTTAAATGGATGGCAAGAAGGATCCAGTGATGGCTGCATACAAATGGAGAGAGCAATTAACACCTTGAAGCACAAATAGTATGTACAACAACAAATGTCACACTTACTCAAAGTTGTAGGACAAAAGGATCGTATTCATGTCCTTAAGCTTGACAAAGGAGTTGTAGAGATAGTCCAGCACTCATTTTTGGGACCTTGGGTCATCATCAATCTGATTGGAATTGACAACCCCTTGATCGAGGAATCCTACTTTGTTATAGGTTGCTCTATGTGGAGATTATGGCAATCGGATACCCACATGGCAAGCTTATCCGACTGGAGATAGGGATAGGTTATACCTGCCAATTATGTAAACCAACTATGACTTGGGTGTTACGTTGCCGATTAGATAAGGCAACGACTCATAGTCACGATTTGGTAAGATTGAGGAGACCGAATTAGAGTAAGATAGGGTTTTCGACTTGTAAGCCCGCCTCCCAAGAGTATGTAAGGGGTTAAGGGGCGTCCCTTGAGGGATATCGATTATTAGCCTTAGAAGCAAGATCAACAGATCTTGAGATCAATAAACACTCGGCGGATCGAATCCCCAAAATAGGAGTAGGGTATTACCTCACGAGAGGGCCTGAACCTGTCTAAACCTTGTTTTCCACCTAACCCATCATGCTTGGCGATCTTGACTGCACCCCAAATTTCTATTGCCGAAACCGAGTTTCGACAGTTGGCGCGCCAGGTAGGGGCTCGCGCATCAAGACTTCTTCAACAATCTCACCGACAAGCGTGATGGGATCTTCTTCAGGCATCGGCGACTTCGCCCACCAACGGTTTCAACAAGCTTTCCTCCCCTGACTCGGATTCGGACCAGTCGGGAGGAGGAACCCGCTCGGCGCCGTTCGGGCTACCGAACAACGCTAATATCTGCGACCGAATCCTGAGTTCCAAGATGCAGTCCATCCACTCTGAAGGAGGAATCCACTCGGCACCGTTCGGACTACAGAACGCCGCTGAGATCTACAGCTGTCTTCTCACCTCCCCGTCGGAACCAATCTACTCAGGAGAAAACCTCTCGGCGCCGTTTCGGTTACCAAACGCCGCTGAGATCTACTGCAAGCTCCTCTCCCCCGAGTCGAGATCGACCCACTCGGAGGGATCCACGTCATCAAGCTACGACTTGGACTGGAGCGATCCAGATTCGAGCAACCCAGGCTCGAGGAAAGTCGCGGTCATCGTCCAACCGTTCGGGTCATGCTCATCCTTGGAGCTCGATGAATACCTCAGCTCTTTAGGCTTCAACGACCTCTACGGCATCCCCTCGGACGAAGCCAACGACTCCGACTGTGACAAGGACTACGAGCCGAAGTGCTTCGACGTCCTCATGGCTGAGGTGGCCGAGATTGACTCAGCCATAGCCCGTAGGGTCGCAGAAGAAGAACAAGCCAGACTTGAGCAGGAGCGCAAGCTGACAGAAGATGAGAGGAGGCGCAATGAGGACACCGACAGGAGAAAGCGAGATCTGAGGGCAACCGAACGATCTGCTCGGGAGGCCATACTTTAGACGCGAATCCACAACACCAACGTCTTCCAAACACCTCAGCAGAATGCTGTCGCTGCCCTCACGCTCCTGGACACTGTGATCGAGACGGCACCCCCCGACATGACACCAATCTTGGACAAGATAAAGACCATCATCACGGCTACAGCCAATGGTTCTCCCTCCACCTCAGCACGAAGGCCGACTGAGTCCATGGCAGAAACACCCGACAAAAGCCAACTCTCGCCGCTGAGGTCAAAGGATTACAGGAGGCCCGAGCAAGACCGGACGGCCACTGGGTCAAAAGACCTTCACCACGAGACCACGCGCAAGCATCAGGAGCAATTGGCCGACTCCCGCAAGAAGCGGCACGGACGACCACCCATCCACCACCGGGTCCGCCGCAGCAATAACTCCGATTACCGAAGCAGCCTGCCAAGGACCCCACCGAGCGATCTGCGGGAAGTCCTCGACCAACGCTATCAAGAACGAGATCAGTGCTCCCGCGAAGATCGAAGAGGCTCGCCCAACAGCAATGATGATGGAGTACCCGCTTTCACTCGGGACCTACGCTGAGTGCATTGGCCGAATGGTTTCAAGCCGACAAGAATCGAGAAGTACGACAGGAAGACCGACCCCGAGTCGTGGCTAACCGTGTACACCCTCGCCATCCGTGCAGCAGGAGGTGACAACAAGGCCATGGCCAATTACCTGCCCGTTGCCCTCGCTAACTCAGCCAGGAACTGGCTCACGAGCTTGCCAAGAGGCTCGATCGGCTCGTGGAGCGAGTTAAGGGACCACTTCATCGCCAACTTCCAAGGCACTTTTGAAAGGCCTAGGACCCACTTCGACCTCTACAACGTCGTCCAGAAGCCAGATGAGCCATTGAAGGACTACATCCGGCGCTTCTCCGAAAAGCGCAACAAGATCCCCAACATCACCGACGACATCATCATCGCCGCCTTCCAAAAGGGAGTCCGTGATGAACTGTTGATCGCAAAATTTAGGCGCAAGCCACCGAAGACGGTAAAGCAGATGTTCGAGACCGTGAACTCTTATGCCAAGTCCAGCGACGCGATCAAAGCGACACGACAAGACCGGCCCGATAGAAGAGACGTCAAGCAGTTGGGAGGCGACCGACATCCTAAGAAGGACAATGGCAACAACAACAACAACCAGGGCCAGAAGGACCGCAAGCGCCGGGCTGAGGATCTGGTCGCTGCGATGTCCAACTCCCAGCGTCGTCCCCGAGTCGTGGCCTACGACGCAATCATGAACGCTCAGTGCACGCATCATCCAAACCACAAGCATGCGGCCAAGGACTTCTTTATTTATAAGCAATTCGCCGAACAATATGCGGCTCAACTAAACAAGAGGTTGACTAATGAAGCCGACTGTTAGCGAAGTGCTGGCAGGAGCCAAAATTTGCTACCCACAGGTACAAAAATTACTATATGGTGTTCGATAACCACGAGAAAATTGGCGCACTATTTTCGTGGTCACTCGGTCATCGTCGTCACTTCCTTTCCACTCGGCGATGTCATCCACAACCGGGAGGTGACTGGGCGCATCGCGAAGTGGGCCCTTGAACTGATGCCACTGGACTTAACTTTCAAGGCGAGGACGTCTGTAAAGTCACAAGCACTGGCAGATTTCTTGGCCGAGTGGACCGAACAACAAGAAGATGTACCTCGAGAAGACCTACAATACTGGACCATGTACTTTGACGGATCTAGGAGGATCACTGGCTTGGGAGCAGGAGTCGTGCTGATCTCCCCGACTAGGGAAAGGCTATGATATGTTCTTCACATTCATTTCTCTGCCTCACACAACGTCGCCAAGTACGAAGCCCTGCTGCATGGCCCGCGACTTGCTGTTTCACTCGGGATACGACGGTTGGTTGTGAAAGAAGATTCTCAGCTGGTTGTCAATCAAGTGATGAAAGACTGGTCCTGTTTGAACGACACCATGGAAGCCTATCGGCAAGAAGTTCGCAAACTTGAGGACAGGTTTGATGGACTGGAGCTATCCCATGTCTTGAGACATAACAACGAGCAAGCTGCAAATCAAGTTGCCACACTTGACGCCGACTGGAGGACACCGCTCATTAAATTTTTAATTCAGCAAGAGCTGCTGGAAGACCGGGATGAGGTGGAACGAGTCCAACGCCGTTGTCAAGCGTATGTCATGGTCAACTCTGAATTGTACAAAAGGAGCCCCTCTGGAGTCCTAATGAGATGTATCACTCCTGAGGAAGGACGATAACTACTCCAAGATATCCACTCGGGTATATGCGAAAGTCACGCGGCGGCACGCATCTTGGTGGGTAAAGCCTACAGACAAGGTTTTTTCTGGCTTACGGCGGTCTCCGACGCTGATAAAGTGGTCCTAACGTGTGAAGGTTGCCAGTTCTTCGCTCGGCAGAGCCACGTTCCAGCCCAAGAGCTATAAACGATTCCATTATCTTGGTCGTTTGCGGTATGGGGCTTAGATATGGTCGGTCCAGGAGGATTCACACATCTATTCGTCGCGATCGACAAGTTCTCCAAGTGGATCGAGGCTAAGCCGGTTGCTACGATCACCGCTGACAAGGCATGAGACTTCATCCTCAACATCGTACATCGGTTTGGCGTCCCAAACAGAATTATAACCGATAACGGGACTCAATTCACTGGAGGCATCTTTAAGGAATTCTGTGAAGACTTCGGCATCAAAATCTGCTATGCATCGGTCGCACATCCCAAAAAGCAATGGACAAGTTGAGCATGCCAACGGCATGGTTCTTCAAGGCATCAAGGCTCGAGTGTTTGACCGGCTAAACCCTTATGCCGACAAATGGGTCCAAGAGCTCCCCTCGGTTCTACGGTCTCTACGGACTACGCCCAGTCGGGCTACCGGCCAAACTCCTTTCTTTTTGGTCTATGGCGCAGAAGCCATGTTGCTAAACAAAATGGAGTACGAATCTCTTCGAGTCCGCAGCTTCAACGACGAGCGCTACGATCAAGACTGAGTGGACGACCTGACCCGACTGGAAGAAGCCCGAGAGGCAGCCCTGATCCAGTTGACAAGATATCTTCAAGGACCTAGACGATACCATAGTCGTAATGTTCGGGCGAGAGCCTTCATTGTCGGCAACTTGGTTCTACGCAAGATTCAAACCACCAAGGACCGTCACAAATTATCTCCACTATGGGAAGGGCCATATATAATTGCTGAGGTGACTCGGCCAGGAGCATATCGACTAAAGCGTGAAGATGGATCCATGGTAGAGAACTCTTGGAACATCGAACATCTTCGACGATACTTACTTAAATTGCCTCAAGTTTCATGTTATTCTTGATGCCAACCTCAAGCAAGATGACTTCTTGAGTTGACAGTCGGGGGCTACACTTATGTCAACAAAGCATGGTTTTCTTTGACAACTTGTTTATATTTGGTTTATCATTGTTTAGTGTTTTGATTCGAGATTCAATAGATAAGGACTGAGAATTTTTTGATGACCTAATCAAGCTTAGGCTTGGTGACAGTCGGACGAAAATTACTTAAGAAATTTTCTATGAAGACTCGAGTCAAGGCATTAACATAAATAAGCTAGATATCTACAAGTTCACATCAGAGATTACAAGCAACATCGGAGGCATAAAGAGACCAAGATGATTAAACTTACTCCCGACTGAACCTCGGACGTCAAGGGAATCTTGAAGGCTGGATGCGGAAGATGGCTTGTGATGGAATGAGAGTTCCTAGATGGATGGATTTGGGCGCGTGCGAGTTTAGGGTTCTCCGCGGAGAGCTTGTGAATAGTGACACGAAAGAGGAAATTTTTGGGGAAGACGAAGTGGCGGGGATGACCTCGAGGCTTCGTAAAAAGACTTGAGGGTTTTTGCTAAGTCGTCTCGCGATTGGGCTGAGCCCATGAGAGACTTGCGGCCCAGCTAAGGTGTGGCTTAACACGTGTCCTTAGGGACTTAAGTGGATGGGCTTAAGCAGATTTGCCCTGGCAATATGCACGTGTCACATAGCCCAATACCTTTAAAATCCTTTCATACCGCGGTTTGCATAACTTCATGAGAAGTTGGCACGATGCAATTTGAAAGGTGACAAACAGTTAAGCTTTTTCATGGCTGTCCTGATGACAGGAACTATTTGGTTTTTAAGCATTTGATTGAATGATTATATCAATGCTATTTTTCCACCTTGGTGAAGATCTTTTAGATTAAGATGAATATTATGGCAGGAGCTATTTAATATTTTGGTCATATTTTTCGATGACTGAAAAATTTGTTTACCGTGAGGGGTGATTAAATTATTTATTCCGGGATGACTCGGGTAGATTAGATCGGATAAGCATGAGCTTGCCGAGTGAATTGATTTTCTTACCCATGAGGGTCGATAGAATTATTTGTTCCGAGATGACTCGGGCAGGTTAATTCGGATAAACATGAGCTTACTGAGTGTTTTTTACCCACGAGGGTCAATTAAATTATTTGTTCCGAGATGACTCGGGCAAGTTAACTCGGATGAGCATGAGCTTGCCGAGTGAATTAATTTTCTTACCCATGAGGGTCGATAGAATTATTTGTTCCGAGATGACTCGGGCAGGTTAATTCGGATAAACATGAGCTTACTGAGTGCTTTTTACCCACGAGGGTCGATTAAATTATTTGTTCCGAGATGACTCGGGCAAATCTACTCGGATAAGCACGAGCTTGCCAAGTGATGTGATTTTTATGATTTTGACTAACCACATAGTCGGGGGCTACACCTAATTAGGTGTATCAGGAGATGCACCTAGATATTTATTTTTTGAGAATTTTTTGGGATGTTTTCCAGCCCTTCACAGTCTTTGGAGCCACTCGGGAGATTCAGGCAGAAGTGATGGAATCACTCGGCGCCAGAAGCACTCGGCCAAAGAGTTGTTTGGCTGTGTACTATCTTGGTTCGAGGCTGAGTTATCTCGTCGACTACAAAGGACTCAGGGGCTACTGTGGAGATTATGGCAATCGGATACCCACATGGCAAGCTTATCCGACTGGAGATAGAGATAGGTTACGTCTGCCAATTATGTAAACCAACTATGACTTGGGTGTTACGTTGCCGATTAGATAAGGCAATGGCTCATAGTCACGGTTTGGTAAGATTGAGGAAACCGACTTAGAGTAAGATAGGGTTTTCGACTTGTAAGCCCGCCTCCCAAGACTATATAAGGGGGTAAGGGGAGTCCCTTTGAGGGATATCGATTATTAGCCTTAGAAGCAAGAGCAACAGATCTTGAGATCAATAAACACTCGGCAGACCGAATCCCCGAAACAGGAGTAAGGTATTACCTCACGAGAGGGCCTGAACCTGTCTAAACCTTGTTTTCCACCTAACCCATCGTGCTTGGCGATGTTGACTGCACCCCCAACATTCTATTGCCGAAACCGAGTTTCGACACTCTATATTCAAGCGTCCCCATTCAACAGGATTCAAGAACTATGTTCAGAGTGTATTTGGAGGCACATCTCAAGAAGAAACAGCTCCATGTCCATGTACTCGATGCCGTTGCATGTCTTATCGAACTCAAAAAGAGGTTCGAACTCATTTAGCAATGAGAGGGTTTGATGAGAGTTTCATCCGAGGAGAAGGTAATGGTCAGCCTTTATTAGTTCAGAAGGACAAAGATGATGAAGGTCCGAGAGGTCATGTGGATGGCTCCCATGAACTGGTTTCTTCACTAATCATCGGTGTTATACATGGAGAAGTCATAGGAAATGATGAGGAAGACCCAAATGAGAGTGCAAAGAAACTTTATCGGTTACTAGAAGAGGCAAAGAAGGAACTGTATCCAGGTTGCAAGGAGGTTACAAAGGTTTCTTTCATTGTCATGCTATATCAGATTAAGTGCATGGATGGTCTTAGCAACGGTTGCTTGGAACGCGTACTTCGCTTGTTCTTGCTTGTGCTCCCTGAAGGCCATTGTCTCCCAACTTCCTTGGACAAAGTGCGTAAGGTTGTTCGAGATCTTGGCCTTGACTACCAGAAGATTCATGCGTGTGTGAATGATTGTGTGTTATTCCGTGGGGATGATTATGCTAAAATGGATAATTGTCCAACATGTGGTGAGTCAAGATGGAAAGAAACTGGGGGTACTGAAAAGGATGATCCTGTTGTCACTAGTGGTGGACATAAACGTTTTCCACGTAAGATCCTTCATTATTTTCCACTTATTCCTCGTTTGCAAAGATTGTATATGAGAGCATCAACATCTTCACTGATGTGTTGGCATAAGGAAGAACTGGTGTGTGATGGGAAAATGCGTCACCCTGCAGACTCGTTTGCATGGAAGCATGTGGATGGCAAGTATAAGGATTTTGCACTGGACCCTCGCAATGTAAGGCTCGGCCTTGCAGCTGATGGCTTCAATCCATTCGGGATGTTGAATGTTGCATACACTACATGGCCTGTCATTCTAATCCCTTACAACTTGCCTCCTTGGTTGTGCTTGAAACAACCGTATTGGATGATGTCTATGTTGATACCAGGTCCGAAATCTCCGGGAATGAATATTGATGTCTATTTTCAGCCCCTGATCGATGAGTTGAAGGAATTGTGGAAAGGTGTTGAAACATGGGATGCGGCGAAGAAGAACTTTCCTCTTCGTGCGCTTCTACCGTGGACCATAAATGATTTCCTGCCTATGCCATGCTATCTCGGTTGGAGTACTAAAGGCAAGTTTGCATGCCCATACGCCACAAAGATACGTAATACTTATGGTTGAAGTTTGGGTCGAAGCACTCGCTACTTGGGTCATCGTTGATTTCTACCTCAGAACCATAGGTGGCGTAGGAACAAAAACTGCTTCAACAACAAGACTGAGATGAGGGAGGCACCTGTGCCACTGACTGGTGCACAGGTTATACAACATTATGAAAGTTTTGAGCAACCAAAATTTGGAACAGCCACAAAGAAGAGGAAACAGCGTGAAGAAGAGAGTAGGTGGCATAATTGGAGGAAGAAGAGCATACTTTTTGAGTTGCCTTACTGGAAACATTTGCTTATAAGGCATAATTTGGATGTTATGCACATTGAGAAAAATATTTGTGAGAGCATAATAGGGACATTGCTTGGCATTGATGGTAAGTGTAAGGATAGTGACAAGGCACGGCTTGACATGCAGCATCTTGGGATAAGGCAGGATCAGCATCCAGTGCTAGAGAATGGTCGGTATACTTTGCCACCATCATTGTACTCCGTAGGCAAGGACGAGAAGAAAATGCTATGTACATTCTTAGAAGGAGTGAGGATGCCTGATGGTTATGTGTCTAATATAAAGAGATGCATGGATGTCAATGGATGTAAGGTTTCTGGACTAAAATCACATGACTATAATGTTATTTTGCAGAAACTGCTACCCTTAGTTGCACGCCACATATTGCCTGAAGATGTTGCTAGGCCATTGATTGAGCTTAGCAGGTTTTCAATGCTCTATGTTCAAAGGAGTTGGTGCAAAGTGAAATTGAAAAACTAAGCTCTTCAATTGCGAGACTTTATGTCGGCTTGAGATGATATTCCCACCAGCATTTTTTGATATTATGATGCACTTGCCGGTTCATTTAGCCGAGGAGACTAAAATTGGAGGACCAAGTGTGTTATCGGTGGATGTATCCGATCGAGAGGTATCTACGTACGCTGAAAGGACATGTTAGGAACAAGGCACATCCGAAGGTTCGATAGCGAGGGATATATCTCGAGGGAGTGCATGACATTCTGCTCTCGCTTCCTAGAAGACATTGACATGAAGCTGGATCGCCCAACGCGTCATGAGAGGAGCGCACTGAATGAACCACCGGCCGGGCTTAGCATATTTGGGAGCATCGACTACAGTAAGAAAGGCTGCAAAATTGAGCATATTTCTAGATCTGACATGCTACGGATGCGTCACTATATATTATCAAACTGTGATGAGGCAATCCGATGGATTAAGTAAGCTATTACGTACTACCACTTTTTTTGCATTCTTGTATTTTTTTAATAGTAGATGAGTAAGAGTAGAATAGTACTCATAACTACTGTTACACTAATGTAATCTATTGGATTATTATATATAGTGATCATAAGGAGCTAATGAGAAGAACTAGCACACACAACGTCGATAAGCGACATAGGGAGCATTTTGTTGGGTGGTTTGAACGTAAGGTGAGTAATGTTGCCATATACATGTAAAAAAATTATAGCAATTGTCTTATTTATTTTTTTATTTGAATTGGGTGCGATGAAGGAAGTTTATGCGAAAAGAAGATTAGTGAGGAGCTATATGCCCTTTCTCGGGTCCTCATTACATGGCTCGTGTTTTTAGCGATGCTTCATCCATGATTTTCTTTTTCGAATAGCTTCTATAGACGTCGCTTCAGACACAAAATTCTGGAGTTTTAGTGAAGGGTGATGATAGTACAGTGCAATATGGATTGGTACGGTGTCCTTAAAAAAATAATCACACTAGATTTTCCTAGTGAAAAAGAAGTCATATTGTTTGAGTGTGATTGGTACGACGTTCCTGCTACTACTAAGAATAAAAGTAGAGGTTACAACAAGGATCAATATGGGATTATAGATATAGATACAACTCGTCGTCGTTATGTAAATGAACCTTATGTTCTAGCGACTCAAGTTGAGTAGGTTTTTTTTGTCAAATGCGCAAATAAATCCAACTGGAGCAGTGTTTTTAGAATGAAGCCTAGGACTTTGTTCTCCATGCCAGAATTTGAAGAGGCTGAACAGCAAGGACAGATTGATATTGACTCACTCGATGTCGGTGTGGAGACTATGACCATATCTAGCCAACATTAAGAGTTGACAAATTGGACAAGGAATGACCTCCAAGGAGTGACAGGAGATGCTAGCATCATTGAAAAAGCTATACCTATGCCAGAACCAAATGATGAAGACTTAGTTGATGAAGACGATGATAATGATGCACCTACATTAACGATGGACATGTTGCACCTGTCAACTCTTTAGGCCATGGACAGGATGATGAGTTTTTTACATAAATATGATTCTATGCTATATGTATTATTGTGATTTTTTTAGCTGAAGACTTGGTTCAGGGAGCTGTACAATTCTTTATTTGATTTAATGCTTGGTTTCTAATTTAATACTTGGAGTAATAAGCTAAGTCTAGTTTGCCATGTTATTCTTCTGTATTTATCTCATGTCATGTTACCTTTTCCTAATTGTCATTGTGATTTTCATTTCAGCTAACATGCCACCACTATTAGTCCTGCATTTGCATTCACATTTCTTTCCAAAGTAGCAGCTACTAGAACTATGTTTAGGTTCCCGCAATCGAATCTTTCGTTCCAAAGCAAGAGCCACTAGAACAATAAGACCATACAGTCATGGCTTGTTTTGTTGTTTATATTAGGCATATAGGTCATCCGCATATGTTTTATTACCTTATAGACTCTAATTAAAAAAATAGAGAAATGCTACTCTATTTGTGTCCATGTCATCTTGTTGATTACTATGACATAGGTTTCGTAGAAGATTAGCTTTGTTGATTTATGTAGTATAAGTGTCACTTCGAATGCCTAGAAGTTAAATCAGCCCTACAGAGTAGTAGAGTATCGACGTGTTGATTTGTTTACTAATTTAATCTTTCGGTTGACAACCGGGCCACCAGCTTGTGTGTGTTGTAATTTTTTCCTGTTTTTCTATTTACTAGATTTTAACTTTAGGATGGTAATATGGTCTAAATCCTTCGCTTTTGGCTCACGTGAAATATAAGTAATAACCATGGACAAATTTTAATGGCAATACCACTCTTCTTGCAACGGCACATACTCTAATATATCCATATATAAAGTTGGTGGCAATAGAACCTCGATGGATGCAACGGATGACTTTTGGTTGCAATATAATAAGACCTTTTGCAACCAAAAGTCATAATTAAGGCAACAAAACTTTATCGTGGCTATATTCACAACTACTTGCAACTAATCATTTCTTGGATGCAATATCGATCTGATCTATCGCAACGCGGGTCAAAATTAACACAACGAACTTACTTCATTGCCATATGCACAACTACTTACAACCACCTTTACACTGGTGGCAACAACACCTAGCTATCACAACGCAACAATAATATTATCACAACTCAACACTAGCTGTGGCAATAGGCCCCTGCACTCGCAACCACCTGTTCAACTGTGGCATTAGTTCCCACTTCTTGCAATGAAGCTTATGACTAATGCAACACAGCATTTTGGTCGCCATAAGTCCCATATATTGCTACCAAATATGATGTTGGTTGCCATAGAAACAAATATTGCAACCAAATGTGTGGTGTTGCGAAAACTAGTGGTGCTATAAGGGTCAAATCCTAGTAGTGAAGTTAGAAATTCTGTGAGGATATCAATTTAGAAATAATAGTAAGGGGTTCGAGTATACTTACAATGCCCATAGCTGAAATATCGACACATCTAGGTCTCTCAGATTGGATATCTGAAATAGTTTCTCAAATGGGACCCAGATTATACCATCCGCGTGATGGAAGTCCTCGTCCCTATAAAAGACGGTGAACGTCTCTTTACCCTCCTTTGCCATCTATAGGTACCACTCTTCTACCCTTCTCATCTGAATGCAATTTCCAACTACGTTGCGATATTCAGGGGTGGTCAAAGGAGCACCTAACTTGAACTTAGTTGGCTGAGGGGCCTTCGCAATATTGTGCTCATACTTCTGTGCTATGTCTTTCATAAACTCTTCCCTAGAAAATTGTCGCAATTTTCTTTTGTTGACCGTGGTCGGTAGTCCAAAATTGGTTTCTTCGGTGCTGGTGGCATTGCCATGTGAATGAAGTGGTCTTGTACTTCAACTGGCATGGATACAGATGGCTCCGACGCCGCTTTCTTGCCCTTATCCAAAGATGATGGTTTAGAGCGAGCAGGCCATTTAGGGCTAGACCTGCCAAAGTCAGTGTCATACTGCAGCTCGATCGAGTCATCTTGTGGATCACCTAAGGGAGATAGAGGGGTTGGAACACTTAAGGGAGATGGAGGGGTGTTAACGACCAAATTTGGTAAGCCAACCATCGGATTTGGAATTAAAGCCGAAGCGGATTTGGAGAAGATCATGGTTCTCGAAGATAGAGTACGCATCGGCTGAGACCGAATCGGCTAAGGTGTTCATCGGCTAAGACCGAGTCGGATAAGGATAGCCAATGTAACCGATTCCGGTAAGGATAGCCGATGTAGCCGATTCCGGTAAAAGGACATTGGAATCATCATCGGATTCGGTTGAAGTGCTTCATGAGGATTGCCATGCATGGATAGAGTCCAAAGAAGGCAATTGTATCTATTAATTAGGTTGTTTTTAAATAGTTTCTTTATAGATTATGTCGGTAAGAGTTCGCCTAAGGGACTTATCTATAATTTGAATTGTAATAGAGATAGGAATCGTGTCCGACAAGGACATATCATGTATCTGGGTATAAATATGACCCAAGACCTTGTAACAACAACAACAATCAGTTCAATACACCTTCGGCGCATCGCCACCTTTTTACTTTCAATTACTTCGATGAGTTCTTGCTTTGATTTGGGCTGCATCGGGTTTGATCTCTAACAAGAGGTAAAACTTGTTATGGCGGCTTGCACTCTCGGGATTAGTGCTTTCATGTTTATGATACTCAAATCATGTTTACGTAAATCGTCGAGTTATCATATATGCTATATAATCTAGATCGATATTGATGTCTAACCCTAACGGCTAGCATATATTACTAGACAACAGCCGATAGGGTTAGATATCAATGTCGACTTAGATTATATAGTGTATCCATCATCTCGAAAGGCTTTCATCGACTTGATTAGATCTTATGCTTCTCTTTGTGCTTGGTGCTACATCAGTTGAGTCTGACCTACTAAGTATTATCTAGAGTCATAATATTTATCCTGTCTCATGATTGCTATTAGAGATAGTATTGAGGTTTCAGCCGATCTTACCTAATTTAGCTACCTTGTTTCCTACATGTTTACTTTATATGCTAAATCTGCCCTTTATATTAAGATCTCACTATGATAAAAATATATTAAGCTTGTTATGGATCTGTTAGGTCATCTTAACACTTGATCGGTTCCTGTTTAATGCATTTGATCCATATTGATATCTTAGTATAAAGTGGTATCGGAGTACTAGACGATACATGTTATAATTATGGCATCGGCTATGCTATAAATATGTACAATCTCTGTTTTAAAGTTCTTTTAGACCTAAATGATTCATACTGTCTCGGCACGCTGCCGTCTATCCCAGTCACTTGGTCTAAACATATTTTGAGATTTAGATTATATATTATTGATATCTACAGCTGATCGATTAGATCTAACTTTCCCTTTGCCGATTTAGTGCATATTGCATCGGTTCTATATTAAACGATACGTCATCGGCTATACCCGATCGGCTATCGTTTATGGACTTTGTTTTCTTTCTTTAGTTTCTTGTTGGTTGCAGGATCAAACCAACTGGCACGACTACGAATCTCAAAAGCAAGATTTGGACCTGCACTAGAGCTAAGCAGATATCTCAGACCAGTGCGAGACATTTTTACCGTCAACAAGGGGCTGACATCGGAGTTAATTTGATGTCAATAAGCTCCTTCAGCCATTGAATAAAGCTTTCTCATGCAGCTCCTAGGGTTAGGATCTCGTCGTTTGGTGGATGCTGCAGCAGCAGATGGACCCAATCATCGTTCACTTTGTTCACTTGCACTTTTGCATATCCGGCCATAAGTTGCAATCCGTGTACTCTTGTATCGATGTTTGGATTGAATGGTAGTCCCTCAGCCACCGGAACCGTGAAAGAGAGCATCACCTCAACTCTTAGCACGCAATTAGTCGGTTCCTGTGATAGATCCAAACATAATTTTTAGATAATTTGTCGAAAATGGATTTGTTAAGAGTGTTACGCATTTTGGCCTAGAGTTTTACCATTATATGGTCGACGGTGGCTGGACTGGTGTTGGGTTTTCCACCGCCTCAATTGATGCACAACTGCTCCATTTTTGCATTGGACTTTCTCGATCCACGGCGATGGTGCACGCGATGGTCTGCTGCTTGGCAAAGATTTGCTGCCTAATCCGTTTCACAGCATGGTCTATCTTCTCTTTAATTTCTGAGCTCAGTTCGGCTCTAACCTGCTCCCGGATCCTCTCAGCTAGGCGTGCATCTCTTTCCGCCTTCTTCGTAACGGCCCGTTTCTTATACTGCCCGACGTATTCTGAAAGTCCATATTTCCTGGGGACATTAGAGCCAACGCCCCTTGTCCGTCCACGGTGTTCGTCAATGCCCAACGCTTGCGTGAGGATGTCATCCTCGCGTCTATAAGCACATGCCTCTTGGGAGGACTGTCTCACGACAACCAACTCTTTCTGCATTATAGGTAAGATCGGTATAAATCGAGTGTACGATATGTATAAAGAAACTAACATAACAAGGCGAGACACTTAGAATATTTTCATAAACTTGTTGATCCTGGGAATTTGGCAGAGTGAACGTCCCATTGCTGTTCTTAACAGCCCTTGCCCTTGTCCAGCTACTTGCACGTGGGTGCGGGATATCGGCAAATGGAGGCGGCGCGTTTGATGACTCTACCGCCTCATCCTCTTTCTGCCATTGCTCCTGCTTCCCCGCATATCCTTCGTTGCCAAGCCGGTGCGGATGAATGTACCGAGCCTGGAGTGCCCTATAAGCCTCGCTTCTGGCTCGGGATTCGGCAGTTGATTTCTTCGCATAAAACTCCTCCCACACGGCTGGCTTGATGAAGGGGTATTTCTCTAATGCCTCCGGGGTGCTGGGCTTGAGGACGTGGTCAATGACCAGCTTAGACTTAAAGCTCTCTCAAGCATGTCCCATCGTCTGGAAAGTCGTCTGCTATAGCCTGTCCTCGTCGGCTGCAGGATATTCGAAACTCTCCTTGAACTTCAGTCAAGCAATTTACATCTCGACGTCCGGCACCTCCTTGATGTGATCATGCAAAATACTGAAGGTTTGCCTCCCTATTATCCCGCAGATCATCTTGAACTTTGTGGGCACATTCAGGGAAGCGAACAACACTACTAGGAGGTCCACCTCTGTTATGGTGCACCGTTCTTTTGGGATTTTATTTGGCCTTCTAAGGGTTCGTGTCCTTCTGGACCCACTAGTTGTCGACATTGAATCGTCGTGCTGAGACATCCTCTAAATAGCTTACAAAATCACAAAATGAAAAAAATAATAGTAGGAGTCATCATTAACAGTAGGATTTCTGGACATCCTTAACACTAAATAATATAACAGAGGAAAATGTAGATGAAATCCGGCAAATACTCGATCCAATTGTTCAGAAGTTGTGGTGACATTCTTCAGAAGTCTCTTCCAGGATTGAGAGAATCAGTTGTGATTCTGAATTATCTTCCTCATCAAAATAAAACCATCATGGCGATGGAGAACACAGTGGCAATGGGGAATCTTGTTGCACAGTCCACACTCATCAACAAGAGTCCCCACTTGCCACTATGTTCTCCATCGCCATGGCCTTCGCACCCTCCGGCTTGGATGCGCACAATTGGATCGAGTATTTGCTGGATTCATCTATATTTTCCTCTGTTATATTATTTAGTGTTAAGGATGTCCAGAAATCCTGGTGGCAAAGTTTTTCATTCTGTGTTGTAAGAAAAAGTTGACTGAAACATAACTAATCTAGCATTCCTACAATTAAAGTCAGGTGCATACATGTAGCTGTCCTACCATCAGCCCACACAAATCTAGGAGTATAAAACATAACGTCCGATGATAATTAGGTGTCCATATAGTGTTATATCGATGCTTGAACATATTTTACAAAAATTGTGCATGGTCATTAGAATTTGTCGCTCATCGTTGGTTTGGCACTAAAGTATTGATAGGACACAAAATTTTGGTAACTAATTCTTTGTTACTTTAGTTGATCTCAAATCAAATGTAGACCAAATAATCTTACCAAAATTTTATCTAGCGAGTGCCTAACTCAAGATCAATCAACTAAACGACGCTTGGTAGTGCAACATCAAGGTTAGTAGTAAAAAAACAAGATCAGAACAACATCAAGATCAACATCAACATCTACATAAACTAACCTGGCGGCGGCGCTCGGTGGTGGCGGCGAGGGAGGACGGCACCGAGCTTGGGGATGGTCGGTGGCGCTCGGTGGCCGCGGCGAGTGAGGACGGCGCTGGGCTCGAGGACGGCGCTGGGCTCGGGGATGGCCGGCGGCGCTCGGGCCGCGAGGAGGATGGCGCCGGGCTCGGGGATGGCCGGCGACGCTCGGTGGCGGCGGCGGGAGGACGGCGCTAGGCTCGGGGACAGCGAGGGAGGGCGCGAGGGACGGCGGCGACGCTAGGGTTCTTCGAGGACTTAGAAATTTTTTGCCATATTATGTAGATCTGAATCAGCGTGCTCTTTTAAAGGAATTCGAAAAACATTCGTGACGGGCTTTAGAATAAGCCCGATTGAGATGAATCATCTCAATCGGGCTTAATGTAATGCCCGTCACGATAAGATCTAGTTCAGCGTGTGAGGACGATGGAAAAATTCCATCAGTGACGGGCTAAACCTAAAGCCCGTCATTGATGTAGTCATCGATGACGGGCTTAAATACCTAGCCCGATCGGATAATATCATCATCTCTATCGGGCTATAATTAATGACCGTCACCGATGTTATCATCAGTGACGGGCTTAGAGATTAAGCCTGATCGGATGATATATCATCTCTATTGGGCTTTCATTAAAGACCGTCACCGATGCTCTCATCGATAACGGGCTTAGATATTAAGCCTGATTAGCTTGACTTCGAGCCCGTCACCAATATAATTTTTCAGAAGTATTATTTCCTGCAAATTACTATATACTATAAATATTTATAGTATTTCTAAATATTTAGTATAAAATAATTTAAATAGTATTAATACTATTAATACTATTTTAGTGAACTTTCCTTTAGCAAGAATGGATGTACACTACAAATAGGGATGAAAATAGTCGGGAAAAGAACTTAACCATACTCGTTCTTATTTTTTTTCCTGTGACTTTCACCTGTGACTTTCTTATGTTCTTATGCGATTCAAGAATAACCCGCAGGAGTAGATGCTTTCTTGAGGTTGATGGATTTTCCCGTACCCGCTTTCATCCATAACTACAAGCATAGAGCTCTCCTTCAACAATGATGGATGTATGGGGTACAAATTGGATATTACGACTCCTACAAAAATGTAGAAATATATAGTAAATCGTGAAAATAGATATATATTGGATGTGCATGATGGGAGAAGAGGCTTATCCCCTGATCTGCGCTTGCTCGGGAGTCATTGCACTTGTAGCCCCAAGGCCTTCTCATCCTACAGCTTCTTTTCCTTTTCTCGCCGCCACTTTGTCGCCCTTGGATAGGCTCCTTCTTTCATGTTACCCCAAATGCTCAGGATATCTTTGTCAAAGATGATGTAAAGCTTGTCTGCATTGACAGGTAAAAAATACGTAAACTTTCAATGTTTTCTACCGCATACTTGCTTGAATACATGATGTTCCATTGTTACTCGGTACAAAGACTTGTATTACCTTGCAAGAAGCTGCTTTGAACACTAGTATAGAAATGGTGAGTGAAAAGGGCTCATCCTCTCCCAGGTGGTAATCAAGATTCCATCGATCGCGACTCGCTCGAGTGTAGCATTTGCTTTCTGCCTTTTAAAGCTCGAGTTTATATGGTAATCCTAAACATTACACCGCATAATTTTGAATAAGGCGAGACCGAGGTCGGTGAAGAAGGCATCGGGCCCCTTCATGGACCAGCAGTGGGATGCGGTGCGGTTGTCGACGAGACGACCAAGATGACCTACTTCATTGACCGCGACTCGCTGGAGTGTGGAATTTGCTTCATGCCTTTTGAAGCTCGATTTTACATGGTACTCCTAGACATGGATCGTACTAACGCACGCGTCCACTACTCGTCACCACCACGTCGATAACATACGACTACAAGCATGCATTGCAAAAAGATATGACTGAACTGACTTATGATTTTGGAACAAGAGGTGGTCCCCCTTGTTTTGAGGGAAAACTCTTCAAAGCTTGTAAACTCAAATCATGCCTCTGTGACTCTAAGCATTGTCGAGGTTAGATAAACTTTCAAATACTATATTTGAAAGTTCATCTAACCTCGACAATGCTTAGAGCCATAGAGGCATGATTTGAGTTTGCAAGCTTTGAAGAGTTTTCCCTCAAAGCCAGGGGGACCACTTGGTAAAATAATCGGTTGCCATCAATATAATATATGTCATTTGCTTGAGGGTGGATTAATCTGTCCGATCATATCGATTCTCCATCCTCTGAACGGCCAAGGCTTGATAATTAGATTCATAGCCGATGCTGGTGCTCTCTGGATAGATCCAAACTTTTGACAATCTTGACAACCCTTATAATATTTGAAGCAATCTTCCAGCATAATCGGCAAAAAATACTCAGCTCTCCGAAGTAGGCACTTCATTTTATGGGCCGATTGATGAGTGCCATAGATACCTTCATGCACGTCTCCCATGACCACCTTAGCTTAATCAGCACACAGACATTTGAGCAGGACGCCATCAATCGTCCGATAATACAAATCATCGTCGAGCAAAACATATCTCAAAGCCTTATAACACAATTTCCTTGAAGCCGACTGGGAAAGATTTTGTAAATAATTGTGAACCTCGTACCTCTAGTCGTCGGCTGAGATGGTTGCAATTTCCACTCCGACATCTTTTGTCATCGGCTTATAGCCTGATGCCCCTTGAGCCAAATCATTTGCCTTTGAATTTTGCTCCCTAGGGATATGTTTTAATGTAACTAGCCGAAAACTATCCATCAACTCTCGGCATTTTTCATAATAGACCATGAACATGTCATTTTTGCATTCATATTCTCCTGACAACTGGCTGATGACCAAAAATGAATCACCCACAATCTCCATAGCATCGGCCTCGACCTCCTTCAATAGCTGTAAACCCCTGAGGACAGCCTCATACTCAGCTTGATTATTTGTAGCATAAGACGCAATTGCAAAAGTGAATTCAAAACTTGCCCCCTGGGTGAGATGATTACCAAGCCGATGCCGCATCCATGTGTGCAAACTGATCCATCAAAAGTTAGCGTCCAGGGCATGATATCGACTGAGCCGATTGAGATGTCTCTATGCTCAACAATGAAATCGGCTATAGCCTGCCCTTTAACTGCTTTAGGTGCTTGATATCTCAAGTCAAACTCTGTCAAGGCAAAAATCCACTTCCCAACTCGTCCCTTCAGAACTGGAGCCGATAGCATATATTTGACTACGTTGGCTTTGCAAACTATTGTGCACTCGTAGGATAATAAATAATGCCTCAACTTTGTACAGAAAAAATATAGACACAAGCACACCTCTTCCACAGGAGAGTACCTTGTTTCCGCATCCAAAAGCCTTCTACAGAGATAAAATATTGCTTTATCCTTTCCTTCAAACTCTTGGATCAAAACTGAGCCGATAGACTTCTCGTCAGCTGATAGATATAACTTGAAAGACACTCCCTTTTGTGGAGGGATCAATACTACAGGGGAGCTTAAATAATTCTTGATGTTGTCCAAAGCCTTCTGTTGCTCTGCCCCCCAAGTAAACACTTGATCAGCTTTCAACCTTAACAAAGGTGTAAAAGGCTCCATCTTCTCAGATAGATTTGCAATGAAACGCCTGATGAAATTAACCGTGCCGATCAAAGACTGCAACTGCTTCTTGTCCTACGGAGGCTGAATACTTTTGATTGTGTTGATGCTCCTCTGTGTTACTTCAATCACCCTCTCATTAACAAGAAAACCCAAGAATTGTCCAGCCAATACACCAAAAGGACACTTAGTGAGATTCATCTTCAAGCCATATTTTCTAGTTCTCTCCAAAAGTTTCCTCAAATCGGCTATGTGATCTTCAACCTCTTTAGACTTGACGACGACATCATCAATGTAATTTCAACCAAGAAGCTGATTAAGTCATGAAAAATATAGTTCATGGCCCTCTCATAGGTAGCTCCAGCGTTCTTCAATCTAAAAGTCATAACGACCCATTCACACAAGCCGAGCTCCTGGACACCTAAAAGCAGTCTTAAGAATATCTTCCTCGGCCATAAAAAATTGATTATATCCAGCATTCCATCCATAAAACTTATGATTTTGTGTCCTGAGGCTGCATCAACGAGCAAATCGGCTATTGACATTGAAGGGTTACGCGGAAGCTACGCTAGCCGAAAACAAAAATTTCTACCGCGCAAACCAGGAACACTTGCAAGTAAGGGCCGATAGATCGTTACCGATTGGAGTAGAGCGCAGCGGAATAGCCAATCGGGCAATCCGATCCGGAACAGTGTAGCCGATTCCGAGACGCCGATCCGCCGATCAACAGCGCGCAACGTAGCAGCGCCTCTACCGGTATCCACACGTCCGGGACGAACGCCGAAGCATATGGAACCATACCCATCTTATTCCGCTCATCATGTGTCCGAGGACACCGATTCTTGCTAAGATTAATGCCATGTGACATGGGCAAGAAACCTTTCTTGGAATCATGCATGTTGAACCTTTTCAACACCTTGTCAATGTATGTACTTTGGCTTAATCCGATTAGCCTCTTGGATCTATCTCTATAGATCCGAATGCTAATATATATGTTGCCTCCCTAAGTCTTTCATGGAAAAACTATTTTTCAATGAAGACTTGACGGATTCTAGCATAGGGATATCATTTCCAATCAGTAATATGTCATCCACATATAAGATTAGAAATACAATTGCACTCCCACCGACCTTTTGTAAACACAGGCCTCTTCTTCGTTTTTGATGAAACCAAACCCTTTGATTACTTCATCAAAACGAATATTCCAACTCCGAGATGCTTGCTTCAATCCATAAATGGATTTCGTAGCTTGCATATCTTTCCGGTGATTCTCGATCGACAAAACCCCGAGGTTGTATCATGTATACATCCTCGCTTAGGTTTCCATTTAGGAGAGCCGTTTTGACATCCATCTCGCCATATCTCATAGTCAAAATATGCAGCAATCGCTAGGATAATCCGAATAGATTTAAGCATTGCGACGGGCGAGAAGGTTTCATCATAATCAACTCCTTGAATCTGTTTAAAACCTTTCGCCACCAATCGCGCCTTATAGATGTGAACATTTCCATCCATATCGGCCTTTTCTTAAAAACCCATTTGCACTCAATGGTTTTGACACCATCAGTGGATCAACCAAGTTCCAAACTTGATTGTCGTACATGGATTCTATTTCGGATTTCATGGCTCCAAGCCACTTGTTGGAATCGGGTCCCACCATCGCTTCCTCATAGGTCTTAGGTTCATCGTTGTCCAACAACAATATATCACTTTGTTCCGCACCGTGTACTTGTCAAGCGCACGACGTGATCTTTCGGACCTCCGTGGGCTGGTGTATCTACAACCGGTGGCGCAACTCTTTGCTCCTCCTGTTGTGGTTCCGTGGTCGCCGAAACATTTTCTCGGTGTTTCTTGAACTTCTTCAAGATGCACCCTGCTCCCACTAACCCTTCTTGAAAGAAACTCTTTCTCCAAGAAGACACCGTGTCGGCGACAAACACTTTGCCTTGTTCCCGATTATAAAAGTAATATCCCTTAGTTTCCTTAGGATATCCCACAAAGAAGCACTTGTCGATTTGGGTGTGAGCTTGTCGACGTAAACGTTTTACATAAGCCTCACATCCCCAAATTTTGAGAAAAGACAAACTAGGGGTTGCCCGTCCATATCTCATATGGTGTCTTTTCAACCGACTTAGATGGAACTCTATTTAGTGTGAGCGCAATGTTTCAAGAGCTTATCCTCAAGGATAACGGAAGATCACTTTGGCTCATCATTGACCGCACCATGTCCAACAAGGTGCGATTTCTTCGTTCGGACACTCCGTTCCATTGTGGAGTTCCCGGCGGAGTCAACGTGGAACAATTCCACAATCTTTCGATGATTACCAAACCGTTGGCTCAAGTATTCCCCTCCACGATCCGATCGTAGAAACTTGATTGTTTTCCCTAAATGATTCTCAGTACTTCATTCTGGAATTCTTTGAACTTTTCAAAGGATTCGGACTTATGCCTCATTAAGTAGATATAACCATATCTACTAAAGTCATCGTAAAGGTAATAAAGTACGATAACCACCTCGGCCGTTGAGCTCATTGGTCCACATACATCGCATGTACGAGTGCCAATAAGTCACTTGCTCTCTCACCGTGTCCCGTGAAAGGTGCCTTTGTCATCTTACCAAGTAAACAAGACTCACATGTCTCAAATGATTCAAAATCAAAAGAGTGAAGCAATCCATCCTTATGGAGCTTCTCCATGCGTTTCTTATTTATATGGCCTAAGCGACAATGCCGGATAAACGTGGGGTTTATATCATTAGAGAGTTGCCTTTCGTATTAATGTTATAGATGGGAGACGCTTCAAGATTCAAAACGTATAATCCATTCACCAATGGAGCATGAAAATAGAACATATCTCTCGGATATATTGAACAACCATTGTTCATTGATCTAAAATCATATCCTTCCGCTTGCAAACATGAAGCGGAAATAACGTTTTGACATAGTGTTGGAACACAATAACAATTATTTAATTCCAAAACTAATCCTGAAGGTAGATGAAGTGGTACTGTGCCGACAAGAATCGTAGCAACGCTTGCTCCATTGCCGACGCGCGATTCACCTCGCCCTTCTCAACCCTCTACTTCTTCTCATTCCCCGCAACGATTTGCAAATATGAGCTACCGATCCGGTATCAAATACCCAAGAGTCGAGGGTGAAGTAGCAAGATTAATGTCTATAACATTAATACCTGAGCGTAAGTCGTACTTTGCTTCTTCTTGAGATCCTCCATGTACTTCTTGCAGCCTTTTCCAAGTGGCCTGTCTCCTTGCAAGAGAAGCAAACGGCATCGATGCCGCCGACCCCTTCTTGCCCTTCTTTGCATTAGAGGCACTCGCGATCTCATCGGGAGTTAACTTTCTCTTGGTGCAAAGTTTCTTGACAGTGGTTTGCACTTAGCCTTCTGCATCATCATCACATGATGACCGTTTTCTGGATACTCTCCTCACTGTCTTTAGCATCCCATGCAATTCAGCCAAGGTCCTATCCATATTGTTCATGTGATAATTTAATATGAATGGCTCGAAGCTCGGAGGGAGCGACCGGAGAATCACATCGTAGCCAACTCTTGGCTAAGGGGAAAACCCGCTTTTCCGGACTCCCAATGTAGCTAATCATCTTTATCACATGCGGACCGACGGGATTCCCTCAACAAGCTGCACGCAAACAAGGACTTTGAGGTGTTGAACCTCTCGGCCCGAGCTTGGTTCTCAAACATGCCACGTAGTCCCCGAATAATAGTGTGAGCATCGCTGCTCTCATATTGCTTCAAGCTCGGGGGACATTGTAGCAAGCATGAGACAGCTTATATCTAGGGCATCATTAGTGTGCTTCTCATAAGCCCTCCGTGCGTGCAAAGCGGTGGCGTTATTAGGCAAATCCTCGGGATAGGGTACTTCAAGAACGTACTCCTTACGCTCTTGCTTGAGAACAATTCTCAAGTTGCGATACCAATCCATAAAGTTTGTTCCATTTAATTTTTCCTTTTCGAGAATAGATCGCAAATTAAAGGTACTGGGTGTAGTATTAGCCGCCATTTATTCTACAAATGTAAAAAGCAAAGTTTAGCACAATGTTTATGCTATGTCTTTTGTTAAACAATTTAACATAAGACTTCCATTACGTATTTTCCACCTTCCCTCTAGGTTACGTATTGGGTCAAGATCCACATGTTAATTAATTTTCTAGTGAGCTTTGGCATCACCGCTAGAAAATTAGTAACATCGGTAAGCAACACCTTGCTAATCACATCTCTATGTGACTCTTGTTGTTGGTGTGGCATCTCCATGCCCCGGCCCCAACCTATGCCCCAAGGCCCAAAACTGTTTTGATAGCCTTGTTAAGTAAACCAAATGCTCTGCTGTATATGTCCGACATATACCCCTCGTGTTATGATAGAGAATGGCACTCGCTTTGGCGCACCCACCATTGACGAGCATAACGGTGACGGGTGCAACATTTGGAAGGGCATCATTACTACTTAATTTTGCGAGGGATGCTATCCTATCAAACAAACATATCACATATGAAAGCAAGAAGAATAGCATATAGTGAAATAGTATGGCCCCCTTCACATGGTGATCTCCATCTCCATGTCGGTCTGAGGATCTCCATCTTCGGCACCATCTTCCAAGTGTCGAATGCTTGATATCTTCAAACTAAGCTACTACTATAGAAGCTCTAATTGAAGATTACATCGACTCGCAGTCGTGAAAGAATATTACAAGCATTGCACGTATGAAAGAATATTACGGGGATTGCACATATGAAAGAATATTACATGCATCACATGCATCTCATACATACAATAGGGCCATACCATCTCAAAGCATTCTCTGCAAAAACAAGTTAGGCGTAGAAACGTTTTCTACTTATCGCGAGCTACGGCATCGAGACGACCTATAAGGGGGTACGCGCCCGAACACCACACGGAATTCATAGATCCAATCTATGAAATCGCTTACGAAAACCATATCGGCATAATCATATTATGCCGTCCCGATACACTATCAAGGGAGATGGTTTGCGTAGGCGCGAGCGCAAAAACAAGATCGGACTACGAGATAGCTTCGGCATAATCACATTATACCGTTCCGATACACTATCAAGGAACGCTATCTCGAAGCCGACTCAAACCGAGTTCTATGGATATTGCTTCGACGTAATCACATTACGCCGTTCCGATACACTATCAAGGAACGCAATTACCATGAACTCTCCTCAACAAATCCCGTAAAACCGATTGATCTAATCAACCCGTGCGCAAAACTTGTTCCAGATCCAATCTAAAACCCGAACTAAGCAAGAGAAGCTCTGATACCACTGAAGGGTTACGCGGAGGCTACGCTAGCCAAAAAACAAAAAATTTTCTACCGCGCAAACCAGGAACACTTGCAAGTAAGGGCCGATAGATCGTTACCGATTGGAGTAGAGTGCAGCGGAATAGCCAATCGGGCAATCCGATCCGGAACAAGGTAGCCGATTCCGGAGACACCGATCCGGCCGATCAACGCGCGCAACGTAGCGGCGCCTCTACCGGTATCCACACGTCCGGGACGAACGCCGAACACTCGTGTGCTAGCACGCGATGCAAGGCTAGGGTTTGGCTCGAAAGTAGGGAGGGTTTCCGTGGAGATTGATCTCGGCGACTTCTGTTGCACGCGATGCAATTGATATGCAGCAGCTCTCCACCCCTCCCTCCTTTATATAGAGTTGGCCGAGGGATTAGTAGCCGCTCGGACTCTATTTTGAATTGGATCTCATCCGTATCTCATATAGAGTTTGGCCGCTCACACGTCGTAAGCCCATAGGACTCTTTTTTGAATTGGATCTCATCCGTATCTCATATAGAGTTTGGCCGCTCACACGTCGTAAGCCCATAGGACTCTATTTTGAATTGGATCTCATCCGTATCTCATATAGAGTTGGCCGCCCACACGTCGTAAGCCCATAGGACTCTATCCGATCGGATCCCTATCCGATCGAGCCGTATCCGAGTCCAACTCGAATGCCCGTTCTTATCCCCTTAAGCGTGCGACCCGTAGGTTCAGGTATACTCGGTTTCGGCTATAGTCTAACTTAGCCGATCGTCGGCTCGAGTCCAACTCAGCCGACTGTCACAGCGGCGCCTAGCAGCACATATTGACACCATAGTATACAAGAATATAATATCGGCTCGAACCTGTAATGTGTACACAAATCCCTTTGCCTCACGATACCGGTTAAGCTATAGGCAAGATGTGTGCCATCCCTTCAATAACTTAACCATTCACTCGAACCGTATTGGATTATCTGTCTATTGATTGACTCCTCAATCAACTTAGCATGGCCATGCATTTCCATAATCCATTACCTCGAGGGGCCCAGAGATATCTCTCCAAAGGAGGGGCAAATTCCATCTTGATCACTCACATCCCACTCCATGTTTCATAGCAAACCCGAAAACTACCTTTATAACTACCCAGCTTACGGAATAGCGTTTTGTAGTCCCAAAGTAGGCTACTACACATGTTGGAATCCATGGTGATCTCAGGTTTAAGGACTTTGTACCAACACTACCCGAGACCAACTAATGGCACATTAATTCTGTAGTGTCTCATGGTGGGTCTATCCAACAATGTGTTCTCCAACACATGTGTCCATGTTTATTGATTTGGTATCACCATACCCATGATCTATGAGACATGATCATCAATCAATAAACATGCCGATCTTAGAATCATATTTGTTCCAACAATATGACATATGATCAGGGATCGTTTAGAAATAGATTCATACATATCGAGTCTCATAAATAAGTCACGTACTTATTGATCAATACAAGATGTCTATTTCATGGAACTGAATAACACTTTATTCATAAATACATAAACATTGACGTGATATCCAACATATCCATGTTGCCTCTAGGGCATATCACTAACAGACATTGGGTACTCGTCCTTAGGGGTAGCCTTATTTAAGTCTGTGAAATCGATACACACCCTAAGTTTGTCATTTTTCTTGATTACTGGAACTATGTTGGAAACCCATTCAACATATCGGCATGGCCAAATAAAACCAGCATCGTATAGCCGAGTTATTTTGGCCTTGATCGCATCATACATATCAGCCTTAAACCTCCTAGGAGGCTGTTTGTATTGCCAATACCCTCGCTTAATAGGGAGCTGATGTTCAACAATCGATCGGCTAAGACCTGGCATCTCAAAATACTCCCAAGCAAAACAATCTTTATATTCCTTTACTAAATCAATAATCTTGGTTCTAAAAATGAGAAGACAATTTTTTACTAATGTATGTCGACCTAGGCCTATCTCATGGACCTATCTCAACCTCTTCAAGCTCGTCGGCCGATATAAAACCTTGCCCGAGTTTGCCATCCAGATCATCCACGGTGTCCTTGGTGTAGACACTCGAGCCCTCCATGATGCCCTCAAAGTAATAATTGAGGCTTTTCATCTCCAATTGGCTGTATATCAGAATCGGACACCTTTAGAAAATTGGCCTGCCAAACTTTGCCAGACAGGCAATCAATGCCGTCGACTTCCAATAAGGTTAAGTTAGCATTGGCTACATTCACTGACCTGTCGGCTGGCACAATTTTGATCTTGTTGCCTTGCCACTAGATTAAACTCTGATGCATTGTTGAAGGGATGCAGCAGTTGGCGTGGATCCAATCCCTTCCTAGCAGCAAGCTATACGATCTCTTCCCGTCGATGACAAAGAATGTAGAGGGCATGGTTTTGCTACCGACGGTTAGCTCGACGTTGAGAACCCCTTTGACTTCCGATGGGTTCCCGCCAAAATCCTTAAGCACCATGTTCGTCTTTATCAGATCGTTGCCTCCTTTGCACAGTTTCCTGAAAGTAGCATAGGGCATCAAATTGACTACGGCCCCTCCATCGACTAGCATCATGGACATCGGCTTTCCATTGACAAATCCTTTCACGTATAGTGTCTTAAGGTGCCGATGTTCAGTCCCCTGGGGTTTTTCAAATATGGCTTGTTCCGAGGAGAGTACTAACTTGGACAAAGTTTCCTCGACCATATCTGCATCGGCCTGGGCAGCCTCAAACTCGCCTGGCAACATGAAGACCACATTGACCAATGCAACAGCTACTGCTTTTCCTTTGGCCGCCCTCTTCGCCTTGTCGGCTGGGCTCTCATCGGTTGGAGCGACATCTTTCTTCACGCGCCATTGCTTTTTGCTCCGTTGCAGATGATAGTTGATTTCATTTTGGACTTCTTCCTCCTGCCCGTTGCTTTTATCCTCTGAATCCTCCTCTTTTGGCTTTTTGTGAATATTCCAGAGGGGCAACATTGGGGGTTGGCAGGCTGTTCATCCTCATCTTCCTCGTCTTCCTGGAAGAAGTCCTGGTGAATTGGGACAGTCTTTGATGGACAGGGAGTTTCCTTTGGTTAAGCCGAACAGCCCTAGGAACAAATTGGCTTGAGCTCCCGGTCGGCTGCTCCCTGTACTCGCTGCATGCTGGACAATTTTCCAGAGTAGGCAGCCTCATCCCCTGCTCCCAGCAAAATCTGAAGAACTCACACCTCCAATGGGGATCACAACCATTGTGGCGATGGAAGTAGGCTACTCCTAGCCGATCAGGCATCCTTTGATAAATTTTGTTGCTTCGGCCCTCCTCTTCTTCCTCAAATTCCTTCATAAATATGAATTGGCTGTCCGTTCTCCTGGGCCGACGATCGGCTAGGTCTCCACTAGCGTACACCATGTTAATGGGAAAAGGATTCTCATCAACCTTCATCGGCTTCTTGGGGTCTTCAAATTTTATTTTACCTGCTTTGATAGCCGATTGTATCTGCTGATGAAACACCTTACAGTCGTTGGTGGTGTGGGAGCCGGTGTTGTGCCATTTGCAGTATTTTTTCCTCTTCAACTCTTTGGCCAATGGGATGACATGATTGGTCGGAAGTTGGATCTGTTTCTCCCAAAGTAGCAGATCAGATATTTTGTCGCCCTTCGTGATGTCAAAGTTGTATTTCTCCTCTTTAGCCGAATTTTTGACCCATTGACAAGTGATAGTCTTTTTGCTCCTGGCCCACTCGGCTTCTGCTACCTCATATTCACGGTCGCTTGAGTCAGACTCTGAGGCGTAGGCGACGTGGCTCACCTTCTTGAAAGCTTTCTTGGCCTCCTGGAATCGCTGCTCGTGCGCCGTGATTTTCTGAGCCAAGTGGGCTAGGCTCTCAAAGTCCTGAGCCAACAACCTTTCTCTTATGGGCGCTAGTAGACCCTGGAAGGCTAAATCAGCTAACTGTGAATCCGACAGCACTAGGCTGTAGCACCGGTTCCTTATATCTCTGAATCTCTGGATGTAGTCCTGAACCGACTCGTCGTGCTTCTGCCTAATGCTCGTCTGATCCGACAGCTTCATCTCATGCGTGCCAAAGTAGAAATAACAATGAAACTGCTTCTCGAGATTGGCCCAACTTTGTACTGAATTATATGGGAGAGAAGAGAATCACTTAAAGGTTGATCCTAACAGTGAGAGTGGAAATAACCTGACTCTGAGCGCGTTTGTAGCTGCCTCTCCACACTGGCCCAAAATCGGCTGACGTGTTCATATGTTGAAACGTTGTCTTGCCCAGAGAATTTGGGAAAATCTGGCACCTTGTACCGGTTTGGCAAAGGGACCCTTTCAAAGTACATAGGCTAGGGGTACTGGTACATGTTGCCAAAATCCTTTGGTTTGATGCTGAACTAATCTCGCATCACGTTGGCTATCAGATCGGCCCAAGGCTTATTCAGCTGCTATGCCTCTTGAGCCTGTTGGTGCTGTATTGGCTCATACTGATCATATTGAAGTGGGCCTTGCCGATACTGCATCTGGGGCGAGTGAGGCTGATGATACTGGCCGAAATTGCCTCCTGGATATTGGTGTGGGAACTGAGGCACGATAGGAGGCGGTTGAGGCATCAATGGAGGCAATTGCTCAGGGGTAAGCCGAGCACCACCCGGGTTTTGAGGAGAACCAGGTGTATAGTTGCCAATCGGCACCTTATTGGTGAGGGGTTGCCGATTGGAGCTGAACATGGCCTCCACCTGCTCCTGGGACACCGTTGGGATTTTGTGGCCTAAATGCTGAGGTGGCTGCCTTATCAAGACCTTGGGTGGCTGCTTTGTAGCCGATGATTGCACATTCGGCTGGATGGGAGCCGATCCTGGAGCCGTCAACTATCCTGGAGGAGGAATCGGCAACCCATGTGTCGATAGGGTCCTGTCCCAGGGAATCTGCCATCAGGGAGAAAAATCGGGCCCCTTGCCTGCTGCTCGGCTATCCTGGAGTCCACCACCGTGCCGATCATGTTATTTAAAGTGTTGACCAATATCCTAGACTGGTTGACAAGAGCGTGGTGGACAACATAGTTGATTCTATCCTGCAATGTGTGGAGCTCTGGGCCTTCTTCTTCCTGTTTGACTTCATCCACTTTTTCTTTCCCCTTGTTTTTACTGGAGGTGGCTCCAGTGTTGTGCTGCTCGGGGATCTTAACTTTGTATTTCTGAACGATTGCTTCAGACCTGGTCTGGGTGAAGGGTTGCAAGTAATGGGCCTGCAACCGTTCGATCATCTGCTGGTATTCGGCTTGCTGCTCAGGAGTGAGCTTGTCCAGCGTGATGGGGATGACGTTGTCTTGATCCACCTCTACGGTCTTGATGTCAACCATTGTATTGGACTTGAGTGTTGCAAAGGTCCCACCGGACGTACCAAAAACGTGTTGATGAGAAATTTTCCCACACACTGGCCTAAGAGATTTGCATAGCTCTAGTGCAGGTCCAAATTGGATTGCCTTCGGTGTTTAGGGCATGCCAGTTGGTTTGATCCTGTAACCAACAAGAAACAAGAAACATGCAATTCGGTTAAGATTAGATCCTACTCGATCGGCTATAGATATCCATAATATACAATTGCTATCCCAAAGCACATTTAGACTAAGTGATTGGGATAGATCGGTAGCATACCGAGATAGTATAAATCACTTATATCTAAAAGCACATTAGGATAATAATTATATACATTTATAGCCTAGCCGATGTCGTAGATCTAATGTGAATCGGCTAGTACTTTAATATAGTTTTATACTAAGATATTAATATGTGCCAAATACACTAAACAATGATCAATCGACTATTAAGATGGCTTAACAGATTGATATCAGGCTTAGTACATTTAACTAGACTAAGATCTTAAAGGCGCTTTAACACATCTAACAGTAGTAAAACGTATAAGATGGCTAAAACAGGTAAGATCGGCTGAAACTCCGATACTATCTCTAATAGCAGTCATTGTGCTGAATAGATCTATATGGTTCTAAGAGCGACTTAATAGATTAAACTGATGCAGCATTAAGTACAAAAAGAAACACGAGATCTAGACAAACCAATGAAAACCTTTCAAGATGGTAGATACGCTATATAACCCAAATCAACCCCAAGATCTAACCCTATCGGTTGTTATCTTTGGAAAGATGCTAACCAATCATAGGGTAGATTGAGACATTGATCTAGATTATATAACATATATGATAAATTAAGCAGATTACAATAACGAGATTAGAGTATCATGACGATGGAAGCACTAACCCCGAGAACACAAACCGCTTATAACAAGGATTTACCTTTTTTAGAGATCGAAACCCGATGCAACCCAATGCGAGGCAAGAACTTGTCGAGATTGCAAGTAAAAGGAAAAGGGTAGCGATGCGCCGAGATTGTATTGGTTGATTCGATTCTTCTTAAATTACAAACCTTCGGGCCGTATTTATACCCGGTTACAACAAAGTCCTTGTAGGACACCACTTCTATCTTATGTACTCTTTAAAGTACGACAATATCCTGGGACGGGGTCCTCTGCCGTGATACATAAGAAAACTATACAAAATATCATAAATTAAATATACAATTGCCATTGTAGGACGTTATCCGTAGATGACAATATCTTTGAAGCACTTAGAAACCGACTCCAATGATTATCTTCAAGCTTTCCTTCTGGGATCGGTCTCATCCGTTCACCCAATCGAAATCGGCTGTCTTGGCTGCCCTGTCCGACGCGGACTCAGCCGATTGGCTCTTTAGCCGATTCGGACTCAGCCGACACGGCCTCTGCTTCCGAGAATTAGCGCTCCTTCAATTCCGCTTCCATCCTGGCTTCAAACTCGGGGATTTGCTTACCAAATTTGGTCGTTAACACCCGCGTCGAAAGAATAAGGTTGGACAGGTCGGACCAGGAGTCCTCGGGCTGGGGTCAGAAGCCAGACCTTGGGCAAGGATGACCAGCCCGACCTCTGCCCTCTTGCTTGACCACGGCTCCCCCTAGCCCGACCTGCTCACACGGCCCCGACCAGAAAAGGGGCAAGCCATCCTCGGGAAAGAGGCTTCTTCAGTAAGGCTCGCAGATAAAACAAGGATAGAACAAGCTGCCGGGGGATGACGTCACCCGATAGGACTGCACACAAGATGCCTTCGGCGAGCGGATCCCGAGGCAATTTCTGTTGTACTTTTTAGCTTTGGTAGGTACTTGCTTCTTACTTTATGACCAAACTTTCTTGCGCGCTAAGTCCTATGTAAATGCCCCTCTTGGACTATAAAAGGGAGGGCAGGATGCGCACTGGGAAGGGGATCCACGTCCTAGATCTTTCTCAGCTCATTGTTGATGAAAAATCTTTCCCACGCGCTGGCCTGGGAGATCTGCTTAACTCCAGTGCAGGTCCATTCTTTGCTGTCGAGGGTTACCTCTGCGTCGCGCCTCTGCTGCGGTTACCGCCACCGACCATGCGGTTACCATGGTTGCCAGCGCGTAGGTAGCGAATCTGGCATCGCCACCGTCTCCTACCAGCGCGCTCGCCTCTCCCAGGGACCCTCACCCTGTGCTGACAGAGAGAGAACGAGAGGAGAGACCCAGGAGATATTTTCTCCTTATTTATGTCTTAATGGGCCAGATGAACAGTGGAAATCAAGGTCCATCGCTTTTTTTTAATTTTGTAAACTACTCTCGGTTTTACCCTCAAAAGTGATTTTATCTTAATCTTTTTCAAAAAATTTCTTCACCATCTGCCACTAAAATTCAAGAACTACATCCACAATTTTTTTTAATTTTTCGATTTTTTTTGAAAATTTCGAATTCATGCAAAATTTATTGAACCCTACCGTCGGTAACCCTTACCGTACCCTCGTGGTAAGCGCAGCTACTGGCGGTAAGGAAAACCCTGTTTGTAACTAACCTATAGCCTTGCTACAAGGTAATAGAATCTAAGTCTAATCATTTCTTCAAATTTTGGTGTATGTTTTAAGCCGTTTTAATTGGGAGCCAGCTCTATCAGATTAGATTAAGACCGTGATAGAGATGGCTTCAAAGTATTTGTGCATATCACCTATTCTCTGACAGAAAATCATTTTCGAATTATTTAGGGCTTGTTCTCGAAATCTATAGTCGAACCTTTTTCCAAAATATTTTTCCTTTTGCAAATCTAACTCATTTTGGGCCAAAACATAGCTCTAGAGGAGGCACCCAACCCATCCTCTCCTCCTTCCCTTCCCTTTCCTTCTGCCCAGCCTGTGAGCAGCGAGCAGGCCAAGCCTGCCAGCCTCCTGCGCCACAGCGCCAGCCAGACAGCTCAGCTTGCCAGGTCGCTTTCTCGTTTCACAGCCTGCCGGTCCACATAGCGAGTCTGGCAGGCAGCACAACAAGGCCAGCCCAGCCAGCTAACCGCGCAGAGTTTTTTAATATGTTTTTCTAAATATTTTAAAAACATATTTTTTTAAAAAAATGTATATCTATACCCTAATCATCTTCTATGCCGGTTTTAAAAATTGCCCTCCTAAACGGTAGGTAGCTTTTATGACGTAGCAGATGACCGTTGGCGTGATCTTTTTTTCTAGGTCAGATGGTCGTTTATAGAAGGGCCACTCGCTCGGTCACGTGTTTCTATTTTGCAGGCATCCTCTTGCTGTTCTCGAAAAGGGTGTTTTTTGGCCCAGGGTTTAAAACCCCCTCCAATCCATCCTAAAATTCATGAAAATCACTAAAAATCTATAAAAAGAAGAGAAGGGAGATCTAGGTGGGAGAAGACGGATAGCACGATGTCCTGCCGGTTTGCTTACTCAACTGCAAGTAAAAATATTCAATCCCATGCTATGTCATTTTTTGTTTGTAGTTGGAGTATGTGTAGGATTGTATTAGGATTGTATTAGTTAGAGTATTTATGGTATAATAATGGGTTAATTAGATCCCTATCATTATAAATTATTCAGTTTAGAAGCATGTCATTACAATTTGTCTATTTGTAATAATGTAAGTATAATTTTACATTTAGAAGATGTCACTACTTATCCATTCAGTGCAGTCATAAAAAATTAGACCGAATTGCCCTCATTTTCTTCCTCCTCCCCTTTCTTCCTTCCTTCCTCCCTCCTCTTTCTCATGTCCACTGAAGCCCGAGCCTTCACCCGAGCTCCTCCTCCAACCTCTACCTTGCCTCAGGAACTCCATCGCTCGCTCGCCCACCTGCCTGTCGAGCAAGACAATCGAACAACGCCGGTGACATAAGGACGGGTTAACGTCAGCAGTGCAAGGATGGAGAGCGGACAACGATAGCAATGTGAGGAGAAAGACCAAACACCGATGACACGAGGATGGCAAGTTGGCGGTGATGGCACGAGGGCGCCACTGCTAGGGCTCAAAACTGGTAGTGGAGATTAGGTAGGAGATGGAGCTCTAGACAGCAGTGCTCTGGCGGGCAACAGAGCTTAAGCAGGATAGCCACAACGGATCTGTGTGCGAAGGCGCTCTGGCGCGCTACTCCGGCGACCCACAAAGAAGCACCGTGGCGGCGACCCGCTCTAGCGGGTGGATGTCTGCTCGTTCTTCTCGGTGGACGGGCGGGACGATGGAGTTCCTTAGGCAAGTCAGAGGCTAGAGGAGCAGCTCCACTGAAGGCCCGACCTTCACTGAAAATGACAGAGAGAGGAGGGAAGGAAGGAATGAGGACGAAAAGAAAGAGGAGGAAGAAGATGCGGGAAAACAATTAAAAAGCTTATGAATGCACTAAACGGGTAAGTGGTGGCATATTCTAAATTGTTGTAAAATTGTAATGGCATCGTTACAAATAGACGAATTATAATGGCATATTTCTAATCTGGAGAATTTATGTTGGCATGGATCCAATTAACCCAATAATAACTAGTTGTTCTGTGTGTAGATCCATATATTCGTATATATGGAAACTTTCTTTGTGGCTATTACATGTTCTCCATTTATGTCATAGTGAGCCATGTAACAAAATATCTTTTTTTTAGAACTTACGCCGGTGGATTGCACTAATGCAGATGGCATTTGAAGGACTCTTGGTATTCTCGTGTCAGTGCACAAGAAAGATAACACCGTTGCAATGGATAGTAAAGAATTTCAGGGTTCAAGCCTTATGGGAGATTATGTTGGAACAATAGAGGAAAACGAAGAAGAGCACACACAAGAAGCAAGGCAGCTAAGAGGTGTGGCAGATGAGAGGGAGATAGGGGGCAGTATCATTGAGATGTACAGGGAAGATAAGGAGGATGTTGTATTTCCTAATGAATGGACAAATAAGGACTTCTCTGGTTTTGTTATTCTGAGGGACATTGTCACATCCAACTAAAAAAATATATCTTTGATAGATCATGGGGAAAAGTGTATTGTAAATATGAACCACAATTTTCCTAAGGGAGTTATGACTAGTTTTAGTTTTGTGCAAATAAAAAAATTTGCATATGCATTCTAGCTACATATCTTTCATCCATCATTTAAACAAAGGGGTCTAAAGAGATATTTAGAAAAAAACAATAATATAAGAAAGACATTTAGCAATCACTTGAGAGATTTAAAAACACATTATAATGTTAAAAAGTACGTATTAGATCAAAATCTAGACTTAACCCTATGAAATTTTTCTGTGTCAAGTCTGACAAAACTGAACTCTGGAGCCATCTTTGAATTAGCACCATAATTAAACCAGTGAACTTCAGGCGGTGAAATTTGGCAGTATTATAGATTGTGTCATGCTTTACAACTTTTCCATTAGGCACCGCCCCAAATTCGGCCTGGAAGTGTATTTAACGAAGCCTAAAGTAGTAAGGTCGCTACTGCAATTTGGACTTAAAAAATTTCTGGGTTCCACTCCTCCTTCACTTCCTCTCACTGTCATGTGGGCCATACTGCCCGGTTGGGCCATGGAGCCAGTGTCACAACGTCCTCCACCCAGTCCCACGCGCCAGAACGCACACGCCACGCACGGGAGCACGCGTCGGCTGCATGGAACGTGCGGAGCACGCATCGGCTACCGCGATGCCGAGCCCTCTCCTTCCCTTCCTCACCGGCGACATCATATAAGCCCGACCGGTCGACAATCTTTTCCTTTCTCTCACTCTTGTCTCGTTCCACGAAGAAGCCAAGGCTGTCCACCTCGAGAGCGCCGAGAACACTCAAAGAAACCTCGCCGCCGGCAAGCGAAGATCCAGCCGCATTCGACGCACGGTGAACTACTCCCTTAGGCAATGAGTGTTCCCAAATCCTTGTTCCCTACTCTCTGATGACCCATTTTCATCCCCGATGGTGTAGCCAACAATCGGGAACGCCACCGTGTCGAAGCAAGGAAACGACACGCTCTGTGTCGACCGCCGCAGTGAGCTCGCTCGTCGCCAGCCTTCCATGGTAAACCTCTTGCCAAATCCTTTCACCATGTTGTTACCCGATGCCTGACATTGATTGAAATCAAATGAATCACTGTGAATTGCTCTGTGGAGGGAATCCCCCCTTTCTTCCCCAACTCCGGCCGCCGCTGTTGATCTCATCTCCCTTCCTCTTTGGTAAGCTGTGGGTCGATTCCTTTTACCCAGAGCAGCACCAAGTCCGCTAGAATAAAGGCCCGCATTTGATTTTAACAGCCGACCGCCGAGGCACTCTGCCGACGATCATACGGAACGAAGGCCGCCATCGCTTCAAGACGTTGCTTGGTGCCACCTTCATCCAGACCTCGCCAGAGCCAAGTCTTTGCTCGGTAAGTTTCCTAAGGACCCCTAGACACTATATTCGTTGCATGCACCGCAAAGCAATAGCTCGAAACTCACATGCACGATCTTCCCGAGCCACGGCACCGCTCGCTCCGTCGCCGATGACCATTCCGGCCACGGTAGCGTGTGAGAGAACCACCGATAGCTTCACCGTAATGTCTACTATATTCTCTCGTTTGGTCGCCCCCGCTGACCGGCCGCCGTTCGCCGCCGGCGTCGGCGAGAAACTCGCCGCGCACCTCTGCTCTCCTTCTCTTCCGCACTGAGCCACCGACATACTGGACCCACCAGTCAGGCACCAAACCGAACATTTGAATGTTAAACAACCACTGACCGACGAGGCCCACACGGATTAAATGGAAAAGATTAAATCCGAAGAGGGAATTTTTCAATAGAGAAAGAACCTAACTTTGGAAATTCATATAAAATAGAATAGGACACATTTTAACTTAAGACAAGTTTTGTTAGATTCACAAGATTATAAACTTTAGTATTGTGGAATAAAAACAACTATGCACAGTAGGAAATTTATTTATAAAAATCCTTTTTATGAACCTAGCAAAATAAGGTAAGTTTAACTTATAAAAATCATAAGAAAATCATCCTAGCTCGAATGAGGTGAACCAAAATTCGTAGAATCTGCAAAAGATATACTTTATGTTAAAATTATGAAACTAAGTACTTTTTGTAATAAACAAATCACTTAGAGATTCATTCAAAAAAAGGGGTATTCTTGTGCACTCCAATTTCTAAAAATTATAGGGGACCCATTAAAATTCCAAATAAATTTTGTTAGGACCACCTCCCTGTGCCTTAGTGATAAAAAATATTTGACATACCAGAAACCCTATAGGTTAGCCTTGAACAAATTTAAGAAGTATATAGCTATACACTTGACCTACAAATGACTATATAGGATTTTCCACTTTGGTAGGGGAACAATGAAATAAAAACCTTACTTAGAAAAACAACCTGAAACTAAACACTTTCAGTTCATATGCATTCATTTTAAAATCATGAAAGTTTTCATAAATACCTGTAATCTGAAAAATTGTCGTATGTATGCATTAGACAAATCGCCGACATTTTTCGAAGATCCCTCGTATTTGAACGAGCAGGAGGAAGGAGAACCAGGCAAGTTCTCACCTCCCCGTTTGAGCACTTTGATCCTAGATTTTTTTTGGAGGTTATTTTAAAATGGTGGGGAACTTTGCATGATGTTTGTTATAATGACAATAAAACTTTGGAAAGGATGATAGTACAACTACCTATGTTGCATGCCACCTCAAAACTCCACATAATACCCTTAGCCAAAATTCCTAACCCCAGGAATGATCAAGATGTTAACATGTGGTTGAAAATCTGAAACCCTGGATGATTTACCCTTATGCTTATTATTGCTTGTAGTATCATTTTCCTATGACTATTGGGCAAAGAATCTATGGCTTGGTTCAAAGTTTCTTTTTCTAAAAAAATATGTTATGATAAAAGGCTATTTGTTAAAGCAAAAATATGAAAAATGTGAATTTCAAGTTTGGGCCGCAAGTGGTATATATATAGTGACTAGTTGTATACCGATAGGGGGAGTGTGTGGCTAGACTACCCTAAGGACTTCACTCCACGTATGTTCATCTCGAAAATAGTACAACCACATGAGCTAGTATGGGATAACCCAAGCGTAGTATACTATTTGTGGTTTAGCCTTCCATTTAGGTAGGATGAAGAGTATGGGTTCGAATAACTCACAGGAGCTTCCTATATGCCCCGATGAGGTAGTTAGACGACTAAGCTTGTCCAATACAATGGTGTTGTGCCATGTGGGTGGGTTCCTGACGTGTCCGTCCCCATACCATTAAGTTTAAGGCGTGGGCCCACCACTTAACGGTTCTATGCCATATTTCCGAAATGGCGTAGGATGGAGGAAACACATATTGTGTTGGTGTAATGCTAAACCGTAAATTTTAGAAGGTCTTTGTGGTGAATAATAAATTGGATACTCAAGTATCGCGTGCCATGCTTTGCATGATTATTATGTCACCTCATGTGGGTAAAGTGTACACACTCTGCAGAGTTAAAACTAATCGGTTAGCCATGCTCACGGTTACGAGCGTCGTGTGAATGAGTCATGGGTATAGTTTTGTGTGTTCTCAAAGTTTTTTTGCAAAAAACTGATTGAAAATATTCAAACATGATCACTGTCTTAATTATTTCCTTTGCTGCCCCGATAATGCAAAGGGCAGATGATGATTGCTCATGTTACTCCTTTGCTGCCCTGAAATGCAAAGAGAGGATGATATATATGTATTACTATCTACTGAATGCCCAACTTAGCAAAGTACTTGCTTGCTGAAATTTATCTGTGCAAACCTGGAATTTACCATGGGATTTTCTCAAAATAAAATTTGCTTTGCGCTAAAAGAACCCAATATGAACTTCCTTTGTTAAAGCCAAACATGTAGCACGTAGGCTTGATGGGTGCTTGCCAGTACAATTCGTTGTACTGACACTTGTTTGTGTATCTATACTTGGTTGCTTGCATAGACATGGCTGCCGGAGAATACCCTCCCAAGGAGGACGAGCTCACCGAGGAGGCGTCATTCTGTCAAGACGGTTCTTACTAGGGTACTTCCTTGTCAGTTGAAGAAAGATCCTCGGGGATTGGAGTCTGCTTCCGTGCGATGATATTATTTATATGACTATTTGGCCTAACAGCCATATGTAACTATGAGACTAGTATGTTGTACTTACTTATGCTAGTATGTTGAACCTTTGAATCTTAGAGATACCAAATGCTTGGAAGAAAGTGGTTAGTATGTTCCTCTTGTCGGGAATGTATTAACCATGAGTATGAGTTAAAGATAATTGAGACAATGTAGATCCTTAGCCATATGGTGTCAAGTCTCCTGGTTGTGTAACACATCTAGTCGCCACCATCGAGTGGTTTGATGGGCATAACCTAGGCTGAAGTTGACTGGTAGGCTAAAGGCTCAGCAATGTCTTGGTTATCTCTCTCTCGGAGCATCCGATATCTCGCTATCCTTATGAGAAGAATGGATATGTTCTATTCAACTCTTAAATATAGTAAGTGGTCCGAAGGCGTCTCGACAACAAGTGGTATCAGAGCCAAGACTGACTGTAGGAACCCTTTTTATGAACTGGGCGATAGAATGGCTTCAAAAGGAAATATTTGGAGGACAACTTCCTCGTTAAAGTATTTTGAAAACTAATCTATTCTTATTCCTTATCTCTCTTTGGATAGATATCTTTCCTATATGTTCAATGATTTGGTCTTGAAACCTCACCTTGCTCCTAAAGGACCGGGGAAAAACCTATGGGCTTAGAAGAGATAGGTGCTAACTTGTACTAGGGGATGAAAGAAACAAGAATTTAAATTAGTAACAGCCATGGGAATGTTTAAAAATCCTCTGGTAATAAAAGGTTAACATCTACTCTCCTGGAAGTGAAATTCAAAATTTGAGTTTTACGTTAAGCCTAGAAGAGGGATAGAACGGGATAGGGATGAAAATTGTGTGTCGAAAGCTCTGATTTCTTTGGCATTTAGAAGCCACCAGATGTTGTGAGTACCTTGATATCAAACCCACATTATGACCTAACCTGGAAACAAAAAAAATTTCCTACATGCATCATATTTTAAGATGACGAAAGTTTCGGGTAATGCAGATTCTAGAACTTGTAGCAGTCGGCCTTCACAATTTTGTACAGACCTGAGTACTGCGCCTAAAATTCTGAAAACTTACCATTAGCTACCCAACTTGGTCATGATACCCCAGTATTTTTCCCAGAATTTTTGCACGGCTGGAAAATAGGAAAAAATCCGGGTTACTTAGATTAAGGAGCAATTCCAGCAAAATCCGGGTGTCCAAAATTTTGAAATCCAAGTCGTAGGAGTGGGTTTATACCAGATGTTTCTCAGGAATGAACCCGGGTGAGAGAAAAGCTTTCTATACACCAAAATAGGACTCATCAATACCACTATGTTATCCAAAACAGATTTTGATTCGGTACACACAAAATTTTTTCTAATCCTTTGTTGAGCCTTTAACAAAATTCTAATTAGTATAAACATATATTCCTAAATGTTGTAGGTGACTACCATGTGGCAGCCACTAGGTTATTCCGGAGGTTTTGAGGAAGGTTCGTTGCCTCACATCCTGTGGCTCATGCTACAGCATCTTGGATTCACCTATCGGCCGGACTACCATTTCTTTGTTATGGAACGAAGTTCATCACTCCGGACGTATATGGCTGAGTTACGTGTACCAGGGCTTTGGTCACACGAGACACCACTCTACTTCCAGGTTTATGGCTGGGATGCACCTTCTGCAATGAACGAGGTTGCATTTCAAGCAATTGGGTATTACCGGCACCACAGGTCGGGAATAGATGGGTTTTTCCATTATTTTCCAGCTCGCGCTCCTCAAGCTACCACTAGTTACTATCTAGGTTTAGAAGGGCTTGAAAGAGAGATAAACTCTCCAAAGCTTCTCTTAGCCGGCTTAGTTCGAGCTATGGATAGGTACCTTGCAAGCACTATGATGGAACTGCATAGATTGTAAGCAAAGGTGGTGATGCTTGATAGGCGTATAGAACCACTTGGGCATCATGGGTATTTTGATAATGCTACTATTTATGAAGATCAGAATCTTCAGCCACTTACCGAGACTTTGCCATCTCCAATGGGCATTTATCAAAACATAAACACTCGAACCCCACATGAGAGCTAGTTTTCATCGCAATCGTCACACCATGCCAGACCCTGCACTTGTTGGAGATCCAGAGCTGCTGGGACCATTCTTCGTGTTCGAGCGGAAGGGAGGCAATACCACTTGACTATGACCGCCCCAACGACCACGGTGCCACAGCCTCCCATCGGATTCTCCCAGATTCCTTAGAGAGGAATACCAAGGAAAGATGTATTGGATGTAACTTTCATTTCTTATTTTCCATAAGATGTATGAGATGACATCCTACTATGTAACCCTTGTATGGTCAAACTCTTGTAACACCTAGTTGTGTACTTGGTGCTTATGAATATTATTCCATCTCTATGTGATTGTAAAACACTTTACTTTTTCTAAATCCAAGTATCGGAATGGAATGTATGTTATTTTTAAAGATGAGTTGCTTGCTGTCCAAAAATTTGTTTTATGCAGACATACAAAGGATAACTTGCATACTCAACTATTAGACAACATTCCTACCTACCTTGCATACAGAGTGTATGTATATGTCATTTCTTTGCGGAAAAACTCATGTACTGTTGTACTCTGAGTGCAGGATGACTCATACACATTCTGGCGCCTATTCAATGACTCATGCCGGGAACAACCGAAGCGCTGCTTCACCCGAGCGGCATGACGATGATCCGACCCTCGCACAACTGTTAGCCCAACAGAATCGCCTTTTTGAACGGATGGTGGAAAATTCTGAGAGTAGGGGGGCAGCGATGGCACACCAAGCCAATCAAGCGCCCTCCTAATTGTCAGATGTCCAACGGACTCACCCACCGCACTTCTCTTCAGCAGTCGATGCTCTCGCTGCAGACGATTGGCTGCGGGATATTGAAAATAAACTGAACCTTTGCCGGTGTGATCCCATTGAGAAGGCTACCTATGCTGCTTACTATCTACAAGGTGCTGCCGCCACATGGTGGGAGACATATAAAACTCTTATTCCATCTGATGAACCCATTACATGGACTGTGTTCTGGGAGGGGTTTCGATCTGCTCATATTCCGGCAGGTCTCATGGAGATCAAGAAAAAGGAATTCCTCAACTTAAAGCAAGGGAATATGCCTTTCATGGAATTCATGGAACGTTTTAATTATCTTGGTACATATGCTACTCCCGACATAAATACCGAAGCTAAGAAGGTTGAATCATGCAGAGACAAACTGGCACTTGAACTGAAGCATGCTTTGGCCGCTCATGAAATCAACAGCATGAAAGCTTTAGTGGATAAGGCTCTTCGGGTCGAATCTAGTGAAAAAGAAGTGGTTGAGGACCGCAAATGTAAGTGGGCTGCGAAGAAATTAGCAGGGTGCAGTAGCTCTACCCATCCTCGATTGGCTTCACCACCAATGAGTCGACCCATGATCTCACAGCCGCCAAGGCCAATGTATGCGCCGCCACAGCCACCAGTCCAGGTGTACCGCCAAAATCCTCACCCAATGCAAGCAGTTGGGGATTCCTCTCGCACAGCCAACATTACATGTTACAACTGTGGAAAAAGGGGGCATTACTCATCAAGGTGCCCATATCCAAAGCCTGGGAAGTCTGGACCACGTCCTCAAGCTGCACCAGCACAACCTCAGGTGCCGAACCCTGTACAAGATGGACAACCGGGAGCTTCTGCAAATCCAAGGCCAGCTCCGACGTTTGGCAAAGGGTGACTGAATCATGTTCCCGTTGAGGAAGCAACTGATGCGCCCGACGTCGTACTCGGTACTATTCTTCTACACTCCACTCCTATAATGGTTTTTATTTGACTCAGGTGCAACTCATTCTTTCATGTCAGCATTCAAAGCAAAACAACTTAAATTAAAACCGAAATTTCTTAGTAATGCCATGCACATACAATCACCTCGGTCTATCATGGCCACAAAATTATTGTGCAAAGGGGTAGAATTTCAAATGAATGGGGTGAAATTTTCAGCCAATCTTATATTACTGGGATACCTTGGGGTTGGATGTTATACTTGGGATGGATTGGTTATCCAAGCACAAAGGGACCATCGATTGTGCACGAGTATGTCGGGACGCCTTCGGACCTCTCTATATAATTAAGAGCCAAATGGAACTCATCCATTCTTCTCCAAAGTACAGCAAGACATCCGATGCTCCGAGAGAGATAACTGGGACATCGCTGGGACTTTAGCCTGCTAGTCAACTTCAGCCTGGATTGTGCCCGTCAAACCACTCGATGGTGCCGACCAGATGTGTTACACAATCAGGAGACTTGACGTCAAATGGCTAAAGATCTACGTTGTCTCAATTATCTTTAACTCATACTCGTAGTTAATACGTTCCTAACAAAAGGAACGGGCTAACCACTTTCATCCAAGCATATGGTATTGGTAACTGGTTCAACGACCCATTATGGGTCATAAGCTATTACAACATAATAGGTCCTAGAGATACATATGGCCATCAGGCCTATTAGTTATACAGATAGCAAACGGTAGCATACAACATTCCCGAGGATTTTTCTCCAACCGACTAGGGAGTGCCCTAGTATGAACTATTCGGGTAGAATGGTACTTCCTCGACGTAGTCTTCCTCCTCGGGAGGAGTTTGTCCTATAATCATATCTATGCACAAACAAATATGGACACACATAGCAAGAATCAGTACAAGAAATTATACTGGCAAGCACCCAATCAAGCCTAGTACTACATGATCGGCATAATCAAGGAAAAGCTCATGAGGGTTTTCATTTAGCACAAAGCCATCTTTATTTTAGCAAAGCCCAATTGGAAATACCCAAGTTTGAATAATAAATTTCAGCGAGCAAGCAGTTCTCTAAATAGGGCAGTAATACATAGTATTGCTCTTAAATATTTCTCATTTTGGATTACAAGGCAGAAAAAAGAATAAATTAGAGAGCAAGAAATTTTGAATACATTTAATAAAGAGAGTTGTACAAAAATTCACAATCACATGAAAACTATACTCACGACACATTTACACGACGCTCGTATCCGTGAGCACGGCTAATCAATTAGTTTAAACTCTCCAGAGTGCGTACACTTTACCCACATGATGTGATATAATAATCTGCAAAGCATGGCACGCGATACATAAGTACCCGATTTATTATACACAACAAAGCCCTTCAACTATCCGTGATTTAGCCTTATACCAGCACGATATGTGTTTCCTCCATCCTATACCATTTTGGAGATACAGTATAGGACCGTTAAGTGGCGGGCCCATGCCTTAAACTTAACGTCGGGGGGCGGACACGATGGGAATCCACCCATGTGGCATATTATCGTTGTATTGGACAGGCTTAGTTGCCTAACTGCCACGCCGGGGCATTAGGAAGCTCCTCTGAGTTATACGAACTCATACACTTCGGCCTACCGAAATGTGACGCTAAACCACAAATAGGGTACTAAGCTAGGGCTATCCCATACTAGCACATGTGATTGTACTGTATTCGAGTTGAATAATCGTGGAGTGAAGTCCTTAGGGTAGTCTGGGCACACTATCCCCCTATCGGTATACAACTAAACACCATATGTATACCACTTGCGGCCCAAACTTGAAAACCAAGTTGCACCATGTTTTTGTTTATAACACAGAGCATACTTGTCATAACATAATTTTTGGATATGGAAACTTTGTAAATAGAACATCGTTACTTAGCCCAATGATCGTGGGAACATGTATACTACTAGCAAACTAAGCATGGGGATAAATAAGTCATAAAACTTCAGATGGGTTCACTATAATTTAGCTTCTGATTGTTTCTAGGGTATGGAATTGGCTAAGGTGGGAAGTGGAGTTTTCAGGGGTATGCAACATCGGTGTAGTATCTAACACATTTGTATCAAGATTTTAGTTTTATACATCAAACATCATGCAAGTTCCCAACCATTTGAAATAACCTCCATAAAACTAGGATCAATGTGCTCAAAGGGGAGGTGAGGACTTGCCTGGTTCTTCTTCTTCCGGTTCGCATGAGTATACGGGATCCTCGAACGGTGCCGACGGTTCGTCTAAGGTTGTTGATGAGAAATTCGATTCCCATGCACTGGCCTGAGAGATTTGCTTTACTCTAGTGCAGGTCCAAATTGGTCGCCCCTGGTGAATTGAGGGCATGCCAGTTGGTTTGATCCTGTAACCAACAAGAAACAAGAAATAGGCATTAAGTTGAAATTATATCCTACGGGATCGGCTGAAGGCATCAATTTATACATAGTTACTATCCCAAAGCACACTTAAACTAAGTGATTGGGATAGATCGGCTATGCCGAGACAATATAAATCACTTAGGCTAAAAGCGTGTTAGGGTAGTAATTTTCCGCATTGATAACTTAGCCGATACTGCAGATCTAATGTGAATCGGCTAATACTCCGATACAGTTTATAGAAAGATATTAATCTGATCTAAATATGCTAAACCTAGATCAATCGGCTGTCAGCATGGCATGACAGATTGATATTGGCTTAGGGCACTTACATAGATTAAGATCTTGATATAAAAGACGGTTTTAATATATCTAATAGCAATTAAAACTAAAGATAACTAAAAATGATAAGGCTCGCTAAAACTCCAGCGCTGTCTCTAATGGTAAACATTAAACTAAACAGATCTTAATAGTTCTAAGAGCAACTTAATAGGTCGATTAGATGCAGCATTAGGTACAAAAAGAAATATCAGATCAGTATGAGTCAATGTGAACCCCTCGTGACGGTAGACACAACATGTAATCCAATCCAACCCCTAGATCTATCCTTATCGGCTCCGACCTTCAGAGAGAAATCTGCCGATTGTAGGACAGATCTAGCAGTTGCTCTAGATTATAGGCCGTGTATGATAAATTGCGCAGTTCATACCATCAAAACTAGAGTATCATGACGATGGGAACACTAGTCTCTTTTGATACAAACCACTAATGACAAATCATTACATTTTTTGGAGATCAGAAATGATGCAGCCCGAACAAGAGCAGGAACTCGTCTAAAATAAAAAAGGGTGACGATGCGCCGAGATTGATTGATTGTATGTTTGATATATTTTACAAAGAGCCCTTGGGTCTTATTTATACCCAGGCATAACAATATCCGTGTAGGACACGGTTTCTACCTTATCTACTATTTACAGTACGACAATATCTTGGGACGCAGCTCCATGTCGCATTACAAAAGGAATATCTATGCAAACCCTATTTTACAGATACAATTGCCGTTATAGAACTTTATCCACAGATGGCAATATCTTTAATGAACATTTGGGAACCGAATCTAACATTTATCTCCAAGCTTCCTTATCGGAATCGGTTCCATCTTCATCCTTGAATCGAAATCGGCTATCGGCTATCCTTATCCGATTCAATCTTAGCCGACTAGTTTCCCAGCCGATTTGGTCCTAGCCAATGAGACCTCTGTTTTCTCCACAGATCACACTTCCAATCCGACTCCGCTTCAATCTTGGCCTTGAACCTAGGGATTTGGTTACAAAATTTGATCGTTAACACATGCCCCCCAAGCCTGTGATATGATACTATTGCAGATTTGACGTTGTTTCAACCTCCCGCGCAAACTTTGCCCTAATCTGTTTCGGCTGTCATGAAATTTCTTTAAATAACACCCGCCTTGCGCCAAACCAAGCCACGCTGTCACTTTTGCATCCTCAAGCCCTAGCCAAAAAAACTTTTCGTCTCCTCAACGACCCCGTCGGAACTCGAAACACGACCTCACCGACGAACCCTTCCGCAATGATGATACCCTCCATTAATGGCATCCTCAAGCTCTCGTTCTGACACACCTCAGGCAGAATACCCCGGAGGTAAGTTCCATCGGCTACAACCCTTTATTCCTTGCAACTTGGTTTTTATCTTCTGTAATCTTGTTCTTCCATCCTTTAATTTGCAGCACCTCGCCCACAAAATCGCCATCCCAGACCTTGTTAGCCCCAATCAGTTCTTGTTAAGGCCGATCGGCAACATAGACCCCAGCGAGTTTATCAATGCCGAAACAAACCAGATTCCCTTTAGATTTTCCACCCCTGATCTGGCCCACTGGTCTGGTGCTTTTAAGTCTTGGCCTTCAACGGACAAATCTTGGCCGGCTTGGTACCTAAGAATGTCGGCTAGGCAGCAAACCCATTGGACTAAACTAGGTATAAGCCAATGCCTAGCTTTGACAATAGCCGACATGTCCAAGGACGAGCCCCTCCAATCGGCTGTCGCCTACTTCTGGTCAGATACGCTAAATGCGTTTTTGTTTAGACAAGGGTCGATGACGCCAACTCTCTTGGATGTGTCAATGATCACAGGACTGGATATAACCTCCACAGTCGACCCAGCCGGCCTCAACATCAAATGCACTCATAATTTCAAGACCAAAAGCATAGGAGGCTGGAGCGGCTTTATATCAATGAACATGAAAGATGGTCCAATCTTCGAGAGAGAACACACAACATTCCTCCTGATGTGGCTAGAGAAATTTGTATTCTGCAGATCAAGCTGTGGGCCGACTAGCAATTAGCAGCACGTAGCCGAAGCTCGTTGGCAAAAACAAGTCCCCTAGGAAAAATACCTACTCGACTATTTGTACCGGATGCTAAGCAACGCATCGGCTCGACCGGCTTCCAAGCAGGCCGTCAACACGGGAGGGCCCTGGTGGCTGCTGCAGCTATGGCTAAATCTCCACACTTATCAGGTTGCAGAAAGGGCGGCTCCACTAGAAGCCGATTTCCCCTTAATCGAGCCACGGTTCGAAGATGATGATGAAGTGACCACCCGCCGATGCATGTCATATGGGGAAGCAGCGGCAACCTATCCTGGATCCAAACTGGCAGCCGATCATTTCAAAAATTGGTTCGGCAACTTGTACAGTGGCTTTCCAAGCAGCTCGAGGATTTGGTTTGCCTATGAATATTTTGACAAGTTGGAACTCCCAGACGATCTCCGGATAGATGAGCTTAACTCCGAAGAATATGAAAAACCGAGGGAGATTTACATATCGGCCATAACGCCTTGCATCCTCCCCGTCGGCATCCACCAAGGGTGCAATATCCAGAAGTCTTATGAATTCTATCATCCGATGGTGGCTGCAAGACAACTTGGCATTGGCCAGCTGCCGATCGGCCTTTATTACTCGGACAAGATCTAGGCCAGGGGCAAAATCGAAGGAGACGTCATGATGAATCGGCTGCTCAACATCCCTGGTCCCCTTCTGGGCAGTATTGACAATATCGACCTGGCGGTGACGAGGACAACTATCTTCAGCCAATGGTGGAATGAGTGGAAGCGACACTTGTTCCATCAATCGGCCTCCATGTACTTGACCATCATCGATGCGGAGATGACCCCATCGGTAAGTGTCTTCTCTTCTTAGTTCCCTTCGGCCACTACTTGCATTCTTGACTAACCATGCCTTATTCCTTTGCAGACAACCGACGCTTCCCCTCCACATGCAAGTAACACGGGAGTACCAATCCTTTATGCCCCTGGCGTGCTGTCCGGCGGCTGCGGGCTAGCCCCGTCAATCATCGGCTTCCACGCGCCGAAGCTGGCTACACTTCTTCACGGCCAAACCCGTGAGCCGTTGCGTCGGCTGAATAGGGCGAAGCCATCGGCTGCTGCTACTCTGGCTGCAGAGAAAAAGAAACGGGCTTCAAAGAAGCCGAAACCAACTCCAGCCGACGACTTGCCTCCAGTCGATCCGGATGTGGACGCGGTCCTCGAAGAAGAAGTTAGGGACGAGGAAATGGAGCAAGCTGTCAATGTTGCCTCAGCCGAAACGAGCTCTTCAGACAAATATGCTCAGACTCCATTGGCTGAGCAGACCATCGAAAAACTTCGAGCCCTCCGAAACGCGTCCCTTGTTCCCAATCGGTAAACACCTTTCATCATTTAATCTCATCACCTTTTCCATTATGATTCATTGGTCTTCTGTGTCTGTAGGCAAAGAAACTGGCTGCCAAGAAGAAAACGACTCCTCTTTCCTCGATAAGTTCTACTACCCTTCATTTCCCTCTTATTAACACAGCTGATTTCTGACTTGTATCTTTTTTCAGCCTCCTCGCGCTCCAACACCTGCCCCCACGTATCGAGCGAACACACGCCAACGGCTACAGGTGGTGGCGATGCCGAAGATGTGGCTACCTTAGTCCCAGTTGTCTGAGTAAGTTCTGTCTAGCCTCATAAATCGGCTCATCAGTTTGGTCGACCCTTCAGTCTGTAGCCGATCTTCTGGACTTCTATCTCTCAGAGTTTTTGGATCCTGATAAGGATGCCGATAAGGCCATGGTGGTGTCGGACGAGGACCTACGGGCTACCTTGTCGGACATAGCCAAACGGCTAGAGTGCTCCCTTGACTTTCTTGTCACCGACTGTGGCTCCATCCGTAGTCGGTTTGAGGACGTCCAGGATCGGCTGCCGGACTAGCTGGCTGACATCATCGCACCGGCCACCTTCATGGAGGTGCATCGACACAAGTTCGAACGAGCTAAGCAGAGAATAGCCGATCGCCGAGAGAACCAAGCGTTGGAGGCCACCATCAAAGCCAGTCAACAAGAAATCACCGCCGAGAAGGCCAAGTTCGATGCTTTGAAGACCGAGCCGATTGCTGAACTTGATCGGCTTCATAAGCGTCAGGAGGAACTGATAGCCGAACTTGCCAACGTCGAAGCCGACATTCTGGCCAAAGAACAATGTGTGGTCGGCCTGCCGAAAGAGATTGAGGACCAACGAGCGAAGATCAAGGCGGTCGTGTCACATTTATCTGATATGGCCAGGGCGATGAAGCCAATCCCAGGGAATGATGCAGCCGATGCCAAGGTCATTGAAGAGATAGATGGGATTCGTCGTAAGGCGATATCGGCTATTACCAATTTCCTTTCCCGCTGAACTAGTTGTAATAGTTGGCTAGGAAATTCTTGTACCTCAAACTCGCAATTCATCTTGTAATCGGCTCAAATTCTTTTGTACTCAGTTTTATCAATGCCACTCATGTGCATTCTTGCCGACCACGCCGGAATGCTTCAAAACTTTGAACTCGAAAAATTTGCTAAGTCTGATTTCGATAATATACATGTATGCCCCCTTAATTTTGTTGATGGTATCCTTAGCATTGACAAAATTATCAAATCAAAAATTTTGTCACCGTCGGCTAGGCTGAGCCGATGTAGAAAAATTAGGGGAAAATGTGGCGTGAAAAACATCCTAAAGGCGATGCTTGTGTCCCACAACACATTGGCTAACACGAATCGGCACAACCATAGCCGAATCATGAATTGATCCAAACACTTGGGTAAAATTTCTTCAAATACTTGCCGTTGAGAGCCCTTCCAAATACTTCTCCATCCAATCCTTCTAGGATATAGGCCCCCTTAGAGACGCATTTATGGATCTTGAAAGGCCCTTCCCAATTCAGTGACCACTTGCCGAACTTATTATCCCTTGATCCGATTGGCAATATTAATTTCCAAACGAGCTCGCCCTCTTCAAACGTCTTAGCACAACTTTCTTGTTATAGTGACGGGCTACTCGCTCCTTGTACCTTGTCACCTTTTCCAAGACCCTCATTCAAGACAAAACCAAATCTTCGGATTCATCCACCATTAAGTTGCAATAATCGTCGGCTGTAAGCTGATCTTGTAACTGAACCCTTCTTGAGCCGACTATTGTTTCCCATGGCAACACTGCTTCATGTCCGTAGACCAGTTTATATGGGGGGACTTGGATAGATCCATGGCAAGCCATCCAATAGGCCCAAAGTGACTCGGCTAATCGGCTGTGCCACTGCTTGGGGTATTCAGCGATCTTTCTCTTTATCAGCTTGATTAGACTTTTATTTGAGGCCTCTGCTTGCCCGTTAGCATGAGCATAATACAGCGAAGATTTGAGTAACTTGATCCCCATGCTGTCGGCAAACTGAACGAACTCATCCGATATGAAAATAGATCCCTGATCCGTAGTTATAGTTTGAGGGAGACCGAATTAGTATATGATGTGCTCTTTAACAAACTCGATTGCGTCCCTATAATCGACCTCTTAAAAGGAATTGCTTCCACCCACTTGATAAAATAATCTGTTTCCACCAATATGAACTTGTGTCCTTTACTCGAGGGTGGATTGATTTGGCCGATCATGTCGATTCCCAAATCTCTGAACGGCCAAGGCTTGATAATTGGGTTCATAGCCAATGCTGGTGCTCTTTGGATAACTCCAAACTTTTGACAGTCTTGGCATCCTTTGTAATACTCGAAACAATCTTCCAGCATCATCGGCCAAAAATACCATGCTCTTCGAAGTAGCCACTTCATTTTGTGAGCCGATTGATGCGTGCCACAGATTCCCTCATGCACTTCTCCGATAGCCACCTTGGCTTGATCAGCACTGAGACACTTACGCAACACGCCATCAATCGTCCGATAATACAAATCTTCGTCGAACAAGACATATCTCAAAGCCTTGTAGCGCAATTTCCTTGAAGCTGACTGGGAGGGTTTTCGTAAGTAGTTAGACATCAAATCTCCAGTCGTCGGCTATCATGGTGGCGATCTCTACTTCAATATCTTTTGTCATCGGCCTGTAGACTGATGCCCCCTGAGCTAAATCATTGGCTTCTGCATTCTGTTCTCTGGGGATGTGCTTCAAAGTCACTAGCCGAAAGTTGTCCATCAACTCTCGACATTTTTGATAGTAGACCATCATCACGTCGTTCTTGCATTCAAATTCTCCTGACAGCTGACTAATGACCAACAGTGAATATCCCATTATTTCGATGGCGTCGGCCTCAACCTCTTTGAGTAGTTGTAGTCCTTTGAGTACGGCCTCATACTTGGCTTGGTTGTTTGTGGCATGGGGCGTGATTAAAAAGGCGAACTCAAAGCTTGCCCCCCTGGGAGAAATTATTACCAAGCCGATACCGCAACCATTGGTGCAAACCGAGCCATCGAAAGTTAGAGTCCAAGGCATAATATCTACTGAGCTGATTGAGTCATCTCTGTGTTACACTATAAAATTGGCTATAGCTTGTCCTTTAACTGCCCTAGGCGCCTGGTATCTTAAATCAGACTCCGTCAAGGCAAAAATCCACTTCCCAACCCGTCCTTTTAGTACTGGAGCTGATAGCATATATTTTACTACATCGGCTTTGCATACCACGGTGCACTCATTGGATAACAAGTAATGCCTCAACTTTGTGAATAAAAAATACAGGCAAAGACACAATTTCTCCACTGGTGAATACCTTGTTTTAGCATCCAGAAGCCGTCGGCTGAGATAAAAGATGGCCTTTTCCTTCCCTTCGATCTCCTGAATCAACACCGAGCCGATGGACTTTTCGTCGGCTGACAAATATAGCTTGAATGGTATCCCTTTCTGTGGAGAAATCAAAACTGGAGGTGAGCTTAAGTAATCCTTGATATTATCCAACGCTTTTTGCTGCTCTCCCCCCAAGTGAATGCTTGATCGGCTTTTAGCCGAAGCAAAGGCGTGAACGGCTCCATCTTTTCTGAAAGGTTGGCGATGAATCATCTGATGAAGTTGATTTTGCCGATCAAAGACTGTAGTTGCTTCTTGTCCCTCGGAAGCTGAATTGTCTTGATAGCATTGATGCTCCTTTGTGTAACCTCTATTCCTCTCTCATGAACAAGAAACCCTAAAAATTGACCGGCCGACACGCCGAACGCACATTTTAGTAGGTTCATTTTTAGGCCGTACTTCCTCGTTCTCTCCAAAACCTGTCTCAGATCGGCTATTTGGTCTTCTATTTCCCTGGATTTGATGACAATGTCATCAATATAGATCTCCACTAGAGAGTCCATCATATCATGAAAAATATAGTTCATGGCCCTTTGATAAGTTGCTCCAGCATTCTTCAAGCCAAATGTCATGACAACCCGTTTGTATAAGCCGATTGCTCCTGGGCATCTGAAAGCAGTCTTGTGGATATATTCTTCGGCCATGAAAATCTTATTGTAGCCTGCATTGCCATCCATAAAGCTTATGATTTTGTGGCCGGAAGCAGCATCCACAAGCAAATCGGCTATGGGCATTGGGTATTGTCCTTAGGGGTAGCTTTGTTTAGGTCCCTGAAATCAATACACAGCCTAAGTTTGTCATTTTTTTATTACTGGAACTATGTTTGAAACCCACTCTGCATATCGGTAGGGCCAAATAAATCCAGCATCGTATAGCCGACTGATTTCGGCTTTAATCGCATCATACATATCGGCTTTAAACCTCCTGGGAGGTTGTTTGTACTGCCGATATCCAGGCTTTATAGGCAGCCGATGCACAACTATAGATGGGCTAAGACTAGGCATCTCGAAATACTCCCAAGTAAAACAATCTTTATATTCTTTTAATAAATCAATAAGCTTTGATCTAAAACGAGAAGACATTTTTTTGTTAATATATGTCGGCCTAGGCCTATCTCCTGGGCCTATATCAATCTCCTCTAACTCGTCGACCGACATAAAACCCTGCCCAAGTATGCCTTCGTTGTCGTCCACGGTGTCCTTGCTGTAGACGCTCGAGCCCTCCACGATGCCTTCAAAGTACTAATTGAGGCTCTTCGTCTCCAATAGGCTGTATAGCAGAATCGGACACCTTTAGAAAATTGGCTTGCCAGATTTTGCCGGACAGACAATCGATACCGTTGATTTCACAAAGCGGAAAATCGGTATTAGCAACATTCACTGACTTGACGGCTGGCACGATTTTGACCTTGTCGCCTTGCCATTGGATCAAACTTTGATGCATTGTGGAAGGGACGTAGCAGTTTGCGTGAATCCAGTCCCTCCCATGCAGTAGGTTGTACGATCCCTTCCCGTCGATGACGAAAAATGTGGTGGACATGGTCTTGTTGCCGACGGTCAGCTCCACATTCAAAACACCCTTGGCTTCTGATGGATTGCTGCCGAAGTCTTTGAGAACCATGTTTGTTTTGATTAGATCTTCGGCTCCTTTGCCCAGCTTCTTGAAGGTGGCATAGGGCATCAAGTTGACTGCGGCCCCTCCATCGACCAACATCTTCGACATCGGCTTCCCGTTAACAAATCCTTTCACGTAAAGCTCCTTGAGGTGCCGATTCTCAGTCCCCTCCGGCTTTTCGAAAACAACTTGCTCTAGGGACAGAGCTAGTCTTGCCAAGGTATCCTCCACATTGTCTGCATCAGCTTCTGTAGCACCGAATTCGGCTGGCAGTATAAAGACCATGTTAACCGATGCAACACCTTTTCCTTTTCCTTTTGCCGCCCTCCTAGCTTGGTCGGCTAGGCTTTCGTCGGCTGGGCTTTCTTCGGCTGGTGCCGCTTGTTTCTTGACGTGCCATCGCTTTGTGCCTCACCGACGTTGTTGTTGTTGGATTATCCGCCGTACTTCTTCCTCCTGCCCCTCGCTCTTGAGCCGCTGGATGCTTCTCTTTTGTGTTTTGGTAAAGAGGTTCGAAGGGCACCATTGGGGGTTGGCCGATTGCTTTTTGTTGGCCTCTTCTTGATCTTCTTCCTGGAAGAATCTTGGTGGATGGGGCCGAGCCGATCATGAATAGAAGGCTTACGTTGGTTGAGCCGAACGGCTCGGGGGACAAATCAGTTAGAACTCTCCAGTTGTGGTTCCCTGTATTTGTCTTCTCTGTAATCACAGCACGCCGGGCAATTTTTGAGGTTGGCAACCTTATTCCTTGCTCCCAGCAGACCTAAAGAACTCGCAATGCCAATGTGGATCACAACTGTCATGGCGGTGGTAATACGCCATGCCCAGCCGATCCGGCGCCCTTTGGTTCGGCCAGCCGCGTCGACGCTCTTCTTTCTCCTGGATCCTATGTTGGAATCGCAATAGGCTGTCCTGCCTAGGCCGACAATCGGTCGATCGTGCGTTGGTGTGGACCATGTTGATTGACGCAGTCATATCTCCAATCTCCCCCTGTGGGGTGATCCTGAGTCCACGCTAACTGTTTTGGCTGAACTGTACGTTATTCGGTGCTGCCTATCAGCTCGCCCGTGGCCGGTTTGGACCATGTTGACTGGGAAGGGGTTGCCATCAACCTTCGTCGACTTAGCGGATTCTTCGAACTCTATTTTCCAAGCTTCAATGGCCGATTGGATTTGCTGCCTGAACACCTTGCAGTCGTTCGTGCTGTGGGAGGTGGTGTTGTGCCATTTTCAGTATTTTTTCTTTTTGAGCTCATCGGCTAATGGGATAACGTGGTTGTCTGGTAGCCGAATTTGCTTCTCCTTCAGCAGCAGATCGAAGATCCTATCGGCTTTAGTGATGTCAAAGTCATATTTCTCTTCCTTGCCGACTTTTTCAACAATTGGCAGGTTATTGCTTTCTTGTTCCTGGTCCACTCGGCTGCTGCCACCTCCGCATCGCTGTCGCTTGATTCTGTGCCAGTTGCGTAGGTGACGCGGACGACTTTCTTGAAGGCCTTCTTAGATTCTTGAAATTTCTGCTCATGGGCCGTCACTTTCTGGGCCAAGTGGGCCAGGCTCTCGAAGTCTTGAGCCAAAAATCTTTCGCGGATTGGCAGCAAAAGACTGTAGCTTCGGTTCCTCATTTCTGTGAAACGTTAAATATAATCTTGGACCGTTCTTCGTGCTTCTGTCTGATGTTGGTTAAGTCCGACAGTTTCATCTCATGGTTGCCGGAATAGAAGTAGCTGTGGAACTGTTTCTCCAGATCAGCCCAGCTCTGTATTGAGTTGTATGGCAGCGACGAGAACCAGGTAAGAGCCGATCCATACAATGAGAGCAGGAACAGGCGGACTCTGAGCGCGTCTGTAGCCGATGCCTCCTCGCATTGAGCCAAGAATCGGCTGACGTGTTCTTAAGTAGATACATTGTCCTGCCAAGAGAACTTGGAGAAGTCTGGCACCTTGTACCGGTTTGGTAGTGGTACTCTCTCGAAGTGTTCTGGATACGGATACCGGTACATGTAACCAGAGTCCTTTGGCTTGAGACCGGATTGATCACGCATTACATCGGCAATTAGATCGGCCCAAGGTCTGCTGTCTTGAGCTTGGGGTATCGGCTCGTATTGTTCATATGGCATGGGTCCTTGCTGATACTGAAGTGGTGGCGGCATTTGCGGCCGATACTGGTGATCATGTTGGCCCCCAGGATATTGGTATTGGAGTTGGTTAACAGTAGGAGGCGGCTGATTCGCCAGTGGTGATGACTGCTCAGGAGGGAGCCGATAGCCACCGGAGTTGTGATGTGGCCCTGGAACGAGGTTGCCAACCAGCTCGGGTCACCGATTGAGGTCAAACATGCTCGCCAATTGCTCCTGGGAAGGAGGCTGTCGTCGGTTCAGGATGAAGGGCTGCGGCCTTGAAGCTGATCCGTGAATGTTGGGCTGGATCGGGGCCCCTCCTGGTGGATTTGGATGCGCTGGCGGCGGTGTCAGCCGATTTTGGGTTGCCAACGCCCTGTAGCCCGGGAATTGGTCGTCAGTGAAGTAGGTTGGCCCTCTTTGCAGCTGATCGGCTATCTTTGAATCAACCACGGTGGCTATCATATTGTTGAGAGTGTTGACCAGTATGCCCCTCTGGTTGATAAGGGCGTGATGCACAGCCGAGTCGATTCGGTCTTGCAGGATGTGTAGTTTCGAATCGTCTTGTTCTTGTTTACCATTCTCCATTTTCTTCTTTCCCTTCCTGTCCTCGTCGGAGGACGTGTTGAGGTCTTTGAGATTGAATTTAAACTTCTGGAGGACAGCCTCAGACCTGGTCTGGGTGAAGGATTGCAGGTAATTAGCCTGCAGCTGCTCAACCACCTGTTTGTAGTCAGTTAGTTGCTCAGCTGACAGTTGTTCAATCCTCACTAGGATAACGTTTTCCTCATTGAATTCTGGGTTCTTGTCGCTGGACATTGTGTTGAACTTGGAAGTCTGCACTTGGTCCCACTTGGCGTGCCAAAAGCGTGTTGATGAGATATTCGATTCCCACACATTGGCCTGAGAGAATTGCTTTACTCTAGTGCAGGTCCAAATTGGTCACCTCTGGTGAATTGAGGGCGTGCCAATTGGTTTGATCCTGTAACCAACAAGAAACAAGAAATAGGCATTAAGTTGAAATTAGATCCTACGGGATCGGCTAAAGGCATCAATTTATACATAGTTACTATCCCAAAGCGCACTTAAACTAAGTGATTGGGATAGATCGGCTATGCCGAGACAGTATAAATCACTTAGGCTAAAAGCGTGTTAGGGTAGTAATTATCTGCATTGACAACTTAGCCGATACTGCAGATCTAATGTGAATCGGCTAATACTCCGATACATTTTATAAAAAGATATTAATGAGATCTGTGTGAGTCAATGTGAACCCCTCGGGACGGAAGACACAACATATAATCCAATCCAACCCCTAGATCTATCCTTATCGGCTGCGACCTTCAGAGAGAAATCAGCCGATTGTAGGACAGATCTAAGAGTTGCTCTAGATTATAGGCTGTGTATGATAAATTGCGCAGTTCATACCATCAAAACTAGAGTATCATGACGACGGAAGCACTAGTCCCTTTTGATACAAACCACTAATGACAAATCATTACCTTGTTTCGAGATCAGAAACGATGCAGCCCGAACAAGAGCAGGAACTCGTCTAAAATAAAAAAGGGTGGCGATGCGCCCCGAGATTGATTGATTGTATGTTTGTTTGATATATTTTACAAAGAGCCCTCGAGTCTTATTTATACCCAGGCATAACAATATCTATGTAGGACACGGTTTCTACCTTATCTACTATTTACAGTATGATAATATCTCGGGACGCAGCCCCATGTCGCATTACAAAAGGAATATCTATACAAATCCCTATTTTACAGATACAATTGCCGTTACAGGACTTTATCCATAGATGGCAATATCTTTAACGAACATTTGGGAACCGAATGTAACATTTATCTCCAAGCTTCCTTATCGGAATCGGTTCCATCTTCATCCTCGAATCAGAATCGGCTATCGGCTATCCTTATCTGATTCGGTCTTAGCCGACTAGTTTCCCAGCCGATTTGGTCCTAGCCGATGCAGCCTCTGTTTCTCCAAAGATCACACTTCCGATCCGACTCCGCTTCAATCTTTGCCTTGAACCCAGGGATTTGGTTACCAAATTTGGTCGTTAACAAAGGTAAATATGCAAGGTCTTAGACTTTAGGTGCTCATGAAAACTTTAATTCACTAGGATGAATGTATATGAGACGCAAGGGTTTTGGTCTCAGATTGGCATATTATGTGTGGTTCCTATTAAGTCTTTTTCCCTTTAAAGTGAGGGGCTTATTTATGGCCCATTTTGTAGTATAAGGATATAACATTGTGTTGTTCTAATTTTTTCAGGACCAAACTATAGGCTTCCTAGTAAGTGTGATATTTTTAGTTGGTAGTACACAGAAGAATGGTTCTAACAAAATTTAGTTTGTATTTTTAGAGATTTTATTGGGCTCTCTATGATTTTTGGAAATCTAGGTGTTCTAAAATAACTGTTTTGCTAGATAAATCTATAAGTGGTTTTTCTGCCACAGAATGTATATGGTTTCTTATTTTTGTCTTAATGTACATCTTTCACAGTTTCTACAGAATTTTGTTTCACATTTTTCAGAGCTAAGACAATTTCCCGATAATTTTAATATGTTTAACCTACCCTATCTAGCAGTGTTTACAAAATGGATTTTTCTGGCTAAACACTACTGGAGAAACGATTTTTCTGGATGAGGCCCCCATAGGTTCCAGGCGGGCCATAAGAGGCCGCGCCTGGAAAAACTATTCCCAGGGGGCCGACAATTGGCCCACATGGGATAATGCATTATCCCGTGCGGTCCACTTAAGCGACCGCACGGGCTATTATCCCGTGCGGTCGCTTAAGTGGACCGCACGGGATAATGCATTTTCTCGTGCGGGCCGTTAAGTGGACCGCATGCGATGATGCCCAACAGTGGCACAATAAATTTCCCGCTCAACCCGACAGTGGCGCATTTACCCTAGTGTTTTCTCTCTCCAAAAAAAGCAATTATAGGGGGGAACGTTTTGAACTTGAATTTTTCAGTTGGAGTCAATACAAAAGGTATCATACTTGATCTCCTCTTCCATTTGCCTCCATTTTTAAAAAATTTTATTGGTTGAATGCGAAGATATTTTAACTTTTTTAACTCGGTTTTTCTCTCTCCAAATAATAGGCATTTTATTTTGTGGAAGGCTTTAGATTTTAAATCTTCAATTGAAATTCAATATAAAAGGTAATGTGCTTGATCATCTACTTCATTTGCTTCCATTTTTGTAAAATTTCATTGGTTGAATGCGAAGATATTTAAACTTGTTTATTTAGAATCACCGACAATATAATATTAATTTATGCTGGCACTATTTTTAGATGGATCGGATATGGATGTATGAGACTCGGAGAACTCATCCGGTGTACATGAGAGAAGCATTAACATTTATGATAAAGCTAAGGCACACGCTTTGAGGGAGAATAGGAAGGATGTTTTTTGTCCTTGCGTGGATTGCAAGAATCAGAAGATGTTGAAAGATCCGAATGTAATTCTCGGACACATAATTCAGCGTGGATTTGTGGAGAAATACACAGTTTGGACTTATCACGAGGAAGTCGCCCCTCCGGAAGAAAATCCTGATATTTGTTTCGATGAGGCAGAGAATTTTATAATTGAGGACATGTCTCGTGAAATGACGGGTGATTTTGGCGGCTCTGGTTTTGACGATGCAGAGGTTGATATTGATCTTGATCTTGAGGATTTGTTGCGGCACGCTGAACCAGAGGTCCTAACAGAGAAAGCAAGAGATTTAAACAATTGGGAGGCGTTGCAGAAAGCAGCAAAAGATCTTTTATACGATCAAGCAAAGGGATGTGATATGGATTATACAGTGTCGCGGTCGGTGCTAGAACTTCTTAGATTGAAGGACAGGCACGGATGGTCTGATACTAGTTTACACGACTTGATGGGTCTCTCGAGAGCTATGCTTCCTAAGCCTAACTTGTTGCCAGCTAACACCTATCAAGCCAAGAAACTGATATGTCCATTATCACTTGGTGTGGAAAAGATCCATGCATGTATTAATCACTATGTACTTTATCGCAAGGAATACGCTGACTTGGACAAGTGTCCAACTTGTGGGGCGAGTAGGTACAAAAAGGATAACAGTGTCACCAATAGTGACATTTCCGAACCAAATTCATTGGTCAAGCCAGAGAAAAAAATTCCGGCCATGGTGATGTGGTACTTGCCAGTCAAAGATCGAATGAAGCGATTGTTCTCGAACCCCACCGATGCCGAGTTGATGAGATGGCATCAAGAGGGTCGAAAGACGGATGGTATGATTCGACATCCCGCCGATGCTCGACAGTGGAAAAACTTTGATTTGAAGCACCCAGAATTTGCAAATGATCCGAGAAATGTCAGGTTTGCATTGAGCACGGATGGAATGAATCCGTTCGGTGACCTAAGCAGCTCGCACATCACTTGGCCAGTTCTGCTCACTATGTATAACCTTCCGACATGGTTATGTCAGAAGCGAAAGTACATTTTGTTGACTATCCTTATACAAGAGCCAAAACAGCCAGGCATCGACGTAGATGTGTTTCTTGAACCTTTGATGGAGGATATGCAAGAAATGTGGGAAGAGGGTCAACGATTATTTGATGCATACCGCCAGGAGTATTTTACTCTACATACTATCATCTTCGTTACTATAAACGATCTACCAGCCAATTTTTCCCTATCCGGACAGATTAAAGGAAAGACCAGATGTCTGATATGTCTGGACAACACATCGTACATATACCTGACCTCGTCAAAAAAGTTAGTTTACATGCTTCATCGTCAATCCTTACCACAGAAGCATAGGTATCGTGCGATGGCTACCTTTTTTGACAAAACTGTCGAGGTAGGTACTGCCCCCGAAGCAAAGGATGGTTCCACGGTGTTCAAGCTGACAAAGAACATAAAGGTCGTGTTCGGCAAGGGAATGAGAGCTTCAGGCAAGAGGAAGAAAGAAGTGGTAGAAAACACGCTGCTATTCAAGAAACATTCAATCTTTTTCAAGTACCTGACGTACTGGAAAGACCTGGAGATTCGTCATGCCATCGATGTCATGCACCACGAGAAAAACGTGTTCGACAGCACCATCGGGACTTTACTTGACATCCCTAGTAAAACAAAGGATGGGTTGAAGTCACGTAACGACCTGGTCAATTTGGGCATAAGGAAAGATCTCCACCCAATAGAGCTAACGAATGGTAAGATTGAGATTCCTCCGGCATGCTATTCAATGACACTAGAAAAGAAAAAAACTTTCTGTAAATGTCTTCGTGGATTGAAAGTGCCGACTGGATTTTCATCGAATATCTGGAAGCTAGTATCAATGAAAGATTTGTCGATTTCTGGATACTACGCTCATGACTGTCATAAGATGCTTACGGTGTTTCTCCCTATCGCTATAAGGGCTGTGAAACCAGTGCACACCAAGGTTGTGATAACAAAGCTGTGCTATTTTTTTAATCGAGTATCATAGAAAGTTTTTGATCCAAAAGAATTAGGACCCCTTTAGAAATTCGCAGTCGAGACAGCTTGCCAGCTAGAGATGTTTTTTCCTCCATCGTACTTCGACATGATGGAACATCTCATTGTTCACATTGTCCCTCAAATTATTGAACTTGGTCCTCTATACCTACATCAAATGTGGGCGTATGAGCGATACATGGCTGTTCTGAAAGGGTATGTCCGTAATCGTGCTCATCCAGAGGGCTCGATGATAGAGGGTTACACAACTGAGGAGGTTGTCGAGTGTTGCCTAGATTATATGAAAGATGCCAACCCCATTGGGATACTGATGCCTCGACATGATGGAAGATTATCTGGGAAGGGTACGGTAGGAAGAAAATGCTTCTACGACAACGATTACAAAGCGGTATCAGATGCACACAACAGTGTTCTTCAACAACTCACCGTCGTTGCGCCCTACATTGAGCAACACACTTCCGAGATCAGAGCATGCAATCCTGGGTGATCTGATGATTGGGTTTTGAAAGAACATAAACACACTTTCCCCCAATGGCTTAAGGATCAAAATGTACCATCTAGTGAATCACTCGAGGAAAAAACAGTAGAAAGACTTGCAGCTGGCCCAACAAGCCTTGCGACCTCATGACAAGGGTATGACATTGGCGGATACTCTTTTTACACCAATAGCAAAGAAAAGAAAAGCTCAGCGCAGAACAGTGGGGTTCGTGTCGAAGCGTTGGACGCAACAGGGCAGAGGAAATCATACTATGGGATCATACAAGAAATATGGGAACTTGACTATGGTTTAAACATTCAAATCCCTGTTCTCAGATGCCAATGGGTGAAAGACAGCATGGTAGATAAATTTGGACTTACGTGTGCTGAACGGAGTAAAATTGGACACAAGGATGATCCATGGGTCCTTGCCGAGCGTGTTGCACAAGTTTTCTATGCGAAGGATCCTTCCGATGAAAAGATGGACATTATTGTATCGGGCAAGCAACACATCATTGGTATTGACAACATTGAAGACGCGTCCGACTATAATCAATACGACGCCATTCCATTATTCATAGATCTTCCTACGCGGATGAAACGCATTGAAAGTTTCCTCGACGAATCAAAGTTTGCATCCGTGCGGAAGGATGTTAATCCAAAAATTGTAAAACGCTAGTTTGTTTTTTGTGTATATTCATGTTGTTTAGACCTGCTTGAGTCATTATCCTATAAATGAGAATAAATTTTGATTTTTTTCATGAAACATGATTAGGAACCTATTGACCGAATGATTTTAAAATTGTATAAATAGCAAACGAAGTCAGAAAATCATGAAAATTGTGTGGATGTCATGATATTATACGTAGAGGCTGTGGTGAAAAATTGAGAAGGTTTCGGATATTTTATCACATAAGTTATTCCGTGCGGTCCGCTTAAGGGCCCTCGCACTCGGCAAAATTTTGAAAAAAATTTCTTCTCCACCCTCCAAACTTTCTCTACTATGTAAATACAATATATAACTCCTAATTATAAAATTTGGTAATTTTTTGATTGGTTTTGCTATATTTCTTTGATTTATTTTATTTTCATGAATTTTTTGCCAAGTCTCACATTTGAACTGCAAGTGATTAAAAAAATAGAATAAAATTAGTGAAAAATTATATTCATGTTGTTTAGACCTGCTTGAGTCATTATCCTGTAAATAAGAATAAATTTTGAATTTTTCTTCATGAAACATGATTAGAAACCTATTGACCGAATGATTTTAAAATTGTATAAATAGCAAAAGAAGTCGAAAAATCATGAAAATTGTGTGGATGTCATGATATTATACGTACAGGCTGTGGTAAAAAATTGAGAAGGTTTTGAATATTTTATCACATACGACGCTCACAAAACCGAAGATTCTGCAGAGAAGATTAGAAGTGTTGAGAAGGATTGGTTAGATTTGGAGAGAAAGTGATGGCCGAATTGTCGTTTGTTTTCAAAATTTTTTCCATAGGGAATAATTAGCATATATTGATGTACAGAAAAGTTTGGTAATTTTTTGAGTGTTTGATAATTTTTTCATTAATTTCTATTTTGGTGCAAAAGTTAAGGGGGGCGATTATCGCGTGCGGACGGCCTAACGGCCCGCATGGGAAAATATCTTCCTGTGCAGGCCGCTTAAACATCCCGCACGGGAAAACATTTTCCCGTGCGGGCGGTTTAAGCGGCCCGCATGGGAAAATAATTTTCTCGTGCGGGCCGCTTAATCCGCCCGCATGGGAAGATCGTTATCCCGTGTGGGCCGTTAAGCCGCTCGCACGCGATAATCGCCGCCTATATAATAACGCGCGGGCTCCCGAAAATTTTCCAAGTCCCCGTGAAAATAGATTTAGCGCCGCCTAGGCTACCGAAATTTTCCCTCGTCGTGCCGAGCAACCGCCGCCCTAGATCCGCCGCCTCTCTAGCCGCCAAGATCCACTCACCGCGCGCGCCGCGCCCCTTCACCGACCTCACCGAGACCGCCGTGACTCCGGCCCCGACGCCCTCACCGCCGACCGCCACCGCGCCCTCGACGCCTTGCCCTCGCCGCCCATCCCCTGCGACTTCGTCGGCATACCGCGCCGCCGAGAGTCGCTGCGCCGCCACACACACACTCTCTCTCTCTTTGTTCCGCGGGCTTCACCGACGCTGACGCCGGCCTCACCGACCTTGACAGCGCATGCCACCGACGCCGTCAGCCGCCACCGGCCTCAACAAACTCCTCCCCGTCGGCCGCCAACCGCCGCCCGACGCCTCCCCGCCGGACGCAAACCGCCGCCAGCCGCTCCACCGTGCCACCGAGGCCGCCGCCGCCGCCCTCACCAACTTCGGTCAATGCTTAAGCTGACCGCACGAGATAATCGATCTTCATGTGCGGTTGGGCCGCCCGCACGCGAAAATGATCTTTTCCCAGACCTTTTCGCGCATGCTGGCAGGCCTTCTGCACGGGAAGATGCCTTTCGGCCAGCATGGAAAAACCGTTTCTCCAGTAGTGAAATCTGCTACAGGCAGTAGTTTTTTATTACACAACATTAAAGTACATAATCTTATGGATCTAACAAAATTTGTTTCAAGTCAAAAAGTGCTATTTTCAATTTTATACAGATTTTCAAAGTGTAGCTATCTTTCTTTTGAAAAACCCATATTCGGATTTAGTCTTTTCTGTGTGTGGGGTCTACATGTCAATGGTAGCCAGGTTTAAACAATCCAACAGCGCGCCTGTTAGGTGGGCCCCGGTTGTCATTGGCTCATGTGGAGGAAAAACAGAGCAGGGGTGCGGGCGAAGTTCTCGCTGGTGCCGGCGGCGAACGGCGGCCGGTGGGCGGTTGTGGTCAACAGAGAAAACGTAGTAGAGTTTACGGTGATTCTAATGGGGTCGGCTCACCATCTACCGTGGCCGGAATAGTGGCCGGCGACGGTGACGGCGGCGCCATGGTTTGGGTTCAACGTGCATGTACGTTTCTAGAGTTGGCCAGGCTTTGCATGCAACGAAAATAGCATCTAGGTCCATTAGGGGTGCTTACCGAGCAATGGGGTGGCGGTGGCGAGGTCCGGGTTGCGGTGGCGCCGTGCAGGTCTCAAGGCGGCGGTGATTCCTCACTTCGAGTGAACCTCGACAGGGAGCTACGGTGGCTGGCTGTCAAAACCAAATGTGGGCCCTTATAATGGCGAATCTGGAGATTCTTTGAGCCAAAAGAATCAGTCTATAACTTACCAAGGAGGAAAAGACAGGATGTCAACTGCGGCGACTGGAGTTGGGGACGAAAAGAGGGATTCTTTCCCTAGTGCTTCTCCGGTCAATTCCTTTGGTTTCAACCATTGTTAGACATCAAGGAACATGGTGGCGAAAGCATTCGGGCAATGGTTCACCATAGATGGCTGGCGACAAGCGGGTGGTTCGACGGCAGTCGGTGCAGAGCGTACGGTTCACGGCCTCGGCTTGTCGACGTTCCCGATCAATGGCTGCACCGTTTCGAGCGAAACTTGGGGATTAGAGGAACAGAAGTCGTAGAATCGAGAATGGAGATTGGTTAATGGATTCGCTCACTGAAATGGCAATGTGACCAAATCTCGTTCGGCGGTGGTAGGAGGTCACCGGCGATTTCTCGGTGCTTCGAGGGTGGTCAGCTCGGTCTTTCTCGTGGAACGTGTGTGTACTGAGGGGAGGAGCAGTGCTGGTCGGGCGGTCGGCTTATATTTGCATGCCGACGACGCTGGGATCTGCCGGGCTCGGGGCGACGTGTGCGTAGCATGTTCTTCGCGCGCGACGCGTGCGCGTGTGCGTAAGGGTTGCGACGTGAGTAGGGCGACCAGGCACACCGTGTGACGCTGTCAAGTTGGTCCCATGGGTCGGTTTTGCCCACTTGTCAGTGTAGGAGAATTGGGGAATGAAGCATGCCGAAATTTTTCTAAGTCTGGTCTCAGTGCTAACTTTCCAACTTTGGGCTCCCGTTACAAATACTTCCAGGCCGATTTAGGGGCGGTGCCCTATGGCCAAAATGTAAAGCGCGACTCAATCTACAATACTGCAAAGTTTCACCTCCTTGGGCTTGCTGGATTAACTTTGGCAACAGTTCAAAGTCGGCTCCAGAGTTCTGTGTCGGCCAGCTCTAGCACTTAGAGAAGTTCACTATGGTCAAATCTAGTCTTTGTACAAATTCACCATTTTTAACTGTAATGATGTGTTCCAATCTTTAGAGTTTGTTTGCTGAGGTGCTTTGCAAGTATTTGGGTATTTTACTAAATTTTCTTGGGCTCCTTTCAACAATATTCCAAAAAGGAATTTTACATTACCACGTATATGCACCCTATACATGTAAACCACATTTCGCTCTTTGATCAATAGAAAGTTTTTGGGTTTAAGATTTACACTATACAATCTTCTGGTTAGTTCCATTCCAAGATTTTCCAGGATGTGACAGGGGAATGGTGACGCTCTACAGTACTGACAAACAGATGGTTAGGTTCACATGTGAAAAATCTTTCGCCTCTAAACAACCTTCTACTCAATCTCTTGCTATACCGGAGTTGAAAATGGTACCTGTTGTCAATGAGTATCCTGGCATATTCTCGGAAGAGTTGTCAGGGATGCCACTGAAGGGTTACGCGGAGGCTACGCTAGCCAAAAACAAAAACTTTAACCGCGCAAACCAGAAACACTTGCAAGTAAGGGCCGATAGATCGTTACCGATTGGAGTAGAGTGCAGCGGAATAGCCAATCAGGGCAATCCGATCCGGAACAGTGTAGCCGATTCCCGGAGACAGCCGATTCGCCAATCAGCCGATTCAAGTCGTCCGGCCGCGTTCTCACGCCTTGCTCCGATGCGCCCGACCGCAGCCGATTCCACCACACCCGATCACTCCGATTGCGGCCGATCCGAAGCCGATCAACAGCGCGCAACGTAGCAGCGCCTCTACCGGTATCCACACGTCCGGGACGAACGCCATACACCCGTGTGCTAGCACGCGATGCAAGGCTAGGGTTTGGCTCGAAAGTGGGGAGGGTTTCCGTGGAGATTGATCTCGGCGACTTCGTTGCACGCGATGCAATTGACGTGCCACAACTGTCCACCCCTCCCTCCTTTATATAGAGTTGGCCGACTGGGACTAGTGGCCGATTAGGACTCTATTTTGAATCGGATCTCATCCGTATCTCATAGAGTTGGCCGCCCACACGTCGTAAGCCCATAGGACTCTATCCGATCGGATCCCTATCCGATCGAGCCGTATCCGAGTCCAACTCGAATGCCTGTTCTTATCCCCTTAAGCGTGCGACCCTGTAGGTTCAGGTATACTCGGTTTCGGCTATAGTCTAACTTAGTCGATCGTCGGCTCGAGTCTAACTCAGCCACACATCAAATGGCGCCTAGCAGCACATATTGACACCATAGTATACAAGAATAATATCGGCTCGAACCTGTAATGTGTACACAAATCCCTTTGCCTCACGATACCGCTTAAGCTATAGGCAAGATGTGTGCCATCCCTTCAATAGCTTAACCATTCACTCGAACCGTATTGGATTATCTGCCTGTTGATTGACTCCTCAATCAACTTAGCATGGCCATGCATTTCCATAATCCATTACCTCGAGGGCCCAGAGATATCTCTCCAAAGGAGAGGCAAATTCCATCTTGATCACTCACATCCCACTCCATGTTTCATAGCAAACCCGAAAACTACCTTTATAACTACCCCATTACGGAATAGCGTTTGGTAGTCCCAAAGTAGGCTACTATACATGTTGGAATCCATGGTGATCTCGGTCTAAGGACTTTGTACCAACACTACCCGAGACCAACTAATGGCACATTAATTCCCGTAGTGTCTCATGGTGGGTCTATCCAACAATGTGTTCTCCAACACATATGTCCATGTTTATTGATTTGGTATCTCCATACCCATGATCTATGAGACATGATCATCAATCAATAAACATGCCGATCTTAGAATCATATTTGTTCCAACAATATGACATATGATCGTGGATCGTTTAGAAATAGATTCATACATATAGAGTCTCATAAATAAGTCACGTACTTATTGATCAATACAAGATGTCTATTTCATGGAACCGAATAACACTTTATTCATTTATACATAAACATTGACGTGATATCCAACATCTCCATGTTGCCTCTAGGGCATATCACTAACAATCTCCCACTTGCACTAGAGTCAATCATGTAAGTATCTAATACCCATTGCTCTTGTGTGCGCCTCATGCTTCGGCTGAGGGAGAGGTTTTGTCAGCGTATCCTTGATAGAACATATCTCTGAGATATATTGAACAACCATTGTTCATTGATCTAAAATCATATCCTTCCACTTGCAAACACGAAGCGGAAATAACGTTTTGACATAGTGTTGGAACACAATAACAATTATTTAATTCCAAAACTAATCCTGAAGGTAGATGAAGTGGTACTGTCCGACAGAACGCAGCAACGCTTGCTCCATTGCCGACGCGAGTTCACCTCGCCCCTTCTCAATCCTCTACTTCTTCTCATTCCGCAACGATTTGCAAATATGAGCTACGATCCGGTATCAAATACCCAAGAGTCGTAGGTGAAGTAGCAAGATTAATGTCTATAACATTAATACCGGCGAAGTCGTACTTTGCTTCTTTTTGAGATCCTCCATGTACTTCTTGCAGTTCCTCTTCCAAAGGGCTGTCTCCTTGCAATAGAAGCAAACGGCATCTGTTGCCGCCGACCCTTCTTGCCCTTCTTTGCATTGGAGGCACTCGCGATCTCATCGGGAGTTAACTTCCTCTTGGTGCAAAGTTTCTTGACAGGTGGTTTGCGCTTAGCCTTCTGCATCATCATCACATGATGACCATTCTTCTGGATACTCTCCTCAGCTGTCTTTAGCATCCCATGCAATTCAGCCAAGGTTCTATCCATATTGTTCATGTGATAATTCAATATGAATGGCTCGAAGCTCGGAGGGAGCGACTGGAGAATCACATCAGTAGCCAACTCTTGGCTAAGGGGAAAACCTAGTTTTTCCAGACTCTCGATATAGCCAATCATATTTATCATATGCGAACCGACGGGATTCCCTCAACAAGCTCGCACGCAAACAAGGACTTTGAGGTGTTGAACCTCTCGGCCCGAGCTTGGTTCTCAAACATGCCACGCAGTCCCCGAATAATAGTGTGAGCATCGCGCTCTCATATTGCTTCAAGCTCGGGGACATTGTAGCAAGCATGAGATAGCTTATATCTAGGGCATCATTAGTGTGCTTCTCATAAGCCCTCCGTGCAGTTGCAGTGGCGTTATTAGGCAAATCCTCAGGATAGGGTACTTCAAGAACGTACTCCTTACGCTCTTGCTTGAGAACAATTCTCAAGTTCCGATACCAATCCATAAAGTTTGTTCTATTTAATTTTTCCTTTTCGAGAATAGATCGCAAATTAAAGGTACTGGGTGTAGTATTAGCCGCCATTTATTCTACAACGAAAAAGCAAAGTTTAGAACAATGTTTATGCTATGTCTATTGTTAAACAATTTAACATTAGACTCCCATTACGTATTTTCCACCTTCCCTCTAGGTTACGTATTGGGTCAAGATCCACATGTTAATTAATTTTCTAGTGAGCTTTGGCATCACCGCTAGAAAATTAGTAACATCGGTAAGCAACACCTTGCTAATCACATCTCTATGTGACTATTGTTGTTGGTGTGGCATCTCCATGCCCGGCGCCAACCTATGCCCCAAGGCCCAAAGCTGTTTTGATAGCCTTGTTAAGTAAACCAAATGCTCCTGCATGTATATGTCGACATATACCCCTCGTGTTATGATAGAGAATGGCACTGCTTTGGCGGACCCACCATTGACGAGCATAACGGTGACGGGTGCAACATTTGGAAGGGCATCATTACTACTTAATTTTGCGAGGGATGCTATCATATCAAACAAACATATCACATATGAAAGCAAGAAGAATAGCATATAGTGAAATAGTATGGCCCCCTTCACATGGTGATCTCCATCTCCATGCCGGTGTACAGGATCTCCATCTTCATCACCGTTCTTTCGAGTGCCGAATGCTTGATTTTTTCAAACTAAGCTACTACTATAGAAGCTCTAATTGAAGATTACATCGACTCGTAGGTCGTGAAAGAATATTACAAGCATTGCACGTATGAAAGAATATTACAGGGATTGCACATATGAAAGAATATTACATGCATCACATGCATCTCATACATCTCATACATACAATAGGGCCATACCATCTCAAAGCATTCTCTGCAAAAACAAGTTAGGCGTAGAAACGTTTTCTACTTATCACAGAGCTACGACATCGAGATGACCTATAAGGGGATACGCACACGGCGGTCCCGCTAGCCGGTTAGCGGGCGGGGGGTCGAGGGGGAAGCCGCCCCCTCGCGGAACACTCGAAATTCATAGATCCATTCTATGAAATCGCTTACGGAAACCATGTGGGCATAATCATATTATGCCGTCCCGATACACTATCAAGGGAGATGGTTTGCGCAGGCGCGAGGCAGCTAACAAGATCGGACTACGAGATAGCTTCGACATAATCACATTATACCGTTCGGATACACTATCAAGGAACGCTATCTCGAACCCAACTCAAACCGAGTCATATGGAAATTGCTTCGACGTAATCACATTACGCCGTTCCGATACACTATCAAGGAACGCAATTACCATTAACTCTCCTCAACAGATCCCGTAAAACCGATTGATCTAATCAACCCGTGCGCAAAACTTGTTCCAGATCCAATCTAAAACCCGAACTAAGCAAGATTAGCTCTGATACCACTGAAGGGTTACGCGGAGGCTACGCTAGCCAAAAACAAAAACTTTAACTGCGCAAACCAGGAACACTTGCAAGTAAGGGCCGATAGATCGTTACCGATTGGAGTAGAGTGCAGCGGAATAGCCAATCAGGGCAATCCGATCCGAAACAGTGTAGCCGATTCCCGGAGACAGCCGATTCGCCAATCAGCCGATTCGAGTCGTCCGGCCGCGTTCTCACGCCTCGCTCCGATGCGCCCGACCGCAGCCGATTCCACCACAGCCGATCACTCCGATTGCAGCCGATCCGAAGCCGATCAACAGCGCGCAACGTAGCAGCGCCTCTACCGGTATCCACACGTCCGGGGACAGAACGCCGTACACCCGTGTGCTAGCACGCGATGCAAGGCTAGGGTTTGGCTCGAAAGTGGGGAGGGTTTCCGTGGAGATTGATCTCGGCGACTTCGTTGCACGCGATGCAATTGACGTGCCACGCTCCACCCTCCCTCCTTTATATAGAGTTGGCCGACTGGGACTAGTGGCCGATTAGGACTCTATTTTGAATCGGATCTCATTCGTATCTCATAGAGTTGGCCGCCCACACGTCGTAAGCCCATAGGACTCTATCCGATCGGATCCCTATCCGATCGAGCCGTATCCGAGTCCAACTCGAATGCCGTTCTTATCCCCTTAAGCGTGCGACCACGTAGGTTCGGTATACTCGGTTTCGGCTATAGTCTAACTTAGTCGATCGTCGGCTCGAGTCTAACTCAGCCGACTGTCACAGCGGCGCCTAGCAGCACATATTGACACCATAGTATACAAGAATAATATCGGCTCGAACCTGTAATGTGTACACAAATCCCTTTGCCTCACGATACCGTTAAGCTATAGGCAAGATGTGTGCCATCCCTTCAATAGCTTAACCATTCACTCGAACCGTATTGGATTATCTGTCTGTTGATTGACTCCTCAATCAACTTAGCATGGCCATGCATTTCCATAATCCATTACCTCGAGGGGCCCAGAGATATCTCTCCAAAGGAGGGGCAAATTCCATCTTGATCACTCACATCCCACTCCATGTTTCATAGCAAACCCGAAAACTACCTTTATAACTACCCGATTACGGAATAGCGTTTGGTAGTCCCAAAGTAGGCTGCACATGTTGGAATCCATGGTGATCTCAGGTCTAAGGACTTTGTACCAACACTACCTGAGACCAACTAATGGCACATTAATTCCCGTAGTGTCTCATGGTGGGTCTATCCAACAATGTGTTCTCCAACACATATGTCCATGTTTATTGATTTGGTATCTCCATACCCATGATCTATGAGACATGATCATCAATTAATAAACATGCCGATCTTAGAATCATATTTGTTCCAACAATATGACATATGATCAGGGATCGTTTAGAAATAGATTCATACATAAAGAGTCTCATAAATAAGTCACGTACTTATTGATCAATACAAGATGTCTATTTCATGGAACTGAATAACACTTTATTCATTTATACATAAACATTGACGTGATATCCTACATCTCCATGTTGCCTCTAGGGCATATCACTAACAGCCACCTGATTGAGACATTGAATTTGTGATCAATCTGGTTCCTAGAACATCACCTATAGCTAAAAGACCTTACCGGATGACCACGAAAAATTTAAAAGAATTGAAGAAACAAATCAATGAACAATTAGCTAAGGGTTTTATTCGCCCAAGCTCATCTCCTTGGGGCTATCTTGTGCTATTCGCACTGAAGAAAGACGGAACCATGCGGATTTGCATCGATTATTGACCCCTGAATGAGGTCACTATCAAAAATAAATATCCTCTCCCTAGGATTGACGATTTGTTTGATCAATTGACTGGAGCCTGTGTCTTCTCAAAAATTGATCTGAGATTGGAGTATTTTCAACTCAAAATTAGACCAGAAAACATTCCAAAGACGGCATTCACTACTCGATACGGTCTGTTTGAATACACCGTAGTTTCTTTTGGCTTAACCAATGCGCCAGCCACATTCATGAATATGATGAATAAAATCTTCATGGAACATCTTGAAAATTTTGTAGTGGTGTTCATCGATGATATTCTTATTTATTCCAAAAATGAGGAATAACATGCACAGTATCTGCGCATGGTACTTGATAAGTTACGGGAACACAAACTCTATGCCAAATTCTTGAAATGTGAGTTTTTGTTAAGATAAGTTGGATTCCTCGGTCATGTCCTTTCGAAGGGTGGTATTGCTGTAAATCCGAGTAATGTACAAAATGTACTGAACTGGAGGCAACCACAAAATGTGTCTGAAGTTAGAAGTTTCCCTGGCTTGGCCGGATATTATCGTCGTTTTATCGAGAACTTTTCTAAAATATCTCGACCTTTGACTCAGCTCCTCAAAAAGGAGAATAAATTCATTTGGTCTGAGGATTGTGAAGCAAGTTTTCTTGAGCTGAAAAGAAGGCTTACCACAGCCCCAGTGCTGGTAATGCCAGATATCCGTAAGCTTTTCCATATCTACTGTGATGTGTCACATCAAAGACTGGGATGTGTGCTTATGCAAGAAGGAAAGGTAGTGGCTTATGCTGCACGCCAACTACGGCCTCATGAGCTGAACTATCCAACTCATGACTTAGAGCTAGCTACCGTAGTGCATGCTCTAAAAATCTGGCGGCACTGCTTGATTGGAAACCAGTGTGAGTTCTTCACGGATCACAAGAGTCTGAAGTATTTCTTTACTCAATCAGATCTGAATTTGAGACAAAGGAGATGGTTAGAGCTTATTAAAGATTATGATCTCGGCATTCATTATCATCCTGGCAAGGCAAATGTTGTGGCAGACGCCTTAAGTCGAAAACAACGTCACCCAACTGATATTGAATCAATAATCCAACCATCCTTATCATCTGAGTTCCAAAAGTTGAATTTGGGTTTAGTGGAAGATGGATATGTTGCTGCATTAGCATTACAGCCCACACTATTCTCAAATAAAAGCGGCACAAATCTCATATAAGGAAACCGCTGAAATTATGAAGATCAGTACAAAACCCCGAACTTTGTACACACTCAACTCGGATGGAGTAGTTATGCATGGGAAACAAATCTTTGTTCCTGATAGCCAAAATCTTAGAGAAACTATTCTTTCAGAAGCCCATTGCACCTCCTTAACTATCCATCCGGGATGTACAAAAATGTACCAGGACATACAAACTCAGTATTGGTGGCCTAGCCTGCGACGGACATAGCAGCCTATGTTGCCGTATGCGACACCTGCCAATGAGTTAAAGCTGAGCACCAACGACCTGCTGGTCTACTCCAACCTTTACATATTCCCGAATGGAAATTTGACGAGGTCGGAATGGATTTCATCACTGGTCTACCCAAAACACCCAACGGGCACAATTCCATATGGGTTATTATGGACCATTAACTAAAGTGGCTCATTTCATACCAGTGCATGTAACCTATGGTGCGGCCAAGTTAGTGAGTTATATTTAACCCATATTGTAAGACTTCACGACGTGCCGAAGGTTATAGTATCTAATCGTGGCACACAGTTCACCTCCTGGTTTTGGGAAAATCTACATGAACTCCTAGGGACAATATTATTCCTCAGCACTGCTTTCCATCCACAAACCAGAGGTCAGGTGGAGAGGACTAACCAAATCCTTGAAGATATGCTCTGAGCCTGTGTGCTTGAGCATAACACCAACTGGGAAAAATGTTTACCATTTGTGGAATTTTCCTACAACAACAGTTTCCAATCCAGTCTTCAAATGTCACTGTTTAAAGCCCTCTATGGAAGAAAGTGCAGGACACCTCTCTACTAGTCTGAGGTAGGAGAGAGGCAATTCTTCGGACCTACGGTTATTAACGAGGCTGAAAAGAATGTCACTCTTATTAGAGACCGATTAAGAGAAGCACAAACCCGCCAAAAGAGTTACTCGGATCGCAGACGACGGGAGCTAAGCTTTGATGTACATGATCACGTCTATCTAAAGGTCTCTCCTCTGTGGGGTAAACGTTTTTAGATATATGGCAAACTTGCTCCACGTTACATTGGACCCTATCGGATCATTGCTAGACACGGACAAGTGACCTACCAATTGGAACTGCCCCCTCAGCTCTCAAACATACATGACGTATTTCACATCTCACAACTCCGAAAATGCCTTCGGCTCCTATTGAGCACACTACTCTTGAAGATATAAATCTAAATCAAAATCTTTCATATCAAGAGCATCCAATCTGGATCCTTGAAGAGAGAGAACGACAAACCCGAAGGAAAACCATCAAGATGCTTCGAGTGCAGTGAAGTAATCACACAGCGGATGAGGCTACGTGGGAACGTGAAGACTGACTTAGAACCGAATTTCCTAGTTTCTTTTAGAAGGAACAAATCTCGGGGTCGAGATTCTTTTGTAAGGGGGGTAGAGCTGTCACATCCCACTAAAAAATATATCTTTGATAGAACATGGAGAAAAGTGTAATGTAAATATGAACCACAATTTTCCTAAGGGAGTTATGACTAGTTTTAGTTTTGTGCAAATAAGAAAAATGTGCATATGCATTCTAGCTACATATCTTTCATCCATCATTTAAACAAAAAGGGGTCTAAAGAGAAATTTAGAAAAAAAAATACCCAAGAATATAAGAGAGACATTTTAGCAATCTCTTAAAAGATTTAGAAACACATTATAAGGTTGAAAAGTATGTATTAGATCAAAATCTAGACTTAACCCTATGAAATTTTTCCAAGTGTCAAGTCTGACAAAACTGAACTCTGGAGCCATATTTGAATTAGCACCATAATTAAACCAGTAAACTTCAGGCAGTGAAATTTGGCAGTATTATAGATCGAGTCATGCTTTACAACTTTGCCATTGGGCACCGCCCCAAATTCTGCTTGGAAGTGTATTTAACGAAGCCTAAAGTAGTAACTTCGTCACTGTAATTTGAACTTAGAAAATTCTCCTCCTTCACTTCCTCTCACTGCCATGTGGGCCATACTGCCCGGTGGGGCTATGGAGCCAGTATCACAACGTCCTCCGCCCGGTCCCATGCGCCAGAACACGCATGCCACGCACGGGAGCACGCGTTGGCTCCGTGGAACAAGCGGAGCATGCGTCGGCCGTAGCGATGCCGAGCCCTCTCCTTCCCTTCCTCGCCGGCGACATCATATAAGCCTGATCGGCCGACAATCTTTCCCTTTCTCTCACTCTTGTATCGTTCCACGAAGAAGCCGAGGCTGTCCACCTCGAGAGCACCGAGAACACTCAAAGAAACCTCACCTCCGACAAGTGAAGATCCAGCTGCATTCGACGCATGGTGAACTACTCCCTTAAGCAATGTGTGTTCCCAAATCCTTGTTCCCTACTCTCTCTGATGACCCATTTTCATCCCCGATGGTGTAGCCGACGATCGGGAATGCCACCATGCCGAATCAACGGAATGGCGCGCTCTGTGTCGACCGTCGCCGTGACCTCGCTCGTCGCCAGCCTTCCACGATAAACCTCTGGCCAAATCCTTTCGCCACGTTGTTACCCGATGCCTGACATTGGTTGAAATCAAAGGAATCGCCGTGAATAGCTCTGTGGAGGGAATCCCCCTTTTCTTCCCCCACTTCAGCCGCCGTCGTCGATCTCATCTCCCTTCCTCTCCGGTAAGCCGTGGGTCGATTCCTTTTACCCAGAGCAGCACCAACTCTGCTAGAATAGAGGAAATTTTAAACAGCACCAAACGTTTGAATTTTAAACAGCTACTGACCGCGGGGCCCACGCGGATTAAAAGGAAAATATTAAATCCATAGAGGAAATTTTTCAACAGAGAAAGAACCTAACTTTGGAAATTCATATAAAGTAGAATATGGCACATTTTAACATGGGACAAGTTTTGTTAGATTCACAAGATTATTAACTTTAGTACTGTGGAATAAAAACAACTACGCACAGTAGGAAATTTATTTATAAAAATCCTTTTTATGAACCTAGCAAAATAGGGTAAGTTTAACTTATAAAAATCATAAGAAAATCATCCTAGCTCTGAATGAGGTGAACCAAAATTTTGTAGAATCAGCAAAAGATGTACTTTATGTTAAAATTATGAAACTAAGTTCTTTCTGTAATAAAAAAATCACTTAGAGATTTATTCAGAAAAAGGGGTATTCTTGTGCACTCCAATTTCTAAAAATTATAGGGGACCCATTAAAATTCCCAAAAATTCCAAATAAATATTGTTAGGACCAGCTCCATGTGCCTTAGTCAGAAAAAATAATTATGAAACTAAGTTCTTTCTGTAATAAAAAAATCACTTAGAGATTTATTCAGAAAAAGGGGTATTCTTGTGCACTCCAATTTCTAAAAATTATAGGGGACCCATTAAAATTCCCAAAAATTCCAAATAAATATTGTTAGGACCAGCTCCATGTGCGTTAGTCAGAAAAAATATTTGACATACCAGAAACACTATCGGTTAGCCTTGAACAAATTTAAGAAGTATATAGCTATACACTTGACCTACAAATGACTATATAGGATTTTCCACTTTGGTAGGGGAACAATAAAATAAAAACCTTACATAGAAAAAACAACCTGAAACTAAACACTTTCAGTTCATATGCATTCATTTTAAAATCATGAAAGTTTTCATAAATACCTGTAATCTGAAAATTGTTGTATGTATGCATTAGACGAACCACTGACATTTTTCGAAGATCCCTCATATTTGAACGAGCAGGAGGAAGGAGAAGAACCAGGCAAGTCCTCACCTCCCCCTTTGAGCACTTTGATCCTAGATTTTTTTTGGAGGTTATTTCAAAATGGTGGGGAACTTTGCATGATGTTTGTTATAATGACACTAAAACTTTGGAAAGGATGATTAGTACAACTACCTATGTTGCATGCCACCTCAAAACTCCACACTATGCCCTTAGCCAAAATTCCTAACCCTAGGAATGATCAAGATGTTAACATGTGGTTGAAAATCTGAAACCCTCGATGATTTACCCTTATGCTTAGTATTGCTTGTAGTATCATTTTCCTATGACTATTGGGCAAAGAATCTATGGCTTGTTTCAAAGTTTCTTCTTCTAAAAAAATATGTTATGATAAAAAGGCTATTTGTTAAAGAAAAAAAATATGGAAAATATGAATTTCATGTTTGGGCCACAAGTGGTATACATATAGTGACTAGTTGTATACCGATAGGGGGAGTGTGTGTCCAGACTACCCTAAGGACTTCACTCCACGTATGTTCATCTCAAAAACAGTATAGCCACATGAGCTAGTATGGGATAGCCCTAGCTTAGTATACTACTTGTGGTTTAGCCTTGCATTTAGGTAGGCTGAAGAGTGTGGGTTCGAATAACTCAGAGGAAATTCCTATATGTCCCGATGAGGTAGTTAGGCGACTAAGCCTGTCCAATACAATGGTGTTGTGCCACATGGGTGGGTTCCCGACGTGTCCGCCCCCACGGCATTAAGTTTAAGGTGTGAGCCCGCCACTTAACGGTTCTATGCCATACTTCCGAAATGGCGTAGGATGGAGGAAACACATATTGTGCTGGTGTAAGGCTAAACCATAAATTTTAGAAGGGCTTTGTGGTGAATAATAAATCGGATACTCAAGTATCGTGTGCCATGCATGCTTTGCATGATTATTATGTCACCTTATGTGGGTAAAGTGTACATACTGTGATGAGTTAAAACTAATCGGTTAGTTGTGCTCACAGTTACGAGCGTCGTGTGAATGAGTCGTGGGTTCTCAAAGTTTTTCTGCAAAAACTGATTGAAAATATTCAAACATGATCATTGTCTTAATTGTTTCCTTTGCTGCCCTGAAATGCAAAGAGAGGCTGATATATATGTATTACTATCTACTGAATGCCCAACTTAGCAAAGTACTTGCTTGCTGAAATTTATCTGTGCAAACCTGGAATTTACCATGGGATTTTCTCAAAATAAAATTTGCTTTGTGCTAGAAGAACCCATTATGAACTTCCTTTGTTAAAGCCAAACATGTAGCACGTAGGCTTGATGGGTGCTTGCCAGTACAATTCGTTGTACTGACACTTGTTTATGTATCTATACTTGGTTGCTTGCATAGACATGTCTGCAGGAGAATACCCTCCTGAGGAGGACGAGCTCGTCGAGGAGGCGTCATTCTGTCAAGACGGTTCTTACTAGGGTACTCCCTTGTCAGTTGAAGAAAGATCCTCGGGGATTGGAGTCCGCTTCCATGCGATGATATTATCTATGACTATTTGGCCTGACGGCCATATGTAACTATGAGACAAGTATGTTGTACTTACTTATGCTAGTATGTTGAACCTTTGAATATTAGAGATACCAAATGCTTGGAAGAAAGTGGTTAGTATGTTCCTCTTGTCGGGAATGTATTAACCATGAGTATGAGTTAGATAATTGAGACAATGTAGATCTTTAGCCATATGGTGTCAAGTCTCCTGGTTGTATAACACATCTGGTCACCACCATCGAGTGGTTTGACGGGCACAACCCAGGCTGAAGTTGACTGGCAGGCTAAAGGCCCAGCAATGTCTCGGTTATCGCTCTCTTGGAGCGTTCGATGTCTCGCTATGCTTATGAGAAGAACGGATATGTTCTATTCAGCTCTTAAATATAGTAAGAGATCCGAAGGTGTCCCGACAGACATCATGTGCCCCGGGAGTACAAGGAGAAAGAGGTAATTTATGGTGCTTGTTGACGATCCTTAAGTACCAAATCCGATTGACAATTCTTGTATAAAAGCAAATGAAAGAATACAAAATGGAATACCAAACTTAGAGGTAGTGGTTATTACTATTCATTTACACAAGTCTTGGAGAATATTTGTATGCAGATGAATTATGCACGAAAACCACCCGCCATGAAACAAAATACACCTCCAAAAAATCGGACACGAGTATATGGATTGGAGGATCCACATGTCAATCAAACCCATGTACAATTGATCCCAACCAAGATACAACATATAGAGGGCCTACCAGGCAGCCTCCTACTCGAAGGATTGGTCGAGAGGTAGGCTAAAGGGATGGGCCGAACCCAAAGTCGGTCAAACCGCCTTTGCCTCCCCTCGCCATCTGCATCCACGTGTAGGCTCCTGATGGCTCTCCAAAGGCGGTTATGAGTGATTCCCGCGAGATATCGACAAGTGGAATACAACTCACTTTGATATTTAGGCTACTCTCTATTAGAGTTAGAATATAGGAAGAGAGTGAGGGGAAGTTCTGAAAGGAGTGCCCCAGGTGTCGGAGTTCTCTCCCGGAGAGTTTTGGAGGAGTGTCGAAAATGTCGGCACTCTCTCCAGTGGAGTTCTGGAGGAGTGCCGAAGTTGTCGGCACTCTCTCCTCCGACTTGTACCTCGACGGATGCTTTCTTCAATAAAGTAAGTAGTCAAGATTTTCTTATGGTATTTACTTTTCTTATTTAAGTAAGATAGCTTCTCATCATTATGGATTCATCACTTAGTATTTATACTGAGTGATCTAATACTAAGACTCTGGATGAAGAAGGAAGTTCTTAGCTGAGGCTAGAGTAGTAATCGATAATATAGACGTAGTGTTTAGGTTAGATGTTACCTTCGTTTGTTGTGTGCTCCACGGGTTGTAGAGGTAGGCGGCATGTGGTGATAGCCTTTTTCGTCATTTGTAATCCTTCATGTTCGGTTACATCATAGAGCTACAAGCTGGAGTCCCTTGGTAGACTAGAGGTGAACCGATGCCAGAAGCAACTGATAGAGTTTTACATTAACTTAATTAAGATTATTAAGCCATAGAAATCCTCTCTATCCTAATCCTACCATTTAGTTTTTGTCCTTGGATGAATTTTGTTTCTTAAATTATACACACATGTTCCCTCTGATTCGATATCCTTGGAATACTCTAAGGTAAAGTGCGCTTGCAGATTTATCTATGACCGTAACAAATACCAACAGTGCTGGTAGGACTATTAGAAATTAAGTATCCTGGTCGAGCTTCAAAGCCACTTAGAAGGGGTCGAGAAATACCACTGTAACATCACATCTGTATTTATTACAACTGAGATGTATAGCGGTATTATGGGCAACCTTCGATATGAACCAAGATCAATAATTAGCCACAGAGAGCATATGAGTTTTCACTGGTTGTGAGGGTATACTCCACTTGTTCTCCAAAAGGAGAACTCACCTTTGGAAGGTGACATACCTCATAATGAAGCTCGTCGTAGAGATGACATTCCTAGCAATGCACACATATAATGATGCTGGGAATACGGAACAATCATGGATCGATCGTTTTGGGAAATGACAAAGATCTGGTTACATATGTAAGTGGAAATAAGTGTGTTGACACTATGTCGCCTCTTTCTATGATTCTCTATGAGAGAACCCAGATCCAAAACAAGTCCATGATTAGAGCGTTTGATGCTCTAATCGGGTCAAATGGAAATGAAATTGAAGCTGAACCGTATCATCATGCAAAAGTTACGAACGCTATTTGGATTTTTATGGGTCATTATTGATATAATGAGGTGGTGATGTGCGATGGTTTAAGTAGGTCCTAGATGAGACCTCTCTCACGTGAGTTGAATATTCCACTAAATAAAGGTATTGCCAAAATGGCATGAAGTTAATTATGTAGTTAAGGGATTTGGGAAATTCATGAGGAGGTCTTGGACAAAGTCCATATTAAAATTTCAGCATTTAAATCTCATACCAATACTACTCCGATAAGAGTACTATCTCCTGTTGGGAAAAAAATCTTATTCATGGAATTTTATCCGAGGGGAGGCCTGATTGATGAAAATTCCTCAAAAATACAATATAATTAATACATACCAATAATTGTGTAATCCCTTGAAGGGATGATGACCCATTTGTGACCCGAAACGATTGAAATGAGAAACCTGATGGGATCAAACAGACGATGCATCTGTTAGCACATGTGCATCTCACGATTATCTCGGAGAGTGTGGACACTCGTGATATATCTGCTCTACCTGATGGTTGGAATGGTGGTGTCCTCCATACTTGGTGTTGTTCGCTGTGTATTATCCCTCACAGTGCTTGAGTTTTCAGACTAGCTAGTTACTCTGATCAGTACAATAGGTCTTTGGAAGACTTGTGGTTGATCTTGATGGATCCCTAACTGTTGATGACTCCGTCAGAAAAATTGTAATGATCAAAGCCTAGTGCTTGATGGGCGCTCCGAAGGTGCGTGCCATTACGACTTATTTATCCTCCAACAGTATGGTATTGTGGTCCATGATAGTGATGAAATGCATTACTCTCAATGTTCCCTATTCTTGATTCAGTGGTGAAATGAGATAAGTCTTTAAGGCTAATAGTTTGAGGATCTGATGGATCTCAAAGATGTTTAGTGTCATGGGAATATGGTCTGCGGCAATGGTTGTCGTCAGAGGGAGTATGCATTTTGTTGATTGCCATTTACAAGACATTAGAATGTCTTAGAATATATCAGGGTATTGTCTAAATGACTATCAACATGTTGTGAAGGTCCTACCATAGGAAGATCTATCTTTATTGTCCAACATCACTAGTGGGCTACCTCACATACTCCTAAGGCGAGGTGAGGTGAGTATCAAGTCAAGTTGAGTGATAATCTAGAGAATTGATCACCTAGTCTCTGTAGGATCGAGATGTCGACTAGAGGGGGGTGAATAGGAGATTTAAAACTAAATGGCACTAAATCAAAACTTATCTAAGTTTCTAGGCACGGTGAGGGACAAGTCTAACTAAGCAACTAAGTTATGTTTTATAATCCTAGGGTGATAGTGGCTCAAGTATGTCTCTACAAAAATAAATTGCACAAAAGTAAATGCAATAAGCAAATGAGACAAGAGACAAGTAACTTCTCACCGAGGTTCGGAAACTCGCCGGTTTCCTAATCCCCGCTGAGACGAGCCCAACTCCACCGCTCAACCACGAAGCCACCGCACGCCCCCTTCGTCAAGGGGTGGGCAAGGTGGGAGCTGGCCCACGGAGAGGACTAGCCAAGCCTCGATCACTAGGGGTAGTTCATTCTTTGCTCCGAAGGCGGTGAACTCCAAACCACTCAGAAAACCAGCACCGGTCCTCCTCCCCAATCTTCTCGGAGAGGTCACCGGGCAACTTCTCCACAAGCCGTCTAGGAGGCGGCAACCTCCAAGAGTAACAAATAATGACGCGGCTCGGAGATGATCAAGTGCCACACTAGCTCTACAATGGAAGCAATGCACTTGGCTCTTTGCTAAAACAACCCTCAACCACAACAAATGGATGAACACTAGCTCAAGTGAGTGTGCGAGAGATGCAAGGGGTATATGAAAATGAAGTATGTTCCAAGAAGAGGTCCCTTGCTGCCAATGGGGGTATTTATACCCCACACAAAGAAAACTAGTTGTTGGGGACGAAATCCACCAACTCTGTTGCCTACCGGTCAGACCGGTGAAGTGTGGCCGGTCAGACCAGCCTTAAGATGTAACAGCTAGTAAACTAGCCGTTATAGTGCATTTAATGCACTAACAACAGGGGGCTGGTAAGACCGGAGGCCAAATGGCCGGTCAGACCGCCATCGGCTCGGTCACACCGCCATCGGCTCGGTCTGACCGATTACAGCTCTAGCGGAAATGGATCGCTAGGCCAGAGGGGATCAAAGGGGCCGGTTAGACCAGAAGTGTATGGATGGTCAGACGGCCACAAAAGGCTGGTCAGACCACGCAAAGACCTGTGGTCAGACCGCCCCAAGGCCCCGGTCAGACCGGATACACATCCACGGTCAGACCAGCCTTGGACAGAAAGTGACAAGATTTTAAAGAAAGCCAAGTCTAAATGCAAATGACCTAATGTGACATTTTGATCATCTCGTTGCTTAGGTCATTACCCCTCTTGGTAGTATGGCAAAGCTATAAATAAGTTCTATGAAATTTGATCGCCCAAACTCCTCAATCAATTCAAATAAGCTGTTAGTTTTACCGTCTTCAATCCTTTTGCTTTGTGCCATCAAAAATAATCCTCGGTGATCATCCATGCACTCTTATTGTGTGAACCTAGCTCAAATATATGTAACTCAAAATAATCGTTAGTCCATAATTAGCGCTTGTCATTAATTACCAAAACAAACAATGGGGCCTAGATGCTTCAATCTCCCCCTTTTTGGTAATTGATGACAAACACCACAAATATATATAATAGGCATGAATCACGAATACAAAAGAGCAGAAGATAGCATAAGCTCCCCCTAAACATATGCATGATAATCACAAATATCAACAAAATATAGAGATCTTCCATCATAAAAGCATATGACAGACAATAATCATCCATCACGAGATATCCATAAAGATCATCATCCAATCCACAAAATAAGTTCACTAGGCTATTACAAGACCACGAAGGGCCTAAAACTCACAAGAGACTAACAAAACTATAAAGAACACACAAGATAGATATAGTATTAGCGCATTACATATATAGCATCCACCTTAGCCTAGTACATATGAGGACTAACCTCACTAACTCTAGTCCCATCTCTTCTCCCCTAAGATAGTCTTCTCCCCCCTTTTGGCACCAAGGACCAAAAAGCTTCATTCTTGAGGAGGAGAAGGAGGATGTGGAATGGGATAGTGAGAAGAACCGGAGCGCTCACAGCGACGAGAGTAGGCATAGGCTTGAGAGGTCTCCAAATAGTCATGCGCCGGTCCAACGTGTCTACTTGATTGGACAATTTTCCCACATTGGATTGCAAACTACCCACATCAGTCCTTAGCTCCCTAACATCCTCATACATGGCTTCTTGCCCAGTGCTCAACCTTGCCATGTTATCATTTAGGGAATTTATGGCCTCTAGCATCAGGTTGAAGTAATCCTGAGGGGACATTCCAAAGTAAGCATACTGTGGGGTGAAATAAGAGTCAAAACCTTGACGAGGAGGAGGTGGTGGTGGTGGTGCCGCACTCGAACTTGCGCCATGAGCAAACTGAGGTTGGCACATCCTAGGAACACGGGGAGTGCCAAGTTGAAGACGAGGCTTATATTGCTTGTGCTCCTTAAGATTGTTTCTAGCACGTCCAAGCTTTTCTTGAATCAATCTCATGATGTAGAGCGCATAGTAGATACCTTGACCAAAGGTACCCTTGGAGATAGCAATCTCTTGCATCATGAGATTTACCACATCAAACTGACGACCCTGGAGGATTGCATCGATCACATGCCAAGCTACTCCCCTGATCTCATCATTGTTGCCACATCGAGGAAGGATGGTGGCCCACACTATCCTGTTCACAACACTGGGAATAGTCCTCAAACCTGCAACTTTCCCATATGTGTGCCGCCCTCCATCCTCATAGAACTGTTCTAGGTCATCAATGGAGAATGGGTTGTGGGCTTGTTCCTCATGCAGATCATCTCCAAAGTCAAAACCAATGTTGAGCAACCTCCGAAACTCCCTTCTAGAGATAGTGCACTTGAGGGTGTCTGACATCCACTTCATCTCAGAGAAGTTTCTAGCAACCCAAACTGTGGCATAGAACTGGCGAACAAGTTCCTCATCATAGTCCTGCCTTAGGGTCACAATCCTGTCAATTCCTACTGCCCTGAACATGTCCTATAGGCACTCAAACTCATGAGTCTCATTTATGCTACGCCAGGAGATCCACTTACGCTCAGCGAAGGCCTTCCCTCTATAAACTTACTCAAACACCGTTTTTTGGAAAGCGGTGTGAGATCTTGGATCATTGCAGTCTCGAGGCCTTCGAAATTGATCATGGTGCCTGAGGATGGTGTACTGAGTGGGATCTCTCATATTAAACACAAATTGGACGGAAGGATCAATCTCCATCTCATCACCACTTTCCTCTTATTTTCTGATTCTGCCACTTCTTGTTCTTCTTCACTTTCTACAACACCACTTTGAGCATATTGTTCTTCACTGGACTCATGCTTGCTTTCTGAATCTTGAGCTTGACGGCTCCGGCGAGTGCGAGGAGGCATCTCTGAATTCAGTAGATCAAAGAAACGGGATTAGCAACTATTTTAGAGATCACTTGGATGTGTGGAAGAGGATGTTTTCTGCCTGTCAGGGGCGGTCAGACCGCAGCATGTCAGCCGGTCAGACTATAGCATGTCAGCCGGTCAGACCGACGGCACCAGGCCGGTCAGACCGCAAGGTTACCTGTGGTCAGACCGTCGGTCGATCAGACCGATCATGTTCGGATGTCCAAACATGCCAGGCAGGTAGGTTCGAACGTCCAAACACTCTGCCGGTCAGACCGCCAGGTGACCTCCAGTCAGACCGCCGGTGACAGACAGCTCAAACAACAAATTTTTCACATCCACAAAGTGAATCTAAATTTGCTAGAATCAAGGTTTGCACAAGAGAGAGAGCAGGAACAACAAGGATATGTCTACTTCATCAAAAATTGATTTAGAGGGAGAAACTATCCTTAACCCTAGAAATTTGAAATAGACGATTTCGATGAGCACAAGATATGGGAAGAGAGATTACCGGTTATAGGAGTTGATTTGCATGAAGAACAAATTTTTGCACAATCAAGAGCACCTCTTCCTTCACCTAGGGTTCTAATCCATGGATCAAAAACTCAATAAAAACGCAAGATAATCCATGGAATATAGAGAGATAATCCATGGAATAGAGAAAGGAAGAGGAGGGGATTCACTTACAATGTAACCGGAGAGAAATCCACGGTCAAACCGAGTGGAATCAAGGAGGATATGTGTTAGGGTTTGAGGGACAGAAAGAGAGGATGAAAATTTCGGGATGAGGAAGTGAGGGGATGAGTAGGAAAGAGAATAGGTTGGGTAAAAGAAGATTGGGGAAAAAGTTTGGGCCCACCTGTTTGTCCGGTCTATCCGGTGCTATTCAGCCGGTCAGACCGCCGCACCCAGCCGGTCAAACCGCGCATATAGCTCCGGTCAGACCGCCGAGCCCCCTGCCGGTTGTGCACAGCCCTTTCACAAGCCGACAACCCCCACACAATAAAATCCAATAAAAAAAATTTTAATTTTTGGAGCAAATTTTGAAATGTATGAGTTGAAATATTGCTAACCATCCATAATAATTGAAAATTATGATGCCTTGCAACTTAACTCACTTAAGTGCTAGAAGGTGACCTTTTATGGTCTATAGGGGTTTTTGGGCCAAATTGATTTCCAAATAACTTTTGAAAGATTTAGTTTTTGAAATTGATTTGAATACCAAAAATATTTAAGGATGTCTTCTCTACCAACTTTGTTTTGACACTTTTCTCAAAATTCTTCTCAAACTCATTTTGAAGATAATTCTCATTTTAGCCAAAACTAAGAATCTAGTTTCTTCAGAGAAGGGCCAAAATGACATTTTCAATCAAACTCTATTTTTCTTGCATGAAAGGCTTGGAAAACATATAAGGAACCTTGTAAACCTTTTCAAAGAGAAAGTTTTGAAATTACTTTGATTTTCCAAAAATTTTGATTTATGTTGACTTGGGTATTTTGGAAAACTCTACTAGCACTTGGATTTGATTGCTTCACAACTAAGGAGTAATAGGGCACATGAGGAAGTACAATACTCCCCCTTAATGTGACAAGCTCTATTTTCAACAAGATAGCCAAAGAGCAATAAATCCCAAGAATAAGAGCAACTGACAAGCAAATAGGCAATATTTGGCTTCCTCCCAACAATTAGCTCATAGGAAGTTTTTTTTAAGAGAAGATGCAAATAAAGCCTATTTGATGCATGACAACCGGTGTTTATGGCTTTCGCGCAACAAGAATCGAAAACACTATATTCATCAAGCATAGTCCTTGCCATCTCAATTAATGTATGATTTTTCCTCTCCACTACACCATTTTGTCGTGGTGAGTAGGTAGCGGAAAGTTCATGCTTAATACCAAGATCATCACAAAAGCCCTCGGTATTGGTATTTTTGAACTCGGAACCATTGTCACTTTTAATTTTCACAAGAGTGCAGCTAAATTTATTTTGGGCCCTTTTTGCGAATTTTTTGAAAAGATCGGCAACAATAGACTTATCATGCAAAAAGAACACCCAAGTATACCGAGAATAATCATCAACAATCACAAGACAATGACTATTTCCACCAATGCTCTTATAGGTTGTTGGGCCAAACAAATCCATATGCAAGAGCTCCAATGGCCTAGGTGTGGACATGACAGCATGCAACTTGTTTGCCGGCTTAACAAGTACTACAAAGTTTATCCTTCTCAAACTTCACATCTTTCAAGCCCACAACTAGATCACGTTTTGAAAGTTTGCTCAATTGATGCATACCAACATGGCTAGCCTCCTATGCCAAAGCCAACCCAAAGAAGTTTTTGCAACTAAACAAGTTTTCAAATTTGCTTCACTAGAGTTGAAATCAACCAAATAAAGATTTCCATATCTAAAACCTTTGAAAACACAAGACTTGTCATGAAGGCTAGAAATGGCAACCTCTTGCGGGAAAAAAGCACATGACAAGCCAAGATCACAAATTTGTGCAACCGAAAGCAAATTGAAATTTAGAGATTCAACAAAAGAGACATTTTGGATTGATAGATCATTGAAGATAGAAACTTTACCTAATCCAATTACCTTTCCTTTGCTATTATCTCCAAATGTCACTTTCTCTTGTTCTTTCCCTCCTACTTCAAATGTGGTGAACATTGCCCTATCACCGGTCATGTGTTGAGTGCACTCACTATCTAGCACCCAATGGCTCCCACCGATGTGGTAGTTCACCTACAAAAGAAGATCAAGCTCTTTTAGGTACCCAAAATCATTTGGGTCTTTGGAGGTTAGAGATCAAAGCTTTGGGCACCCAAATGGTACTCTTTTTATCACCAAGTATAGAGGAACCCACATATCTAGAAATAATACTACCATCATGAGCCTTCCTAAGCATATAATGAGAATCAAACATGCATGTCTTAGAATGCTTATTACCGGAGCAATCATTTACCAAATACCCAACCTCGCGACATTTGGAGCAATACTTATTATTGCTTTTGACAAAACGAGTGGCACGGTGTGAAGGTTTCTTACCCTCTTTTGGAATGAATCCAAGTCCCTCCTTGTTAAGGATGCACCATTGCTCACTCAAAATCTTGTCAAGAGTGCTCTTACGCTTGAAGCATCTATCTAAACTCTTGTTGAGCTTGGTCACTTGCTCCTTAAGCTCATTGTTTTCAACAACAAATGAAGCATCACAAATAGAAACACAAGAGCTAGTGCTAGAGCTAGGCATATTCATAAGATCATCACATGAAGTAGAGATGCTAGATGATGCAACATGAATAGTATGATAAGTAGCACTATCATCAAGCAAGTCACAAGATATGCCAACATCAATATGAGCTCCATGTTGGGTAGTGGAAAGGAGGGTGTCATGAGCTTCCTTAAGCTTCTCATGAGAAATGGTGAGTCTCTCATATGAAGTCTTTAGCTCCTCATACAAGACCTCCAAAGAAGCATGATCCTTTTTTAGGGCCTTGAATTTGGCGATCTCCTTTTCACTATAGGCATGGAGCTCCTCAAACATACTCACAAGCTCATCATAGGAAACATCATCACTTTCACTATCACTAAAAGATGTTACCTTAGAAGAGCCCTTTGCCATGAGGCAAAGTGAAGCGAAGAGTGATGGAGCCTCCTTGATAGCAACTACGACCATCTTCTTCTTCTTGGAGCTTGCATCATCATCACCTTCTTCTTCAGACCCGAAAGAAATGAAGCTCTCTTCATTTGAGTCTCATTGACCGATGAAGGCCTCAATCTTCTTTCCCTCCTTCTTGAGCTTCTTCATGAGCTTGTAGCCTCCACTCTTTTTTTTTGGGTGACTTCTCTTCAATATCATCCTTTGAAGGACACTTGAAGCAAAGTGTCCCTTCTCACCACACTTAAAGCACCTCAAGTTGGAGAGAGTCTTGTTGGGTCTCCTATTTCTTCTTCTATTTGAGTTAGAGCCCCTTCCTCTCTCCTTTCTTCTTCCAAAGACATCATATGAACCTTCTAGCAAGAAGGACAATCTCTTCCTCCAAGTCATCATTTACTTCATAAACCTTGCTCTTTCCCTTGTCTTCTACTTCGACTTGGAGAGCAATGGACTTCTTGGATGGAGAAGCTTCCTTCATCTCCTTCTTCTTCAACTTGTACATGTCATTGGTGTTGATCTTCCCCAAGAGGCTTGCGAGTGTCATTCTTGACATGTCGGAGTTGATGAGCATGGTGACAAGGGTCTCATACTTCTCCCGTAGAGCCCTAAGCATCTCTTGAGCAACCTCAAGATCGGTGTAAGTTTCCCCAAGCCTCTTGAGATCATAGACAATGACATTGAGCCTCCCATACATATCATTCACACTCTCATGAGGCAACATGAAGAATGTCTCACATTTGATCTTGAGAAAATGAAGCTTGGCATCCTTGTATTCATTTGTGCCCTCATGGATCTCCGCCAACTTATTCTAAATCTCATATGCGGTCTCAAGGTTGCTCACTCTATCAAACTCCTCTTGGCTCAAAGAATTGAACAAAGCATTCATGGCTTGAGCATTGAGTTGAAGGTTACGATGATCAACCTCCGTGAAGGGCGAGCCGATGATAGCAAAACCTACATCTACAATACTCCAAATATGGAAGCTCATAGCCTTAAGGTGAGTAGACATTTTAATTTTCCAACTTGAGTAATTTGTGTCATTGAACATGGGAGCCTTCCCTCCATGGTTCACCACGTTCGACATCTTATCTCTAGGCAGTGAAGCCCAATCAAGAGAGACCAAGCTCTGATACCACTTCTAGGATCAAGATGTCGACTAGAGGGGGGTGAATAGGCGATTTAAAACTAAATGGCACTAAATCAAAACTAACCTAAGTTGCTAGGCTCGGTGAGGGACAAGTCTAACTAAGCAACTAAGTTATGTTTTACAATCCTAGGGTGATAGTGGCTCAAGTATGTCTCTATAAAAGTAAATTGCACAAAAGTAAATGCAATAAGTAAATGAGACAAGAGACAAGGAATTTTTCACCTGAGATTCAGAAACTAGTCGGTTTCATAATCCCCGTTGAGGCGAGCCCAACTCCACTGCTCAACCATGAAGCCACCGCACGCCCCCTTCGTCAAGGGGTAGGCAAGGTGGGAGCTGGCCCACGGAGAGAACTACCCAAGCCTCGATCACTAGGGGTAGTTCTTCCTTCGCTCCGAAGATGGTGAACCCCAAACCACTCACAAAACCGGCACCGGGCCTCCTCCACAATCTTCTCAAAGAGGTCACTGGGCAACTCCTCCACAAGCCATTTAGGAGGCAGCAACCTCCAAGAGTAACAAGTAATGACGTGGCTCGGAGATGATCAAGTGGCACAGTAGCTCTACAATGGAAGCAATGCACTTGGCTCTTGGCTAAAACAACCCTCAACCACAACAAATGGATGAACACTGGCTCAAGTGAGTGTGGGAGAGATGCAAGAGTTATATGCAAATGAAGTATGTGCCAAGAAGAGGTCCCTTGCTGCCAATGGGGGGTATTTATACCCCACACAAGGAAAACTAGCCGTTCGGACAAAATCCACCAACTTTGTTGCCTGTCGGTCAGACCGGCGAAGGGTGGCCAATCAGACTGGCCTTAAGATGTAACGGCTAGTAAACTAGTCGTTACAGTGCATTTAATGCAATGACAACAGGGAGGCCGGTCAGACCGGAGGCCAAATGGCCAGTCAGACCTCCCACGGCTCGATCAGACCGCTATCGGCTCAGTCTGACCGATTACGACTCTGGATCGCCAGACCAGAGGGGATCAAAGGGGCCGGTCAGACCGGAAGTGTATGGCCGGTCAGACCGCTACAAAGGGCCGGTCAGACCATGCAAAGACCTGCAGTCAGACCGCCCCAAGGCCCCGGTCAGACCGGATACACATCCACGGTCAGACCGGCCTTGGACAGAAAGTGACAAGATTTTAAAGAAAGCCAAGTCTAAATGCAAATGACCTAATGTGACATTTTGATCATCTCTTTGCTTAGGTCATTACCCCTCTTGATAGTACGACAAAGCTATAAATAAGTTCTATGAAATTTGATCGTCAAAACTCCTCGATCAATTAAAATAAACCGTTAGTTTTATCATCTTCAATCCTTTTGCTTTGTGCCATCGAAAATAATCCTCGGTGATCATCCATGCACTCTTATTGTGTGAACCTAGCTCAAATATATGTAACTCAGAATAATCGTTAGGCCACAATTAGCGCTTGTCATTAATTACCAAAACAAACAATGGGGCCTAGATGCTTCAGTCTCTCATAGCTATTAGTTCTCGGAAGCATGTACAGAGAATTGGTATGAGAAGACTTTGAGGTTTGCTAGGTTCAAGGGAGAGCACCCAAAGCATGACCCACAATATATGGACTGGTTAGTCCATTATGTTATACTCTATTTTCCTTGAGTGAGTAAAGTTGTTTGTTCCTTACATAAGGTTTTTAATGGGGTAGCAACGTGCAATGTATATCAATGTAGCAAGCGCACAAATATCAATATAGCATTTCACCTTATAGTATTCCCAAAATATCGAATCAGAGGGAACATATGAGTATAATCTAAGAAACAGAATTTATGCAAGGACAACAACTAAATGGTAGGCTTAGGACAGAGAGGATTTCTATGGGTTAATAATCTTAATTAAGTTAATGTAAAACTCTATCAGTTGCTTCGGGCACCGATTCACTCCTCGTCTATCAAGGGACTCTGGCATGTAACTCTATGATGTATCCAAACGTGGAGGATTATAAAGGACAGACAAGGCTGTCACCACCTGCCGTCTGCCTTTTCAACCCATGAAACAATAAACGAAGGTAACCTCTAACCTAGACAACAACTCTATGTTATCGATTACTACTCTATCCTCGGTCAAGAGCACTAAGTACAAATACTAAGCGATGAACATGCAAAAAATGAGATTATATATCTTACTTAAAAAACTAAATACACTAAAAAATCAACAATACTTATATAAAAGAAACATCCTATTGACATGTGAAATCGATCCACGCGAGAACACGATATTGACCGTGCTTACGTGATGATCACCGATGCTTTCCAAGCGAACAACAAAGATTCCTTATTTGCATGGAGGAGAACCGACGGTTTTCCAAAGCAAAACAACAAAGATCCACCAAACTGATAGTGGAGATGAATCACGAAAAGAGAGAACAAAATAGATAAAAAATAAACAAGTAAATTGAGTTAGTTCGATTGGTCCCACTACTAAAAAACCCTCATAGAGACTGGCTTATAGGTGCCAGTTTATTTAAAACCAGGACCTATTGGCCACCTTTCGCGAACTAAAAAATAAAGAACCAAAGAACCAACACCTTTGAACAATAATAGGTACCGATTCTAAAGAAAAGCCAGCACATATACTATTTGTATCAGTTTTTTTAAAAAACAATACCTATAATATATTATAGATGTCTGTTTCCTTAAAAAATCGACACCTACGATTTGAGCCGAGCCGGCAAAAAGTTGAGCCGAGCCGTGAAGCCCATGACAAGGAGATAAGGTCCAGATCGATCGCCTCTCTCTCGGTCCCCGATCCCTCTCTCTCACTCTCCCCTCTCTCTCTATCTCGGTCCCTCTCTCTCTCGTTGTCCCCTCTCTCCCTCTCTCTCTTATAGAGTTTCCAATCGGCACATATAGAAACTGGCACCTTTCCAATCGGCTATGCACCTTATATATACAGGTGTGCTCCGGTCTTTAGCAAATATATTCGGTCCACATATACAGAATCTATCAAGTGACGATTTGGCAAAACCTTATCTCTAACTTAAAAAGCTGACATACCATATGCAGTTCGGTTTGGTCCTCCTCATGATGTACGCGCCGCCTAGTATTTTTTGCAGTACAGGCCTCGCGCGCGTGGTCCGTCGTAGATGCACCTCCATGCAGATATACAACATACGCATAGCCTGGTGAAGCAGTCCATCGTGCATGAATCTTCGAAGCCATCAATCTGCTGCTCTAGCTGCACTTCTCTCCAAATAATAGTATTATACCTGCACTTAAAAAGACCAAACCCCCAAATAAAATATTCAAATCACCCAACTATCCATTAAAAATAATCTGGCCATCCCAACAACCTAATCGACCAAATTACATAGTTAACATATGTCCATATGTTTTTCATAATATATTATTAGTTTCACCAAAAACACTATAATTAATAAAATTCTCTTAGGACGATGCTTCAAACAATACACCAGCCATAACGTTATCAAGCTTCATGCCATATGTTAGGATAATACTTTTTAAAATACCTTTCGTTCAAAGCTTTAGATAATCTCATATGAAGACTGCACAAAACATAAATTTTCAGGAACAATCTCTACAATTTTATATGGATCTTTTTAACTTGATGACCACTTGCCAAATTTACTATTCCTGGTTCCAATAGACAAAATCGTTTTTCATACCAATTCACCTATCTGAAACGATTTTTCTCCCACCTTTTTTTAATAAGCCCTAGCTACTCTTTATTTTTCTTTCTCAATTTCTGTCAAGGTTTTTTTCCTCAGAAACGTCATGTATCCTGTCCATCATTAAATTTCTATGATCTACAGCTGACAAATCATTTTGCCTGGATATTCTAAGAGCTTGTAAATTATCCTCCACATGTAACACTACCTCCTGTCCATACACTAGCTTATACAGTATCACTTGAGTTGCATCATGCTTAGATATCCGATGAGCCCATAGAGCTTCTGACAGCACCTCATGCCACCTTGGATACTCCTCTACTTTTTTTATAAGCTTAATCAAAACTTTATTACTAGATTCAGCTTGTTCATTTTGAGCATAATAAGACGACGAATTCAGAAATTTAATTCTAATAGATTTGGCAAACTCACTAAATTGATGTGACATAAAATAAGCCCCTGTAGTTAAGTTTGGGGTATGCCGAATCTATAAATAATATGCTCTAATATAAAATTAATCACTTCTTTCTAAATCATATTTTTTCAAAAGAACTGTTTCTATCCATTTGATGAAATAATCAGTAGCTACTAGGACCAAGCGATATGCGATATAGAAGATGCAAAATGTATCTCACCTATAAAATCTAAAGTCCATCCTCTAAATGGCCACAGCTTAACAATAGAATGCAACATAGCTGCAGGTGCTAACTGAATATTTTCAAACCTTTGACACACCTCATATCCCTTGTAATAATGAAAACAATCCTCTAGCATAGTCGGCCAATAAAAACCCGCTCTTTTCAATAACCATTACATCTTATAAGTCGATTGGTGTGTCCCACAAATTCTTTCATGTATCTATTCCATGGCTACTTTAGACTGATCAGGAACTAAACATTTTAAAAAGTAAACCATCTATAGTTCGGCAATACAATTCATCATCTAACAAAATATATTTTAAAGCTTATTGCCAAACTTTCCTATCCCTTGATTGACTTGGGTCTCTCAAATAATTAACTAAAGAACTCCTCCAATCAACTCCAATCAACTGGATCATCTCCTACTAACCCGGTTATTCCCTGTTGATGGACCGAACCAGTATTTCCTTGTACGGTCAGATCGTTAATTATGTAAGCCTATCATGCCTCTCATCAAATCAACTCCAATAGTAACAAATGCCAGCTTATTTATTACAAAGAACACTTCCCTGTCAACATGATAGCCAGATGCCTGCCATGCTAAGTAATTTGCTCTACCATTATCCTCTTTAGAAATGTGGCGAATAGTAAAATGTCAAGCAATTTAATTACATCTAAACATCGATCCAAATAGCTACTCTCTCGATCTTGTTTAATTTTACCTTTCTGACAAGTTTGGGAAAATTAAGGATTGAGTGAAATATCTAGTTTGCCCTTCCAGTGAACCTCACTTGCCCTGACGTAGCTGCGCCTTTCCCAACCTGTGATGGCAGTGAAGAACTGTCTCTACACGATCGCTGGTCATGGCGGTTGATGTGACCCTGGCTACTATGGATACAACTGTTGCTCACATCATAAGTTAACAGGAAGACATCAAGATCAAGCTTCAAAAATTCTGGTATTTAATTCGTCCAGCTCTAACAACGTTGAATTCAAACAACCGCCAAATATGCATACGTGCTTCGATTTGGGTCCATGAGTACTTGATGAAAAACTCTGAGAGTCCTCTTTCCAACGGATCCAGCCTCATCTCAAAATTCTATCTCAATCAGCTGCAATCACAGAAACAAGATTACATCACCTATAATAGGCATATGGGCTTGTAATTTTATGTGGGATCCCGTCCCAAGTGGGGTGCGCCCCAACCTGGTGGAGCACAACTCTAGGGAGCCCTAGGTCGTCCTCCCACCTCCTTACATAGCTAGCTACCCCCTCATGGTTTCTGGGTTTTGTTAGAGTAACTTTTAGCTATTGCTACTTTACCTTATAGTTACGTGTGTCGGCTAGACCACCTAATTACTCGTCTTCAGAACCTCAATTTATCATTTGTATTCAGTTGTTACTTGCAATTCAGATTGCTTTTATCTTGTTCTTGCTTGTTTCTTCAATTTGCTTGCAGAAATAAGGTTGATCTACATCGGCAAGATCAACAACCCACGAAGAGGTGTATCGATTGCTAAGGCACAACACAACAACGTCTCGTATGGTTGTAGTTGGATCGTCAATGTTTCTTCCAAATCGTAGTTATCATCCACTCACCGAAAGATCGCGCCAATCAAAGCCATGAGCTTGTCAAGTGGAGCTCAGGGTTTATCAAGTGGTATTAGAGCTTTTGTGGCTCGATGAGTTTTTTTATCTACCAACCTAAAAAAGCCTAAAAAGTTACATCCATTACCTAGCCATATTTGTGCTGCTGCATTAGTCTTTTCAGTTTTTGCTTTGTTGAGTTTACATTGCATTGTCGCGTTGTGTTGCTGGTCTTAGTGTCTAGTTTGTTTAGAGTTTTGAGTTCTTGTCACGTCTAGTACCACTGTCATCGCCGCCGCCATGTATTTGTTGTCATCGGGAACTTCGAAAACAGAATCACCTCGCTATGACGATTCTATTTTTATAGTTTTGAGAAGTTTTTGTTGGTCAGTTTTGAAGTTGCATCTAGGTTTTGCTAAGTTTTTGGTTTTGCCCGTGAGGGAAACAGATTTAGCCGTGCTTGTGTCCTGGGCGAGAGGAGGAAGAAGAGTTACCAAATCGGTTTTTGGAAGTATGCAAGTTTGATCTGGAAAGAAATAGTAGATTGGATTGTTGAAAATCAGTTTCCCTTTTTCTCCCACCAAATTCGGACTCTTAAGGTTGTGTCGTATCCTTCCACTCCTCACCCACCACCACCGTGAGGAGGCCGAGTCTGACTCCCTCCCTATCCTCTTGGTTCAATCTATACCATCCCCATTGTTCATACTCAAATTCGATGCACCTCCATTATCTGTAGAAAGTTTGCAAAGTAAAATAAATGGTGCTGAGATAAATAAAGGTGAGTATTCTCAAGCTGAGCTACACATGCCCACTTTACATGCTATAGTAGAGCAATCATTAGTGGAACCAATTGCTGATAATTTCTTGTCACAAGTTGATTTACTTGTTGTTCCTTATGATAAAGAAGAGTTGTGTGATAATGCTTCACTTATATCAATGTCACAACTAATGAATGAACATGCTATTTTTAGTGTTAGTTTTTTATGTGCTGATTTTAAGCATGTTGTTCAAATCGCTATTGAAGTTGAGGACTGTGAATTACTATCTTCCTTTAAATACTTTGGGCTATGTTCTGTTTGATGATTTTTGTGAGCTCGATAATTTGAAGGAAAATTATTTGCTCTTTTTGATTTGCTATGTCCAACTAATGCTATTTTTCATATCTTTGATGAAAATAATGATAGAGAAACATATTTGGTGCATAGAGTTTACATATGTTCAGATTTAGAAGCTCCTGTAGCCGTGGCTAAAAATTACAAGCTAGAGGAGCATGTATTGCTAATCATGTTATCTCGAGTTTGTGTTGTTTTGATTTGAAAGAACAGGATGATTCTGAGGAAAAAGAGCAACCGGATCACTCAATATGGTCACCATGCACCCAGGTAGTTGTGTCACATGAGTACTTGACTTCTGAAGAAGGGAAGCAAAATGAGCCACATGCAAAACAATCAAATGTGAAATCTATGTTCTTGTCGTCCATCTCCATTATCAGGTACATTTGTTTCATAAGATATTAATACTATTTGCTAAAAAACTAATAATATTACATGACAAAATTCTGTTGTGTTTGTTCTCATATAGACATTTCTATGGGCAAGATCATGCATTACACGACAAGAACCATATGAAAAAACTGAGGGCGGTTTTCCGTGAAGAAAAGGAGGATGATGTGACCATGGCTACTATGGATACTACCGTTGCTTACATCATAAGTCAACAGAAAGACATCAAGATCAAGCTTCAAAATTCTGAAATCCAATTTGTCCAGCTCTAACAGCGCTAAATGCAAACGACCACCAAATAGCATACGTGCTCCAATTTGAGTTCATGAGTTGATGGAAAGCTCTCGGAGTCCTCTTTCTAACGGATCCAATATCATCTTCAAATTCCATCTCAATCAGCCACAATCACAGAAACAATATGTTGCATAACTTCATTTGGGACCCGGCCTAAGTGAGGTGCGTCCCAACCTAGTGGAGCACGACTCTAGGGAGACCTAGGTCGTCCTCCCACCTCCTTAAATAGCTCGCTACCCCTCAGGGTTTTTGGGTTTTGTTAGATTAAAGCTTTAACCATTGCTACTTTACCTTGTAGTTACGTGTATTGGCTAGATCACATAATTACTCGTCTTCGGAACCCCAACTTATCATTTGTATTCAATTTCTATTTGTAATTTAGATTGCTTATATCTTGTTTTTGCTTGTTTCTTCGATTTGCTTGCAGAATAATGTTGATCTGCACTGGCAAGATCAACAACCCATGAAGAGGTGTATCGATCGCTAAGACGTAACACTGTAACGTCTTGTACGGTTGTAGTTGGATCATCAACGTTTGTTCCAAATCATAGTTATCATTCACTCACCGAAAGATCGGGTCAATCAAAGCAGGGGAGCTCAGGTTCATCAGCGGTGAACCCCAACGGCAGCAGCTCTACCCGGGCGACGGCGACGAACCCTGATGATGGTAGCTCTCATAGACAACGGCGATGAAACCTCAACAGTCAACAGCGACAGCTCTCCCCGGCGACGGCGACGAACTAGACCCCAAAGTCCTCTTCGCCGTCACAGCCACCTCTAGCGATGCATCTAATCAAAAAGCTCAAGAATCAAGAAAGGTTGCGTCGAGAACCTCAAGAATCTCGCCGGCTGGAATCGCAGTACTGTAATTAAAATCGATTTTACATACACAATGAAAGAACTAGAATAAGAAATATTCTGAATTAGAGTACCCTGACACTCTTTCTGAATGTGCTGATTTTTTCTGAATGTACAGAAGAAAGAGTACGTGGTAAGTACTGATTTTTTTTTTGAATTAGAGTACTCAGAAAGTCAGAAGCTTTGATTGAATTTTTCTGAATTGAAGTACTCAGAAACCTTGGAGTAATTAGACTGAATTGGACTATTGACATTTAAGATACCTTGATTGATGTCTGAAAGGAGTCCAAAAGTACATGGTATTTTCAGTTTACCTTCAGTATATCCAAAAGCACATGATGCTCATGAAGCATCAGATATCTGAATATAACTTCATTATTTTCACATTGCTCATGCAATCAGTAGTTTCAGTATATTCATTCAGTATAATTCAGATTGTTCCAATTTTCATCACAGAAAAATTCAGATTGTTGAGATGAACAATCTGTCATTCAGAACAATGCAATGGCAGTTGGCGCTTGTTTATTGCCATTAGAACAAAGAGAACGTCTGATTAATCAAACTGACATTTAGACTCCATCTGAACAAATAATGATCCATCAGAAAAAAGAAAACATTCTAATCCGTTATTCCAATTGGCATTACAGACACAATTCCAATTTTACTGACACAATACAAATTTGTCATGTTGACGTGATTCTACGGGCACCACTCTAGAATTTCTTGATGGAATTCAAATTTGTCATGCTCACATGGCAAATATCTACCCCAAAACAAAGACTTTTCCTAACCGTGGAGTGCTTGGAGCCTCATCGACATAAAGTCGCCGCGTTGGATCACCACATGCTGGATGTAACTCGCCGGGACATCAGAATCCAGTGTGGTAATAAGGAAGTTGGCTTGGACATGGAGTAGTACCTGCATTTCTTAGGAAACAGGTCTGAATTTCTTAATCTACGAACAAGAATCAGCTGAGAAAGGTGCATCTTGAAAGAACAAGCTAATTAGTCCTGGAGTAGAACTACAATTCACAACTAGAGAATCATCAATGGATTTCCTGTAAGAAATTTACCTCATGTTTAGAAGACCTCATCTCTGAAACATCTCTGGAACTGGAGTATCAAAATTCACAGCTTTCAGTATGATTTAACCAAAGAAAGGTGTACTCTGCTTCACTTATGAGTAAGCTATCAGTTGTACTGCAAGCTACTCCAGTGTCTATAGTCTATTATCTATCAAAACTATTTGTACTCTGTGAACTTACAGTGTACAAAATTCACAAGAAGGAGATCCATCATCCATCTCATTCATCAGGATGTCAGTTTAATGCAGGTACTCAGAGAGGATATGGTACTGCAAAACAAAATTCAGAGTTCAGAGCAAGCAGGAGTATCAACTTCAGAGAAAATAAAACTTCAGAACAAAATTCACAATGCAAGAGAGTGAACCTTGGTGATGCACAACGATGCCAGGTTCGTCGATGCCAAGATGTTGCTCGAGATGATGCTTACCAGGCTCGTCTCGTCTGGGTTGTCTGCAACAGCAACAAGATAATCAACCTCCCATCACCATGGTCGCATATGACAAAAGTTGAAGAAATTTTTGAGATTTAGAACGTCAAGAGGAGGATTCTTGGGCGTGTTCGGCCTCCATGGAGAAGAGAAGGTGCAACCGGAGGACGTGGCCAACGGCGTGGAGCTTTTCCCCATCTGTCACCTTGTCCATAGCCTCCGTCTTCTCGGCTTCCTACCTAGTCGGGGACGGCGACGGCAACATGGACCCTCCCCCGTTGTGCTGCTGCTGTGCACAAGTTCGAAGAACGAGGAAGAGATGTGGAGCCGCCGTGAGATACAGCCACGGAGGAGGTGGGGATGACAGCAACACGCGAGAGGCGAGACGGAAGCGGCATGAGGGAGGCGGGGGAACGGATGAGGAAACGGCGGCGAGAGCGAGGAGGAGGCAGGCCATGCGGTGGCGGTGGCTGGGAGAAGAGCATCGATGGAACTTCGCGGTCGCACAGAGGAAGAATTGAACTATGACATCAAATAAAAAAATGATTCGGGATGCGTCAAATAAAAAAAAAGAGAGAGTCTCATATATATTATTATTTTGTTCAAACCTAGTTATTTCCAACACTATTATTATTTCTTTAGTTGTTATAGTTTAGCTATATTATTTATGTAATTAAGAACCTAGGTACACATTAATTTTAATTTAGATATATTCCTATCTTTTGTGCAGTAACTAATTAGACAGCATGATGGAGATTATTTATTAATAGCATATATGCATATTTTTGGTAAATATTATTTTGAAGTACCGATGGATCGACAGAGGACGTATAATATTGGAACAAATTGTCCCAACAACGTGATAAGTTCTCCTCCTTCCTCTAGAGAGGAAGTCTTTAATTGCGTATTATGTGAAGCTGAGAAGAGAACGAGAGTTGAGATGACAGTGAAAGAATGGACGGAATAGGCAAGATCTCCATGTCTTTTGCCCCTTTACTATATCTCATACTTGTTTCTAGGAATACAACGCACCGGAGTAATGGATTCAACCTTTCAAACCATGTGTTTTCATTTTTGAAAGGACAACCTAACAATCTGTTGATAGAAACTCCTCAAAAGTCTTGCAAATCCTAGACAGTTGGATTGCTTTGAGATTCGTGTAATTACAGTAACTCGTTCTTAACCTCTTTATTCCCACTTCATCGCTCACTTTACTTGAGCCCACACCATTGCCACCACCGCTGTCGAGCTCTTCCCGCCACCACGAGCTAGCGTCGGAAGACACCAACGATGCCTATAAGTCTTGCTAGACTGACCTCCTTCCTGAGCCAAGCGGTAGCAAGTGTCCCGCTCCACAGTGATACCTTTGTTGCCCTCTCCTCATAATTGGATGGGATCCCGTGTCCTCGTTGCCAACACCGGCTTAGTAATTATGACCGACCAGCGTTGGCAGTGTCGGTGCCATCTCACCGCCCACCCATTCGGCCTCCCACCATCAAACCACCACCTCCCATTGCCATCCTCTAAGCCCGATGAACTTCTCTCCTCCTATTCCAACCTAAACCCTAAACTCTAATTGGTTGAGTTGTTGCTGGCCGTAGAGCTGGAGGAGAAGGACCCTGGCACTTGGCTCAAATCCAATGGTGGAGAATCCGCAAGAAATACTCCCCAAAAAATACGTGAAATGAGGGTTAGTTTTTGAAATGAGCGATGATTTAATTGAAAGTACAATAATAAAGCAAATTGTTAGCTAGTGAAGCTCATTTCATCTTATAGTCATTTTAGTAGCCAGCTCATATAATATCGTTTGTTATAATTTTTCCTAGGCCACCACTATTTATGCTCTATAGCTCATAGAAGCCTGCAAATTTTTATATCTTTTATTTTTTGAGTGCTATAGTCTGTATATAAATCTAAAGCTGACTGCGCTTACTCTCTCTCTCTCTTTCTCACTTCTTCATGTTGGATTGTGCTGCCGTGGATTTGTTTATAGCCTACTGAGATATTGTGATTCCTCTATTGATTCAAAATATAAGGGATGTGAAATGAACACTTGCAAAATTTCAGTAACAAAGATACTCTCTCTTAGTCCCATAATATAAGTAATTATGCTAATCGATTAAATAAACTAGTATAAAAGTCAATAAAACATTGTCTTCGATCTCTTTCGCAACAAATTTGAATAGCAAAATCCGTTATATGATAGATTGGAAGGAATAGTATTCCCAATGCTTAACCTCAGCTACATTAAATATATTAAATATATTGTTATATGAAAAAAACTATGATGACAAAAGAGTTCACAAGAGAAAAAACATAAATAAATCATTTCTAAGGCTATTCAGAACTAAGAGTTCACATTTTCTTCTTCCTTCTTTTCCATTCGCACGTTTTTATGAACGGTTAAACGGTGTATTTTTTAAAAATATATAAAAAAATTACTTTAAAAATATATTGATATGTTTTCAAGTTTATTTTAACTAATGTGCATGCGTGAAGGTGGAAGTCGGAAACCTCCATCTTTCAGCGTAGCCCAATACATGAATGGTATATATGTAGGTGTAAAAAACCCTATAAGATAGGTGAAGAGGCGATTGGATGAGAATCTATTATAAAGAAATCACTTATTCGATAATTTGTATTGAGTATGAAAATTAATTGATATTTTTTTGGATTAGGATTATCTTTAGGTTGAGTATGAGGTTATATCCTGCTCAAACCTCAGAAAGTCTTCTCTGTTTTTATTTGTCACACGGAAGCAATTTGATCTGGTACATACATACGTGATGAAATTTTAACAACATTTTCTCTTGTGCTAACAAAAAGAATCATCTTGGCTATAAATACGGATCTAATGGGCATTAGTATGAGCATAAACTAACTAACTAATTAATCAAGCAACTAATAACTAATCATGGCTCCCGCCGCCGCCCCTGTCTCCGCAGCCGCAGATGCGGCGGCGGCGCCCCCGGCGTCGTACACGCCGAGGAACATCCTGATCACCGGCGCGGCGGGGTTCATCGCGTCGCACGTGGCGAACCGGCTGGTGCGCGACCACCCGTCGTACCAGGTGGTGGCGCTCGACAAGCTCGACTACTGCGCCAGCCTCAACAACCTGGCGCCGGCGATGGCGTCGCCCAACTTCGCCTTCGTCCGCGGCGACATCGCTTCCGCCGACCTCGTCCTCCACCTCCTCGTCGGCGAGCGGATCGACACCGTCATGCACTTTGCTGCCCAGACCCACGTCGACAACTCCTTCGGCAACTCGTTCGAGTTCACCAAGAACAACGTGCTCGGCACCCACGTCCTCCTCGAGGCATGCCGCCGCGCCGGCCCCGGCGCCATCAGGAGGTTCATCCACGTCAGCACCGATGAGGTGTACGGCGAGACGGACAGCGACGCGGCGATGGGCAACCATGAAGCGGCCCAGCTGCTGCCCACCAACCCCTACTCCGCATCCAAGGCCGCCGCCGAGATGCTCGTCATGGCGTACGCGCGGTCCTACGGCCTCCCGGCGATCACCACGCGGGGCAACAATGTCTACGGCCCGCACCAATTCCCGGAGAAGTTGGTCCCCAAGTTCATCCTCCTCGCCATGCGCGGTGGCCCGCTCCCCGTCCACGGCGACGGTTCCCACGCCCGGAGCTACCTCTACAGCGAGGACGTAGCCGAGGCGTTCGACGTTGTGCTCCACCGGGGGGAGATCGGCAGCGTGTACAACATCGGCACCACCAGGGAGCGGCGGGTGATCGACGTCGCCCGCCATGTCTGCGGCATGTTCGGGCTCGATCCCGGCAAGGCCATCGAGACGGTGAGCGACCGGCCGTTCAACGACCACCGGTACTTCATCGACGACCAGAAGCTCAAGGCGCTGGGGTGGTCGGAGCGCACGCCGTGGGAGGAGGGGATCAAGAAGACGGCGGACTGGTACGTCGAGCATGGCGCCGAGTGGTGGGGCGACGTCTCCGCCGCGCTGCTGCCGCACCCCAGGATGCTCACGCCGCAGCAAAGCTTCGACACCACGGCCATAACCAACTTTGATTTCAAGTGATCATATCATATATACCCGCTATAATTAATTAGGTATGTTCTTAACGCTCTCGATATATCATTATACATCTATCTAGATGAGCTATCAAAAGCTCAATTCAAGTTTAATTGTGACAGTGAAAATTGTGATATTGTGTGTTGCGCAGCGCACGTGAGTTTGCCATCTTTGTATTTGCAATATTTCATTTTCTATTCTGTACAATATTTAGAATACAATTGGGGAACTTGATAAATGAAGTGGATGAATCTAGTTAGGCCAATCAATTACATGTAACAGAGCAAGATTTGGGCTAAACTAAAAGGAGAAGATACTGAAAACAACCTGCACAAAACCCTGCCCCCTCTGTTCATTCTGTTTTACAATCTTGTGCACACTTCAGTTCTTCATTTCAGCATTTGCAATACTTAGGGCCATTTGGCACTACCAACCATTTGGTAGGGTATTTACACTTTTACACTGATTCAATCCAAACTCTACCAATGTACTATCGGGTTTGCCTATGAATTAGTAGGACATATTTTTGGATAAAATCCAAAATGGCCCTTCTTTGACATTTTGTGTATTAGAAGCTCTAAAGACCGCCGAGCTGTCATAACCTATCTCACCAGATCACCAGAGAGCCGTCATATTTTGCCAAGGATGTGTCAGATCCACATCTTCCTTCTCTGAATAATATCGAGGTTGCTGGAGGAGTGGAGAGGGGAGTATGTTAAGGACATAATTTTTTAGCCTATAAAATTGAAGGAGGGGAGAGAGGAGTATGTTAAGGGCATAATTTTTTAGTCTATAAAATTTAAGGCATGGTATAAAGTAAGACGGTTGAATTTTTATTTTGTTAACCTAAAAATAGAAAAAATTAGATTCGTAGGAACGTGAAAGAATTCATGATCTTTGACCCATTATCACTCCTAATTGCACGAGGTTTCTTGGATCATAATGGACAACAGTTTGCATTTTGCAGATACTCGCTTGTAGATCCTGCACTCATCATGTTCATTGTTTGCAGTGCTCCTTCGCTGTTAGCAACCTTCATTGGAATGATAATGTAGAATTTCAGTAACTTCGGTTCAGATTTGCTATGTAGGTTATTTCAGTGACTTCAGTTCAGATTTGCCATGTAGGTTAATCGCATTATTTGTAATGAAGAACAATGCTTTGCTCTTTAAGCACAAGTTGTCATTCTGCAGCTATATTTCCTGAAAAGATCAGGCTTTACTTTAATTACAATAAAAAATTAGAAAATAGTGGGCCCGAGGGTTTGCTTAGTGTGAGAAGAGGTGCAGCTAAGGCTCCCTCCAACCCTTTTGGAATAAGTCAAGTTTGACTCTCTTAAATATAGACGACTTTAATTTATATCCCTCAAACATCATATTAGATATATGAACCTCTAAACAATTAAAACCGATGCAAAATGACTTCCTCGTTAGTTTCGAAGGTGATTTTCGCTGACGTGATGTGTTGACGTGGTCTAACCAGCTTGAGTCAGCATGGTGTGCCCACATGTCAGCAGCCCTTGCTTTTTCTCCCTCACTTTTATCTCCACAGGGTGCACCGCCACCGCCACTGTGATCTCTTACGGTGACCTATGTTGCACGGTACGGAGATACGGATACGATGATATGAAATTTTAGAAAAATAACAATACAAGGATACATAGGATACATTAAGCTAAAAATTTAATTATCATAAAATAGTTAAATAAAATAAATAGTTGATGATTCTAATAAAAATAAATCAATTAGTGCCACTGAAATTCAAATCTACTACTAATACTTATCTGCTGCCGCTAATAAATTAGTGCCACTGAGATTCAAATCTAACAGTAACTAGTAGTTGGTCAGAGATAACTAGTCTAAAGATAAATACACTGCTGGAGAATAGCACGTTTGTTCCGGTTGATAACCCCGTAGTCTCGGTTTTCAAACCGGGACTACGAATCCGGATCGAAGATCGTTATCTTTAGTCTCGGTTCAAATAACCGGGACTAAAAATGCATCTTTACTCCGGTTGGAGCCACCAACCGGGACTAAAGATGGCGGCGCCACGTGGCTAGCTCCTCATCTTTACTCCCGGTTGGTGGCTCCAACCGGACTAAAGTTTTTTAATTTTTAATTTGTTCTCGCTGTTAGCTTGCTGCTGCTTGTTTATATATATATATTTATACATATATATGCAAATATGCATATATATATATATGTCTAAATACATAACATACATATATATGCAAACAACATCAAAATTATTTTTTTCAACGATCAAATACAACAAAATATAACAACAAAATTCACAGATATATACAATAAATTATCCACAAATTTGTTCACACATATATACAACAAAATCGTCCACACTATATATACAACAAAATCCAACTTGAACATCAATTTTCCGCTCGCCGTTGCCGCCAGCTCCCGTTCGCCGCTGCCGCCTTTGTCCCGCTCGCCGCGGGTGAGGAGATGGCGCCCCGCTGCCGCCACCTCCTCTCCTTCCGCCGCCATCTCCTCCCCTTGCTTGCCAAGGGAAGAGGAAGAGGGAGAGGGAGAGAGCTGAGGGGAGAGGGAGAGAGAGCTGAAAATGTGCTAAGTGTTGAATCGGTGGAGAAGACGATGCGTCTTTGGGGATGTATATAGCCATCAATTTTTAGTCCCGGTTGGTGTTATCAACCGGGACTAAAGATAATTTCCCGCTATTTTCAATTCATCTTTAGTCCCGATTGGTGGCACCAATCAGGACTAAAGATAATTTCCCGTTATTTCTAATTCATCTTTAGTTTCGGTTGGTGTCAGTGTCACCAACCGGGACTAAAGATAATTTCCGCTATTTTTCAAATTTATTTGGTCCCGGCTAGGGTTAACAATTAAATAATTTGTAAATAGGGCCAAATTAAATTCATTAAATATAGGTTTAAAATAATATTATTAAATTTAATCAAATATAGATAATCCTAAATATTAATGTGCTCTCCTATATAGTGTTCCTCTTTTGCCCCTCTCTATTTTTCATATTCATCTGAGGTTGTTGTTTTTTGAAAAAAATTGACTTTTTTGTTTTATTTTTTTATATTTTTATGGACTTAGGAGCACACGAGAGGTAAACACATAAAATTTGAGCATAAACAAGCAAAATACGTAGCCTGTGGAAAATTCTGAGGACACGCTCAGAATCGAAAAAGACCTTTTGGGCTCGAAAAGGCAATCTTCTAAGGCTTTTTTGGGCAAAATAAAATTGCCGAACGCGGCAAATCCACGGACGAACGCATCCGAAATTTTTTTCTAATCGATTTTCATATATAGAACGTCTCAATCGGAGTCCGTATGCAAATGTTATGGCCGTTTTAAAAACCGACAGCGACTTAGAGGACGAAACGGGAACAATACGCATAAATCTTGTTACACGCGCATAAACTAGACGTGATGGTCAAGGTTTGAATGTTCTTATCAATATTGTACATCCCTCCGATTTGTATATTATCACCAAAATAATTTTACAAAAGATTTTATATATTGAGAATCATTAGTTAATAACAATATGATGATATGTAATTACAATGTAATGATTAAATTAAAGCTTTCTTCTATCTTCAATCACCCACCCCACATAACACCACACTCTTTGAAATTACAAATCCCCACAAATTAATTTTATACCATTTGAATCAAGTAGCAAAATTTGTATATTTTTATTTGGTTCAGTTAAAAAAAATACACACATTCATGGTGTTACCAACCGACACTAAAGATCAAAATTATCTTTAAAATAGCATCTTTAGTCTCAGTTGGTGTTACCAACCGGGACTAAAGATGGTGTCAGAGGCTATCAGAGGTTGTCAAAGCACTGGACATTTTTAGTCCCGGTTGGTAACACCAACCAGGACAAAAAAAAATGGCATCTTTAGTCCCGGTTGGTGTTACCAACCGGGACTAAAGATGCCCAGCGCTCTGACAATATTAGAACCGAGACTAAAGATGATCTTTAGTCCCGGTTCATGTCACGAACCGAGACTAATGTTCCTATAAATCCGTAGACTTTTTAAACCGGGACTAAAAATAGTTTTTAGTCCCGGATACAATTCAAACCGGGACTATTGTGAATTTTGATACTTCAACCGAAAATGATTTCTCCAGTGATACCTTGTCTGCTGCCGCTAATACCTAATAATAACTAGTAGCTAGCTGGTCAGTGGTCATTCATAAAGTAATAAAGAACTACTGTCTGTCTACTAGTGCCGGCCGGCAGACTCTATCCATATAATCAACCACAGCCACATACTAGTATACTACTGCGTCTATAAAAATCAGACAGAGTGGTGAGGAAAAGTAGTACTGGTATTTACCATCGTCTCGGTACTGATGGTGACGGCGCGTTCCGGCGCGACGGCGAGCTTAGGTGACGGTGACGACGCGGCTGTACGACGGTGGAGCGCGAACATGGCGACTCGACTAGTGCGGCGGTGGAGGCACGGCGGCGGTGGAGCACGAGCACGGCAACTCGGCGAGTGCGATGATGGAGCGTGAGCGTAGCGAATCGGCAAATCTGACGACTCGGCGAGTGTGGCAACTCGGCCGTGCGGCGGTGGAGGCTGGGCGGCGATGGAGTGCGGACGGTGGTGGAGGCCGGGCGACGAGCAGATCAGTTCGAGGGAGAGGTTTGATGGCAACCGAATTGACGCGACGCGGTGTTATCTATATCCCTCCTGTATCCCTCTTTATTTCGATTTTTCACTAAAAAAGGGATACGTCCAGGATACGTGTATCCCCGGTGTATCTCGGCTGTCACACCTATAATTTTAGTCAAATTTTCAGACTATTTTCTGTACAAGTCTCTGTCGAGGAATCAACCAGGGTACACAAAATGACAAATCAATAAACAGATCCAAACGTAAAATGAAGTGTATAATACTTATAGTAGAGGCACTTAGTCCTCACACCCAGAAGAAAGCAACAGCAGAAAGAAGGACGACCCTAGCGAGACTTCAGCTCCACTCCATAGGCAAACTCAACTAGGGTATGAGACTTGCTATTCTAACCTCGTCTTCGACTCAGAAGCACTATACTTCTGAAAAAGAGAAAGATAGCAAGGCTGAGTACAACCACCATACTCAACAAGCCACGTCGAGGATGCAGATGTTTAAGGGGAGACAAAGAGAGGCTTGGGGCTATTTGCATAAATGCAACCGTAAACCTTTCTAGTTTAAAACAGGAAAAAATTGATTTATTAAGTCATGATTAATTCTTCACTGAACAACAGAAAACCACGTTGAACAGGCCCAACCATTTCACCTGAACTAAACCAGTTCCATTATGTTAAATTATTAAAGGTGAGACTAATCATGATGAATCTGGTCGATTGCTCATAACCGCGGGCATGGCTATTCGAATAGTTCTACTCTGATCAGAGGTATACAACTGTACCCACAAGACACAATCCACCATATATCACCGTGTCTGGATGGACACGTTACTCTATGAGTGATCGTGACAAGACCCTTCGCATAACTCCCCCTGACCAAGCGATATCACACTGAGGTTTCGCCCCTACCCCTAAATTCAGGGTAGGCAACCTCTCTTGTGCCTAGGTGAATCCGGAATCAGCATAGACCTTGTCAGGTCAATCCAAACTCCATCACGCCCACCCTTGCCTGGGTACGTCAGCCAGGAAAAGCTACACTACAAGCCATGTATTATTTTTATGTACATCTAAAATTGAGCTCTACATGTTTGTTTACTTTTTCATGTACTGTTTATTTGGCTTTTATTAGGATTTTTCCTCGGTTTACCCGCCAGCATGTAGACTTCACCATTTCAGAGGTTTGTGCTCGCGAAGAAAAGAAGATCGTCTAAAGAAGCAAGGCAAGTCATATTTCCTCCTTGAAGCATATTGAACCTACTTTATAAATGTTTTATCGTTTGCAAATAAAATTACATGTTTTGCTAATTACATGAGAATCGGGATCACCTATCTTCTTGCTTGTGTCGTATTTAATTGATGTCCATTCTTTTCTGACATGGGTGATTAATTTGACTAGCTCGCTGTTGACGAGAAAAACATCACGCACTGGCCTGAGAGATCTACTTAGCTCTAATGCAGGTCCAAATCTTACTTTTGAGGTTCATAGGCGTGCCAGTTGGTTTGATCTTGCAACCAACAAAAAACTACAGAAAGAAAATAGAGTTAAATATATAAATAATAGTCGATCGGGTATAGTCGATGATGTATCGTTTAATATTGAGTCGATGTTGTATGCATAGAATTGGCAAAGGAAAAAATTAAATCTAATCGATCGGCTGTAGATATCCATAACATATAATCTACGTCTCGAAATATGTTTAAATCAAGTGATTGGGATAGATCGCCAGCGTGCCGAGACAGTATAAATTACTTATGTCTAAAAATACTTTAAGACAAAGATTATACGTATGTATAGCATAGCCGATGCCATAAATCTAACTTATATCGGCTAGTACTCCGATACCACTTTATACTAAAATATCAACATAGATTAAATACATTAAACAGGAACCAATCAAGTGTTAAGATAACCTAACAGATTGATAACGAGCTTAATATATTTTATCGCAATGAGATCTTAATATAAAGGGCAGATTTAGCATATCAAGTAAACATATAAGAAAAGAAATAGCTAAACCAGGTAAGATCGGCTGAAACCCCGAATGCTGTCTCTAATAGCAATAATGGAACAAGATAGATATTGTGATTCTGGATAATCCTTAGTAGGTGAGACTCAACTGATGCAACACTAAGCATAAAGAGAAGCATAAGATCTAAACAAGTCGATGAGAGCCTTTCGAGATGGTGGATACACTATATAATCTAGGTCGACGTTGATATCTAACCCTATCGACTGTTGTCTGGTAACAAATGCTAGCCGATCAGGGTTAGACAACAATATTGATCTGGATTATATAACATATATGATAACTCGACGATTTACGTAAACAGGATTAGAGTGGCATGAAGATGGAAGCACTAATCCTGAGAACGCAAGCCGCCATAACAAGCTTTACCTCTTGTCGGAGATCGAACTCGATGCAGCCCAACTCGAAAGCAAGAACTCGTCGAAACAAATGAGAATAAAAAGGTGGCGATGCACCGAAGGTGTATTGAACTGATTGTTGTTTTCCTTACAAAGTCTTTGGCTATATTTATACCAGATACATGATATGTCCTTGTCGGACACGATTTCTATCTCTATTACAATTCAAATTACAGATAAGTCCCCTAGGTGGACTCTTACCAGTCACGATCTATAAGGAAATTATTTAAAACAACCTAACTAATAGATACAATTGCCTTCTTTCGACTTTATCTATATATGGCAATTCTCATGAAGCACTTCAAACGAATCCGATGATGATTCCAATGTTACCTTACCGGAATCGGCTACATTGGCTTACCTTGTCCGATTCGGTATCGGCTGACGAACACTTTAGCCGATTCGGTTATCAGCTGACGAACTCTCTAGCCGATTCGGTCTACAGTTGGCGCGCATTCTGTTTCTGAGAATCCCAATTTTCTCCAAATCGGCTTCAGCCTTAACTCCAAATCCAATGCATGATTTATCAAATTTGGTTGTCAACACCCGCGCCACTCATATTGACCTTGTTAGAATTATTTATGCTTACCCATACTTAATTATCACTAGCTCACTTCTTGGGATAATCACATTAATCATCTTAGTTTCTGATGAGCTACGAGCTCGAAACACCGGACCATGTTTATTGGTCATAATTATCCCACTAAAATATGACTTAATGGTGGGCTGTGGGTGCATGGTTTTGCTTGTTGCACCCATGGCAATTAAGGACAGGTTCGTGAAAAACCCTGGAAGACTTACCGTACTTACCACAAGCAAGAATGGACAACTGCTGGACTTGTAGTGTAGCTTTTTTTGGCTGACGTACCTATGCAAGGGTGGGCATGATGGAGTTTGGATGGACCTGACAAGGTCTATGCGGCTTTCGGATTCACCTAGGCATAAGGGGGGCTACCTATCCTGGATTTTGGGGTATGGGCGAAACCTCGGTGTGGTATCGCTTGGTTAGGGGAAGTTATGTGACTTGTCACGATCACTCGTATGGTAACATGTCCAGCCAAGCACGGTGACATATGTTGGATTATGTCTTGTGGGTACAGTTGTACACCTCTTATCAGAGTAGAATTATTCGAATAGCCATGCTGCGGTTATGGGCGATCGACCGATTCACCGTGATTAGTCTCACATTTAATAATTTGACATAATGGAAATGGTTTAGTTCAGGTGGAATGGTTGGGCCTGTTCAACGTGGTTTTGCATTGCTCGGTGGAGAATTAATCCCGACTAGGGGTGGGCACTCAAACCGAAAACCGAAAAAAATGAACCGCACCGAACCGAACCGAAGTTTACGCTTTTTCGGTTTTTGGTTTCGATTTTGGTTTGGGGTGTTGCGAAAACAACATAATTCGTTCGGGTTCAGTTTTATATGTCCGAAAACCGAACTACCGGAAAAACCGAACTCTTCGGAAAAACCGTTGTTCTTCTTTCTTCACTTCGAAAAACCGAACCAACCTCGATTAACCTCGGAAAAATGCCACCAACCTCGCGCGGCGCAGCGTCGGGCGCCGGCCGCCGGGGTGGGAGGAGTGGCGGCGCTGGGCTGGAGCGGATGGGGATGACGGCGGCGGCGGCGGGGGTGCGGAGAGGGTCGGCGGCGCGCACGGCACGCGGCGGCGCTCGGGCGCGAGGAGCGGTCGCTGCGGCGCTCGAGCACGAGGCGGCACGCCGGCGCTCGGCGCGGAGGGTGCAGCACGGCGGCAGCGGCGCGAGGGGACGGCGCTCGGGCGCGACGCCGCGGAGGGCGGCACGGTGGCGCTCGGGCGTGGTCCGCGCGGAGGGGCGGCGGCGGCAGCGAGCACGGAGGGGGCGGCGGCGGCGGCGGGCGCGGAGGGGTCCGGCGGCGGCGCTCGAGCGCGGAGGGGGCCAACGGCGGTGGTGGGCGCGCCGGCGCTTGGGCGGCGGTAGCTCGGCTTGTTCGGTTTTCGGTAAAAACCGAAAAGCGAACCAAAAACCGAACCCGAATCGTGCGGTTTTCATTATTTACGCAAACCGAATGATTTTTACTTCGTACCAAACCGAACTATGCGTAGAAAAAACCAAACCGAATTCTCGGTTAAAACCGATTGCCCACCCCTAATCATGACTTAATAAATCAACTTTTTCCTTTTTTTAAACTAGAAAGGTTTACGACCGTATTTATGAAAATAGTCCCAAGCCTCTCATTCTCTCCCCTTGCACGTCCGCATCCTCGACGTGGCTTGTTGAGTACGGTGGTTGTACTCACCTTGCTATCTTTCCCTTTCCGAAGTGTAGTGCTTCGAGTCAAAGACGACGTTAGAAGAGCAAGGCTCATACCCCAGTTGAGTTTGCCTGTGGAGTGGAACTGAAGCCCCGCTAGGGTCATCCTTCTTCCGCCTTTCTTTTGGATGTGAGGACTAAGTGCCTCTGCTGTAAGTATTCTATGTTTTATTTTACGTTTTGATCTGTTTATTGATTTCTCATTTTGTGTACCCTGGCTGATTCCTAGACAGGGACTTATACACAAAATAGTCTGGAAATTTGGCCAAATTTCTGGGCGCGACATCGACGTATCCCCGTATCCCATATGGGGACACGACGGGGGTTCACTGTATCGGTGCAACTGAGATGATGACTCTGATGAAAAACGCAGATGCTACGATAGAATAAAACAAAAATTTCTACCGTGCAAACCAGAAAAGCTTGCAAGTAAGGGTTTATAGATCGTTACCGGTTGACGTGCAGCGTAGCAGAAATAGTCAAACTGTTGCTAGCGACTTTGGAAAAGCTTTGCCGATCTTGGAAACGTTCCAGATGACCTCGCCGACCCCGGGTCCGAATCGCCCGACCCCGCCGACCTCGGTTCGTCTCGCCCGACCCCGATGGTGCTTCTGGTTCATCTCGCCCAACCCCACCGAATTCCACATGCGTCGCTCAACCGTCCGATGGCGCTAGGATCTGCCGATGCCAATGACTTCGCGCCGATTCGCTCGGCCTTCCGAACTCCCGACCGCCCAACCCAACCGCCGAGTTGAATTCAGCTAGTTGGATCTCAATGATATTCAATGCCGCTGAATAACACCGCAACGTAGCGTTGTCTCTACCGGTATCCACACATCCAGGGATGGAATCGCCGAATTCCTTTTGTGCTAGCACTCGACTCATGGCTAGGGTTTCGCTCAAAAGTCGGCGACTTGGGTTTCCGTGGAGAATCTTGACCCGACGACTTGGAGTTGCGCTGGTGTTCTATATTGTGTCTATCCATCGATCTCCATCCCACGAGCCTCTATATAAGGGTTGGCCGACTGGGCCTTGTGGCCCATCGGGACTCTACATTCAATCGGATCTCTATCCGAACTGAGTCATACCCGAGTCAAACTCAAATACATGTTCCATCCCGTTAAGTGTGCGACCCTGTAGGTTCAGGTATACTTGGTTCCGACCCGAGTACAACTCGGCCTACCCGTCAACGGCGGTCCCTAGCAGAATGTTTTGACACCAAAGTATACAAGAAGATCATATCGTCTGAACCTATGATGTGTGTACAAATCCCTTTGCCTCACGATATCAATTAAGCTATAGGCAAGACTCGTGCCATCCTATCAATAGCTTAATTATTCACTCGATCTTGTATTGGATTACTTATCTGTTGATTGACTCCTCAATCAACTCGGCATGGCCATGCATTTCCATAATCCATTACATCGAGGGGTCCAGAGATATCTCTCCCAAAGGAGGGGCAAATTCCATCTTGATCATTCACATCCCACTACATGTTTAATATCAAACCCGAAGACTACTTTTATAACTACCCAGTTACGGAATAGCGTTTGATAGTCCCTAAGTAAGCCATTACACATGTTGGAATTCATGATGATCTCAGGTCTAAGGACTCTGCACCAACACTACTTGAGATCAACTAATGGCACATTAATTCCCTGTAGTGTCTCAAGGTGGGTCTATCCAATAATGTGTTCTCTAACACATGTTCACGTTTATTGATTTGGTATCTTCATACCATGATCTATGAGACATGATCATCAATCAATAAACATGTTGATCTTAGAATCATATTTGTTTTATAGATATGATATATGATCAGGGATCATTTAGAAATAGATTCATACATAAAGAGTCTCATAAATAAGTCACATACTTATTGATCAATATAAGTTGTCTATTTCATGAAACTAAATAACACTTTATTCATTGATCCATAAACTTTGACCATGATATCCAACATCTCCATGTTGCCTCTAGGGCATGTCACTAATAGACTCCTTCGGCCTGGAGGCCCATTGTTTCTTGTCTTGCCTCGTCGATCTCACGTGTAGCCACCTGATCTTGGAGGAGGAGAGCTCCGACACGAGGGAGGCGGAAGAGGTCGCATAATCGGCGGCACAGAGGACGGAGACAAGGGGCACCCTAACCCCCTCCCATTAACAGAGGAGAGCAACGTGGTGGCTACCATCGAGCTCGGCGGGGAAGGGCATCAGGAAGGACGAGGCCCCTCCGCCTCATCCCCCCTACACATGTCGTCCCCCCTCTCTCTCATTCCCTCTCTACCCATGCTCTCTCTCCCCATCATCTTCTCGACGATGCAACAGGGTGGCTGCTGGGCAGTAGCAGGCGACGACGGTGAAGGAGCTCGGGGAGCACGCACGGCGGCGACGGCATCCCTTAAGCCTCATCCGTGTGACGTCTTCATCCTCGACACCGAGTCATGGCAGCTCGTCGATGACGCGGCAGGTGCGCCCAGTGGCTAAGGGTCGCGATGCCGCTGGATCTGCCTCCCTTGCCGAGCTTAAGCCTCCAAAGCTACACGCCTGCCTCGAACCCGACCTCTTCCTGTCGGTAAATGCGAGAGCGGCACCCATAGGCCACCACCGTCTCTAGCAGCTGGCCTCCACTGGCTCCCCCATCTCCTCACTGGTTTTCTCTACCACCACCACCACCACCGACCGGCTCACCTATCTAGCTCGACCGCCTGCCGCCACGGTGGTCGCCGTCGAGCTCGGTGGGGAAGGGCCACAGGAAGAACGAGGCAGGACGAGGCCGCACCACTGCTCCGCCTCTAGCCTCGAGGCCACGCAGCTGCTATGCGTCAGGTCCACCGTTGCCGCTCCGCCTCAAATCTGCGGCATCGCTATGCGTCGGGCCCGTCCAGCCGTTGCTCCACCTTGGGACGCGCCACCGCAGTTCGCCTCAAGTGGTTATGTGCGTGTGTGGGGAAGGAGAGGAAGAAAGAAAGGGAGAGAATAAGCGTGTGGGGAAGGAGGGAAGAAAGAAAGGGAGAGAATAAAGAGAAGTTGACATGTGGGCTCCACATGCCGACTCAGTTGGTTAGACCAAATCAACACGTCACGTTAGTAAAAATGGCCTATAAGATCATCAAGGGAGTTATTTTGCACTGATTTTAATAGTCAGGAGGTTGAAATATTCAGTACTGTAGATTCAACATATATTTGAGAAAGTCAAAGTGGACTTATTCCAACCCCTTTCTCTGAATTTATAGAGCTTTATTTATTGGGCCTTGTTGGCTAAGGCCCATTAGGAAATCCAAATTGAGTCACGTTCAGATCTCATCCAAACATGTCGTTCAATTCTAACTCATTAGGTATGTGATCTCATAGATTTACGTATATCGTTGGTTGCAACTCAAATATATTTTTTCAATCCACGTATCAACAATTAATGGTTCATATTGCAGGACATATAGTATATATAAAAAATCATATCACTAAGCCTTATACTTATAGTGCCTCTATATACGAACCCATTTGTCTCACAGTATCAATAAAGCTTAAGGTAAAATATAGTGTCATCTTTTAAATAGCTCAATCAATTGCTCAATTCTATATTAGAATAATCAGTTAACTATTTCAAAGAACAAAATAACACTTTATTGTTATTTTATTCATAAGCTCATAAACATAAACATATTATGTGATACAATCATCTATATGACTATTTAAACGTTCGTATGTTGCAACTAAATTATACAAAGAGACATCGTGATTGTTTCGATCTTAGACCATTTTGTACCAGCTAATTAAGAGATAATACGTGTTCGTTGTGAGATCTCGTGATATCTAATTAGATCATACTAATGAAACCCCTGTTTTCTAGGACTGGTATAGACCTATGGGTTAATTTGCATAGTCTTAGACCAGTTTCTCATCGGGAGATAGTCTCGGGCGTGACGATATAACTAGCTAAATCGTGCATTGCAATAAAATTTTACAAAGAGACCTCGTAATTGTTTCGATCTTAGACTATTTCATATTACCTAATTAAGAGATAATACTTCCATTAGTCGAATGGTAGAGGTTAGCTTGACATAAATTTCATAAAAACATTTCTCACTGTCTAATCAAAGAGATCATACTTGCATCAGTCGTATTTTTCAGTGCTTAGCTTGATACACAGTCCATCAACCTTATTATATGGAGCCTCATACACTACCGGAGAAAGCCACACTAGTCCCAGTTCATAACCCTCAATAGTCCCGGTTGTCAAACCGGGACTACAAATCCGGGACTAGAGATGGACGACCTCTAGTCCCGGTTAAATAACCAGGACAAGAGTGCATCTTTAGTCCCGGTTGATGGCAACAACCGGGACTAAAGATGGCGGAGCCACGTGGCCGGATGCGCCATAGTTAGTCCCGGTTGGTGGCTCCAACCGGGACTAAAGATGGCGCATCCGGCCACGTGGCTCCGCCATCTTTAGTCCCAGTTGTTACCATCAACCGGGACTAAAGAATTTTTTATATTTTTTTAATTTTATTCTTTCTCCAACAGTGCTACATACTACATATTACACACATATACATATTTTACACATATATATTTATACATATATTATATAATATATATTTATAAATATATAAGTTACACATATAAATGAACTTAAGAAAGTAAATATATACATGTAATATATTACCAAAACATATACACATATGTACAATATCCATATATATTTCGTATGTTATAAAACATTGTCTATTTGTGGATCCGGTGGTTAAGTTACTTAAATTAAAATAGAACTCTCCCGTGGGATCAATGATCTGCTCGTTTATAAATTCCATCAATTCTTCCTGAGCGACTTGTATGAAAGTCTCGTGGGGGAGGTTGTCTCTTACTTGCATAAGCTTCCATTAATTCGATCAAACGAGAAATAAATATATGAAGTGAATAAGAAATCAAGACATAATGTATGAATGGCTATTATACATACATCTATATCGTCGATAGTTGTCACATCGGTCACAAAGCGGTGAATATAGTCGCAGACGTAGTATCCGCATAAGTTGATGCCCTGCGACTGTTTTGCACGCTAAAGAAGAAACGACGACAGATTTAATATACATTTTATATTTTACAACAAAGTAATAATTCAAAACAACTTTGGAGCATGTTACTCACTGGAAAGTTCATCCTCACGAAGAGCTTATCTTTCCAATTTCCGCGAACATTAGTCCGAAGCCATTCCCATGCCCTACGTGCAATTGAAAGTTAGCTAGTAATTATCAGAGAACCGCATATATGCAATAGCTAGCAAGTAAGATGGCATTACCTATTTAGCAGTTCAAATATCTTTGCGTACGTGGGCTCTGGTTTATCCATTGAGTCAAAGACATGGATCCGCGAGTTATCCATGTCAATTACTAACAGAACCCAGTGAAATCTGCAAATTGGTTTAGATGACACATATGAAAATTTATGTATGCACACGGGATTGAAATTGGTACGGTAGGAAGAAAATACTTACCCAGTGTTGTAGGGCAGAAGGATAAATGACCGAAAGTGGTTTATCACCAGCGACTTGTAAATGTTGTCCAGTGTTGGATCAGGAAAATGATCAACCAATACGCCGTTGATTTTGCGTGGATCCATGAATCCATGTTTGCTACAGTCGTGCATGTTGCAGTATTGAATCGCCATTCTACAACGGTTAAAAAGAATTTTAGTCAGCTAAATACAAGAAGGTAAGAAACGAAATAACAGAACGATACTTACAGAGCCCGCGTGGCTAGAAGTGAGACGTCGAGGGCATCAAGCTAGTACAGGTCGAATATGTCTTCGAATCAGATATAGAAGTCGTCATCTCCATCGACAAAATAGTACCGTGAATATTTGCCCGTTACCATCTTTCCACCCTTGCTGGATTCTTGCATGTACCACTTGTGGAAGCGGTACATCTGTGTTGGTAGCTTTTTCACTTGATCCGGCTTTACAAGAGGCTTTCCAAGTTTGAACTTGTATTTCAACGGAGCCTTCGCAAGGGGAGCACGGCCGTGTAATTGATCCATTGAAATTCCACCGATTCCATAAATTGTCTTAAGTCGATCGACATTTGGAACACCGAACCGAGGTACATCTTTGCCCGTTCTCTTCGCCTTGACAGCCTTCCGAATAGTCTTGTCGTAGTCGGACTGCGGTTGAGGTTGTGGTTTAGGCTGTGGCGTTAGGTACGTCTTCTTGAAGAAGTCCTTGGTCTCCTGGGGGATTTCAGGAGGCTTCTCAGGAGACTTCTTTCTGAAGTGAGCCCTGACTTCAACTTGGACGGCTTCTTCAAGCTCCTTTGGAGTCTTCTCGTATGAAAGCTTCTGTGCGGGTGGCGGCGTCTTCTCAATTCTTTGAATCTTTCTTCTTGGACGACCGCTTGATATTGACGGCGTGCTCTTTGATGATGACCGTTTAGGAGTCGGTGCTCGTTGTGGCGACGGAGGAGGGTTGGAAGGCGGTGGAGTTGGAGACGACCGTTTAGGAGTCGGTGCTCGTGGAGGCGATGCAGGAGGTGGAGGAGGCGGAGACGGTGAAGGAGGCGGAGGAGACGGCCCACGTGGAGGCGGAGGAGACGGCCCACGTGGAGACGGAGGAGACGGCCCATGTCCAGGGAATATTATGAAGATCTTCCTCCGAGAAATATTCCGTGAGCTGTTTCTCCTAGCATCAGCTCCCCGTCTCCTCCGGGGATATCCAGCTCGAGATCTTCATAGCCGCGTTCCACCTGTTCAATTTCAACTTTCGAGTACGCAGGTGGAACGGGTTGGGAGTGGTAGGTGCCGTCTCGTTCTACTAGAATGGCCATGCCCGACGCGACCTATTCGAGAAGATTGTTTATTAGTTAGTGTTGAACATTGATTGACAAGTTATTCAACGAAATATACGTACAACATAAAAGTACGAATATACCTTTATTGTTATGTTCTTTAGCGGAATGTGCAGCTCACATGGGGTCCGTTGTGTGATGTCATCAACGGGGCATGGCGGACCCGGTTCAGCTTGTGGGGCCAAATCGCCTTCATTTCCAGTTGAAGCCTAGCTGCTGCAGTTGAGCGGCTGTTGTTGGATCCGGCTGTTGGCTAACCCAATGGCTCCGCTCCTCTGCCAACCTTATGGTTAGCCTTTCGTCCACAATCTGATCATTCTGCGAGAGCTTCATTTCCATCTCAGCGAACCTCGCATCGTGCTCTCGCTTTGACCTCATTCGGCTCTTGTATGTGTTGACGTCAGCTTGGAACCCGTATTTCCAGGGGACGACGCCTTTTCCTCGCGTTCGCCCCGGGTGCTCTGGGTTTTGGAGGGCGAGCGCTAGCTCGTCCTTCTCTCTGTCGAGCCCGAACGCGCCCGGAAGTGGCCTGCGGCCTTCCTCTAACCTCGGTCCGCTTCTTGAATTTCATCACCAAAGATAATTGTGCCATCGACGGGATTAATTGAGCTGCCGTGAGCATAAAACCAGTGCTTTGCTCGTTCCGGCCAGGTGGCTGTGCTTGGAACGATACCTCGCGCTTCCAGGTCGGCTTCCATTTTCTCCCATTTCTCCATTGCTTTTTTATAGCCGCCTGACCCAAGCTTGTGATGGTATTTCTTTTTAGCTGCGTTGGCTTTGTTCTTTTCTATGATAGCTTGTGCTTCTTCCCCAGTCTTGTGTTCAACAAAAGCATCCCAATGATCTCTGAGATTGGGAACTTGTCAAAGTCAGGGGTCTGGCCCTTTAGGATATATTTCTTGTGTAACTCTTTCTTGTAGTTCCTGAAGAGCTCTGCCATTTTCTTTAACGTCCATTCCTTGACCCTTGCGTGTTGTGAGTCTGGGATGGTAAACGTTTGCAGCATTGTAGTCCACAACATTTCTTTCTCTGAGTCTGGGAGATAGCTCTGCTCATCTCCTCCTGTCCTTGATCGCCTCCAGTTGGCAATTCTTACGGGCACGTGATCCCTCACCACCCATCCGCTGTGCGCCACAAACTTTCTTGCGGCGTCCTCTGGGGCAATAGGGCGACCGTCAGATTCTACCTCCGTTATGACATGTCGACCCTCTATGCGCTTGTTGAGACCGTGTTGCCCGCGTGCCCTCTTCTGTCCAGCGGAGGCGGAGGCGGAGTCCTCATTCTCCTCATCGTTCCCCTGCTCATCCCCCTCCTCGTTGAGGTATTGATTTGTATCTTCATTCCCCTCCTCGTTGTAAACCTCTGTTCCTCATTCGATCTCATCATGGAGAAGCTATTCCTCGTTACGATCCGCCATTTGATTGTTGTGGGTTGAGGACTTAATCAAAGAATTCTGAAAAAAAATTATTCGATTAATACATGTATCAATTATTCAGAAAAATCATGTATGTCTAGATAAAAAAAGACAAAACGAAGAAGATGGATTCAGAATCATATATTATCTCAATTGTAGAAAAGACTTGTGAACAAGATCATGTTCTATATTTTCCTTTTTCTCTTTTTTTCTCTTTGCTAGAACACGACCGACCGACCGTTCATTATATCATTTATGTCCGTGAGTATGTTCATCTGGAGGAGAGGAGAGAAAGAGAGGAGAATGATGTGAGGGAGATAAGGAGGATGGGAGTTGAAGTGGAGAGGAAATGAAAGATAGAGGAAAGGAGACGTCCATTCGTCCACGTTCGTTCGTCCGTTCGTGAACGTCCGTTCGTCCACGACCGAACGAACGAACGAACACTCGTTCATTCGTCCGTCCGTTCGTCTACGACCGTTTGTTGATTTTAGCGTTCTCGTTCGTTCGAAAATACAAAATTCACAATTCACATAAACATTCAAATTTAAATACATATTCAAAATTCTCAACACCATTTACATACAAAAATCATATATTCAAAATACCCATACATACAAAATTCATATATTCAAAATACACATATACTTAAAATTCATAGATTAACATTCACGAGTGCGGCGGCGGCACGAGGATGCGAGAGGCGGCGACGGCGGCATGTAGTGGAGGGCGGCGTGCGGCCGTTTAGGGTTTAGGGGCGGCCGGCTCGGGGGAAGTGGGGAGGCGCAAAGGGAGTGGGCGGCGTGGGGAGGCGGCGGCGGCGGGCTGCGGCGGCGGCGACCGAGACGATGGCGGCGATGGCGATGGCGTCGACGGCGGCCAAACCCTAGCGCATAATGTCGGGAAATCTTTGGGGACGGCGGCGCTAATCTGCGACGGCGACGAAGACGGCGGAGCTAAGGTCCTCCGGCGACGAAGACGGCGTGCTGCGGCGGCGACCTAGGGCTCGGCGACGGCGACGAAGACAAAGACGATGCAGCTCCGAAGTGCGAAAATGGCTAAGTGTTGGATCCCAGTGAGGCCCTTGCTATATATAGTCACGGTGTCATTTGTCCCGGTTGAAGCCAACAACCGGTGAAGATACTTTACTCCCGGTTGGTGGCTCCAACGGACAAGATATGAACATTAGTCCTGGTTGATTGCACCAACCGGGAGTAAAGATGTCGCCCGGTTGGTGGCTTCAACCGGGAGTAAAGATCATATCTTTTGTCCCGGTTGAATCCACCAACCGGACAAAAATGGGGGCAGCCACGTGGCGCAGGTAGGTGGACATCTTTAGTCCCGGTTGGAGCCACCAACTGGGACTAAAGATGTTTTCCCGCGCACTGAAATTCACCTCTAGTCCCGGTTTTTTTACAAACCAGGACTAATTATTACAATGCCCTATTTTATTGTATTCTATATTCATATATAATTATAATGTTCATATGTTGATATATTTTATATTCATATATAATTAACATATGTTTATATATAATTAACATGGTGTTTCACTAAAAGATCAGGTGGATGGGGAACCTACTACTACGGATAGTATCAAGGTTCCTCATGTAATTATAGATCTTGAAGAAGGTCAAGTGGAAGACATGGATCTTTCAGATGTAGATGAATAATATTCAATGATTCAATTTAATTTGCATCGTCCATGCATAAATTTAGCTATGTAACATTTGTCCTCACATATTTTCTCCGCACAATTATTCCTTCGTTATGATCGTTGCATGAGTAAGGGGTGTCCTCATTTGATAGGAGGATACTCGGGTCAACCACCACCGGGAACGGAGGTTGCCCGTCAAACTGATCGTAATCTTCGTCAGTTCTATCCTCGACTCCCACGATTTTCCTTTTGCCTGAGAGAACCACGTGGCGCTTTGGCTCATCGGACCCTTTCCCCTTCTTTGATTTGCTAGCCATGTCCTTGACATAGAAAACTTGTCGTACATCATTGGCAAGGACGAAAGGTTCGTCTGAGTATCCAACCTTGCTCAGGTCGACCGTTGTCATCCCACTTGCATCAATGGTTACGCCTCTACCACTGAGCCTAACACACTGGCACTGAAACAGAGGGACCTTCAGAGGTCCATAGTCCAGCTCCCATATGTCATCGATGTTGCCATAATATGTGCTAGTCGTACCATCGTATCCCATGGCATCGATGCGGACAACGCTGTTCTGATTCGTGCTCTTTAAGTCTTAAGCCCGTGTGTAAAATGTGTATCCATTGATTTCATATGCCTGGAATGTGGTGATCGAGCAAGATGGTCCCCTCGCCAAGAAGGCTAATTGTTGGTCAATGCTCGCGTTGCCCATGAGACGATGTCGTAGCCAAGCAAGGAATGCATCGATGTGATGGCGTGTAATCCAGGCATCCGTCTTACTGATGTTTTCCGAGCGAACAATCGCCAAGTGCTCCTCGATGTAAGGAGCCACCAAGGAAGATTGTTGCAGCACGGTCCAATGTGCTTTCCTGTACAAGTCATTGTCTATGTTCATTATTGCCTTCCTTCCAAGAGTTTCCTTCCCCCGTAGTCTACCTTTATGGCTTGATTCAGGCACCCCGATGGGAAGGAGGTCTTCAATAAAGTCGACGCAAAACTCAATCACCTCCTCTGTTCCATATCCATTGGCGATGCTGACCTCCGGATGCGAACGGTTACGAACGTACTTCTTTAGAACGCCCATATACCTCTTGAAGGGGAACATGTTGGTTAGAAATACCGGACCAAGGATACGGATCTCTTTGACAAGGTGGCATAGGAGATGCGTCATGATATTGAAGAAGGAAGGCGGAAAGATCATCTCAAAGCTGACAAGATATTGGACCACATCATTTTGAAAGTCTTCTAGTCTGTCTGGATCGATGATCTTTTGTGAAATTGCGTTCAGGAAAGCACATAGCTTTGTTATTGTTGCCCGGACATTGTCGGGAAGGATACCTCGAATTATAACGGGAAACAGCTGTGTCATCAGCACGTGGCAGTCATGGGACTTTAGATTTGTGAACTTCTTATCCTTCGTGCTTATTATTCCCTTTATATTCGAGGAGTATCCAGACGGTACCTTGATGCTCTGCAGACAGTCAAACATTATTTCCTTTCTGCCCTGCTCAGAGTGTAGCTGGCTGGACTTAGGTATTGGGCTCCTTTATCCTTTGGTTGCGGGTGAAGGCCGTCGCGTTGTGCCATATGTTTCAGATCGTTACGTGCCTCAAGTGTATCTTTTGATTTTCCGTATACACCTAGGAAGCCAAGCAAGTTTACGCAAAGGTTCTTGGTGAGGTGCATCACGTTGATTGCGTGGCGGACGTCATGGATTTCCCAGTAGGGCAACTCCCAAAAAATTGACTTCTTCTTCCACATCGCCGCGTGACCACCTTCACTTGCTATAGATTGGTTGTCGGGTCCCTTTCCAAATACTACTTTGAGGTCTTTCACCATGGCAAACACGGCCTTTCCATTGCGATGCTTTGGTTTAGTACGATGGTCTGCCTTTTGATCAAAATGTTTGCCTCTTCTCTAGACAGGGTGGCTTGCAGCAAGAAAGCGACGATGGCCCATGTACACTACCTTCTTACAATGTTTTAGGTACGTACACTCAGTCTCATCCATACAGTGGGTGCAAGCGTTGCACCCCTTGTTTGATTGTCCGGATAGGTTGCCAAGTGCAGGCCAATCATTGATGGTAACAAACAGCAACCTTCGTAGTTTAAATTGTTCCTGTTTATCTTCATCCCACATGGGAACACCTTCTTTCTTCCACAGCAGTTTTAGATCTTTGATCAGCGGTCGTAGGTATACATCGATGTCGTTACCAGGTTGCTTCGGGCCTTGAATAATAACCGGCATCTGAATGTACTTTCGCTTCATGCATAGCCAAGGCGGGAGATTGTAGATACACATCGTCACAGGCCAAGTGCTATGCCCGCTGCTCATCTCTCCAAAAGGATTCATGTCGTCCGTGCTTAAGCCGAACCTTAGGATTCTTGCATCCTCGCCAAAGTCTTCAAATGTTCTGTCGATGTTTCGTCACTGTGACCCATCGGCGGGATGTCTCAGCATACCGTATTGTAGGCGTTCTTCCACGTGCCAACGCATCAATTTTGCATGCTCCTTGTTCCTGAACAGACGCTTCAGCCGTGGTATTATAGAAAAATGCCACATCACCTTAGCAGGAATCCTTTTCTTCAAGGGTTGTCCGTCAACTTCGCCTGGATCATTCCGTCTGATCTTGTATCAAAGTGCTTTACAAACCGGACATGCTTCTAGGTTCTCGTACTCCTCACCACGGTAGAGGATACAATCGTTAGGACATGCGTGTATCTTCTGTACCTTCAATCATAGAGGGCAGACTAACTTCTTAGCCTCGTACGTTGATTCTGGCAATTCGTTTTCCTCTGGAAGAATGTTCTTCACGAGTTTTAGTAACTCGCCAAATGCCTTGTCACTGACACCATTTTTGGCCTTCCATTGTAAGAATTTTAGCGTGATACCTAACTTTTTGTGCCCATGTTCACAGCCTGGGTACAAGGACCTTTTGTGGTCTGCCAACATACGCTCCAATTTCTGCACTTCCTTTGCGCCTTCGCAGTCCCCTTGTACGTCGCGCAACATCTGACCAAGGTCATCGGCACTGTCGTTTTCTTCAGCATCCCCGTCCGCCTCGCCCACTGTATTCTCTTCAAACCCACCGTATTGACCACAGTCCGGAATGTTGTCGTCGTCTTCTTCATCTTCTTCCATTGCAACCCCCACCTCTCCGTACGATGTCCAGCAATTGTAGTGAGGCATGAATCCTGACTGAAGCAAGCGGGCATGAATAATTCTTGATGTAGAATACTGCTTCTCATTTTTGCACTTTTTCCATGGACAACGTATGAAACCCTTATGCTTGTTGGCATCGGCCACACTCAAAAAATAATGGACGCCTTGAATAAACTCTCTCGACCGTCGATCCGCGTTGTACATCCATTGCCGATCCATCTACATGGAATGCACAAAAATCGTAAGAAAATTCCACGAAATTCAAATCATTTAAATATTATTATAATACTTATATATATATAATCAGACAATTATTATATATTAATCCAATATACGTAATGTGTTGTTCTAAAAAATAGAATTATTTTTAAAAGGTCTTTTAAAGTAATAAACATAAAATTAATTAATTATTTTGCATCTATTTTAAAAGGTCCTTTGTCATCTATTTTATAACTTTTTTGTCCAAAAGATTCTCTCTCATCATTTTCCATAAATATTTTTTGAGATAAAATTGTACGGACAAAATTCCTATAAATGTTACGTGCTAAGCTTATTTTTCTTCTTCTTTATTTTCCCCAACTTTTTTCTCAACACAATATAATGTGCTTAGCAAAATAATTAGTCCAAACAAAATTTCTCTCCCCTCATGTTTAAAAAAAATCTAGAGATGATTAATGTATAGAAAACAACCGTAAAATACAAAGTGCTAAGCATAGATCATAAGAGGAAGAAATTGCTGACCTTGTAGATAGCAAAGATTTGTGTATTATCACCAAAACAATATCACAAAAAATTTTAGCAGCACATCCCCTCTAGCTAGAGAAAAATTTTGAAGACAAGTGTAGCAGGCTCGGGCTGGAGGAGGAAGAAGGAGTATAAAAAGCAAGTCATCTTTAGTCCCGGTTGGTGTTACCAATCGGCACTAAAGATGCCCGGCGCTCTGACAACATTTGAACCGGGACTAGAGGTGATCTTTAGTCCCGGTTCGTGACATGAACCGGACTAAAATTTCTAGAGAGCCGTTAAATTTTCTCTAGTCCTGGTACAACTCAAACCGAGACTACTGTAGTTTTTGTTACTTAAATCAATGATGGTTTCTCCCAGTAGTGACATGACATTGGTGGTGGCGGCCACCACCACTGGGACATGTCATTAAACTCAGAAACAAAAGCCAAACAAGTTAACAAAGTGCATATGCGTAAAATGCCATGCACGTGTATTGTTCCATGCATCATTTGTGTTTGCCGCACTTTGACGCCGTCGGTGACGGCGGGCGTGCCGTTGCCAGGCGGCGGCGCGAACTGCAGCCAACAGTCGTACTCGTAGTAGTAGGTCGTCTTTGTCGGCCAGAACCTGTATGTGAGCGTCGTCCTCACCCTGACGTCGAGGTTGAACACCCCCTCGGCGCGCTCCCTCGCGAACGCCTCCGCCACGGCGTCGCTCACGTTGCTCGCCCGCCCGCGCAGCGCCGGGTACACCATGCGGTGGCGCCTCGTCCGCAGCTTGAAGCTGGGCAGCGTGTCGTCGGAGGGGCCGAGCTTGGCGCCGCCGTAGTAGAGACCCGCGGTGAGGTGGCCGAAGCGGATGCGGAAGATGCGGTGGTCGTTGAAGAAGGACATGTTGAGCGCCAGGTCGTAGCGCAGCACGGTGGCGTTGCTGCTGCCTGCCGGTTCTGGTGCCGGAGCCTGGGCGAGGTCGAAGACGGCGAGGGCGGCGGCGTCGATGTGGGGGCGGACCTTGTAGGGACGGAAGTAGATGGACCAGAGGAGGAAGATGCATAGGAGGGAGCCGATGAAGTTGAGCACCGTCTTGCAGGCGAACTCGGCGACCTTGTCCCCCCATGACTTACGAGGACGACGGCGACGACGACGAGGTCCGGCGGCCTGACCCGTACCTGCTTGCGTGGGAGCCTCGCGGGGTTTAGGCGGGGCGATCTCCGTACCTTCTTCCGGCATGCCGGTGTAAGGTTCAGGCAGGGTGGCCTCCGGCATGCCGGCACTAAAGAAAAAACGGCCAGCTCTAGCCTCAAGCTAGCAAGGGCGATTGAGTTGAGATGAAGAAGCTATTAGTAGCGAAGAAATCACCTGTGAGTACATGGTGCATGAAGCCTTTAGAAATGACATCGACAAGAAGATCAACTCAGGCGAGTCAAGAAAACAAGTGTTTCCAATCCGTCAAGAAATTTAAAGTGTTAGATCTAGACTCCTGAGATTCCGTCAAGAAAACAAAGCATTGACCTGGACCGGGAGAGTCGACTATGAGATCCGAGCCGTCAAGTAAACAAGCACGCTGAATACGAACGGACGGATAAAAAGAAACTAACCGATATATATATTTATAATTTTTTATGATAAAGGATGTATCTCAACAGAGATATTTTAGTTTGTAATGATTTTATCAATTTAAAGATATACCAATTTAATATTTTAAAAATGTTTATGGCGTTAGAGTATGTGTGTGTATGCATATATCTGAGCGTTCTTATCATGTTTATTAAAAAAAGTAAACAACCGCAGATCTTGAGTGGAGATCCGCGTCAAGAAACAAAATTAGTTGACCTAAGCCGGATCGAGATCGATATGGAGTCATTGTTTTTCTTTCTTTTCCTATGATCCCCATCAATCACCTGCACGCCTAACGTCCGATAAAGCTTTAGCTTAGCTAGGACGACGGCAATATAAGGTCATCATCAACCGAGAAGGACGTAGTAGTATAAGCAAATGGGCGACATTTATGTCGAGGAGCCGTCGCCGTGGGACTGCTGCAAGGGCATGATGGACTGCGCGTGGAATTGCGTGCAGTTCTGGACGCAGTTCAGCATCACCTTCATCCTCCTCTGGCTCCACTACCGCCCCGATCGCTTCCACCCCAGAATCGACTCCGCCTTCCTCGCCGCCCTTCACCTCACCGCCGCCGCGCCGTCGCCGGCCAACGCCACGGACCAGCCGAGCTCGAGGCAGCTCGTCTACGACCTCGCTGTCGACCTCAGCTTCCGCAACGCGCACCGCCGCCTCTCCATCCGGTACCTCGACGTCGGCGCCACCGCCTTCTACGGAGACACCAAGCTCGGCCCCGCCGACGACGCGCTCCCGCTGTTCCGCCAGGGCCCCAAGAACACAACCGTACGTACATTTCCTACCGTTTCTTTATAATTTAACTAGCTGCACATTCTGATGATGAAGCTGATGGTGATCTTTGGTGCAGGTGCTGCACCCGGCGTTCCGCGGCACGGCAGCGGTGGACTCCGGCACGGCGGCGGAGCTGGAGCGTGAGGTCGCGGAGGGGACGGTGCACGTGAAGGTGAGTGTGGCGCTGACGCTCATGTACAAGATGTGGTTCGTCAAGGAGGTATTCTTCTACAAGTACGACTGCTGGCTCTGGTTCCCGCCGCCGGCCAACGCCACGCCTGCCGTCTTCGACGCCGGCACGCAGTGCTGGGCCGTCAAGTAGGCGGCCGGCCGGTGATTCATCCATCCGTTGATCGGTTGATGTGGCCTAGGCTAGGCATGGACGTAAGCTGGCGTAGCTGCTGCCAGATGATATATCCTTCCGTCTGTAAGCTAGTGATTTCATTCTCAGTTTCTACTCTACAAAACCAGCGTGTCGTCGTCATACCATTTTTGTGCTCATATGTGTATGTAGTCTCGCGGGGAAAAAGTATATTCAAACATTTCAAACAATCAATCACGACCTGTACTACCTCTTAGATGAGCACCAAAACTTCGGGACACAACGTCTCACAACCAAGTGAAGATTTCGCAAGAATAAAAAATCCATTTTGACCCCTCAGCTTTCGCCAAGATCTGTTTCTTTTTTCCTTCGACCATAATGTTGTGTGTTTTTAGCCTCATTTAGCTCTAACTCTGAGTACCATTTACGGATTTACTTTACTCCTACCAATTATTCCACCCATCCACACAAAACTTTCTGTTGTCATGCATGGTGGGCTATAAAGTGTTTATAGGTCCACTCAAAATTAGGCCCATATGCACTTCCACCAATCTCTTTTATAGTGAACTAACATGTCTATTAACAGATAATCAGATCTGTATCCTGTCCCTCCAACAACAGTAGAGACGTGAGAAGATGTCGAACACCCACGCTCATTTCTTCGTCCTTAAAGACAATGCAAAAGTAAACAATGAACACATATATACGATGGAGCTCTCTTTTTATTATATTTGATCTCGAGTACAGGCGACCATCAAATGCCTCACCATATCCCTATATTATAGAGGTATTAGAAGGAGATAAATCTTATCTCTACTCCAGTTTGGATTGATCAAGAATTTATCTCTCTAGGAGATAATATTCCATAACCTCGCCCTTGAACCTATCCGCGACTAACTCATGCCTAGTTAAACTCCTACCAAGACCTAGTGGGAAAATGGCTAGGAGAAAGAGTACATAGATATCGCTCATGCATTGTACCTTGTTTCCTTGTTAAAAACCTTAAATGAGGAATAACAGCTCCCTACACTCATGAAAAAAGAGTACAACACTAAGGACTTACCGGTCCATGTTGTGTGCCATGCTCTGGGGTGCTCATCCCCCTAAACCTGGAAAACCTTAAGTCATCTCATCCCAATTCTTCGGACAAACTTCCGAGAACTAACGGTTAGGGCAGACTAGATGATCAATCTTCTGGATTATCACTTAACTTGAACTGCAACTCAACTCACCTCGCCTCAGGAGTCTGTGAGGCAGCCTACTTATATTTGTGATGTCAGTCAATAAATACAAATCTTCCTATGATAGGACCCTAGGAACAAGTCTAGGTGATTGTCATCGATCCAATACCTCTGATATACTCTAAAATGTTACATTGTCTCGCAAATGATAATCAACACATATTACATACCCCTCTGATGACAACCGTTGTCACAGACCATATTCCCATAGCATAAAACATCTCTCAAATGTATGCGTAGATATGTTCAATCATAGATATGTTGTCTTGCCCTGAAAACTTAGAGAAATCTGGGATCCTATATCGGTGTGGTAGTGGAACCCTACCAAACCACTCAGGATATGAATGCTGATACATATAGGTCTTCTCCTTAGGTCTAATTCCAAATTGTTCCCACATCATCTCAGTAATTCTATCGCGCAACTCATTATTCCTTGCATTGTCCATGTTATATTGATGCGGCATTGTTCCTTACATATATTGATACTCTTCACTGTGCCAATACTGATGAGGTTCTTCTGGCCGATAGTAATATGGTTGCCCCCCGAGCTAAATTCCTTGAGTAATTGATTCATCAATTGTCTTCTTGATCAAATTCTATAATGTATTCACCAAAAATCTAGATTGATTGATTAATGCAAGATGCACAGCTTCATGGACGAAATCTTGAAAAGACTTCTGCAGACTTGTGAGCTCATCTTGGCTTGGTTTACTAATCGAAACTGCCCTTGGAAATTGTGTCTTGTGAATTGGTCCTTATTGTGTCATGTCGAAGGATTCTAGACGAGCTTTTGAAAATTAGCCACGGACTGCTCCACCAGTTGTTTCTGTTCCTCCGTCAATCTGGAATCATGGTATTAGCATCGACTTCTTCTTCAGACATGTTGGCTTGAATATAATCGTCTCACTGGGCGTGCCAAAAGTGTGTTGACACAAAATTCGTCGCACACCGAAGGCCTGGAAGATCTGCTTAGCTCCAGTGCAGGTCCTATCAATCAGGTTCAGGGTGTGCCAGTTAGTTTGATCCTACAACTTATAAGATAGATGGATGGATGGATAAGATCAAGGAGCCGATCAGCCAATAAGCCGATGTGAAGTAACGATACCAGCTAATGTCTTTTGATCAATCGGCTATAGATTCAATATATATTCAAATAATCAGATGAACAATGCTATCATCAGCTAGAATGACCTATCCATAATCATCAATAAATTGTTCCTTATCAAAGACAATCTTGATAGATCGGACCGAACCGAGATAGTATAAGATTAAAGTTGATAAAGATAGATTTAACTAAAAATTATACAAGTTTGAGTATAATCTGATGTAACTCAGAAGATGCAACAAGATAATATATGTGAATCAATCGGCTAAAACTAATATAATGAGATAAATGTAAATCCGATGGTTAAAACATATATCTGCTGTAGATCTGATGTAAGTAAATTAAAGCGTATATCGGCTAACTAACCAATATATCTGATAATTGAAGTCCAACATAACAATAACTCATCGGCTAGCACTCCGATAAAATGTTGCATAAAACATGTTGGTTTAGCAATACTTATATTATCAGCAACAATCTAGAAGATCGAACCTAACTAAGACAGTATGAGATTGCATTTTATAAAATAAACTAAATAAACCGATAGATTTATTCAAACATGATGGATATATAAATCTATCTAGAACAATAGTACGATTAGAGAAATGTCAACGTAGTCAAAATATCGGACCTAACTTAGAAAGTCCTAACTAAGCTGATACGACTCTAAAAGCAATGCAATTAAAGATAGAATCAATATATCAGATAAGCAACGGTTGTGTCGACCTAGATAGAATATCGGACTTAATCAAGAAAGTTATAGACACGCCGATACAAGCGAAGTTGAAGGAATTTACTTCATTGCTGGAGATCGCACTCAACCGATGTAGCCCAACTCGAAACTAAGAACTCGTCGGAATAAAAGGGTAGTGATGCGCCAAAAGTTGTATTGGTCTATAGAGATGATTTACAAAGACCCAAAGTGTACATATTTTTATCCTCAGGTTGATACAAGTCCTGATCAGATACGACACAGGTTTCCTAAAGACAAAAAGAAAGATACAAGTCCTGATCATACACTAGACAAAACTTCCTAAACACAAAAGGAAATTTTCTAAATCCCGCCTAATTAACAGATAGAATTAAATTGCCATGCCGTGGTCTTCATGATTCCTTCTTGAACTTGGTCTCTTCTGGATAAATTTTCATCAATTGATCGACCTCTTTCCTTAACCAAATACAATAAGAACCTTACCAAATTTTGGTGTTAACAGATGGTGTCAACAATAGTTGGGATCCAACAAGATCAACCGCAAGTCTTTCGAAGACTTCTTGTACCAATCAGAGTTATTAGCTAGTCTGAAAACTCAAGCACTGCAGAGGATAACACACAACAAACAACATCAAGTATACCTTAGCAGGTATTAGAGGACACCACCATTCCAACCATCAAGTGGAGAAAATATATCATGAGCCTACACACTCCTAGTGATAATCGTGAGATGCACATGTGTTTACAAATAACCTTGTTTGTTTGTTGTCATCGGGTCCTCATTTCAATCGGGTCGGGTCACAAATGGGTCATCATCCCTCTAAGGGATTACACAATTATTGGTATGTTCAGACTTACTAATTATGTTGTATCTCAGAGGAAATTTCATCAGTGAGATAGCCCCTCAAAGAAAATTCTATCAATGTGATTTTCTCCCAATGAGAGATGGTACTCTTATCGGAATACTTACTAGTATGGGATTTGCATGCTGCAGTTTTAATGTGGAGTCTATCCAAGACCTCCTCAAGGATTTCCTAAATCTCCTAACTGCATATTTAACTTCATGCCATTTTTCCAATACCTTTATTTAGCGGAACATTCAACTCACATGGGAGAGGTCTCATCTATGACCTACTTGAACCATCACACATCACCACCTAATTATATCAATAATGACCCATAAAAATTTGAACAACGTTCATGATTTCCACTTGGCAATTTAGTTTAGCTTCAATTGCATTTCTAGTTGACCTGATTTTAGCACTGCATGCTCATGCTATGGACTTTTCCGGATCCGGATTCTCTCAGAGAAAATTATTAGCAAGAGGCGACATAGTGTCAACACATTTATTCCCTCTTACTCATGTAACCAGAACCTCGTCATTTCCCGAAACTATCAATCCATGGTTGTTCCATATTTCCAGTACCATAGTATGCACGCATTGCAAGAAATCTCATTTCCATAGGTGAATTCTCCACCAGGAGAATCAGAGGAGTATACTCACGTCGAGTGAGAACTCTTATGCTTTGACTAAGGCCCACGGATCGTGTTTGCGGGCGTCCCCACAGAACATGATCAAATACCATAAGTCTTATGTGGATACAATATTATTCCGGGTCTATCCACAATTAACATAATTGGGAGAATGACTCTATTTAACAACTATCCAGTTATTCCTCATACGATTTTGTTTGGCAAAAACTTCATGCCCCAAGCAACTAGGAGTATGAACTTGTCGACGGGTAGGTCGATAGTCCTCCAAGGGGGTGCCCAAGGAGGTGAGTAAGTGGTCAGGAATGCGCCTCCTCTCAGAACCTGGTGGTCGACTCGAGTCACTAAGACGAGCCAAAGATAAAGAGACACGAGATTTATACTGGTTCAGCCCTCTCGAAGGATAATAGGCCTATGTCTAGTGTTCTTTGTTGGGGTGGATGATGAACAAGGTTTACAAGTGTGAGTTCTTGGGGCTTAGAGCAAGTTGGCCAAGAACAAGCAAAGAGCTGAGAATGAAATGAACTCGGATGCCGGGATCCTCCCCCTCAGCCCGTCCTGCCCTCCCTTTTATAGCTCAAGGGGACAGTTAAAAGGTACTTGGGGGCCTAGAAAGTTAAGACTAAATATCTAAAAAGGTGAGTACAAACAACATACGAAAAAGGTTCATGGAGTTGTCCTCTGTACCCAACGTGCCGTGGGTGTCTTGTGCCTTATCCTGTCTTGGGGCCCCTCCTCTGCAGATTCCACCTGCAGTGTGCTGTCGGTGACGACATTCCTTGCCGGGTTGTCCCTTCCTTGTCTCCTTGCAAACCAAGTTTTGTCTCGAGGAGGCTGAAAGTCGGGTCGAGGAGTCGAGGTTGAGAAAGGAGTGCCGAGGTCGGACTGGGGGAAGGTTGGGGCGGCCAACCCCTAGGGGAGGTCGGGCTCCCGACCTTATCCAAAAGATTTCGTAGTTTGACTCCAGCTTGACTTCAACTCTGGTCCGAGTGCTATCCCGGGGTGACACCCCCCACAGAACTGAACACACAAGTTTAGTCCGGCTAGTGCGTTTACTCAAAGAAATCTCCAAGCATTCCAAAATGGGCATTTCACTCCTCTTAATGTCGAGATGTCCTACAATAGCATACTTGCAATCCCCATAATGGCACTGGATTAAGGAATTTCACTTCGATCACAGATGTTCTCCCACAAATGTATGCTACGATGATATATTTGGAAAATATTATGCGTCCTTAGGATCTAAAGTCTTCTTGTCGTCTTTAGAGGGTTCCAGAAGGCGTTGCAGCAGGGCTTCAGCAGGTTCCCAGAATCTTGTAGTTCGTGCTTCAAAGTGCACCACCAGTGCACTGCCAGTGTAGCCCCGAGCTAGGGTCGATGGTACATCCAAACCTAGGGTCTAGTCTGTGGGATTACTTTTGCTTGTTTTGTCATTCTTGTTTTCCGATTTGACCGTACCTCGGGGTCTTGCAATGTTTATTATGTTAGACGGGTCTGCTGCCCAGAAGCTCATGGTAATTTCAACTTCGACCGGGGGATGGCCCGAAAGTCATCGCCCGAGTCGACTAAGCCATGGCCCGAAGGCCAGTGGTGGTCGGCGAGGCGATCAGGACTACTGCCCGAATGCCTATGGTAATCCTGACCCCGACCGGGGGATGGCTCGAAAGCCATCGCCCGAGTCGGTTGAGCCACGGCCCGAAGGCCAGTGGTGGTCGACGAGGGGATCGGGACTACCGCCCGAAGGCCTATGGTAATCCCGACCCCGACCGGGCGATGTTCCGGAAGCCATCGCCCGAGTCGGTTGAACCACAGCCCGAAGGCCAGTGGTGGTCGGCGAGGTGATCGGGACCTCCGTCCAAAGGCTAGATATTGACTCGTCCTGGTCGGAACCCGAACGGCCTACAATAGTCGATGAAGTCGAAGGGCAACCCTCTGACAACTTCAGGCAGAGTGCCGCCAGGCAGAGTGCCAATCTCATCACATTAAGACAGAAGCGGTTTCTGGAACATGTAGCGGACGCCGTTAGCTATTCCACATAACCGATGGCTCGGATTTGCTCCAAAAGTGATGTGGCAGGTCGAGGAGATGGATGGACGAGGGTGCTTCGAATTCCCCGCGTCCGTTACCAACGGCGTTGTGCATGTTTTCCAAGAACGACGCCACTAGGCCCATCATCGCCCCTATTTAAGCTCGGTCACTATCACTTCCTTCCATCTCGCATCACACTTTCTCCAAGGGAAAAAACTTCAAGGCTCGCGCCCTCCTTGCTCTTCTGCTGTCTCAAAACTTCTAAAACTGATGGAGTCCTCTCTAAGTTCCTCAGAGAGCGGGAGCTAGAGCGACGGCCCTGATCGTCGTCAACCGGTGAAGTCCTGAATCCCGGCCTTGGTCAAATGATTTCTCTCTTTACTCGTCCTCTTTGTTTTTTGTTGAAACCTCACCTACCAGGTGTTGGTGTCATGGCAGGGAGTTGGAGCCCGCACCGTGCTGTCGCAACTGGAAGTTGTGGAAATCCGCCTCCCCATTGTGACAGTAGACCCGAGGGGGAAATAGACACTGTCCGCTTCCCCCGAGGCGGGGCCAAGTTCGCGCGGGGTGCTGGGGGCGCAGGAGTCAAAACCGGACAGGAAGATACCACGTCGGGGTGCTATGAGGTTCATAGGTTCCACCCGGTGAGTTCAGTATTTTACTGTATTCTTTACCTTATGGACAGCAATAAAACTGACTAGAGTCTTTGATAGGGAGCCGTTGTACGTCGACCCTCACATTGAAGGGTCCTCCTCCCGAGCCGGCGCTGAGGAGCTTGCGGCTTAGCATCGGACTCCAAGAATCTCCTCCAGGACCTTGTCGCCGCACTCGACGACGCTGAGTCAACTGCGAAGGCATCAGAGGCGGCTAAAGCCGAAGCTGAGAGGAGGCTAAGGGCCGCTGAGGCGGCAAGGGACGAAGCACTTGCCGGGATGGCCATAGACAAGTCCGCGCGGGCAGAAGCCGTCCATAAGTTCCATTCTTTATTTCTTCCCACCGTTGGCTCCGGCCCACGTCCGTGACCGATCTCTTGTTGAATAGGCCAACTTGCGACCCTCCACCATCAGATGGGCAGCCTACGGGCCTGCCTCCAGACGGCCGAGGGGCGCTGGGCGATCTGCGTGGACGTAGTCTGGGAGCTCCTCGCCAAGATTGACCCGGAGTTGTCGTTGACCATGCCGACCGTCGATGTGCTCCTGGCGCGTCTTCAGAGTGGTGGGGAGCTTCTCCGGGCCTATGCCTGAGGGTTGGCAAAGACGGCAGTGGCACATGTCCTTGGGGTGGTGCAAAAACTGTACCCCCGCGTAGAGGTGGAGGTAGTCGCCAAAGGGTGGCCTGCTGACGTCGCCGAGTCCCATGTTGAGGGCATCTACGCCTCCGTGGAGCCAATAGCGGAGAAGATCGTCGCCAACATGGACCTGTAAATTAGGAGGACCTCGGGCCCTATGTATGATCATCACCCTGTTTGTATAAGAAAAAAACTTTATTTATTCTTTTGAATGTCGTGCTCAATTCGTGAAATGCCCGATATGTGTGTTTTTCTTGGACACCCGACTTTCCGCTATGTGACGGACCGTGCTGAGCGACTTCATCCTTCAATAGTTTGAATCTGAAGGGCTCCTTGTCAAAGCTTAGGCAAAGCTACCACTTCGGGTAATTTGCACCGAGCGACTCCGGCCGTCAACAGATCGAAAACCGAAAGGCCTTCGGTCAAACTCGAGCACATCTGTCACTCGGAGCAGATCATGCTGAGCGATCTCGGCCGTCAACAGACTAAGTCCGAAGGGCTACCGATCGAGCTCAAGCACGTCTGTCACTCGGAGTAAACCAAGCTGAGCGTTCTCGGCCGTCAACAGACCAAGTTCGGAGGGATACCGATCAAGCTCAAGCGGGTCTACCTCCTCTATAGCGGGTCGGTACGAGAAGAGACAACCTTCTATTTACCTCATGACCGACCTCCGATGCCGAGTGGCTTAGGGCCTCAACAGACGGATCCGAAGTACTCCCCAGCCTAACCTGGACCGACTCAGCCGTGTACAGGGTAAATAGGTGGACGGGGGAAGATCGGCGGTCACTCCGTACGTGTATAACCCTCATGGCCAAGCGGCTAAAGCTTGCGGGACGGATCTTGGGGGCATTCAGTCGAGCAAGGTCACTTAGTTTTGTACGCAACGAGTGAGCGCAAGGTCGATGACCAACTAATCTCTGTGTGTCTGACCCTTGAAGTACAGCGGCTTGAGCCATCGACAGACCTTTGTCCGGGTAACTCCAAGTCAAGCTCTGGCGTCTTAGTCCTATACATAGGATATAGTTGTTAAGAGCCTCGAGCTCATTCGCCTAGCACTTGACCAAAACACGACTGGTCCCGACCCTAGCTTGCCTTGGGTAGGGGACAGACGCCTATCCTAAGGGACGTCAGGTCGAGCCGTCACGTTCGATCGAAGTGGGCAAAGAATGAGCCCTAGAGCAGCTCGAGCTCAGCCGATGGTCTCCTTTTCTCATGTACCCTCAACTTTCAAGCTGGGACCGCATTGCTTAGGGCTCGCCATAAGCATATTTGTATGAGAAAGGGTCGACACGGCTGGCGATTCTGCTCGGGAGGACTATCGACCCCCCAAACTGTCCGAGGGTCGGGAGATAGGCATCTTGCAAAAAGATCACGGGATAATCGAAATTGCGCTGTTTAAAGGAGTTAAGGATTGGGTACTTAGCTATTCAAGCGTAGAATTGACGCATGTGCTCGATGTTCCATGAGTTTGGTACTTCCTGTCCATCTTCGTGAACCAGCCTGTAGGAGTCCGGATGTGTGATGGCGGAGACGATGAAGGGGCCTTCCCAAGGGGCCAACAGCTTGTTCATGCCGGCTGAGGACTACACTCTGTGGAGCACGAGGTCGCCGACCTTGAAGGACCTCCCACAGATGTTTCTATCATGGTATCGGCGGAGGGCCTGCTGGTATCAGTCCATCTGGATCGTCGTGGCCATCCATGCTTCCTCGAGGCTGTCAATATCCTTGGCCCGCAACTGTTCGGCTATGCCTTCATCGTAGAGGCGAATCCTCGGGGATTCATGGAGCATGTCAACCAGCAAGATGGCCCCTGAGCCGTAAACCAAAAAGAACGAGGTCTATCCTGTGGCTTGGCTCGGTTGATCGCGTAGCCCCCAGAGCATGGCGGGGAGCTCGCGCAACCAGCAACCACCGTACTTCTGAAGTGTGTCAAAGATTCAAGCCTTCAGACCCTGCAAAATCATGCCATTGGCACATTCGCATTGCCCATTCGCCCGAGGGTGTGCCACCGAGGCATACTTGACCTCAATGCAACTGTCCTCATAGAACTCCCAAAAGTCATTCTCGGTAAACTGCGTGTCGAGGTCGATGATAATCTCCCTTGGGACACTGAAACGGTAAGCTATGCCCTCAATGAATTCAGTCGCTTTCTTTTTGGTGCAGGTCTTCAAGGCATTACCTAGATCCATTTCATGAACTTGTCGATTGCGACAAAAAGAGGATCATTGCCCTGATGTGCCTTTGGGAATGGCCCAACCATGTCAAGCTCCCAGCACACAAACAGCCATGACGGCGGGATCGTTTGGAGAGCCTGATCTAGAAGATGGTGTTGCTTGGCGAAGAATTGGCATCCCGGGCAGCATCACACTAGCTCCTTGGTGTCCTCATTGGCAGTCGGCCAATAAAAACCCAAATGGAAAGCCTTGCCGACTAGCGTCCTAGCGCCTGTGTGATTGCCGCAGATATCTAAATGAATTTCATCCAGGATCTAAACCCCACGGTCCCAGAGGACACACAGCAGGAGTACTCGGGTCGAGGCCGTGTGTTTGTACAACTCGGAGCCAACCACGACGTACTGCTTACTGCATCGGGCGATGCGCTCGGCCACAGCCTTGTCGGGTGGCAGCATCTTGGTGGTGATGTAGTCAATGAGCACTCGACGCCAGTCATCCATGGCGCCAGAGATGGCCAGCACTAAGCCAACCGGCGGAGGAGGAGTCGGCTCACTCGAGTTTGAGTTATCGATCGACGGCTTGTGCAGCTCGTGAACGAAAACCCCCTACGGAACAATCGCGCGAGATGACCCGAACATGGCCAGTTGGTCGGCTATCGAATTGGCGTCGCGGAGGACGTGGTGGAACTCAAGGCCGCTAAACTTGCCCTCAAGCTTTCAAACCTCGGCACAATACGCGACCATTTTCTTGCCCGAATAGGCCCAGTCCATGTTGACCTGGCTAATCACTAGCTTCGAATCACCATACACCATGAGGCGCTCGACGCCGATAGACTTGGCGATTCGGAGACCATTGAGTAAAGACTCATATCTGACGACGTTATTCAATGCCTTAAAGAGCAACTGGAGGACATAGTGTATATGCTCACCTTTGGGGAGACCAAAAGTACATTGGCTCCAGCGCCGTCGATGCTGAGGGAGCTGTTGAAATACATGGTCCAGGTTGGCTGAATCTCTGAGGTCGGCGGGAGCTAGATTTCTGTCTACTCAGCCATGAAGTCAGTGAGGACTTGGGATTTGATGGCGTTGCACGGCTTGTAGTCGATGGAGAATTCGCCCATCTCCAGGGCCCACTTGACTATCTGACCGGTGGCCTCGCGGTTCCGAATGATATCCCCGTGGGGGAATCCAGTCACTACCACCACCTTGTGGGCTTGGAAGTAATGCCTTAATTTTCGGGTGGTGATAAGGACGGCATACAACAGCTTCTGTACCTGGGGGTACCACGTCTTAGAGGGTCCAAGGACCTCGGACACGTAGTAGACCGGCCTTTTGACCGGATAGGCATGGCCCTCCTTCGGGCGCTCAACAACTAGCACCGTGCTGACGAGGATGTGGTTGCGACGACGTACAAAAGCACTTGTTCCTCGGGGTTTGGTGCAGTGAGTATCGATGGCATGGTCAAGAGGCGTTTGAGGTCGATGAAGGTCTTGTCGGCATCGATGGGGATCAACTAGGACCTGCTCCCGCGCATTGACGGGGATGACGGCGACGACACCAGGACCGAACCGGCCACGGCGGGAGCCGAGGACCTTCTTGCCCTGGGCGCTGCCACCCCAATGGTCGAGGACGCCGGGGACCAGCCCGACCCGAGGGTCGAGGAGTCCGCCCTCGCTGGCGCCATGAGCCTCCGAGCCCTTGGCAGCGCGTTGGAGGTCGGAGAGGGGTCCGGCACCGAACCGACGGGCTTGCTAGAGCTCGAGCACCACCAACGCTGCATTCGGGAGCTATTCCTGGTAAGACTTATACCCTGCTGTTAACGCCAAAATTTGGGGAGCCCCGAAGTCCTTATCGGCCAAGGGTTAGTATCGGCTCGAAGCAGAATCGGCTGAGAGTTTTGCGACAGCCGATGGAGGATCCATATTTCCAGCAGCCAGATTCTTGTTAGATTCGGTTTGAGAAGATCTTATCTAGAAGAAACCGAGTCCAGGAAGGATACGGCTTGTATCTATTAACTAGGAAGAGGTTGTTAGTTTCCTATTTTACCTTTAGGAAAATCTGTTTTGTAATCTGTTAGGATCTTTGTCATCCCACGGGTATAAATATGTAAGCCCAGGGTTCATGTAAATCATCTCTCGATCAATACAATTCGGTGCATCGCCACTCTTTTTTCATCTTTGTTCAACATCCGGCGGAACTTGGAATCCGGCACTGGGCTGCATCGGTTAGGTTCGACTCCAGCAAAGGAATAAGTCCAACGTTCTGTCAAATCAGACGATCATATTGACTACGTCGACGTTGTCCAAGGCTGCATCAGTACGTTCGATCTCTTGGATTGCTCTGGTTTAGTTAACATGCTTGCCTGACTATTTATCATATGTCTATATTAATCTAATCTTAGTATTTCAGTTTAGCCCTATCGACTGTTTCTCGTTTTAGGGTCTCTGTTGTTATCGGCTAAACTGTATACTAGATTAGATCTGTTTAGGCATCTACCACCCTGAAAATCAGCCAAGGGCTTGATTGTCTAGATATTGCTTTTCTTTTCATACTTAGTGTTGCATCAGTTTGACCTACTAAGTCGCGATTAGAACCGTAATCTATAGCCTTCCTATTGACTGCCACTAAGGGTTTCATCAGGGTTTCAGCCGGTGAGTTATCTGGGTATTGCATCAGCTTGCAAGGATTGTATACAAGTTGGATCTAGCCGATGGCAGCAGAGGCTTCGTTGGATATTTGACCATTTGGATTTTATGACATCGGACTTCCAGCCGATATGTGCTTTAATTTTTAAATCAATATCTATTTCATCATGTGATTGGTTCATGTAATGTTATATATATCATGTTATTGTCAGCCAATAGCCTTTATATAAATATTTGTTCAACGCACAGCCGATGGATTCAAACCCTAACACCATCGGCTGGCATCGGCATCGGCTGGGATTGCACCATTGGCTTATTAACCGATCATTTAGTTTTTGGGTATCGATCTATCGGCCGATATGATTTATGTTTTACTGTTTTGCGTAACTTTTCGGTGGCAGGATCAAACTGACTGGCACGCCCGCGCTTCATCGATTCTAGGACTTGCACTGGAGCTAAGCAGATCTCCCAGGCCGGCGTGTTGATTTTTCTCGTCAACACATTTTTGGCACGTCCGGTGGGACCGTGTTTTGGATAACACATCTTTTTACACGGCTCGGCGGACCCATAATTGCCACAATGTCTGATGAAGAAGTCAAGGCCAAGGAAGAACAATCTCTCAAGCTGACAAATGAAGACAGGGAACAGTCTACTGAGCCGATGGATGATGAGACACTTCAAGAGATGGTTAATAATGTCATTAATCGTGCAATATTCGATCAATCTGGAGTCTTGATGAGTGCATTGTATGATTTGATCGAGGAAACAGTTCCCAGGGTAATTGCCTTTAGAAGTCAGCACGGGGGGCAAGATGATCAATATCGGTATGAAGAGCCACATCAGCAATATCGGCCAGAGGAAACTCAAAGATATCTATCCAAAGAGGATTGGGCCGATATAATTGCAAAGGTAATGGAGGAGCAGTTTGGAATTAAACACAAAAATCAAATTTCTGTGTATCGGCCGCCATATCCTGAGTGGTTGGATGGGGTTCCAGCCGATACAAGGTTTCAGATTTCTCCATGTTTTCAGGACAAGATGGTATAACCACAATGGAACATATCAGCCGATTCTTAGCTCAATGTGGGGAAGCATCGGCGGAAGAAGCTCTGAAGGTTAGGTTTTTTCCATTGTCTTTGACTGGATCGGCTTTTACATGGTTTTCATCATTGCCACAGAATTCCATCAAAAGTTGGGCCGATCTTGAGAAGCAGTTTCATATGTACTTCTTTGCTGGGATTAGCGAGTTGAGACTTGTAGATTTGATATCAGTTAAACAACAAGAAGGGGAATCAGCTAAGGAATACATTCAAAGGTTTCGTAATATCCACAGCCGATGTTATAGTTTGAGCCTAAGTGATGAGCAGATAGCAGATCTTGCATTCCAAGGGTTGTCGGTAGCTAACCAAAGCAGGTTTTTCATCCATGAGTTCGACAGCCTGGCTCAGCTATTACAGAAGGTATCGGCTTACGAAAGTCAGTGTCAAGAAGAAGAAAAGAATCAGTTTTGGGGCGATCGAGACAAGGACAATTTTGAAGCATGACTTCTCATACTCCAAAACTGGGGGGCATGTGTTAACGCCAAAATTTGGTGAGCCCCAAAGTCCTTATCGGCTAAGGGTTAGTATCGGCTCAAAGCAGAATCAGCTGAGAGTTTTGCGATAGCCGATGGAGGATCCATATTTCCAGCAGTCAGATTCTTGTTAGATTCGGTTTGAGAAGATCTTATCCAGAAGAAACCGAGTCCAGGAAGGATACGGCTTATATCTATTAATTAGGAAGAGGTTGTTAGTTTCCTATTTTATCTTTAGGAAAGTCTGTTTTGTAATCTGTTAGGATCTTTGTCATCCTACGGGTATAAATATGTAAGCCGGGGTTCATGTAAATCATCTCTCGATCAATAAAATTCGCCCCATCGCCACTCTTTTATTCTTCATCTTTGTTCAACATCCAGTGGAACTTGGCATCCGGCGCTGGGCTGCATCGGTTAGGTTTGACCTCCAGCAAAGGAATAAGTCCAACGTTCTGTCGGATCAGACGATCATATTGACTACGTCGATGTTGTCCAAGGCTACATCAGTAAGTTTGATCTCTTGGATTGCTCCGGTTTAGTTAGCATGCTTGCCTGACTATTTATCATATGTCTCTATTAATCTAATCTTCGTGTTTCAGTTTAGCCCTATCGGTTGTTTCTCGTTTTAGGGTCTCTGTCGTTATCAGCTAAACTGTTTACTAGATTAGATTGGTTTAGGCATCTACCACCCTGAAAATCAGCCAAGGGCTTGATTGTCTAGATATTGCTTTTCTTTTCATACTTAGTTCTGCAGCAGTTTGATCTACTAAGTCGTGATTAGAACCATAATCTATAGCCTGCCTGTTGACTGCCACTAAGGGTTTCATCGGGGTTTCAGCCGGTGAGTTATCTGGGTATTGCATCGGCTTGCAAGGATTGTATACAAGTTGGATCTAGCCGATCACAGCAGAGGCTTCGTTGGATATTTGACCATTTGGATTTTATGACATCGGACTTCCAGCCGATATGTGCTTTAATTTTTAAATCAATATCTATTTCATCATGTGATTGGTTCATGCAATGTTATATATATCATGTTATTGTCAGCCGACCGCCTTTATATAAATATTTGTTCAACGCACAACCGATGGATTCAAACCCTAACACCATCGGCTGGCATCGGCATCGGCTGGAATTGCACCATTGGCTTATTAACCGATCAGTTAGTTTTTGGGTATTGGTCTATCGGCCGATATGATTTATGTTCTGCTGTTTTGTCATGGCATGCCCGCGTTTCATCGATTATAGGACCTGCACTGGAGCTAAGCAGATCTCCCAGGCCGGTGTGTTGATTTTTCTCGTCAACACCTGCCACCCGGACCGGGTTCTCTTCTGATGCCATGTTAATGCAAGATGTCATCTGCCCGTCCCAGTCCACCGAAGCCGAGCAGGAGCTAGAGAAGAAACTAGCCGAGGCGTCCCATCGTGAGTTCGCCACTTCTCCACCTCCTTTTTCTCCTCGAAAATCATCAGCTTACCTGTTTTGTCATGTAGGTGACGATGAGGCATGCGCGTTGGCCGAGGCGCTTCAATCCGAGCGGGACGAAGTTTGAGAGCTTCTAAGGCTCCCGGACACCGCTTGGGTGGCTGCCGAGGCCACAAAGGCTGAGGCGAAGGGGTGGGTGGCGAAGGCAGAGGCATCTCAGGCCGAGGCCGAAGCCGCTGACACGACGCATCAAGCTCCCGACGACCCAAAAACGATGAAGAAGGGATTATCCACCAAATCGCCAGAGGCAAAGAAGAGTCGTGTGACCCCCTACCTGGCACGCTAACTGTCAACGGGTAGGTTGGCAGTCCTCCAAGGGGGGTGCCTAAGGAGGTGAGTAAGTGGTCGGGAATGCGCCTCCTCTCAGGACCTGGTGGTCGACTCGAGTCACTAAGACGAGCCAAAGATCAAGAGACACGAGATTTATACTGGTTCAGCCCTCTCGAAGGATCATAGGCCTACGTCTAGTGTTCTTTGTTGGGGTGGATGATGAACAAGGTTTACAAGTGTGAGTTCTTGGGGCTTAGAGCAAGCTGGCCAAGAACAAGCAAAGAGCTAAGAATGAAATGAACTCGGATGCCGGGATCCTCCCCCTCAGCCCGTCCTGCCCTCCCTTTTATAGTTCAAGGGGACAGTTACAAGGGACTTGGGGGGCCTAGAAAGTTAAGACTAAATATCTAAAAAGGTGAGTACAAACAACATATGAAAAAGGTTCATGGAGTTGTCTTCTGTACCCTACGCGTCGTGGGTGTCTTGTGCCTTATCCTGTCTTGGGGCCCCTCCTCTGCAGATTCCACCTGCAGTGTGCTGTCGGTGACGTAATTCCTTGTCAAGTTGTATCTTCCTTGTCTCCTTGCAAACCAAGTTTTGTCCCGAGGAGGCCGAAAGTCGGGTCGAGGAGTCGAGGTTGAGAAAGGAGTGCCGAGGTCGGACTGGGGGAGGTCGGGCTCCCGACCTTATCCAAAAGATTTCACAGTCTGACTCCTGCTTGACTTCAACTCTGGTCCAAGTGCTACCCCGGGGTGACACTCCCCACAGAACTAAACACACAAGTTTAGTCCGGCTAGTGCGTTCACTCAAAGAAATCTCCAGGCATTCCAAAATGGGCATTTCACTCCTCTTAATGCCGAGATGTCTTACAATAGCATACTTGCAATCCCCATATCGTGGCACTGGATTAAGAAATTTCACTTTGATCACAGATGTTCTCCCACGAATGTATGATACGATGATATATTTGGAAAATATTATGCACTTTTAATAGAAGAGATTATTGTTTATGCAGTGAGCTTAGACCTATACCAATGCAGTGGCATGAATACTGCATTCTTCCTTCCTACGAAGGACTATCCTCAACCTCTTGGTTAGGATATACACGTTTGGAAAAAAACAACCATTGCTATCAAATATATATGCAACCGACTTGCAAATACTCCAGCCAAATGCTCTCCAATGACTAATGCACACCCATTGCCATTCAAACTCACCATCGATTCCGGATCGACGTGCATTAGACATCCCCATATCATATGCTTAATAAGGCATCCTATGGTGGCAAAACGCATTCTGATGCGCTCAACAAGGAGTATGATAGCAAAATGTGCGACCTCCAACTCGTCTATCATCCAAGGTTGACCCCAAATTACTCATACCAAACTTTAGAATTGAATTGAGTTACATATTTAGCAACATGTTTTTGTTATGATCCACGAGCAACTTGTCAAACCACATTTTCTATTGTCCCCTAGACATAGTCATTAGGAGATAGTCAATACCTCCAACAATGGTAATACCTCCAACCATTATATTAAGACATATCCACACAAATAGTGGAATGTGTCGGTGCAACCGTCAATGATGCAACTAGCACAATGTATGCAACATGACGAACCTATGCATGGTTTGCAGACGTCCACACAGCGAAAAATACAAGTGTGCGACTTGCATCGTCATTAATCCATGGGTGATCGACCATCAAAACCAGGACATAGTCATCGACTACAAGAGCGTGATAAAACGTGATAGTGTATAGTCCACATTTGTCTTAAAAAATGTTACACCGAACTGTGTGAGTGATTGTAACTCCTCGGATCATGCACTAATTGTTCTTCTAACTAAAGTATTTTATCGATTCAACATGAAGACTAGCTTTAGAACAGAATAGGAAAGACCAATAACTTTATTTATGTCATGCCCCAAAATTTAATTTCCAAACTAATTTGTGCATTAAACCCTCATCCAGGAATCATCCGAGGTACACAAACAGACAATTTGAATATTCAGTACCAAATAAACTAATATGATAAATACTTATAATATAGGCTCTTAGTCCTCACCACGAAGAAAATTGGAGTGGAAAAGAAAATCTAGCAAAGCTTCAACTCCACTCCCACAGGCAGCTCAACTAGGATCTAAGCCAAAGGTCTTCTCCTTCGAAATCCTTCTTCAACTAAGGTTGATGATATTGGAAGATGAGTATATGGAATACTCCACAAGCCACACAACAAGTATGCAAGTGCAAGGGGTATAACAAAGAATGGCAATATAGGGCTTATTTGTAGAAGCAGCATTTAGCAAATAGTTGAGAATAGTCAAAACAATTGAGTAATTAAATATCAATATTAATCATCTCTTAACAGCACATCAATGCTACATAGGCCCAAACCCAGTCCTGAACAACCAAACCTGGTTGCATAGATCCAACCTTTCCAAATAGGAACTAACCATTCCATACCAGCAGCTAAACCAATTACCATCATTTATCACATTATTATTATTAACGAGCAAAGTGAGACTAATCACAAAAATCATTGTTAGGCTCACCCATAACCATGGGCATGGCTATCCGAATAGTTTTACTCTGGCCAGATGTGTACAAATTTCTCCACAAGATACAATCTCAACATCATGTCACCATTGTCGTGATATCGGAAAGTACCCGAATAAAGATTGTCACAAGACCTTTTGCATGACACAACTCAAAGCAGTTCATCGTTCCCAGATCGTCGCCTTTCCATAACCCGGAATAGACTCCTCAGTGACCCCCGTGGGCTTATCTCTACCACTTCTCAGTCTAATGCCCCACAATAAATCATGCTATTGGCATCTAGTTAGTACGATTAATGTTTCACAACAGTAGCTCATGAACCAGTTCTTAATTCTCATGAGCATGACCATCAAAACCACATGCTCACAACTCACCATTAATCAAGTTTTAGTTGTCAAATTAATTAACTAAGCATGATTAACCATCATGAGCTACCATTTAATTAACCATCATTACGCATAAGGGAAGAAATAATTATCCCAATAATGTGGTAACGTTTCTACGCATGGGTAAGCAACTACACTAATTTCTAGCTAAACCATTATATAGATTTCAGGCTAGTCAAATTATAACCCATAAGATAATCAAGTCATCTTGGCCATAACATTGAGAAATAGGCTCAAACCACCTAATGACATTCGAAAATAAATGCACATTTGAACTAAATAGAGAATTTAAAATGTAGGATCAACATGCTAACAGGGATATTTTGGGACCCATTGTGACTTACCTTGCAATCAAACATCTTTAATTCGTCTTCGGGAACTTCTCCAACGAACAAGCGATCCTCCGAAACGATGGAAACTACACTCTAGCATGCAAAACGAGCTAAAATACTAATAAAAACTAAATAACCAGTATAAATATAAATATGTAGAGCTTGAATTTAGATGAATTATGAGATTTTAACGACCTCATTTTGAGTTTGTATGAATTAGTTATGAATTAATGAAGTTTTAATCAATTAAAACTGTCAACAGGCTATACCTGCAGACGGTATTTGTAGAGTATAGGGATTGTTAGGAACCAGGGTGTACACAAGATTGAGGTAAAAAGAGACAGAAAACAGGAATTTTTATACTAGCTCAGGCCCTTAACTGACAGGTAATAGCCCTACTCCTATTTATATGAATATATGGGGGAATACCACATGGGTTACAAAGGGAGAGTAAGATGACTAAACTAACTCACCGACTAGGATCCACCAAGAACAACCTGATGGGATCTAATCGACGAATATGGCTCTGGCTTCCTCCGGCTTGCTTCTCGATGTGGCTGGTGGCTACGGCTTATGATTTGATGTCCTACCTCCTCGAGGGAACCTTGTATTTATAGCGTAGATTACCTTCTCCTCCAAGAAGAACGCGGAGAACTAGAATATGATACTGGCTTAAGGAGACATTGTCTTTCCCGAATAGAACTCTGACACCTTCTATTCCAAAAGTCAATTTCATTCTATATCCGTTGTATTTCCATAATTAAAGGATACCTTCTCGTATGTCATTAGGTATATGTTATTGTTGTATACCATGAACCCAAGTATAAGAGGTATGCCTTATCCTTCACAATGACAGTAGCCCTTGACATCAATGCAAATGAACTAGACATGGTTCTTGATAAAAGACCTTAGAAATATAGTTGTCATACTCGCCTAACCATTCTTGGACGACTGAGAAGGTATAGAGTATGCAACTAAGTTCTCTGCCAACCTAGACCGAGAGCATAACCATGAATTGCATTTGGATTGAAGTCAAAAACTTAAACTGCCATAAACAAATCTACAAAAATTGCACTCACGATTTCTCTTTCTCTTGTTGTAGGTTCTCAGACTTATACAAGATATATGACCATGCTATAGTGTTGTTGTTCTGAGTTTCTTGTAGTCGGCACAAAGTGTGACCACAAGACGACTTTCCAACTCTGCTCTATCATGGGACCTCTTCTTGTGTGTACTCAAATTTGTAGTCACTAATCTGGCATCCATCTAGTTAGAATAAATTCCTGACTACCGTGCCTTGAGACCAATATATGTATTTTGCCCTGTTATCTGACCTTCCTAAAATAAATTCTTAGAGCAAATTGTTAGACAAAACGCCCCAAGCGAACGCTTAGGAGTAACATGATATTTATTGAAAATATTGAAAATAAATTATATCTATGTGACAATAAACGAGTACTCTCGCCAGAGCTGCCCTTAGCTGAACGGAGTTATGTACCCTTCCTAGCCCCCAGCTGGTTTTATGGAAAGAATTTTCATAAAAGCAACTTAAATCTTATAACAAGACTATGCTCAAGTTGCGAATTCCTAGCCCCTAGCCGTGAAGTTGGGAAAACCAATTCCCAATTACATGGCTAGTTAATATGTTACAGTGGGTACTCTAACATGACCATCCTGACATGGTCGTTGACCCTTAGAACCTAACTAATCCAATAGTACCAGGCATCTCTGGCCAAGGTCTATGAGACTCGACGATTATTCAGGTTTAACGTAAAAGGACGATAAGAAACAACTTTGAGATGTAGTGATATAAGAATAGGGGATCAACGGACAAATATAGCACATTTGATATGTATAAACACTTCAGAGATTAATGCATGGGGATGGTAAGATCGGTACCACGCTGGTCGAGGACAAAGTATGTAGTCATACCTCGACCACTCGTAGAGGTGTTGAGAGGATCACTACAACTGATGTTTGAGGACTAGGTGTAGTCGTACCTCGACCACTCGTAGAAGTGGTGAGAGGATCGCTACAACCATTGGTCGAGGACCAGGTGTAGTCGTACCTCGACCACTCGTAGAAGTGGTGAGAGGATTGCTACAACCATTGGTCGAGGACCAGGTGTAGTCGTACCTCGACCACTCATAGAAGTGGTGAGAGGATCGCTACAACCGCTGGTCGAGGACCATGTGTACTCGTACCTCGACCACTCGTAGAGATAGAGGGAGGATCGCTACAACCACTCGCTGAGGACCAGGTGTAGTCAAACCTCAACCACTCGTAGAGGTAGTGAGAGGACGCTACAACGACTGGGCGAGGACTAGGTATAGTTATACCTCGACTACTCACAGAAGTGCTTGAGTTGGTTAATTACAGGTGCGTCTCATGTGGACAGCATGACTTCACATACCCAACTTATAAGCATATCGAACATCCATTCTCAATCATGTTGGGTGATCAAGCCGACAATGTTCACGAGGAGATTGTACGTACCAACCTTTTCACAAATAGACCGGGTTGTGACCAGAGCTAGATGTAAGATAGGCCACAGATCTTTGTTGGTAGGTTTGGTCCGACAACACCACATTTGTCTGAGAACGTTCTCGACAGTGGGGCATACCGTTGCCTACTACAGTGCTCGATTATTCTTGAAAAATATTTTCTAGAAGGCAATATATGTAGTAGAGAATACCGAGTACATACTCAAAAAATTGTATAAATTTTCGCCTATCGTCAAGATATAATGAGCAGATTTGGATCAAATGTTGAGTACTATATTTACTGTAAATAAGCATGATTTATACAGAAGATATAGAGTGAGCCCCTAGTATTAAGCCATAGTCGACCTGATATAGGAGACACTCGTACAATATATATTGTATAAAAAATATGCTCTAGGTAAACATAATAAATTATGGATCTGAAAATCGGTATGGTGAATTGTAAATATTGTGTACCTTTGTAGATACCTGTCGGATGTATCTACAAAATCAGTAGATTGATTTTAAAAAATCAATATACCAATTAACTTGATTAGTGTTACTAATCAACTTGGAAGTAGTCAATCCGAATTGAAGCATCTTGGTCGACGATATTGAACTGTTGTTTTCCGTGACGACAAGGTCAGCTCTGGAGTAGTCGGCATGAACAGAGGTTTCATGACTAAGTTCTCTATAGCGGCGACTTTTTGAAGCTTGGTCGATCTTGATATATCGAATTGTTGGTGGCTACGTACTCTGGTTGGGTCATATATCCCAGAGCCAAAGCCGTTGAAGTATCCCTCGTCAAAAATTCCATAGCGGTGATGTCTTGACGAAGATTGAGATGACGGGTGTCCCGCTCTAGAAGAGAATGTACTCCGGTCGGGTCATGTCTCCAGGTCCAAAGTCGTCGATGAATTTTTTATGGATTAGACACCATGTGGTCTAAGTATTTTTTGACGAATTTCCTTATCGGCATCCAGTTCTCGGCTGGAGCCGGGAGATTAGGAAGCCCGTCGGTAGATTTGGTTGTCGGCACCTCATTCTCAGTAATTGCTGAAGAGATGGCCGTTACAGGAATCATGTTCACTTGTTCCGTCGTCATGGCCTCGTCCTCGGCGTAAGCCAAGAGGGGGAGAGATCAGGACAGCAGCGAACATGGGTGAAGACGATGGTTCCGACTTGGACATAAGTGAACGCTGGCTGGGTTGGATATCCTAGGTCAGAATGGTCGTAGAAGCCATGTTAATACAAAATTTTGGTATTGTTCTTTAGTGGATTTGGTTAAGGAAAGAAGTCTATCAATCGATGAAAGTTTATCTCGAAGAGACCAAGTTCAAGAAGGAATCGTGAAGACCACGACACGACAATTTACTTCAATCTATTAATTAGGCAGGATTTAGTAACTTTTCTTTTATCTTTAGGAATTTTTGTCTAGTGTCCGATCAGGACTTGTAATTTTCCTATTATCTTTAGAAAACTTGTATCATGTCCGATCAGGACTAGTATGAACCCCAGGGTATAAATATGTACACCAGGGGTCTTTATAATCTATCTCTCGATCAATATACAACTTTCGACACATCACCACCCTTTTACTCTTGGCGAGTTCTTAGTTTCAAGTTGGGCTGCATCGGTTTCGATCACCGGGAATGAAGTAAGTTTCATCAACTTCGTTTGTATTGGCGGGGCTAGAACTTTCTTGGTTGGGTCCGATATTCTATTCCAGTCGACACAATCGTTGCCTATCGTATGTATTGGTTAATCTTAGATCGTATCGTTGTTTACATCTGCATTAGTTGATTCATTACTTTCTCGATTGAGTCTGATAACTTGATTAGATTGATATTGTTTTAAACTGCTCTACTATCTTAATTTGATCAATATATCTACCACTTTGAATAGGATTCATCGGCTTGTTTACATCTATCAAGTTTATCTATGACCTAGTACTGTCTTCGTTGAGTTCGATCTACTAGGTTTTAGCTAGCTTTTAGAGCTAACTTGTATAATAATTTCTACTAAGAGTTCATCGAGGTTTCAGTCGATGAATTATCATTACTGTGGGCTTTAGATATCAATTGTATCGGTTAGTTAGCCGATATACATTTTAGTTTACCTACATCGGATATCCAGCCGATATATGCTTTAACTATCGGACTTATATTTCTCATGCTATATCAGTTTTGGTCGATTGGTTCACAATGAATTATCTCATTGCGATCTTTGAGTTGTATTGGTTCATACTCAAACTTGTATAATGTTTAGTTAAATCCATCTTTATTAACCTTAATTTTATATTGTCCCGGTTCAGTTCGATCTATTAAGATTGCCTCTGATAAAGAACAGTTTATTGATGATTATGCATAGTTTTAGATTTAGCCAATGGTAACATAAATCTCATTGTTCACCTGATTATTTGAATCAACATTGGATCTATAGCCGATTGATGAAAACCCTATCGACATCGTCTGGCTTCACTACATGAAATCGACTTATTAGCTAATCGAGTCCTTGATCATTAGACAATTTCCATCTTGTTAATTGTAGGATCAAACTAACTAGCATGCCCTAAACACGATTGATAGGACCTACACTGGAGCTAACTTGATCTCCCAAGCTTTCGTGTGTTGTGACGAATTTCACATTAACAAGCCCTTGTAGGAAAATCCGCTTCATGAACCCATCTTGTTGAAACCTTGAAGCACCAAATCCCCTACCTAGCACGCCAATGTCGACGGGCTATACCCGCAGACGGTATTTGTAGAGTATGAAGATCGTTGGAACCAAGGTATATGTGAGATAGAGGTAAAAAGAGATAGAAGGCACATATTTTTATACAGGTACGGGCCCCTTAATTGACTGGTAATAGTCCTACTCTTGTTTATATGAATATATGGGGGAATACCACACGGGTTACAAAGAGGGAGTAAGATGGCTAAACTAACTCGCAGACTAGGTTACGCCGAGAACAACCCGACAGGATCTAATCAGCGAATATGGCTCTGGCTTCCTCCGACTTGCTTCTCGATGTGGTTGGTGACTATGGCTTATGATTGAATGCCCTCCCTCCTTGAGGGAACCTTGTAATTGTTGCATACCTTCTCCTCCAAGTAGAACTCCGAGAACTAGGATAGGATACAGGCTTAAGGAGACCACGTCTTCCCCGAACAGGACTCTGACACCTTCTATTTCGAGAAGATAATTTTCTTCTATATCGCCGTATTTCCGTAATTAAAGGATATCTTCTCGTATATCATTAGGTATATGGTATTACCATATACCATGAACCCAAATATAGAAGGTATGTCTTATTCTTGACACTGACAAAAACCTATAAAGAAAATAACTAAATGATTTACTATGTCATTGTTGACGCCAAATTCGTACCGCCGCAAGTGTGTTGACGTCGAATCACACGCTGGCCTGGGAGATCTGCTTAGCTCCAGTGCAGGTCCTAAAATTGATGAAGCGCGGGTGTGCCAGTCAGTTTGATCTTGCCACTGACAAGTTATGTAAAACAATAGAGCATAAATCATATCGGTCGATAGGCCGATAATCAAAACAGTCGATCTGTTGACAGCCGATTGTGTGATTCCAGCCGATGCTGATGTCCAGATAACTCGTCGACTAAAACCCGGACGAAACCCTTATTGGCAAACAACAGGCAGGCTAGAGATTACAGTTCTAATCACAACTTAGTAGGTCAAACTGAATTGATGCAGCACTAAGTATGAAAAGAAACGTAATATCTAGACAATCAAGCCCTTGACTGATTTTCAGGGTGGTAGATGCCTAAGCTAATCTAATCTAATATTAACGATTTAACCGATATCGGCAGAAACCCTAAAGCGAGAGACAGCCGATAGAGCTAAATTGAGATACTAGGACTAGATTAACAGAGACATATGATAAGACCGGCTAACCCTCCGGTGAAACATTAGCATGAACCTATCGGCTTAACAAGACTTAGGTTATCGATAACATTCTAGTAGGTCAGACCTAACCGATGCAGCACGAGATCGTATATGATAATCTAATACTCGAGGAGCCGATAGATCTGTCTAATATGATGGATATAACAGATCTACCTAAAGCAACATTAGGTTTACAGAAACATCGACTTGATCAGAATATCAGACCTAACCAACAAAGTCCTAACTAAGCCGATGTATCTATGAACGGTAATGAAACTAAAGATAGATACGATATACCTGGGCCGGCGGGACCTTGGACTTACCCCTTCACCGGAGATTGAAGTCGATGCAGCCCCGCGTCGGATGCCAAGTCTCGTCGGATGATGAACAAAGTGGAAAAGGTAAAAAGGTGGCGATGCGCCGAGTTATATTGATCGAGAGATGAGTTACATGAACCCCGGGCTTATATATTTATACCCATGGGCTAACAGAGATCCTAACAGATTACAAATCCAAAATTTCCTAAAGATAAAAGGAAACAAACTGAATCCTTACCGGATACTAACACACTTTCCTAAAGATAAAATAGGAAACTAACGATCTCTTCCTAATTAATAGATACAATTGCCTTTTTAGGACTCTATCCTTATATGGCAATCCTCATGAAGCACATCATCTTGATCCGACTGTGTCTCCAATGTTGTCGTACCAGAATCGGCTGGACACCTTAGCCGATTTGGGCTCCGGGGCTTACCAAATTGTGGCATTAACAGCAGCCCATGCTAGAAAACAAGAACTCATCGAAACAAACTAAAGTAAAAAGGTGACGATGCGCCGAATTGTATTGATCGTGAGATGATTCTACATGATCCTCGGGCTTACATATTTATACCCACAGGCTAACAAAGATCTTGACATATTACAATCCAAACTTTTCTAAAGATAAAAGGAAAAAACCGAGTCTTTATTGGACACTAACACACTTTCCTAAAGATAAAAAGGAAAACTAACAAATTCTTTCTAATTAATGGATACAAGCCGCATCCTTTCTAAACTCGGTTTCTTCTGGATAAGACCTTCCCAAACCGAATCTAACAAGAATCTGACTGCTGGAAATGTTGATAACAGAAAACTCCCATCAGCCGATGCAGAACTCTAAGCCGATACCAGTTTTGAGCCGATGTGAACCTTGAGCCGATGGGGACTCGGGGCTTATCAAATTCTGGCATTAACAGACATACTCTAAATTAGCCATACAACTCATGTTGTCAAAATAACTAATTAGACAAACACTAAAGTTCTTTGGTCAACAGCCAAAGGTGGCAATTCAACACTAGATCCACTCGAGAACCGAGACCGGGTCTAACACCCTAGTCGAGTTGTTGGCACTATAGTGGATTGGGAATCATGCCTATTCTCAACATTTGCCCTCGAGCTTATTCTACTAGATTTGCCTCCATTTTTCCAGTGTGCTCACAAGACAAGGTTTCAAATATTTTTGAGAACATATGTGCACACCAAGGGCAACAATATAAATAGTCATTCTAGAATGTGGAAAACACTTTGCATCTTTCACCGAACATGGCAAAGAATATCTCAACATATTGAACCTTGCAACTCCATGCTACTAGAAAATTGAGGTATAATCATTTATCTCCAAATCAGGAAAGTATGCTCTCAACCATAGGGAAAGCAAAAATGTCGACCATAGTCTGATCATATCTGATTGAGATGTTAAGTCACTAGGGAAAGGCAAAATGAATACCAAGCACATTGCCTAATTCCATATATTTCAATGACTCAGAATCCCATTCTAGAGTGTGAACATAGGGATAGAGTGATATACATTAATGCCCAAAGCTATACAACAGTCATTGAAGGCCTTGACGTGAAATCACCCGCACTATCTATCCGAATCATTTCATACGGTTCTCTGAGAATGCAACACGCAAACGGTTGATATACGCGATGAATTCGGTAAAAGCATGGATGTCGTAGAACAAGTATACGTGACTCGACACATCAACATCACCAATATCACCATTTATGTATGAAGGAGTGTAACAATAAAGAGTGGCCTTATCCATAGCCATGGATATTTAATTTCCTAGAATTTCTATATATTAGATAACTTTTTGTTATTTACTTGGTCTTATTGGCATTATATTTCCAATATTTATGTCCCACAGAAAACCATCACACATAAATGCAGGAAAAATAAACCCATCATAATGCTTCCAAGGGGGTTTCTACACTATGCAAACACAATTTAAAGGAACAACGTAACCTAGACACCATCTCTAAATTATTAAGTTGGAGTTACATCAATTTTAAAAGCAATACAATGCTTAATTAAAAACACCATTACATGGTTATTTATGAGTCCAGGAACCCACATGCAAGAAACCAACTATAACAGGGCCTAAACTACAAATTTACAACCTATATACACAAAGACATGTAATTTTAGTTAATTACAAGGTTCAAAATGTAAGATTACATTGAACAGTGAACTTTAGGCGTACAGTCAACCTTTCTTAGGGACTTATACGCAAATTTTCAGTAAAACAGAGCAATCGGGCCGAAACGCCATTCGGCCTTGATCGCATTGGGCCGGATCGCCATCCTCGACCCAATTCCTCCTTGCAGGCCCAATCCTCAACTCAAGCCTGTTAGGAGTTTTTAGGTTGGAATAAGTTCACTTTGGGTCCCTTAATTTGTCGTCCAGTCCGATTTTCATCCTTTGGTCGCAAAACCAGGTACGACGGGTCCCCCAACTTAAGAAACCGTTTAAATAAGGTCCCTCGGTAGTATTATCTCCTGTTTTAGCTGAGGCGGGGTTTACATGGCCCGTGGGACCCATATGTCAATTGCACACATAAATAATAAAAAATGGTAGGCCCATGTGGACCCACACGTCATCCTCACTACACTCTTCTCTCTATCCCCCCTCTCTCTCTATCCTGTCTCTCCCTCTTCTCTCTCTCCAGCCGCGGGAGTGGGATGGGCAGCGACCGGAGCGGGCAACGGCGGGGCAAAGCGATGGCAGAGCAGAGGGATGGAGGCAGAGCAAGACGGGCCGAGGGGTGAAGCGGAACAGGCAAGGCAGAGCGGTGACGGACAAAGCAAAGGGACGGAGGGGCGAAGCGGCCAGAGCAACGGCGGGCCATGGGCGGAGTAGAGGGGCGGAGCGGGGATGAGCGGGCCGCGAGCGGAGTAGAGCAGCGAAGAGAAGCTAAGCGTCGATGGCCATGCTCATCCCTCGCCGGTCGATGGCCTCAGCCCGTCTTCATCACCGAGTGCAGCCACTCTTCTCCCCTGTCGGCCACTGGTCGCACCGTGTGCCTTCGGTCTCCCCCAGCCATCAGCCGTCTTTACCAGCGAGTGCTACCGTCGCGCTTCTCCCCTATTGATGGCCTGACGCGCTGCGCACCTCCGGTTCTCCTTGTAGACATCGCCGCCTTGTCTCCCACCGCAACGTAGCCGGCCGTCGGACCTCCTCGTCTCCCATCTCGCCTCGGCGACGTCCTCCCCACCCGCCGGACGGCCGCCGCATGTCGCTCACTGCTCTCTAGCTGGCACCACGCGTCGCTGCCTCCCTCCTGTCTTCCGCCGGCGCCGCGCGCCGCTCCCTCCTCTCCCATCTCTCGCCGGCCGTTGCGCGTAGCTCCCTCTTGACCCGCTGACCGCTGCACGCCACTCCCTCCTAACCCTCAGGCCGCCGCGCGCGCCCCTCCTCACTCGTCTTTGGAGAGAGAGAGGGAGAGAGATGAAGAAAGGGAGTTGGGACAAAGGAGGAAGAAGAGGAGGGGTGAGAATGACATGTGGGGCCCACGCGGGCCCCATCACTTTTTATTAATTTTTTCGTGTAACTGACATGTGGGCCCATAATTTTTATTATTTTTTAAATCAAATTGCCACATAAGCGCCACGTCACTGCCACGTCATATGAAGATCGAGTCAAAGCAGCCACGTAGGCACCACGTCAGCCAAAATCGTCTTCCAAACCACTGAGGGACCTATATTGCACCGGTTTTGACAGTTCAGGGACCCGTTGTATCTGGTTTTGGAGCACAAGGATGAAAATCGGATTCGGTGTAAAGTTAAGGGACCTCGGATGAACTTATTCTTTTTAGGTTTTACTATTTGTTTTGTGTGTGGGCTGTCACGTGCAAATGGGCCAAGGCGGTTGGGCCTAGTTAGCAGGCTGGCCCAGCAACCTGCTTAAGAGAGCCCCGAGAGAGGGGTGAGGGGATTAGGGTTTCCTCTTCCCCACCGGCACCCGCGCGCGGCGGCCATCACCCGGCACGCCAGCCAGACGGCACGACGGCGGCAATGGAAGACACCGGCTGTCGGCGACGGTGGAGATCGAGGCGACGCACAGCGAGGATGCCAACCGGCGGCCCATCAACTGCCCAGTGGCACGACAGCGGTGACGCGTCGCTACCATGCGGCGTTTTCGGTGCGGCGGTGGCTCGGTGTTGCCCGGCGAAGCTACGCCACGACCCACACGTCATAAAGATGGCGGCGGGGCGAGCTCAACGTTGATGGCTAAGTCTCTAGCTGCGGCGATCGAATCGCGTCTGGCCACGACGTCCCGATGGATTCCAATCCAAGGTCGGCGGCCGTTCGGTCCCATCGACCTCCCACCATGGCTCCAGGCGTGTCGGCGAGAGGTTGACGGCGACGGCTGCCCGTCCTCGACATCAAATCCAGCGGCAGCGGTGATGTGGAGTTTTGGTCTTCCTCATCGTTGGCGGTTTCCCCAACGGCATCGGCTCAATGTGCCGATGGTGTTTCCAACAGCGACGGCGAGTGGATGGAGGCCTCCTGCGCAGGCTCGACCCAGCAACGTGGGCGGTCCACCGGCGGTGATGCATGCTCCCGGCGTGGTTCCGATGAGAAAGCCCGGCAAAGAGAGAGAGGATTGAGGATGCGAGAGAGAGCGACGGCTCGCGCGGGGACGACGCCGCTTCGGTCCAGCCGAACCGGATTCGGACCAGAAAGAGGCATCTGATCGATTTTCTGATTAGAGCACACGGTTTTCTTCCGGTTTCATCGAGCACAACAAATCTATTGCTAGATTAAAAGCAGAAACAAATATACTGCTAGCATAGCATCCATATATTGTTAATTGTTATGATGAAAAATAAAAAAACAATCAATCTGCTCGACGACAGAAAACTCGTACACATGCCTGGATGTATCTATACTTTAGTAAATTAGTTTAGAAACTAATCTTACTAACTACCATGGTTAGTATGCTCATTTCCTCGTAGTTGCTCGTGTGCTAGTAGGCAGTAGCCATTCTCACGTATTCTGGTCACTGACATGTGGGCCCATCGAGAGATGGACTCACATGTCAGTGATCCAAAGTCATCTGACTTAAGTCAGAGAATCCTCACCGATTCTCTGCAGCCTCATAGGCGTGCGTATCAGCCGCCAACCCGGCTGAGTCTGCCGCGAGTCCCTCGCATCTGAGTCAGTGCGCATGGCCACGTCCACACGCGCGGCACCTCTACGCATGCAAACAAATAAAATCAACCTGATTGGCAATTTGCATTAGCAAATTAAATGCATAAATCTTGCATATGCATCGGGGCCCTAGGACTTGCATAAATCTTGATTATAGGCCACTAGATCGGATGCATTTAAAAGACCGAAGTTAGTTTGGGTAGTTCGGTCATATTTTTAGATTAACTGAAAACATCGAAGTACCTGAGTCAGCATAACTGTCTCTATTATTTTTCCCGTACTGGGCTACTAGCCCATTAGTCCATTAGATCTACAAATCCACAAGGTAAAAAGCTGCCTTATCCTCTGAAAAAACTGTTGCCTTATCACTTCCTCCTGTTCCCTCAGTCTTCATGGAGAACACGTCTTCGTCGCATGCTCGCAAATTCTCGCTTTGCCGCTGGGCAGAAGCCGATCCTACGGCCACGTTACAGCTTCCTCCCTGCGCCTATGCTCTCTTCCCCTCCTTTACTTTAGTTGCTCCTCTTACCAACCACCAGCACCCACGACCCGATGACCTGGAGATGGCGCAAGTTGAGGCGTAGACTGTGTTGTCGACGGGCTAAGGCAAAAAGGCACGGCCACCAAAGGGCTTGGCCTTATGGGAAGCGCAGACTGAACAACCGTCACCAACGGCCAACAAGAAGGGTTGTACCATGCTATATCGCCGGAGGTAGGCAAGCAGCGGATATTTAATTGTGTCTCTGCCTCCTCGTTTCTCACATGTCAAATTCTCTTATTGGTGATTTGAAACTGTAATCTATGACTCTTTGTTTGAGATTTTAGTTAGTTTGTTTGCTCTCTGCTAAATCGGTTAGCTCGGGTAAGACCGAAGACCAGACTGATAGTTCGGTTAACCGAATTGTCGGTTCATGAATTTCTATTGCAAAGATCAGTTTCTTATTTTCAAAGACCAAAGTTTTTAAAAACCGAAATACCTAGACCGAATATTCGGTCTAGACCGAACACCCAACTGTAAGGATGTGCACCAAAGCGCATACCCCGAAACCATGCACCAACCACACAAACACAAACTACTGAGAGAGAAGCCGAGCACCGAACTGGCTATCACTATGCGAGGCCGGTCGCCATGGGGCCTACAACGACACCACAGAACGGAGAATAAAAAAGAAATGGCGCTTCCACGAAGGTTGCGACGCCAAAGACACCGTCGTCGCCCATCCAAAGTTGGACATGGTTTTCGTCCAGAGATCCTACCGAGATAGGGAGGGGAGGTACCTTGACAACGTCCCCAGAAGAGTTACCATGCCCGAATGTGTAGCCATTGCCGGCCTAGTGAAACACAGGGCTAGGCTTTTGCTTGTGACCCTCTGTAACCTTGTTTTTGTGATCCGTCGCCCATCAACTCAGATACCACCAAACAAACATCAGCAGCACGTGGCATCCACCACACTAAACCAACGTCCCTCTGTTGGCCGACTTCTGGTCTTGCCACCATCAAGATCGCCAATGCACCTAGTCCCCAGCACCCTTGACCTCGCTGCCACTCTCCCGCACTCTGGGCTATGCCTTTTCCGCCCTGCCGCCCACCGATCTCCTCGTCGAATTTGGCCAAGGAAAGCACGGAACTGGACAACATCGCCCATTTCAAGTGATTGATCATATATACCCCCATAACTAGGTAGCAATTCAAGTTTAATTGCGAGTTTATGACATTGAAAAATGTGATTCTTGGGCACACTTCAACTTCAGTATTCTGTTTAGTATATATTTGCAAAACGTAGTTTTCCATTCTGCTATTCAAACCCAATCGTGGAATTGCACGAAGCCAAAGAACCAGGTGCTTTTGTAGGCCACCAATTTCACATCACAGCCCCAAGTTTTGGGATAGAATAAAAAGATAAGAAAATACTGAAAACTAGCTCAGCACTAAATCCTGTCTTACCCTCTTCATTCTGTTTTTCCAGTTTACTGTTCAAGTCAGTCAGAGCAAGCAAATTCAGAGAGAGCGTGAGTTTAGAGTTCAAGTGATTTATGAAAAATCGCATCTAATGAAACAACACTTATATGTATGCACAAGATAATATCACCAATATTACATATATAGAAACTTAGGAAGGGTATGAAGTATTTGAATTTCACATGTTGAACCGATACTTAGGTACATCACCTTGATAGTGCCAAGCCTGAATTATGGGATAAAGTTAATTATTCATGCATACAAGTTCATACATAAAAGTTCTAGTGACACAGTTTTATATCTAACTTCAGTCTCCTTGAAAAAGGCACATGAATGATTGAGATAGTTGCATGATATGGATCCATATTTATCTTTCATCTGCAAGTGCAAGGAAGGTAAACAGTAAAACAAAATTAGTTAAGCGTTGCATGTGACGTGCGTGAACAAATAACATGTCTACTAATTCCTTCTATATTTGATGCAAGGGAAATTTGAGTTATAATTCTTATGGTTGCAAGCAAATCCAAACAATACCAAGAATATCAGATAAGCCCTCTATATGTAAATATTATCATAACGGTGTCGTTTTCTGACCTAATGTTCCCAAGAAAACTCTCCATTGTTTCTTTTTTGTTTTTTGAAAAACTTGATGTCTTACTAGAATTCAGATGCTTACACTGAGAAGGTAATGAACACTCAAATTTCATCTCTTGAACTATGAATGTGATGACTATATAGTTACAATGAGAATATTTTTACCTGAGACGTAGGCCTTTCGGTCCTCCTGTTCAGGATAATACTGAGGCTGCTGCATGATGTTGAATTGCAGGAAGCTTCTTGGATCATAATGGATCATATTTTGCACGTACTCGCTTGTAGATGCTGAACCCATCATGTTCACTGTTTGCAGTCCTCTTTCACTCTCAGCAACCTTCACATTAATTATTAATTAGTATGATGACGTAGAAATTTCAGTCTATATACTTCAGTATAGTTCGGGATTGCAATTTTAGAACAAATTTCTCAAATTTCGGTAATTTTACCCCTGACCAGCAAGCACATATCCCGCCCAAAACATTCTGATTTTTTCATTTTTTTATATGAATTTGATCAAAATTTATTTAAATTCATTCAAATTTTCAAACAATTTTGGCAAAAAAAATACCAAGATTCCAGGAATTTCAGTGGCCACCGAAATTTCAAAATTTTGCTGAAAACAAAGGTGTAAACCCTGATATAGTTTGCTACTATATATGTAGTTCATTTCAGTAACTTCAATTCAGATTTGCCGTGCAGGTTAATCACATTCTTTTTTGTAATAAAGAACAGAACACTTACTTTGCTCTTTAAGTACAAGTTGTCATTCTGCAGCTCCGTTTCCTGAAAAGATCGGAGTACTCGTGCTGTAATCTTTGATGTCAACTAAAGCAAATATTTTTTTGCAATAAAGACAATATAGTACTGGTATTTATTTTGCTGATAGTTAATTACCCTTCTCTGCATGTACTCAATTTCAGCACACAGCAATTCGTTCTGCAGGATATATAGAATGCTTATGAATTAGACGAATTAATAAATGCTCTTTTCAACTGAGAATGCTATGAATGTAGCACACAGTTAATATACCTTGCGTGCTCTAATCTTTCCTAGGCCTTTGTCCAGCCTGCCCTCCAGCTGCTTAAGGTCTCTGTGGTTCATGGTGGTGATATTGTCACCTACTAGGGTCCTAATTCAGCAAGCGATGGACAAATTATTATCAGATGAAGAACTACTTTGTCAAGCTAAGTTTTTTTTTAAAAAAACAACCAAATCTAAGCAGCTGAGTGAAATAATGAACCTGTTGGAGTTCTGCAGGTTGGTGATCTGTAGCTTCAGTTTAGCAGATTCCTGCTGGTAGTGCTGCAAATTTTGTAATTTGAGTTTATTCAGAAATATGTCAGAGTGGTTTTTATTTTTTAGTGCTGATATTAAAATAATGAATAGTTTATCTTGTTAACTTGCTAACTGTAACGTTGACTCTTCATGTTTATCCTGTTCAGATGTGCATCATGAATACATAACATATTAAACTGTATGCTGCTAATCAATCTGCAATGCATATGCACATGTTTATCCTGTTAAGATGTGCATCATGAATACATAACATATTAAACTGTGTATGCTGCTAATCAATCTGCAATGCGTATGCATGACGAAAGTAACAAAAACATGCATAGGTAGGCCATCCCCTTCCATCCTCCCTCATTCCAATTTTCAAAAGCATGGAATCACGAAGAAAATTGTCTCGTGGGACAACCACATATGTATACGGAGTCCTCCTTTCATAAAAAAAACCTCTGAAAACGAATTTGGACAAGCATTCGTCCATATAAGTTGGTTTTTTCGTGGGACCAAGGGTGTATGTCTGTAAGTCAAACTATATAGGCCCTGTGTACAATTAGCATCATTGGAATTTCCATTGTGTAATACTGTAGCTTCTGTTCAGGATGTCCAATCTGAAGATTTTGCTCAGAGAACTCATTTTTTACACAACAGAGCAACCATTGTTACCAAGGAATGTTGCATAGTTGCTTACTGATAAAATCTCCATAGAAAACTACTGCATGCAATCCACTACAGGTCTAGAAAATATTTTGTGCTGACAGATGACGTTACCTGGGCATTGATCTCTGCAACTGTACTGGAGTTGGAGCTGTCACTGTTGGCTTTTTTGTACCTCTCAATAGTTTCCTTCACGCTGCATTTGTGCACAGTAGCACACAGAAATAGTTAGTCTAGTCTACTTGTACACATACGGGACACTTTTTATGAACAAATAGTAGTCTGCATGTATTGGAAGAGGAATGACTACGAAATTTTGAACACAGTAAAAGTTTCTTCTAGTTTTTTGGCAAATGATATATGTATATTTCTAAGCTCAATTAAATCTTCAAAATAACATGGAGTTTTTCCTGAAGGATATCAACAATAGGAAAGGATACTCAAGTAATTGCAGTCCGTTTGGGCCATCTGGCATGATTTTCGGATAAATAGTAACATAATACTATTCACCTAAAATTTATTTTTTATGAATGTATTTCATGTCTATACCTATTTTTTATAATTTTTTATAAATTTACAAAACTTTTAGATATGGTTTCATGGGTTTTTACTTATTTAATGGTTTTCATTTGATATTTTCCCATCTTGCATTTCCAAACAATAGGACAAATGTGGCATGATCTTGTTTAATTAATGTTTAAAGCATTGTGTTGGTTGTAAAAAAGTCACTCTGACATCCATATCGTCATTACAGAAATTTGCAAAAAAAAATCAGGATGCCAGTAGATTGAGTGTCATACTGTACAAACACTGTAATATACCATTGCTGTGTTCATCTGTTTGTCTCCAAGATCAATGTCAAATCCACTGGTTTCAGGGAGAGATGGATGAAGTCTGATCAGGAGTCTAGTACAAATTTTACATCACAAGTCATTCTACCTGCTACAGTTGTTGCCTTTACCGAGGACATCTTTTCCCAACTAAATTGGACTAGAGCCGTAGAGGTGCAGTATTCCTCCATCCATGTATTGCATGCCCAGATGTGATTTACAGTATGATTTCTTTCATATTATATGGAGAAACTAAGTATGTTGTGATAGCATTTTATGTTATCAGAACATTTTTAAGGGAATTGCTCAACATCACATTCAAACTCTTGCCCATTTAAGTGGGAATAGGGTAATTGGATGCCAAAGTTATCCCTTGTTCATAATTTACATAATATTATGATATATGAAATCTCAAAAGTCCTTATGGTGAAATAGTGCGGAGTGCCAACTTGTTTTGGCAGTAGTTAATGAGCGGTGACACCAAACTTATCATTCATAATTAGTAGTAAATATCTAGGCACTCGTTTTTTATTTATGTTTTTTGTGTCTTCTAATGAAGCTTAGCATTTGATAGATAAAAATCCCAATGCAAATAAAATCAGATAGATACAAGAGACAGTAAAAAAGCAACTTAGCATGAAATTTGATTTCCAATGAACAATATTGTCATTGCATATAGCATAAGGAATTATCTGGAAATAATTGCTTAAATTGTAGCTGCATAAATTCTACTAGGGACTTAAAGATCTGATCTGCAGTAATTAATTGGTACTTATAGGTTATTATCAGTATTCTACGGATTTACTAATTAACTAATGTCTTTGCCAATATGAACATTAGCTAGCAAGCCGTATAACCTGGGAGCTCTACTGTATTAGCCTTTTTTTAAAAAAAATAATGAGCTAAATTTTCTAATGACAACATTAAAATTATACATATGTACCTTGAACAAAGATCCGGCACTCATGTTTAAAGAAAGGAAGTAACATTGTTTCCCTCTTTTGATGCAAGAAAAACTGCTACTATATACGCAAAGTAAATACCAAAATGAAATATAGGAAAAAGTTGTTCATCGATCATCTAATTGAAATACAAAATATATAATTTTCCTTTTACGTTACCCGAGACCACTACAAACCAAAGAGGTTATAGTAGTATCAATCTCCGTGTACTCTTGCTGCTGAAAATTGACAGACAAGATCATTTGGTCACATTCCTACTCCAACCCTTTGTCAATCGATCTCAAGCAATAAGTGCCATACAAAAAAAATAACCAAGAAACTATCATATCATTTCCCTTTCCTCGTCAAGACCCAACATGAAAACAAGATGTTTATCAAAGACAAGATGAGAGCAAATGTCACCTCACAAGGAGTACATCACATAGGTATAATGGTGCGAAGAAACTATTCCCAAGGACCAAGGGAGCGAGATAAAAAGCAAGCAATGCAAGTCAGCTTCTGTCTATCTCTCTCTCAACATACAGACTTCCAGTGCACTTATTGGAATATTTTTTAGAACAAAGAAAAATGTGTAGAAATCACGGTCCAAACAATTTGACCAACAATCCTTTTCTCAACACTTGTTAAAAAAAATTTATGTGCAGAAAAAACACAAGATGCAAGCTGGGTGTACATTTCAATTAGCACGAAGCATGTGTGAATAGCAACATTTTTCTGAAATTCTTCCTAGATGAGTAAGCAAATTGCCATATTGGCAAGTGCATAGAATACTTTATTAGTAGCACTGTTTATGTAGGAGTAATGTTTATCAACGAATGCCAAAACCTTAATATCCTCGAGCACCCTATTATGCATGATTGGCTGCAAACAGTGAATCGTACGTCCAAGTGACCAATGGTTATACGGAGGGAGCCAACAAATGCAAGAGAGAGAAGCAGCTACGGTCCAAACTATAGCCAGCCGTAACCATTCATTCTGACCGGTTCACCAGCCTTTTTTCTCTTGTAGTCTCCCGATGCAATCGCTGCCATTGTGTACGTAGAGTACTGACCGTCCCATTGGTTAATTTTTGCTTCTGTACAGTGTACAGTTGTACACTTTCAGCCTCACACACACACATACACAACGCATAATCCTTTGGTCCTAACAAATTGTAAATAATTGTTAAACCAATTTTCTGTGTACTCAATAGAGGAAAACAAGGAAATCCCCTGTTAAATTAATGAGAGTCCTATCAATCACTTTTATTAAATAAAGCATAAAAAATATCTCTATTGTACTCTATTAATAATATTGTACAAACTACTAATCTGTAAACCTTTTAGGTAGTAACAAAAATACGTACGAAAGTCCAAACCATATAGATGGAGAAAAAATAGCTACTTCACTTCACTGCTTTGTTTTTCCTATTTACTGCTGCCTTCACTGTTTCGGTACTCATGAGAAGTACAGTGCCGGTGTCAGAGAATAGGTAGCTAGGGGCCCAGAGGTCTCGTGATGGGCATCGTGTTAACACAAGGACACCATGGCTCTAAATGAACAGAGAAGTGACTAGCGACAACAGTAACATCTACAGCACTGTGCAGAGAGAGAGAGAGAGAGAGAGAGATATGTGATGAAACCCTAACCCTAACCAACAACCTCCAATTAAATTGAAGAAGATGATGCAAAATAATCATGGATGATCAATGTGTGCATCACTCGTGTACGCCACTTTTTACCTCTGAAAAAAAGCATCAAACCTCACACGCCCACAACAATCTTGCATACTAGTCACAACAAGTTATCACACATATGCATAGCCAAGAGAAAAATATACTATATGATCTCTACATGCAGTGAAGTGTGAAGGATCTAAGCAAGCCTCATCACACAGACAGTGGTAGAGAAAGGAAAGAACATAAATGGAGCAAGAAAAGAAGAGGACCACCAAGGCCAAAGCAACACACACACAGTCACATACACCCATCACACACAAGAAAAGCTCACAAGCATGTACATGCTCATGCTTGCTTCACAAAGTATGCACTGTGCTGAATCTATCTACACATCTAGCTCACCTCACAGGAAACACAAAAGAAGCCAGAAATGTGCACACCACATCAGCAAGAGCACACAGATCATCACACACATATACACACAAAGAAACTCCTGCAATTTCTTTCTCACTTGCTACTTGCTACTATCCCCAGAAGCACAGAAGTAACAACAAGGCAGTTAATTAACTGAAGCATTATATATATATATATACATACATATATATATATATATATATATATATATATATATATATGTACTAACAGAAAAGAAAGTGAGATAGATGCACATCACCATATGCCTCCTCTTTGTCACAAGAAAAGGTAGCAACTAACTTGCTCCAATTAGGACAGGATCACATATATCACATGGATTAATTCATGTTTCTTCAAGTGAAGAGGGAAGACACACCTGTTGTTGGAGTACTCGTAGAGGCGGCCGCGGCTGGAGAAGACGATGAGGGCGACCTCGGCGTCGCAGAGCACGGAGAGCTCGTACGCCTTCTTAAGTAGCCCGTTGCGACGCTTGCAGAAGGTGACCTGACGGTTCGTCGTGTTCTCGATGCGTTTGATCTCAATCTTGCCCCTGCTTCCAATCTTCTCAGCTCCCACCGAGCCTGAGCCACCTGAGCCGCCGGAGCCGGGGGAAGCAGCAGGTGCTGGCTCTGGCAACTAAATTTGAGTCAAAAAAATCCAGAGATATGAATCAATCCTATATATATGCAACAACTTAACAGCACAGCACGAGCCAACAGCCCAACATAATCAAGAAATTGCAAGAAGGGAAGATGGATCTATGGCAAGAAAATCAAGAAGTGCCGGAGAGATCATGGCCATCACATATATCTCATAAAATCAATATATACACAGCCCCCTTTGGTGAATTGTATATAGTTCTTGAAGATCAAAAGAAAAATGAGAGATCTTGGTGCTGTATTTGACCAATCTCCTTGATCTTGTGCCTTTCTTTCACTTTTTTCTTTTTTCTTGTCTTGCTTAAAGAGCAAAGATCTCTAGCTGTATCTCTCCTGGCCTCTTCATCTATCAGTTTTCCAACAAGGCAGTACCCATGATTCTACTTCCCAAACCTCCGATATGCATACAATTAAAAATCCAAATACTCTTGAAAAATGGACACTGAAAAAAAAAGATAAATTGAGAGTTTCCAAGCCAAGAAAAGCGATTACCATCAGGCCAGTGGATGGTTCAGCAGCATCCTGCTCTTTGTATATGTGCATGTTTGTCAATAATTCCTCTCTAATCACTGAAGAGAAATGAGGAAGAAAGAGGGTGTGTTCAAGGAGAAGAGAAGGGTTGGGGATATGGGTGAGGTGAGATGGAGTGGTGGTAGCTGTGGAGAGTCTATCGATATATTGCCCTTGGTGTTTGTTCCTCCTCCTGAACTTTCCTCCTTTCCCCTCTTGGCTGGCCGACCTGCTGCACATTGTAACCAGTAATTGTATTGGGTTTAAGTAATTCTTTGCCTTATTGTACCTACCTTTGTGTGACATCACTGTACTAGTTAATTTACATCATGGCATTGCATCATTAGCTTGTAACTTGGGCAAGTTTTCACAAAAGCTTGTGAGCTTGGACCTGCTTACTGCTAGGGAAATTATTTCAGGCCTATTTCCTGGTCTCTGTTCTCTTCAGTTCTTGCTTTGGGAAAGTAGGTAGAAACTGGAAAGATACTTGATTGCTCTACTTAGCTTGTAACATTGAAAGACTAGCTAATTAAACTTGTGAGTATATATTTTCTGTTAATCCTCACATTTGATTTAATTCTGCCTAGGTTCCTTGAATATATAATATTAATGTCCTTCGACTATCTTGTGCCGTAATTTGCAGTTTATAAATGTCAGTCAAAGATCTTTTTTTTCTCGAAGACGTCAAAGATCTTGTGAGCAAAAACAATATACTCCATAACATGCATCCTCCAAAACAAGAAATGGGAGCACCAGTGGAAACTTACATATATAGCTAGGCGCAATTCCAGTCCACCTTCAAGGAGGTTTTCCACAGGCAGATATTCTTGACTTCTTTAGAATATTAAATGATAATGTCAGCTTATTGTGCATCGACAAATTAATATATGTCACTCGATTAATCCTATATTAGGGTCAATTGATAGAATATTTTTTAATAACACGGATATCTATAAAAGCACAAACGGTAGTAACTAATTGTGATTCAGTTGAGTAGACTAGCTTGGTGCATGCTTACAAATATCAAAATTACATGATTAACAAGCCCCATTTTGCAAAAATATAGGATAATAAAGTAAAATTGTATATGCACCATTTTGGCATAACTTTATTAAGTTGATACTATATATTATTGTCCTTTATTAATCAGCATTTACCAAGAAACAAGGATGTAAAAAACATTATTATTAAATATATTGCCAAGCATGTTAAGACACATAATAAATTTCTTGAGTGCAATAATACTCAAGATGCATTTAAGGACATCAATCCATCCTTCTATTAGTTTGAACATGTTCCTGCCACCAGTCACAACGCTACATATGCACAACACTCCAAATCAAATGAAGTGAAAGTATGGAAGCTGCAAGGCCAAATCATTTTTCAGAACGAATCTAGCTAACTACAATTTGGAGGACATTGTTGAGATTTACATTTTATATTACTGTGTTTTTCATCTCCAATCAGTCCCAACTAAATACAAGGGCATGGAAGGCTCACATCTCTGTATGGCCCTGCCCATGTGAGGCCTGCACAAACCCTGTCCCATTTTTGCTGGACACACACCCACACATGCAAGCCAACGGATGCTAACGATAAGGAGTAGTACAACTCTTCACAATTCTGAACTATGAACTCTCCCCTTCGTTAGTCCCTTCTCCTCCCGGCATATTGGGCCCAACCAGCCAATCAGCTTTTTACACTGCATTTACACACAGATAGGGAAATTACATGCATATATTTACATAAATATAGATGTATATATGCACTTGTTTTACATTGATCAACTGGTCGCGACATGTCAAGAAATCGGTCTTCGCATGCGTGCTAGCTGGCTATATACCTTGACGAGTATCGTCAATGGCCAGCTAGCTGTACATTAATGAAATTTCAGTGTAGCTGCACGGATTGTTGGAAGCTATGAAACTTTGGCATCAGGTGATAGCTCCTGATCAAGATTGGTTGGTGCAAGGAAGCCATCAAGGCTTGAATACGTTTATATGTTGCACAAGACAACTAATTAACTAGCAATGCTAGCTCTCCTCCAGTTACGGAATCTTTGAGTACTTCTGTTTTTCACATGGAAGTATAGATTGTAAAATCGAAGTGTGTGTTTGATTCTTCTTTGGATGATAAACAATTGGTTACAATTGGTTATTTGGGATTTATTGATTTGAGTGTTTTGATTTTGAAAGAGTTGAATTTTCGGACGATGAACAGTGTTAAGTCGACTGCCATAGCCGGTCTGACCGGGAGTGTTCTGTCGGTCTGACCGGAGGTGTTTCAGCAGTCAGACCGGGCAGTTGCCTGCGGTCAGACCGGCCGAGCTAGTCCGACTGGTTGCCGATTTCGTTTCGGTTTTGGTTTTGGTTTGTTTCCTTATACATACATGGAAGTTTCGTGTTCCTATGCACGTGTCTGGTTGTTTATGCTCACAATGAGTCAAGTTTGGATAGCTTGTGCTCGGATATGGTATTCTTTATTTAATTGTGTGCAGGTATTCTTTACGCCTCGGAAAAGTGTTGCCGGTGATCGAGTCGGAGTCAACTTGGAGATAAGGTGACGTTCGAGATGGGGATCATGCGGGATGCTGAAGGGTAGAGATTAGTGCACATGATTGAAAAGTTTCCATATGGCATACAATGGAGATATTGTTGCGTATGGAAAGCGAAATTTCGGTTTTAGGAAAACCAGGATTGTTACGGTTGGTTTATGTATAGTTTGTTTCTTGTACGAGAAGGTTTCCTAGTGGATTAGGACTTCTTGTATGAGTAGGATTCGTGGCTCTTGGCTGCGGATTTTGTGTATAAATAGTGAGGGGAGGCGTGGCCTCTCGGTATCGATTTTGAGTTCGAGTTTTTGAGTTTCTCAAGTTAGGGTTCAAGTTTAGATTGAGATTTTGTGAGGAGTGCTTTGTTCGCACTTTGTAAACATAGAGAGTTTCAATAAAGATCAATTTTCTTCATAGTTCTTTGTGTCTACTTTTTCTTCGGTGCGGCGGCGTATTTCGGATCTGCTAACCGGTCAGACCGTAGACACTACGGCGGTCAGACCGCGCCTTCTTTCCGGTTAGACCGCAAGTTCATTGGCGGTCAGACTGGCGGGCATTGGTCTTCATCGGCATCGGCTACATCGCTCAATCGGTTGAGGTGATCAGCTAGGGCGGTCAGACTGGAGTTTACTTGGCGGTCAGACCGGCCGAACAGTTCGGTCAGACCGGCGAAGCACCTGCGGTCAGACCGGACGTCAGAAAGCAGAGGTAAAGTTTTATTTCCGCTAAAACTTTGTTTTTGGGGTACTCAACTATTCACCCCCCCTCTGGTTGGCTTTTAGTTGGGCATTCGATCCTACATAGATCAACATTGAATGCGTGATTTTTTGGGTGCAAATTAACTTTTACTTGCATGGTATATGCGGAGGTTGGATATCACATTCTGGGAAGAAAAATCCTCTCCTTTTCACAGCGGATGCAGGAGAGTTGAAAATGGGTATGGTAGGAGTACATTTTCATGTCTATATAGGAATAACTCAGGTAGAAAGACCAAATTGGCAAAAGAAGGCACATAATTGTGTTCAAATTTGAATTTTGTGCGCGTATCAACTTTTTTTGTGCATGTCTGCGACTGCTTATATCTATGTTTAGCACATGTAATTCATCTCTACCACTCAGTCTCCCAGCAATTTTTTTAATAGACTCGTTGAACTGACTACAGCAAATGGAATGTCTGAACATTCAGCACAAATGCCATTTCTACTCACTACCAGACTTAGAATGTTTGCCGAGTGTTCAGGACACTCGGCGAAGCCCACAAAACACTCGGAAACCTCTCTCGGCAAACAAGGAGTCGGCAAAAGGCTATTTGCCGAGTGCGAGGATTCGAGCACTTGGCAAAGAGCAGATACTTTACCGAGTACATGCCCTCGGCAAAACATTCGCTCTTTGCCGAGAGCATGCACTCGACAAAGTATCTACTCTTTGCCGAGTGCATGCTCTCGAAAGTATCGCCCTTTTGTCAAGTGCGATGCTCGGCAAAGACCAGAGGCATTGCCGAGTGCATGCACTCGGCAATGAGTAGATACTTTGCCGAGTGCATGCACTCGGCAAAAATTGACAGCACTCGGCAAAAAATTGCAGCACTCGGCAAACAATGGTCAGGAATTGGTCTGGAAAGCCTCTTTGCCGAGTGCTGCACTAAGCAAACCCCTCTTTGTCGAGTGCTACACTAGGCAAACATGCATCCTAATCCCCTAATGTATTTAATCCTTTCCGTAACTCATCACAAATACACAATCATAACACGCAATGCACAATAATCATCACAAGCATTCCACAATCATCATCACAGGCATTCCACAATCATCATCATAGATATTTCACAATCATCATCACAGACATAATAAATATATCGCAAGAAGCATCAAGGACAATATCACAAGGACCATCATAGGCAAATATATCACAACAATCATCCTGAACCATAATTTAACTCCGGTGCGACAAATACATAACATCCAGAACCACAAATGGAGATACGGTGCTTTGGTTCACATGCAATTAGAACTTGTTCTCTAGTAGTTTCACAACATCCAGAACCACAAATTGAGTTAGGGTGCTCACATAGTTGGTGGCTTACGATGTGCCGGTGACAAATCCACATCCTGAGGTCCAACATTCGATGCCGACGAGGCATACTGCACAACGAAAAGTAGAATGCATGTGAAATGAAGCTACAATGGTATGCTATATGAAATCAAACTACAATGTTCTCAGGTGACTCATAGGAGTGCCCATAAGAGCTGGCGGATTGGCCATAACAACTGGTAGAGGCGGCAAGACCATCGTTGGTGGAGGCGAAGGCTGACCCATGTTCTGAGAAAGAGTCTGCATGTATTGATAGAACTGCTGCATCTGGGCCTGTTGCTGCCGCTGTATCTCCATTAGCTAGATCTGATGTGTTTGTGTCATCTCCTCCCGTAGCCTCCTTTCTTCGTCTAGTTGGGCCTACATTATTAATTCATCCCAATGAGACAATGCAAATCAAACATTTGTAAAAATCAATGGACGATGAGTGAAACAGAAATAACCTGTAGTGCTGCCATCTGGGACTGTGTAGGGGTCGGGCGTGACCGTATGCCTGGGCCTGACCCCGTGCTCCTCGCTTGAATCTCGGCGAGAGTAGGAGTACTAGCCGTGTCGATCACGCTGTCGCCCATCCATAACCGCCCGTGTTGTCTTCCCCCTCCCACCCTCATGACGATTTCACCGTCAAGGTCATGGGCGTTCGGATCGAACTCTGGCCCGAGGATCTCTCTTGCCATCGCTGAGTAATCGGTGAGGCGCTTGTGCACGCCCAGATTGCAGTACACCGAGGGCGGGTCATCCGGGTTGTAGGAGACGTCGGACGTCGCCTTGCGCTTGCGGGCCAGAGCATACGCCTGGAAGGTGTTAATAGGTTGGCCACTATGTGCTTCGGACTGCGGAAACAATCAATATGATTAGAAATTATACAGAATTCATCGTTACAAGAAAGAAAGGAATTTGCATACATATTTCTGGGCGTATCGTCTGAGGCTCATGTTGCCCTAACGGTGTGATGCACCTTCCATCATCAAACGCCGACCACGGCATGCGAGATGCTGGGCCTGCCAATCGGGGGAGCACCACCTATCCACCATGGCTGCCCAGCACTCGTCTAGGTCCGCGCACCAACCCAGAATTGTCTGCACGTCATCAATTAAATGACATAAGACATCAAATTGAGTTTACTAAACCTAAGGGCAAATCAGTCTGTTAGCTTTATACTTACCGCCAAGTATTGTTCCTGGGTCAAGCTCTTGGTTCTTGCTTCGGTTTTGCTGATCTTATGTGCTTCATCAGCCCAGTGCGATATGACAGCCTGCAGGCGCGCCTCATAATGCATGTCATTCACGCGGTGTGTTGCCACTTTCTCAATCACAGCATCTGCAGCGGCCTGTGTAAAGCTTTCATCAAGTGTGTAGAAATCCTACATACAGACACAATTTATCTAATCATTAGTTCAAGAATGCACACTAATGAATTTCATGTGTTGAACAATGTAATGTGACGAAGACGTACCCACAGCTCAACTTTGATCTGCTTCGCTCTGTTGGCGAAAACCCTGCCCATTAGATCACAAACATTGTTCAGGTAGGCTCCATTTTACCAACATGGTACACCATGCCAGGAAAGTGTTCCTTGCATAAAAGACCAATGATGCCGTTGACGAGGCGTTTGTGATCACCTGGTCTGACCACCTCCCAATCCCTGCCCAAGTGATTAAGACAACTTATTAGTTTCCATCAATTAGAAAAAGTAATGAACACATGGAAATGTTACTTACTTATCCTCATCGGGTCGAATCACCGGCCGTTTGTGAAGAGGTGGTCGCCTTGGCAGTTTCGAGGGACCTCTCAGCCAAACAGTCGACGGTCCACTACCTGCCGCCGCCTCCTCCTCCTCTGTCGCCTCCTCTGACTGTGACTCCTCCGACTCCTGATCCGCCGCCTCCTCCGACTCCTCCTCCTCCTCCCCCGCCTCCTCCTCGTCCTCCTCAGCGGGTGGTGGTGACGGCTCTTGATGTCGCGGTCGAATCTTCCCACCACCCTGACCACTGCTCGTGCCTCCACTACCACTAGAGCCACAACCTCCTCCTCGTCCTCCACTCTTTTTGCCGAAAAACGCACTCACCGTCTTCTTCAAACCACCACCGCCCATCATATTTGTACAATCACCTGCAATAAAAGAGTACACTGTCAGCACGGATATACAAATTATACTTAGAATGAGATGTGCAAAATTAATAGAACTTAATTACAAAATAACATGGTATTACAAAATAATAAAATCATTCAGTATGAATCATACATGTATTAGAAATAGTCGTCAGGATCGGGATTAGCTGGATCATAAGTCTCATCATCACTATTGTCAACAAAATCAATCCCGTACTCCGAATCCAAGTCATCAACACTGTCATTGTCTAAATGTAATCGTTGAAGTAATTCCAAGTCTTTCACATTACGAACTTCATCTCCAACGTCATCGTCAACAACCCTATCACTATCACCTTCCATTTCAATTGCTGCAGTTAGGTCTTTCACAAAACTTCTTTGCAGCCCATCCTCTTGAAAGAACTCTCCAATGTATGTGTTTGGATCTATGTTATAATCTTCATTGTTTGGGACAAGTAGTTTACCGTGTGGCGATACCTTATGCACAACATCCCAACCCTTAAGTCGGGCTACATTTTGGCACGGATAAGAGAGATAATAAACCTGTGTGGCCTGTTGAGCCACAATATAGACATCGTCTCCTGTCATGACGGATGATTGTCGAATTTCGACAAGCCCAAGATCAGGGGTCCGTCTCACTACTTTAGGATCAAACCAATGGCATTTGAATATGACAGGCACAAGAGGTTTGCAACCATGAAACTCAAGTTCGTAAATTTCTTCAATTCTTCTATAGTACTCCAGTCCATCGGAGCCAACTGTAAGGACTCCGGTATTTGTGGTTCTTCGATTGGGCCGACTTTGCTTGTGTCGAGTTGTGTGAAAGTGATATCCATTCACGTCATAGCCGGTAAATGACTTAACCTTATAGGAAAATCCATTGGCAACTTGTCTCAACTCGACACTCATAGAAGCATCGGTTTGGGCCTGCAAGGTCAAGCAAGAAGGTCAAGCGCATGGAAAAAACTTATGCATATCAAACTAAGTGCGAACCGAGAAATTGAGTAGTACCTTCTGTTTCAACCAAGAAATGAAACTTAGCTTTCTATTTCTCGCACCCTGTTTTAGAAGGTTCTCAATTTCTTGCGGGGTTGGGTCCCTTGATTTACACCAGAACTCTTGAAGAAATTCACTGTACAAAAGAGAACAAGTGGGTTGGATGGATGCATAACAGTAACTACTAGAGAACAAGTTTATTGCCAACTTACATACGGTACGGTTCCATTTCAGGAAGGTTGAGCAACACATAATACATGATAGATCTCCACTCTTCATGGTTCAGGTTCTTGAAGGTCGCACCACTTGCACTTCCGAGTTGCCCTCGGAAAAGGCTGAGGGTTGATTCATTTTCACCAGCATTGTAATGAGCGGGTGGATTATGCACATTAGGAAGGTTGTCGGCATAAATACTTTGTTGTGAAGTTTGACACCTCCTCCAGAACATATGCCTCTGCGATAGAAGCTTCAATTTTGCATTTATTTTTACATTTGGTTCTAAGATCTTTTAGTTCTCTCTCAATCCCATAGCACCAACGGTACTGCACAGGGTCCCCCATTCGTGCCTCATACAGGAGGTGCAAAATCAAATGCTGCATCGGATTGAAGAAGCCGGGTGGAAATATCTTCTCCAACTTACAGATCAACACAGGCGCCATTTCTTCCATTTCTTTAACTACGGTCCGAGATAACTCCTTAGCACAGAGCTGGCGGAAGAAATTGCTCAACTCTACGAGCACCCTCCAAATATGCTCAGGGACATAGCCACAAACCATCACCGGAAAAAGCCGCTCAATACATATGTGGTAGTCATGACTTTTGAGCCCGCTGATTCGCATTGTAGATAAGTTCACTCCCCTCCTCCAATTTGCTACACACCCATAAGGGAACATTAACATTTAGAGCCATTGCAGTACCTCCTTCCTTTGGGCCCTCGTCAGGACGAAATCTGCCGTAGGCTTCCTCCATGACTTGCCGTTGTTGGGAGGTGCCATGTCCAGCTTGGGTCTATGTAACACCCTGAGATGTTTTCCCCTTTTAAAAATCCAAAAGAAAATCGTAAAAGAAAATCGTTGGAATTAACTAGAGAGAACAAATAATTTTAAAAGCCAAATGCTAAATGGAAATGGCATGGTAGGATTTTTCTTAAATTCTACATGTCAAAATACATTAACAGGATTTTTAGTAGAATTTTCAGAGCACAAGAAATAATTTTTAACCAATTAAAATCAAAATCGGAATTAATAAATCCCGGGAAAATCGGCTTTCTCTCTCCTTCGTCCTTTCCCGCCCAAAAATCGGCCGTGGGCCGCCGGCCCGAGCCGACAGCCCAACCCTTCCCCGCCTGCACGCGCCGACCGCCCCGCCCGACGGCCTGTGTCGCCACGCCCGTAGGTCCTCTCTCTCGCGGCCGGCCGAAAGGCCACGGCCCGTCGCCTCTTGCGCTCGCGAAAAAAAGTACACTCTGCCTCCCCTTCACCCCGGGACGCCGACACGTGAGGCCCGCCTGTCAGGCCGTCGTCCCTGACCCCGGCCGCCTCGGCGCCATTTCCGGCTGCCGCGCCTGCGCGGATCTCGCGCCACCGGTCACCCCGCGCCCCCAAACCGCGCCGCCTTTACTCCCTCTGCCCGGTCGGTCATTAACGCCCCGGCCGCCTCCTCCACGCCCCTTAATGGCCGGAATTGATCGCCGGCCATTACTTCCCCCAAAAAATTGCGCCGGCGAGCAATTGCGTCCCTATCCAATCGCCGCCGACCTCCCCGCGACCTTTAAAAGCACACTCTCGCCCTCCCCGAGCTTCCCACGCTCTCACTCAAGCCCCTCTCGCTCTCGTTTGCCCTCGCGTCATGCACTCAAATCTCGGATCTCGCCGCCGGCTTCGGCCGCGTTTTTCCGCCACCTCTAGCCGCCTCGAACCTCGCCGCCGTCTCCGCCCTTGTCGCCGGTGCTCGTCCCGCCCTGGTCGCCCCTCCCCGCGTTCGTTCGTTGCCGGAACCTCCGTCGCACGTCGTCGTCTTCTCCAACTCCGGATTAGAGATTCAGGTGAACCGGACTAATAACTAAAATATGACGAATGGTGGGCTGTGGGCGCTATAGTTTTGGTTAGCGGCGCACATGGCAATTAAGGACCGGTTCACGGGACCCCTCGGGAGAATGACCATGCAAACCACAAGCCGAAATGGGTAAGGTAGGTCCCGTAGTGTAGCCTCTCCTAGCTGATGGACCCATCGGCAAGGGTGAGCGGGATGGAGTTTCAGTCGCCCCGGTATAAGGGTTGCTGGGCTGCCGGATTCACCGAGGCACTCGGGGGGCTGCCCACATCCCAGGGTCCGGGAGTTGGGGCGAAACCTTGGTGGGGTTCGCTTGGTTAGTGAGGGGTTATACGAAAGGTCCTATCACAGTTTCCTTTTCGGGATACCATGGTGGTATTCCGGCGCACGGGAGACCATGTCGTGGGGCTGTGTCTTGTGGGTACAGTTGTACATCTCTGATCAGAGTAAAACTATTCGAATAGCTGTGCCCGCGATAATGGGGCAATCAACCGAGCTCACCGTGATTAGTCTCACACTATTACACCCTGATCAATGGAACATGACTAGTATAGGTGGATGGGTTGGGCCTGTCACAACGTGAGGATAACGTTGGACAGTGTTGGATTCAAAATGTTTTAATTACTTAAATTACTGTTGTTTTGACTGTGTTCAAAATCTGTATTGCTTGAAAAAACCTTGTTGTTTGCGCAAAAGCAAACCTTAGCCAAATCTTTGTCTGCCCTGCATTCATTCCTCTCCCCTTCCGATGTGACTTGCTGAGTACGTGGAAATACTCATCCTTGCCTCTTCACCAGAACCTGAGCCAGGAGCTGAAGAAGAAGACGAAGTGGAGTAGGCTTATCCTACACTCTGGAAGCTGCCTGTGGAGTGGTCGAAGCCTCGTGGCAACCGTCAAGCTTAGGCTTAGGCCCTTTTCCTTTTTTCGCTGCTCTTTTGTAATCTTTTTTAATGTTTCTAAGACATGGAACTGTAATATCAACAATTATCGTATGTGTACCCTGGCTGGTCTTGAACAGGGATTTTAATACACATATAGTTTCGAAAATTCGGGTCAGAATTTCTGGGCGTGACAGTCTATCGCACAACCTCTCCTAGATATGGCCTTAAAATGGACTCAACAACATGAATATCATTTTTTAACACATTTTATTCCATTATTCGAATCGCTTGTAGTTCAAATGTGGCACTATTAAAGAAATTCCTATATATACAAAAAATTATTTAAATATAGCAACAATTAGAAAAATATCTCAAATTTTAACATATAGTAATTAATGTTCTATATGGGGGCGTAGAATTGAAAGGTGTTACATAACAAAATCTTAAAATATTGCCGAGTGCATAGGCTAAACACTCGGCAAAAACGAAATTTTTTCGAGTGCCTTGGTGGGGCACTCGGCAAAGGTTAAGTTTTGCCGAGTGCCCTTGTTTGCCGAGAGCCACACTCGGTAAACAGGGATGTTTGCCGAGTGCTCGGCTTTGCCGAGAGGCACTCGATAAACAACGTGTTTGTCGAGTGCCCGAGGTTTTGCACTTAGCAAACCTCTGGGCACTCGGCAAACATTGGAATTCTGGTAGTGACTGGCATATACTGCCACCCCAAGATGGCCATGTGAGCATGGCAGGTGGGCCTGCCTTGTCAGATGGACCTATTCAAGATAAAATTTACTTTGAAATTAATTGGATGTAACCAGGCCAGTAGTTACAAGTGATGAACCCGATGAATGAATTATAGAAATAAAACAATACTACCTCCGTCCGAAAAAGTCTATCCAAACTTTTAAAAAAACGAAGTTTTCTTCGGGCGATGATAGTAGCATTTTCTGTGGCAACGGTTCATATTATGCTACCTTCCTTTTTTAATCAATATTTAATCATTTGTCTTATTCAATTTTTCAATAAACATAAAATATAAATTATACTTAAAAGAATCTTTAATGATAAATCAAGTCAAAATAAAATAAATTATAATTATATATTTTTAAAATAGAATAAATGATACGATATATTTAAAAAGTTCAGCATGCATGATGCATCAGTGAAGTCAGTGCAAACTTTTATGCAGAGCAATGTTATCCACATTGGACACTAGGTAAGGTATACATCCATGATCCGACGCACACCAAACGCTCAGAGATTTATAACCGGTTGATTGTTCCTTGTCCATGTTGTGACAACTGACAAGATCGAAGCCTATCTAGTTACGTGTCACTGTCGAATACTCCATTTCAAAATATAAAATATAATACACAATTACTTTTTTAGTTTTTTTAGATGTTTCACATTACAAGACGTACATGTATGCAATTAGCTAGCACCTTCTCTTTACTGAAATATAATTTTTTACATCATTCATCCTCAACATCTTTAATTTTTGGATGCATGAATTATATTTATTAGAATGATTCAAAGAATGAAACGATGGTAATTGTTTTTCTTTAGGTTAAAGGTGATTGTGCCTTATATTTTAAAATGAAGGGAGTACTAGTATGTGATGAGATATAGTCCACACGACTATACCCTTGTGCTAATATTGTTGACTTGACCATCAAAAACCGTCTCTCTTCATTTTCTCTTTCTTTATTCATATTTAGCTAGCTACAAACACTACTACAGGTATCGGCTCATAGGTATCGATTTATTTAAAATTGACGCCTATACATCTTTTCGCACCTTCATCGATGGAAAAATAGAGAACCGACACCTTTAGAAAATTATAGGTGTCGTTTTTAAAGAACCGGTACCTATAGTTTTCAAAGATATCGATTCTTTAAAAAATCGACACCTATAATATATTATAGGTGTCGGTTCTTTAAAAACCATACCCATAAAAAATCAAGTTGAGCCGAGCCGAGCCTACCCGAGGGATTCATTCTTATCCACTCACCCTAGCCCGCTGTCCCATCCATTCATTGTTATCCTTTCTCCCGGCCACTTCCTTCCCTCTCCCACTCCCCCTCTGACCCCCTCTCCTGGACGGCGAGCAGTGGCGCCCGATGGGCGGCCTCCCCACGGGCGATGGTGTGTAGCATCGTCGACAACGACGTCCACTCCTCTTTGCCCCTCGCGTACTCCCCTCATCCTCTCCCTCCGTCGCCTCCCACCGGCGGTGTGTAGATCCGTCAGAGGTGGAAAGATCTGTTGGAGGGGGAGGGGGTGGTCGGGGTGGTGGGGTTGGCGGCGATGGCCAAGGGAGGCAGCGACGACAATAGCGGATGGCCAAGGGAGGCGGCGGGTGGCCACGGGACGCGGGTGGCAGTGGCCACGACGGTGGCCAAGTGCAGCGGTAGCGGGTGGGATACCCCCGTCCACGAGTCCCGCCACAGGAGGTGGGCTTCCACCTCCTCCTCCGCCGACGGTGGGAGTGTCGGATCTAACTCACCTTTTTTCCCTTTTCTTGGTTGGTTTCTTGATTTGCCACTCTAGGATCGCACAACAAGACTAAGCCAACTAGAGAGGAGGAGGTGAATGGTTATAGTAACCAAAACTCAAACTTTTAGCAGAATTAAAAGTTACCCTCATTATTGATGTAGATCAGTCTGGTCACAGATATTATGCCAGTCTGACCGTGCCTATGCTGTCGGTCTGACCTGTATAGATCAGTCGATCAGTGTAGATCAGCCGATCTAACTGCCCTTTGCATCACCTCCTCCTATAGTCGATGCAGCCGTCGAAAACCCGAGCAAACACAAATCGAAGATCTCTCAAAGTAGATTGAACTTTATTACTTCTATTCGTGTTTACAAAGTGCAGTAAGAACACTCCTATCAAAAATTTTGACTAAACTTGAAACCCTAACTTTTCTCTTAACTCAACTCTAACAAAATCGATATCGAGAGGCCTCAACCTTCCTCACTATTTATACCCATAGATCCATAGCCTAAAGCCATGAATCCAACTCATACAAGAAGTCCTAATCCCCTAGGAAACCTTCCCGTACAAGAAACGAACTTCAAAAACTCTTATCATACGAAATTTGGATTCCTTTCAAATTTGACTCTACATCCAATACGCACATAATATCTCCATCGTATGCATATGGAATCTTCATCAGTCACAGGCATTGTTCTTTAGCCTAAGCATCCCGCATTATATCCTGATCGTTCGGACGTCATCTTTACCCAAGTTGACTCCCGATCCATCGCCGACAACACTATCAAGACATCAAGATACACCTATACATGAATCAATCAAGAAACAATATCCGAAAACAAGTTCTGACCAACTTGACTCAACATTAGCACACAACAGTATTACATACGCATAGTATCCATTTAGAAGTCGTAAACATAGATTAATCACATCCAAAGAAACAACCCTTAACCAAAACCAACACAGAATCGGCCGGTCAGACCGTCAAGCTGACCGGTTTGACCGCGCAACACATGCCGATCTGATCGGCAACACCTGCCCGGTCTGACCGGACCCAAACTGAAAAACCACTGTTAATCGTTTGAAAACTATTCATCATTTGAAAATCTTCAAATTCACTTCACAAAATACTTCCAAATGTCAAAACCAATTATCTTCAAAAAACCAATTGTTCATCACAAAATACATAATCAAACACTTTGATTTTTACAATCTCCCCCTTGATGAACACATTGGCAAACCCATAATAAATTGTTTTGGTGTTTGGAAAAATAAAACAAAGAAGTGGTAAAAAGCATCGGAGTGCTAAAAAATTCAAAAGAAACTTCTCCCCCTTTGAAAAAGAAAGAAATTTCCGACAATTGAAACAAATGCACAATTTGTATCTCTTCTCCCCCTTATGACAATGATTTCATCAAGCATTAGCATTGAAAATTTATATTATTCAAGAGCAAATATAAACAAGATGAATTCATCAAATAAATAACTAGCATGCATTAGAATATAATCATGAACCAAATATGTTAAAATTAAGATCAAATCAACAATCAAAATTCATGATTTCAAGCAATTTATAATGCAACATATTCATTAGTACATAGATTGAAAGAAAAAACCCTACACATATATCTATTGCATTATTACTCTTTCTCAAATTAATTTTCTTCTCAAAAATAACCAAGAGAACTTTCAGCATTTAGTCGAGCTTTTTATGCTCACTTTAATATTGAACATAAAATCTCTTAATTATTTCGGGTACGTCCTTGTCATCAAGACTGTTTCTAAGGATTCTGCACCCATTATTTTCCTTACTGCGAATACGTCCTTGTCATCAAGATTTTTTTCAAGGATTCGGTATTTTTACCTCTCTTAAAAGTAAATACAATCAATTATTTGCACTTGCGGCATTTACAAAAAGCAATTTGAGAAATAACAATCCAACGAGCATATATAAGAATTAGTCATCCAAACTAAACACTAGCTTCAACATTGCACATTTTTTAATTCAAGCAAAAGAATTAGTGTCATACATCATCTCACATACAAGTAATATTTAAGTCTCATAAGAAAATTAAAATGCATACAAACTATACTAGTGACAAATAAATCTCAATTAAATTGCTAGCATGCACAAGAATAATGGTAACAACGGATTAGCAACAAGACGGCGTATATCCAAGATGGCTCTCCTCTCGGCTCCAAACCTCCATGCCCCTTTTTCAAACCTCTCCCGCCCGACTTTCCATCTCAGAACCACAGCGGATCCCTCTCATGGCGTTCCTCGCGTTTGATCCGGGCCGTTTGGCGCTGTTGTCCTTGAATCCGCTTGGGGTTTGGCTGAGAAAATGGATTTCAACAAAGGCCTTGTTTTTCAGGAAGAAGTCCGCCGCCTTTTCAGGTCACCTGTTCATCACCCTCTCCCCTCTGCTTCAGGCTCCTTCCTTTTGCTGGTTACTTTTCGTCGTCATCTTTTTCGTCTCTCTGAAGACTCAGTGGCTCTTGCTCTTCAAGCTTGCTTGGGCGGCAAGGCTGAAAGCTTTCATGTTCGCTTCCTAAGCAATAACCATTTCCGCTTCTCGGTTTTCTCTAAGCAAGTGGGCTTTCATGTTTACAAGCTTCGCCGGGTCATCATGGATAACTTTGATTGCTACTTCCATCTTTGGAACAATGGAATGCCTAACTGGGAAAGGGAGAAGCGGCTTTGGGAATTGGAGCAGGAAAAGGAATGGATCAAAGTGGTCTCTAAAAGATCCAAAAAATTGGCTTCTAAAAGATCGAAGAAAGTTTCATTCACCAGTGGCTCTCTTAGATCTCCAGTCAAATCTGCTGGGTCTTCCTCCTCTATTACCTTTGGTTCTTTCAAAGTTAATTTGGATGCCGCTTCGGGCTTGTTCCCTGGCAAATTGGTTTCGGTTTTGAAGCTTCTAGTTCTGATCAGATTGTTCTTTCTGGTTCTCATGCCAGTGGGTTTTCTTGCCCTTCCTCCCGTTTGGTGTCTCAAGCTGGCTCATCTGTTCTTCGCTCTTGCTTGAAACGGTCGGCTGTTAACAATCATAGTACTGCATTTATTGACACCAGTATGGGCAGCAAAAAGAAGATCTTCAAATCTCAGTGTGCACGTCCTCCGACCCTAGTGCCATTATTTTCAAAATCTTGCAGCGTTTGCCTTCTGCCTGGTCACATTGGCTTTAAATGGCCAGGTTGGACTCGGTGCACCCGGTGCAATTTCGTTGGGCACTCGGTCGCGTGTTGCAGGTCTCGTAAGCCTCCAGGACCGCGCCTAACGTGGCGGCCAAAATTATGTGGTGCGCGAAAGCCTGTGTCTCTGAGAGGTGGGGTCACTAACTCTCTCCCTCGCCTAGCCTGGTGCCCTAAGGGATCAACCTGGAAACCATCGGTCACACCCCCACCTCCCCAACACCGATCAGCAACTCCCGGTCTCAACCCGAGAGCAGTTCCAATCTACTACTCCGATCTCCTCGGCTGTTCGGCTTTCTCCATCCAAGAACACTTCGGCTTCACCCACCAATCCGCCCTCGCTCTTCACCAGCAAAGCTTCTTCTTCCACCGGCATGGCCAACTTTCCAGTGAACCCATAGCCATTTCTCATCGGCGGTTTGCATGTCGAACAAGGTTGGGATCGGCCAGCAAGAACTAGGGTCGCGTTGGGAGGGGAATTACCTCGTGGGCACGAGGAGTTCGCCATTGTTTCTCTGGACCCAATGCCAGAAGACACAAATCTCCTCCGGCAAGCTGTCAATAATGTATGCGATTTCCTTGAAGAAGATCAGCATGTCCGTGTTTTGGAGGCACACCTCTCACCTCTCGGTTTGGGTCTAATCAGGCTCAGAACCGTGGTCCAGCGGGAAAGGCTTGTCCGAAACTCCCCCTTCCACCCGGGTCAGGATCATGTCATCCGGGTTGTTCGTCATGATGAAGGTATCAACCTTCGGTCCTGTACCTATACTAGTCTCTGCTGGATCATGCTGCTCGCTTTCCCGCTAGACTTCCAGAACGACACCTATATATAGGCAGCGGTGGCGCCCTTTTGGAGATTGCTAGACTGGTGACTGGTAAAGGGACGCCAACCGTTCCAGGATCCTGGTGAGGATGTTGATCCTGTGCCCGGAGAGGGTACCAAGAAGTATCGTGCTCTTGGCAGGCTCCCTCTTTGATGGTACAGGCACGTCCTGGACGATTCCGGTTTTCATTCTCAATGGCCAGTTCCCTGACCAGTTCCCAGCGGATGAAGACCCAGTGCCGCAGGGGGGGTCAGCCGCATCCCGCCCTGAACCCTCTGCTGGCCAAACTACTGCCGCCGACACCAGATTGGCAGAATGAACAGCAAGGGGGGGAGATCACCTAGATATGATGGGTGGCGACCCCCACCAGGCGGCAAACCAGCCAGACCAGCCACAGTGGCAGCAGCAGCCTCAGGCCGAACAACCCCCCAACCTGGAATTAATGAACAACAAGTTGAGCAAGGCATGGAGGGTGAAGGGGGGAATGTGGAAAACAACAATGGTTGGCCTGCATGGGATCCTCAAATCCCCGACCACCCGCACGTCCCCCAGCATTATCGGGATCTCGATCTTTCTTCCTCCTCCTTGCAGTACCTCTGTGCCCAGCATCCTGACATCCCCATTGAAGACCTCATCAAAGCCCTGAACGGTGAGGGGGATCAGGATAGCTCATCATCTAATGAGGCCACCTACCCAGATGTCACTGATGAGAGGACTCGTTTGGGGGAAGCCAAAACAAGGTGTGTCGACCTAGATTCTTTGGGCAGACGTAATATTCCTAACACCTCTTTTGAGCTTGGAGAATCCTCAAGTCACCCTGTGCGCCTGGATGTCTCCTCCTTAAATTGGAGATCGTCTGCCCCTGCTCTACAACCCAGCTCAGCTCATGGGCTAGAAATTGTCCCATGGTACCCTTTAAAGGACGCCATTGCTCTTCAACTATGGCCCATGGTGGACAAGGCGATCAGAAAGGGACGCATGGGGCAGGAGGCGGATGCTGCAAGAAAGGAGACATCCCAGGCGCCAACAATAGATGTCGTGCCCTGCTCCACCTCCAAATCTGTCCAAAAAAACAAACTCCCACCGGGTACAAATTCCCTAGCTCTCCCTACAAAAGTGTCATTTTCTAATAATCATATGCCTTTGCGTCACAATGGCGTGAGACGAAGTGCAAGAAGAAATATTAATTCCAATGGTTTTTTCTTTCCATCAGTTAAACTTGATGCAAATCCTTCCAAGAAGCGGAAAATTGCTGTGATCCAGATTGACGAAAACATCGAAAGGAAGGACCAGTCCAGCTCTCAGTTCTTCAAGGGTGGGGAATAGACTGTGGTGTAGATCCTAGTGATCTCACCGATGATAACCTGATGCAAAACCCCAAGACTAACAATGATGAAAATCAAGAGGTGTAGAATTCGCTGGCTGCAGGACCTGTTTGCTTCTGAAAACAATCCTCTACCCCTATCTATCTTCCTGGTAGATTACTATGTTGATGACTTTAGTGATGTGGACATTTTCTGTAATATGCTTGCTTGATTGCCTACCTGCTCTGCTAGACATCTGTTTTCACAGTATTCAGGATCTCGTTATTTATGCTTTGCTGAACCTTGCTGTTTTGCATAGCCTGTTTTTTCTGCTCGATCTTTATGGGGGTGACACTGCCACGGGGATCGCCCGAAGAGCCTACTGGTTTGGCTAGTGGTATCTGACTAGTTTGTCTATCAGATTCGTCTCCCCCTATTCTTTCTTGTTTCCCATGACCACTCGTGTTTGGATCACCCAATGCTGGAACATCAGAGGAATCAATGGCCCCGTGTTTTGGGAGGACTTCAGGAACAAAATTGTGGAAGACGCTCATTTAGTGGCTTGTTCCCAGGAAACTAAAAGGGATTTTCTCAAAAGTACGTACATCAGAATTTCTGCTATTGTCCTTTCCCCTTGGTGGGACCCTCGGGAGGATTCCTAGTTCTGTGGAAGGGAAACCTGTCTTCAGGCCTGGTTTTTGATAAACAGAGTTTCCGCACCTTAATGGCCCTTTTCTTCCTCCAGATGGTTTTGAATTGGTGTTCAACTGTGCTTTTTAGCCCTTATGATGAACCTCTCCGCACCATACTCATAAAATGGTTTAGAAACCATGATTTTCAAGAAAGGAATGACTGGAGTATCTTGGGGGATTTCACTTGCTATCAGTCTCTGGCCAACAGAATCAAACCGGGGGCGGTTTCAAACTCCCTTTGGTTTTTAGCCTTTATTTGGGTTCTTCCTATCTGCTGGATCTCTCTTATCCCGGTCCCCTTTACTCCCTATGATCATTTTCGTGATCCGATTGGCTTTGCCTCTCTGGACTACTGCGCGTTGCTTACATTATGTTATCATGACATTTCGCTGTTGGACTATCTTATGCTGGAACATCAGAGAAATTAATGTCGCAGAAAAATGGCAGGCCATTAGAAACAAGATAGAAGAGAGCACTTGCTCGGTGGTTTGTTTGCAGGAAACTAAGAGGGCCTTTTTTGACAGAACCTACATCAGAAAGTTTGCTCCTAGTTGCTTTGATTGCTTTGATTTCGTTCCCTCAGAAGGGGCCTCAGGAGGGATTCTAATTCTTTGGAAGGGATCTTTCTTCTCGGGGCTGGTTTTTGATAAGCAAAGTTTTGGCATCTCAGTTGCCCTCACCTCCCTTCACAGCAACCTAACTTGGAAGATGACAGCAGTCTATGGCCCCTGTGTTGAACCTCTTCGCTTTGAATTCATCTCTTGGTTCAGAAGCCATAAAATTGAGAATAATGAGGACTGGATTTTCTTAGGGGATTTCAATTTCCGGTCCTTGGCTAATAGAAATAAACCAGGTGGGAATGTCATAGATACGTTCACCTTTAATGAGGCCATCGGTCACCTGGGACTAATTGAGCTACCGATCAAAGGAAGGGCCTTCACTTGGAGTAATATGCAGCAGGACCCTCTCCTAGAGCAATTAGACTGGTTTTTCTCTTCCATCAACTAGACTGCTAATTTCCCAGACACCAAAGTCATCCCGCTCGCCAGAACAGTGTCAGATCACATACCCTGCAAAGTGGTTATCGGTACAAACATCCCTAAGTCACCCGTTTTCCGTTTCGAGAACTTTTGGGTTGAACAACCAGACTTCATAGAGACAGTGGCCAATTGTTGCACGCTATCCACAAATCTGGAAAACGCCCCAAAAACATTGCAAAGAAGTTCAAGGTTTTAAGAGTAGGGCTCAAATCCTGGAGCAAAAGTTTCTCTAACCTCAAAACTTTGATTCAAAACTGCAACACGGTGATTGCTTTCATTGACTCCCTAGAGGAAAACAGGTGTTTATTTAACATAGAAATCAACCTGATTAAAATAATCAAATCAAGATTACAACACTGGCTCCAAATGAGGAAAATCTACTGGAGGAATAGATTCACGGTTAACAGAGTAAAACTGGGGGACGAATGTACAAAGTTCTTTCACAGCATGGCCTCCATATCCTACAGGAAAAACTCGATTGCCCAGATTAAGAACACTGAAGGGGAATGGATCCAGGACCACTCGGAAAAGGCTAACCTCTTATGGACTGCTTTCAAGGAAAGATTAGGGACTTCCTCCAACCCAATCATGGTCTTCGACCTCCAAAGCATCATCCAGCCAATTGTTGGTCTAGACATCTTAGCAGAGCCGATCACCCATGAAGAATTGGACATGGTAATTAGAAGGATGCCAAGGGATAAAGCCCCTGGACCGGACGGTTTCAATGGGCTATTCCTCAAATCTTGCTGGTCAATTGTCAGAGAGGATTTCTACAACCTGTCCAAGTCTCTTCAGCAAGGAAACGCCTCCTTACGGCCTATTAACAGCTCTTTCATCACACTGATTCCGAAAAAGGATAACCCCAAGACAGTGAATGACTTTCGGCCGATCTTCTTACTCAACTCCTCCCTGAAAGTCCTAACAAAAATCCTGGCTGACAGATTGCAAAACGTAATACAATCGGTAATCCACCCAATCAGTATGGCTTTATCCGCTCAAGAACAATTCAAAGCTGTCTGGCCTGGGCCTTCGAGTACATTCATCAACGCCACCGATCCAAGAAAGAGATTATTATCCTCAAACTAGATTTTGAGAAGGCCTTTGACACCATTGAACACTCAATGATTATCCTCATGATGCAAAGCCTGGGCTTCCCAAACACCTGGATTCGTTGGGTTCACGAGATCCTCTCCTCTGGAACTTCCTCGGTTCTTCTCAATGGAGTCTCTGGTAAAACATTCTGCTGCAAAAGAGGAGTACGGCAACGAGACCCGCTCTCTCCCCTGCTTTTTGTCGTGGCGACAGAACTGATCCAAATTTTAATAAACAAGGCAAAACAAGATGGCCTTCTCCATCTACCCATAAGTCAACCTACTGAGGACTTCCCTGTTGTCCAGTATGCTGATGACACCATCATCATCCTCCAGGCCGACGCCAGGGAACTATTTTTCCTCAAGAATTTGCTAAGTTCAATCCAGACAGCAACGAGCCTCAAAGTAAATTATAAGAAGTCCAACATGTACCCAATCAACCTCAGCAGGGACAAACTGAACCTTCTAGCCAAAACCTTTGGGTGCGACGTGGGTTCCCTACCCTTCACTTACCTGGGCCTTCCTTTGGGGACCACCAAGCCACGGATCCAAGATTTCATTCCAATTCTGGATAGAATCGAAAGAAAGCTCTCTTCGTGTGCTACTTGGCTCTCATACTCGGGTCGGCTGGAAATGATCAACTCAGCAATCACCCCTATAACATCTTACACTATGTGTACCCTCAAAATCCCCAGAGGCATCATCGAAGCAATTGACAGAGCCAGAAAACAGTGCCTCTGGAGGGGAAACAACGCGGAAAAGAAAGGAGGCAACTTGGTAGCCTGGGATCTTGTAACCAGACCGAAAGAGAAGGGGGGACTAGGGATTCTCAACCTTCGCTTACAAAACGATGCTCTCCTCATTAAGCAGCTTACAAAGTTCTACAACCACGAAGACATCCCTTGGGTAAACCAAATCTGGTTCAGTTATTACCAAAACAAAGTTCCTCATCAATGCAACGAGATTGGTTCCTTCTGGTGGAAGGACATCCTGCGTCTAGCCGACCTGTTCTTGATGATAGCCTCCTGTCAGATTGGAAAAGGTTACTCAGTAAGTTTTTGGATGGACAACTGGAACAACCTCAATGTCCCCGTGAATTTCCCCCACCTTGCCTCCTTTGCCAAGAATCGTAATGCCCCAGTGGCGGAAATCATGCATGCTCAAGATCTGGATTCCATCTTCCATCTACCGCTCTCCGATCAGGCCTTCCATGAATTACAATTGCTCCAACCCCTCCTTCAAGACCTACCCTACGAACAAGACCATACAGACAGCTGGTCGATGTCTTGGGGAAACAAGTACACTTCAAGAAGATTTTACAGCCATGTGTTTAGCTTCATCAATGGCCACCAATGCTTCCAGTTAATCTGGAGATCAAAATACATTCCGAGAATCAAATTCTTTGCTTGGCTTCTCGTGATGGATAGATTAAACACAAAATCAATGTTACAGAGAAGACATATCTCCATCCAGGATGATAATCTCTGCAAAATGTGTGAGATGAGGGTGGAGGAAACCGCTGAACACCTTTTCTTCGAGTGCCCTTTCGCAGCCCAATGCTGGTCGTCGCTCCCTCTTCACTGGAGCACCTCACCCAACTTACTGGACAAGTTTTCTCAAACCATCTCTACTTCAACCTTGTCTAATGCTGCAGAAATAACTTTGATGGAGGCTTGGGAATTGTGGAAATTAAGGAATGACAAAATTTTCCAGAGGACATCTCCATCCATACAAGCTTGGAAGAGGAATTTTAAAGGCCAGTGCGCTCTGCAAGTCTTAAGGCTTAGAATGGATGACAAGAACACGTTCTGTGCCTGGCTAGATGCCTATAGCTAGTTTCTTTCCTTCCGAGTCCCGCGACCTAGGACATAGTTGTTTGTATTTTTTTTGGCTACGAGTCCTAGCCGTGGGCATCTCTGCCTCTGTACTATAAGGTTGTATTCCTAAACCCGTTCTCCTTCCTTCTATTCTATAAAATTGCTCGTTGCTGTGGGGACCTCCCCCCCAGCTTTTACGATAAAAAAAGAATATACAATAAGCATAAAACAAAACTCTCTTTTTCTCTTTTTATTTTTCTTTTAGATTTGCTTGATAAAACCATGAGCACAAACTCCCCCTCAAATCATGCCAAAAGGATGAATAATTTCCAATTCTCCATGAACAAAAGCAAAAAGAGAAGCATTCAATGGTTTAGTGAAAATATCAACAAGTTGTAACTTTGTGTCCAAAAATTTCAACTAAACATCTCCCTTCTGAACATGATCCCCCAAAAAGTGAAAGCGAATATCAATGTGTTTTTGTGCATGAGTACTATACATGATTCTTAGCAATGTTAATAGTACTTGTATTATCACAATAATGAGGAACTTTCTTAAAAGCAAGACCAAAATCTTTCGAAGTCGATATAAGCCAAAGAATCCGAGAACAACAACTAACAACAACAACATATTCATATTCAGTAGTAGATTGAGCAACACTAGACGACCATGCAACCAATGATGTACCAAGAAAATGGCATGTTCCATTAGTACTTTTTCTATCAATTTTACACCCAGCAAAATCAACATCGTAATATTCACTTAAGCAAATAGATGATGAAGTAGAATACCAAATTTCAAATTCAAGAGTATGGTGTAAATACCTCATAATCCACTTGATAGCTTGACGACGCGAAGCACGTGGAGAAGCTTAAAAACAAGCACACAAACACACATCAAATTGTATGTCTGGCCTTGAGGCAGTAAGATACAACAAAGATTCAATCATACTTCTGTACTCATTTTGATCAACAGCTTCACCATCTTCATCAGGATCCAAAATAATAATAGACCCTATTGACATAGAAATTGGCTTGCAATTCTCCATCTTGAAACGCCTTAAAAGGTCCTTGGTGTGCTTCGTTTGATGCACAAACGTACCTTGAGGTGTTTGCTTAATTTGCAATCCCAAAAATACGGCAACTCACTCATCATGCTCATCTCATATTCCTTGTGCATAACTTCAGAAAACTCTACAACCAAAGCGTGAGATGAACAACCAAAGATGATATCATCCACATAAATCTGAACAAAAAGTTGATTAGCACCATTCTTAAGAATAAAAAGAGTTTTATCCATTTTTTCCATTTGAAAACCTTTTTCAAGTAAAAAACTTTTAAGTCTATCATACCATGCTCTAGGTGCTTGTTTCAAACCATATAAAGTTTTTGACTATCTAAAAACATGGTTGGGAAACTTAGAATTTTCAGAACCCAGTAGTTGTTTAACATAAACTTTCTCATGTATATAAACATTTAGAAATGCACTTTTTTATATCCATTATATACAATTTAAAATCTTTTGAAGTAGCAAAAGCCAACAAAAGTCTAATTACCTCAATTCTAGCAACAGGAGCAAAAGTTTTCTCAAAATCCAAACCTTCTACCTGAGTAAACCCTTGAGTAAAAAGTCTAGCTTTATTTCTCAGAATCAAACCATCCTCATTTTGTTTATTTTTGAAAACTCATTTAGTTCCAATAATATTATGACCAGAAGGAGTTTCAACTAAACTCCAAAATTTGTTTCTCTCAAAATTTTCAAGTTCTTCATGCATGGCATTAATCCACAATTTATCAGTTAAGGCATGAGTAACATCTTTGGGTTCAAAAGAAGCAAAAGAAAGCAGATTTTGCTTGACCATCATGAGCCGTTACCTTAGACCTTGTAGTACGCTCACCTAGTTTACCGATGATTTGTTCCGGAGGATGTCGTCATTGAATATGCAAAGGAGCAGTGACTTCAAAAGCTATCTCACGTTTTGTACCTTCACTTGTTGAAGTAGTAGCCTCTGGAGGTCCATTTGAATCAGCATCAATAGAACCCGACGAAGACCCACCAGGTCCGTCTAACCGCACCTTCTGTGCCGGTCTGACTGACGGTGTCCCGGCGGTCTGACCAGCTTGGTGCTCGGTTTGACCGGCCGACACTGGTTCATCTTCGTCGTCACTTTCATCCTCAAAAATACGACCGTCCTCCCCTAAACCTATGACAATGTACCTGCAACGTCTAGTCTAGTACCTCGACTAGCCTCATTAAAAATGACTTAACAAGTCTCATCAATTTTATTCATTTCTAAAACAAGTACACTTAGCAACCAAACATGTAACCTCAAATGAAACAGGATTTTCAAAATCAGCTTTAAAAACACTCCCATAGCAAAAAATATCTAACATAGAATCCCCAGAAGAATCAAAGACTTTACTGTCAATTTTATTAAAGTGAACCTCATAATTCTCATTAATAATTTGTGAAACAAAAAGCAAATTATACTTTAAATTCTCAACGAAGCTACATCTTTCAAAACAAACTTGTCACTTACCTTGACAGATCCCGTAGCAAGAACGACAATAGTAGAAGCATCTCCAAAAATAATTGATTCTGTCCTGGATGCCTATTCGAGGGAGGAGAACCAACTTTTATCATCGGTGATGTGTCGCGAACAATTGGAATCCATGATCCACATATTCCACTTCCTCGCCACCAAAGTCTACATACAAGTAGATGTCGAAGCCTCACTACGGGGTTAGATAAAAGAAATTTTGGAATTCAGATCGAGATAAACGACTAGAAGAACCAATAGGCATATAACCACGCGAGAAAACAGTTTGTGAATTTTTAGAAAAATCTCGCCGAGGCCGATTTGACCGAAGGTATATAGCCGGTCTAACCGGGGGCCGGTCTAACTATAGTTGTGCCACCGGTCTGACCGAGGGCCTGTCTAACCGAGGCATAGGTTTCGGTCTGACCGAGTGCCGATCTGACCACTAGACCCATTGCGGTCTAACTGGTCTCCTCGAGTAAAAACCAGATTGTTGCCACTTTGATTTTTGCAAAAGCAATTTCTCTTTTTTTTTCTGTTTACGAGCAAGTCTGAAACAAAATCCAACTAAGTGACCATCTTTACCATCTTTAACTAGTCACTTTTTGAGATTGATCTAAAATCATGTTAAGTTTCTTTTCACCATCAGCAAACTTTTCAAAGAACTTTTCAAGTAAGAAACTTCACTAGACAATTTAGCACGGTTAGCACAGTCAATCTTAACACCTTTTCACTTGTGACATCTAGAGCAAGAAATCACTTCATTGGATTTCATAATGTTTTCCATGTACTCAACACGACCTAAGGCATCTTTTAGTTCAACTTGTTTAGTAAGCATGTTGAGCAATTCAAAACACCAATTTATTGTTTTAACTTTTTAGCACAAATAAGATAAAACATTGAACTGGCATAAAGAGCAGTTTGACATTTTTTCAACAAATTTTTAGTTAAAAACAACTCATCCAAAGTGTGTTTGTGCATGGCAATTCCAAGGGCAAGAGAAGATTTTATTCTCAAATCATGTGAAGCATTAACATCTCTTATTTTTGAAATCTCAGTCATTAAAACCTCATAGTTATTGCAATCATCATTATTAGTAATAAGAGATCTTAATCTAGCAATTTCAAAATTAAGAGATTCAATAGTAAACTCCTATTTTTTTAATCATATTCTCACATATTTTATTTTTTGGAGTTAAATGTCAAAACAATCTCTTCAAGGAATTCTCGTGGGGGATTTACCTCATTGTCTTCATAGTCAAAACCTGATTCTCCATGAGCCATGAAGCACACACTAGTGATGTTCTTTCCCTTGTCGTCATCTCGATCACTCTCAAGATCAACATCGCTTGAAGGCTCAAAAGCTTCATATACTTGATTCAACATTTTCTTGAGAGATTCCATAGATTTCCTTCCTCTGAACATGCTTCTCGGCTTATCCTCCTTAGGCTTGTCTCCATTGTCATCCTTTTTGGCTCTCCCAAGCTTGGGGCAGTGCGAGCGGATGTGATCTAGCTCTCCGCATTCAAAACAACGAACTCGACCTACTCTTTTCCTGAATTTGACATTATTCATAGCTCGAGACAACTTGTTAATAGCCAAAGCCAAGTCCTCCTCCTCATACTAGTAGATAAATAGTATGAGGAGGAGGTGACATGACTAATAGTAGATAAAGCATTAAGAACCGATGTAGAAAGAACTATCATCAATAGAAGGTGAAGAAGAAACCAAAGCATTTGATTTAGAATCAACTTTACGTGAAAGAATATTCATTTCATGAGTTTCGAGTTTAGTGTAAAGCGACTCTAAAGTCAAAATAGACATATTAACAGACTCTTGAATAGAAGTAACTTTCATCTTTCAAATTGACATATCAAGCCCATTCAAGAAGTGTTGAGAAACCTCAGATTGAGTATAATTGATATCAAAAGACGAATCAATAGATCCAAGATTGCTCAAAACTTTGAAGATAATCATCTAAAGCCTCTCCAGATTTCATCTCAAATTTCATATAATCCTTTTTAAAAACATCTTTGCGAAGTTCCTTGATATCAGAAGTACCTTGATGAAAATTGTTTAAGGCATTCCAAATCTCATTCGCAGTTTCAAGATGAGAAGCACGATCAAAATCTGAAAGTAAATAGTTGCGAGCTTTGCAATTATATTCAAATTCAGTTTTCAATGTAGCAGTATTGATCTGAGCAGGAATTTCATAAGGATTAGCAACTTTTAGCCAAATATTATAATCTTCTGCCATAATAAAAGTTTTCATCTTTTCGCACCAATAAGGAAAATCCAATCAATCGAAAACATGTGGCTTAGTTATTAAATTTTTAACCATAGCAAAAACTTAAGATTGAAAAAGATCCAAAGAAGAAAACAAGGTTCGATATCACTTGTAGGATCGCACAGCAAGACTAAGCCAACCAGAGGGGGGATGAATGGTTTGTAATACCCAAAATCAAACTTTTAGCGGAATTAAAAGTTACCCTTGTTATCGATGTAGATCGGTCTGACCACAGGTATTATGTCGGTCTAACTGTGCCTATGCTGCCGGTCTGACCAGTATAGATCAGCTGATTGGTGTAGATCAGCCGATCTAACTGCCCTTTGCGTCGCCTCCTCCTATCGTCGCTGCAGCCGTCAAAAACCCGAGAAAACACAAATTGAAGATATCTCAAAGTAGATTAAACTTTATTACTTCTATTCGCGTTTATAAAGTGCAGCAACAACACTCCTCTCAAAAGTCAAAACCCTAACTTTTCTCTCAACTCAATTCTAACAAAATTGATATCAAGAGGCCTCAAGCTCCCTCACTATTTATATCCATAGATCCACAGCCTAAAGCCATGAATCTAACTCATACAAAAAGTCCTAATCCCGTACAATAAACAAATTTTACAAACTCTTACCATACCAAATTTGGACTCCTTCAAAAATTCGACTCCACATCCCATACGCACACAATATCTCCATCGTATGCCATATGAGATCTTCATCAACCACGTGCATTGTTCTTTAGCCTAAGCATCCCGCATGATATCTTGATCATCCGGATGTCATCTTCACCCAAGTTGACTTCCGATCCATCACTGGCAACACTCTCTCGAGGCATCAAGACACACCTACATATGAATCAACCAAGAAACCATATCCGAGGACAAGTTCTCATCAACTTGACTCAACATTAGCACACAACAGTATTACATATGCATAGTATCCATCTAAAAGTTATAAACATAGATTAATCATGGATATTCAAAGAAACAATCCGAAACCAAAACCGACACAGAATCGGCCGGTCAGACCGTCAAGCTGGCCAGTCTGCCCATGCAACACACGCCGGTCTAACCGACGGCACATGCCCGGTCTGACTGGACCCAAACTGACAAAATCACTGTTCATCATCTAAAAACTAGTTATCATCTTAAAATCTTCAAATTCACTTCACAAAATACTTCCAAGTGTCAAAACTAATTATCTTCAAAAATCAATTTTCAGCAAAAAATAAATAATCAAACACTTTGATTTTACAGCCACTGCTATTTGTGAATTTTGTGAGTGTTGTTAAACTTCTTCGTCCGATTCGATTGGAGTGTGATGTGTTGATTTGCCATTGCTACTATGTTAGATCGATGTCAATTGGAGTGTTATATTGATGTGTTAGATTGATGGCACAGGAAGTTGCTTGAGTCGATGCATCAAGCCTTTTTTGAATCCATGAAACATCAAAAGTGTCGGTTACAGGGGAAGAACTAATACCCTGGTACCTATATGGTTGGGCATTAATGTCACTAAATTGGTACTGGCTGAAAAACCAACACATATGGTCGATTTCCAACCGCTACGAATAAGAGCTTTTGTAGTAGTGAAATTCTATCCAACCCAAACATATGTCCCAAATCGATGTTTTTTAATGGAAATTTACCCTTGCTTATTTCCAGTAAACGTAGGATGTGTGGATGTGTATGACTTCAGTTACCCATTCTATCAGCAGAACATGTGCTCGTCTTTTTCATCAAGATAAAATTGCCATGGTGCTGTCCGTTGTCATGCTGCTTCAGACGTTCATAGGTCATTAATTTATATACCAGACAATATGAAGACCAGTTTTTAGATTTTAGATTGTTCCGAAGAGATTTAAGGAATAGAGATGAGAAAATTAATGATGAGTGTGGTTGCATGGGCCAAATAGTACTCTAAACTTCCTTATATTTATAAATAAATTTAAACCTAAAATATCTTATATTTGTGTACTGACTAGTACGAATTTTGTGTACAGAAATATAAGCTCAAGTGCGATGGTCAGCTGATGTTGCGACCGACGCGTGTCACATCGCTCTCGATTATACTCCGGTACGTACTTGGGACTGGGCTGGAGTGTGATGGACACGACGATGGATGGACGGTAGATCGATGGTAGGTGGCATGGTGCGGGGCAATAATTGCATATCTACATACCGTCCAAATCGAACTGCTCTTCTTTCGATCATCTGGACTTGTTCTGTGATGCACGTTATGCAGTGCAAGTTTGCAAACTAGATTTGTTCATGTTCACTTTAAATCTTCTTTTAGGTTGATATCGAGTTTGAATCGTATCCTTAAATCGTAATGTCAAAAATTTTAACTTTCAACTTATAAACTCGGGTTAAATTATGTCTTCGATAATATAGATGGTTGGTTTCATTAACGTGACAAGTTGACCTGATTCATCCGTGCTAACTAAGTGTATATGTAAAGTGACCCCTCATACGTACGTCATTCTCATTCTCCTCCCCTCTTCTCTCTCCCCTTTTTATCTCTATCTATTCCTCTCATTCCTTTGGATCTAGATGCATCGAGCATGCCGACAAGGAGTGATGCCCGGGAGGTGGTGGCAGCTTGGGGCTTCCCGAGCGTGACTTTGGAGGGAGCGGCGTGGCGTCAGGCGGAGGGAATGAGGCTGGGTGGAGGAGGACCAACGAGAGAGGAGGAGGCCATGCGGAGCGAGGCGAGAGCAGAGGAGGCCAAGCGAGCTCACGCATACAGGGCCAGAGCGTCGCCGCTGACCCGTGCTTGTAGAAGAGGGGAAGAAAGAGAGGCGCCATCCACAGCCCTCTCCCGTCGGTGGCTGCCACCTAGCTCCTCTCCCGTCACCTGCTGCCATATCTAGGGAGGAAGAGGGGAGAAAGAAAAGGAGGCACGCCGACAGGAGGAGATAGGGTTGGGTGGAAGAAGTGAGACCCATTGACATGTCGGTCACTATTTCTTATATTTTTATTTGACTGGCATATGGGTCTCACAAAATTTGTTTAATTTTTTTATTCTTGCTTCTAGTGTCATGTCAACACTACATGAGACGAGGATCAAGTAAAACTAGCCACATAGGCGCCATGACAGTCAAAACACATTGTCCAAACCATTTTGGGACCTCGTTTGCCCTAGTTTTGGAAGTTGAGGTACATGTTGTATCATGTATTATGGTTCAAGGATGCGATTCAAACTCGACATGACCTAAAATAAACTTATTCCTTTATGTGACAGTCTGGCTACGTGTAAAAAGGACCCAAGTTTCTAGGCCCAATCTTTATTTTTTTTCCCATATGTGGCTCTAGGATAAGGATGGAAAAAAGGCCAACTTATGTGGCAACTATTTTAGAACTAGTAGGCGCCGGAGTCCAATCCCTATTCAAAACCGAATAGTCAAAATGTGTTTGTTAAGAGTAAATTTCACAAAACTACACGTACTTTAACCAAATTATCACAAAACTACATATTAACATAATATGATTTAACACTAAATTTATCACAACTATAGATTTATGGTGGAATATCACAAAACTACAAATTTAGCAACAAAGTTATCACAAAACTATCGCTTTTATAGCAATTTAATCATAAAACTTGGATATTTATAACTCAAACATAACATTAGTAAACAAGTGAATCATCAGTTGCAAGCACGAGAGCAAGTGATCGAAAAGGACAAGGATTTAACCCCCCAAAAATTGTAGTTTGATCATAATTTTATTATTAAAACTGTTGTTTTGCTATACTTAGCCTTAAACATATAGTTTTGTGATAAATTTATTGTTAAATTTATAGTTTTATGATACAAACATCATCTAATTTGATCAAATTATCTATAGTCTTATGAAATTTACTCATTAAGAGGTTAATAGTGAAACATTAGTTAACTTAGGGAGAATGTCGTGTATCAACATGCGAAATAAATCAGATGCCCTACCCATTGGCTGATCTCTTGTGCGCGCCAACGACTTGTGGAACATATACCATCTCCTTGCTCTTTCTCTGCACACAACCATTCATCCCTCTTTTTCTCAGTGCAACACACAATTATATCAGTCAAACTCTCTCGCATACATGCATTCATGCAAGTTATCGTTACTATGTTTCAAATGTTTTTTTCTTCTTAAGTACTCATCCGAGGTATGATCCAATCATACCATGTATTCATTATAATTAAATTTTATAACAAGATCTTATATCGATTGTTTTTTATGAAAAAAATATACATGAGAGAAGTGACACTACTGGAGAAACCATCTTTGATTGAAGCGCCAAAATCCACAAGAGTCTTGGTTAGAGTTGTACCCGGGACTAAAAAATATTTTTAATCCCGGTTAAATCTTTAATCCCGATTGGTAACACCAACCGGGACAATAGTTTATTTTTAGTCCCGGTTCAAAAATTCTACAGCTCGTACGAGATTCCCATTATTTTTAGTCTCGGTTGGTTTTGCCAACTGGGACTAAAAATCAACATTCGTCCTGGTTCTTTTTACCAACAAGGACTAAAAATCGCTCGTCTTTATTTCCTCGGTCGTCACGTGTGCACTGCTCAAGTTTTTACTTAGTCTAGATTTGAGAGTTCTCTCCCTCTCCCATCTCTCCCTCTCCCCTCAACTCTCTCTCCCATCTCTCCCCCATCTCTCCCTCTCCATCTCTCCTCTAGCGCGCGGGTGGCCGACGACCGAGGCGGGAGGCGGCGGGCTGCGGCGGCGCGCTCGCGGGAGGCGGTGGCCGCGCGGCGGCCACGGGGCAGGCTGCGGCGGGCGGTCGGGACGGCGCCTCCTCCTCCACCCTCGTGGAGGCATGCGCGAGCTGCGGCGGTGGCCGCGGGGCGCGAGGCGGCGGCGAAGCGCGCGCGGCCGGATCCGATGCGGGCGACGGGACCGGATCCGGTTCGGGCGGCGGCGACCGGATCCGGCGGGTGGCGGCGACCGGATCTCGTGCGGGCGCGCGGCGGGTGGCGGCCTTCCCTCGGCCGACGTGTTGTGAAATTTTATTAAAATTTTTTTATGATGTTCATATGTGATTTTGTGAATCGGTGATGTTTTGTGAATTTTGTGATGTATATGTGAATTTATGATATTCTGTGATGTGAATTTGGATGTGGAGGAGATTTTGGGACATTTGATATGTGATTTTAATTTGGGTAGAGGAAAACAATGAAAAAAATAAAAAATAGGTTTGGGATGTTGTTAGGTGCTATGTATCTTTTAGTCCTGTTTGGTAACCCCAACCGGGATTAAAGATTTAATTTTGGTCCCAATTATTTTACCCAGGACTAAAGAAAGCATCTTTAGTCCCGCTTTCGTAGTCCCAGTTTGAAAACCGGGAAAAAAGGGTTATAAACCGGGATAGTTGTGTGATTATTCAGTAGTGTGAATGTGTCAACTCAAATTTGACTGTTGTACATTTAATGTTGTGGTTTTTGTTGAAAAACCTGATGTTTCAGTCGTTGAGATAAAATATTTTATATGTTGGTTGTCGGTGTTGCAATCGATATTTTTTTAATGTTGCGTCTGTTTGAAATATTTTTATTAAACTAGAAAAATACCTATATGTTGCTATGGGTAAAAGAAAATGTATTATAATGTCATAGACATAATATGCTTTTTTATCAAATACTATGTTAATATCACTTGTTTGCTTATTAAACTATTTTATAATATCAGTCGATTTGTAAAACTAAAAAAGCAGTCCTGAGCGGTAGATTCACTGCCACCATCATTAAATTCTTTTGAAGGAGTATATATGGGTTGAAACATTAGTGATTAAACAATTTTTAGTGTGTGGTGAAAGCCTAACTGATTTTTGGCTTTAGACTGAGCGGCTGGTTTTTGTGTGCCCGTTGTGCGACTGCCATCCCTAGTTTCTACCTTTGTACAAAGAAAATACTGCAATGCTTAAAGGACCTTATAGTAATACTCTACGTACTAGCTGAAACTGAAATAATCTGGAGTATGGTATTGTCCTACACTACATATAAAAAAGGGATCCCAACAGAATTGCTCATTGTTTTCAGTGATTGGTCATGGTAATATCAGGAAAACCTGTGAGGGAATACTTGTGGTGAATCTTTGGAGATGTAAGTTGCTCCAAGCCAATCAAAACATGTAGTAATAAATAGCTATCAAAATTTTCATAAAAGAAATAGTAGCAGAGTTTGATATCCTCCTCGTTAAAAAAATCCAAATCTTAATTCGGGGACAGAAAGAGAGAAAAAATAAATAATTTTTGGATAATACTTTTCCTTTAGAATTGTTATATATTTTATCGTCAACAGTTCTCTTCGAGAGAAACTTTCGATTTTAGACACGTTAGATTTGCTCATGATCAATGCAAGAGAGGATGAAAAAAAGAGCATAGGTGAGGGGATTCGATCCCGTATCCTCAGCTTTAGGGAGAGAGTGCTTACGATTTTTTGTCGTTACTTATAAGTTATATTATAATTACATGTAAATTATGATGTAATTACATTTTAATTATATTATCGATATATTTAAAAGATTTTTACATAGAAAACAGTCAAATGTTATATATAGTTACTCTATTTTCTTTTAGCATAGCTAGTATGCTACACTAACTTACTTGTTAGAGTTATTCATAGTTATTGTTATAAAACCAATACCAGAAATTGACATCGGTAACCTACATGGAAGAACACCAGAACTTAACAACGACACCGAGAGACGATATTTATTAAAGAGGTTCAGCCGAAGCCTTATCCTGGGACACTAATTATGGATGCTCCTTCGATCCAGCATAACTACACTACAGCGTATCAAAGTTACAACGACCCTGGACCGGCAACACCATCGGTTAGTCATTCTCTCTTGCCTATGATAAGTCGTCATGTGGTTACCGGAAGTGTATCTCTCTATTTAAGAGAGAGTCTAGGACAAAGCATAACTTTAGTACTTCTTCAAGTCATAAACTATAACCGACTACTTACATATATTCAACACAAATTTTAACAACTGTATTACATATATTTTTTGACTTGGAGCATGGGATACTGCTCTAAAGCTAGAGAACTAATATTCTCTTGCCAGCATAGGCACAAAACTCACTTACTATGGCATATGCAGTAAGATCAATTGAACTTTGAAATATGCTCAAGCTGATCGAGATGTGCTTTAATTTCAAATACAAAAGTATGTTCCGGTTAAGGGATCTCTCTACGGATCAAAGGCATGAGAACCTTCTGGCTTGAAAGGCGACACAGAGAGATGTTTGAATATATTTGATCAAGTTGAGAAACATTGAATCGTATACGAATTACTGTAGCCACCTTGATTCCTGCATCAAAATTTTCAAAACATTTGAAGCATTTTCAAGCCCCAAATACCAAATCATAGGATCAACTATGCATGGTCTGAAATCTGGAATTTTGTGAGTTCATCTCAAAAGTCACCGTTCAAAGGTTAGTATTCTGCCGCGGCCACCTGCCCGTCTTCCCGGCGGTCAACTGCCGATGGACGGCGGTGGCACGGAAGTCGATGACAGCCGGGCGACGGCGAAAGGACATGGATTCGTCAGTGCTGTTCTTGAGAAAATGCGGTGAAATGCGCCACTGATGTAGCACTTACATATCAATGGCAGTAGTGGACCTGCTGGTCCTGCCAATTCGCATGAAAGTTTGTTTCCTCTCCCTTTCAGCTTTCACACCCCAAGGGAGCTCCATTGGCTCAATGCACCTTGACTTGATGATTTTCTTTGCAGCGTTCATGCAGGAAAGAAGGCAGAGACCAAACCATGTGATGTACTATTGCTGACGCAAGTTATGATGTGCTCCATCTGATCATAAATATTTAACGTATGGAACAAGTAGCTAAAGTTTTAAAACTTTCATCACTGGTTTTATATTAGAATAAATTTATAAAACTTAAAAAGTTACTGCATTATCGTAGTACTTTTTAACGCAAATCTAGGTATACCATTTTTTTTTTAAAAAAAGCTAAACATTTGGCAAGATATTGAAGGTTAAAGTTTCTGATCAAATCATGTCCCAAACATCCAATATTTATAATCGGAGAGAGTTCTTGTATAACGAGTTTTTTGATCTCAAAGAGCATCGGAGCGAGCTCAAATAGCTTTTCGAATCTGATCTTTTCCGAAACTGCTTACCACTATTTGTACCAAACTATTCCTGAGAAAATCAATTGGAAGTGATGCAGGTTAGCCTTGGCAAAGGAGTATGCAATGGAGTCATAGCTATGGATAGAGAATGACAGAAATAGGCCGACAGATAGTGAAGTACCACCACCGTATGTTTTCTCAACTATTGGAAAATGGTGAGAAGGAACTTAGCAGAGGACAATGCACTCATCAATCAGTCTATGAAATGCCTACATACAAAGTGTATTATGCCAAATCTATCCCAATTCATAAATGTTTCTAAATCTCTGAACCCGAAAAATTCAACAAAGAAACCTCCAGTTCAGAGGGGGATATAGCTAGAGAAGAAGGCAGGGCCGCAGTTGCAGGGTCATCAGGGCATCAGGCAAGCTGCAAAATTCTGTAACCAAGTTAGTACCGGCAGAGCAAGAAAAAGGTTGCAATCTCATTTGTAATTACTTACATGGAAATGGTAACTTGCCACCAGGATTCTGTTAAAGTGAACTTGATGGATGTAATGCTTGATGCGTCGACGCAAAATTAAGAACCTCCCAAATCAATTGAGTCCTTTTTTGACAGGGCTCTCGTACGGCAAACTGTGGGTCAAAGAAGACCAGAACTAGCTGCACCCTGTTCTGCAACTTGAGAAAAGTTTGAGCCATGACCATTGATTGGGACAAAATATAATCCGAGTGATTCATCTGATGGGCTACAAGTTAAACTTTTCTACGACTTTTAGCCTGATCAGACAAAATATTTCCACCCTTGCTAATAACAAAAAAGGGTACACACGAATACATAGGTGGATAATTGCTATCATCTATGTCTTGTCTCGGCTCCAAAACATGCTTCGCCCCGGGCCGGAGCTTCACCGGACCAGACCTTGAAATATACCTGACACCAGAAGAAATGTTAGAATTGTGGACGTGTATTTTTCTCATCTTCCGAACAGTATTTCTCGAGACGGTGTTTACAGAACTTGGGATCTCTGCAACTCCTCTGATTATCTGGTTTTGATCCTTTATAAAATTTGTACCATCAGGAGGATGAACTAGTAAGTTTGCAGGATAGGGATTATGTTTCCAAGTTGAATTGGCATGGTAAAGTGATGACTGCTTGGCATGTGGCATGAAGGTAGGCAAGAATGTTGTAGCAGACAGTGAATTTTGATCAGATCTTGTGTTGCAATTTCCTTCTTGAGGTGAAAATCCAGCAGGTGCATTTCGGCCACAGTGCCAATATGAAAAGTCCCTCAACCTATCTTCGCATTCGATTCCATTCCCGGAGAAAACATCAGCTTCAGGAGAACGACGTTTTAAATTATGCATTCTGTATCCAACATAATCATGGCTTGTGCTTGGGGCATCTACCTGTATATTGGAAAACCTTCGAGATTGCAGTGACAGAAACGGGTGACCTTGTCGTGGCATCTGTAAGAAAATATTAGTAGTATGATGGCGGCTGACAGAGGAGTTCACATGCACCTTTGCTGCCTCACCAATGCATTTGCCACCAGTTGTGGAAACTGTAAGATCTTTTCCCATCAGACGCATGGTACGTTGTGAGATAACTGCATGCTCATGTCGCATGGGTTTCTCAGCATTCAGCTGGTTTTCACATGGACAAGAAGAAAATTCCCTTCCAGCATGATGAAAGTTGCCCAAATTCATATTGGTATACCAATTCTCCGTAAACTGACTTGTGTACTGAACTGTATGGTGAGGCAATATGTAACGAACCTTTCCTTCCATAGTATCATCTCTTACCGAACTTCTCTCATAATCAGCATAAAACTTATTAACTACTCTTGAGTTGAATGGATGACCAATCGTTCCTCTGTCAGAAATGTTAATTGCCTCATCAGGCAACAGTGAGGCTCTGTTAAGTTCACACTGCGATCGCGGTGATTTGGAATGGAGGTCTTGATTCTGTTTAAGAACAACTTCTTCTCTTACATCACCAGGTATTTGGAGATCAAAAGTTGCATACTCCGTATGCTCAAGATCTGGCACCTCTGAACCAGAAATGAATGTGCCATTGAAATCCGGAATACATGGGAGCGTGCGATTCAGATCAATCAAGTTAATTGGGTCCTTTGCACCGCTACATTCAGAAGTCCCTCTGTCGTATATATCCCTATCTGAGGCTTCCTTGTTCTCATGAGAACTAGTATTTGCAGCTACTAATCTCTCAGCTTCATTAGAGTTGTCTGAGTACACATTGCAGTGGTCTTGCAGTTGGGGTAACGTGGAACTTAGCTTGTTTCTAATATGTATGTCATCCACCCCTGAGAATGTAACATGCTTCCCCAACTTGTGGCTTAGCTCTATGGCTTCTGGCCCTTTCAGACTGCTGCATTTCTCCTTGTTGATGCTGACAGTGAAAGAGGAGCGCTTCGTATGCTTTCTCAGAATGCTGTTCTTCGGGACCTTGGCAGAGTTTTCTGGCTTCCATATTTCAAAATCATACATCTTCATATTCTTGATGTTGATATGTTTTTGTCTTTCGTGTACCTGAAATGTCTGGGTAGAAGGAGGATGTAACTTGTTTACTGAAACCTGGAAAGTTGCACGACCATGAGGGTTAAGTCATACATACAGATTAAATAATTGTAACATAGTCACTATATCTTTATATACGATGTCTATCACTGCATCATTACATAGCATAAACTTAAAAACTGCATGGACGAACAGACTTGGTCGTTTTGGTCACTATAACTAGGTCAGGAAGGATTATAATGTTGCAATCATTTGGAAGTCCCTTTTCAATCTTGTCAAAATTGCCTATTCACTTGAAACTTTACAATGTAGCACCGTATTTATAACCAGGTTTTCTTATGCCATTTTCAGCAATACAGTTAGAAACTTAGTGCTGTTTGTCATGAAAACTAAGTGAGCTCAATTTGAGTCAATTTTTGCAATGGACTTAGGGATTGGATTCATACAAAGCTCCTCCTGTAGTCTGCAGATTTTCTGTAACTTCAATTGTAATGTACCTAAGTAGTCAGATCAGCCTGATCCCATTGTTTCATTGAGAAAAAAAACTAACCTCCAAATGACCATTTATTTACCTTATTTATCAAACTGATCAATATCTATTTTCTAGGACACTTACACTGCATAATTTATTAATACAATATTGTATAATTGCTTCTTATACTTCACGTGGGATGGATGCATTCTAGGACTCCCAATAGAGAAACAATGAAGAATCAAGTTTGTATGAATCCAAAGAGCTCCAAAAATGCTGTCCAGTCCAACACATGTTTTTCCAGGTGCAGAAACCCTCTCAAATAAAAACAGTGACAACTAGAAAGTTATCAATCTTGTCAATAGCATAATTTATACTACTCATTTGCTAAATCTGGATTTCAAATAATGATGCTATAACCGCTAGACAATACAGGGAGATGTATCATGTAGGCACACTATTCAATCTGAGATGTATGTATACCTGGATATCCACATACATCTCAGATTCAAAAGTCCAATGAACGAGAAAATTAAGGATGAAAATTTTTCCAGATATGCCAATTACCCACCGGGAAATACCCCCAATGGAGCTGGGCATTTTCCAGCCTTTTTGCCTGCAGGCATGCTCATGGATTAAATTATCCAGTACTGGACGGATAAATGGGTGAAGACTCATGCCCTCTTCAGTCTTCACCCATTTACACGCCCTAGCCACTAACATAAAAGCCACAAATGGCCCATCACCGCTCTAGAGCTCGCTCAGCCAATAGCGCAAATGGCCCGTCAACTCCATTACCTGCCACCGGTTCCGAAGGCCATTTCTATAGTAGTGACATTGGCACAGTCTAATAAACACACTGTTGACCACAGATGTTTTCTATTTATATGTTCAAAAAAATTGTTGATCACACAATGACATCGGAATACCCTTTTTTTACAGATTATATATATATATATATATCGTTCATCCACATGGATAAATTCAAGTATTTCTATAGATAAATATTAGTAATAAAAAAATTGAAAGGTTGACTGCACGGAAGGACTAGTGCTTCACACTCATTGGAATTGTTGCATATATTGTGTATGGATATGCCCAGCTCACTTTCCTCTAGACCCGCTTTCAATATCTAACACGACAACACTGTGTATTTAGCCAACCGCAAGAGATTTCTCATTTAAGCCACTAACTTGACAGTTCAATGCATGGAGTCCACATATCCCCTCTATTTTGTAGTTACTCGTTTATTACATCGAAAGAGTCTCCAATATAATACATATTTATACCATTATTTTTAATAATTATATTTTATAATATTATTAATTGCATCAAAGTATTTTTATGATAAATCTATTAATGCCATTTTTACATATCAAATCTTAACAATTTAATATATTAGTGTGTTAAAGATTTCAAAAGTGTTTCATTGCAACATTATAAAACAATGCCAGAAAAAGAACAAATGACGGGTTCTTACCAACTCATCGGGTTATAAGACACCACCAAATTTGGAAATTTTTTCATCGCTTTCTATTTTTCAGCGCCGCCTTTTAATTTGACTCGTTAGGAGTACAAGTATAAAAGTCCAACCACAAAATTATGTTTTGTTACTTCAGTCACATGTCTTGGCTTTATATAAGCCGTAACACAGAAAAAAGCTCAGCCATTTTATATTTTGTACTCCATACCTCTATTCGTATGCCTTCCTCTAGTACTCTATGTAAAAACAGGGAGAGAATCGCTATGGAAATGGGTAGTAGAAGCACTCTATGATCAAGGGACACTCCCCCTAAAAAGATTTAAAAATAAAATAAAACAAGAAAGATAAAAGATGCATCACAACGAAGGTACGCATGCACACTGGTACCAATGAAGACTACGACTGCTACTTGTCATGTACCGCTACTGCCATCTGTCCTATCATCCATCAGGATACACGCAGCTAGCGCCACGTTAATTAGTACGACTCTGGAGAGTACCACTGTGAACTTAATTCGATCGATTCCTCTGGGCTACTCTGAAGTAGGAGTAATTAATTCGAGTACTATCTAGCGATCTCCTGCAAACTAAATACAGGAGTACTATTAAACATGAAATAATAATGGCAACAATTAAAACATCTCAAGTTTCAAATTAGATATACTCCTATCGATCCAAGCAAGAACTTAACTCAGATTATGTCATTTCACTGCATAATCCGTAGTGGTGCGTACTTAGCAGCGTATAATTAGTAGTAGTACGTGTTACATGAAATATAACGCTCTCCCTAAGATAAGATTACAGACAAAGTCATGTCTATACCTACACATGTGTACTAATTAATCAAACCACGCAAACAATCAAGCCATTAGCCTCAGTTGTACAAGTTTCAGAGTAGCTAGATACACTAGTGTGTTGGTGGAAGTGGAACACACTGCACCCAGCCCATCTGAATGCTGAGTAACCCAAACATGAAAACAGCAGCAATCAATCACTAGTTCACTAGCTAGCTTCACACCCATCACTAATCCAAGCTACATCTATTACTAAACTTAACTTTATCTTGCTTAGGAGTCTATATATACAAGAGCAGAAAGCTAATCTAGAGATTCTACTAGGATCAGAAATGAAATTTCCATGAAAAGAAAAGTCTAGGAGCTTTAAATGCACTGCTTCATAAAGCTAGGCTGAGCTACAGGATGATGACGTCACGGACACCACACAGGAAAAAACATACAGTAGTTACCTTTGGAGCATTTGGTGTGGAGGAGATGAAGATCCCCTTGTTGATCTTCTCAACACCATCGTCATCTTCTTGGGACCTCGGCTTCTTCCGCTGGCTATCCATGACCAGAGCTTCATCGGTTTCAACGTCGTCGCCGGCGCCGGCGCCAGCGAACAGGTCGGAGGCGGACCGCTTGTTGTTCTTCCTGGCCGCCGCCGGCGAGCTACGACTCACCGCGGCGTGTAGCTCGTCGACCCACCACCGGAACTTCCGGATTGGCATCGGCGGGAATTCGCCGCCGGCGGCGAGGGGTGGGTGCCGGGACGCCGCCGTGCCCCTCATGCTCGCCGCGTACTCCCTTCGTGTCAGTCAACGCCAAACCAAGAAACAAGAATATCAAGAAACCGAAACTTTAAAAAAAATACAAGAAAACAAAGCTTCATCAGACTAGACTACATACCGGATGGAGAAGGAGGGCGCCATGGATGGATGAGCTCAAGAATCCCAAAGAAATCGATCGATCTCTACATGGAAATGTTTGTAGAGAGTTGAGATGTGGTGTGGTTGGCGCGGAGAAGAAGAGAGGAGACAGGAAGTATATAAGGTACAACAATTTTGTAAAGGATAAGAAATGTGGGCTCACTTTTTTAATGTTTTCCCGCTCTTTGTTTAACCTTTTTTTTTCAGCTGTTGGTCGGCCGGTGGACCCGTCGCTGTCGTCGTCTTCATTGGGCGTGCAGCGTGCATGGCTACCGTCGAAGGACTAGTAGTACTACCAAGTTAGGGTGTCTCTTTGCTCGCCGCTGTCTGATCAGATCATCCCCTTCTCTCCTCCTCCACCACCGGTGTATGTCTATCGTCATCACAAACGAGCTTGCCGCCCGAAGGGACAGAGGACACTGTGGACGACGTTGTCATTGGACGTCGTCCCTTTATCTCATCATCGTCGGATCTAATCTTCCTTACTCGTTACTGTCATATCCAATCATTCTCTTGTTGAATCTGGTAGAGCTATCGATCATCGCCGCTAGCCTCCTCTCCGGCCAAATCTAAAAGAGAGAGAGCTAGATCTGGCAGAGGGGAGGGAGTGAAGGAATCCTTGTGACCGATGCTGGTCTTTGCTCCTTGGAGGGTAAGGGAGAGGGAGAGAAGGGATCGAGAGAGGGGGAGAGGGGACTTAGTGTGGACACGTGGTGGTTCTGCTGATTTTAATAATGCTCAAAAATTTGTAGACATGTCTTTTTAGGATTCGCCTGAGCTAGTCCATCTATAAAATAAAGGTATTTTTAGGCAGATTTTTTTTCCCGCATATAAGAAAGATTAAAATTTACGCCCGAGGCTCATTTATAGGAGCTTTTGTTATTTTTGCAAGTAGGATTTTTTAGTCTGTCTAAAAAAATAAAAGCTAGCTATTTAAAAAAATGATTTTGTAGTAGTGTTGTAGTTGTCCTAAATATAACAATTTAGTATGACTAAAAGATGACTTTATCACTAAATTACCTATGCAGCCTTTATTGCCCCTAGTTTTATTATAGTCACTAATTAGTTCCGATCTCACATATCTCAAAGATGTAACTAATAAGTCTTTTAAGGATTGTAAAGAGCATTTCTCACCCCAAAAGCTAGCCAATGAGATGAGGGGCTTCCCCACTTATATATTAGGTTTCCTTATCTTTCCACAACCAATGTGAGACTATTCACAATCTCCCCTTTCATACATTGGTGTCGTTCATCGCCCCTTCGTCGTACACCGATGGTCCCTCAGGTATACGAGCCCCGCAGGCACCCATGGTCCTTCAGGCCTTCACATAGTGTGTTCCTTGGGCCAGAGATATTGAACTAGTCAGGCTTTGATACTAATTGTAGGATTGTAAAGGGCCTTTCCCACTCCAAAAGCTAGCCAATAAGGTGAGGGACTCCTCCACTTATATATTAGGTTCCCTTGCTTTTCCATAACCAAAGGGTGAAATCAAACTGTGTTTTGATTATTTGTTTGTTATGAATAATTGGTATTTGTGATAATTGGTTTTGATATTTGAAAATATTTGGTGAAGTGGTTTTTGAGATTTTTGATTTTTAGATGATGAATAGTGATATGATGATGAACAATGTTTTTCGACCATGTGGACCGGTCAGACCGGCCAGCCGGACGGTATGACCAACCAACTCTGTGTCGGTTTTGGTTTTGGGTTGTTTCTTTGGATATTTGTGATCAATTCATTATTATGACTTCTAGATGATTTCTATACGTATGTAATACTGTTGTGTGCTAATGTTGAGTCAAGTTTGAGAGAACTTCTGCTCAGATATGATTTCTTGTTTGATGCATGTGTAGGTGTGTCTTGATGCCTCGAAAGAGTGTTGCCGGTGATAGATCGGGAATCAACTTGAGAGAAGATGATGTCCAGATGATTAGGAGATCATGTGGGATGCTTAGGCTAAAGAACAATGCACGTGGTTGGTGAAGATTTCATATGGCATATGATGGAGATATTGCGTGCATATGGGACACAAAGTCAAATTTAGAAGGAGTCCAAATTTGGTATGATTGGAGTTTGTAAAGTTTGTGTCATGCACGGAAAGGTTTTCTAGAGAATTAGGATTTTTTTACAAGTTGGATTCATGGCTTTAGACTGACTATCTGTGCGTATAAATAGAAGAGGTGTTGAGGCCTCTAGATATCGATTTGGTGAGAGTTAAATTTAGAGAAAAGTTAGGGTTCGACTTTAGTCAAGATTTTTGAGAGGAGTGCTGTTGTTGCACTTTGTAAACAAGAATATAAGCAATAAAGTTCAATTTACTTTTGAGAGATCTTCGATTTGTGTTTGCTCGGGTTTTCGACGGTGTACCAAGGCGGTCAGATCGGAGGTACAATATTGGTCAGACTGGAGGTCTTCGAGCGGTCCGATTGGCGGATCCACTCCGGTTAGACTGATAGCCATCGATTTAAGGGTAACTTTTATATTCCGCTAAAGTTTGGTTTTTGGTGATATAACTATTTACCCTTCCTCTGGTTTGCTTTGTTTTTGCTGTTTGATCCTTTACTTTTTACCTATTTTTCAATTCATATATAAGATTAGAACTTGCTAGTATATTTCTAAACTAAGCACGTATTTATTACAGACGCTAGTACACTACCCGTTGTGACTGCACTTATCATCTGGGAGATGCATGCTGCCCAAGAAGAAGCAGGCCAAATGCAGTCGATCGTGTGGAAAACAGTCATGCACACTACTATGCGTGTGAGAGTGTGCAAGGGAGCACCTTATACTCCTGTTATTTTAAAATATTATTTTTAATGCTTTATAGTATAAGACGTGTACTGTCGATTCTAGAAATCGGTAATAAAAAAAGAAAATAGTGCATGAGATCAAAAGTAGATGAGTAAGGGACAATGTTTAGACATGTTCAGACTTTCTCGATGAGAAGTAATACCATACTCTTGTTTTGAGGATTAAATCCGTCAAGTATTGTATTATCTAACGATCGAGTTGTAGCTTGTTGTTTCTCTCTATTGTTATGTCCTCGGAGGGCTCCCTAAACACCTTATATAGGTTCGGGGACAGGGTTATAAGGAGAAAAACCCAGCCGAACATGGCATAAGCTTCCTTATCTAATTACATAATTGTATCCAACTAGGATTATTGGGCTATGCCTTAGGAAACAAGGGAATACAATTCCCAAATCTTAATTTATTACATAACATGCGGACCCGGCCCACCTCCTATTCCTAGTCGGATAAGTCGGCCGTGTGTATATGGTATCCATAATCTTCACAGTAGCCCCTGAGAACTTCACAATAGAAAATAATCTTCTCTGAAACTTCTATGACAGAAAGCCAAGTGCTTCGATATCACTTATTGAAGTTCTCCAATAGGAGGCCGTGAAGGGCTGAAAACTTTTTTAAAATAATAAGGAATAATAACAAAGAATAAATATTAAGGTGCATAGACTAGATGTACCTAATTAGGTATAACTCCGACTATGTGATTAGTTGAAAACTAAACATATAGTCAAAGAGTAAAATAATTCAACCAGCCAAGTGGTTTTATCAAAAAATATGACATATTGGTGTCAAATCCAAGTTAATGAGAATCAAAATGGATTTATCAACCTTCAATCAAATGACACACACACATACATATATAGCTCTAAGACAATGATACAAATATAAAAACAAATGCACATATATACGACCATATAAATGCAATATTATAGTTCTAGGCTGACTAAAAATAGTGCCCCACTTTTACATAAAAAGCTAGGTTATAAGCAATTAAAGCACACTGTTTGTCCCCTTCTATCAAATTGCATTGCATTAACCATCTCAAATAAAAGATTAATAGCAACGAAATAGAGGATTTTATAGGTATTGAGTTTCTTCTACGCGCATATTGTAAAAAAATATGCTTAAGTCCCTAAAAGACACGTAATGAACCACACCTGTAAAAATGGGCTGCAATCGGTTAATGGGCTTCGGTCCACAACCGCTTACAGATACCCTTAAAAAATAATGTGATACAGTGTATCGTCTTCTCTGCGAGTTCGTCTTCTCCAAAATCTGCTTTCGTGCTCCTATTCACAAACTGCCACCGCTAAAGTTAGGGTTCATCCTCTTCGTCCAATCCACCATCGAAATTACCCCAAAACCTCACCACGTGCTAGCCCCTCTTGTCCAAACTCCCATTCCACACTCAAACTTCCAGGAAAAAATCCTAATCCAAGCCTTTTCCATTCCTCCTATGGTGGAAGAGAGAGAAATCCCCTTTGACCAGTGTGCAACCTCGGATGTGGAGGAGAAATACTTGCATGAGATGGTGCAGGACGACATGCTTCCAGCAAAGGAAATTATTGAATGGTGTTCGGCAGCCGACGAAGATTTCCCCACACCCAACACAGGTGAAATTATGGTATTTACCTTCTTCTTCTACAATGGCTTTAGCCTTCCTACCAATTCTTTCGTGGTCTCTTAGATTTCTATGTGATTAGGATTTACCACCTTTTAACCCTAACTCAATTCTTCATATCGCCATCTTTATCCATCTTTGTGAAGCTTTTCTTGGAATTTTCCCTCACTTCAGTCTCTTTCGTCGCCTCTTTTATTTAAAAGCCCCAAAATCCAAAGAGAATCCTTGTGTAGTTGGGGGCTCTGGCTTCCAATTGTGAGGACATCTTCGAAAATTCTACTTTTCTCTTCCATTGAAATCTTCTAACAATGGTTGGAATTCCAGTTGGTTTTATATTTCCAACTTCTCTCCTTGACTTTCCCACTTCATCGGTCTTCCACTCGTCCACCAGCCTCAATGGAACTCTTTGCCTGAAGGCCAAGAGAAAATTGAAGTCGATGCTCTTCTTGATCAAATCACCAAGATAAAGGAAAAAGGATTAAAAGGAAAGCAAATCACTCGGCATTTGATCAAGTGTCGACTGGCCCCGATAAGGAGAGGTCGAAGCTAGCATTTGAGTATGAAGGCCAGTCGGATCCCAATCGTGAAGACCCTTAGTCTATTGACTTCAAAGTCATGTGTCAGAGGATGTATAAAGTTTTTTTCCTTGGGAATAGTTGTGGATTATTTCCACAAGCTCCCTGTCGCTCCATTCAGTTTAGCCCGACCTCCTCCTTAGGAATGTAACTTGTATCCTTCGCTCGTAGATAATTGCAAAATATATTTGATTGATGTAATCTGATCTTCTCTCTTTATGTAGGAAAACAAACTCCTGGTCTCAAATCCCCTGGCTCCTATTCACCGCTCTCCGAAGAGAAACCCAAGCGGTAGCAGCTATTGACGCCAAATTCGTACCGCCGCTGGTGTGCCAAAAGATGTGTTGACGTCAGAACACAAGCTGGCATGGGAGATCTGGTTAGCTCCAGTATAGGTTCTAAAATCATTGAAGCGTGGGTGTGCCAGTTAGTTTGATCCTGCCACTGACAAGATATACAAAACAACAAAGCATAAATCATATCGGCCGATTGAAGGGGTACGCGGAAGCTACGCTAGCCAAAAACAAAAAATTTCTACCGCGCAAACCAGGAACTCTTGCAAGCAAGGGCCGATAGATCGTTACCGATTGGAGTAGAGTGCAGCGGAATAGCCAATCAGGGTATTCCGATCCGGAACAGTGTAGCCGATTCCCAGAGACAGCCGATTCGCCAATCAGCCGATTCGAGTCGTTCGGCCGCGTTCTCACGCCTCGCTCCGATGTGCCCGACCGCAGCCGATTCCACCACAGCCGATCGCTCCGATTGCAGCCGATCCGAAGCCGATCAACAGCGCGCAACGTAGCAGCGCCTCTACCGGTATCCACACGTCCGGGACAAAACGCCGTACACCCGTGTGCTAGCACGCGATGCAATGCTAGGGTTTGGCTCGAAAGTGGGGAGGGTTTCCGTGGAGATTGATCTCGGCGACTTCTGTTGCACGCGATGCAATTGACGTGCCGCAGCTCTCCACCCCTCCCTCCTTTATATAGAGTTGGCCGACTGGGACTAGTGGCCGATCAGGACTCTATTTTGAATCGGATCCTATCCGAATCTCATAGAGTTGGCTGCCCATACGTCGTAAGCCCATAGGACTCTATCCGATCGGATCCCTATCCGATCGAGCCGTATCCGAGTCCAACTCGAATGCCTGTTCTTATCCCCTTAAGCGTGCGACCATGTAGGTTCAGGTATACTCGGTTTCGGCTATAGTCTAACTTAGCCGACCGTCGGCTCGAGTCCAACTCACCGACACACAGCGGCGCCTAGCAAGACATATTGACACCATAGTATACAAGAATATAATATCGGCTCGAACTGTAATGTGTACACAAATCCCTTTGCCTCACGATACCGCTTAAGCTATAGGCAAGATGTGTGCCATCCCTTCAATAGCTTAACCATTCACTCGAACCGTATTGGATTATCTGTCTGTTGATTGACTCCTCAATCAACTTAGCATGGCCATGAATTTTCATAATCCATTACCTCGAGGGGCCCAGAGATATCTCTCCAAAGGAGGGGCAAATTCCATCTTGATCACTCACATCCCACTCCATGTTTCATAGCAAACCCGAAAACTACATTTATAACTACCCAGTTACGAATAGCGTTTGGTAGTCCCAAAGTAGGCTACTACACATGTTGGAATCCATGGTGATCTCAGGTCTAAGGACTTCGTACCAACACTACCTGAGACCAACTAATGGCACATTAATTCCTGTAGTGTCTCATGGTGGGTCTATCCAACAATGTGTTCTCCAACACATATGTCCATGTTTATTGATTTGGTATCTTCATACCCATGATCTATGAGACATGATCATCAATCAATAAACATGCCGATCTTAAAATCATATTTGTTCTAACAATATGACATATGATCAGGGATTGTTTAGAAATAGATTCATACATAAAGAGTCTCATAAATAAGTCACGTACTTATTGATCAATACAAGATGTCTATTTCATGGAACTGAATAACACTTTATTCATAAATACATAAACATTGACGTGATATCCAACATCTCCATGTTGCCTCTAGGGCATATCACTAACACCGATAAGCCGATAATCGAAACAGCCGATCGACTGATAAATCGATAGCGTTATTCCAGCCGATGTCGATGTCAGCCGATGCAATTAGGGTTTTGAATAATCGGCTATGTGTCTGATGTAGGTTCTGACAATCGGCTGGAGATCCGATGTCACCAAATCCAAATGATTAAGTAGTCAATGAAACCTTTGCTGCAATCGGCTAAATCCAACTTATATATGAACCTTGTAAGCCGATGCAATGTCCAGATAACACATCGGCTAAAACTCCTATGAAACGATGATTGATGCTTACTGACTAAAATAAATCTAATTTACAACCACAACCTCATAGGTTGGACCTAACCGATGTAGTATAAGGTTGATGACTGCCTGATAGATTTAGATCAACCGATATGACACCGATCAAAGTGGTCATGTGTTAAATTTAGCCAAGACAGCAAAACTATCAAGGATAAATTTAACACATCAGATAAGACCGGCTAACCCTCCGATGAAATATTAGCATGAACCTGTCGGCTTAACGAAACTTAGATTATCAACAACAATCTAGTAGGTCGGACCTAACCGATGCAACACGAGATTGTATATGATAATCTAATATTCAATGAGCCGATAGATCTGTCTAATGTGATAGATATAACAAATCTATCTAAAGCGACATTATGTTTAAAGAAACATCAACTTGGTCAGAATATCGGACCTAACCAAGAAAGTCCTAATTAAGTCGATGTATCTATAAACAGTAATGAAACTAAAGATAGAGATGATGTACCAGGGCCGGCGGGACCTTGGACTTGCCCCTCCACCGGAGATCGAAGCCGATGCAGCCCCGCATCGGGTGCCAAGTTCCGCCTGATGATAAATAAAGTCGAAAAGACAAAAGGTGGCGATGCGCTGAATTGTATTGATCGAGAGATGATTTACATGAACCTCGGACTTACATATTTATACCTGTAGGCTAACAAAGATCCTAATAGATTACAATTCAAACTTTCCTAAAGATAAAAGGAAACAAATCGAGTCCTTATTAGACACTAACACAGTTTCCTAAAGATAGAATAGAAATCTAACAAATTCTTCCTAATTAATAGATACAAGCCGCATCCTCCCTGAACTCGGTCTTCTCTAGGTAAGATCTTTCCGAATCCAACAAGAATCCGACTGTCGTTGGTAGTCGGTTAAAGAAAACCCCCATCTGCTGATGCAGAACTCTAAGCCGATTCTAGCTTTGAGCCGATATGAATCCTGAGCCGATGGGGACTCCGGGGCTTACCAAAGTCTGGCATTAATAGCAGCCAAACATCTGGAGGCCCAACAATCAAGCGTCGACAAGGCAGCAAAACGACCAGCTGCCAAGCAAAGAACTAAGAAGGCCGAGAAGAAGAAACAAAGAAAGATGATTCTTGAATCATTCGATGAAGATGAAGGCCCAGCACAAAGCGCAGGTGAGATCCTGACATCGACACCTATGAAGAAAACTGGTTTCAAGATAAGAACGTCTTCGAGGTATGCTTAAATTCCTCTACTCATCTTTGTGATGCTGAATTAGAAATCAGATGCAAAATCCTACGTCTTGAATATGTATCGTGTCTTTTGTTTTCTTTTGCAGGAAACCTTAGGATATTGATCCAACTGGCCGCTCTGAAACTCAAAAGAGCGCTAAGACTATCAACCAAGATGCTGGCGAGGTACTCCCTTGTCGGGTGACGCAAAAAATATGAACACAGACCAAGAGCCCTGACTGAAACTAGTTGGGTAATAATGAAGAAACAACCACCAGCCAGGAGCAGTCAACTGGAAACCAGTCAGCAAATACTTCTTTAGAGCTATCTTGGACAAATGAAGACCAATGGGGAAAAACCCCATGTTGCTCCTGATGATGATCAAGCCGGCCAGCATGAGAAAGTTCAAACCCTCCTCACCACCAGCCGAAAAAAATTGAAGGTAAACTTTTCTGACGAATCATTTCATAGCTAATTCTCACATTTAACATCATTGTATTGTATTCAAGCAGGGCCCATAATAAGTGAGGATGAAGAAATCCATCGTATCAAGTCACGTGAAGATTTCCAGCCGCTAGTGAAGATCCAAAGGCAAGATGTAAATGGCCTAGCACAAAGGATAGTTCTAAACAAGCAGAAGGTGGCCGAAGAACAATATCTGCTGGTCAAAAGTCTCAACGATTCCAACAGACTTATAAAGGTAAACAGAAATCCTCCACTTTGAATGTCCTGGTGTAACCAATCACTAACATTCTTATGCTTTTGCAAAAGAGAGAATATATCTTCAATGTCAAGCCATGTCTGAGACATTGGAAAAGCTAGTGCCATACTTAGAATCATTTGAGGCAGTCAAGCAAGAGTTGGTTGACACCAAGGATGCCGCGAAGTCGCAAGATCACTTTAGGAGAGAAGAAATCCGCGAACTTCATGATGCCAACTTGGAGTACCGAGGAACAGTCTAAGGTAAGTTATATTCGCCATGGTCGATTTGATAATCTTCTGATATTGAAATTTCTCTCATGTATGTCCATTGTCTCAGCACAAAAAGCTCAAATTGAATCTTTTAAAGCCCGACTGAAGAAAGTCAAAGAAACTAACTCCGAGCACAAAGAAGGCAAAAATAAAGCTATGGTTGATCTGGAAGGTAAAACTTACAACATGCTTTTCTTGTCTTGAATTGAAGAATCTTGCTTTTCCTGATATATGCCTTTTTAGCTCACAAAGCAAAAACCAAAGCTCAGTTCGAAGTCTTTACTGAGCAAATCAAAAGGGCAGAAACCATGCGAGATGACATCGCGAATGATGCGGCTCCAGTACTAAACGCAATCTTCCAGAATGGTTTCGGTTCCAGGTCGGAGCACGCAATCAAAATCTTCGACAAGCTAAGGAGCGCTCCCAACAAGTACTTTAAAAACATTGTCAAGGTAGCCATCATGGGAGCAAGCCAAGAACTTGCAATGACAAAACCACTGTATAATCGAGTGGATATAGCAGCAATCGGGGATGGCTTTACAGGTGGCACTTCCGAGAAGTAGGCGTTGGAACTAATCAAGAAAGCCGAAGAGCCTACCCTAAAGATAGCCAAAGATGTAGTAGATAGCTTCCAAACTAAACCTTCATTGTAATATAATTGATGAATGTAAATGTCTAACTTTTTTATTATCTTGTTCTCATTATGATTTGTATATGAAGTAAGAAAACTTTCTTTCGACTATGCTAAGCCTAAAACTTAGGTAAGTCTTCAAAAATTTTGCAATACTCATCAATATCTCATAGGCAAAATAGACCAATGGTAAGACAAACTAAGAAACCAAACAAGCTTTAAAGATGAAATGATTCTCCATTATTATTATGGGTAGCTCCCGACTAGCTACTCAAGAAGGAAAATTACTTGACGTAGACAGTCGAGAGAAATAAGAAATATAATACAAAACTAAAAATAGGAACGACGTAAATGCTCAATATTCTAGGAATTGTCAATTGGCGAACCATCTTTTCGCTTCAAATGATAAGCCCCTAGACAAGTCACTTCAGAGATAATATATGGCCCTTCCCACGAAAGAGATAACTTGTTTATATCCTTGGTCGTCTGAATTTTCCATAGAATCACCAACTATGAGAGCTCTGGAACGAGCATTACGGTTGTGATAGCACCGAAGTCCTTGCAAATACTTTGTCGACTGGATGGTGGCAATATTGCGAGCCTCTTCCAGTCGGGTTAACTCTTCAACATGATCTCAATCAGTTTGCTCCTCATTAAAATTGCACACCCTAAGAGACTCTACTCTACCTCACTCGGCAACATGGCCTCTGCCTTATAAACCAGGAAGAAAGGAGATTGGCCAGTAGCCCGATTGGGTGCGGTCCTCAAAGACCAAAGAAGCGATGGTAACTCTTGCACCCACCGTCCCGCATACGGACGTAGTCGATCGAAGACTCGAGATTAACCCCTTGAAGAATCGTCCCATTGGCGTGCTCAATCTGCCCATTGCTCTTTGGGGTGTGCAACCGAAGCATAAAAAATCTTGATGCCAAAATCCTCACAAAAATCCTTGAGAACTCCACCCGTGAATTGAGTACCATTATTAGTGATAGTCCTGTTTGGCACACCAAACTGATGCACAGTGTTAAGAAAGAAATTCTAAGCCTTTTCAGCCGTAATTGTTGCAACCGGTCTAGCCTCAATCCACTTGGAAAATTTATCAATAGCTACAAACATGTGCGTGAATCCTCCTGGAGCCTTTTTGAAAGGACCTACCATATCATGCCCCATACAGCAAAAGGCCATGAAAAGGGTATTGTTTGCAACTCTTGAGTAGGAACATGAATTTGTCTGGCAAAAAAATGGCAACCTTCATATGTCTGAATGATCTTCTCCGCATCAATAACTTCTGTAAGCCGAAAGAATCCCTATCGATATGCTTTGCCAACCAATGTACGTGCTGCAACATGACTGCCACATATCCCCGAGTGGAAGTCTGGCAATAACTGGTGTCCTTCTTCAGGTGATACGCACCAAAGCAAAATACCAGACGGGATTCGCTTGTATAGCTCTCCTTCCGAAAACACATAGCACTGACTTTTTATGACGGATACGTTTGGCCTCATTCTGGTCTTGAGGCAATTCTTCTGTAGTCAGGAATTTAATGAAAGGCATCCTCCAGTTATTATCCAAAATGGAAACTTGTCTTGAGGCATAATCTTCATAAATGTCCTTCTTTGGAACAGTCGGCTCGTGTAGGTGTTCAACAAAAACATCCGTGGGAGCTGCTTCCCGCTTTGATCCAAGATTAGCCAAGTAGTCCACAGCTTTATTGTGATGCCTCAAGATATGAGAGAACTCCAAGCCATCAAATCAATCCTCTCACTTACACACTTCCTGATGGTATACAACCATACAGGACCAATCTTTCGTGACTTGATTGATGACTAACTGAGAATCTTCACGAACTATCATCCAATGTATCCCTACGCACACAACAAGGTGCATGCTATGAAAAAGTGCTTCGTATTCGGCCACGTTATGCGACGCCGGGAAGTGAATTTGAAGAACATATCTCAACCGCTCTCTAGTTGGCGAGATGAGGAAAACCCCTACCTAGCTCCTGAAACTCGAAGAGATCCATCAAAATAAATAATCCAATATTCTAACTTTGCCGTAGGTGCTTCTGACTGAGCTTCTGTCCACTCGCAACAAAATCTGTCAACACTTGAGACTTAATCGAAGTGTGAGCCTTGAATGATATATCGAAAGCCATCAACTCCATTGCCCATTTTGTGATTCGTCCTATGGCTTCGTGATTGTGAAGAATATCACCGAGTGGAAAAGAGGTAACTATGGTAACCGAGTGACTTTGAAAATAATGCGCCAGTTTCCTGACCGTGATCAATACTCCATACAACTTCTAGATTTGAGGATATCGTGATTTGTAATCTGCCAATACCTTGCTAACAAAATAAATATACCTTTGGACTTTCTGGACGTGCTCCTCTTCATCTTGTTCAACCACTAAAACTGTGCTGACCACCTGGGAAGTCGTGGATATGTATAACAATAATGACTCTTGTGGCATCGATGAAACCAATACGGGAGGCATTGTCAAAAAGTTCTTGAAATCTTCAAAGGCTTGCTGGGTTTCGGGTGTCCATTGGAAATCATTAGTATTTTTCAATAACTTGAAGAAAGATATGCCTCACTCTCCAAGCCTAGAGACAAAACGGCTGAGTGCCGCCATGCACCCGGTTAGTTTCTGAGCGTCCTTCTAGGTACTCGATGGTTTGATATTACGTATGGAATTATTCTTTTCCAGTTGGCTTCGATGTTGCGATGCGACACCATGAAGCCAAGTAGCTTCCCTGACGGTACTCTGAAGGTGCATTTCTTTAGGTTCAACTTCATCCTGAAGGTCGAAACGTTGTTGAAGGTTTCTTCTAGGTTAACAATCAAATTGTCCTTATGCTTGGTCTTGATGACAACATCATCGACATACGCCTCCACATTGTGCCTGAGCTGAGACTGCAGGACTCTGAATCATGCGCTGATAGGTAGCATCAGCGTTCTTCAGGCCAAAAGGCATCATGATGTAGCAGTATGTGCTGAACGGTGTGAGAAATGAGGTCTTCAAGTAGTCAGACTCCCTCAAGCTGATTTGATGGTATCCCAAATAACAGTCGAGAAAACTAAGAAGTTCCCAGCCGACGTCGAATCGATGACTTGGTCAATGCGTGGTAACCTGACAAGCTTTGTTGAGATCCATGTAGTCCACACACATGTTCCATTGTCCCATCTTCTTTCAAACAAGAACTGGATTAGCCAGCCAATCCGGGTGATAGAGTTTTTTGAGAAATCCAGCTGCCATAAGTTTTGTTAAGTCTTCCTTGATGGCCTCACGATGATCTTGGGTGAATCGACGGAGTCGTTGTTTAATGGCCTTAGCGTCATTTTTCACTTTTAAGGAGTGCTCGATCACTTCTCTAGGAATACCAAACATATCAAAAGGTTTCCAAGAAAATATATCTTTATTAGCTTGACGAAAGGTGATAAGCGTGTTTTCCTATTTACAATCTAACTCACCGCCGATTATGACAGTCTTAGAAGGATCAGTCGGATCTAACTGAATCTTCTTTGTCTTGGTGTTGCCTTCTCCAGGCTTTGGTATCTTCTTGGCAGGGACTTCTCTTTCCTGTGATGTTGATGCAGACAGTCGGATCTCCTGACGGCCAAGTGTTCTTTCACAAGCTGGGCCAGCTCGCAGCTCTCTTTGTCACAGATGAAGGCTTTTTTGACATCGTTGTGTAGTGAGATGACTCCTTGTGGTCCCAACATCTTCATCATCTGGTAGGTGTAATGTGGAATAGCCATGAACTTTGCAAAAGCAGGCCTTCTTAATATGGCATGATAGGCTGCCTCAAAGTCAGCAACTTCGAAGCAGATGTTTTCTCTTTGGTGTTGAAGACAACCTAGGGATAACTCGTGAAACGGAGAGGAGGTCGGCCTCAACTCGGATCTAGGAATCTGCATATCGTCCAGCGTCTTGGTGAAGAGGATGTTGAGCGCACTGCCGCCATCAATGAGGACGCGCTTTAACTTGACATTACGAACCACTCGGTCTAGCACCAGGAGATACTGCCTCGGGGAGCCACTTGGTCGAGGTGATCCGAGTGGTCGAACATGATTGCCACTTCAGACCACCACAGGTATTGGGGTACTTTTGGTTTGATGGCGTTTATTTCTCGGTCAGTCAACTTTTGCTTCCTCCTAGACTCGTAAGCAAGGGGACCTCCAAAGATATGGTTCAACTCGGTCCTTGGGTCTTGAAAAGCTCTTGAATCGGGCTCGTTATTTTCCTTGTTCTGTCTTGAAGTCCCTTCGCCAATCGTAAGCTTTAGCTGTGCCACATGCTCCTATAAGAATCTCTTATAGATGAAACAATCCTTGGCCCCGTCCCCGTGCTTGGAAGTAGAATGATGCGGGCAAGGCACGTTCATGATCTTCTCGTAATTGGTGACACAAGGGCGTTGAGATTGGTAATTTGATATAGTGGCCACTAGGTCTTCAGGTTTTCGCTTCTAATCTTTATAATTATTGTTGCCATTATCTTTCTTGGGATGCAAGCTGCTTCCTGATCGCTTTTCTTCCCATGAGGCATTGATGGTCTCAGCTGGCATAAGCGTTTGCTGTCTCGAATAACTTCATGATGGTCCATGGAGGTTTGCGAGAAAATTTGCCAATGAGTGACTCGTCATGACTTCCCTTTTGGAAGGAGACGATGATAATATCATCGGTAACCTCTAGGATCTTGTTACAGGCCTCGGAGAAATGTCGAAATGCGTTTCGGGTCTCTCATAGGTGCCTTGAAAGTTGGCGATGAACCGACTTCGAAGCACATTCCAGGAATTGATTGATCCCCTTGGAAGCCCCGAAAGCCAGCTCCTTGCTGAGTTGGCGAGCGCTATAGGCAAATAATTGGCCATGGCTTTGTTGTCTCCTCCTGCTACACGGATGTCTAGAGTTTAGATGATGAGCAACAACTCGGGGTCGGTTTTACTATCATATTTCTCTATCCCAATTGATTTAAAACTAGTCGGCCAATGTACTCGATGCAGTTCTCGAGTAAAGGCTAAAACTCTATCATCTCCATCATCAGATGATCTGCTTGAGGAGCGGTTGTCCCGATGTCCCTAATTCTCCCGGTCGTGGTGGCGTTGGTTCAGCTTGTCTCTGAGGTCTTCATGTCCCCTGTGTTCACGTCCATCTCCGAGGCCACTGTCGTTGTGGGCATCGTGATGGTGTGGCTCAGGATGGTGGTTATTGCTACGGTCTCGAGTACCGGCTGACTGCCCTGGCTATCTGTCTCTGTCATCACGATGTCGTAGACTTGATGTTGTTTGTCCTTTATTGCTTGGGCACTCGGGGATCTTTGGAGCATGGATGGACGGTCGACGGCTGCCTACAGGTGTTCTCGACATCTCGGCAAAGGATTCCACTGGTCGACGACTGGGCCCAGCTCCCTTATCTTGCTAGGCGGTCGTTGCGATGATTATGGTCTTGACCTTGTTCAGCATTGGAGTCATGTTTTCAGGGGCAGCGTCGATGAGAGTATCCAATAGCGTGACAACTAGAATGACATTTTGCTAGAGTGTGACGAAGATGTTGGTGTCATCGATGCGAGTTTGGATGATATTGTTGTGTGTAGCCCGACTGCTTCGAGCTAAGTCACGCTGCCACCATGCTCGATCCTCCTCGTCCTTTCGTCTTCTTTCTTCCTCCAGTTGTTGATGAGAAATTTTCCCACGCACTGTGTTAACGACCAAATTTGGTAACCAAATCACTAAGTCCGAGCCAAGATTATAGCGGAATCGGATTGGAAATGATCTGCGGTGAAAACAGAGGTTGCATCGGCCATGATCAAATCGGCTGGAAGGCCAGTCGGCTGAGGCCGAATCGGACATGGATAGCCGATAGCCGATTCCAATTCAGAGAAGGAGATGGAACCATTTCCGATAAAGAAGCTTGAAGATAGAAGGAAGATTCGATTCCCAAATGTTCGTTAAAATAGTGCCATCTATGGATAAAGTCCTGTAACGATAATTGTATCTGTAAAATAAGATATATTTCCTTTTGTAATGTGACATGGGACTGTATCCCGAGATATTGTCGTATTTTGAATAATAGATTAGATAGAAACCGTGTCTTACATGGATAGTGTTATTGTTGGGTATAAATAGGACACAAGACCTCTTGTAAATATCAATCACACATCAATACAACTTCGGCGCATCGCCTTCTATTTTCTTTTAGACGAGATCTTGATCTGGCTTCGGGCTCCATCGATTCGAACCCCGAATAAGGTAAATTCTTATCATTAGTGGTTTATTTTGTCGAATCTAGTGCTTACATCATTATGACACTCTAGGTTTAATGTTATAAACTGCGCAAGTTATCATATAAGCCAGTATCAGTCCGTTGGCATCAGCCGACAGCCGATTGATCTAGGTTTAACGCATTTGGGTTAGATTGATATCTTTTTATAAGATGTATCGGAGTATTAGCCGATTCACGTAAGACCTGCAGCATCGGCTAGGTTATGAAAGCATATATTTATTATCTTGATGTATATTTAGGTTAAGTGATTCATACTGTCTCGGCACAGCCGATCTACCCGAGTCACTTAGTTTAAATATGCTTTGAGAAGGCAATTATATGCAAGTTGGTTTCCTGAGCCGATCCGGTAGGATCTAACTTTAACCTTAACACATGTATCTGTTTATTATTCCTTATTGGTTAGCAGATCAAACCAATTGGCACGCCTAGATCATCACAGGTAGCCAAGGACGGACCTGCACTGGAGCTAAGGAAATCTCCCAGGCCAGCGCGTGAGAGAATTTTCTCATCAACACGCTTCTTGGCATGCCCGGTGGGACCAACAACTCGGTTAAAGCACTCCGACAAAGCCAACGCGATGGTTAACGTCGAGAGCCCTGAAATCAGCGAAGAAGACACAATTCCTATCAAGATGGAACAACTATCGGCCGAGCAATTGGCCGATTACAAGAAGATGGTGGAGGAACTATAGGCCAATTATCTGTAATCTTTCGCCCAGACCAGGTCTAGGGCCGTCCACCAGAAGTACAAGTTCAGCATTGACGACCTCAAGGCATCCTCCTCAGACGATACAAAAGGAAAACGCAAGATGGAGGAGCCGAAACAAGAACAAGACGATTCGGAGCTACACACCTTGTAGGACCGAATCGATTCGGCTGTACATCATGCACTCGTCAATCAAAGTGGCATCTTGGTCAACACTCTGAATAACATGATTGCCACTGTGGTCGACTCCAAAATTGCCGATCAGCTACAGCGAGGGCCAACCTACTTCACAGACGGCCAGTTTCCCAATTACAGAGTCTTGGCAACCCAGAACCGGCTGATCCCGCCTCCGATACAGCCAGGGCCACCAGGAGGAGTCCTTAATCAGCCGAATGCATCTGCATTGGCTTCAAGACCATCACCCGTTATTCTGAACCAGCAACAGCATCCTCTCCAGGAACAGCTAGCCGGCATGGTCAATTTCAATCGGCAGCAATATCCGGTTGCCAATCTTATTCAAGGAGCACAATACAGTGCCGGTGGCCGAACGCTCTTTTCGAAACCATAGACGCCCCCGGCAAATCGGTCGCCTCCCGCTGGCAACCCACTTCAGTATCAGTACCAGGGAGGCCATCAAGATCGGCATTATCGACCTCAAACGCCCGCCTCAGTATCGGCAAGCACACATGCAGTATGATCAATACGAGCCGATACAACAGGTTCAATACAATAAAACTTGGGCCGGTTTGATTGCTGATGTTATGCGTGATCAATTCGGCCTTAAGCCAAAAGATTCTGGGAATATGTATCGGTATCCATACCCAGAGCACTTTGAGAGGGTGCCATTGCCCAACCGGTACAAGGTCCCAGACTTCTCCAAATTCTCGGGGCAGGACAACACTTCAACATACGAGCACGTCAGCCGATTCTTGGCCTAGTGTGGAGAGGCATCGACTACAGATGCCCTGAGAGTTCGTCTATTCCCACTCTCGCTGTCGGGATCGGCTTTCACTTGGTTTTATTCATTGCCCTATAACTCTATCCAGAGCTGGGCCGATCTCGAGAAGCAATTTCATAGCTATTTCTACACCGGCAATCACGAGATGAAATTGTCCGACCTGACAAGCATCAGGCAGAAGCACGAAGAGTCGGTTCAGGACTACATCCAGAGGTTCAGGGAGATGAGGAACCGATGCTACAGCCTGGTGCTGTCCGATTCCCAGTTAGCCGACTTAGCTTTCCATGGATTGCTGTCACCAATCCGTGAAATGTTTTCAGCTCAAGATTTTGACAGCCTAGCCCACTTGGCGCAGAAGGTGACGACCCACGAGCAGCGATTTCAAGAATCAAGGAAGGCCGTCAAGAAGGTTGCCCACGTCATCATCGAATCTGATTCAAAAACAAGTGACGATGACGCAGAAGTTGCTGCAGCCGAATGGACCAAAAACAAAAAGGCCATCGTCTGTCAATGGCTGCTGAAAACGCCTAAGGAAGAGAAGTACGACTTTGACATCACCAAGGTTGATAGGATCTTTGATTTATTACTAAAGGAGAAGCAGATTCAGCTTCCTCCCAACCACACGATCCCATCGGCTGAAGAACTTAAAAAAAAGAAGTACTGCAAGTGGCATAATTCCACCTCTCATAGCACTAATGATTGTAAAGTTTTCAGGCAGCAAATCCAGTCAGCAATCGAGGCCAGGAAGCTCAAGTTTGCCGATTCACCTCGGCCGATGAAAGTAGATGGAAACCCCTTCCCGGTCAACATGGTTTAATCCGGCCCCAGGCAAGTCGATCGACAGAATAGAGTGGCGTATAGCTTAGCCGAAACTCTCGAGGGGGTCAAGGCATTGAAGAGGACGACTGGAGACCAAGCCGCGCCAATCAACATGGTGCGTCCCGCCGGCCAATCGGCTGATCAACGGCCGATCCGCATGGACAGTCGACATCGCTTTCAACAGCAGTTTTGGCGGGAAGAAGAAGCCCGGCGCAACAGGCCTTATGTGAGGGAGCCTGAGGTTACAGGCTTCCATTACATTAGGCATCACAGCGACTGCGGTCCGCACTGGCGATGCGAGTTTTTCGATTCTATTGGGAGTCGGGGATGAGGCTGCCGACGATAGAAAACTGCCGGGCCTGTAGCGAATATCGTGAGGACGAGTACAGGGACCCACCAATGCGCAGCCCTGCTCGATTCGTCCCCAAGGCCGTGTAGCTAAACCGATGGTGACAGTCAGTGCACGATCGGCTTGGGCTGATTCACCAGGACTTCTTCGAAGATGAAGACAATAATGAAGAATACGACGAAGAAGCAGCCGATGACGAGCAATCGGCCAACCCCCAATGGTGCCCTTTTGACCTGTTCACCAAGACACAAAAAAGAAGAATTCAAAGGCTGAAGAGCGAAGGGCAGGAGGAAGAGGTCCAACAATTGATCGAGCATCAGCACCGTCGGCAGGGCAGGAAACAGTGGAGGCCCAAGAAGAAAGATGCCTCAGCCGACGCAAACCCAGCCGACGAGAGCGCGACCGACCAAGCTAGAAGGGCGGCTAAAGGAAAAGGAAAAGTTTCTGCATCGGTCAATATGGTTTTCATATTGCCAACCGAATTTGGCGCTCCTGAGGCTGATGCATATAATGTCGAAGACACCTTGGCAAAGCTGGCCCTGTCCCCAGATCAAGCTATCTTCGAGAGACCAGAGGGGACCAAAAATCGGCACCTTAAACCGCTCTACGTGAAGGGATTGGAAAGGCGATGTCCAAAATGCTGGTCGATGGGGGGCTGCAGTCAATCTCATGCCTTATGCCACTTTTCGTAAGTTGGGCAATGGAGTCGAAGATCTAATCAAAACAAATATGGTGCTTAAAGACTTCGGTAGCAATCCATTGGAGGCCAAGGGTGTACTTAACGTTGAGCTAACCGTCGGCAACAAAATCTTGCCCACAACATTCTTTATCATCGACGGGAAGGGATCTTACAGCCTGCTGCTTGGGAGGGACTGGATTCATGCAAACTATTGTGTCCCTTCCACAATGCATAAAAGTCTAATCCAATGGCAAGCCGACAAGATTGAAATCGTGCCAGCCGACAGGTCAGTGAGCGTTGTTAACACCGATTTACCACTTTGGGAAATCGACGGTATTGATTGTCTGTCCGGCAAAGTCTGGCAAGCCGATTTTCTAAAGGTGTCCAATTCTGCCATACAGCCTATTGGAGACGAAGAGCCCCAACTATTACATTGAGGGCGTCGTGGAGGGCTCGAGCGTCTACGGCAAGGACACCACGGACGACAACGATGGCAAGCTTGGGCAAGGATTTATGTCGGCCGACGAGCTAGAAGCAATAGATATCGGCTCTGGAGATAGGCCTAGGCCGACATATAGTAGTAAAAATTTGTCTTCTCATTGTAGATCCCAGCTTATTGATTTGTTAAGGGAATATAAAGATTGTTTTGCTTGGGAGTACTTTGAGATGCCTGGTCTTAGCCCATCTATTGTTGTGCATCGGCTGCCTATCAAGCCGGGTTATCAGCCATTCAAACAGTCTCCTAGGAGATTTAAGGCCGATATGTATGACGCAATTAAAGCCGAAATCACTCAGCTATATGACGCTGGATTCATTCGGCCTTGCCGATATGCCGAATGGGTCTCGAACATTGTTCCAGTGATAAAAAATGGTAAACTTAGGGTGTGCATCGATTTTAGGGACTTAAACAAGGCTACCCCTAAGGACGAATACCCAATGCCCATAGCCGATTTACTAGTGGATGCTGCTTCCGGCCACAAAATAATAAGTTTCATGGATGGTAATGCAGGTTACAACCAAATCTTTATGGCCGAAGAAGACATTCACAAGACTGCTTTTCGATGCCCAGGAGCAATCAAAGGGCCATGAATTACATTTTTCATGATATGATCGACTCCCTGGTAGAGATTTACATTGATGATGTCGTTGTCAAGTCCAGGGAAGCGGAAAATCACATAGCCGATCTTAGACAAGTTTTGGAGCGAACAAGAAAGTATGGCCTCAAGATGAATCCACTGAAATGCGCGTTCGGCGTGTCGACCGAGCAATTTTTAGGGTTTTTTGTTCATGAGAGGGGGATCGAGGTTACACCAAGGAGCATAAATGCTATACAGACAATACAACCTCCGAAGGACAAGAAGCAACTGCAATCTCTGATCGGCAAAATCAACTTCATCAGGTGATTCATAGCCAATCTTTCAGAAAAGATGGAGCCGTTCACACCTTTGCTTTGGTTTAAGGCCGAACAAGCATTCACTTGGGGGGCAGAGCAACACAAAGCATTGGACAATATCAAGAATTATTTAAGCTCGCCTCCAGTTCTGATTTGTCCTCAAAAAGGGATACCATTCAAATTATATCTGTCAGCCGACGATAGGTCAATCGGCTCAGTCTTGATCCAAGAAGTCGAAGGGAAGGAAAAGACCATCTTTTATCTTAGCGGGCGGCTATTGGATGCAGAAACAAGATATTCACCAGTGGAGAAATTATGCCTTTGCCTGTATTTTTTCATGTACCAAGCTAAGACATTATCTGTTGTCCAATGAGTGCACAATAATATGCAAAGCCGATGTAGTCAAATATATGCTATCTGCTCCGGTATTAAAAGGACGAGTTAGAAAATGGATTTTTGCCTTAACACAGTTTGATTTGAGATACCAGGCACCCATGGCAGTTAAAAGGATAGACCATAGCCGATTTTATAGTCAAACATAGAAATGATTCGATCGGCTCAATGGATATTATGCCTTGGACCTTGACGTTTGATGGCTCGGTTTGCACGAGTGGATGCGGTATCGGCTTGGTAATTATATCCCCAAGGGGGGCGAGTTTTGAATTCGCATTCACAATCAACCCCCATGCCACAAACAACCAAGCCGAATACGAGGCAGTGCTCAAAGGATTGCATCTTCTCAAGGAAGTCGAAGCCGACACCGTCGAAATTATGGGGGATTCACTGTTAGTCATCAGCTAGTTGTTGGGAGAATATGAGTACAATAATGATGGGATGATGGTCTACTATCAACAATGCCGAGAATTGATGGACAACTTTCGGCTAGTTACATTAAAGCATATCCCCAGGGAGCAGAATGCAGAAGCCAATGATTTAGCTCAAGGGACATCGGGTTACAAGCCGATTACAAAAGATATTGAGATAAAGATTGCCACTATAACAGCCGACGACTGGAGGTTTGAAGTCTACAATTATTTACAGAATCCTTCCCAGTCGGCTTCAAGGAAATTGCACTACAAAGCTTTAAGATATGTCTTGCTCGATGGAGACTTATATTGCCAGACGATTGATGACATGCTACTCAAATGTCTCAGTGCCGATCAAGCCAAGGTGGCTATCGGAGAAGTGCATGAAGGGATCTGTGGCACGCACCAATCGGCTCATAAGATGAAGTGGCTACTACGGAGAGCATGGTATTTTTGGCCAACGATGCTGGAGGATCATTTCAAGTACTACAAGGACTGTGAGGATTGTCAGAAATTCGGGGCTATACAAAGGGCACCAGCATCGGCTATGAACCCAATAATAAAGCCTTGGCCGTTCAGAGGTTGGGGAATAGATATGATCGGCCAGATCAATCCACCCTCAAGTAAGGGACATAAATTCATACTAGTGGCAACAAATTATTTCACGAAGTGGGTGGAAGCAATCCCTCTAAAGAAGGTCGATTTGAAGGACGCAATCGAGTTTGTTAAAGAACACATTGTGTACCGATTCAACCTCCCTCAAACAATAACAATAGATCAGGGATCTATTTTCATATCGGATGAGTTTGTTCAGTTTGCCGACGGCATGGGAATCAAGCTACTCAATTCTTCGCCGTATTATGCTCAGGCAAACGGGCAAGTAGAGGCTTCAAACAAGAGCTTGATTAAGCTGATAAAGAGGAAGATTTCTGAATATCCTAAGCAATGGCATAGCCGATTAGCCGAATCACTTTGGGCCTATCGGATGGCTTGCCACGGATCCATCCAAGTTCCTCCGTATAAACTAGGTTATGGGCACGAAGCAGTTTTACCATGGGAGAACATCATCGGCTCTAGAAGAATTCAGTTACAAGATCAACTTACAGCCGATGATTACTACAACCTCTTGGTAGATGAATCAGAAGATTTGGTGTTGTCACGGATGAGGGCCTTGGAAAAAGTGACAAATGATAAGGAATGAGTTGCCCGCCATTATAACAAGAAGGTTGGCCCTAAGTCGTTCGAAGAGGGCGAACTCGTTTGGAAATTGATGTTGCCGATCGGATGAAGAGACAATAAGTTTGGCAAATGGTCCTCAAATTGGGAAGGGCCGTTCAATATCCACAAATGCGTCTCTAAAGGAGCTTATATGCTAGAAGGTTTAGATGGAGAAGTGTTTGGAAGGGCTCTGAACGGTAAATATTTAAAGAAATACTAACCCAGTGTATGGATCAACTCGTGATTCGGCCATGGTCGTGCCGATTCATGTTAGCCGATGTGTTGTAACGTGCGCATCGCCTTTAGGGTGTTTTCACGCCAAGTTTTTCCCCTAATTTTCATACATCGACTTAGCCTAGCCGACAGCAACACGATATTTGATTCGATAATTTTGTTAACGCTGGGAACACCATCAAAAAAATTAGGGGGCATATACGATAACAACGCGATGTCAAGCATGGATGTCAAGCAGGCAGGGCAAAAAATTTTCACGATTTTCAAACATTTTTGAAGTAATCGGCATCAAGTGAGTTTGAGATAATCGGCAAGCATACATTAAACAGGGATTGAGTTGCGATTAGCCGATTACAGAAGATGTCTTAGCCGATCACAAAATGTGCAAAAAAGTTAAGTACAAGAATACCTAGCCAACTATTACAAGTGAGTTCAACGTGAGAGGAAGTCCTTGATAGCCGATATTGCCCTACGACGGATCCCGTCTGTTTCTTCAATGGCCTTCACATCGGCGCGTCGTTCCCCGGGATCGGCTTCATCGCCTTGGCCATATCCGATAGGTTTGACATGGCCGCCTTGATCCCCTTCGGTAGGCCAGCCACGCGTTGTTCCTTGGCCATGATATCGGCGTCAATGTTGGCGAGTTTGGGTATCAGCTCTTCCGATGCTTGCGAAGTTGATCAAGTTCAGCAATTGGCTCGGTCTTCAAAGCGTCGAACTTAGCCTTCTCGGCGGTAATCTCCTGTTGGCTGGCCTTGATCGTGGCTTCTAATGCTTGGTTTTCGCCGCGATCGGCTATCCTCTGTTTAGCTCACTCAAGCTTGTGCCGATGCGCCTCCATAAATGTGGCCGGTGCAATGATGTCAGCCAGCTGGTCCGGCAGCCGATCTTGGATGTCTTCAAACCAACTACTGAAGGAACCACAGTCGGTGACCAGGAAATCGAGAGAGCACTCCAGCCGTTTGGCTATATCTGACAAAGTTGCTCGTAGCTCCTCATCTAATACTACCATGGCTTTATTGGCACCCTCGTCTGGATCAAGGAATTCTAACAGATCGAAATCCAGAAGATCGGCTACAGACTGCAGTTAGAAGTTGGTTAAGAGAGCTGACAAAATTAATAAGCCGATTTTTGAAGCTGAACAGGACTTACTCAGATAGCTGGAACTGAGGTAGCCACATCCTCGGCATCACCATCACGTGCGGCCATCGGCGTCGGCTCCCTTGATACAAGGGGGGCAGGTGTTGGAGCACGGGGAGGCTAGAAAAGATGCAAGTCAGAAATCCGGCTGTGCTAGTAAGAAGGAAATGAAGATAGAGTTTACCGAAGGAGGGGGAGCTGTTTTCTTCTTGGCGGCTAATTTCTTTGCCTACAGACATAGAAAGCCGATAAGTTATAATGATATAAAAAAGATGGCAGGATTAAGCGATGAAAAATGCTTGCCGGCTGAGGACGAGGGACGCGTTTCGGAGGGCTTGTAGTTCACTCGATGGTCTGCTCGGCCGATGGAGTCTGAGCGTACTTGTCCGAAGAGCTTGTTTCGGCTGTGGCGGCGTTGACGGCTTGCTCCATTTCCTCGTCCCTAACTTCTTCTTCAAGGGCCGCGTCCACGTCCGGGTCGATTGGGGGCAAGTCATTGGCTGGGGTTGTCCTCGGCTTCTTTGAAGCTCGTTTTCTTTTTTCTGCAGCCGGAGTAGCAGCAGCCGACGGTGTCGCCCTTTTCAGCCGATGCAGTGGTGCACGGGTCTGGCCGTGAAGCAAAGTGCCCACCTTCGGCGCATGGCAGCCGATGATGGACGGGGCTAGTCCGCAGCCGCCGGATAGCATGCCAGGGACATAGTGGATGGCCACTCCCGTGTTGCTTGTGTGCGGAGGTGAAGTATATATCGGTCGTCTGCAAAGGAATGAGGCATGATCAGTCAATAATATAAGAAGTGGCCGAAGAAAGCTAAGACAAAGAAAGATACTTACCAATGGAGTCATCTCCGGGTCGACGATGGTCAGGTACATTGAGGCTGATTGATGGAACAAGTGTCGTTTCCATTCATTCCACCATCGGCTGAAGATTATTGTCCTTCTCACCGCCAGATCAATATTGTCCATGCTGCCTAGAGGGGGGCCAGGAATGCTGAGCAGCTGATTCATCATGATATCTCCCTCGATCTTGCCTCTGGATTGGATTTTGTCTGCGTAGTAGAGGCCGATCGGCAGCTGACCCATGCCAAGTTGTCTTGCGGCCACCATCGGATGATAGAACTCATAAGATTTTTGAATGTTGCGCCCTTGGTGAATGCCGACAGGCAGGATGCAAGGTGTGATAGCCGATGTATAGATTTCCCTTGGTTTGTCATATCCCTCAGAGTTGAGCTCATCCAGCCAAAGATCATCTGGGAGTTTGAATCTTTCGAAATCTGTGTAAGGGAACCATATCCTTGAGCTGCTTGGGAAGCCACTGTATAGGTTGCCGAACCAGTTTTTGACGTGTTCGGCTGTTAGCTTGGATCCGGGATAGGTTGCTGCTGCTTCCCCGTATGACAGGCATCGGCGGGTGGTCACTTCTTCATCATCTTCAAATCTTGGCTCGATTAAAGGGAAATCAGCCTCTAATGGGGATGGCCTTTCTGCAACCCGGTGGAGGTGAAGGTTTAGCCACAGCTGCAGCAACCACCAGGGCCCTCCTGTGTTGATGGCTTGTTGAGAAGCTAGTCGGGCCGATGCATTACTTAGCATCTGGTATAGATAGCCAAGCAAGTATTTTCCCAAAAGAACTTGTTTTTTGCTCACTAAGGCTTTGGCTATGTGCTGCCAGTTGCTAGTCGGCCCACAGCTCGATTCGCAGAAGACATTTTTTTCCAGCCACATTAACAGAAAAGCAGTGTGTTCTCTCTCAGAAATTGGGCCGTCTTTCATGTTCATGGATATGAAGCCGCTCCAGCCCCCTATGCTTTTGGTCTTAAAGTTGTGAGAACACTTGATGTTGAGGCCGACTGGGTCAACTGTGGATGTTATATCCAATCCTGTGATCATCACTATATCCATAAGGGTTGGTGTCATCGGCCCTTGCCTGAAAAGGAACGAATTTAGCGTGTCCGACCAGAAGTAGGTGGCAGCCGATATGTCACATCCCGAGTTTTTCCCTAATTCATTTAAATAATTTACCCTAAATAATCGGAATTTCAAATTAACTCGAATCAACCTATAATTTTAAAATGCAATTAATAAATGGAAACGACATGATAGGATTTTTCTCGGATTCTTCATGTCAAAATACGCTAATGTGATTTTTACTGGAATTTTTAGAGCACTCTAAGTATTTTTAATCAATTAAATAAGAAAAACCGGAATTTAATTAAGTCCCTTTCCCTTTTCTTTTTCCTTTCTTTTTCTTTTTCTCCTTTTCCGTACGCCGTACGGCCTCCCTTTTCCCGCCCGGCGCCTAACGGGCCGTCGGCCCGCCTCCCCGCGCGCCGCTCTCCTGGACGTGGGCCGAAGCCCACGGTCCCGCCGCGTCGCGCAAGTCCGGATCGCGTCCTCGCGCCGCGGCCACCGACAGTGGGCCCCACTGTCGGGGCCGCCTTCCCCGCGCCCGGCCCGCCGCAGCCGCCGCCGCGCCATAGCCGCGCCGCCCCGCTGTTTGCCCGGGCCGTTTCCGCCTCTCTCGCGCCGCGTGGGCCCCACGCCGGGCTCCGGCCCGCGCCGCCGCACCCGTGCCGCACTTCTCGCGCACCGCAACGGCCGCCGCCGCCCCGAAACGGCCGCCGTTTTTTCCTCTCTCTCTCTCCGAGTCCGAGTTTTCCGGCGATCTTATCCCCATCGTTTCGTGCCCGTTTCGGTCTCCCTCTCCCCTATAAAATCCCCGAGCTCCGCCTCGTGTCCCCTTTGATCGCCGAAGTTTTTAGCCCGTGTCGCCGCCGTTCTCCGTCGCTTCCTCCGCCGGTGAGCTCGCCGCCGTCCTCGGGTTTTATTTTTGTTTCGTTTGCGTTTTTCCTTTCGCGCGCCCGCCGTCGCCAGCCGGTAGTCGCCGCCGGTCCGCCGCCGTCGTCGGGTCGTCGCGCCACCCGCCGCCGCTCGAATGGTCATCGCCGCACGGCGCGCGCCGCGCCGCCGCCGCACCCTAACCCTAACCCTAGCGTCGTCCCGTGCCGTCCGATCGTGATGGATTTGAGCCGTCCGATCGTCACCATCCGGCCGCCCAGATCACGCCACGTCGCCTCGACTCCGTCGCTCGGATTGCGCCACGTGGCGGCAATCCGGCCGCCGCCCCGTCGCCCGCACGCTGGCAGCCGTGCGCCGACGTCGCCCTAGGGCGACGCCGGCCGCGACGTCATGCCGACGTCAGCCCCGTGCCGCGAGGGTGACGTCACCAGGGACTTAATTGCGCAATAAATAATTTAATCTTTTCTGTTTAGTTTAAAAATCGCAATTAAACTTCTAAAATTCATATCTTTTGAATCCGAGCTCCGTTTTCGCCCATTCAAATTTCATTAAATCCAGAAAAATGTCAAGAATCCATTAAAAATACTTTTCAGTGCTGTTTCAGTAGACTTTTTAGGGTGTTTGTTGAGTGTTTTGTTTGTCGTGTAGATTCCGAGTTTTCCGGCGAGCCCGTTCTTTTCAAGTAGTCGCCGAGGTTCCTCAATCTCCAGAGCAAGGCAAGTCATACCTTACATTGACCATATTGTACCTATTTCATGTAAATATCTCTTTACTTTCAAATACGCATATGTTTTAGAATGTCATTTTATGGGATGATTATACCTATTGTACTCAACCATAGGATTGTTTACCTTATACCATTGATAACTTGGGGTTCAATATGACTAGATGTTAGCTTAGGGTTGCTTAACTATGCTTAGCGCAACTAGCTCACTTAAGGGATCACACTAATCAAGTTTAATTCTAAAGTGGATCTTCCGATGATATTAAGATATGACTTTGGTTTTTAATGATATTGAATTATGAAAAGGGTGGGTCGTGAGCACATGGTTGGTCTTTGGTTAGCGTGCTCATGACGATTAAGGACCGGTTCTCGGAAACCCGGAAGAAAGGCCGTGCATACCACAAGCCGCATGGGTAATGGTGGGCCAGTAGCATAGCCGTCTCTAGTTAACGTATCCCGAGAGGGTGAGCGTGATGGAGTTGGGTCGGCCCCGGTTTTAAGGGTTGATCAGCTTCCGGATTCACCGCGGCACTAGAGGGGGCTGCCCATTGCCCGGTGGGAATGGGGGCGAAACCTTGGTGTGGTACGATTGATTAGAGGGGTTGTGTGAAGGGTCCTGTCACAATTCCTTTCCGGCACCGTGGTGGTGCACCGGCGCACGGTAATGTGTTGTGGGATTGTGTCTTGTGGGTACAGCTTGTACACCTCGATCGAGTAAAAACTATTCGAATAGCCGTGCCCACGGTTACGGGCGATCGTCCAGATTCACCTTGATTAGTCTCATTTTATTCGAATGAAATGTTGGATTATGACTAGTGCAGGTGGATGGATGGGCCTGTTGCAACGTGGTGAGCGTTGGACAGTGTTTATTTAATACTGCTTAAATGTTACTACTGTTTTACTGTCTTCAAATATTAATATCATATTCTGCAAACGCTGTTTATGCAAATTGAGCCCTTGACCTTTCCTTGTTATTTATCTTGCATCATGTCCCCTTTTCCGGTGTGACTTGTTGAGTACGGTGGTTGTACTCGCCTTGCTTCTTTTCCCCCTTCGGTGCGAGGTCGAGGTCGAGGTCTCCGAGGAGGTGTAGGTTTGTTCTCGTCAAGGTTTAGCCGTGGAGTTGGTGTTCCGCTCGCTCGTGTCGAGTTTAGCTTAAGTCGCTTTATTTTCTTTTCCGCTGCATTTATGTAACTCTTTTTATATTGTTTCTAAGACGAGGATTCTGTATTATCAATAACGTCGATTTGTGTACCTCGGCTGATTCCCGGACGAGGATGTAATGCACAAATTAGCGCTGAAATTCGGTGTGAATTTTCGGGCGTGACAAGTTGGTATCGAGCCTTCCGTGATCGTAGGACAAGCCAACTGGAAACCTTAAGAGCCCTCTAATTCTTTTCATATGCATATGTTTTGAAAGAAAAAGGGGTGTTTTGAAAAGTGGAGTCAGTCTAGGGTTTAGGAATTGTGAAAATGGGATGTGGTCGTGGGTTTTGAGCATGTTTTGATTTTTTTCCCACTCCTTTGTTTCTATAGATGGCGTGTTCCCAATACGCACTTGCGAAAAGGGATGACAGGTTTCGTGGCGTAGCCGCACGTATGGCCCTTGCGCTTGGATATCCTGAAGCACCGGAGTATACGACGGTTGCGCCCCTCAGTGGCGAGTTGCCATACCGTGTTCGGTTGGAGGTTCACGGGTTTGTGGGAACGTGTCTTCCCAACATGGAGGTCACAGCTTCCGGAGGCACGTCAAATCACGCTTGTCAAGAAGCCGCCTACCTGATGTTGGCCAGGATGAGGGAGCTGCATGATGCTGACCTTCGCACCTCCTCCTACCGCTACCATCCCCGTCGAGGTAGTTCCTCGAGGCGGCATTCAAGTCTACGGCGAGAGGAGAATGACTCTACCTTCGGTCACATGTGCACCGTGCTCAAAGGACTCGCAGGACGAAGTGGTTCGTCGAAGAAGGAGGTAGCCGAGTTGAAGGGACTCCCGCCACCAGCTTGGGGTCGCTCCGCACTACGCCTCGGAAGACCACCACCGCGCCTGTCCATATCCAGCTAGCCCCTCGGATTCCCCCGCCTTCTCCGCCTCCACCCGCTCCGGCCTGGCCCGGTTCCTTCCTCTGCTGCAGTTCGCCCTCACCTTTGCCCGGCTTCGGCAAATCCAGCGGAGGTGGCGTAATGGTTGGATCTCCGTCTCCAGCGACTCAAGCTCAGAGAATTCGGCTGAAGACATGGACTCCGAAGAGACTCAAGATTCCTCGGAGGGAAGAGGCGGGATCGGTTGGGCTACGGCAACCGATTCGAAGATTCCAAGTCGAGGTGACGCCCGAGGACTCCAGGAGCCGTTCGGAAGAATGGGGATCTTCTCGAAGGAAGCAGCACTCTTCGTCCCGTGGATCGTTCTAGTTGCCCTCCTTAGTTTTACCGTTTTCTTAGTTTGTCTTCTTGGTAGTTGTTGTGTGATAGGCCTGTGTGTGTGTGGGATAGCCGGCGATCGATATCAAGTGTGATATGACCGACCAATTAAGGATGTTTGGTGCTTTTCCTTGTTTTTAGTCAAGATCGAACAATGCATTTGAATTCAAATAATAAAGATTAGTGCTAAGTCTGTCTGTTTTTCTTCTTTTCTCTCTCGTCGGTCGTCTCCTTCGGATGGTGAACACCGGGACCGCGGCGAACAAAGAACAATGGGCGATCAGTGCCGACAACCACGAGGCTCACGACGCCAATGGCAATGCTCCTCCACCGCCACCCGAGAATCCCACCATTGCTCAAGTGCTCGCTTCACGAACGATGATGATGGCTGCAATGATGCAAGCAAATGCAACAACAACACCACTGATGCAACGGCGAGATGCCGCAACAAATGCAAGAACAAAGAGCACAACCGCTTGCCGCCCCACCACCCCCAAGCCGCGAATTCCTTCGTGTCCGACCGCCGACCTTCTCCAAGCACCACTAATCCCATGGAGGCTAATGATTGGCTTCATGCCATAGAGAAGAAGTTGGATCTACGTGCACGGATCAAGAGAAGGTCTCGTTTGCCACCCATCGCATTGGTCCCGCTTCACTGGTGGGACAATTATTTGGTTACCCCCCGGGAGCAAGAAGCACAGGGAAGAGTTTTGTCGCAGTTGGGACCGCACATATTCCTGCGGGAATAGTTGCACGTAAAAACGTGAGTTCCGTTCTCTTGAGCAGGGTAATGATCGCATCGAGTATCCGCACGAGTTCAATCGTCTTGCCCGTTATGCCCCGAAGATGTGCGCACGATGCGAGAAAGGCGGAAAAGTTTTTGGTGGTTTGGATGATGAACTCACGGACAAGCTTATCTCCGGAGAGTATGCTAACTTTGAGAAGCGGTCGACAAGGCCATTCGACAGAAGATCGGCGCAACAAGATGATCAAGAAGAGAAAAGCATTCCGACACGACCTCCTCAACACAGGGAAATCGCAGAGGCCGCGTTTCATGCCCGGGAGTCGAGTGGACCTACCACCATGATTGTTCGTCGGCATCGACCTTATCACCCGGGAATTTCCAACCGGCAAGAGTGGCAATGGTCGGCAACAGCGTACTCCAGCCCGCGCCCTCCAACAACGCCATCCCGGAATATCCAGCCACCACCTCCAAGGAAGGACTCGGGAGGAAAGCCGAGTCTGTTTCAACCGTGGTGACCCGGGGCATTTTGCGAACAAGTGTCCGAAGCCAAGACGCGCGGGGCCAAGGTTCATCCAGCTCGAGTCAATCATGCGTCCGCCGAGGAAGCACGCACCGCTCCCGAAGTTATACGGGTATGTTTCGTAAACTATACTCCCGCCACAGTATTATTTGATTCCGCGCTACACATTCATTTATCTCAAAGCAATTTGTTGGGGCACATGGGTTGTCGTAGGGACTTAAGATACCTATGAGGGTTCAAACCCCGGAAATCATTTGGAGACCACTCGCATTGTCCCTCGGTAGCCATAGAAATCCAGGATCTATGTTTCTAGCCAACCTTATCCTCCTTCACCCAAAGGCATAGAAGTCATTCTTGGGATGGATTGGTTGTCCAGACATAAGGGAGTAATTGATTGCGCTAGTCGCACCATTACTCTAATTAATACGAAAGGAGAAAGAGTTGTTTTTCGTTCTCCCATGCAGGTCAAGTCCATAGCGAGTTTGAATCATGTTACCACCGGGGAATCGTCCGAAATGGCGGCCAAGACCCTGTGAAGTTAGAGGATATCCCCATCGTCGAGAATACCCAAGTTTTTCCCGAGGATTTAACTCGATGCCGCCAAAAGGGAAATTGAATTCGGATTGACCTAGTACCTGACCGCCCAATACACAAGAGGCCATATAGGATGGGAGCCAACGAGTTGGTGAAGTAAAGAAGCAAGTGGATGAACAGTTGCAAAAAGGGTATATTCGCCGAGCACGTCGCCTTGGGGTGCTCCGTGATTTTTGTGGAAAAGAAAGACAAGACCAAGAGAATGTGTGTGGATTATCGAGCCCTCAATGAGGTTACTATCAAGAACAAGTATCCCCTACCACGGATTGATGACTTATTCGATCAACTCAAAGGGGCCAAGGTATTTTCCAAGATAGATCTGCGATCGGGCTATCATCGCTTGAGGATTCGGGAAGAGACATTCCCAAGACCGCCTTCACCACCAGGTATGGACTGTATGAGTGTACGGTCATGTCTTTTGGTTTAACCAATGCACCGGCTTTCTTTATGAATCTGATGAACAAGGTGTTTATGGAGTTCTTGGATAAATTCGTGGTGGTGTTCATTGACGACATTTTGGTCTACTCTAAGTCAGAGGAGGATCATGAGCAACATCTTCGGACAGTACTCGAGAAGTTGAGAGACCATCAACTCTACGCCAAGTTTAGCAAGTGTGCTTTCTGGTTAAAGGAGGTACAGTTCCTCGGCCACATTGTGAATGCCCAAGGAGTAGCCGTGGATCCAGCAAATGTGGAATCCGTTACTAAGTGGACCCCGCCTAAGACGGTCACGCAGATCCGAAGTTTCCTTGGACTTGCGGGTTACTACCGCCGCTTCATTGAGAACTTCTCCAAAATCGCCAAGCCAATGACTCAACTGTTGAAGAAAGATGAGAAGTTTAAATGGTCGGCAGAATGCAATAGGAGTTTTGAAGAGCTCAAGAGGAAGTTGGTGTCTGCACCAGTGTTGATACTGCCCGACCCAGCAAAGGACTTCCAAGTTTATTGTGACGCATCTCGCCAAGGGTTGGGATGTGTGTTGATGCAAGAAGGCAAAGTGGTCGCATATGCATCTCGTCAATTGCGCCCACATGAAAACAACTACCCCACTCATGATCTGGAGTTATCCGCAGTGGTTCATGCATTGAAGATCTGGCGACACTACCTAATTGGTAATCGTTGTGAAGTGTATACGGATCACAAAAGTCTTAAGTACATTTTCACCCAACCAGATTTAAACCTCCGGCAGAGAAGATGGTTGGAACTGATCAAAGATTATGACTTAGGGATCCATTACCATCCCGGCAAAGCTAATGTGGTTGCGGATGCACTAAGTCGAAAGAGTTACTGCACCACCCTCAGTGTCGAAGGAATGTGTGACCAGTTGCAGCAGGAATTCGAGAATTTAAATCTACGAGTGGTGAATTTTGGTTTTGTGGCTGCTCCGGAAGCCCAACCCACTCTCATTGATCAAATTCGGCTGCTCGGGCGTCGATCCCGAAATGGCCGAACTCAAGAAGAACATGAGAGTCGGAAAAGCTCGTGGTTTTCGGAAGACGAACATGGCACAATCTGGATGGGAAAGAGGTGTGTGTGCCGGAAGATAAGGATTTGAAAAAGGCGATCCTTACGGAGGTTCACCAAACTCAATACTCAATTCACCCTGGCAGTACAAAGATGTATCAAGACCTTAAAGAAAAGTTTTGGTGGGTCAGCATGAGGAGGGAGATAGCCGAGTTTGTTGCACTTTGTGATGTTTGTCGGCGAGTGAAGGCGGAACATCAACGGCCCGCCGGCTGTTGCAACCCCTTCGATTCCGAGTGGAAATGGGAAGAAATTGGAATGGATTTCATCACGGGCTTACCCCGCACAACGTCGGACATGACTCGATTTGGGTCGTGGTGGACCGACTCACCAAGGTGGCCCACTTCGTACCGTACATACTACCTACTCGGGAAGAAGTTGGCAGAGCTTTATCTCGCAAGGATCATGTGTTTGCATGGCGTGCCTAAGAAGATCGTGTCCGATAGGGGAAGTCAGTTTACTTCCAAGTTCTGGAAGAAGTTGCAAGAAGAACTCGGTACCCGTTTGAATTTCAGCACGGCCTATCATCCGCAAACAGACGGCCAAACTGAGAGAGTGAATCAGATTTTGGAAGATATGCTGAGAGCATGCGCGCTCGATTTTGGAAAAGCATGGGACAAGAGCTTGCCCTATGCAGAATTCTCTTACAACAACAGTTACCAGGCCAGCATTCAAATGGCACCGTATGAAGCACTGTATGGACGGAAATGCCGCACACCCCTATTCTGGATCGGACGGGTGAGCGCCGTTGTTTGGCACGGAAGTAATCAGCGAAGCGAGAGGAAAAGGTCCGAGTGATTCGGGAAAGGTTGAAGATCGCGCAGCCCCGACGTAAGAGCTATGCCGATAATCGTCGAAGAGATCTCGCTTTTGAAGCAGGAGATTTTGTGTATCTTCGCGTTACACCACTCCGGGGAGTACACCGTTTCCAAACCAAAGGTAAGTTGGCACCACGTTTCGTGGGACCATACAGGATTCGGGAACGTCGAGGAGAAGTGGCCTATCAGCTGGAGCTTCCCTCCAACATGACTGGTATTCACGACGTGTTTCATGTGTCCCAGCTGAAGAAGTGTTTAAGGGTGCCGAAGAGCAAAGCGGCGAGTCCGGACGATCGAAATCCAAGAGGACTTAACCTATGTAGAGAGACCATCACGTATTCTTGAGGTCGTGAGAGAAGGACTCGGAACAAGGTTATTAGGTTTTGCAAAGTTCAATGGACTCATCACTCGAGGAAGAAGCTACTTGGGAACGAGAAGATGAGCTAAAGGCCGCGCACCCGCACCTCTTCGCCGGTACCTCCGAATCTCGGGTCGAGATTCCGTTTAAGGGGGTAGGTTGTCACATCCCGAGTTTTTCCCTAATTCATTTAAATAATTTACCAAATAATCGGAATTTCAAATTAACTCGGAATCAACCTATAATTTTAAAATGCAATTAATAAATGGAAACGACATGATAGGATTTTTCTCGATTCTTCATGTCAAAATACGCTAACGATTTTTTGGAATTTTTAGAGCACTCTAAGTATTTTTAATCAATTAAATAAGAAAAACCGAATTTAATTAAGTCCCTTTCCTTTTCTTTTTCCTTTCTTTTTCTTTTTCTCCTTTTCCGTACGCCGTACGGCCTCCCTTTTCCCGCCCGCGCCTAACGGCCGTCGCCGCCCCCGCGCGCGCCGCTCCTCCCCGGACGTGGGCCGAAGCCCACGGTCCCGCCGCGTCGCGCAAGTCCGGATCGCGTCCCTCGCGCCGCGGCCACCGACAGTGGGCCCCACCTGTCGGGCCGCTTCCCGCGCCCGCCCGCCGCCCGCCGCGCGCCATAGCCGCGCCGCCCGCTGTTTGCCCGGCCGTTTCCGCCTCTCTCTCGCCGCGTGGGCCCCACGCCGGCTCCGGCCCGCGCCGCCGCACCGTGCCGCACTTCGCGCACCGCACGCGCCGCCGCCGCCCCGAAACGCCGCCGTTTTTTCCTCTCTCTCTCGAGTCCGAGTTTTCCGGCGATCTTATCCCCATCGTTTCGTGCCCGTTTCGGTCTCCCTCTCCCCTATAAAATCCCCGAGCTCCGCCTCGTGTCCCCTTTGATCGCCGGTTTTTAGCCCGTGTCGCCGCCGTTCTCCGTCGCTTCCTCCGCCGGTGAGCTCGCCGCCGTCCTCGGGTTTTATTTTGTTTCGTTTGCGTTTTCCTTTCGCGCGCCCCGCCGTCGCCAGCGGTAGTCGCCGCCGGTCCGCCGCGCCGTCGCGTCGGTCGCCGCCACCCGCCGCCGCTCGAATGGTCATCGCCGCACGGTCGCCGCCGCGCGCCGCCGCACCCTAACCCTAACCCTAGCGTCGTCCCGTGCCGTCCGATCGTGATGGATTTGAGCCGTCCGATCGTCACCATCCGGCCGCCGAGATCACGCCACGTCGCCGCCAATCCGACCGCTCGGATTGCGCCACGTGGCGCAATCCGCCGCCGCCCGCCGCCCGCACGCTGCAGCCGTGCGCCGTCGCCCTAGGGCGACGCCCGCTGACGTCATGCTGACGTCAGCCCCGTGCCGCGCGAGGGTGACGTCACCGGGGACTTAATTGCGCAATAAATAATTTAATCTTTTCGTTTAGTTTAAAAATCGCAATTAAACTTCTAAAATTCATATCTTTTGAATCCGAGCTCCGTTTCGCCCATTCAAATTTCATTAAATCCAGAAAAATGTCAAGAATCCATTAAAAATACTTTTCAGTGCTGTTTCAGTAGACTTTTTAGGGTGTTTGTTGAGTGTTTTGTTTGTCGTGTAGATTCCGAGTTTTCCGCGAGCCCGTTCTTTTCAAGTAGTCGCCGAGGTTCCTCAATCTCCAGAGCAAGGCAAGTCATACCTTACATTGACCATATTGTACCTATTTCATGTAAATATCTCTTTACTTTCAAATACGCATATGTTTTAGAATGTCATTTTATGGGATGATTATACCTATTGTACTCAACCATAGGATTGTTTACCTTATACCATTGATAACTTGGGGTTCAATATGACTAGATGTTAGCTTAGGGTTGCTTAACTATGCTTAGCGCAACTAGCTCACTTAAGGGGATCACACTAATCAAGTTTAATTCTAAAGTGGATCTTCCGATGATATTAAGATATGACTTTGGTTTTTAATGATATTGAATTATGAAAAGGGTGGGTCGTGAGCACATGGTTGGTCTTTGGTTAGCGTGCTCATGACGATTAAGGACCGGTTCTCGGAAACCCCGGAAGAAAGGCCGTGCATACCACAAGCCGCATGGGTAATGGTCGGGCCCAGCTAGCATAGCGTCTCTAGTTAACGTATCCCGGAGAGGGTGAGCGTGATGGAGTTGGGTCGGCCCGGTTTTAAGGGTTGATCAGCTTCCGGATTCACCGCGGCACTAGAGGGGGCTGCCCATTGCCCGGTGGGGGGGCGAAACCTTGGTGTGGTACGATTGATTAGAGGGGGTTGTGTGAAGGGTCCTGTCACAATTCCTTTCCGGGGCACCGTGGTGGTGCACCGGCGCACGGTAATGTGTTGTGGGATTGTGTCTTGTGGGTACAGTTGTACACCTCTGATCAGAGTAAAAACTATTCGAATAGCCGTGCCCACGGTTACGGGCGATCGTCCAGATTCACCTTGATTAGTCTCATTTTATTCGAATGAAATGTTGGATTATGACTAGTGCAGGTGGATGGATGGGCCTGTTGCAACGTGGTGAGCGTTGGACAGTGTTTATTTAATACTGCTTAAATGTTACTACTGTTTTACTGTCTTCAAATATTAATATCATATTCTGCAAACGCTGTTTATGCAAATTGAGCCCTTGACCTTTCCTTGTTATTTATCTTGCATCATGTCCCCTTTTCCGGTGTGACTTGTTGAGTACGGTGGTTGTACTCAGTCTTGCTTCTTTTTCCCCCTTCAGTGCCAGAGGTCGAGGTCGAGGTCTCCGAGGAGGTGTAGGTTTGTTCTCGTCAAGGTTTAGCTGTGGAGTTGGTGTTCCGCTTCGCTCGTGTCGAGTTTAGCTTAAGTCGTTTTATTTTCTTTTCCGCTGCATTTATGTAACTCTTTTTATATTGTTTCTAAGACGAGGATTCAGTATTATCAATAACGTCGATTTGTGTACCTCGGCTGATTCCTGGACGAGGATGTAATGCACAAATTAGCTGCAGAAATTCTGGTGTGAATTTCTGGGCGTGACACGATAGGAGGGGTTCGTCCTTTGAGATATCAGCTATCGTCAAGGCTAGGCATTGGCTTATTCCTATCTCAGTCCAGTGGGTTTGTTGCCTAGCCGACATCCGCGAGTACCAAGCTGGCCAAGATTTATCTGTTGAGGGCCAAGACTTGAAGGACTGGACCAGTGGGCTAGGTCAGGAGTAGAAAATCTGAAGGGGATTCGGTTCGTTTCAGCATTAATGAGCTCGCTAGGGTCTACTTGCCGATCGGCCCTAACAAGAACTGATTGGGACTAGCGAGGTCTGGAATGGCAATTTGGTGGGCGAGATGCTGTGATTTAAAGGATGAAAAAACAAAATTACAAAAGATGAAGGCCAAATTGCAGGGAGTAAAGGGCGGTAGCCGATGAAACTTACCCCTAGGTATTCCGCTTGGGCCGCTTCGGAATGAGTGCTTGAGGACGCCATTGAAGAGCGGGATTGGTGCCGTGGAAAGGGTTATCGGTAATGTCGCACTTCGGGTCCGACGAGGTTGCCGAGGAGACGAAGAGTTTTTGGGCTAGGGCTTGAGAGATGAAAGTAACAGCGTGGCTTGTTTCGGCGCAAGGCAGGTGCTATTTAAAGAGATTTCTTGACAGCCAAGACAGAGTCGGACGAGAAGTGCGTGGAAATTTGAAAAAATTGGCAAATCCGCGATATTATCTTATCACGGATTTGGGGGCATGTGTTGTAACCAAATTCCTAAGTCCGAGCCGAGATTATAGCGGAATCGGATTGGAAAATGATCTACGGAGAAAACAGAGGTTGCATCGGCCACGATCAAATCGACTGGAAGGCCAGTCGGCTGAGGCCGAATCGGACATGGATAGCCAATAGCTGATTCTGATTCAGAGAAGGAGATGGAACCGTTTCCGATAAAGAAGCTTGAACATAGAAGATTTGGTTCCTAAATGTTTGTTAAAATATTGCCATCTATGGATAAAGTCCTGTAATGGCATTTGTATCTGTAAAATAGGGTTTGTTTAGATATTTCCTTTTGTAATGCGACATGGGACTGTATCCCGAGATATTGTCGTATTTTGAATAGTAGATTAGATAGAAACCATGTCTTACACGGATAGTGTTATTCTTGGGTATAAATAGGACCCGAGACCTCTTGTAAATATCAATCACACATCAATACAACTTCGGCGCATCGCCTCCTATTTTCTTTTAGACGAGTTCTTAATCTGGCTTCGGGCTGCATCGATTCGAACCCCGAATAAGGTAAATTCTCGTCATTAGTGGTTTATTTCGTCGAATCTAGTGCTTACATCATTATGATACTCTAGGTTTAATGTTATAAACTGCGCAAGTTATCATATACGACATATAATCTAGAACAATATCTAGATCTATCTCGCTGTCAGCTCATTTCTCTCAGGAGACAGCAGCCGACAGAGCTAGATCTAAATGTTGGACTAGATTATCTAGATCTATCTTGAAGGGTTTACATCGATCTATATAGATCTAATACTATCTTCTTGTACTTAATGCTGCATCATCTATGATCTGTTAAGTCGCTTTGAGAAGTATTTAGAGCTATTTGATTAGATGCCTACTCGTAGAGACAGTGCTGGGGTTTCAAGCCAGCCTTACCTGCTTTAATAATCTTTTAGCATTATTTACTATTAGATATATTAAAGCTGCCTCTTATATTAAGATCTTAATATAGTTAAATGCCTTAAGCCAGTATCAGTCCGTTGGCATCAGCCGACAACCGATTGATCTAGGTTTAACGTATTTGGGTTAGATTGATATCTTTTTATAAGATGTATCGGAGTATTAGCCGATTCACGTTAGACCTGTAGCATCGGCTAGGTTATGAACACATATATTTATTATCTTGATGTATATTTAGGTTAAGTGATTCATACTGTCTCCTTATAGTCGATCTACCCCAGTCACTTAGTTTAAGTAAGCTTCGAGAAGGCAATTATATGCAAGTTGGTTTCTTGAGCCGATCCGATAGGATCTAACTTTAACCTTAACACATGTATCTATTTATTATTTCTTATAGGTTAGCAGATCAAACCAATTGGCACGACTAGATCATCACAGGTAGCCAAGGACGGACCTGCACTGGAGCTAAGCAAATCTCCCAGGCCAGCGCGTGAGAGAATTTTCTCATCAACACACTGGCGTGAGAGATTTGCTTAGCTCTAGTGCAGGTCCAAATTGGATCGCCTTCGGTGTTTAGGGCGTGCCAGTTGGTTTGATCCTATAACCAACAAGAAACAAAGAATAGATAATTAAATTATGATTAGATCCTACTCGGTCGGCTATAGATATTCATAATACATAATTACTATTCCAAAGCATGTTTAGACTAAGTAATTGGGATAGATCGGTAGTATACCGAGACAGTATAAATCACTTATATCTAAAACGCATTAGAACAATAATTTTATATATTTATAACTTAGCCGATGTCGTAGATCTAACGTGAATCGGCTAGTACTCCGATACAGTTTTATACCAAGATATTATTCTAAGCTAAATATACTAAACAAGGATCAATCGGCTGTTAATATGACTTAACAGATTGATACAAGGCTTAGCAGATTTAACTAGAATAAGATCTTAATATAAAATGCGGCTTTAACACATCTAGCAGTAATAAAACATATAAGATGGCTAAAACATGTAAGATAGGCTGAAACCCCGATACTATCTCTAATAGCAGTCATTGAGCCGAATAGATCTATGTGATTCTAAGAGCGACTTAATAGATCAGACTGATATAGCATTAAGTACAAAAAGAAGCATGAGATCTACATATACTAATGAAAACCTTTCAAGATGGTGGATACGCCATATAATCCAAATCAACCCCAAAATCTAATCCTGTCAACTGTTATCTTCGAGGAGACGCTAGCCGATCGTGGATTAGATCTAGGCATTGAACCAGATTATATGATGTATATGATAAATTAAGCAATTTATGATAACGAGATCAGAGTGTCATTATGATCGAAGCACTAACCCCGATAGCACAAACAACTTGTAACAAGGAATTACCTTGCTTGGAGATCGAAACCCGATGCAGCCCAATGCGAGGCAAGAACTTGTTGAGATTGCAAGTAAAAGTAAAAGGTGGCGGTGCGCCGAGATTGTATTGGTTGTGTGTTATCAATTACATGGTCTCGAGTCATATTTATACCCGGATATACAATGAGTCCATAACGGACACGATTCCAATTACAGATTGAATTATAAACATTCCTAAAACAAACCGACATTATCTATAAGGAAACTATACAAAATATCCTAATTTAAAAATACAATTGCCGTTGTAGGACGTTATCCATAGATGGCAATATCTTCGAAGCACTTGAAAAACCGAATCCAATGATTATCTTCACGCTTTCCTTCCGGGATTGGTCTTATCTACTCACCTAATCGGAATCGGCTGTATCGGCACCCTGTCTGACTCGGACTCAGCGGACTGGCTCCTTAGCCGATTTAGACTAAGTTGACATAGACTTTGTTTTTGAGAATCATGCGCTCCCTCGATTCCGCTTCAACCCTTACTTCAAACTCGGAAATTTGCTTACCAAATTTGGTCTTTAACACATGCCCCCAAGTCCGCGGTATTGATAATGTTGCGATTTACTTAATCTTATCTTGGAAAGATTTCAGGGTTTTTCCATTTCAGTCGTCACCATGTTTCTTTAAATTACAGCCACCGTCTACATTTTCCACGCTGTCACTTTTGCCTCTGCGACCTTAGCCCCCAAACAATTGCAATCTGCACCGGCAACCTCCCCGGCGTCCTCGGCGAACTCGTAGGCGTCCTCAGCACGGCGACGAACTCATCCTCGAAGATGTCGACTTCAACCACCCCATCCACAACAACATTAGCCGAATTCCCAGAGGTAAGTTCCATCGGCTTCAACTTCTCTTTTTCCTCCATCGCAACCTAGCATCTGCCCTTTATGATTTGCTCTTTCTCTTCTTCATGTATGGCAGCATCTTGCTCACCAGATCACAATTCCCAGTCTTAGGCATCCCAACCAATACCTTTTAGGTCCAATCGGCAACCTAGACCCCTCAGAGTTCATCAATGCTGAAACCAACCGGGTCCCTTTTAAGTTATCGAACCCTAATCTGACTCATTGGAATGGAACTTTCAAATCATGGCTGTCAACTGATAAGACTTGGCCAGCATGGTATAAAAGGGTGTCGGCTAGCAAGCAGAGTCATTGGGAAGAACTAGGGATAGCACAATGCTTAGCCCTAACAATAGCCGACATGCCTAAGGATGAGCCCCTTCTATCGGCTGCAATCTATTTTTGGTTCAACACGTTGAACTCTTTCTTGTTTAATCAAGGACCAATGACCCCCACTCTATTGGATATTGTCATGATCACGGGCCTTGATATCACATCATCGGCTAACACCAAATGCCAATATTCTTTCAAGACCAGGACCATTGGAGGTTGGAACGGGTTCACAAGTTTGAACATGGGAACTGGCCCAGTGGATTCCAGAGAACACGTAGCTTTCCTTCTCATGTGGTTAGAGAAATTCCTGTTTTGTGGACCAAGCTGTGGTCCCACGACCAATTGGCAACACATAGCCAAAGCTCTAATAAAAAAGGCAGATCCCCTTAGGAAAATATCTGCTAGGGTATCTGTATCAAATGATGAACAACGCATCGGCAAAAATTGTCACGAACTCGGCTATCGGCACTGGAGGCCCCTGGTGGCTGCTGCAAATATGGCTAAACCTGCACACATACAAAGTTGCTCAAAGGGAAGAACTACAAGACGCCAGCTTCCCACTAGCACAGCCGACCACAGATGAGGATGGTGATGAAGTCACAACACGCCGATGCATGTCATTCGGAGAAGCAGCGTCATCATACTCGGGATCCAAACTCTCAGCCAATCTCTTAGAAGCCTGGTTCGGAAACTTATATGATGGGTTCCCAAGAACTTCAAGAATTTGGTTCGCCTATGAAAATTCCGAAGATTTTGAACTCCCTAGTGACTTTAGATTTGAAGATATAAACTCTGAAAAATTCGAGAAGTCCAGGGAAATCTCCATATTTGCTATCTCGCCTTGCATTCTCCCGGTCGGCATCCACCAAGGCAGGAATGTTCAAGTAGCATATGAATTTTACCATCCTATGAGCGCCGCCAGGCAACTAGGTATGGGACCACTGCCGATCGGGTTGCATTTCACCAACAAAATCAAAACCAGAGGCGAAATCAGCTCAGGCCTCATGATGGATTGGCTACTAAACATGGAAGGCCCTCCTCTTGGATGCATAGATAATATTGAGTTGGTAATCACAAGGACTGCAGCCTTTAGCCGATGGTGGGGTGAATGGAAAAAACATTTATTTCACCAATCGGCTTCCATGTACCTCACTACCATATATCTGGAGCTGATCCCAAAGGTAAATACTTCTCCCTTGTCACTTGTTATTTATCATCGGTTGTCCTTCTTTATCATTTGACTAACTATATTTTTGTCTACAGACTACCGATTTATCTCCCCCTCATATTAGCAATACCGGGATGGCTATCCAATATGCTTCAGGACTTATCCCAAGTGGTGGCCTTGCCCCTTCGGCAATCGGCTATAACGCACCGAAAGTGACCTCTACTGCATGGCCAAACCCGTGAAGCAGTTCAAAGGAAGAAGAGGGCCAGACCATCGACTGTCGATTCGTCAGCTATGCGAAAAAAGCCTTCAAAGAAACAAAAGAAAACCACAGCCGATGATCTACCAGACATAGATCCAGACCTGGAGGCCTTCCTGAATCAAGAAGAAATAGAAGAGGCCATTGATGAAGCCGCTGCCGAAATAGCTGATCCAGAATCAATAGCACAAACACCACCAGCCGATGACCAGGTCCAAAGAACGCCCACTCCTCCAAGACGTCAGCCTCAACCTCGGCATCAACCAATATGTACTTGCCAAAAAGTTTCTTACTCTAAATTCATACACAACCCCATACTTAATTCTCTGTCTTGCAGAAGAAAAGGTTGGCCTCAAGGAAGAAATCAGCTCCAGCTCCATCGGTAATCTTAATTCCGAATTTCCTTTATCTTTTTCTTTTTGAAAAACAACATTCAGTCAAGCTTATTTTCTTTGCAAATAGCCTCCTTGCTCTCCAACACCTGCCCCCCAAGCATCAAGCGAGTGGACTCCATCGGCTAGGGGCAGCCATGACGTCGAGGCAGAAACAACATCGGCTTCCGCCATCCCTGCAAGTCTATTCTCTTCATATCGGCCACTTCCAAAGCCTTAATGATTAATAGTTCCAATACTCATTAACTCCAATATTCTACTCATAGGCTCTAGCCAATATGTTTCCTTTTGATATAAATGAGTTCATGGATGGCGAGGAGGACACCGTCAACAAGACCATGGCCTCAGTAGTCGATGACCTGAAAACCACACTACAAGATCTGGCTCGTCGGCTAGAATGTTCTTTGGACTTCCTAGTTACTGACTGTGGATCAATCAAAGCTAGACTCGAAGACATTCAAAGTCAGCTCCCAGACCATATAGCCGACGCCATCTCTCAAACCGCATATCTTGAATAACATCGGCACAAGTTTGAAAGAGCCAAGCAAAGGATAGCTGATCGGCGTGAAAGGACGGCTCTCGAAGCCACAATAGAAGCTAATCGGCGATCCATACTAGATGACGAGGCCAAACTTGACGAGATGACAGTCGCGCCAACTTCCAATCTCGATCGGCTGCGCAAGCGGAAAGAAGAGCTGTTAGCCAAACTCGCAAAGTGCGATGCCGATATTGTATCCGAAGAACAAAGGCTTGCCGATCTCCCGAGGATCATATCAGAACAGAAGTCCAAGTTAAAAGCTTCAACGAAAAACTTGTCAGACCTCACTAGGGCCTTGAAAGTAATCCCTAGGAACGATGCGGCCAATCTCAAGGCAATCGAAGAAGTTGATCATATTAGGCAGTGGGCAATCTCGGCTATCAACAACTTCTTGACTGGCTAAGCCGATTTATGTAATAGGTCTTAGACTTTTGAACACATGTGAATCTTCATGCCAATTGTAATATAACTTGGTCACACCAGTTGTTGCGAACTCCTGCAGTAATTGATGTCATACGATTTCTGTGTCGATACTCGTAATCTTTTTGAAGTCCACAAAACAAAAAAATTTTGAAGTCCACTTGAGTTCACTTGTGTGTATATATGCCCCCCCTAATTTTACAATGTCAACTAATCATTGGTAAAATTATAGCTCGAGGACACCACGCGGAATTAGCTATCATGTATGAGCAGAAAATCATAACCGATTATTGTAAGGATTAAATGATTAAGGGCGATATGAGTCATATCGGCCATCTAAAGGCGATGCAAACACATCGGCTACCATGTATTGGTTTATCAGAGCCAAATCATGAGTTGATCCATACACTGGGATAATACTTCTTCAAATATTTCCCATTTAAAGCCCTTCCAAATACTTTTCCATTCAATCTGTCTAACATGTAGGCTCCTTTAGAGACACACTTGTGGATCTTGAAAGGCCTCTCCCAGTTAGGCGACCACTTGCAGAATTTATTATCCCGTGTACCAATCGGCAGTATCAATTTCCAGACTAACTCGCCTTCTTCAAAAGACTTAGGTACAACTTTCTTGTTATAATGTCGAGCCACTCTTTCTTTATCCCTGGTCACCTTCTCCAAAGCACGCATCCTTGATAAAACCAAATCCTCCGATTCATCCACCATTAAAATTGTGGTAATCATCGGCTGTTAATTCATCTTGCAGTTAAATCCTTCGTGAGCCGATGACACTCTCCCATGGCAGAACAACCTCATGTCCATAGACTAACTTGTAAGGAGGCACTTGAATTGATCCATGACAAGCCATCCGATAAACCCACAATGATTCGACCAATCGGCTATGTCATTGCTTTGGATACTCAGAGATCTTCCTCTTTATCAACTTGATCAAACTCTTGTTAGAGGCTTCTGCCTGTCCATTAGCCTGAGCATAATATGGTGAAGAATTTAATAACTTGATAACCATGCTGTCAGCAAACTGGACAAACTTGTCTGAGACAAAGACCCCTTATCGGTTGTGATGATTTGAGGGACGCCGAACCTGTAAATGATATGTTCTTTGACAAACTCGATTGCATCCCCAGAGTCAACCTTTTTCAAAGGAATTGCTTCTACCCACTTGGTAAAATAATCGGTTGCTACCAATATAAACTTGTCTACTTTGCTTGAGGATGGATTAATCTGGCCAATCATGTCGATTCTCTATCCTCTGAACGACCAAGGCTTGATAATTGAATTCATAGCTGATGCCAGTGCCCTCTGGATAGCCCCAAACTTTTGATAGTCTTGACAACCCTTATAATATTTGAAGCAATCTTCCAGCATAGTCGGCCAAAAATATCCAGCTGTGCGAAGCAGCCACTTCATCTTATTAGTCGATTGATAAGTGCCACAGATCCCTTCGGGCACTTCTCCCATGACTACCTTGGCTTGATCAACACTTAGACATTTGAGTAGCGCATCGTCAATCGTCCGATAATACAAGTCATCATCGAGCAGAACGTATCGTAAAGCCTTATTGCATAATTTCCTTGAAGCCGACTGAGAAGGATTTTGTAAATAACTGTGAACACCATACCTCCAGTCATCGGCTGAGATGGTTGTGATCTCTACTTTGACTTCCTTTGTCATCAGCTTATAGCCCGATGCCCCTTGAGCCAGATCATTTGCTTCCGAATTCTGCTCCCTAGTGATATGTTTTAATGTAACTAGCTGAAAACTATTCATCAACTCTCGACATTTTTGATAATAGACCATCAGCGTGTCGTTTTTGCATTCATACTCTCCTGACAATTGACTGATGACCAAAAGTGAGTCGCCCATAATTTCCACGACATCGGCTTCAACTTCCTTCAACAGCTGTAAACCCTTGAGGACAACCTCATACTGAGCTTGATTATTTGTGGCGTGAGGCGTGATTGTAAAAGCAAATTCAACACTTGCCCCTCTGGGTGAGATGATTACCAAGCCGATGCCGCATCCATGTGTGTAGACTGATCCATTGAAAGTTAGAGTCCAGGGCATGATGTCGATTGAGTCGATTGAGTCATCTCTATGCTCAACAATGAAATTGGCTATGGCCTGCCCTTTGACTGCTTTAGGCGCTTGATACCTCAAGTCAAATTCCGTTAAGACAAAGATCCACTTTCCAACTAGCCCCTTCAGAACTGAAGATGATAGCATATATTTAACTACATTGGCTTTGCAGACTATCGTGTACTCGTTGGATAATAAATAATGCCTCAACTTTGTACATGAAAAATATAGGCATAAGCACAACTTTTCCACGGGAGAGTACCTTGTTTCTGCATCCAAAAGTCTTCTACTGAGATAGAAAATTGTTTTCTCCTTCCCCTCGAGCTCCTGGATTAAAACTGAGCCGATAGATTTCTCGTCGATTGATAGATATAGCTTGAAAGGCACTCCCTTTTACGGAGGGATCAATACTGGAGGAGAGCTCAGATAATCCTTGATGTTGTCGAAAGCCTTTTGCTGTTCTACCCCCAAGTAAATGATTGATCGACTTTCAACCTTAACAAAGGAGTAAACGGCTCCATCTTTTCGGACAGATTGGTAATGAAGCGCCTGATGAAGTTGACTTTACCGATCAGAGATTGCAGTTGCTTCTTGTCCTGCGGAGTCTGGATGCTTCTGATAGCGTTGATGCTCCTTTGAGTTACCTCAATCCCCCTTTTGTGAACAAGGAAGCCCAAGAATTGACCAGCCGATACGCCGAAAGCGCACTTCGTAGGGTTCATCTTTAGGCCATATTTTCTAGTTCTCTCCAAGACTCTTCTCAAATCGGCTATGTGATGTTCAACCTCCTTGGATTTGACAACAACGTCATCAATGTAAATTTCGACCAAGAAGCCGATTAAGTCATGAAAAATATAGTTCATGGCCCTTTGATAGGAAGCTCCAGCGTTCTTCAACCTAAAAGTCATAACGACCCATTCATACAGGCCGATTGCACCTGGACATCTACAAGAAGTCTTATGAATATCCTCCTCGGCCATGAAAATTTGATTATATCCAGCATTACCATCCATAAAACTTATGATTTTGTGTCCGGAGGCTGCATCAACGAGCAAATCGGCTATTGGCATGGGATACTTGTCCTTGGGGGTAGCCTTATTTAAATCTCTGAAGTCGATGCACACCCTGAATTTACCATTTTTCTTAATCACTGGACTATGTTGGAAACCCACTCTGCGTACCGGCAGGGCCAAATAAAACTAGCATCATACAGGCGAGTGATTTTGGCCTTAATTGCATCATACATATCGGCTTTAAACATCGTAGGAGGCTGTTTGTATTGCCGATACCCTGGCTTAATAGGGAGCCGATGTTCAACAATCGATCGGCTAAGACCAGGCATCTCAAAATATTCCCAAGCAAAATAATCTTTATATTTCTTTAATAAATCAATAAGTTTGGTTCTAAAATGAGAAGAAATATTTTTACTAATATATGTCGACCTAGGCCTATCTCCTAGACCTATATCAACCTCTTCAAGCTCGTCGGCCGACATAAAATCTTGCCCGAGTTTGCCATCCAGATCGTCCACGGTGTCCTTGGTGTAGACGCTCGAGCCCTCCACGATGCCCTCAAAGTAATAATTGAGGCTCTTCGTCTCCGATTGGCTGTATATCAGAATAAGACACCTTCAGAAAATCGGTCTCCTAAACTTAGCCAGACAGGCAATCAATGTCGTCGATTTCCCATAAGGTCAAATCGGCATTGGCGATGTTTATTGACCTGTCGGCTGGCACGGTTTCAATCTTGTCGCCTTGCCACTGGATTAAACTTTGATACATTGTTGAAGGGATGCAGCAGTTGGCGTGAATCCAGTCCCTTCCTAGTAGGAGGTTGTATGATCCCTTCTCGTCGATAACAAAGAATGTAGTGGGCACGGTTTTGCTACCGACGGTTAGCTCGACGTTAAGGACACCCTTGGCTTCCAATGGGTTCCCGCCAAAATCCTTTAGCACCATATTTGTCTTTATTAGATCATCGGCTCCTTTGCCCAACTTCCTGAAGGTAGCATAGGGCATTAGATTGACAGCGGCTCCTCCATCGACCAACATTTTAGAAATCGGCCTTCCCTTGACGAATCCTTTAATGTATAGTGACTTAAGATGTCGATGCTCAGTCCCCTTAGGTTTTTCGAATATTTCTTGCTCCGGGAACAACATGAGTGTAGCCGATGACTCTTCTACGATGTCTGCGTCGGCTTGGGCTACTTCAAATTCGGCCGGCAGCACAAAAATCATATTGACCAATGCAGCGGCCATGGCCTTTCCGTTGGCCTTTCTTTTCGCTCGGCCGGCTGGGTCCTCATCGGCTGCGACAGTGTTGTCCTTTACGCGCCATTGCCTCCTTGGGTGGTTTTGTTCCTTTTTCTTTTTCAGCCGATAGTCGATTTCGGTCTGGACCTCTTTCAGCCGACCCTCGCTCTTTAGCCGTTGTACCTTCTGCTTTTGTGTTTTCGTAAAAATGTCGGAAGGGCACCATTGAGAATTGGCAGCTTGTTCTTCGTCGTCTTCTAAGTCCTCCTGAAAGAAATCTTGATAGATGGGGCCCAGCCTTTGATGAACAGGCATTTTCTTTTGATTGAGCCGAACCACCCTGGGTATAAATTGGCTGGAGCTCTTAGCTGGTTGATCCTCGTACCCACTGCATGTCGGGCAGTCTTTGTTAGTGATATGCCCTAGAGGCAACATGGAGATGTTGGATATCACGTCAATGTTTATGTATTTATGAATAAAGTGTTATTCAGTTCCATGAAATAGACATCTTGTATTGATCAATAAGTACGTGACTTATTTATGAGACTCTTTATGTATGAATCTATTTCTAAACGATCCTCGATCATATGTCATATTGTTGGAACAAATATGATTATAAGATCGGCATGTTTATTGATTGATGATCATGTCTCATAGATCATGGGTATGAAGATACCAAATCAATAAACATGGACATATGTGTTGGAGAACACATTGTTGGATAGACCCACCATGAGACACTACAGAATTAATGTGCCATTAGTTGGTCTCGGGTAGTGTTGGTACAAAGTCCTTAGACCTCGAGATCACCATGGATTCCAACATGTGTAGTAGCCTACTTTGGGACTACCAAACGCTATTCCGTAATCGGGTAGTTATAAAGGTAGTTTTCGGGTTTGCTATGAAACATGGAGTGGGATGTGAGTGATCAAGATGAAATTTGCCCCTCCTTTGGAGAGATATCTCTGGGCCCTCGAGGTAATGGATTATGGAAATGCATGGCCATGCTAAGTTGATTGAGGAGTCAATCAACGGCACGATAATCCAATACGGTTCGAGTGAATGGTTAAGCTATTGAAGGGATGGCACACATCTTGCCTATAGCTTAACTGTATCGTGAGGCAAAGGGATTTGTGTACACATTACAGGTTCGGAGCGCGCGCTGTGACGGTCTGGCTGAGTTGGACTCGAGCCGACGGTCGGCTAAGTTAGACTATAGCCGAAACCGAGTATACCTGAACCTACGTGGTCGCACGCTTAAGGGGGTAAGAACAGGCATTCGAGTTGGACTCGGATACGGCTCGATCGGATAGGGATCCGATCGGATAGAGTCCTATGGGCTTACGACGTATGGGCAGCCAACTCTATGAGATTCGGATAGGATCCGATTCAAAATAGAGTCCCGATCGGCCACTAGTCCCGTCGGCCAACTCTATATAAAGGAGGGAGGGGTGGAGAGCTGCGGCACGTCAATTGCATCGCGTGCAACAGAAGTCGCCGAGATCAATCTCCACGGAAACCCTCCCCACTTTCGAGCCAAACCCTAGCCTTGCATCGCGTGCTAGCACACGGGTGTATGGCGTTTTGTCCCCGGACGTGTGGATACCGGTAGAGGCGCTGCTATGTTGCGCGCTGTTGATCGGCTTGGATCGGCTATGGCATCTCGTGAATCGGCTGATTGGCGAATCGGCTGTCCCCGGTATCGGCTGTCGGCTTGCAGAATCGGCTACACTGCTCCGGATCGGATAGCCCGATTGGTGTTTCACGCACACTCCAATCGGTAACGATCTATCGGCCCTTACTTGCAAGTGTTCCTGGTTTGCGCGGTAGAAAATTTTTGTTTTCGGCTAGCGTAGCTTCCGCGTAACCCTTCAGTGGTATCAGAGCTAATCTTGCTTAGTTCGGGTTTTAGATTGGATCGGAACAAGTTTTGCGCACGGGTTGATTAGATCAATTGGTTTTACGGGATCGTTGAGGAGAGTTAATGGTAATTGCGTTCCTTGATAGTGTATCGGAACGGCGTAATGTGATTACGTCGAAGCAATTTCCATATAACTCGGTTTGAGTTGGGTTCGAGATAGCGTTCCTTGATAGTGTATCGGACCGTCGTGTGTGTACTCCCTTATAGGTCGTCTCGATGCCGTAGCTCTGCGATAAGTAGAAAACGTTTCTACGCCTAACTTGTTTTTGCAGAGAATGCTTTGAGATGGTATGGCCCTATTGTATGTATGAGATGTATGAGATGCATGTGATGCGTGTAATATTCTTTCATATGTGCAATCCTGTAATATTCTTTCATACGTGCAATGCTTGTAATATTCTTTCACGACCTGCGAGTCGATGTAATCTTCAATTAGAGCTTCTATAGTAGTAGCTTAGTTTGAAGAAATCAAGCATTCGACACTCGAAAGAACGGTGATGAAGATGGAGATCCTGTACACCGGCATGGAGATGGAGATCACCATGTGAAGGGGGCCATACTATTTCACTATATGCTATTCTTCTTGCTTTCATATGTGATATGTTTGTTTGATAGGATAGCATCCTCGTAAAATTAAGTAGTAACGATGCCCTTCCAAATGTTGCACTGTCACCGTTATGCTCGTCAATGGTGGGTCCGCAAAGCGAGTGCCATTCTCTATCATAACACGAGGGTATATGTCGACATATACATGCAGGAGCATTTGGTTTACTTAACAAGGCTATCAAAACAGTTTTGGGCCTTGGGGCATAGGTTGGCGCCGGGGCTTGGAGATGCCACACCAACAACAAGAGTCACATAGAGATGTGATTAGCAAGGTGTTGCTTACCGATGTTACTAATTTTCTAGCCGTGATGCCAAAGCTCACTAGAAAATTAATTAACATGTGGATCTTGACCCAATACGTAACCTAGAGGGAAGGTGGAAAATACGTAATGGGAGTCTAATGTTAAATTGTTTAACAATAGACATAGCATAAACATTGTGCTAAACTTTGCTTTTTCATTGTAGAATAAATGGCGGCTATACTACACCCAGTACCTTTAATTTGCGATCTATTCTTGAAAAGGAAAAATTAAATGGAACAAACTTTATGGATTGGTATCGCAACTTGAGAATTGTTCTCAAGCAAGAGCGTAAGGAGTACGTTCTTGAAGTACCCTATCCCGAGGATTTGCCAAATAATGCCACTTGCAACGCACGGAGGGCTTATGAGAAGCACACTAATGATGCCCTAGATATAAGCTGTCTCATGCTTGCTACAATGTCCCCCGAGCTTCGAAGCAATATGAGAGCAAATGCTCACACTATTATTCAGGGTTGCGTGGCATGTTTGAGAACCAAGCTCGGGCCGAGAGGTTCAACACCTCAAAGTCCTTGTTTGCGTGCGAGCTTGTTGAGGGAATCCCGTCGTCCGCATGTGATAAAGATGATTGGCTACATTGAGAGTCCGGAAAACTGGTTTTCCCTTAGCCAAGAGTTGGCTACGATGTGATTCTCCGCGCTCCCTCCGAGCTTCGAGCCATTCATATTAAATTATCACATGAACAATATGGATAGGACCTTGGCTGAATTGCATGGGATGCTAAAGACAAATGAGGAGAGTATCCAGAAAAATGGTCATCATGTGATGATGATGCGAAGGCTAAGCGCAAACCACCGTCAAGAAGCTTTGCACCAAGAGGAAGTTAACTCCCGATGAGATCGTGAGTGCCTCCAATGCAAAGAAGGGCAAGAAGGGTCGGCGGCATCGGATGCCGTTTGCTTCTATTGCAAGGAGACAGCCACTGGAAGAGGAACTGCAAGAAGTACATGGAGGATCTCAAAAAGAAGCAAAGTACGACTTACGCTTCAGGTATTAATGTTATAGACATTAATCTTGCTACTTCACCTACGACTCTTGGGTATTTGATACCGGATCGTAGCTCATATTTGCAAATCATTGCGGGAATGAGAAGAAGTAGAGGCTTGAGAAGGAGAGAGGTGAACTGCGCGTCGGCAATGGAGCAAGCGTTGCTACGTTCTTTGTCGGCACCGTACCACTTCATCTACCTTCGGGATTAGTTTTGGAATTAAATAATTGTTATTGTGTTCCAACACTATGTCAAAACGTTATTTCCGCTTCATGTTTGCAAGCGGAAGGATATGATTTTAGATCAATGAACAATGGTTATTCAATATATCTCGGAGATATGTTCTATTTTCATGCTCCATTGGTGAATGGATTATACGTTTTGAATCTTGAAGCATCTCCCATCTATAACATTAATACGAAAGGCAACTCTCTAATGATATAAACCCCACGTTTATCTAGCATTGTCGCTTAGGCCATATAAATAAGAAACGCATGGAGAAGCTCCATAAGGATGGACTGCTTCACTCTTTTGATTTTGAATCATTTGAGACATGTGAGTCTTGTTTACTTGGTAAGATGACAAAGGCACCTTTCACGGGACATAGTGAGAGAGCAAGTGACTTATTGGCACTCGTACATACCGATGTATGTGGACCAATGAGCTCAACGGCCGAGGTGGTTATCGTACTTCAATTACCTTTACCGATGACTTTAGTAGATATGGTTATATCTACTTAATGAGGCATAAGTCCGAATCCTTTGAAAAGTTCAAAGAATTCCAGAATGAAGTACAGAATCATTTAGGGAAAACAATCAAGTTTCTACGATCGATCGTGGAGGGAATACTTGAGCCAAGAGTTTGGTAATCATCGAAAGATTGTGGAATTGTTCCACGCTTGACTCCGCCAGAACTCCACAATGGAATGGGGTGTCCGAACGGAGAAATCGCACCTTGTTGGACATGGTGCGGTCGATGATGAGCCAAAGTGATCTTCCGTTATCCTTCGGGGATATGCTCTTCAACACTGCGCTCACACTAAATAGAGTTCCATCTAAGTCGGTTGAAAAGACACCATATGAGATATGGACAGGGCAACCCCTAGTTTGTCTTTTCTCAAAATTTGGGGATGTGAGGCTTATGTAAAACGCTTTACGTCGACAAGCTCACACCCAAATCGACAAGTGCTTCTTTGTGGGCTATCCTAAGGAAACTAAGGGATATTACTTTTATAATCGGGAACAAGGCAAAGTGTTTTTCGCCCGACACGGTGTCTTCTTGGAGAAAGAGTTTCTTTCAAGAAGGGTTAGTGGGAGCAGGGTGCATCTTGAAGAAGTTCAAGAAACACCGAAAACGTTTCGCGACCACGAACCACAACAGGAGGAACAAAGTGTTGCGCCACCGGTTGTAGATACACCAGCCCCACGGAGGTCGAAAGATCACGTCGTGCGCCCGAGTACACAGTGTGGAACAACGTGATATATTGTTGTTGGACAACGATGAACCTAATACCTATGAGGAAGCGATGGTGGGACCCGATTCCAACAAGTGGCTTGGAGCCATGAAATCCGAAATAGAATCCATGTACGACAATCAAGTTTGGAACTTGGTTGATCCACGATGGTGTCAAAACCATTGAGTGTAAATGGGTTTTTAAGAAAAGGCCGATATGGATGGAAATGTTCACATCTATAAGGCGCGATTGGTGGCGAAAGGTTTTAAACAGATTCAAGGAGTTGATTATGATGAAACCTTCTCGTCCGTCGCAATGCTTAAATCTATTTGGATTATCCTAGCGATTGCTGCATATTTCGATTATGAGATATGGCAGATGGATGTCAAAACGGCTTTCCTAAATGGAAACCTAAGCGAGGATGTATACATGATACAACCTCGGGTTTTGTCGATCCAGAATCGCCGGAAAGATATGCAAGCTACGAAATCCATTTATGGATTGAAGCAAGCATCTCGGAGTTGGAATATTCGTTTTGATGAAGTAATCAAAGGGTTTGGTTTCATCAAAAATGAAGAAGAGGCATGTGTTTACAAAAGGTCGTGGGAGCGCAATTGTATTTCTAATCTTATATGTGGATGACATATTACGATTGGAAATGATATCCCTATGCTTGAATCCGTCAAGTCTTCATTGAAAAATAGTTTTTCCATGAAAGACTTAGGGAGGCAGCATATATATTGGGCATTCGGATCTATAGAGATAGAACACATTGTGTTGGACATATGTGTTGGAGAACACATTGTTGGATAGACCCACCATGAGACACTACAGAATTAATGTGCCATTAGTTGGTCTCGGTAGTGTTGGTACAAAGTCCTTAGACCGAGATCACCATGGATTCCAACATGTGTAGTAGCCTACTTTGGGACTACCAAACGCTATTCCGTAATCGGGTAGTTATAAAGGTAGTTTTCGGGTTTGCTATGAAACATGGAGTGGGATGTGAGTGATCAAGATGGAATTTGCCCCTCCTTTGGAGTGATATCTCTGGGCCCCTCGAGGTAATGGATTATGGAAATGCATGGCCATGCTAAGTTGATTGAGGAGTCAATCAACGGACGGATAATCCAATACGGTTCGAGTGAATGGTTAAGCTATTGAAGGGATGGCACACATCTTGCCTATAGCTTAACCGGTATCGTGAGGCAAAGGGATTTGTGTACACATTACAGGTTCGAGCCGATATTATATTCTTGTATACTATGGTGTCAATATGTGCCGCTAGGCGTCGCAGGACAGTGTCGGCTGAGTTGGACTCGAGCCGACGGTCGGCTAAGTTAGACTATAGCCGAAACCAAGTATACCTGAACCTACGTGGTCGCACGCTTAAGGGGATAAGAACAGGCATTCGAGTTGGACTCGGATACGCCTCGATCGGATAGGGATCCGATCGGATAGAGTCCTATGGGCTTACGACGTATGGGCAGCCAACTCTGTGAGATTCGGATAGGATCCGATTCAAAATAGAGTCCCGATCGGCCACTAGTCCCGATCAGCCAACTCTATATAAAGGAGGGAGGGTGGAAAGCCGCGGCACGTCAATTGCATCGCGTGCAACGAAGTCGCCGAGATCAATCTCCATGGAAACCCTCCCCACTTTCGAGCCAAACCCTAGCCTTGCATCGCGTGCTAGCACACGGGTGTACGGCGTTTGTCCCCGGACGTGTGGATACCGGTAGAGGCGCTGCTACATTGCGCGCTGTTGATCGGCTTCGGATCGGCTGCGGTCGGGCGCATCGGAGCGAGGCGCGAGAACACGGTCGGACGACTCGGATCGGCTACGGCATCTGAATCGGGCGATTGGCGAATCGAGGTGTCCGGGTATCGGCGTCGGCTTGCGAGAATCGTACACTGTTCGGATCGGATAGCCCCGATTGGTTGTTTCCGCATTGCACACTCCAATCGGTAACGATCTATCGGCCCTTACTTGCAAGTGTTCTGGTTTGCGCGGTAAATTTTTGTTTTCGGCTAGCGTAGCTTCCGCGTAACCCTACAGTCTTGGATTGATGGCAGCCTCATCCCCTGTTCCCAGCAAAACTTAAAGAAGTCATAGCTCCAATGGGGATCGAAGTTATCAAGCTGCTGACAATGAGCCCCTTCTTGCCGATCATATCTCCTTGGATGTACTTTGTAGACCGTGCCTGTCTCCTTCTCTTCATGTCTCTTCATGAACCTGACTAGGCTATCCTTTTTTTGGGGACGATGATCAGCCAATCGGCGACTGACACAAACCATGTTAACGGGAAAAGGGTTCCCATCAACCTTCATTGGCATCTTGGGATCCTCAAACTTGAGTTTCCCGGCCTCTATAGCCGATTGTATCTGTTGGTGAAACACTTTGCAATCGCTGGTGCTATGAGAGCCAGTGTTGTGCCATTTGCAATATTTCCTTTTTTCAATTCCTCGGCCGATGGGATGAGATGATTAGCCGGGAGTTGGATCTGCTTCTCCCGAAGTAGCAAGTCAAAAATTTTGTCGGCTTTTGTAATGTTGAAGTCGTAGTTCTCTTCTTTAGCCGAATTTTTGACCCATTGATAGGTGATGGTATTTTTGCCCTTGGCCTACTTGGTTGTTGCCACTTCAGCATCGGTATCGCTTGAATCACACTCTGAGGCGTAGGTGACGTGGCTGATTTTCTTGAAAGCCTTCTTGGCCTCCTGGAATTGTTGTTCATGCGCCGTAATCTTCTGAGACAAGTGGGCTAGGCTCTCAAAATCCTGAGACGAAAACCTCTCCCTGATGGGCGCTAGAAGACCTTGGAAGGCTAAATCGGCCAGTTGTGAATCAGATAGCACCAGGCTGTAGCATCGGTTTCTCATATCTCTAAATCTTTGGATGTAGTCCTAAACTGATTCGTTGTGTTTCTGCCTAATGCCTGTGAGATCTGAAAGCTTCATCTCATGGGTGTTGGAGTAGAAGTATCGATGAACTTGTTTCTCAAGATCGGCCTAGCTTTGTACTGAATTGTAAGGAAGAGAAGAGAACCATGCGAAAGCCGATCCTGATAGCGAGAGTGGAAATAACCTCACTCTGAGCACGTCCGTAGACAATGCCTCTCCACATTGGCTAAAAATTGGCTGACGTGTTCATATGTTGAAACGTTGTCTTGCCCAGAGAATTTTGAAAAATCTAGCACCTTGTACCGGTTCGGCAGAGGAATCTTCTCAAAGTACTCCGGATAGGGGTACTGGTACATGCTGCCAGAATCCTTTGGTTTGAGGCCGAACTGATCTAGCATTATGTCGGCTATCAGATCAGCCCAAGGCTTGTTCTGCTGCTATGCCTCTTGAGCTTGTTGGTGCTGTATCAGCTCATACTGATCATACTGAAATGGAGCTTGCCGATACTGCATCTGGGGTGAATGAGGCTGATAATATTGGCTGAAGTTGCCCCGTGGATATTGGCGTGGGAACTGAGGCATGGCAGGAGGCGGCTGAGGCATCACTGGATGTTGTTGTTCAGGGGGAAGTTGTGCACCAATCGGGTTTTGAGGGGAACCCAGTATGTGGTTGCCAATCGACGCTTTGTTGGTGAGGGATTGCCGATTGGCATTGAATATGGCCTCTACTTGCTCCCGGGATACTGTCGGGACTTTGTGGCCAGAATACTGAGGTTGCTGCCTGATCAAAACCTTGGGTGGCGGCCTTGTAGCCGATGATTGGACATTCGGCTGGATGGGGACCGACCCTGGGACAATCGGCTATCCTGGAGGAGGAATCGGCAGTCCTTGTGTTGACAGGGTCCTGTAACCAGGGAATCGGCCATCAGGGAGGAAAACTGGGCCCCTCGGTAGCTGCTTGGCTATTCTGGAGTCCACCACTATGCTGATCATGTTATTCAGAGTGTTGACCAATATCCCGGACTGGTTGATAAGAGCATGGTGGAAGGCCGAGTCGATTCTGTCCTACAGTGTGTGGAGCTCTGAGCCTTCTTCTTCCTGTTTGATCTCCTCCATCTTTTGTTTCCCTTTTTTTGTCCTTGCTGGGGCTCGGCTCGGGCTCGTCTTCTCTTGGGAACTTTAACTTGCATCTTTGGACGACAGTACCCAACCGAGTTTGGACAAAGGAGTGCCGATATTGATTCTTCAACTTATTCATCATCTCCTCAATTTTGGCCTTCTGTTCCGGAGTCAGCTTATCCAACGTGATCGGGATAATGTTCTCCTGATCAATATCCGAAGTCTTAATGTCGACCATTGTTCCTGATTCGAGTGCCGCAAGAGTCCCACCAGGCATGCCAAAAGCGTGTTGATGAGAAATTTTCCCACGCAGTGGCGTGAGAGATTTGCTTAGCTCTAGTGCAGGTCCAAATTGGATCGCCTTCGGTGTTTAGGGCGTGCCAGTTGGTTTGATCCTGTAACCAACAAGAAACAAAGAATAGATTATTAAATTATGATTAGATCCTACTCGATTAGTTATAGATATTCATAATACATAATTACTATTCCAAAGCATGTTTAGACTAAGTAATTGGGATAGATCGGTAGTATACCGAGACAGTATAAATCACTTATATCTAAAACGCATTAGAACAATAATTATATATATTTATAACTTAGCCGATGTCGTAGATCTAACGTGAATCGGCTAGTACTCCGATACAGTTTTATACCAAGATATTATTCTAAGCTAAATATACTAAACAAGGATCAATCGACTGTTAATATGACTTAACAGATTGATACAAGGCTTAGAAGATTTAACTAGAATAAGATCTTAATATAAAAGACGGCTTTAACACATCTAGCAGTAATAAAACATATAAGATGGCTAAAACAGGTAAGATCGGCTGAAACCCCGATACTATCTCTAATAGCAGTCATTGAGCCAAATAGATCTATATGATTCTAAGAGCGACTTAATAGATCAGACTGATGCAACATTAAGTACAAAACGAAGCATGAGATCTATATAGACTAATGAAAACCTTTCAAGATGGTGAATACGTCATATAATCCAAATCAACCCCAAAATCTAATCATGTCGGCTGTTATCTTTGAGGAGACGCCAGCCGATCGTGGATTAGATCTAGGCATTGAACCAGATTATATGACGTATATGATAAATTAAGCAATTCATGATAACGAGATCATAGTGTCATGACGATGGAAGCAGTAACCCCGATAGCACAAACAGCTTGTAACAAGGAATTACCTTGCTCGGAGATCGAAACCCGATGCAGCCCAATGCGAGGCAATAACTTGTCGAGATTGCAAGTAAAAGTAAAAGGTGGCGATGCACCGAGATTGTATTGGTTGTGTGTTATCAATTACATGGTCTCGGGTCATATTTATACCCGGATATACAATGAGTCTCTAATGGACATGATTTCTATTATAGATTGAATTATAAACATTCCTAAAACAAACCGACATTATCTATAAGGAAACTATACAAAATATCCTAATTTAAAAATACAATTGCCGTTGTAGGACGTTATCCGTAGATGACAATATCTTCGAAGCACTTGAAAAACCGAATCCAATGATTATCTTCACGCTTTCCTTCCGGGATTGGTCTCATCTACTCACCCAATCGGAATCGGTTGTATCGGCACCCTGTCCAACTCGGACTCAGCCGACTGGCTCCTTAGTCGATTCAGACTCAGCTGACGACTCTGTTTTCGAGAATCATGCGCTCCCTCGATTCCGCTTCAACCCTTACTTCAAACTCGGGAATTTGCTTACCAAATTTGGTCGTTAACACCAGTCGGACGTGTTGTTCCTCAGCTTCCCTCGCAAGACGAGCTTGTTCTTCTTCACTTGGAGCACCAGCCATAATAACTTCGAAGGAAAGTGGAGTGTAATCATTGGAGCCGTTGATGCTTTCGGTGTTGAAGTCATTGTAGCCATCATTCTAGTCAAAATTGTTGATGATCTCTGTGGTGCTACAGGAATCAAGCGGTTGGATCATCACGCCCTAGGGGTGGATAGCGAGCCGGCTCGGCTCGGCTCGGCTTAGCTCATTAGGATAACGAGCTGGCTCGGCTCGGCTTGTTATCCTAATGAGCTAGAAACCAAGCTTAGCTCGGCTCGTTTAAAAGCTCGAGCCGGCTCGTTAGGCTCGTGAGCCGGCTCGTTAGGCTCGTGAGCCGGCTCAACTAACCAGTGTACTACTACTACGCAGCACCACTTCAGCCATGCTCCAGCCAATGGCTATTGGAACATTTCAAGTACTGTACTAGACTATTAGAGAAGATGATGGAAATTAACCTTGTGCAAAATTATAAATTAACAAACTCTGCATAAACCTAATCCAATATTAGACATGCACATGCTGCATTGCTGCTATAGTTTGAAGTAGAAAAACTCCAAACTCTTTCTATAGTGATGACAAACATATGCATTGCATATTTGCATTCCCTTGAGATGAGAAACCAAAATACGGATACAGGCATATAGCAGGTATTTATCAACAGAAGTCCATAAAATGCACACATCTGCAAGCACATCATTTCAAAAGAACCGTATGTGCAATGCAATCCGATAATTGCAGCATAGTGAACTCCTTCACCAATTCACCATTCCATATAGGCATACAGCATACATTAGGTGATATGCTTACAGGAGGCATATGCATACAGACTTCCAACTTGAGCAAGTATCCACCCCTACTCACCATACAGATTACAGGCATATAGCATACACCATACAACCCAAAATAACAGTTATGCAGTTAGGCTAGCACTTTCAAACTCCAGTCTTCAGAACCTCAATTATACAGATCCTAGAGATTATCATACATCAAAGTCAGTTCAAAATGATAGACAACCTGAGGAACTTGCTCTTGCTGCACCTCTCGTTCTTCCTCCATCGCAGTCGCAGCCGGCAGAGGAAGAGGGAGGGGAGGGGAGAAGCGACGGCACCGACGGGGTGGCTATGGCGACTCGCGGCGCTGGCGGCTGACTCTGGTGGCTCGCTCTGGCGGCTGGCGCTGGCGTGTGCACGGGGTGGCGGTGTGGCTACGGCGGCGGGCCAGCGGCAGCTGATAGGCAGGGGCAGGGCAGGGCAGAGTTGCGTGGCGCGCGGTGGCTGAGTGCGGTTGCGCGGCGGTGGTGCTGATGGGATTTGGAATTTGGGACGAGAGAGACGATGCGGCGCGAGGGGAGGGGATGTCATGTCGAGCCGATGCGTCGTGCGGGTGTGTGCACGCAGCTAGGGTTAGGGTAGATGCGCAGCTCACAGGTGGTGCGGCGGATCAGCAACGGATACGGCCCAGTCCACTGTGTGGTGCGGTTGGGTGGCCCAGCCAGCCCACGTGCTTGGCTCATTTAGGCTCACGAGTGGCTCGCGAGCTAGCTCGAGCCAGCTCATTATCTCCAACGAGCTTCACAGCCAGCTCGGCTCGTTACGAAATTGAAATGAGCCGAGCCGAGCGAGCTAACGAGCCACGAGCTTCCTCTCCACCCCTATCACGCCCACCTTCTTGAGCCCTGGTCCAGACATGGCTAAAACATGCTCAGATCAAACCATAGTGGGTGAAACCGATCTAGATCCGAATGTTGCGACGAGGAGTGTGGGAAGTCGCATGATGATCTGAGGATAAGTCGTCATGGAGTTGGAGACGTCGTGTTGTTTAATTGGCAGTGATGACTCTCCTGAGTGGTTTGAAGCCACGCCGGAAGAGAATGCTTCTGAATAGATCTCGGCGATGTTTGAGAGATCGAACGGTGCCAAAGTGATGTGTCCTCTCTCTGACTAGTTCGAATCTGAGTCGAGGAGGGAGATCTTGCCAAAGTTATCGGTGATGATGTTGAAGTCACCGAATCGGTAGGCCTGTCTGGGAGGGAAGGCCAAGTCGTCGGCTCCTGATGTTTATCCCATCGCATTTATCGGTAGAAAACTTGAAACAACCCCTACCTAGCACGCCAACTGTCGATCCTACAAATCGGCAATAAGAAAAGGGGGTAGCACACGAGATCAAAAGTGGGCGAGTAAGGGAGAAGGTTTAAATAGGTTCAGGCCTTCTCGATGAGAAGTAATACCCTACTCTTGGTTTAGGGATTGAATCCGTCGAGTGTTATATTAATTTGACAATCGAGTTGTAGCTTGTTTCTATCTGTTGTTATGCCTTCGGAGGGCTTCCTGCCCACTTTATATAGGTTCGAGGGCAGGGTTAGAAAGAGGAAAACTCGGCGGGACATGGCATAAACTTCCTTATCTATTTACATAATCATATCCTACTAGGACTATTGGGCTATGCCCTAGGAAACAACGCAATACAATTCCCAAACCTTAATTTACATAACATGTGGACCCAGCCCATCTCCTATTACCGGACAGATAAGCTGATCGTGTGAGTATATGGTACCTGTATTATCCACATGTATGGATGCATATAATGAACTAGCACCTTTCTCTTCCCTATTTTTTAAATCCTCTATCATAAAATCTCTAATTTTGTTGGATATTTATTGAGAAATTTAAATAAGTAACAATAATATTTTAGTCTATGTGTTAGTTGTACTTACGTTTTATATTTTGGAATGGAGGGAGTATTATACTAGTAGTATGGAAAAGGGGTTAGGAAAAGATAATACGTACTTCTCGTTTCATACTACAAGAACTTTTGACTTTTTATTTAGTCTAACTTCTATAAGTTTTGTTTTGTTAAGTTTATAGAAAAATATAGTAACTCTTATCAGACCAAATTAATTTTATTACATCTAACATTGAATATATTTTATATTTTAGTAGTATGTTTGTTTGGTGTTAACACTATTTATTTGTTTTATAAACTTGATCAATCAAAGTTAAAGAAATTTAACTTAAAAAAAGTCAAAGTACCTATGGAGGACATAATATGGAGGAGTACTTACCTTGATATGAACTTTTCAAGATTTTTTATAAAGAATTAGTTCATTTTATTATAATTTCTCATAAAATTCATCATGTTCCAAAAAAGAGATTTTATTAGATTCGAATCTTATGGAATTCTTTTATATTTGGTCACTGAAACGAAGAATTTAGACTTAAGAACCATATGCAATTTATTTAAACTGGCTGTAAAGTAAAGGTCAAATCTCATAAACTTTTGGAACATAAGGCTCTTAAACACACATGAATTAGAAAAATATAGGATTCCCGTGTTTTAGCAAATTAATGTATGAATTGGAAAAACACAAGAAAGATACACAAATAACCGTTTAGATATAGCGCAGAAAAAACGCATGCATCAGGAGAGACATAGACCGAAGATTTTTTTTACAAGATGTTGAACCTCATGTTAAAATTCCTCAAAGATCCTCATGTTTTGAGCAACCCAAAGAAATTTCATAGAATTTTTTATTGGTAGCTATTCCTTGGATCCAAAGGACCGCATAGAAATTTTTTTATTAAGAAACCTTTGTTCCAAGAATATCTAATTTCTTGTTAATCCTGTTATGATAGCACCAGGCCTTCTTTCGGCTGAGGTGGGTCTAACAATCGTGCATTTACATACCGTAATTGTATAAAATTAAGACCATTTTATTTACAAATCGATCTATACCTTCTATACTTCTATATTCTTGTGATCCACCGGCCCATAAAACTTAAGATATAAATATATAACATATTATCATCCACTAACAATTAACATATCTATACCATTTATAATACACTTTAGCAACGATCAAATCTAACTTTTTTCTTTTACTCATTAATAATCCAACGGATGAAAGTCAGAGTTTACTTGTTTGTTTCATATTATTTTTTGTTTTTATTGTGTGCATGCATGCATATGCATAGATCTAATTGCGAGAGGTTATCCGAGATTTGCTTCTTTTTTCTGACTCGCACGCATGCAGGTTAGTCGAAATTTGCTATGCAGGTTAGTCGAAATTTGCTTTTTTTTCTTGTATGCATGTTTGGATTTAAAAAAGTGATCGATTATATTAACGTTAACACGGTACGTTATTATAATGCATCTTAAATCTTATACAACTACAAACATAACATATCATCTAACAGAATACACCATTACCTCACATCATTTTTATACTATTTTAAGTATATATCTATCCATTATTTTTATAATATGTAATAAATATTCATTAATTTATTTTGCAGCTAAACGTGGAACATCAATTAGTATTACTATTTGTCGGGTACTGGACCCTCACGTATTGAGCTCAAGCTCCGCCACAGATTGTTGATGCACTTCAGAAATAGAAAAAAAAAGGCTTCTATGAATATGCATGAAACTATTTGAATAGGTGACCATAATGACACTATTTTCTAGAGCTGCCCAGCCTTGTCTACCTCTCTTCACAATTTCTGTACTTTTCCATGATCTATCCAAACAAAAAAAATATGCAAGCATTTATAAATTTTTGCAACGTTTTTGTAACCTTCTATTTTGCACATGCACATACATTTTTCTATCCAAATCATATTTTATTATACTATATCATCATAAGGTTTAGAGCCATGTATATTGCCAAACTAGTATGGGTAGGGTTCATAAAAATTATCTTTTGTTGTCGTTAGTTCCATAATGTGTAGATTTTAAAATAGGACCTACTACTTAGCATGTGAGTGAACAAGAATGAGGAAAAAAAGTGAGAAAAAAATAAAATAATAATTTTATTCCTTATGACCTATCTATATGTATAAGAATAGTTCATCATATAAACTTCTATATAAACTACTCTTATAATGGTGAGCTAGGTCAACCACTTTGTCATACTTGTGGATGTCGTAAGTCGTTTAAAAGAGCCCTTAACAACAATGTTGGCTAATAAGAGTCCATACGACCAATAATAATTCATCAGACACAGCGACGGATCTAGAAATCTGCTAAACCTCGGACAAATCTAATGTAGTAAGATCCAATATAGATAATACGACTACATTGACAATAAGATCCAATATAGATAACACCTAATTATCCATTGATTAAAATGAAAAAACCAATATAACCGTATTTTATCGGATCATTAGACTCCTAACAATAAAATAAAATCAACATGACTTTCAAAAACAGTACTGAGTATTATGCTTTCCATAGGCCAGAAGCACGTGCAAGTGCCCAGCCTTGCCGGGCTGCAGATCCGCCGCTGACCAGACACCAGTTACTAACCGTCAACCATCTGATAATATAACTGTACAAAATACCTCATTTGGATGTCTCAATGTTATTTCTTGCTTTGATTATTACCAGACATTATAAGTTGAGATGATGGTTTCTAAGATAGTGTTTGTTTCTGATTAAGATGAAGATGAAATCCGCACACACAAAATGAAAAAGCTATTAACGTTATTTGATATTTTAAAGCAACTTAATAAACGTGCTAATGTAAATAATCAGAAATAAACGATGCCTAAAGGCTGTGGAAAATTATATACAAAATGCATTTACAAATTTAACATTAGTATAAGATTTTATTAAGATGTCGAAACTTTGGATACCTTGGAGTGTTTACACGAAAATGATCACATTTGGCATCAAATAGGTAGAGAGCTACGCGCGCTAGGGGAGATGGCAGTGGAGGCGGAGCAGATTATTGGAGAATCGAATCGACGATCCCTTTGTGCCATGGCACTCGATCTTTCCATCACATCAACTGTTGTAGTCTGCCAGAGTGCCAGGCCGTCTGGCCTCCTGTCAAAAGTCGCAGCTAGAATAGCTACTACTGGCAAGCTATCCCTTGGAACTAGGAGTAGTAGGGTCATCTCGCCTCTCCATGGCGTGCCACCTCCAGCCCTCGGCATTCGGAGCAGTAGCACTAGCTCGACGGACGACTTGCGAATAAATAGTATTATATATAAATTAATTATAAATTTATTAAAAAATAAACAGTATTGTCTCTTGTATAAAAGCTAGCTTTACACATGTTTCAAAATATTTAAATTAAATTTATAGTAAAATAAAGAGGGTGGAGAGAAAAATAAAGCCAACTTTAATTAACCTTAATTAACCTTGATTTATATTTTATGTGATGAAAAACATTGGTATGGTTCGTGATATTTTATGTGCGGTCAGATCGGCCAGGCATGACCGGTTAGACCGAAGGTATGCGCACAGTCAGACCGGCCGGTTCACGGTCTGACCGATAGGACTCTTGTCCGCTTTCGGATTTGGTTTATCTTTTCGGTTATAGACTGTTTCTTCGTGGGTTTGACTTCTAGATGGTTCTTATACGTATGGTTATTGTTGTTATCCTAATATGAGTCAAGTTTGGACAAACTTGTGATTGGAATATGGTTTCTTTGTCGTATATGTGCAGGTATCGCTTGAGGCCTCGAGATAATGTTGCCGGTGATGGGTCGGAGTCGACTTGGAAGAAGTGGACGTCCAGAGATCAAGAGATTACGCGGAATACTAAAAGGCTAGAGGATAATGCATGTGAAAGATGGAGAATTCATATGGTATACGAGAGAAATCATGTGCGTATGGAAAGAGGAGTCGAATTTAGAAGGGAGTTCGGATTCGGGAAGATGGATTGAGATAAGAAAAGAGATGAGTTGGAAGCTTGCAAGAGTGGGTTTTCTATGTTGATCAGGAGTCCTAATTCGTGAGGAATTCGTGGACCTACTTTGTGTATAAATAGAGAGGAAGGGTATGCCTCCTAGTAATCGATTTTGCAAGAAAGAAAGTTGAGAGAATAGCTAGGGTTTCGAGTTTGGTCGAAATTTTGGTGAGAAGTGCTGTTGTTGCACTCTGTAAACACTTTTAGATGCAATAAAGTCAAAATAGTTTGATATACTTCTTTGAGAGTTCATCTACCGGTGTTTTATGGGTCCCGACGGTCTGACCGCAGGTATGCGAGCGGTCTGACCGACGGGTTGCGGCGGGGGTCACCTTGGGGTTTTCTTTTGGTCATAAAAACATTTCCTTACTTTTACTACTTAATTGATTCTCTCGTATCACTCATTGTGTTTAATCCTTACCAAGGTCTTTATGTTGCCCTTTCTTATCCTACCTTTCTAATAACGCTTATATGGAGCTCAGGGTAGGGAATAAGAATTGCATACTTGCACAAATATTTTGTAAAGTCAAAAAGTAGATCCAAGAAGAATACAAGACATACAAACATGATCAAGTTTTGCACATATGTGTGGAAAGGGATATGCATACGGAAAGGTGAAAAAAATGGGATGATGACTTATTTTTTGTATGATCCTCCTCCTTGCACTTTATTTGGAGAACATGGCCACGACGGCTTCCTCTACTTCCGTCGCCACTGATGCCCCCTCGGCTTCTGCTGAGGGTTGATTTCCAGGTTGGTCAGTTTCCACCGGCTTAACCGTTGATTTCACGACAGTCGAGAACGGTTCGGTCCCCTCTCCCCGACCTGGACAGTTGGTTCCACCACCTCTGGTGGCTCTTGGGCATCGAGGTCGGCATCTTCCGCTGGCCTGTTAAATGCAACTTTTTGGGAAAAGAAGAAGAGAGGCAGGGATAGGGAATCATAGGCGGGCTCATCGCGCACCTGGTTGGCATCATGAACTCGAAGCTAATGTGCTTCGGCACCTTCTTTGAGGGGTCTCGACGCCCCAGGCTTCGAAGCTCTGCTCGATCCTAACAATGGCGACATGGACCACGTGTCGACTTCTCTCGATACTTCCTCGTTTGATGAGGCATCTAGTTTCCTCTTGGCGCCACGAGGAGTTGGGTTCCATGGCGCCGTCCTCGGGTCTGAAATCGACCGAGGGAATTGGATCTTTGGGACATTTCCCTTCGTCGCCACCACCTCAAGGATCGGCGGCAGCATCACATAAACAGACATCTCCTGCTGAGTGTCAGCACCTAGCAGGTGAGATGCCAAAAAAAGAGAAGGGAGAAAAAGAGAGAGGTTGGACTCACCTCTGGTCGTGGGTTTGAGAGGCTGTAGGCAAGCACCCCCCTCCCCGCGCTGAAGTCAGCCGAGCTGGAGAAGAACTTCCCTAGCCTACGCCACATACAATCAAGGGAGACTACGGCCTCCTGAGCCGGGTTTTGGCAGCCCGGATACTCGTAGGCTGGTGTCTCCCTATTCTTACAAGGCTACAAACCCTAGAGCGCAAAGTTATACGCCACCTTTGCCCAAGTCAAGCCCTGCTCCCTTAGGACCTCAACCTTGGCCATCAGCTCTTCCACTTGGTCCAGCTTAGCGCTGGGGCAGGGGACTGACCAGGTGGTTGCCGGGATCAGCTCCTGGTTGATCTCGGAAGAGATCGCCAGCCTAAGGTTCTCAACGTAGAACCACTCGGCGTGTCATCCCTTGTTGAAAGACGTTAGGTCGACAGGAATGTAGAGTCAGGACATCTTCTCACGGAATTGAATCTCGGGCCCGCCGACCACTCCACCGACTGTCCCCCGGAGGTAGAAGTAATAACGAAATAGATTGAAATGCGGGTCTATCCCAAGATAGGCCTCGCAGAGATGGATCAAAAGAGAAATTTGAATAATGGAATTGGGGTTGAGGTGGCAGAGGACGATGTCATAATAGTGGACCAAGCCTCGAACAAAGGGGTGGGTTGGAACTCCGAAGCCACGGAGGATGAAAGAAGAAAAAAACCACCAGCTCACCGGGACCGGGGGTGGGATTGTTCCCCCCGTGCTGGGCGCCATTGGGCGAGTTCCTGCAATGGGAGAACGCTGACCTACATCAGCTCCTCCAACATCTCCATCCCGGCGCGTCAGGGGATGAAATCCGAGCTCTGTTCAGTCCTGTAGTCACTCCCGATCGAGCCCTTTCCTCCCTTCTTTTACATTTTCTTGACGGGGGCCATAGGCTTCAGCAAGAACAAACGACGGCCCTAGTGGTAGCGCACCACACAACGACAGTGAAGTTGGCGTCCTTGGACGCTGGAGCGGTGAGGGGCCAAGAAGCAGATGCAAGGGTGCGGATGCGAAGAGTTTGTGAATTTTGAGCGAAAAGGGTGTAAAGGAGGAAGAAGGGAAAACGACGGGGCTTAAGAGGGGTCCATGATGGGCCTAACATCGCTATTTTCAGAAAGCATGCAGCGCCATTAACGGCGTGTGCGGGGAATCCGAGCCACCCTAGCCCATCCAGCTCCAGGGCTGCCACGACATCCCAGCGGTTGATCTAAGTCATTGATTACCCCGAGTGGTTAACGGCGCATGCATGATGCGTGTTATGCACCCCGTGAAACCGCCACCAGGCCTGCCACACCGCCCGAGCGACAAATCTCGACCGTTGGATCCGTGAGCCTTTGGGGATAAGTGGGAAACCTGACGTATGATCAGCCGTTACATGACCCCGGTCTTGACGGCCTTAATGGGACATGACTGGTGCACAGTTCAAACCGTCAGCGGCCCACGTGCATAGCATGTGTCCCGAGTCCAGGCAACTACCCGACGACCAACTCCTCGACATCTTCCTCCAACTATGCCGATTATCATCAGCCTCCGGGCTATGGCATCTCGGTCATCAGCATTCGGGCTATGGCCTCGAGCCAACCACCATCAGCCTCCAGGCTATGGCATCTCGGACATCAGCCTCCAGTCTATGGTCTCTGGCCGACCGCCATCAGCCTTCAGGTTATGGTGCGGCCGACCACCATCAGCCTCTGGGCTATGGCATCTCGGGCATCAGCCTCCGGGCTATGGCCTCTGGCCGACCCCCATCAGCCTTCGGGCTATGGCACGGCCGACTGCCATCAGCCTCCGAGCTATGACAACTCGGCCATCAACTTCTAGGCTGATGGCCTCAGGCCGATCCCCATCAGCCTCCGGGCTAAGGTACCTCGGCCATCGGCCTTTGGGCAATGTCCACTCGCCGACTGCTATCAGCCTCTGGGAAATGGCTCTCATAATCCCACCACATGCCACCAATTCGAAGACGATGTCCTGAAGATATATCGAGGGTGATGTTTTCAGACTTGACCCTAAGCCTGGATGTACCATCCAGCCCTAAGCTCGGGCGCTGCACGTGGTAGGTGCACCTAGGCGGTGCACCTGCCCGAGCACGCTTAGGATGTTACAAAGACTTTGCCCATGGTTCTGACCAGGAAGAACTTTGACCCTAGGCCTAGATGTCCCATCTGGCCCCAGGCTCGGGGGCTCCACCTGACAGGTGTACCTAGGTGGTGCAACTGGCGTAGCATGTTCAAAAAAGACCTCAAGAGCCGGCCGTGGGACCTGACTAGGAAGAACTCAAACCCTAAGGGCGAATATTCTATTCACCCCTAGGCTCGCGGGGCTGCTGTGGAGGGTATCACCCGGCGGTAGCTCATAGAACGGAGTTAAAATCAGCTAAAGTCAGATTGATAGTCCTCGGGAGAGGGTTAGAAGCCCGACCTCTTCATGGGGTTGGCCGCCTCGACCTCCCCTCTGTTCCGACTTCAGTGTTCTATCCCGACTTCGATTCATTAGCCTGACCCCAGATCTCCTCGGGAGGAATGCTTGCTTCGCAAGAATTGCAGAGGAGACAAGGAGGGGACAACCCGGCAGAAGACAACGTCACCCGACAAGACTGCGCGGAAGGTACCTGTGAAGGACGGATCCCAAGGCAAGATGGAGCACGAGATACCCACGGCACGCATGACCCAGGGGATATCTATGTACTTTTCAGATGATGTTTGTACTTGCTTTTTGGCCTTTAGTCTTAGCTTTCTTGGCCCAAGTCCTCTTGTAACTGCCCTCCTTGAGCTATAAAAGAGAGAGCAGGTCGCACGGGTGAGGGGGATCAATTCTTTGGAGGCCAGATCCAATCTCTAGAGCCTCAAGAATTCACACCATTGTACTTTGATTCATACACTACCCCAACAAAGAACACAGGACGTAGGCTTATTATCCTCCGGGAGGGCCGAACCTGTCTAAAATCCTTGGCTCGCATTGTCTCTAAGTCAACCATCGTATCCTTTCGGTAGATGCCCCAACCACTCTTTCGCCTCCTCGGGTAGCCCCCTTGGAGGACTGATCGACCACCCATCGACATAAGGCTTATGTGGAGCTCAGGGTAGGGAAAAGAACAAAGCATTACTTGCATCACATATATTGCAAAATCAAAGAGTGGATCCATGGAGAAAACAAGACATACAAACTTGATCAAGATGTGCATATTGTATGGATATGTGGTGGTAGGTGGCACTCTTATTCTTTTTTTGGCTCTCTCTTTTCTCTTTTTGCTTTTGTTTGGAGACAGACTATTTTTTTCAACATTAAGTCTTTGAGAACGAAGCACCTCCTTTTGTGAGTATTCATCTTTTCTCCTTTTTAGAACACTTGTAGAGACATTTGGTCATCTCTTTTTGTAAAGCTCTTTTTGATTATAATCGTATTTTTGCAAAACTTTTGGGAGAGGCATTTTCTTTGAAGTGTTTGTTTAGTGGATAGATGGCATGTTTTTGCTGACCTCCAGTGTAGAAGTCCAGCATATGTGGTGGGTGCGCGTGAATCTTGATCATGTAAGCATGAAAAGTATCTCACTAGGGTCAAACAATTTGATAAAATTTCAATGCAATGTCAAGAAGCTTATGTATAAGGTTTATCAATATGATCAATCATATGGCTTTGGTGGGAATAAGAATATCAACGACGAGCTAGCATTGTTATATCTTTTTTTCATAAAAGTTCCCAAGTACTCATGGTGCAGCACACATAGGGCTGATCTCATTGTGTACATGACAGGAAGCTTGCGAGATCTCCCCCACACTTGTTCTTGTACCTGCAGTGCTTATTTGACAATAAAAGGAAAAAAGTGAAAGCACAAAGGACTCAATCGGCTTGGAAACCAGGGAGTCATGATATTTAATTTTATTGAATAGAATGGGTAGGCACACTATAATGGAAATGAAGGGAAATGAAGTGAAATAAATCTAAAGCGCCTACAGAAATAATTGTTATATATATATATAGGATAAACATGAGTTCATGATGATGGGTTTGGGCTGGACAGGATCCAGCCCTGAAATCTTCGGGTAAGAAAGAGTTTGAAGTAGTTCTAGGAAAACATTTAAATGATAACCATTTACCTTAAAAGACATTACATCCTTTGTCCTGAAGTATGATTGCTCCATGCGATGAGGTGTCGACGATGGTGAACGGTCCTATCCATTTGCTTCAGAGTTTCCCATGGCTGGAGAGTTTCACCAGACTTGAATAGTAGTATTTTATCTCCTTCCTCGAAATCCTTTGCCTTGATCCACTTGTCATTCCATTCTTTTGTTCTTTCCCTTATATTCTGGCATGGTGGTAGTTGTTGTCCTTCCATTCCTTATGTTCTCTACAGACGCAACTATCTGTGTCATTTAGCTTTTCTTAAATCCATGTTCCACATCCGGATGGCCTAGTTTGCTCTATGCTCCAGCTCGACAAGTAGATGGCACGTCTTTCCATAGATGAGCTGGGAAAATGACATATCGATAGGTGTTTGTCCTATATGCCCAAATTGCATCAGGTAGATTGATCCTCCATGCCTTCCCCATTACTTGTATGGTCTTTTGCAGAATGTTATTGATTTGTTTGTTGAATAGCTCTGCTTGATCCCTTGTTGGGGTGACATGGAGTTGCAATGTTGTATGACATTGCTTCTACCCACTTGAACACATAGTTGACGGACACCAAGATGGTACCGTGTAACCATCTCCTTAGCAGGCCATCTGTACAGATTCTGTAAAGATATACCTCATCTGGCAAGTACAGATTGCTTTCGTAGATGAGCCTTTTTTTTGTTGTCCCTTGGTAGTGTATATCATGCCACCATACAGTTCACAATATTTGTATATCAAGGGTTGGAGCTTGTTTCCTTCAACAGCATGTTATCCCGTAGGAAGTCATTTGTCGACAGTTCCTACATGTTAGTAGTTTACATACATGACAAACAATATGCTACGGAATTTTCTACTCTTTTCATTTTTATTATTTTTTATTTTTTATATATTTATTGGAAATTTTATTTTTGCCAATTTTCTTATACTCAAATAAGGATGAATTAAAATTGCCTCAACATAAACACAAGAGGGTTTTGTACATCCTCTGTATGTTGTGCAACTTTGTTGTGTATCCAATGCCTTGGGTTATCTCCAGTTTGAATCAACTTAAAGACTTACCCGCTCAAATTTGAAGGTTTTCCTGCAAGGGTTAGTCCATATCTATACAGCCAAGATCTATACAAGCATTAGCTCTAAGTACCATGCTTAATTTAAATACCCTATGAATGGACTTCCAACATTCATTCAAACGAGAGCATGCACGAATATATAAAAGAAGCATGATCAAGTCATATTCAAAGGAAGATAAATATATGTGTATGAATGGTGAAGTTCAAGACCTGTCGACAGGGTTTTGTTTAAAGTCAAAAGCAGGACATTAATTTTTTTCCGTCAAAAGATACAAGAACTAACATGTCACGCCCGATTTTCGATCGGGATTAAAAATCATTTAATAATAAATTTTATAGAAATTATTAAAAGTGAAAGTAATTAAACCAAGTGAATTAATTAAGGAAATTAAATTTTCCTTTAAAAATTATGGCTGAAAATATTTTTGAAATATTCTCCATGCCTTAAAATACCCTCCGAAATTTTTCGTAAAATTTTGGAGCTCCAGAAATAACTTTAACCATACAATATTTAAGTAATTACTTAAATAAATTATTTAATTAGTGAATGATCTTTTATATTTTTATTAAATACTTCAAGTGTTCATATATTTTCGGATTTTCCAAATTATTTGAGCAATGGAGGTATTTATAAAAATACAAATATCATTTATCCAATTAAATAAAAAGACAAATAAAAATGCCTTTCCTTTTCCGGGCCGCTTTCGCCCATTCTCTAGGAAGTCTAATGTTTGTCCTCGGTTCGGCCCGGTCCGCCACCCGCTTCCTTGGCAAAGTCTATTTCCCGTCCTCGGCTCGCTTCTCTCCTCTCTCGTGGCGACATGTGGGTCGGGGCCCACATGTCGGCTTCTTTCCCTAATATCCGCCGCGCCTATCCCGCGCCCGAGTCGCCCACGCCGCGCGGTGCCCGGACACCTCCCACTCTCCCCGGCCATCCCGCCCACTCCTCGCACGTGTCGCGGCCGGCTCCTCACTCTCCCCACGCTCCCTCGCTTACGCACGCTCGAAACGCCGCAACGACCGGTTTCAAATTCCCGTGCCGTCCGCCCACGTCGCGCCGTCGTTCCCCTCTTCCCGGCCACGTCCGAGCCATCCCATCCCCTATAAAGCTTCCCCGTATCACAGCGCACCTCTTCCTTTCGCCATCGCGCTCTCTCGTGCTTCCCCGTGCTCCCGCGCCATAGGACCCTGCCGAAGCTCACTCCTGTCACCGTTCCGGCCGAACCGCTCGACGTCGCACCGTTCCAACACCACCACCAACTTCGTCGCTTTCGGGAACACGTTTCCCCGCACTTTTCCCCAATTCTTAGCTGCCGCATTTTGTCGTCACCGTTGTCCCTTCCATCTCCGGCCGCCGGTGAGAAATTCTCCTCTCCACCCCTTTTTTCCTCTCTTTCTCCCGTTCGGTGCCGCCCTAGCCTAGCCCCGGCTAGGTGCGTGTCGCGCGGGCCGTTTCACGTCGTGCGCCACAGCCTTTTGGTCCCGTGTCGCTGTCCTCATGCCGGGCCGGTCGAGTCGGCAAATCCCTCGGTCTTGGCCGGGTTTAGCCGACCGGTCGGACCGGGCCGTCCGGTCGGATCGGCATTGAGGCCGGCCCACTTTCCCCTCTCGAGCCGGCCCATCACCCCTCTTGGGCAAGCCTTCCCCCTTCGGCCCATTTCTCTTCCTCCCTTGAAAAAGTCTATTTCGCCTCCCTATGGGCCTCCCTTTCTCTTTTCTCCCTCTCTTCGGCCCAGACCAGTCCTTGGTCTATGTGAAGTCTAGATTGCCTCCCTTGACTCCCTCTTACTCCTTTTTCCCTTTGGACCGCAGCCCATAGGCATTCTCCATCTTTGAGTCCACTTCTCCTCCTTGGCTTAACCCCAAAAAGTCCAGTCCACCTCCCCTTCCCATTTGCGACCTTGCCTTCGTGGACTTGGTCCGCGGTGGGTCGTCCCTGCGTGCCGCGACTCGTGAGGCCCGCGTGTCGGCCCGACCATTTCCTGATGTCAGCGGATACCTTTTCCTTTGTAAAATTAAATAAATATTGCGCAATAAATTGAATTTAATTTCTAAAATTCAATTAAATGTCCTAAAAACTTCTAAAATTCATATCTAATCCATATGAACTCCAAATTGGGCCATTCAAATTGCAATATTTATCTAAAAGTGAGCTCTACATGTTTGTTTACTTTTCATGTATTGTTTATTTGATTTTTATTAGAGTTTTTCCTTGTTTTGCACGCAAACGTGTAGACTTCGTCGTTTCGGGAGTTCGCGCTCGCGAAGAAGAGAAGATCAGCTGAAGAAGCAAGGCAAGTCACATTCCTCCTTGACGATATTAATCCAAATTTATAAAATATTTATTGTTTACAAATAAAATTGCATGTTTTGCTAATTACACGGGGATCGGGACAACCTATCTGATCGCTTGTGCCATGTTTAATTGTTATCCATTCATTGTCACCCTGGGTGATTAAATTGACTAGCTTGCGTCACTTACGTGACCTTGCTATAAATGTTTATGCTTAGCCATGCTTAATTGCACTAGCTCACCTAATGGGAGAACTATACTACTAGCTGATAGTCACATGAAATGACGATCTCAGACTGGAGGTACCTTGGCAAAGGTTCTTGGTTAATTAAAATATGACTAAATGGTGGGTTGTGGGTGCATGGTTTTGCTTGTCGCACCCATGACAGTTAAGGACCGGTTCATGGGATGCCCTGGAAGACTTACCGTACTTACCACAAGCCAGCATGGGCAACGGCTGGACTTGTAGTGTAGCTTTTCCCTAGCCGACACATCCAGGCAAGGGTGGGCGTGATGGAGTTCGGATGGACCAGGCAAGGTCTATGCGGCTGCCGGGTTCACCAAGGCACCAGGGGGGCTGCCTACCTTGGACATAAAGGTAGGGACGAAACCTCAGTGTGATGTCGCTTGGTCAGGGGGAGTTATGCGAAGGGTCTTGTCACGATTTCCCCCTTGTAGTATCGTGGCGATACTTCGGGGCATGGCAACATGTGTAGAATCGTGTCTTGTGGGTACAATTGTACACCTCTGGCCAGAGTAAAACTATTCGAATAGTCGTGCCCGCGGTTATGGGCGATCTACCAGATTCACCATGATTAGTCCCACCTTAATAATTTGACTTAATGGAACTGGACTAGTTCAGGTGGTTTGGTTGGGCCTGTTCAACATGGAGATAACATTGTTCAGTGGAAGAATTAATCTTGATTAAATAATCAACTGTTTTACTGTTTTAAACTAGAAAGGTTTTACAACCGCATTTATGCAAAATAGCCCAAGCCACTCTTGTCTCCGCTTGCACGTCTGCATTTCTCCGTGTGGCTTGTTGAGTACGGTAGTTGTACTCAGCCTTGCCTTCCCCCTTTTCCCAGAAGTGTAGTGCTTCTGAGCTGAAGACGAAGGCTCAGACCCCTGTTGAGTTTGCCTGTGGAGTGGAGCTGAAGCCCCACTAGGATCGTTTTTTTCGCTGCTGCTACTTTCTTTCGAGTGTGAGGACTAAGTGCCTCTTCCGTAAGTATTTTACGCTTTGGATCTGTTTATTGATTTGTTATTTTGTGTACCCTGGCTGATTCCTGGACAGAGATTTAATACACAAAATAGTCTAGACATTTGGCTAAATTTCTGGGTGTGTCATAACATCATGTCTAAACCAAGGTGAAATTTTGGCATGAATGGAACTTGTTATGAGATATGTACCAACCTCTCCCCCACACTTAGATTTTTGTGTCGCAGGACACCAACAATCACATGTGTGGTGTTTGAGCCTCCTTCAGAACTTGTTCCATCACCAAAAAACACCGAGGTGCTACAGTTGATGTAGCTCCCATGTTATTGGGTATCACATGACCATCGTTCTTTTTAATCTTAATCTAAAATGGTTAGTGACCAAAGGTATCCAAGGGCAAACTTATCCAAAAAACATGTTCCTGCTTTTATTAATGGAGGGAAATGATAATCCAAGCTACCTCCCGGTAATGCTTTGTTTGTGGTCGAAAGCTCGGTCATGGGGACTATTTACGTCGTAGTCACCATTGGCAATGTAGTCCCTAGCTTCACCATCAAATGTTGATTTATCATTGAAATTGTAGTTGCAAGCTTAGTGCCACAAATACATCTACAACCAACCTTCTAAACATTTTTTCGGCAGGACCTAAATGTGGTTGAACGTGCCCGTGGCACAAAAGTGGCACTCCGAAGATACTTTAAGAAAACATGGTTCTTGAAGAAAGAAGCTTTCATGCTCGTCTAAATCACCCTTACTATCGAACTCCAGAGTCGACTCCTCTAACTCTTCCATGCCCAGGAGTTCTCCTCCTAAGAGATTTATCATGAAATATCATGGTCGATTCTCGATTGTTGTTAGGAACATCATACTATGGGCCCGAGGGAAGAAACTTAAACTCGATCAAGGGTAATGACGATCGTACGGTCTCATTCCCCTGAATCATCCTCTTCTTGGTCAGAAAGCTTTTCACCCTCAAACAGAATAGGATTGGGTGATGCAAACGGAGATACAAACATCACTTTCTCAATCGGGTTATGCTCGGAATGGGGCTTTGCCATTGGATTTTCTGAGCAACAGATAGGGCTGGTGTTGACGCCAAATCCGTACCGCCGCTGTCGTGCCAAAAGATGTATTGACATCAGATCACAAGCTGGCCTGGGAGATCTGCTTAGCTCCAGTGCAGGTTCTTAAATTGATAAAGTGCGGGCATGCCAGTCAGTTTGATCCTGCTACTGACAAGATGTACAAAACAACTAAACATAAAGCATATCGGCCGATAGGCCGATAAGCTGATGGAGCAATTCCAGTCGATGCCGATGTCAGCCAATGCAGTTAGGGTTTCAATCCATCGGCTGTGTCCTGAGCAAACATCTATATAAAGGCGATCGGTTGACGATAACGTGGTGATATAGTAATGTAATATAACATCAACCAATCTCATGATAAAATAGATGTTGATATGAAGGTTAAAGCATACATCAGCTGGAGGTCCGATGGCATAAAACTCATAGGATAAGCAACGAACGATAGACACTCTGTTGTCATCGGCTAAGACCAACTTCGTATGTAATCCTTGTAAGCCGATGCAACGTCCAGATAACTCATCGGCTGAAACCCCAATGAAACAATGATTGATGCTTACTGACTGGAATAAATCTAACTTGCAACCACAACCTCATAGGTCAGACCTAACCGATTTAGCATAAGATTGATGATTGCCTGATAGATTTAGACAAGCCAATATGACACCGATCAAAGTGGTTATGTGTTAAATTTAACCAAGATAGTAAAACCATCAAAGGAAAATTTAACACATCAGATAAGATCGGCTAACCCTCCGATGAAACATTAGCATGAGCTTAATGAGACTTAGATTATCAACAACAATCTAGTAGGTCGGACCTAACCGATGCAGCACGAGATTGTATATGATAATCTAATACTCAAGGAGTCGATAGATCTGTCTAATGTGATGGATATAACAAATCTATCTAAAGTAACATTATGTTTAAAGAAATATCAACTTGATCAGAATATCGGACCTAACTGAGAAAGTCCTAACTAAGTCGATGTGTCTATAAACAGTAATGGAACTTAAGATAGAGATGATATACCTGGGCCGGCAGGACATTGGACTTACCCTTCGTCGAAGACCGAAGCCAATGCAGCCCCGCGTCGGGTGCCAAGTTCCGCCCGATGATGAATAAAGTAGAAAAAGTAAAAGGTGGTGATGCGCCGAATTGTATTGATCGTGAGATTGATATTACATGAACCTCGGGCTTACATATTTATACCCATAGGCTAACAGAGATCCTAACAGATTACAATCCAAACTTTCCTAAAGATAAAAGGAAACAAACTGAGTCCTTGTCGGACACTAACACACTTTCCTAAAGATAAAATAGAAAGATAACAAACTCTTCCTAATTAATAGATACAAGCCGCATCCTCCCTGAACTCGGTTTCTTATGGATAAGATCTTCCCAAACCGAATCTAACGAGAATCCGACTGTTGGAGATGTTGATAACAAAAAAAACCCATCGGCTGATGTAGAACTCTAAGCCGATACCAACTTTGAGCCGATATGAACCTTGAGCCGATGAGGACCCCTATCGGCTGATATGAAACTCTAAGCCGATACTAGCTTTGAGCTGATATGAACACTGAGCCGATGAAACACTGGGGCTTACCAAATTTTGGTGTTAACAGCTGGCGGAAGCGATTTTCCCAATATTTTCATCGAGGCTCCCTTGAGAAGTACCTTTTTGGTGAAGTTTTTCTAGTGGGTAACCTATGAGAAGATCAAAATTGAGGTCATCGAAGATGTGGAAATCTAGGTGAACATCAGTTTCGTCTATGTTGACTGGCACTACCTTGCGATCCCACGACATTCAAAGATGTGTCCCGAGGGGCTCTTAAAGAGTTTGTCAGTTGGGGCTAGAGGCATGTCGCCCAAGAGAATGTCTGTGAGGAATTCAGACATGATACTAGCCTCGACAAAGGGATTGTGAAGGGCTTCTATGACAACCCCCTTTAAAGAACAAGGAATGGCTATGGAGGGCGAGATAATCCGAGTTGGTTCAGAAGAGCATCCACGTTCCTTCAACCATTCCGCCTTCAAGGTTTCCTTAAGAAAAGCTTTCTTGACAGGATCGTGAGAAGAAGGAGGTGCCATAGCTTCTTGTCTTGGAAGGAATTCGAGGTGTTTTGTGGTTTTCATACATATCATCCTCAAATAAAAAAAGAGAACTCTAAAGGTTGAATTTCTTCTTCCTCCGGTGTTTGTGGTTCGGGTGAGGGCCCAATGGTTGAATCTTCCGATACGGTCTTCGATTCAACAATTGAAGGCTCCTCAAAAGTATGCTCGATTATCAGGATGGTTTTGCTATGGCCAAAAGAGGTGTTCTCCAAGATACGATCCAAGAGTTCCCTTTCTTCTGTCATGGTTTTGTGTGCGAACAAACCTCCAGTGGAAATATCAAGATACGAAGCACATTCCTTGTTTAGACCCAAACAAAAATGTTGTAACAACACATGATCGGGTTTGGACAGGTCTGCGCCAGACTGAATTAACAGTGAGAACCTAGCCCAAGCTGCACCTAGGGCTTCCTTCTCGCTCTATCGAAAGCCAAGAATCTCCATCCGTAAAGAGACAACATGGGTTAACGAGAAGAAAGCAAGGCAAACCTGCTTTTTAATTCGTCCCATTCATCGTGCATTTTCCATACAGTATGGGTGTACCATTATTTCATCCCCTCTATAAGAGAGAAGGGAAACAACTTCCAATTAAGAGTTTCTTGTGTCATGCCTATGATTGTCAGGCATGAGCACAGTAGCTCGAACTCTTGTAGATGATGGTATCGGTTTTCACTATCCGCCCCAAGAAGGATTGCTCCCGAACCATGGCTATAAAGCCAGGACAAAGTTTTTTATAGCCAGATGAAAGAATTGATTTTGAAGAAAGAGCTAGCTCACAGTACTCGCCCTTGGGAGCAAAAAAGGTTTTGAATAGATAGATGCTCTATGGTAGATGAGAAGAGAAAGGAATAAACAAAAAGAAAAGATATGAGGATGAACGAAGTTTGAAGATGATACAACAACCATTCCCCGGTAACGACGCCAAAAATGCTAGTTGGTATTTGTTACGATCAAAGATAAATCCGCAAGCGCACGGATACCGCTGTAGCACTTCACCTTAGAGTATTTCAAGGGTATCGACTTACAGGGAATGTATGTGTGGAATCTAAGAACATGATTTATCCAAGGACAACAACTAAATGATAGACATAGGATAGAGATGATTCCTATGGATTAATTATCTTAATTAAGTTAAGGTACAACTCTATTAGTTGCTTCGGGCACCAGTTTTCCCCTGGTCTGCCAGGCTCAGTCCAGTCTATAGATCTATGATGTACCCGAACGTGGAGGAATATGAAGGACAGACAGAGCTATCACCACCGGCCGCCTACCTCACCTTCCATGGAGCACACAACAAATGAAGGTAACCTCTAAGCTAGACACCATGTCTATGTTATCATTTACTACTCTAGCCTCGGCCAAGAACTTCCTTCTTCATCCATAGTCTTAGGACTATAGCACTTAATATAAATACTAAGCGACAAACCCACAATGATGAGAAGCTATCTTACTTTAATAATAAAAGTAAATACCATAATAAAATCTTGAATACTTACTTTATTGAAGAAAGCATCCGCTTAGGTACAAGTTGAAGGAGAGAATGCTGACAACTCCGGCACTCCTCCGAGACTCCACTGGAGAGAGTGCCGACATCTCCGACACTCCTCTGGAACTCCCCCGAAAGAACTCATAGACCTGGGGCACTCCATTCGGAGCCAATCCTCACTCTCTTCCTATATTCTAACTCTATTAGAGAGTAGTCTAAATATCAAAGTGAGTTGTACTCCAGTTGAGTTGTGTGTGTTGAGAGTGTGAAGGTCTTCTCCTTTTCTAGCTCCTAATGACGGTGCTAATGATGATTGTAGGTCGGTAACCACCAGTAATCACCATGAGGAACGCAGGAGGGAGCGCCACGTGTAGGTTGGGGCCGAGGGGTGCCACCCTTGGTTCGGCCAAACCAAGATAATCGGCTTTCCCCACCAACTTTGCTCAGAGGATGATAGGTGGGCCCCTTGGTAGGAGCACGGTGGTTTGGTCCCACTTTTACTCAGTTTGAGCTGACTTGTGGGCCCATCAATTTGTGTGCTCGCATGTGAATCATCGGAGGTGTCTTTCTTTGCATGACGGGTGTGTTTTTTCCCATAATTCCCTACTTACACATATTTCACCCATACTTGTTGAAATGGTTAGTAATAAACCCTAGCACTACATGGGATATGTCACTTTTATGTATTATATGCAGGAATTGACGGCCAAAATTTGGTACTTAAGGACCGTCAACACTTGCCATCTTTCGTCACTTGTAGTTTTGCATCACAATGAAACCACGATGTATTACATCGTCTTCTTTGTCATCTTAATCAGCTCTTCATCAGACTAAATCCTTTGCTATATGCTCAATAAGTGCATTAGTCCCTTAATAGTTTATTATCAATTAACCAAAACCCATTAGGGGCATAGATGCTCTTTCAAGCCAGCTGTGCAAGCCTCAAATTCTGTAAAATCTCCCATAGGGGGCCCTTCGATCAACATCATTCAATCAAATTCTAGGGCACTTGATGCTGCGCCTCTCGCTTGAAGTTTGTCGATGAAGAAAAGGTCGATTGGGATTTTGCCAAAACCAATCTGCTGAGCACTGACTGATGGATGATAGAACTCATACGATAGTTGGGATGATCGGCCCATGGAGATTCCAGTTGGGAGGATGCAAGAAGTGATGGCCAATAGAAATACAGTCTTGCTTTCCTCTTCAGTGTTGATCAGATACGGCTTGAAGTGGAAGGGGATCTTGAACTCTGTGGCTTCATTATAGGCAAACTAAACTATGGCGATCTTTTTGAAGACATAGTAGAAACTCTTGAACCATTGGCAAATATTGGCGGCCAACATATTGGTGCCTGGAATAGCCGATAGAGCTTTCCTAAAGGACATGCATCAATGACGGGTAGGATTGGCATCTTTGGCATAGTCCGATCGGAAGAAGAGGGTGTTAAGATTGGGTCTAATGGTTGCCTTGGCAGTATACAGGTTTAACCCTAGTTGGAGAAACCACCAAGGGTCCCCGATGTGACCAACAGGTTGACCAGCTGATAACTTTGCATCCTTGATCACTACTACAGAAAACCCCATAGGTGTTGGTTGGGAATCTCTTATATGTACCACTTTCCCAACTAGTACCAATTTGGAGGCACCTACGTCTTGAAAAAAATAGCTGGCTTGGCTCAATTTGAGCCAATGCTTCAAAGGCATCAAGATCAAATTGAAAAATCCAAAAAAAAGAATTCAAGTTCACATTAGGGATTCAACAACTCCACTTAAAATATCACAGAATCAAACATCCATCAACAAGTTCACATGACAATCAAACATTCAACAACTATGGACCAGCCTAAAAACCAAATCAAATGCACCAATCACAATGGGAGGATGTGCCATCGCTTGTTGGGGAGGGGTTGTCGCTTCTCGCCTCCAAGATGGTCGAAGCTGGATTTGGTCGCCCCCGAGCCACCTGTTGAGGTGATCTTCTGGCCTATGTTGGGGTTGAGTCACTAGAGAGTGGCCGTCGCCACTCTTCGTGGACACAGGCCAAGGTCACATCCCTATCTTCACTAGAGGAGCACATCGAAGAGGGAGAGGGAGAGAAAGAGGGAGCAGCGCAGGAGAGGGAGAGGGAGAGGCATCATAGAGGAGTGGCATCAAAGAGGGAGAGGGAGCGGCGCCGAAGAGGAGCGGCACCAGAGAGGGAGAAAGAGCGACGTCGGAGAGAGAGAGGGAGAGGAAGAGGGAGTGGTGCCGAAGAGGGAGCAGCGCCGGAGAGGGAGAGGGAGAGAGAGAGGAGTGACGCAGGAGAGGGAGAGGGAGAGGGAGCGCATGAGAGAGAGTTGAGGATAAGAATATGAGTGGTCGATTCGGAGTCGTGCGAGTTAATAAGGTTTTTGCATGGCTTGGCTTGGCTCCTCAGATCGGTTTGTTCCCATAGGTGTTGGTTTTTTTAAAAAGGTACCTATAGTATAGGTGATGATTTTTATCTAGATCCAGCACCTATAATATAAATATAGTGCCAGTTTTATCTATATTTTTCGTCTATTGAGGTGGAAAAACATTAAATAGGTGTTGGTTTTAAATAACTTGGCACCTAGGAGCAAGTACCTATGAGGCGTTTCGTAGTAGTGGATGAAGCAGTTGACATGTGGCTCCTAATAGATATTTGCCCAGGGGAATTTACTTCATATTATTGAGGTATTCTGCCAGATATTGCATATTTGATGTTGGGCCTAGAGTTGATCCGCAGAAGACAAATCTATGTAACCAAAGGTTTAAAAAGGTTGTGTGTTCCTGATCATCGACTGGGCTAGAGTTCTTTGCATGCCGGTTGATATAGTTGGAGTAGCCACCAGCATTGTTGGTGTTGAGCTTTTGTTTGCACTTGATCTTTAAGCTTATTGGGTTGGCCGATGTAGTGATATCAAGACCTGTGGTTATGTCCATCAGGTTAGGGGTCATCGGACCATGAGCAAAGAGGAAGGCATTGAGGGCATTGGACCAAAAGTAGCAAGCCGCTGCCATGAGAGCTCGTTTTTTCCATTTCGGCTAAGGATAGGACGATGCAATGGTTGATGTCAAAATCGTTCGATTGATTATGCTTGGCAACAAGCATATGTCTATACCAAGTTTGCCAACCGGGAAGTTTTGAAGGTCAAGACCTAAAGTTATTGTTCCAATCACTAATGGCCATGCTAGAACGTTTGAATGGTTCGCTGCATTTCTGAGTTTATGAACTCTGTTGGATCTTCACTACCCATCAGCCCCAGGTAAAAGTAATTGGGGTTGTCAACAATAGGGATTATAACCTGGTTCTTTAGATTCTACAGTAAAAGGAATAGGAAAATGAAGAACACGAAGAACATAAGGGTAGTAGATTTAATTTAGAGAATGTAGAAGAGTAAATGGCAAAGATGGAGATTGAGAAGGGTTTACCTTAGGAACTACGCTCAAGAGGCCATTGATGCCGCAAGATGAAGTCCTCGGTGAAAGGTTTTTTGGCCCAGAGAAGTTCGTTGGAGTAGAAGAGAGCTCGCCGGTGCAAAGAACGAAGAGATGAGAAGATGATGTGACGGGCTTTGAAAGGGTGAAATGATGAGGACAACGACAAAGGGTTTTATAGGAAAGGAGTCAACAATGTGCCGAAGACTACGCCTAGTGGGTTGGGCCGATTAAAAAATTAATGGGTCGACTGAAGTTTGATGAGTGAAACAAGAATTTTGAAGCATATACCTATACTCCGAAATTTGGGGGCATGTGTTAATGATAAAATTTGATAAGTGTCGTTAGTCAGAACGGGTCAAGGACATAAATTGACACCGTGGTTCTAGCTGGGATAGTTGGAAAGTGTATCAGATACACTTGATTAGTTTTAGAGTTGTTTTTAAATTTGCTTTCCTAAGCTAGGCAAGTTTTAGTTTCCTTTTATGTGTAATGGATAAAATCCCGATCCGATCGAGTCGTGTTCGAAATGGATTCCGTAAGATCAAGGGTATAAATATGTACACCCAGAGTCTTCGTAATCTATTATCAACATATCAATATACAACTTTAGGCACATCGCCACCTTTAGTTCTCGTCGAGTCCTTAGTTTTCAAGTTGGGTTGCATCGGTTTCGATCTTCGGCAAGAAAGTAAGTTCTGTCAACTTCGCTTGTATTGAGCCAGTTAGTACTTTCTCGGTTAAGTCTGGTATTCTAATCAGGTTTTTACTAGAATTGATTATCTGATATATCGGTTCTCTCTTATATCTCTTTGCTTTCTTAGTTTGATTTAATATATCAATCACTTTATACAGAACCTATCGGCTCGTTTAGATCTATCGATATTTCCCTCAATCTTGTACTATCTTGGTTAAATTCGATTTACTAGATTTTGACTTGCTAGACATATTTCTTCAAGTTTGATAAGTTCTGTTTAAGGTTTTATTAGGGTTTTAGCCAATGTGTTGTCCTTTTGCTATCGTCTAAGTTACTACATCGTCTAATGTTTGAATCCATATAATTGCCTATTAAACCGATTTTTATTAGACTCAATCTTATACTGTCTCAATTAATAAAGAAAAAGTGATACACAATTATATGTTGTTTATTTCCAGCCGATGATAGTATAATCTCTGTTTTATTTTATATATGAGACCCATCGGTTACATATCCATTGGTTCGAACTTTATCAGCATTGGCTGGGCACACGATTTTATATTGGTCCCTTAGACAATCACCCTTTTGATCTAATCTTTTTATTTCTATTTTGTTAGTTATAGGATCAAACTAACTAGCATGCCATGAACCCCGTTTTTGAGTACCTGCACTAGAGTTAAACAGATCTCTCAAGCCTTCATGTGTTGGTGCATATTTTCTGGTAACAATGGGCCACCATTCTCCCTGTCGGTCGCTACCCTTCTCCCTACTCGTTGCTGACCGCCATCGTCGAGCTTCTACGCACTGCCGCCGCACGCCTCACCCAACGGCCGCCACCCTTCTCCCTGCCAGCCGCTGCTCACCACCCGCACTGGAAGCCTGGATGGAGATGGAAAGAAAGGGGAGAGAGGTGGAAGAAGATTGGTCTGCTGGCATGTTAGCAAAAACCGAGAGCAATACCACCTTGGGATCCAATGTGACCTGGTTTTGTAAAATTTGGGAAGCGTTATTGTCGACGGGCTATACCTGGCAACGGTATGTATAGAGTATGAGAAAAATTAAAACCAAGGTATACGTGAGATCGTATCTGGGAGACAAGGGACAAGGATTTATACTGGTTTGGGTCCTCAAGATGAATAATAACCCTACTCCAGTTTATATGTATATCTGAGGAAAAATATCACATGCATTACAATGGGGAAACAGACTAGCTAATCTGAGTCGCCGAATAGAACCTATCGAGTACAGCTCAGCAATATCTTATCGATGACTAGGGCTTCGGCTTCCTCCAGATTGTCTCTCTATATGGCTCTAGCTATGGCTTATGATTCGATGCTCTCCCTTCATGGGGGCCTTGTATTTATACTAGTAGTCGTTTTCTTCTCCAAGTAGAACTCGAAGAACCTGGATAAGAAATGAGCCGAGGAAACCTTGTCTTCTCTGAATATATCGATGAAGATAATTTCCTTTCTGACTCACTTTATTACCATATTTAAGGATACCTTCCTGTATAACATTAAGAATGCGATATTTTCGTATAGCAGACTCATGTATAGGAGGTATTGTCACACCTGGAAATTCACAAGTAATTTCCAAGTTAATTTGTGCATTAAACCCTCTTCCAGGTATCAGCCGAGGTACACAGGTCGACAATTTGAATATAATGTACCAAATAAAGTAATGCGATAAATACTTACAAAAGAGACACTTAGTCGTCACCACGAAGAAAAACTGCAGCGGATAAGAAAATTTAGCGAAGTTTCAACTCCACTCCCACAGGCAGCTCAACTAGGATCTAAATCAAAAGGTCTTCTCGTTCAGAATCCTTCTTCAACTAAGATTGATGATTATTGCAAGGTGAGTATATGGAAACTTCGCAAGCCACACAACAAATATGGAAGTGCACAGAGATACAAAGAATGACAATAATAGGGTTTTATTTGCAAAAGCAGCATTTAGCAAATATTTGAGAGTAGAAAACAGTAGAGTAATTAGTCATCAATATTAATCAACACTGAACAGCACTCCAATGCTGCACAGGCCCAACCAACTCTGAACAACCAATCCCAGTTGCTCAAACCTAATCTCCAGACTAGGAATTAACCATTTCAAGCCAGGAGCTAAAGAAATTATCATCATTTATCACATTAGTATTATTAATGAGTGAAGTGAGACCAATCACAAAAAAACATTGTTAGGCTCGCGATAACCATGGGCATGACTATTTGAATAGTTTTACTCTGGCTAGAGGTGTACAAATTTACCCATAAGACACGATTTCACACATGTTATCATACCCCGAAATACCACCATGGTACTGCAAAGGGGAAATCGTGACGACCCTTCACATAACACGTCTAACAGAATGACACCCACTAAGCATTTGGCTCTGGCAGGGGTGGCCAGTTACCTAACAGGGAGACTACTTAGTGTCCAAAAACTGTGGATTTAGTTGCCTGCCACCTGTGGACTTAGTTGTCTATCACGATAAAAACACAAGATACCGTGGTGTCTCCTGTTAAACATGTTATACTATAGATCCAGTTGTTGCCCATGCTGACTTGTGGCTAGTACGGTTAATGATTCACAACAATAGCTCGCGAATCGGTCCTTAATTGTTCATGAGCATGACCAACGCAAGCATATGGTCACAACCCAGCATTAGTCAAGTTTTAGTTCGAATATTATTAAAAAATCATGACCAATCATTGTGAGCTATTATTAATTAACCATCATTAATAATAAATGAGTCATTAGGTATTCCCATATAAAATGACTAGTGTTTCTAAGCATGACTAAGCAATTATAGCTAATCTATAGTTGAACCAATATATAAAGTCCAACTAGTCAAATTATAACCCAAGGTATCAAGGAATAAAGTAATCAATGCAAATTGGTCATAACAAAGGAAACGCTTCACACCACCCAATGACATTCAAAAAATAATGCACATTAGAAATACAACGAGAATTTAAATATAGGATCAATATGCTCAAAGGGATTGTTTGGGATCTGTGTGACTTACCTTGCAATAATCAGTCTTCAATTCGTCTTCAAGAACTTATCCAATGAACGAACAATCCTCTGAAACAATGAAAAACTAAATCTAGAACACAGAATGAGAAAAAAAACTAATAAAAACCAAATAAACAGTACAAATAAAGTTCATAAATAGATAAAGCTTGAATTTAGATGAATTATGGGACTTGAATGACCTCATTCCGAGTTAGCATGAATTAGTTATGAATTAATGAAGTTTTAATCAATTAAATCATGTAAAAAACACAAAATGATTTATTTTGTCATATTAATGAAGAGGATTATGACGTCAGCCCTAGGGAAGAGAAAGGTTGAGCCACCTACAAGTGGGACCCACTTGTCATAGAGACAAGCTATGGATCGGGTCTACCATGGACTCGGTGCACCGAGGGAGTCCACAGGTTCACGAGATTGGACGACTCAGACCTGTTTTGAAATAGATCGGATGGTTGAGATCGAATCCTGCTTAGGGTATTGGAGGCTGCCACGTGGACAGGACACACAGGCTCCACGCAAGCAAGAAGGGTGAGGTGGCGACTAACATGTTGATGACGCGGACACACCACGCGAGAGGATGACGAGGTGACTCCCAGCACTTGCGTGATGACGGACGATGAAGGGAGAGGCTAACGGCGAGCTTTGGGTGGCAAAGGCCCTCAGGTCGATGACGACGACCATGTTCTGGCGATCTTTGGCGGCAACGAATGGGTAGACAAGCTTCGGCCCACTGCTGCGGTCCTGACGGTGAAGACGGTGCGACTTGTGGAGGATTGAAACGGCTGTGAGGCACGGCTGAAGGCAGTGCAGATCGGCTTCACGTCGGCAATGTCCTTCCAATGGCTTTTCGGCGGAGAGGAGATGGTTGTCGAGCTCCGTCTCGGTGCTGCGATGCTAAGGGAGGTGACGGTGCTAACCGGCAATAGCAGAGTCGACAGCTAGGGGCGGCTGGAACGTCGCAGCGGCGGTGGAGAGAGAAAGCGGCCGCGGGGAACGACGGCTAGGGCACCGCGGCTCGGGAAAAAGAGTGTAAACGGAAGAGGAGACCAAGGGGGTGCTATTTATAGTCAAACGAAAGAGAGTCTGGGTCAGGAACGGATGGATTCGGCGGCGGAAAATTAGGGTTCATCCCGAGTTCGTCGGGATAAGAACGAGCCGAAATTCACAGGATTTTGCACGGTATTAAACAAGATTTCTTGGGGAAACATAGAGGAGATTGAGAGGAATCCATTGCCGCAACAAATTTTGGAAGAGGAGCAATGGGGAGGCCGGATTTGGTGGAGGCGCCTGTGCTACTGCGCACGGGCATGCGAGGGAGGCGACAGGAGGTTAGGGATGACACTGTAGCAAGGGGGACAAAAGTAAACTTCTGCTTTCTCTGTCCTGGGCCGATTTAAGGAGGGACACAAAGCAAACTTCGGAAGAGAAAGGCCCGGACTGAGAAGGATGGCAAACAGACTTCCAGAAGAGGAGACAGGCCGGACTGGAGAGAAAGAGGGAAAAGACAGACTTTCTGAAGAAAAGGTGGGCCGGACTGGAGAGTAGTAGGAATGGCAAATAGACTTCTCCGGTATTGGCCTAGATCTGGAGAAGATTTTTAATTTGATTTTTGATTTAATAAATACTAAAATATTGTTTCATTTATTTCAAAATATTTTTGATGCTCAAATAATTCCAAAAATCATGAAAATATTTGGACACTCAAAGTATTTAATAAAATTTTATCTAGCTCAATTTGACGATCAAATTTTTATAGATTTTTATTCAAACACTTCCTTTAATTATTAAATAATTTATAAAAATTTTTTCACAAATTTAGATGATTTTTAAGGTTTTACAGGTATGACTTAGCCGTAACCTAACAGTTATATTTGATATTCTAGTTCAGGGATGATTTTTAAACTCGACGACAAGACGAGGACCTGCAATGAACTTTTTCCTGAAGAATATCCTCTTGCATCACGCCTCCAGCCCATTTAAGCCCAACACTTCTCCTTCCCAACGGCGGCCCGTCTTTGCTCGACAAATTGGTGATGAATGCAGGTTCCGAGTCACCGCATATTAAGCGGGTGTGACTATGTTAATTTGCGAATGCTATGCATCGATGTTGTTCGCGTTTTCTCGTCATGGAGACCACCTTTCACCTAGGTTATGACTTAATTTTTAAATCGTTGGATCAACTAAATGGCATGTAAAATTATTGATAACAATTTTCTTTGCTGTACTTGATCTATATATACTACTAGTATTTAACTGCATAACAGATTAACAGTCCTATTTATTCAAAAGTGCATCCATTAGCGAAATGAGAATAGCTCAACTGGTTAGATTGATAGAACTAAGCCTATCCAAATCTAAGTTCTATTCTTCACACGGATGCTTGTATTTACGGCTAATTATTTTTTTAATGATTGGCGACGTACCTCTACAGTGACTTCGTATAAATTGTGCGGGTATTTATAGAGATGAGTGTGAGCATGATGTGAACATCTGCTATGTTTTTAAAAAGAAAAATATGCCTCTACTATTATATCAAAATGTGAACGTTTATTTTTTTCAAAATATATAGGACACAGTTGCACGCGTTTATATAAACACGCACGCACTGATCAATTTTATATGTACGAGCACATGCAGATTCGGTATACCCTACAAATAAAGTCGCTATGAACATATTCATAGCGATATATCATTTAAAAAATAATTAATCATAAATACAAGCATCAATATCAACTTAAAAAATTAAAACCGGTGAACAGGTACACTATGGGCCTGTTCGACTGGCTGCTGGCTGGTGGCTGGTGCTGATTTGTTATGAAAGAAGATTTTATTGATTGGCTGATGACTGATGCTGATTTGTTGTGAAAGAAAAACACCGCTGATTGGTTGGCTCCATAACAAATGTTTCATAAAAAGTAAGAGAGATAGTCAACACGAATAATTAAGCAGGCGCGTGTTGCTGTCCGGCAAAAAGGCCGTACAGTAGCAGGTTGGTATAGCAGCTTGCTGGCCGGCGGCCGTCCGTGAAGCAGCGGCGACGACGAGACGGCGATCGAGCGTGTTTACATATTAGGTGGTGGGCATGCAGACGGCCACGCCTCGCTCGCTCGCTCACTCACTCCTACCACCGCCTCCCGGCCAGATCCTTCCTGTGATAGCAACGTGCAATATACACAGCTGGATGCATGTATCATCGTGACCACGTTACGCACACGATACGCCATTTCATGCCATGCAATATGCGTGGTTAATTAACCTTCCAGTACTGGTCTAAGCACTGCTAATTCGGTTAATTGGAGAGTCAAATTAGACCCATTTTTCATTTGTTTCAGTTTTCTGGATAACTTTTTAATCTTTGCTTTTCAAAAAGGAAAAAAAACTAAAACAAATAGCCAACAAATAGTCAGCTTTTCGAGTTGGCTTATCGAGAAAATGAATGGAACGCTGAAAAGCTGGTTGAAATAAATTTTTATTGGCTTTTGATGTCTGAGAAGATAAAAATTTATTACAAAAGCTAATAGCAAAATCATCCGTCGAAGCTAGCTTTCGAAAGCTAGAAAATTGCAAGCTCAAACAAACACAACCTTAGTTAGTCGTGTAGGCAAAACTTCATTTATTTATATGCACGTGCGTACATTGATCGTGCCCGGTAAATCTGACAAATATTCAATGCTCTCCATATACAATAAAATGTTACTCCTTTGTTTTATATTTTAATGTTTTATATTTTAAAATGTTTTGATTTTTTAATCAAATTTAAAAAAGTTTGCTAAATTTATAAAGAAACATAGCAATTTTTATAATACCAAATTAATTTTATTAAATCAAATATTGTATATATTTTGATTGTGCATCTGTCTTGTGTTAAAAATATTAATATGTTTTTATAAATTTAATCAAACTTAAAAAATTACTGCATATTATAATATAAAACGGAGGAAGGGCTTTCGACCCTTCGTTATTGGTGGTTGATTCTACTGGCTACGTGGAATAACTATCGAGGATAATGTGTAATAATATTACTTATATAATATCGTATATATGATAGTAGCGGTAGAAAGAATATATTATGATTACATACTTTCTATATACATTCCGGTCATGTGCTTAAAAATGAATTTATTGAGCATGTGGTTAACTTTTTCATTAGCTCGTGCTATAATTTCTAACAATGGCTTAGGGAAGGAGGCACCGCTGAATTAGATGTGGTCTTGGGTTGGGTAGGTAGGAGGGGAAAAAGAGAGGCTTTATGAGCTTAAATGAGGCGGTAAGCAAAGAAAAGGTGGTAAGCAAAGAAAAGGCAACAAGACATTGCTGGTTATGTTGTCATCGAGTAGAGAAGTATGGAAACAAACAGGGGCGTATCCACAGGGTATATCGGGTAGACCCTGATATACCTTAGGACCCACACGTAAAGGATATAGTATATATATTTATTTGGTAAAAAATAAAAATGTATGAAAAGCGAATCGAATCCGAGCGTTGTCACCTCGGAACCGCATGGCACGCATGCCGTCGGCCGCCCTTGCCCCCCTCACCGGCCACCCGCACCCGACTCCCCGCGTCGGCCGCCGGCGGTGCCCCCTGTCCACCCCTGATCTGCAGTAGATGAAGGAAGAACAAGGAAGAGAGGAACAAGGAACAGCGAAGGAAAAAGAGACCGACGCATGTAATACTACTACTTCTGCAATTCTGCTTCTCTCTGCACAGTAGCTGCTAATATAATAGATGTGACACAACCAAGCACTAGTCCACTGCCCAGTGCCTGCATAACCACTGTTGTTCTGAACAAGAATCTGAATAACAATTAACAACTAAACCACGTGCTCCTCTGGTTAATTTATTAGTGCTTTTCTTTTGTTTTTAGTTCCTATTTTCTCACGCATTGCATTGTACTGCACGCCATCACTAAGAAACTTTTGTCACGTTGATATTTTTTGTTCAGAACAGTTTGATTATGAAGAGACAAGGAGACATTGTATCTCTTTTACAGAAACACGCTACAAAGAAGGTGGTGGCAGTTACTGCTTCAAACACTGACCCATCTCCAGTTGAAACTTTTGTACAAGAGCATAATCAAGAACAAGATGGAGTGGTCGTTAAAGAAATTGCAGATCATGTGCCCTCGCCTCCGCCATTGCCACCGGCTACATCACAACCATCGGTTATGACATCAATCGCCTTCCACATGATCTAGGTGAAAGGAAACCCATTGAAAGTTATCATGTTAATGATCAAGATGCAATTCAAAGAGCATATATTATTAAAGGTCCATTTAAACCTTTTGCACATGATTTCCCATCAAGAAAAGTTGGAGCTAGAGATCACCGATTCAATTTTGTATGGATGTATAATCATGAGTGGCTTGAATATAGTATCAACAAGGATTCTGGTTTTTGCTTTATATGCTACTTGTTCAAGAAGGGTACAAGTTCCAATACATTTATTGTTGATGGATGGAATAATTGGAATATAGGAAACAAAGCACTTCTTAAACATAGTGGTTCTATGGCACATAATGCATCTCAAGAGAGATATATTGGTTTTATAAACCCCAAGGTAGCAATTGATTATCACATTGAGAAGTGGACTGATGATCAAGGATCTTCGTCTTTACAAGAAAAGGTTAACATATTCACTTAGATGTATCAAGTTTCTTTTGCATCAAGGATTGGCATTCCGTGGACATGACGAAAGTGAAGACTCTAGCAATAGAGGAAACTTTATTGAACTTTTAAAGTTTCTTGCCGGAAACAGTAAAGAAGTGAATAAGTATGTCTTGAACAATGCTCCAGGTAATTGTACCTTAACTAGCCCAAACATACAAAAAAAAATTATTCATTGTTGTGCCATAGAAACTAGAAAAAAATAATTGAAGAACTTGGTGATGAGCCCTATGCAATTTTGGCTGATGAGTCTAGTGATATATCACATAAAGAACAATTAGCTCTTTGCTTGCGTTATGTTGATAAATTAGGAAGGTCGTGTGAGCATTTTATTGGGGTTGTTCATGTAGATGATACTAGCTCTCTATCACTTAAGGATGCAATTGAAGCTTTACTTGTTACTCATGGCTTGACTATGACTCAAATCCGTGGTAAGGGATATGATGGGGCTAGCAACATGAAAGGAGATATTAAAGGATTGGAAACATTGATAATGCGAGAATCTGCTTCTGCTTATTATATTCATTGTTTTGCTCATCAACTCCAATTGGTCCTTGTTGCTGGTCCCAAGGGAAATACTGATTGCAAGAGTTTTTTTGATCAAATATCTATGTTGTTAAATATTGTTGAAATTTCTTGTAAGCGTCATGACATCCTTAGAAATGCTAGACTTGAGAGTGTCAAGAAAGCACTTGATTGTGATGAAATTGAACCTGAAAGTGGATTACATCAATAGATGGGTTTGCCTAGGCCTAGAGATACTCGATGGGGACCTCATTACAAAATTGTATGTAACATTATTACTATGTATGAAGCTATCTATGATGTATTGGCTGATCTTGGAGATGATCATTCACATAAGGATGATTGGACCAAAATACATTTTGTGCTTGGAGCATTTGAGACCTTTGAATTTGTTTTCTTTGAACACTTAATGCATCTTATTCTTGGATACACAAATGAGTTATCTGAGTGTTTGCAAAGAAGGGAGCAAGATATTCTTAATGCAATATCACTTGATAATGTGGCAAAGAAAAGAATGCAAGAATTGGGATCTGATGGTTGGGATAATTTTCTTGAGAGGGTCACTTCATTTTGTGATAAACATGGTGTTGATGTTTCTATAATGGATGGTGAATATGTTCCTTATGGAAAATCAACAAGAAGAGCTTATGCCCGAAAGCAAACCAATGAGGACCACTTGAGAAGAGAAATATATATTGGTGTCATTGATCAAATAAGTCAAGAACTTGATAATCAGTTTGATGAGATTAATATGGAATTATTGTCTTGTATATTGGCCTTTAATCCTTCTAATTCATTTAATTCTTTTGATGCATAAAAGCTATGCAGACTAGCTAAGTTCTATCCAAATGAGTTCTCAAATTATAATTTGCTCAAACTTGAATTGCAGCTGCATAATTATATTGATGACATCAGACAGGATGATAGTTTCAAAGGTTTAGAAAATATTGTTAATCTTTCAATTAAGCTTGTTGAAACAAAAAGACAAAAGGTGTATGATATGGTCTATGAGCTTCTCAAATTGGTATTGTTTCTACCTGTGGCAACAGCAAGTGTTGAAAGGGCATTTTATGCAATGGTTTTATTGAAAACAAAATTACGAAATAAGATGGGAGATAGTCTTTTGAATGATTGTCCCGCTCACTTCTATTGAGCGGGATATTTTCTTTCAAGTTGATGAAGATGATATAATTAAGACATTATGTCCCTTCGAAAGCGTCGAATAAATTAGTCAAAAAAATAGCATTGTAAGTCTCTGGTACTCTTTTATGCATATATTTTCAATTAGTATGGTGTTTGAAATATTTACATTTTATTTAGTGGATCGTTTCTATTTAATCTAATAATTAAAACTTTATCATGTTACTTACTACATATATACCTAATCACGTTGTTAATTTTATAATTATTATCAAAATCTTGCGTTGAATTTTTTTGGGCGCTATACTCTAAGTTAAAATCATAGATTCGTAACTGGGAATGAGTAGACAGTGTCCCCTTAGCCGGTGTGGTGGATACACAAGCAAGTAGCCGCTACTTGATATAAGGTAGGATCAAGGATGACGTGTATTTATTACTTTTGAGATGAGGGAATCTGTGACATGAGAGTTAGCTGTGGAGGCTACGTAGGTCTTATTGGTGATAATGAAGTGGATGAAATGCGTTTGTAGAGTGAAAACAATGATCTTAGAGAGATGGGTGGTGTTGGGCCTGAGAGGGATTGAGGAATGAATGTTAGTAGCAGCACGAGCTAGGTCGAAGTGACCTAGATCATCCGAAAATGACTGGATTTTTTTTACCATTTGATTGAGATACTACCAGAAACTTGAAGTTTGCCTAGTGTCCAGACACTAAGCAAACCCTCTAAAACACTCGGCAAATGGTTTACCGAGTGTAGCACTTGGCAAAGCTCCCTCGGCAAAGTCGTGCTTGCCGAGTGCCAAATTGCGGGCACTCGGCAAAGGCTTTGCCTAGTGCCATGCACTAGACAAACAAGAAAATGTTTGCCGAGTGCCAGGCACAAGGCAAACAAAAAACTTTGCCGAGTGCCTGGCACTAGGCAAACAAAAAAATTTGCCTAGTGCCTGGCACTAGGCAAAGTTTTTTGTTTGCCTAGTGCTTGGCACTCGGCAAACATTTTCCTGTTTGCCTAGTGCAAAGCACTCGACAAACTTTTCTTCTGTGCCTAGTGCATACACTCGGCAAACCAATGGTAGCACTAGGCAAAAAATGGCAGCACTAGGCAAATCCCTTCTTTGCCTAGTGTTGCACTAGGCAAACCCCTCTTTGTCTAGTGCTACACTAGGCAAACATGCATCCAGAACCCCTTTTTATTAATTCTTTTCATCAATTATCACAAATACACAAATATCACAGGCATTTCACAAATCATCACAGGTATTCCATAATCATCATCATAGACATTCCACAAGCATCATCACAGGCATTCGACAATCGTCATCACAGGCATAACACAATATTCTTCACAGACACAACATATATATCACACGAAGCATCACATGACCACAATATGTCATCTCAATACCACAAGAACCATCACAGACAAATATATCACAACAATCATCCAGAACACTAATTTAACTCCAATGCGACAAGTTCACAACATCCAGAACCACAAAATCGAGTTAGGGTGCTTACATAGTTGGTGGTCTACTATGCTCCGGCGACAAATCCACATCCTGAGACCCAACATTCGATGCCGACGAGGTGTACTGCATAACAGAAAGAAGAATGAATGTGAAATAAAACTACAATATGTATAGTGTCTGGAAATTGCAATGTTCTCAGGTGACTCACATGAGTGCCCATAAGAGCTGGCGGCAGAGTGGCCATAACAATTGGTAGAGGAGGTCAGAACATCGTAGGTGGAGGCGGAGGCTGACCCATGTTCTGAGACAGAGTCTGCATGTATTGATAGAACTGCTGCATCTGGGCCTGTTACTGCCGCTGTACCTCCTGTTGCTGCCGCTGTACCTCCATTAGCTGGACCTGATGCGCCTGTAGAATCTCCTCGGTAGCCTCCTTTCTTCGTCTAGCTGGGCCTACATTATTAATTGCATCCAAATGATACAATGCAAATCAAACATTTGTAAAAATCAATGGATGACGAGTGAAACAGAAATAACCTGTAGTGCCGCCATCTGGGACTATGTAGGGGTCGGGCGTGACCGTATGCCCGGGCTTGACCCCGTGCTCCTAGCTCGAATCTCAACAAGAGTAGGAGTACTAGCCGTGTCGATCACGCTGTCGCCCATCCATAACCACCAGTGTTCCCTTCCCCCTCCCACCCTCATGACGATTTCACCATCAAGATCATGGGCGCTCGGATCGAACTCTGGCCCGTGGATCTCTCTTGCCATCGCTGAGTAATCGGTGAGGCGCTTGTGCACGCCTGGATTGTAGTACACCGAGGGCGGGTCGTCCGGGTTGTAGGAGACGTCGGACGTCGCCTTGCCATTGCGGGCCAGAGCATACGCCTGGAACGTGTTAATAGGCTGGCCACCATGTGCTTCCGACTGCGAAAACAACCAATATGATTAGAAATTATACAGAATATAGTGTTACAATAAAGAAATATATTCACATACATATTTCTGAGCATAGCGTCTAAGGCTCCTGTTGCCCTGATGGTGTGAGCCACCTTCCATCATCAAACGACGACCCCGGCACACGTGATGGTGGGCCTGCCAATCGGAGGAGCACCACCTATCCACCATGGCTGCCCAGAAGTCGTCTAGGCCCACGCACCAACCCGGAATAGCCTGCACATTATCAAGGAAATGACATTAAACAAAAAATTGAGTGTACTAAATCTTAGAAAAATTAGTCTGTTGGCTCTATATTTACCGCCAAGTATTGTTCCCGGGTCAAGGTCTCGGTCCTTGCTTCGGTTTTGCTGATCTTATGTCCTTCATCAGCCCAGTGTGATATGACAGCCTGGAGGCGTGCCTCATAATGCATGTCATTCACGTGGTCCTTTGCCACTTTCTCAGTCATGGCATCTGCACTGACCTGTGTATAGCTATCATCAAGTGCGTAGAAATCCTACATACAAACACAATTTGGAGGTAATTAGTTCAAGAATACACAATAATGAATATCGTGTGTTGAACGATGTAATGCGACGAAGACGTACCCACAGCTCGGCCTTGATCCGCTTCGCTCTGTTGGCGAAAACCCTGCCCAATAGATCATGGACATCAGGGGTGGACTTGTAGTGGGCCCATGTCCAGGCAGGCTCCAGTTTACCTGCATGATGCACCAAGCCAGGGAAGTGTTCCTTGCACAAAAGTCCGATGATGCCGTTGACGAGGCGTGTGTGATCACCTGGTCTGACCACCACCCAATTCCTGCCCAATTGATTAAGATAAATAATTAGTTTCCATAGTAATTTTCAATTAGAAGAAGTAATGGACACATGAAAATATTACTTACTTATCCCCATCGGGTCGAATCACCGGTCATTTGTGAAGAGGTGATCACTTGGGAGTTTCGAGGGACCTCTCAGCCAAACAATCGGCGGTCCACCACTTGCCGCTGCCTCCTCCCCTGCTGACTCGTCGTCCTCCGCCGTCGCCGCCTGCTCCTCCACCGCCGCCTCCGACTGCGACTCCTCCGTCTCCTGATTCGCCGCCTCCTCTGACTCCGACTCCTCCGTCTCCTGATCGTCCTCCTCCTGGGCCACCTCCTCCTCGTCCTCCTCGGCGGGTGGTGGTGACGGCTCTCGACGCCGCGATCGACCACCCTAACCACTGCTCGTGCCTCCACCCTGTCCACGACTCGTGCCTCCACTACCACTAGAGCCACTACCACCTCCTCGTCCTGCACACTTTTTGCCGACTTTGGATGCCATTACCCCGTAGAACGAACTCACCGTCTTCTTCAAACCACCACCCCCACCATATTTGTACAATCACCTGCAATAAAAGAGTAAACTGTCAACACGGGAGTGTCTTCAACGCTGACATCTTTTTGAAAGTTCTTGATGTCTCGCCTGAATGGGTGGTCAAGAGGGAGGAATTGTCAATGTTTGTCGAAAGAAGAATACTTTCCACCCTTCATCAACCAAAAGAACTCCAGAGATTCTTTGCATACCGGGCATGGAAATTTCCCGTGAACACACCAACCGCTGAATATCCCATAAGCCAGGAAGTCATGCAAATAGTAATGGTACCACACATGCATTTTGAAGTTTGTCTTCATGGCTCGGTCGTACGTTAATACCCCTTCACCCCAAGCACGGAACAACTCATCAATCAAAGGCTCCATGTATACACTCATATTATCCCCCGGGTGTCCAGGAATTATCAACGACAAAAAAATATTCTGTCGTTGAAAGACAACGCCGGGGGGGGGGGAGATTGAGGGGGATAACGAATATGGGCCAACAAGTGTATGGGAACGCCGCCATTCCGTAAGGATTGAACCCGTCTGTTGCCAGCGCAACACGTACAAGACGAGCCTCTTTTGTTTTCTCATGATAAATTGCATCAAACTTTGCCCATGCTTCTCCGTCGGCTGGATATCTTATCAGGATTGTACCGACGTCCATTTTTGTGCCATGTCATCTGCTTCGCGGTTTCCTCGTTCATGTAAAGCCGTTGGATCCTCGATATGAACAGAAGGTACCTAAGGATCTTCTGGTCGATTTGGAGCTGCCTCTTCTCACCATCACCAGAGTCTACCTCTACGTACCTAGAGGATTTACATTTCGGACAGTACTTCTCTTCTGCATATTCTTTCCTAAATAAGATGCATCCCTTCAGACAAGCATGTATCTGCTCATATGGCATCTTAAGTGCACGAAGGAGTTTTTGTGCGTCATACATGCTCTTAGGTAGAATGTGACCTTCCGGAAGCAAACCACATATTATTGACAAGATAGCATCGAAGTCGTCTCTACTCCAACTAAACTGGGACTTTAGGGCCATTAGGCGTGCAATGGCATCCATTTGAGAAACCTTGGTATGCCCGTGAAGGGGTTGTTGTGCCGCCTGCAACATCTGGTAATATGCCTTTGCGGTTTCCTCTGGCTCATCCTCCATACAGCCTTCTTCATAGTCATTTAAGATATCTCCTACCCCGGCATCCGAATCATATTCATCGATTCATTGTCTCACGACCTCCTCTCTCGCACGATGGCACTTACCATGTAAGGTCCACCAGGTATAGTTTGGCATAAATCCATTCTTGACAAGATGTTCACCCAATCGCTTCTTTGATTGTTGACACTTGTTTTGACAATCATTGCATGGACACCAAGTAGTAAGTTTTCCATTAAGCCTGGCAAAAGCCCCCTCGATGAAAGCATTGGTCTTGTTAATCCATTCAAGGGTCATCCCAGACACATTTGGACGGCCTGTGTACATCCACTCACGGTCATCCATCCTCTAACAAATCAGTGATTAATGTAAGAATTGTTTGCATCTACCGAGTGTCTATACTCTCTAATAGGTGAGGATAGGTCCTAATCCCACCCGAGGATGTGTAGACAAGGTTAGTTTTCATGCCCTACTCCGGCCCGAGTTAGAATTTCGGCAGCACCTCCCCGCTGTTCTCCAAATACACGTCCCGACAGGGAGATTGCGTATCCGGAGAACAACAAGGAGGTGCTGCCGAAACCCTGTCTCGGACTGGAGTAAGACATGAAAACTAAACCAGTCTACACATCCTTGAGCTGTCCAAAAAAGGTGGACAATTTGAAACAGATACGGTTTCAGATATGCAAAGATCTGCATATCTACTCTAATCGTATCTCTTTCGAACGGGAGACGCCTAACTATGTTACGTGATACACCTATATTACATATAATTAATGTAAATGTGGAAGATAAGTCCAGGGTCTCTCACCTAGGTGCCTTTGGTGCTAGACGGATGACGGCGTCGGTGAAGGCAGCGAGGAAGCCGTGTAGTAGAAGGAGGCGGTGACGAACTCGCAAGACACCCCCGGTATCGAAACGGACATGGCTGCACAAGTCGAGCTAAATGCAAAGATCTGTATTGAAGAAACATGATAATGTCAGTTAAAAATTTCGGCAGCACCTCCCCTGCACGGGAAGGTTTCAAAAACCTGCAACAAACAAGACGACACGATGGCCAACAACCATATACACATATAACAAGACATATATGAACCACATATACAAATTAGCTATAAACAATAAAATCACCATATATGCACTACATAAACTAGTGAATCTAGATTTGTGAGATATTTACGTCGAGCTCGTCCCTTTCCCTAGTCCCTTCTTTTCTTTTGCAATTCCCCTATTGATGCTCCTTACTTGTATTGTGTAGTAACTTTTTTCAGAAGCAAAAAAATATTACTAGTACATAAATATTATATCATTGTGTTCCAATGAAGCAAGAATGCACGATGCAATCAGGTACTGTTTTGGCAAGTCAGTGACTTGTTGCTGAATCAGTTCTATGACTAATATTTTTTTTGGTTGAACATCTGACTCGCATTAGAGGGAAACACCTACATTACTAGACTTAAAAAGAGAAGTCTTATTTTTGTTGTGCGCATTGCAGGAGTTCTTTTTATGGATTGACGTGATTTGCATGGATATCCTTAATGACTTTGTAAAGGAAAATTCCAAATTAGTTAACATTAGTTTGAAGATAAGCTTGTTAGATGATTGCTTTGTTGCTATAATGCCCTGCCTTTCTATCTTCAATTTTTTAACATCCCATTGGATAGTCATTTGATGAATTTATGTAATGTTTTTTTACTTTGCAAATTCACAATTTAGGTACAAGTTTGACGATGAACGAGTGACAGAAGAAGACATGAAGCAGAATCTCTCAAAGTTTGGAATAATTCCTACCAATTTTCTCGAGTGGCGACCGGCCGGGAGGGCGGCCGGTGGGTGGCGGCGGTGGCCGTGGCCGAGAGACCGCAGGGCACGCACGGGGGTGGCCCGGGCGCGCCGGCGGCGTGGGGTGCCGGTCGGGTGCTTCGGCCGGGGCAGCCGGGGAGAGGCCGAGGGGGGGGGCGGTTGCCGCGGGCGGGGACGGGCCGGCGACGCCGGCCGGTGGCGGCGTGCTCCGGTGCGGGATGGGGAGGACGGGGCAGCGGCGCCCGGCCGGAGCGGCGTGCGCCGCGCGCGGACGGTGGGCGGGGCGGCGTGGCGGCGCGGAACGGGGAGGCGGGGCCGAGCGGCGTCGGGCGGGAAGCCGGCGGCGGCGGAAGGAGCTCGGGGCTGTTCTTTTGAGCGCTATTTTTTGCGAAGCTAGTAGATGGCGCGCGGGCTGAAAACGGCTAAGTCCCATTGTTTGCCGAGTGCCAAGATCCGGCTCTCGGCAAACCTTGGATTTTTGCCTTTGCCGAGTGCCGGACTAAGAAGCACTTGGCAAAACTTTGACTTTTCTTTGCTGAGTGCCGGACCCAAGAGGCACTCGGCAAAATTTTTTTTATCATGTGGCTTTTTTCTTACGACTTTGCCGAGTGCCGGACATAGGAGGCACTCGGCAAAGAATTTCATTTTTTTCCCGCCCATAGCAGTTTTCTTCGCACTTCGATTTTTTTTCTTCCTGCTTTGCCGAGTGTAGGACCCAATAGGCACTCGGTAAAGATTTTATATTTGGCTGTGGCATTTTTTATTTGGACTTATTTTTTCATACGTATTTGCTGAGCGCCGGACCCCGGAGGCAGTCGGCAAAGATTCTTCGTAATTTATTTTTTTCCTTCCGTCTTTGCCAAGTGCCGATCCCAAGAGGCTCTCGGCAAAAAGGACTTGTCCCAGTGCCTCTCCACGTATGCACTCGGCAAAGGTTTGCTTTGCCTAGTGCTGCTCTTGTCAAAAACTTTACCAAGAGCTGCACTAGGCAAAGTGATTCCATACAATTTGAAAAAAAATTAAATTGATTCAGAAAAATCTCAAAACTTGGCATGGTGCCATGTATGTTATATATTGCGTCCACAAAAAGTTTTGGAGATAAATTTTAAATTCAACCGTCATTTTGGCTCTAGCTGTGGGAGATGAGTATGAACTCTATTCGGAGATGCATTTGTTTATAAGCGTCGTACGTGACAAAATATTCGAAACCTTCCAAATTTTTTCCACAGCCTCAATGTCTAATTTCATGATACTCTGACAAATCTCGTCATTTTCGGATTTTATTTGTTTTTCTAATAATTTAAAAACCGACAAAACTTTATTTGACTCACGGCCACAAACGTGCTTCGTGAATAAAATCTTTGAAATTACTTTACATTTCCTAGATATGACCTCAAAATGGACTCAATAACATGAGTATTATTTTTAACACATTTTAATCAATTATTCATATCACTTATAGTTCAACTAGTAAAGATATTGCTATAAATACAAAAAATTTAAATATAGCGAACAATTAAAAAATATACCAAAATTAAACATGTACAAATTCATGTCGTATATGGGAGGGAAAAACAAATTCATGTCGTATATGGGAGGGAAAAAAGTTTGTGGACAAAATCTTAAAATTTTACCGAGTGTCTAGGTTAAACACTAGGAAACTCTAGCCTTTGCCGAGTGTCTTTTGGAGGTCCTCGGCAATCATCGACTTTTTGCCGAGTGTCGGCTTTTGCCTACGGCATCACTAGGCAAAAATGAAAGTTTGCCTAATGCCTGTTGTTTGCCGAGTGTGACACTAGGCAAACATGGAATTTTGCCTAGTGCCTTTCTTTGCCGAGTGGCACTCGGCAAAACCCTTGTTTGTCTAGTGCCCGTGTTTATGCACTCGGCAAACTCCTCGGTACTAGGCAAACTTTAAGTTTTCAGTAGTGATATATATTAGATTTTTATGTCTTATTCATATATATCAAGTGGTGGTTAAATAGGGTTCCAAAGTGAATTGAATCCTCGGTCTATGTCGTAACATATTTATTTCTTGTATGAAAGAAAAGTCCGAGTATGCAAAAGTTTCCTCTCTATCTATATCGAACTGATGCTTGAGAGAGGTTTAGTGAATATAGTTTATCACTTAATAAAAACTTATGTACTATCTTTATTTGATCTTTCTTTACAATGAATGCTTTAATTTATTCATCAGACGGTTTAATTTATTCATCAAACGGAACACTGTCATTGTCAATTCATGCCAATTTCTCATCACTAAGAACATGTTTAGTTGGATGCATCTTGCCTCCACTGCATGAGAGATGTAACTTTTAGCTAGATTGTTTGATTGCCTGCATCTCGAACCAAGCCAAGACGAGCCCACTTAAGTGAGATTTTTCCCAAGGCTTGACCCTAAGGAAACGTCAATTTTTAGCTTCACCTGCAAGACAAGACCGAGTGGTTTAATTTAGATGTGGGTGCAACCCCTGCAGGAGTGATAAGGGATTATGTCATTTTTTCATTAAGATTAAGGAATTATCAAAAAGATAAATAAAAGTAAAAGATGGTAGTTGATAGAATAAATTAGTATAAAATTGGGTAGAATAGGAATAAACTAGTAAATAATAGGTATAAATAATAGATAGAGAATAAAATATTGTCTTAGGATCACATAACATCTTATATTTTAGACAAATTTAAAGGATATAATCTTTTACATCATGAAACGGATGAAGTATGCTTATACCGAGTGCTATGTGGGAGACGATCAGCACTAAAGATGACACCGTACTCTATCGTCACAGTTATGACGGACTGGCTCTCACGTGATGCTCTAGTTTCCTCTCACTCTAATATGAAAAAAAATTCGGTTTTACATAAATATACACTTTTAAAAAGATTAGTGGAAATATATCAATTTCACGAAGAGAAGATGCAGCGAGTTCGTATGAGTTCGTGACGTTCTCACGAGTTCACGCGGGAAGCGCATGATTTCGTGCGAGTTCGTATCTCTGTGGAGCGAAGTCGTGACGAGTTGACAAGTTCGTATCGCTGCGGAACGAACTCAAAGTAATTACCATCATTAGTAATTAGTTATTGAAATTAATCAACTCATTAATACGCTAACATGATTAATTAAGTTGGTTGAGGAGCCATCTCGCATGGCAGCCAAGCGAAGTGCATACATGATGCATGGATGCTTGCATGGCATGTCAGAGCAAGAGTTTGGCAGGGCAAGGTACGATGGCATTGTGAACTTGCGCGAGATATATTGCTTGAGAGGAGAGCGAGGTACAATTATTTTCAAACTTATATATTTCTATAAAATCGATAAAAGTAAGTATATTTTTATTTTTTTTCTCCAAATATATAGCTCCATATTCCTCGCATCATGAGCATAGCCATGGTTGCTCCATTCTCCATCGGAGTTGATCTAGGAGAGCTATACCGCTAGCCGGACGAACCGGAGTGAAGCGTCCAAAGCCGCTAGTTAGTGCTGCTCTTGATAGCAGTAACGGCTGGAGATCGAGAGAAAAGGGACGAGGAATTGAGGATGGGGTGCTAGGGATTAATTAAGGGATTAGGATTTTAGTGATTCCATTAATTTGAGCTAATATATCAATCTCAAATGGAAGCCTAAAACTATCATTAGTGATTGATATATATCTGTTATTAATCAATAACAGGTACTGCTGTATATATATATATATATATATATGTTTTATGATCAAAGTATAATAAAATACTAGATATTACCAAACAACCTATCTTATCTCTATGCATGTTATGCATGTTGAGGATAAATTTACTAAAAATTCTAAAACATAAATGTATGAAACTAGTTATTAAGTTCTTCACTATGGTTTGATAGTTTAACTCTTCGCTGCATTAAGAAAGTTGTTTTAGATATGCTGAAATTAATTAAAATTTGAGTAAAGGTGAGGTTTCACGCACTACAATCGTCATCCTCATCTCAATCGGACGGTAACCTTTATCTAGTCGGGTATGGCCTCCGTTAGAGAGCAAAGGTCACTGATGTGAGTAGTCATCTCTGTCGGGCAAAGGCCCGTCACTGATGTGTGTCATCTTTGTCGGGCCTGAAGAACAGCTCGTCACCGATATGTTTGACCCACAAGACCAGTCAAACAAGGGCCCACACTGAGGATACAATCTCAAACGGGCCACAGTTAAAGCCTGTCACAGATAACTAACGACTCAATAGGGCTTTAAATTATACCCGTCACGGATGATAACAGCTCAATCGATCTTTAATGTTAGCCCATCACGGATGACTGTCATCCTCATCGGGCTTCAGTTAAAGCCCATCACCGATGAGTTTTTCCCAGGAAAAAATATATTATTTTTTGGCTAGCCTCTGGCCTTTGCTAGCCATATATCTGAAATTTACATACATTCACATATATCTTATATTCATATACATCTGACATTCACACATCTATCCACAAACACATCTATTATTTACTTATTTCTGTTGAACATATTTGACAAAATTATAATTTACAAATCATTATCAAAATTGTTCTTTGTGGTCGATCGACTCTAATGCTTATTCTTTGTCGTCAATCAACTGTTTAAAGTGACACTAGGGCCGCCACCCTCAAGGAAAGCCATTAGCCCATCTGGAACCCTCAAAACGTGATATGCACCGTCCGACGAGATGACATGTCGGAAGATGAATCCGCAGAGTTGTTCAGCGAGGGCTAAGCAAACATGTGGCAATAACTGACATGTCAGAATATCTAATTTTTGCAAATGAAAGGATTGAATATGTGAAAAACGTAATATGTATTTAGAAACGTGTATTTACGGCTTAACAAATATGGTGAACCTCAAAATTCAAAATGTGCCAGTTGTGGTCTTCCAGAAAAAACCACATAAATTTCGTCATGTAGAAACCACTTATGCTCGTGCCTACTTCCTGACGTTGGCACCAACGGTGGCAGTAAACCCGGAATGTATTGGCACATGCAAAGTGTTGATGATTCTTATTATACTTCACAAGTGCCTTATTTAGGATATCAATGACGGATTGGAAAGATTGTTGTGGTTTTCTTAATCCATCAATGACGAAAATCTTACAGTCTTTTAAATGGATGGCAAGAAGGATCCAGTGATGGTTGCATACAAAGGGAGAGAGCAATTAACACCTTCAAGCACAAATGGTATGTACAACAAAAAATGTCACACTTACTCAAAGTTGTAGGGCAAAAGGATCGTATTCATGTCCTTAAGCTTGACAAAGGAGTTGTAGAGGTAGTCCAACACCCATTTTTGGGACCTTGGGCCGTCATCAATAACATTGGAATTGACAAGCCCTAGATCGACGAATCCTACTTTGTTATAGTTTGCTCTACATTCAAGCGTCTCCATTCTACATAAGGAAACAAGTTAGACACTCTGTGAGGATATCAACTTTGAAATAATAGCGAGGGGTTCAAGTATGCTTACAATGCTCATAGCTGAAATAGTGATGCGTCTAGGTCCCTCAGATTGTACAACTGAAATAGTTGCTTAAATTGGACCCAGATTATACCATCCTGGTGATGGAAGTCCTCGTCCCTATAAAAGACGGCGAACGTCTCTTTACCCTCCTTTGCCATCTGTAGATACCACTCTTCTACCCTTCTCATCTGAGTGCAATTTCCAACTATGTTGCAATATTCAGGGGTGGTCAAAGGAGCACCGAACTTGAACTTAGCTGGCTAAGGGGCCTTTGCAATATTGTGCACATCAGTGGTACTCTTCACCCCTGAACTTTCTTGCTCATACTTGTATGCCATGTCTTTCATTAACTCTTCCTTGGAAAATTGTTGCAATTTTCTTTTATTGATCGTGCGGTGGTAGTCCAAAATTGGTTTCTCCGGTGCTGGTGGCCTTGCCGTGCGAATGAAGTGGTCTTGTACTTCAACTGGCACGCACACAGATGGCTCCGACGCTGCTTTATTGCCCTTCTCTAGAGATGAGCGAGCAGGCCATTCAGGGCTAGACCCGCCAAAGTCGGTGTCATAGTGTAGCTCGATCGAGTCATCTTGTGGATCACCTAAGAGAGATGGAGGGGTTGGAACACCTAAGGGAGATGGAGGGGTTGACATCGGAGTTAATTTGATGTCAATGAGCTCCTTTGGCCATCGGATAAAGCTTCCTCGTGCAGCTCCTAGGGTTAGGACTTCGTCGTTTGATGGATGTTGCAGTGGCATATGGACCCATTCATCCTTCACTGTGTCCACTTGCACTTTTGCATATCCGACCATAAGTTGCAACCCGTGCACTCTTGTATCGGCGTTTGGCTTGAATGCTAGTCCATCGGCCGTCGGAACCATGAAAGAAGGCATCACCTTAACTCTTAGCACGCAGTTAGTCGGTTCCTGCGACATATGGTCATCGGCAGCTAGGACAGGTGTTGGATTTCCACCGCATTAGTTGATGCACAACTGCTTCCCCTTTGCGTTGGACTTTCTCGTTGCGGACCGATGGTGCACAATATGGTCTGCTGCTCGGCTAGGATCTGCTTCTAGATCCGTTTCGCAGCATAGTCTAGCTGCTCTTTAATTTCTGAGCTCAGTTCGGCTCGAACTGCTCCCGGATCCTCTCAACTAGGCATGTATCTCTTTCCGCCTTCTTCGTAACGGTCCACTTCTTATACTGTCCGATGTATTATGGAAGTCCATATTTCCAGGGAACATTAGTGCCAACGCCCTTTGTCCGTCCACGGTGTTCGTCGGTGCCCAACGCTTGCGTGAGGATGTCATCCTCGCGTCTATCGGAGCAGGCCTCTTGGGAGAACTGTCTCAAGCCAACCAACTCTTTCGCATTACAATTGAGATCGGTATAAATCGAGTGTGCGATATGTGTAAAGAAAATAAAGATAATAAGGTGAGACACTTACAGTATTTTTGTAAACTTGTTGATCCTGGGGACTTGGCAGAGTGAATGTCCCATCGGTGTTCTTCACGACCCTTGCCCTTGTCCAGCTTCTTGCACGTGGGTGCGGGATATCGGCAAATGGGGCCGATGCGTTCAATGCCTCTGCCGCCTCATCCTCTTTCTGCCGTTGTTCCTGTTTCCCCGCATATCCTCCACTGCCAAGCCGGTGCGGGTGCATGTAACGAGCCTGGAGTGCCCTATAAGCGTCGCTTCTGGCTCGGGATTCGGCAGTTGATTTCTTTTCGTAGAACTCCTCCCACACGGCTGGCGTGATGAAGGGATGTTTCTCAAATACCTTTGGGTAGCTGGTCTTGAGGACGTAGTCGGTGACCAGCTTGGACTTGAAGCTCTTCCAAGCATGTCCCATCGTCAAGAAAGCCGTTTGCTTTAGCCTGTCCTCGTCAGTTGCATGATATTCGAAGCTCTCCTTGAACTTCAGCCAAGCATTTTCCTTCTCCAAGTCCGACACCTCCTTGATATGATCATGCAAAATACGGAAGGTATGTCTCCCTATTATTTCGCAGATCGTCTTGAACTTCGTGGGCACATTCGGGGGAGCGGACGACACTCCTATGAGGTTCACCTCTGTTATGGTGTAACGTTCCTTTGAGATTTTATTAGGGCTTCTAAGGGTCCGTGTCCTTGTGGACCCACTAGTTGTCGCCGACATTGAAGAGCCATGCTGAGCCATCCTCTAAATACCTTACAAAATTACAAAATAAAGAAATTAACAGCATGAGTCATCGTTAACAGTATAATTTCTGCACGTGCTTAACACTAAATAATATCACAGAGAAAAATATAGAATCGGCAAATACTCGATATATATTATGAATGTGCACAATTCGATCAAGTATTTGCTACAATTGCATCTACATATTCCTCTGTTACATTATTTAGTGTTAAGGACATGCAGAAATCGAGTAAATCTAAATTTTTTTCCTTCTTCTTCTCCTTAGGTTTTTTCTCTATGTTTTTCTATATTGACATGTCATTACCATTTAGTGTTTAGCCGAGAGAGAGAGAAAGAAAGGACGATGCACCGAAAAAGAGAAATAGACGAGAATGAGGTGAGGTGAGGGAGATAATGTGGTGAGGTGACAGGAGAAGTCATATTCCATATATACATATATGCATAACAAATTCCTAATGTCCATTCACATTCAAAATTAATTAACATCAAAAATTAATTTTCAAACATAGAGGTATCAGTCCAATATATATATATATATATATTAAAAATTCAATATATCAAAAATTATATATTCAAAATGTAATATATCAAAATTCACGATCTCACAGTCCATAACCATATTCAAAATTCGCAGTCACACCATATATTAATAGACAGAGGTATCACATATATATACAAAACTCAATATTCAAACATAAATTTCACAGTCCATATAATTCAAAATTTCAATATATCGCAGTCCATATAATTATAAAATTCAATAGACTTTGAACAACCGAGGGTGAGAGGGGCGTCGGTGGGGCGTCGGCCGGGGGCAGTGGGGGAGCAACGACGTCGAGGGGCGAACAACGGGGAGAGGAGAGAGGAGAGAGAGAGAGGGACACCGGCCGGGAGAGGAATGGGACTAACCTGGCGACGGCGCTCGGTGGTGGCGGCGAGGAGGACGGCGCCGGGCTCAAAGACGGTCGGCGATGGCGAGGGGAGGACGCAAGGGACGGTGGCGGCACAAGGGTTATTCGAGGACTTAGAAATTTTTGCGATAGTGTAGATCTGAATCAACGCGCTCTTTTAATAAAATTCGAAGCAAATCCGTGATGGGTTTTAGATTAAGCCCGATTGAGATGAATCATCTCAATCGGGCTTAATCTAAAGCTCGTCACAGATAAAATTTAGTTTGGCGCGGGAGGTCAATGGGAAATTACTTCAGTGATGGGCTAAAACCGATGCCCGTCACTGATATTGTAATCGGTGACGGGCTTAGATACCTAGCCCGATCGCATAAGATCAACGTTGCAATCGGGATTGTACTAATGCCCGTCACACATGCTCTTATCGGTAACGGGCTTAGAGTTTTAAGCCCGATCGAATGAGCTCATCATCTCAATCGGGCTATAATTAATGCCTGTCACCGATGATAACATCGGTGACGGGCTTGGAATTTCACGCCCGATCGGATTTCATCATCATCTCTATCGGGCTTTCATTAATGACCGTCACTGATGCTTTCATTGGTGGCGGGCTAAGATATTAAGCTCGATTAGATTGATTTTTCAGAAGTATTTAACATATTGCAAATACTATCACTACAAATACTATTATTATAAACCAAGTTCATATAAAGTCTCTCTTTTAAACTAAGTTCATATAAATACTATGGTTCATATGAAGTCTCTCTTTTCAGCGAAGTTCATATAAATACTATTACTATAAACAAAGTTAATATGAAGTCTCTCTTTTAAACCAAGTTCATATAAATACTACGGTTCATATGAAGTCTCTCTTTTAAGCGAAGTTCATATAAATACTATTACTATAAACCAAGTTCATATGAAGTTTCTCTTTTAAACCAAGTTCATATCAAACTATGTTTTATATGAAGTCTCTCTTTAAGCGAAGTTCATATAAATACTATAACTATAAACCAAGTTCATATGAAGTCTCTCTTTTAAACCAAGTTCATATGAAGTCTCTCTTTTAAACCAAGTTCATATTCCAACTATGGTTCATATGAAGTCTCTCTTTTAAGTGAAGTTCATATAAATACTGTTACTATAAACAAAGTTCATATGAAGTCTCTCTTCTAAACTAAGTTCATATAAATACTATGGTTCATATGAAGTCTCTCTTTTAAGCGAAGTTCATATAAATACTATTAATATAAATATTTCAATGAATTTTTAGTCTAACATATTTTTATGAACTATAAATACTATACATAGCCAAGTTCCCTTTTAAACAGATATTTCTATTAGTTCAAAGACAATGGGACACCATCAAAAATTACTTCATTATAGTGAGCCCAAATAGACCAAGCCGCCAATATGAATATTTCTCGAAAGATTTTGGAGTTGAAATCACGTCGGGCTTTGACTTTCTTATGTTCTTGTGCGCTTCAAGAATAATCCGCAGGAGTAGATGCTTTCTTGAGTTTGATCCTGTTTTCTATACCCGCTTCCATCCATAACTATAAGCATGATGGGAGAAGAGGCCTCTACCCTGATCCACGCCTGGTCGGGAGTCATTGCACTTGAAGCCCTATGATCTTCTCACCGTTCATCTTCTTTTCCTTTTATCGCATCCATCTTTGTCACCCTTGTGATAGTCTCCTTCCATGCTACGCCAAATGCTTAGGATATCTCCGTCGAAGATGGTGTAAAGCTCGTATGCATTAATAGGTAAAAATACGTAAACTGTCAAAGCTTTCTACCACATGGTTGCTTGATTACATGATGTTCCATTGCTCCTCGGTACAAATACTTGTACTACCTTGCAAGAAGTATAGAAATGGCGAGTGAAAAATGGCTCATCCTCTCTTAGCTGGTAATGAAGATTTCATCGACCGCGACTCGCTCGAGTGTGGCATTTGTTTTCTGTCATTTAAAGCTTGAGTTTACATGGTAATCCTAGACATTGCACCCCATCATTTTGAATAAGGCGAGACCAAGGTTGTCGAAGAAGGCGTTAGGGCCCCTTCACAGACCAGCAGCGGGATGCGGTGCAGTTGTCGACGAGACGACCAAGATGACCTACTCCATTGACCGCGACTCGCTGGAGTGTGGAATTTTCTTCATGTATTTTGAAGCTCGAGTTTACATGATACTCCTAGACATGGATCGTACTAACGCACGCGTCCACTACTCGTCACCACCACCTCCATAACAAACGGCTGTATGCATGCATTACAAAAAGACATGACTGAACTGACTTATTATTTTGGAACAAGAGATAGTCCCACGGCTTTGAGGGAAACTCTTCAAAGCTTGCAAACTCAAACCATGTCTCGTGACTCTAAACATTATCGAGGTTACATGGACTTTCAAATACTGTATTTCAAAGTCCATCTAACCTTGACAATGCTTAGAACCGCAAAGGCATGATTTGAGTTTGCAAGCTTTGAAGAGTTTCCCCTCAAAGCCAGGGGGACCACCTCTTGTTCCAAAATTACAAGTCAGTTTAGTCATGTCTTTTTGTAATGCATGCATACAACTGTTTGTTATGGAGGTGGTGGTGACGAGTAGTGGACGCGTGCGTTAGTATGATCCATGTCTAGGAGTACTATGTAAACTCGAGCTTCAAAAGACATGAAGAAAATTCACACTCCAGCGAGTCACGGTCAATGGAGTAGGTCATCTTGGTCGTCTCGTCGGCAACTGCACCGCATCTCGCTGCTACTCCGTGAAGGGGCCCTGACACCTTCTTTGTCGAGACCTCGGTCTTGCCTTATTCAAAATGACGTGATGTAATGTCTACGATTACCATGTAAACTTGAGCTTCAAATGACAGAAAGCAAACGCCACACTCGAGCGAGTCACAGTTGATAGAATCTTTATTGCCAGCTAAGACAGGATGAGCCATTTTTTACTCGTCATTTCTATACTAGTATTCAAAGCAGCTTCTTGCAAAGGACTACAAGTCTTTGTACCGAGTAACAATGAAATATCAAGTATTCAAGAAAATATGCGGTAGAAAGCTTTGAAAGTTTACGTATTTTTTACCTGTTAATGCAAACGAGCTTTACAGCATCTTCGATGAGATGTCCTGAGTATTTAGGGTAACATGAAAGAAGGAGACTATCATAAGGGCGACGAAGATGGCGGCGAGAATATGGATAGAAGCTGGAGGGTGATAAGATCATAGGGCTACAAGGGCACTGACTATTATTTTTCAAATTTTCTTGGAAAAAAGACAAAAATTCACCCCCCTCAACCTCCCATCTGTGGGATAACCAGCAGAATAAGTGAAGGGGGTATTTATAGACCGAGAAGCCCATCAAGTTATCTTTGTCGGGCCAATGTTCAAGCCCGTCACCAATAAGCCATAATATTGGGCTGTAAGTGTTATCTCAATCGGGCTACAGTTTTGGACCCGTCATTGATGGTACACATCGGTGACGGGCGTTTATGTATGCCCGACAAAGATAACATTGATCATCTTTGTCGGGCATTTTATTGTGCCCGTCACCGATAATTGTAATCCGTTACGTGCTATAGTTTTATGAACATATAACATGTCTGTGCATGTATATCTCTGTTGGCATCTTTTTAGGCCCGTTTAAGATGACTTTGTTGTGACGATCCACAAACTCAGGTATGTGATGACCCGTTATAGAGGAGAGGTTCTGTACTAGTGACTAAACATTTAGCTACGGGCCATAATATCTACAGTACCATAAAGAATATCTGAAATTTACTCTATATATAATTTCTACCGGTTCTGATCAAACTTTGATCCGTGGCGACGAGAGCTAACCTTTAATGGTCTCATAAATCAATAATCACGTACGTACCTACCCTCTTTATATCTTTATCTTCTATAGAAACACCGAGTCGATCATGCATTGGTAAAAGGTAATTTATATACCTTCTGTAATTACAAGCAAAAAACCTTACCATGTAATATATCACACTATCATCCACTAACAATAATTAATTATAATATCACATCCACTACCAATAATTGCATACAAAGCTTATGCAAGCATGCAATATCATTCTCAATTTATTTAATTAAATTCTACGAATAAACATGTAAACATATGGAATCATCAACCACTACGTAACCACTACATAGTGGCCGACCCTATAAGTACTGGTTTGCCTAAAACCAACACATGTGAGTCGTTTTCCGCCTATTGAAGCCATTTAGGTGGCATAAAATTAAAAACTAACATCAAAACAAAATTAGTATTGATGTCAATTCTCCTTAATAATCGGCACCCTCCTAATGGTCCTCAATTCTCAATACGTACAAGAGAATTGCTAAGAACCAACATAGATGCTGGTTTTTAATTTAAAGGACATCCATGGTATATCTGACAACGTATGTTGCGTCACACGGTTACTTACAATAAGTCAAGGGAGTTCATAACCTCGGTGACGAGTTTCCGATCCTAAACCCTATATTCATATAATTTATATGAATATATAGATCCATCATTCATATAATCTATATGAACATATAGATCCATCATCATCTTTAGTTGTAAAGAATTGAAGCGCTAGGTTGATCACACACGTACTCATGATGCACGTTTCACCTGTCTTATATCGCACGCACAACATGTACACAAAAAGAAGCTGGATGCGATCACGTGAAGAAAGATGGAACCCATATTATTGATTTGAGGGGGCCATGCTGCATCTGCCTTCTTTTCCTGTGGTGTGCATATATGCCGCCCCAGAAAGAGACAATCCATGGATGTTACATGCTCCATTGCCGGAGCCCGGTATGGGTCGATCGGAAACGTCCGTCTGGTGGTCGTCGTCGTCAACCACCGCCGTCGCCGGGGCCTACTTCTCATCCTCGGAGATCACAGATAACGATCGCACTAGCGGAAATTTGTTGTTTGCCTAGTACTGAGGAGTTTGTCGAGTACATAACCTCGGACACTAGGCAAACAAGGTGTTTGTCGAGTGTCACTCGGCAAAGGTTGGCACTACGCAAACTTCCTTGTTTGCCTAGTGTGACACTCGACAAAAGTGAGGCACTAGGCAAACTTTTATTTTTGCCTAATGCTGCCCTAGGCAAATCTAGGCACTCGACAAAAATTAAAGTTTACCGAGTGCCGCTTGGCGGCATTTGGCAAACTTCGTTGTTTGTCAAGTGCCTTCCCAAGGTACTTGGCAAAGGTTAGAGTTTGCATAGTGCTTCGCCGAGACACTCGGTAAAATTTTAAGATTTTGTTTCATAACACCCTCTAAACTTTTTTTCCTCCCATATACAACATGAATTACTACATGTTAAAATTTGATGTATTTTTTTAATTGTTCGCTATATTTAAATAATTTTTATATTTATAGGAATTTCTTTACTAGTGTCACATTTGAACTATAAGTGATTTGAATAATTGAATAAAATGTGTTAAAATGATGTTCATGTTATTGAGTCCATTTTGAGGTCATAACTAGAAAATGAAAAGTAATTTTAAAGATCTTATTTAGTAAAACCGTGAGTCAAATAAAGTTCGGTCGGTTTTTAAATTATTAAAAAACAAATAAAGTATAAAAATCACGAGATTTGTCAGAGTATCATGAAATCGAACATTGAGGTTGTGCTAAAAAATTGAAAAGGTTTCGAACATTTTGTCACGTACGACACTAATAAACCGAATTATCTCGAATATGAATATTAGAGTTTATACTGATATCACAAATTTAGAGCCATAATGATGGTTGAATTTATAATTTGGCTCCAAATACAAATATTAGAGTTTATACTGATATCACAAATTTAGAGCCATAATGACGGTTGAATTTATAATTTGGCTCCAAAACTTTTTATGGACGTAATATATAACATACATGACACCATGCCAAATTTTGAGATTTTTCATCAAATTAAAATTTTTAATTATTTTTGCATTTAGTAGAGAATTACTTTGCCTAGTGCAAGCACTCGGCGAAAAGTTTGCCGAGTGCTGCACTAGGCAAAGTAATTCCCTACTAAATAAAAAAATAATTAAAAATTTTTAAATTGATGCAAAAAATCTCAAAACTTGGCACGGTCCAAAAAAATTTCACCCGCCCCGCTAGCTAGCTCATACACTAACACACACTGCACGCGTGCGCGCCTGTCGCCGCCGTCCTCCCCTCCGCCGTCCTCGGCCGCTGTCCTCGGCCGGCTTCCCCGGGAAGGGTGGGACGTGACAGAGTGGTATCAGAGCTGACCCTCTTGGTTTCACGGGCGCGTGGCGGGTCAGTTGCGCGGGCATGATGCGCATGGCGCGTGGGCCCTGAGGGGACACGGCATGGCACATGCGCCGGCACTGGATGCACGGACATGGCCAAGAGGGGAGGTTCCTGGCCTGGGGTTGACCGACAAGGACGTCGATCTTCTAAGGGGGTGTGAATGTAACATCCTAGCCCATGGCTTAATAGGATTAATAGAATACTCATACCAACAAGTTGCAACTTCATTTCTGGAAGCTCATCTCCAAAGAACTCTGAGGTTAAGCGTGCTTGGCCTGGGGCATTGTGTTGGGCTATGAGGGCAGTCTTAAGATCCTAGAGAGCTTCCAGATGTAGCCGGGCTTAGCCCGGGGAAGAGTGGGACGTGATAGATGTAGGCGGGGATCCTAGGAGCTTCCAGATATAGAGAGCTTCCAGATGTAGGCGGGCTCAGCCCGGGGAAGAGTGGGACGTGACAGATCTAGGCGGGGATCCTAGAGAGCTTCCAGATATAGACGGGCCCAGCTCGGGGAAGGGTGGGATGTGACAGAGTGTTGCCATACAAACATTTTTTGTTTGCCGAGTGCCTGGCACTAGGCAAACATAGCTGTAACAGGATTTTTAGTGGAATTTTCAGAGCACAAGAAATAATTTTTAACCAATTAAAATCAAAAATTGAAATAAATAAATCCCGGGAAAAATTGGTTTTCCTCTCCGTCCTTTCCGCCCAAAATCGGTCGTGGGCCGCCGGCCGAGCCGACGGCCCACGCCCTTTCCCCCCCCCGCGCACACCGATCGGCCCGACCAATCAAGCCGCCGCCTAGCCGACTCCCGCCCTCGCGCCTCACCCCTCTCTCCCTCGCGGGCCGGCCGAAGGCTACGGCCCGTTTATCCCTCGCGCCCGCAAATAAGTCTAATCCGCCTACCCCTTTACCCCGGGACGCCGATAGGTGGGGCCCACCTGTCAGACCATCGTCCCTGACCTCGGCCGCCCCTGCGTCATTTCCGTCGCCTCTCTCCGCTCGGATTTCGCACGCCCGCCTCCCCCGCGCTCCGAGATCCCTTCGCCTTAACTCTCCGGGTCCGCAGCCTTCAAAACCCCCGCCGCTGCTCAGCACGCCCTAATGGCCGGATTTCATCACCGGCCATTACTTTCCCAAATTTGCACCGGCGAGCAATTGCGCTCTTATCCGGTCGCCGCCGACCTCCCCATCCCCTTTAAAAGTGCCCCCGCATCCTCCCCGAGCTCCCCACACCTTCACCGAGCTAATCCTCCTCTCCGTCGCCCCCGCATCGTGCGCCTTCGTTTCGGACCTCGCCACCAAGCTTCGCGCGCGTTTTCTCGCTGTTCCAAGGCGTCCCGAGCTCCGCCGACGCCTCCTTCCTCGTCACCGGTGCTCGTGCCACCTCGACCACCCTTCCCCGCAAGCTTCCGCCGTCTCCCTCACCGCCGTCACCACCGTCTCGCTCAACTCCGGTGACCCCACGGTGAGCCGCTTTTCTTTTTCCCTCGGTCTGAACTCTGCAGAACCGGCACGGGTGCACGCGGCTCCGCCCGCGCGTAACCCGCGTTTCCCCGCCGCCCCGCGCCGCCGCCCGATTGGCACCAGCCGGCCTCTGGCCACCGGTCGCCGCCGCCGGCCGACCGCGCTCGCGTCCCATCCTCTCGGCCGTCCGATCGGCTTCGGCCGATCGGCGCCGTCCGATCGGCTTCGACCGATCGGCGCCGTTCGTCCCGCCCGTCCACGTGGCAAGCCACGTGGTCGCCACGTCGGCACCACGTGTGCGCCACGTGGTGCACCGCCCGTCCGGCCGTGGACCCGGTCTATCGTGGAACCGTAATATCAACAATTGTCGTATGTGTACCTTGGCTGGTCCTAGACATGGATTTTAATGCACATATAGCTTTGGAAATTCGGGTCCGAATTTCTGGGCGTGACACTAGCACTCGGCAAAGTAGTAAGGTTTGCTTAGTGCCTGACACTAGGTAAACCTTACTACTTTGTCGAGTGCCATGCACTAGGCAAAGTCTTTGCCGAGTGCCCGTAGCCTAGCACTCGACAAATAGCCTTTTGCCAACCTCCTCTTTGTCGAGAGCTCTTTGACGAGTGTTACACTCGTTAAACTCTTTGCTTCGGCCGATCGGCGCCGTTCGTCCCTGCCCGCCCACGTGGCAAGCCATGTGGTCGCCACCTTGGCACCACGTGTGCGCCACGTGGTGCACCGCCTAGTCCGGCCATGGACCCGGTCCATCATGGAACTTTAATATCAACAATTGTCGTATGTGTACTCTGGCTGGTCCTGGACAGGGATTTTAATGCACATATAGCTTCGGAAATTCGGGTCCGAATTTCTAGGCGTGACAAGTTGGTATCAGAGCCAATTTCCAGACTGTAGGACAAGCCAAACGGAAAAACCTTGGGAGCCCTCTGAACCTTCTCATATGCATAAGCCCTGGCTTTTGAAGTCGTTTCGGGAAAATGAGTCTTGTTTCCTCGGGATTGGGAAAAATTTTAAGTCTCTCTCAAAACAAAGAATTTTGAAAACCCGGTTAAGTCTAAGTGATAGGATTTTAAAGTTAAAATCTGAAAAATCATTTGATCTCTTTTTTTCACCGTCAGCCGGGATTTTCTAATGGATCAAAGTCCTAAAGTCGAGATAGGAGGGAATGGTCGCCGATTTTATATTATAACTAAGCATCTATTTTACCGCATCATCTAGGGGATGTCATTAGAAGTTTTACTTAGCCTCATAAAAATGTTTCTCAAAAACCCTCTTTTTCTCGTTTACTTTACTTGAGTCCTTTATCGTTTATCTAACTTAGGTTTGAGCATGCATTGATCCCCTACCTTGTCTTCTCTAGATGGCAGGCCGTCCAGTCACCCACAACGGTCAGGGATTGAAGGGTTTCGTCGCAGAGCTGGCGAGGATGGCCTTGGCAGTAGGCTATCCGGGTGCACCTGAGTACACTGTCGTCTCACCGTTCGGCAGTGAGTTGCCTCACCAAGTCCGCTTGGAGGTGCACGGGTTCGTCGGCACCAACATCCCGAACATGGTGGTCACTGCGTCGGGAGGAACAGATAAGCATGCCTGCAAAGAGGTTGCTTATATGATGTTGGCTCGGATGAGGGAGATGCATGACTGCCATCTTCGCCACTCTGCCTACCGGTACCATCCTCGGCATGGAACCTCGTCAGCAGTCAACACCTTCCAATCTGCTGAAGGGGAGAACGACATCACCTTCTCTCACATGAGGACTGTGATTGAAGGGCTGGATAAGATGCACACAGATCTCCACCTGGCGGCAAAAGCCCTGAATGACCAGAAGATCCTAAGGATCAAGAGCTTGAAGGATGAGGTGGATCGTCTCAAGAGAGATCGCCAGTCTGAAGGGACTTTCACATCCCAACATCCTTCGGATCAGGATCATGCCGCAGAAGAACACCAAGGCTTTGGTGCGGATGTAGCTGGCACCCAGGGTTCCACCTCCTGCACCGCCACCTTCCCCAGTCCCCGCCCCAGTGTCAGATCCTACTCTTGCTCTGGTCCCTGCCCCAAGCAGAGGAGGAGGATGGATCTCTGTGTCCAGCAGCAGCAAGGGCAGTAGCAGCGGTAGCTCCAAGAGCCCCGAAAGAAAAGAAGAGTTAGCAAGCTCTCTAAGCCGCTCGAAGGAAAAGGAAGACGGGAACTCCCTAGGGAGTGGTTTCAACTCCTCCGACCGCGGAAGCCGCTCCGACCCTTAGAGCGTCGCCACATTTAGTTTATCGTTTTTCCTAGTTTTCTTGTGTGTTTAGTTGTTGTGTGTTAGGAATGCTGTGCATGGGTAGTGGTCAACCTGTATCAAGTGTGGGTATGGGTTGTCGAAATAAGGATGTTGAGTGTGTTTTAAGTGTTTTAATTAAAGAACAGATCAAAACAAGTAATAAAGATCGGCTTCTCTGTCCAATCTGTTTTACTCCTTCTCCCCGCCTTGTTTGTTCCGCTTCTTCAGATGGTGAACACCAGGAATGGCAGCGTCAACACCAGCACTGAGTCAGCCGAGAACAACACTGTCGAAACTTGGTCCGCAAGCCTGTTTCGGTGAAAAGAGCTTGTATATCCGGATCTTCAGGATCTCATATGTGAGTGGATCCAGGTCCTCCCGATTGGGGTCCGTCCCACCTTCGTACTCGTAGGCCGGCTTCGACCGCTCCTTGATCGGCGCCAGTCGGCACCTGATGAAGTGCCAAGTGATTTGTTCCCCGCGAAGATTACTCTTTTTCATCGCCAAGATCTTCGCGAGCAGATCGTTGGCCTCGTCCCAATCTTGGGCTACCGGGACGGTGCTCCAAGACGGCTTGGGGACAGGGGGAAGACCGATAAAGGCAGGAAGGCTGGGTTCAAGATTGCTGATGTAAAACCAGTTTGCGTGCCAGCCTTTGTTGGAAGATTTCAAAGAATTTCTTACCACGCCACCCGTCCTGGCTTCGCCTCAACCCCAGGAACCCCTGTTGCTGTACGTCTCAGCCACTCACCAAGTGGTTAGTACGGTCCTTGTGGTTGAACGAGAAGAAGAAGGACGGGCCCAGAAGATTCAAAGGCCAATTTACTTTGTCAGCGAAGTATTGGCAGGAGCCAAAATCCGATACCCCCAGGTACAAAAATTGCTTTATGGTGTTCTAATAACCGCGAGGAAGTTGGCACACTACTTTCAGGGTCACTCGGTCACCGTCATCACCTCCTTTCCACTCGGCGACGTCATCCACAATCGCGAGGCAACCGGGCGTATCGCCAAATGGGCCCTAGAACTGATGCCGCTGGACTTAACTTTCAAGCCCAGGACGTCCATTAAGTCACAAGCCTTAGTGGATTTCCTGGCCGAGTGGACTGAACAGCAAGAACACGTGCCTCGAGAAGACCTCCAACACTGGACCATGCACTTCGACGGATCCAAGAGGATCACCGGCTTGGGAGCTGGAGTCATGCTGATCTCCCCGACTGGGGAAAGGCTAAGATATGCCCTTCACCTTCACTTTTCCGCCTCACACAACGTCGCCGAATACGAAGCTCTTCTACATGGACTGCGCCTCGCAGTCTCACTCGGGATTCGTCGGCTTATTGTGAAAGGCGACTCCCAGCTGGTCGTCAATCAAGTGATGAAGGACTGGTCCTGCCTAAATGACACTATGGAGGCCTACCGACAAGAGGTCCGCAAGCTTGAGGACAAGTTTGACGGGCTCGAACTCTCACATGTCCTGAGACATAACAACGAAGCTGCCGATGAGCTAGCACAGTTTGGATCCAAGCGCGAAGCTGCTCCAACAGACGTCTTCGTAGAGCATCTCTACGAACCTACCATCACGGCAAAGACAACTCTCACCGAGCAAACCACGAACGAAGTCGCCATGACCGATACCGACTGGAGGACGCCGCTCATCAAATTCTTAACCCAGCAAGAGCTGCCGGATGACCGGGATGAAGCAGAACGCGTCCGGCGTCGTTGCCAAACATATGTCATGGTTGACTCCGATCTATACAAGAGAAGCCCCTCCGGAATTCTAATGAGGTGCATCACACCCGAAGAAGGGAAACAATTACTCCAAGACATCCACTCGGGCATATGCGGAAGCCACGCGGCAGCACGCACTCTGGTCGGCAAAGCTTACAGGCAAGGATTTTCTTCTGGCTTACCGCGGTCTCCGACGCAGACAAAGTCGTAAGAACCTGCGAAGGCTGCCAGTTTTTCGCCCGACAAAGCCATGTCCCAGCCCAGGAGCTTCAAACAATCCCACTTTCCTGGCCGTTCGCGGTATGGGGGCTGGACATGGTTGGCCCTTTCAAGAAAGCTCCAGGAGGCTTCACGCACCTCTTCATCGCAATCGACAAGTTCTCCAAGTGGATTGAAGCCAAGCCGGTTGCCACAATCACTGCTGACAAAGCACGGGACTTTTTTCTCAACATCGTGCACCGCTTCGGCATCCCAAACAGAATCATAACTGATAATGGGACTCAATTCACAGGAGGCATCTTCAAGGAATTCTGCGAAGACTTCGGAATCAAAGTCTGCTATGCATCAGTAGCCCACCCTAAAAGCAATGGGCAAGTCGAGCGAGCAAACGGCATGGTCCTTCAAGGCATCAAGGCTCGCGTTTTCGACCGACTAAGCCCTTACGCCGGCAAGTGGGTCCAAGAACTTCCCTCGGTTCTATGGTCGCTACGAACCACACCCAGTCGGGCTACCGGCCAAACTCCTTTCTTTCTGGTCTATGGCGCAGAAGCCATGTTGCCAAACGAAATGGAGTACGAGTCCCTCCGGGTCCGCAACTTCAACGATGAACGCTACGACATCGACCGAGTGGATGACCTCACCCGATTGGAAGAGGCCCGCGAGGCAGCCCTCATCCAATCGGCTAAATATCTTCAAGGGCTCAGAAGATACCACAGTCGCAACGTGAGAGCACGAGCTTTCATTGTTGGCGACCTGGTCCTACGCAAGATCCAGACCACCAAAGACCGACATAAGTTATCTCCCTTATGGGAAGGACCATATATAATCGCCGAGGTGACTCGGCCCGGTGCTTACCGGCTAAAGCGCGAAGACGGGTCAATGGTGGAGAACTCCTGGAACATCGAGCATCTTCGACGATTTTATGCCTAATTTGGCTAAAACCTCATGTTTTCCTTGACTACCAACCTCAAGCAAGATGACTTCTTGAGCTAGCAGTCGGGGGCTGTACACATATCAATAAAGCTCAAGTTTTCCTCATCAACTTTTGTGCATAACTTGGTTTATCATTGTTTAATGTCCTTTGACTCGAGCTCAGTGTCTAAGGACTGAGAGTTTTCCGATGACCTAATCGAGCCTAGGCTTGATGACAGCCAGACGAAAACTACTTAAGAAATTTCACGCAAAAGCTCGAATCAAGGCATTGACATAAATAAACTAAAAATAGTCACAAAGTTCCACGTCAGAATGTTACAGTCACATGACATTGACAAAGCAAAGTTAGAATACAGATCAGAGTTTGAAATTGTTTACTACATCCAAAGATATCTTCTTCGCCGCTTCTTGCGCCTCGCTCAGCATATCTAAGGCCTGCTCATCCGTTGTCCCCTCAGCGAAGCCCTCCCCGACTGAATGGATATCCACTCGGGGGTAGAGGGACTTGGTCTGTGCAAGAGCCAGACCAGCCCCCATGTTGGCCGCTTCGGTGATATTCTTCAGGTACTGTTCGGGAGCCAGCCGAAGCTTGTCGAAGATCTCAATTGGCTCCAGCGAGCTGGCCCCAACTCCTTGATCAAACAAGGATGCCAAGATCGGCGTGGCGGCGTTGGCGACTTCTTCCCGTATCTCGTCGCTGGATTTGATCCGCCCAAGCAAGACGTCGTATTGGGCTCGGGTCTTCATCTTATAAGCTGCAAACAATCCCAGATCAGTCAAAGCACTCGGATATAAAGCAGCATACGAAATTTGATTTCAAAGAAGATTACCTTCAAATTCGGCCTCCATCTCGGCCTTGCCAAGGTTAACCGCTTCCAGCTGGACTTGAAGCGAGTGGACCTCCGAAGAATTTTCTACAACGAAAGAAGGTTATTAATAGCCAAGATCAACATAAGAATCATAATGAAGCTGGGAGAGGCGGGCTTACTCCCAATTGACCCGCGGAGGTCGAGGTTCGCTTCCCGAAGCTCCGAGATCTCCCTCCTTAAAGCCGCTTCCCTTGATGCGGCCTCCTCCCGAGTGGCCTTCACTGTCGCCGAACGTCCTCCAAGGAGTTTAAGTGGGGAACCAGCTTCTCCAACACTTCGGATTTTGCCATCGAGCGGCAATATTCTTTCTGCACGCGAAAGCAGTGGAGTGATCGACTGAAGGATAGCGAAGATATAATCAAAAAGAAAGACGAAGGCTTACGTTGAGCAGTCGGGTCGCCTCATTTAGGCTCTCGACAAGGGCATCCCTTTCATCTCTTTCGGCTTGCCGGTCTAGGATGATGCCCTGTCTCTCGCCTTCCGAGTCCCGCCACTCGATTCTGATCGGGGGAACCCGGGTCTCGAAGACTGACACAGGGATCTCTTCTACCGTGGTGGCAAACAAGAAAGACAAATGAAAACACGAAGGATTCAAAATCGAAAGAATGAAGGAATGCTTCAAAGTAAGTCTCACCGGTTTCGGTGGCTGCCTGCCTAGGTGGGGCGGCCGGGCTTTTCTTCTTCTTCGGGCTCTGCGCTGAGTGACCCCCAGTCGGGGGCGCTTGGGCCGCAGCCGTGGGTTCCCCGGCAGCCGACTGGTTTCCAGTCGGGATATCCCGACTGGTAGTCGGGGGCTCCTTCCTAGGGGCGCTCTCCTTCTGAGGTGAAGGATGTTTCTCCGGAACACTCGCACTCGGTTGCAGGCTCCGGGGTTTTGTCTCTGCTGGCCTTGGCACTTCGGGAGCAGCGGCCGGGGTTGGTCCTTCATCCCCTCCGATAGGATCTATATCCTGGGGCCTCCTGTGAAAGTGAATACAGCAAAGATAAAGAAAAGTTTCCAGCGAAAGAGTTCGGACTTCGGTTTCAGAGCTTACCTGGATGACCGGCGGATCTTTGGTGTCGTCCGCGGCGATCGCCTTAGAGGCGGGGTCTCGACTGGAGGAGCCGGGACGTCGTCATCCGATTCCTCAATGATCAGCCTCCTTTTGCTCGCGCGCTTGTTCAAGTCCTCACTCGGCGCTGCCCGCTTCCCGATTGGATCAGCTTGGATTTTGATCCCGCCAGTCGGTTTCTTGGCGGGGCGACGCGGTGCGTCATCATGAGCCACCTTATATGGCTTGGAGGTGATAGAGGCGTTTTCCTGCAGAAGAGGGAAAGTGCAACATTAAACGACGAGACGTCGAGATTGAAAGATACTATGAAGCATCCAATCGGCTTACCGGAGGAGGAGGTCGGTGGATGCTGAATGGAAGGACTGGCAGAATGAGGGCCCGCTCGACTGCGATCCTGGATGAAAAGAGCTTGTACATCCGGATCTTCAGGATCTCATATGTGAGTGGATCCGGGTCCTCCCGATTGGGGTCCGTCCCACCTTCGTACTCGTAGGCCGGCTTCGACCGCTCCTTGATCGGCGCCAGTCGGCACCTGATGAAGTGCCGAGTGATTTGTTCCCCGCGAAGATTCCTCTTTTTCATCGCCAAGATCTTCGCGAGCAGATCGTTGGCCTCGTCCCAATCTTGGGCTACCGGGACGGTGCTCCAAGACGGCTTGGGGACAGGGGGAAGACCGATAAAGGCAGGAAGGCTGGGTTCAAGATTGCTGATGTAAAACCAGTTTGCGTGCCAGCCTTTGTTGGAAGATTTCAAAGGGAGAGAAAAGTAGTCTTTGCGGAGAGACCCGCGAAGCTGAAACCCTGCCCCGCCAACGACGCAAGGTTGATCCTTGTTTGGATGAGGTTTCAGGTAGAACATACGACGGAACAGATTGAAGTGAGGAAGAATGCCAAGAAAGGCTTCACACACATGAATAAAGAGGGCTATGTGAAGCATCGAGTTGGGGTTCAGATGATAGAGATGAAGACCATAGTAGTCAAGAAGCCCCCGGAAGAACTCGGAGGTGGGAAGGCTAAACCCGCAATAGAAAAAGGAGGTAAAGACAACGAGCTCACCGGTGTTAGGGGTCGGAAAGTCCTCCCCCGCCGCCGGGCGCCATCCCACAAGTTCCTTTGGCGGAAGCACGCCGTGCTTCACCATCTCCTTGAGGGTGGACTCCCTCACATCCGAGGCGGCCCATTGGTCGAACGGAATCCTCTTCTCCTCCGCCATGAGAATGGGTTGATGGGAAGCGGATCTGGCCGGAAAAAGTTGGATCTTTGGTGATGGAACGTGGGAGATGTGACTGTGGAAGCTGGTTGTTGCAGAAGGCGAGCTCTTAGATGGATGGATTTGGGAGCGCGCGAGTCTAGGGTTCTTCGTGGTGAACTGTTAAACAGTGCCGCGAAAAGGGGAATCGTTTGGAAGATGAAGAGGCGGGGACGACCTCGCGTCTTTATAAGAAAGATTTGAGGGTTGCGCTAGGTTTTCTGTTGAGTGGGCCGAGCCCATAAGAAAATCTACGGCCCAGCTAAGGTGTGGTCTGATACGTGTCCTTAGGGACTTAAGCGGACGAGCTTAAGCAGATTTGCCCTGGCAATATGCGCGTGTCCGAGTGCCCTATACCTTTAAAGATCCTTCCATACCGCGGTTTGCCTGACTTCATGAGAAGCTGGCACGATGCAACTTGGAAGGTGACCAACAGCTGAGTTTTTATAGCCGCCTTGGTGAACAAGGGCTGTTTGGTTCTTCGGCATTTGGTCGGGTAATCTTACCAATGCTGTTTGTTTTCCACCTTGGTGAAGATCTTTATAGATTGAGACCAGTATTATGGCAAAAGCTATTTAATAACTTGGTCATATTTTTTCATATGATTGAAAAAACTTGTTTTCCCATGAGGGATGAATGAAATATTTATTCCGGGATTACTCGGGCAAATCCACTCGGATAAGCAAGAGCTTACCGAGTGCTTTTTACCCACGAGGGATGATTGAATTATTTGTTCTGAGATGACTCGGGCAAATTCACTCGGTTGAGTATGAACTTGCTGAGTAATAAGATTTCTATGATTGATTTAGCATGAGCAAAACGTCTAACATGAGAATAATTTTTTATATAATCCTTGACTATATGCTTAGTCTATTTTTTGACTAACCACATAGTCGGGGGCTACACCTAATTAGGTGCATCAGGAGATGCACCTAGATATTTATTTTTGAGAAATTTTTCCAGCCCTTCACAGTCTTTGGAGCCACTCGGGAAGATTAAGGCAGAGAAGATGGAATCACTCGGCGCCAAAGGCACTCGGTCAAAGAGATTTTTTGGTTGAGTGCTGCTTTGTCTGAAGCCGAGTTGTCTCGTCGACGAAAAGGACTCGGGGCTCTGTGGAGATTGTGGCAATCGGGTATCTACATGGCAAGCTTATCCGACTGGAGGTAGGGATAGATTGCGCCTGCTATATCTGTAAGCCGAACTTGACTTGGGTGTTACGGTTGCCGATAGAGATAAGGCAATCGGCCTATAGTCACGGTTTGGCAAGATTGAGGAAACCGACTTAGGGTAAGATAGGGTTTCCGACTTATAAACCCTTCCTCCCAAAGCTATATAAGGGGGGTAAAGGGCGTCCCTTGAGGGATATCCAACACTAGATCTGAGATACAATTTTATAAGCGAGAGCTTTAGATCACGAGATCAATAAAGACACTCGGCGGATCGAATCCACCGAAACAGGAGTAGGGTATTACCTCACGAGAGGGCCTGAACCTGTCTAAATCTTCTTTTCCTCCTAACCCATTGTGCTTGGCGATCTCGACTGCGACCCCATAAAATATATTGCCGAAACCAAGTTTCGACAAGGACTAAAAACAATCTTTTGTCCAATACCAACCGGGACTTAGAACCGGGATTAAAAATATTTTTAGTGTCGGTTCTTATTGAAACCGGACTATTGTGAATTTTTGCATATCAATCAAAGATCACTTCTTCAGTAGTGTGCTTCGTCGATTTTTATTTGATAAGATTTGGGTTTTGCGTGTGATTCATGTTCTAATAGGTGAAAAAAAATTGTTGGCATTCAGATCTGTGTATATGGTTCTATGATTTTTTTACTTATCTTGGCTCGATTTATGTGTTGTATTTTCTTATCGGTGAAAAGATGTTCGTCGTTCTTTGCGGGCCTATTGCGTGAGTAGGCAAAGATACACGCACGACGTGGGATAAGAATCAGACTCAATGAGCACACGACGTAGTGAGTGGTGAAGCAGCGAGGACGCAGGACGATTTAATACGAGTGAAGTAGGTGAACGTTTCATTGAATTTCGATTTAAAACGAGTGAATTATTAGCTTTTAGAGTTTTAAGTTCAAATTAAATCAAAACAATTGTGAAACCTTTATTTTACCTTTTTGCCTCAATTATTTTTAAAGAGAAAACCTTTCTTTCACTGACTGGCTGGTCCTGCAGTATTTTATTTAGCAACGCATTTATATTTTTAAAAGGGAAAAGTCGCGTTGACACGTGGGGTCAGGTCAACTCTAGCTAGGTGAAGAAAGGCCTGTTTGCTTCAGTTTTTTTTTTACTTTTTAGTAAGTCAGAAGTTGAATCAATTGAAACAGAAAAACGCAGAAGCCAGAAGCTCACTTTCGACAGATTTTTTGTTTATGAGGGGAAAGTTTGAAATAATTACTTGTATGTCATTGTTAAAAAAGATTCAGTTCTAAATAAACCAACTCAAAAGTTAGCTCCCAAACAGCCTCCAGCTTTCGGCTTCTGGAGTTTTAGTTTTTCACAAGCCAAAAGTCAAACTTTTAACTTTTAAAAAGCTGAACCAAACAGGGCCAAAAATTGACCAACAAATGGTTAGGACCCACATGTTGGTGGCACATGCTTTACACATGGTTTTAATTAGATTTCATTAGCAGGGGTGCCCTACATGTCAACCTAACAGTTTAACCAAGTCATTAACTTAATTATATTCATTAGTTTTTAATAAAATCCTTTCACTATGGGCTCAAAATTGTCAGTCTCTCACCTTCCCCTTCCTCTCCTCCTTGCTCTCTCGTTCTCTTCTTCCTCTCTTACACACACACCGACAGCATGACCTAGCTAAGGCACACACGCCGGAGCATGGCCGGTCGTAGCCTAGTGCGGCTAGTGTGGAGATTATAGATACCATATATCCACACGGCTCGATTACCCAAGTGGATATAGGGGATAGACTATATATATGCAATATGTAACGAACACTACAACGAGAACCATCATCTCAATCGGGCGGCAACCCTCATCTATATCGGGTACGGCGTCCATCACGGCGCAAAGGTCAGTGATGTGAGAAGTCATCTCTAATGGACAAAAGCTCGTCACCGATGCACGAGCCTCAACTAAAGCCCGTCACAGATGAGTGTCAGCCCATCACCAATGAGTGTTTCCCAAACAAAAATAAATAAATTCTCTTTTTTGCTAGCCTCATGCCTTTGCTAGTCATGCCCGCTGAAAATTTAGAGAAACAGAGATATATATTCATATTCTCAGCATCTCCATTCATATACAAAATTATTCATAGAAAACCCAATTCAGAACTCACATATGACATTCACATATTTCAAACATCCATTCATATATATAATTTATTTTTGAAATGGAGGAGAATGAATCTTTGAATTTATACAACCAAAACAAAAGTGACATTATCTCAGATCTATACATCTCCTATTAACAATGACCAATATACAACCAATATATGACATGACATTCATATTAGATTCAATACATGACATGACATTCATCTTAGATGTATATATGAGGGAGCACGATAGCACATGAGGGAGATGGACTTACCTGGAACAAGGTGGCGCTCGGTGGTCGGGCTCGGGGACGGCACGCTCGGTGGCGGTGAGGGAGAACGATGGCGTCGGCCTCGGGAGGGCACAAGGTACGGCGGCGACGAGCTTCGAGAGACGGCGACGGCGCTAGGATTCGCAATGTGAAGACTTGGAAAATTTTTGTGCTCATATGTAGATCTGAATCGGCGCTCAGGCTAGGTTAAATGATTTCGAAGCATATCCGTGACGGGCTTATGTTTCGTTGGTAACAGACCTAATTGTCATCTCAATCGGTCCTCAAGTTGTAGACTGTCACCGATGACACTCATCGGTAACGGGTCTAATTCTTATCTCAATCGGGCCTCAGGTTGGTGCCCGTCACTGATGAGTGTCATCGGTGACGGGCTTCTATTGGGGCCCGACAAAGATATCGTAGGTTATCTTTGTCGGGCCTTGATTTGAGCCCATCATCGATAGGTATCATCCATAACGGGCTCAAGTTTTTTACACATCCAACATGTCTGTGCGAGTATTTCTTTGTCGGCCTCTTTTTAGACCCATTTGAGATGACTTCATTGTGACGGCCCGCAAAACCCACGCATGTGAGAGACCATCATAGATGAGAGAATCTATACTAGTGGGATCATGACTTGGATATTATGTTTTCTTATGTATCAAGGAAAGGCCTAGAGTCCTGATTCAGCAATACTATAGATTAAACTAAGAAATCGATGTCGAGTTTGGTTAGTTTCTATTCTTGTAATGTTGCCACCCAATGTTCATAAGGGGGACAAAAGGCCCTCCAAGAACATAGCCATGCATAGATACATAACTCAATCTTTGGATCAATACAATTCTCGGTGGATTCAATCCTCGAAACAGGAGTAGGGTATTACATCTCATTGAGAGGGGCATGAACCTGTCTAAACCGTTGTCTCACTCATCTACTTTAGCTCTCGTACACCACTCTCTTTTCTTGTTGCCGATTTCCATAATCGATAGTTGGTGCATTAGGTAGGGGCTACGTCGAGTTTTCCAGCGAAGGGTACAATGTGATCAGCTTCAGGAGCCGGCAACTTCGTCTTCCTTCCCGAGTAGGCCTACTGCTTCGGCAACCTCGACTTCATCACCGATGACTTCGCCAAGATCTATCTTTTCGACTCAGATTCAAACCAGTCGGGGAGGGACTACATCCACTCAGTCTTGTTTGGTTTGCCAAACACCGCCGAGATCTATTCCAAGGTTTTCCCCTCCGGATCGGTATCAAACCACTTGGGGGAAACGTCAACATCAGCTTGCTTTCGCGGCTTTCCTAACAATGCAAAGATGTATCCTCTCATCGCCATGCGGATCTATCTAACAGATCATGACTTAGGTATTACGTTTCCTTGTGTTCAAGGAAAGACCCAAAGTCCTGATTTGGCAATATTATAGATTAGACTATGAAACCGATATCGAGTTTGGTTAGGTATCTATTCTTGTAATCCTGCCCTCAACCTATATAAGGAGAACAGGAGGCCCTCCAAGGGCATAGCCACGCATACTCAATCTTCGGATCAATATCATTCCTGACGAATTCAATCCTCGAAACAATAGTAGGGTATAAACTCTCATTGAGAGGTTTGAACCTATGTAAACCATTGTCTCACAACCCATCTACTTTAGCTCTCGCATGCCGCCCCCTTTTCTTATTGCTGATTTCCAAAATTGACAGTCAATGAGGGGAGGCCTATGGAGACCTCCTCCACTTATGGGCGACGGGGCGGGAAGCTCAAGCTTTGGGCACAGCAGCTAGGCGGTGAGGAGTTCGGGCAGAGGCGGCAGGAGACGGGGTCCTAGGCCTCTATGGAGTGGGGCCTAATGGGCTTAGGGAGGCGAGCGGCTATAGGGATGGCAACGCGTAGGCCGGGCAGTGATGGCATGGCATAGCTTGGTCACCAGCAGAATTAGCCGTCAGCCCGCCATCAAGGTGAAATTTGTCGGCGCAATGCTCACTAGAGCTTTGTTGCGGTGAGGGAGGGGTTTGCTCCAATGGGTGCTGCCTCCGTGAGCTAGTGGAGGCACATACCACGGCGGGATTCGATGGTTCGAGGAGGATGGGATGATGCCAGCACTACTGGAGAAACGATTTTTGCGTGCGAGCCGAAAAGTATCTTCCCGTGCGAAAGGCCTGCCCGCACGCACGAGATGGTCTAGGAAAAGATCATTTTCGCGTGCGGGCGGCCCAACCGCACGGGAAGATCCATTATCCCGTGCGGGCCACTTTACCCGACCGCACGGGATAATGGATCTTCCCGTGCGGGCCGGTTAAGCCGATCGCATGGAAAGATATCTTCCCGTGCGCATTATTTTATGACTGCATATGTTTAGCTAGGTGTCTAGCACTCTCTCCTGTCTGCGTCCTCACCCTGTCTCTCCTCTCTCTCTCCTCTATCTCCTCTCTCTCCTCTCCTCTCTCTCTCAATAATATTGTTGGTCGATCGAAATGCATGTATATATATATTCGCACACGAATTAAAAGACATTTAATTAATTTCTCATAAAAAAGATATAAATGTACACATCATGCATGTTCATATACATATCATGTTTTGTCTCGCAATTTACAATAGTTCAAAAGCACATTAAATATAGACATAATTAGAAAAGATTACATATGGTCTTTTTCCCACTCTCTAAGTCGTTTGAATTTATCGTTCATCGCAAGCTCGCTCTCCGGATCGTAGAAATCGCCCAAATGGTTGTAGACATCGCGGCGGATGAAGCGGCAAATATCTGCAACCAAGTTGAGCATGGTTCGATTGTCGAACTGGTTCGCTACAACTGGAACGGCCTCGATCTGTTTAAGAAGGAATACACATTAATATAGGTAGAAAAATTATACAAGATCGATCTTAACGTGTAGAAAGATATTTTCAATGAACTTACTTGTTCAAACTTTGTAGTGCATTTTTCATAGATTCGTAGCATCTCGCACACGTAGTAGTCGCATAGGTTAGTGCCATGTGATTGCTTATAACACTGTGTTGAATAAAATTGTATACGTACAAAAATATTTGAAACTAAACATAGTACAAAATGTCGGCATATAGCGGGCATGTTCCATTGTGTCTTCACGAGAAGCTTTTCTTTTGTGGATCATTGACTGGTCCACCCTGTCTTACGTAATGTGTGTGTGCTCTATGTAGATAAAATAATTATTTTTGTCAATTGTTTCTTCGAGAGTAACAACAGACAAAACTTATTAAATGGTGCATCATAGTACTTACAAATTTAACAAAATGAGGAACTCTTTGAATGTATCATCCTTGTAGTGTGCCGGATCCAGCACTACGACCAAGTGGTCCCGCGGATATACCAGAAAAAAGTATGTAGTTTTCGCTGTGAAGAAGATTTGTTAATTGTAGGTGATATCGTAGTAAACTATCGGTTGTACGGAAGAATATTATGTGCCACAGCGCATAAGGGACCATGAGGACATTTTTGTCTTTGTGTTCGAGCATCGATCTGCCCAAGTACAGTGCTACCACGACCATCTTTTCCTTGTGTATTTTTTTGATGGTTTCGGCTTTTTGGGACTTCGTTTTACCTTTGAGCTCATCGCAATTTGCACGAATATGAACCTCGTGTTCCGTCCAGCATATCCTTGTTGGGTTAATGTATCCTACTAGATAGTTGGTCTTTGCCGCGTCATGGAATTGCATCCTAAGTAATGCAACGGGTAATTTTTCAGAAGTTAGTTTGCAAATGAATTCATTTATGACATTAAGTACGATTGATACGTACAGGCAAAACGTAGCAATGAGATTTATATCTTTTTTCCATCTTGAATAATGCACGAAGGTCGTTGAAATCGATTACCAGTATCCCATTGGTCCACTAGTGAAAGCGTGACCCGGGACCTTCAGAGTAATCATGTTGAGGCCCATTTTGGTCGCCTTTAGGTACCAGTCGTGCATTATCCTGATTTCCCAGGGCATGTCTTCCATGACGTGCCACGGCAGGAACGGCTTGTCGTACTCGTACTTTGTTGGCACTTCGTCCGAAGTCCAGTTTTGATGGTCCTCCATTTGGTTTTTCACCGATTGTTATGAATCCAACAACTTTGGAGTTTGATCCTGCTTCTTGGCAGTCGGTGCTCTCTCCTTGAAAGCCTGGAACACTAACTTCTCCTCGTATACGGCCATAGTATAGGTTGATCTAACCATTTTTGGGATAAGCCAATGAGGTTCAAGCTTGCTCGGACTTGGAAGACTTGTGGTTTTTAGAAGAGGCCTTTCAGGTACCGCCAATGCTGACTGTGGTGTCGGAGGAGATTGATGAATATCTTGTACATTGGTTGGAGGTTGTTCTGCGGCGACTTCAGGGGATGACAGCTTTGGAGAATCAGGACCTTTTTGTTTAGGGGGAGGGAGGTGGGGAAGCAGGTCGATTATGTGGCGAATCTGGCCCTGGTGGAGAAGGCGATGCAGGCACAACAGCAATCTGAGGAACCAACAGGATTGAGGATGCTGACTGTGGACCGACTAGCAGGATATCTCGTCGATGCCATAGTATAAACTGATTCACCGCGTCCCCAAGCAATTCTATCCCTTCTGATGCTGGAATATCTAGCTCTAAGCTATTATGCTCTGCATGCACCTTGGCCACTTGCACCCTTGCATATTCCTCAAGGATTGGCGTGTTGTGAAATTCACGCCCTGATATAGCAAGTCATCTACCCACCTTCTTTCTCTTCCCGGCCCTTCTTATCGGCACGAGCAAGCTGCACGGCGTTGGAGCAGTAATGTTATCTACTGGATAAGGTGCAGTGTCAACTGACCTGACGCTGCTGGGCATCTGTACTGTTGGTTCTTCGGATTGCTGAAACAAGTTTGGGAAGGCTTGGCGATTTTGTGCAACAAGAGGGTAGAAATGTTCTTCAACTTGTTTTGCTATCTTCTCTTCCAATTTCTGTTTGTACCTGTCTTGTTTCTTGTAACTTTTAACTTCCTCAGGAAACCCTTCCTTCCAACTCGTCCTTGACGATAGACCCCTTACTCGTCCAGAATGTTTGGGGTTGCCCAATGCAGCTGTCAACTGATCATTTTCCCTCTTGGCATTGAATTCCCCTGACTTCTTTTTCTCCGCAATGTCCTTTAGACTAGTAGTCACATGCTCGATATCCGGATCCTTGAAAAGGATCTCTCCCTTGTCGGTGACTTGGCCCGTGCTCCGTGCCCAAACCCAGTTTTTGCTTCTTTCCTTTAGTGCATCTACAAGCAGGGGCTTTCCTTGGGCGGCAAACTTTTCTTTGGTTGCTCGCCACTTCTGTACGTGGCCATCGTAGCCGATAGAGCCCAATCGGTACGGGTACTTGTTCCTTTTCGCTAGATCGGACATCTTTGGCTTGTCATCTTCGCCACAAACCTGTCCCATTCGACAGGCGTAATACCACCGTGTTCTTCGAATGGAGATTTGTTCTTTTGCATGTAGTGAGTGTTCATGTCCGATTTCCACTGCCTACACCGATGTGCCATCGTTTTCAAGGCAAACTCTTTTCCCAGAGCCTCTGAACCAGGCAGATATACAAGCCACTTCTGCAACTCATTCCACATAAAGTTCTTTAGGTTGTCATCCACCTGCTCCCAGGAATCTGCATTTAAAGGTCCGTTGGTTCTGGCCAGTACCGGCTCCACTAGCTTCCCATCCTGGTTCAGAGAGGTGATATAGTATGTCTCCTTGGGGGTTGGTTCTTACTTCTCTGACCATGTCTTTTTCTTTTGACGTCCTCTAGCGCTCACGGATGTGTCAGTTTCTACCGAACTGGACGTTGTTCTGTCCGTCTCGACTTTGGCTATGATGGCAGACTTGGCGGCCTTTCTTTTTGAGTGGCGCCTTGTTTCCATCTGTACGTACAACAAAAAAGTTAAACGCGATACGTTGAGGTACACCGGTCAGTTCATAACAATACACCTCGACTTACTGCTTGCTTGATAGGGATGTAGTCGGTGTCTTCTTCAATCGGTGGTGCTGGCGTAACTTCGATCTCGAAAGGATCACTTGGTGTCCGTCATGTGCCTTCGCTCGAAGACTCTTGCGTTGGTTCAACATTGGGTGCCTACGAGGGAGCTTTCTCATTCGACATTTGATCTACAGTTGTTCATAACACAATTTGTGAATTTTGTGAACGTTCCTAATATGCACTAATGCCAACCTATAGAAAAAACATAGAGATAAAAACCTAAAGAGAAGAAGAAGGAAAAAGTTGAAGGGGCACAGGCAATTTCACTATCGGAGACCCCTAGAGCATGAAGTTGGTCTAGGGGTCTCCGATAGTGGAATTGTTGTGCCCATTCAACTTCAAGCTCCCTTAGCTACTCTCATCACAATCCAATTGAGCACATCCATAATGGTGACATTCTTCAGAAGTCTCTTCCAGGATTGAGAGAATCAGTTGTGATTCTGAATCCTTTTCCTCATCAGAAGGAAATCATCATGGCGATGGAGAACACAGTGGTAATAGGGACTCTCCATGCAGAGTCCACACTCTGCATCAAGAGTCTCCATTGGCACTGTGTTCTCCATCGCCATGATGACTTCCTTGTGATTAGGAAGAAGATTCAGAATCACAACCGATTCTCTCAACCCGGACGCGACTTCTGAGGAATGTGCACATTATTTTTGTTTAGAATTCGATCGAGTATTTGCTAGATTGTATCTACATATTCCTCTGTTAGATTATTTAGTGTTAAGGACATGCATAAAAACATAGAGAAAAAAACCTAAAGAGAAGAAGAAGGAAAAAATTGTATTTTTCTTCTTCTCTTTAGGTTTTTCTATATTGACTATATTTTAACTTCTAAAATACTATATTTTTTTGCTCTCAGAACAACAAGACTATATTTGTAATAGCATGAGACGTTGTTGTAGGTCAGGTGGCAAGCAGAGGTGAGTTAGGGGCAGGGGAAGAGATGAGAGATGAGAGACCGAGGAGAGGGAGAGGAGAGAGGTAGATTAGATTTGTTGGTCGTTCGGTAGGGAATGAATATAACAAATGAAAGATTTTTTTTCATATGCTAAAATAAATTCATTTTTCACATAACTCATACAGACCAATAAAAGCAAAAAAAAAGTCCTAAATCGTCCATCCATCCATCCATTTTTTTGACATCGTATATGCATCCATTTTTTTGACTAAAAAATTTGAAGTCCTACACAACCTTTTGTACTGTCACAATCTCACAGTATATACATCCATTTTTTGACTACAAAATTTGAAGTCCTACACATCATTTTTACTGTCATAATCTCACAACACATCATTTGAAGTCCTAAACAACATTTTTCACAACATATCTCAATTGAAAAAAATTTGAAGTCCTACACATTTTCACATCATATAACAATTGAAGCCTCCACTGTATACATCCATCCATTCATTCATTCCATCACGGCATCAAAAAATATAAACATCCATTCATTCATTCCAACAACACCCAATATGCTAAATCCATCACAACATCAACACATTTCATTCAAAAAATTTCATCAAAAAATATCACTGTAAAATGTCACCTGTGGTTGCGGCCGGGGCAGGTGAGAGTCGGTTTGAGCGGGAGGTGAGGAGTCAGTGTGGTGCGGTGAAGGAGTTCCTCGGCGTCGGTGTGGAGGCCGGTGAGGAAGGCCGTCGGTGTGGGGCAGCACGGTGGTCTTGGTGGCACGGCGGTCTTGAGGGGCGTCAGTGAAAGGGCAGACGGCGGCGCGGCGGTGAGTCGGTGAAGGGGCGTCGGTGAACGGGCCGACAGCAGCACGACGGTGAGCCGGTGAAGGGGGCGTCGGTGAAGGGGCGGACGGTTTTGAGGCCGGCCGCGGCGACGGAGAGAGAGAGAGACAGAGGATGGGTGGCGGTGAAGGGGTAGCAGCGTGGCTAGCGGCGGCGTGAGGGATGGGCGGCGAGGGCGAGGCGGCGGTCGACAGTTGCTCGGCGAAAGTGGCTCAAAATTTTGGCAGCCTCGCGGCACAGATCTAGACACCGGGGACATAGAATTTTCGGGAGCCTGCGCGAGCCTTATATAGGCGGGGACTATCCCGTGCAGGCCACTTAAACCGCCCGCACGGGAAAATAATGTTTCCGTGCGGGCGGTATAAGTGGCCCGCACGGAAAGATGATTTTCCCATGCGGGCGAGATAAAGCCACCTGCACGGGATAATCACCCCCTTTTTATATTAATGAATTTACATTAATGAATGTAATATTAATGAATTTACATTAATTCATCACAAATTAATTTTAATAATCAATGTAAATTCATCACATATTCTAATGTAAATTCATCACATATTCTAATGTAAATTCATCACATATTAATTTTACTAACTAATGTATATTCTATTTTATGGAATACCATATCAATGCACATAGAAATATCAATTCATCACATAGAACCACACATTGGCTCGTAACATCATAAGTTTGATACATTCGCTCGAAAAAATATATTGTACAAAAATCAACCTAACGTTTCACAATTTTTGGATTAACATCCTTCCACACGGATGAAAACTTTGATTCGTTTCCAGATATTCGATAAGAATCCAGTCAGCACTTTCAAACCACGAAGACATTTACTGAAAGCTTTTTTCTCTTCTAGTGTCATTGAGTAGCATGCCGATAGAATCTCAATCTTACCATTCGTTAGCTTTATCGGGTGGAGATCTTTCCTTATGCCCAAATTGATAAGGTCGTTACGTGACTTCAACCCATCCTTTGTTTTACTAGGGATGTCAAGTAATGTCCCGATGGTGCTGTTGAACACGTTTTCTCGAGGTGCATGACATTGATGGCATGACGAATCTCTAGGTCTTTCCAGTATGTCAGGTACTTGAAAAAGATTGAATGTTTCTTGAAGGGCAGCGTGTTTTCTACCACTTTTTTCTTCCTCTTGCCTGCAGCTGTCTTTCCCTTGCCGAACACGACCTTTATGTTTTTTGTCACTTGAACACCGTGGAACCATCGTTTGCTTCGGGGGCAATACCTTTCTCAACAGTTCTGTCAAAAAAGGTAGCCATCGCACGATACCTATGCTCTGTGGTAAGAAACAACGATGACGCATGTAAACTAACTTTTCTGACGAGGTCAGGTATATGTACGATGTGTTGTCCAGACATATCAAACATCTGGTCTTTCCTTTAATCTACCGGAGAGGAAAAAATTGGCTGGTAGATCGTTTATAGTAACGAATATGTCACATCCTGGAAAATCTTGGAATGGAAGTGACAAGAAGATTGTATAGTGTAAATTTTGAACCCAAAAATTTTCTTTTGAACAAAGAGCGAAATACGGTTTATATGTATAGGGTGCATATGCATGGTAATGTAAAATTCCTTTTTGGAATATTGTTGAAAGGAGACCAAGAAAAATTGAGTAAAATATCCAAATACTTGCAAAGCACCTCAGCAAAAGAACTCTAAAGTTTGGAACACATCATTAGAGTTGAAAATGGTAAATTTGTACAAAGACTAGATTTGACCATAGTAAATTTTTCTAAGTACCAAGATGGGCTGACACAGACTCTGGGACCAACTTTAGACCGATGCAGCAACCAAACCAGCGAGCCCAGGGCGGTGATACTTGGCAGTATTATAGTTTGAGTCGAGCTTTACACTTTGACATAGGACATTACCCCTGATTCTGCCTAGAAATGGGTTTAAATGGAGCCCAAATTTGGAAAGTTAGCACTGAGACCAGACCTAGAAAAATTTCGGCATGTTTCATTCCCCAACTCACTTACACTGACAAGTGGGCCAAACTGACCCGTGGGACCAACTTGACAGTGTCACACGGTGTCCCTGGTCGTCCTATTCGCGTCGCAGCCCTCGCCACACACACGAGCACGCGTCGCGCGCGAAGAACGCGCCGCGCACGCGTCGCCCTGAGCCCGGCTGATCCTAGCGTCGTTGGCATGCAAATGTAAGCCGACCGCCCGACCAACACTGCTCCTCCCCTCAGTCCACACACATTCCACAAGAGAGACCGAGCTGACTGCCCTCGAAGCGCCGAGAAACCGCCAGTGACCTCCCACCGCCGCCGAACGAGATTCGGTCGCATTGCCATTCCGGTGAGCGAATCCATTAACCAATCTCCGTTCTCGATTCTATGACCTCTGTTCTCTCTAATCCCCGAGTTTCGCCCGAAACGGTGCAGCCATTGATCGGGAATGCCGTCGAACCGCGAGCTCTGCGCCACCGCCGCCGAACCACTCGCTCGTCGCCGGCCGTCTACGGTGAGCCTCTGTCCAAGCCCTTTCGCCATCATGTTCCTTGATGTCTAACAATGGTTGAAACCAAAGGAATCGACCGGAGAAGCACCAGGGAAAGAAAGCCTCTTTTCGTCCCCAGGTCTAGCCGCCGCCGTCGATCTTTCTCCATTCCCTCTCCGGTGAGCTTCGTACTGATTCCTCTCAGTTCGAGCACCCCTAGTAGTCCCTTGACAACGCCCCATACTTGATTCGTGCAACCAATCACCAGAACCCGCTGACATCGATCACCCGAAGCAGAGGAACGTCGTCGCCAAAAGACCCGCACGGTGCCACCGCTATCCGGACCTCACCAGCACCACTCCGTTGCTCGGTAAGGACCCCCAGCACACCTAGATGCTATTTCTGTTGCATGCAAAGCCCGACAAGCACTAGAATCACACATGCACATTGGTCTCGAACCATGGCGTCGTCCACTCCGTCGCCGGCAACTATTCCGGCCACGGTAGAGCGTGAGAGAACCATTGCTAGCTTCGCCATGACATCCACTACATTTTATCCTTTGGTCGCGACCACTCACCGGCCGCCGTTCGCCGCCGGCGCCGGTGAGAAGCTCGCCGCGCGCCTCTGCCCTGTTTCCCTCTCACCGAGCCACTGATCGCCGGGACCCACCTAACAGGCACGCCATCAGATTGTTTAAACCTGGCTGCCACTGACATGTAGGCCCCACGGTGAATAAAAGATTAAATCCGAATAGAGTTATTTCAAACAGAAAAGTAGCTGCACTTTGAAAATTTGTAGAAAATTGAAAACAACACCTTTTGACTTGGAACAAATTTTGTTAGATCCATAAGATTATTTACTTTAATGCTGTGGAATAAAAATAACAAAACAAGTAGCAGATTTAGCTAGAAAAATCCATTTTGTAAACACTATCACATAGGGCAGGTTAAACTTGTAAAAATCATAGGAAAATCACCTTAGCTCCGAAAAATGTGAAACAAGATTCTGTAGAAACTATGTATACTTTAGGATAAAAATAGGAAACCATATGCTTTCTATGGCCGAAAAACCACTTATAGATTTATCTAGCAAAAGAGTTATTTTAGAACACCCAGATTTCCAAAAATCATAGTGGGCCCAATAAAATCCCTAAAAATACAAACTAAACCATTCTTCTGTGTACTACCAACTAAAAATAACACACTTACCAGGAAGCCTACAGTTTGGTCGTGAACAAATTAGAACGACACAACGCTATGTCCTTATACTACAAAATGGACCATAAATAAGCCTCTCACTTTAAAAGGGAAAAGACTTAATAGGAACCTCACTTAATATGCCAATCTGAGACTAAAACCCTCGCATCTCATATGCATTCATCCTAGTGCATTAAAGTTTTCATGAACACTTAAAGTCTAAGACTTTGCATATCTACATTAGACGAACCGTCGGCACCGTTCGAGGATCCCGTATACTCGTACGATCCAGAAGAAGGAGAACCAGGCAAGTCCTCACCTCCCCCTTTGAGCACATTGATCCTAGTTTTATGGAGGTTATTTTAAATGGTTGGGAACTTGCATGATGTTTAATATATAAAACTAAAATCTTGATACAAATGTGTTAGATACCACACCGATGTTGCATGCCCCTGAAAACTCCACTTACCACCTTAGCCAATTCCAAACCTTAGAAATAATCAGAAGCTAAAATATAGTGAACCAATCTAAAGTCTTATGACTTATTTATTCCCATGCTTAGTTTTGCTAGTAGTAAACATTTTCCTATGATTGTTGGGCTAAGTAACGATGTTTTATTTGCAAAGCTTTAATTTCCAAAAGTTATGTTATGACAAGTATGCTCTATGTTAAAAACAAAAACATGGTACAACTTGGTTTTCAAGTTTGGGCCGCAAGTGGTATACATATGGTGTTTAGTTGTATACCGATAGGGGGAGTGTGTGCCCAGACTACCCTAAGGACTTCACTCCACGATTATTCATCTCGAATATAGTACAACCACATGTGCTAGTATGGATAGCCCTAGCTTAGTATACTATTTGTGGTTTAGCCGCACATTTCGGTAGGCCGAAGTGTATGAGTTCGTATAACTCAGAGGAGCTTCCTAATGCCCTAGCGTGGCAGTTAGGCGACTAAGCATGTCCAATACAACGATAATGTGCCACGTGGGTGGGTTCCCGTTGTGTCCGCCCCCACGGCGTTAATTTTAAGGTGTGGGATCACCACTTAATGGTCCTATACCATATTTTCAAAATAGTATAGGATGGAGGAGACACATATCGTGCTGGTGTAAGGCTAAATCACAAATAGTTGAAGGGCTTTGTTGTGTATAATAAATCAGATACTTATGTATCGCATGCCATGCTTTGCATGATTATTATGTCACATCATGTGGGTAAAGTGTACACACTCTGCAGAATTTAAACTAATCGGTTAGCTGTGCTCACGGTTACGAGCGTCGTGTGAATGTGTCGTGGGTATAGTTTTCATGTGCTTATAAATATTTGTACCACTTTCTTTATCAAAAGTATTCAAAATTTCTTGCTCTCTAATTTACTTCTTTGCTGCCCCGACAAGGCAAAGGATGAATGGTTTATGAAGATTATACTCCTTTGCTGCCCCGTAATGCAAAGTGAGAAATATCTATGAGCCATACTATGTATTAATGCCCGATTTAGAGAACTACTTGCTCGCTGAAATTAATTGTTCAAACTTGGGTCTTTACAATTGGGCTTTGCTAAAACAAAGATAGCTTAGTGCCAAAATAAAACCCCACATGAGCTTTTCCTTGATTATGTCGTTTATGTAGTACTAGGCTTGATTGGGTGCTTGCCAGTATAATTTCTTGTACTGATTCTTGCCATATGTGTCCATATTTGTTTGTGCATAGACATAATTGCAGGAGACACTCCTCCCGAGGAGGAAGAATTCATCGAAGAAGTACCACTCTACCCGGACGGTTCATACTAGGGCGCTCCCTAGTCGGTTGGAGAAAGATCCTCGGGAATATTGTATGCTTCCGTTTGCTACCTATATAACTAATTGGCCTGATGGCCATATGTATCTCTAAGACCTATTATGTTGTAATAGCTTATGATCCATAATGGGTCGTTGAACCAGTTACTGATACCATATGCTTGGATGAAAGTGGTTAGCCCGTTCCTTTTGCTAGAAACGTATTAACCACGAGTATGAGTTAAAGATAATTGAGACAACGTAGATATTTAACCATTTGATGTCAAGTCTCTTCATTGGGTAACACATCTGGTCGTCACCATCAAGTGGTTTGACGGGCACAATCCAGGCTGAAGTTGACTGGCAGGCTAAAGGCCCAGCGATGTCTCGGTTATCTCTCTCTCTCAGAGCATCGGATGTCTTGCTATATTTTGGGAGAGGAATGGATGTGTTTCATTTGACTCCTAAGTATATCAAGAGGTCTGAAGGCGTCCTAACAGAATATGATAGCATGCAGAGTAAAATACTCCTGGCGGTACGCATCAAACAATCGTAGACCCTCTTCCCATATTTCTTGCATATCCTCCATCAAAGGTTCAAGAAACACATCTAGGTCGATGCCAGGCTGTTTTGGCCTCTGTATAAGGATAGTCAACAAAATATACTTTCGCATCTGACATAACCATGTAGGAAGGTTGTACATGGTGAGCAAAACAGGCCAAGTGCTATGCGAGCTGCTTAGGTCACCAAACGGATTCATTCCATCCGTGCTCAACGTGAATCTGACATTTCTCGGATCCTTTGCAAATTCTAGGTGCTTTGAATAAAAGTTTCTCCATTGTCAAGCATCGGCACGATGTCGAATTATACCATCTGTCTTTTGACCCTCTTGATGCCATCTCATCAACTCAGCGTCGGTGGGGTTCGAGAACAATCGCTTCATGCGATCTTTCACTGGCAAGTACCACATCACCATGGCCGGAATCTTTTTTCCTGGCTCGACCAATGCATTTGGTTCGGCAACATCACTATCGGCGGTACTTTTATCCTTTTGTACCTACTAGCCCCACAAGTTGGACACTTGTTGAAGTCAGCGTATTCCTTGCGATAAAGTACACAGTGATTAATACATGCATGGATCTTTTCCACACCAAGAGATAATAGACATATCAATTTCTTGGCTTGATAGGTGTTAGCTGGCAACAAGTTAGGCTTAGAAAGCATAGCTCTTAGGAGACCCATCAAGTCGTTGAAACTAGTATCAGACCATCTGTGCCTGTCCTTTAATCTAAGAAGTTCTAGCACCGACCGCAACACGGTATAATCCATGTCACATCCCTTTGATTGATCGTACAAAAGATCTTTCGCTGATTTCTGCAACGCCTCCCAATTGTTTAAATCTCTTGCTTTCTCTGTTAGGACCTCTGATTCAGCGTGCCGCAACATATCCTCAAGATTAAGATCAATATCAACCTCTGCATCGTCAAAACAAGAGCCGCCAAAATCACCCATCATTTCACGGGACATGTCCTCAATTATAAAATCATCTTCCTTATCAAACAAAATATCAGGAATCTCTTCAGGAGCGGCAACTTTCCTCTCCACAAATCCACGCTGAATTATGTGTTCCAGAATTACATTCGGATCTTTGCATATCTTCTAATTCTTACAATCCACGCAAGGACAAAAAATATCCTTCCTATTCTCCGTCAAAGCGTGTGCCTTCGCCTTATTAATAAATGTTGATGCTTCTCTTATGAACACCGGATGCGTTCTCCACGTCTTATACATCCATGTCCGATCCATCTAAAAAATTCACAGCAAAAAATAATATTATATTGCATATGTTTTCTACATAAACAAATTAAACTTAAATCGTACTTTATAACTAAAACCTCGTTCACAGCAAAAAAAATAATACTAACATGCTATTAATTACAAAAAAATGGGTCAATCAAAATACAATATATTTGACCTACAAATTATAAAAAGAGCTCAAAATGACATATTCAAACAAGTTTAAATATCTTCGCATTCAACAAATAACATTTTATAAAAACGGTGGCAAATGAAAGAGATGATCAAGCATGTTACCTTTTATATTGATTTCAACCGAAGATTTCAAGTCTAAACCTCCTACCAAAGAAATTACCTATTTTTGGGGAAAGAAACATCGAGTTGAAAAAGTTCAAATATCTTCGCATTCAACCAATAATTTTTTTAAAAAATAAAAGCAAATGGAAGAGAAGATCAAGCATGTTACCTTTTGTATTGATTGCAATTGAAGAATTTGAGTTGAAAACTTTTCCCCCTATAATTATATTTTTTTAGAGAGAAACAACATGTTAAATGTGGCATTGTCGGGTTAGGCAATTTGTTTTATGGTGCATCATCGTGTGTGGCCCACTTAACGGCCCGTACGGGAAAATGCATTATCCCGTGCGGGGCTGTTAAGTGGGCCACACGGGATAATACGCAATTATCATGTGTGGGTCGTTAAGTGTGGCGCACGGGATAATACCCCATACGGTCACTTAAGTGGATCACACGGGATAATGTATTTTTTCGTGCTGTCCAATAACTGGCTCTGGGGACTAGTTTTTTCAGACACGACCACTCATAACCTGTCTGAAATCTATTGAGGGTCTCGTCAAAAAAATCGTTTCTCCAGTAGTACAACGAGAGGGCTCTCACAATGGGAGGACCGGGTCGCGGTCACGGTCGCACCTGGTGCAGGGAGTGGCTTTAGGGTAAATGGGCGGCGACGTATTGTCGATTACAATAGCTCGGCAGTCACGGTCGCACCTGGTGCAGGGAGTGGGTTTAGGGTAAATGGGCGGCACGTATTGTCGATTACAATAGCGCCGAACTAACACAGGAAACGGATATGAGGAGAGGGGGCGGCAGGTGCATTGCAGCTGGCGGCTGGCGCGACGTGGCTAGCAGGGGCAGGGCACGGCATTGCGGTGCACGACGCTACAGCAACGGTGGATGCGTGCGTCCGCTCGTCGACGCGGCATGGGCGGCTCGGCCGATTGGGCACACGGCACGTTAGATGGGTTGCAACACACGGCGGGAGCAGCGACGGCATGCGGGTTCGGTCGAGTTGGCGCAGCGCAAGGCTCGTGCAGCCGCGGGCACGGCAGGAAGCGGCACCGACTGAGCTCGGTGAGCAGACGGCGGCAACGGGCAGCTCGGCGGCGGGCGGTCGGATGTCGAATTTTTAGCATTTTTAATTTTATTTTTAAAGATTTACAAAAATAATTTTGGTTTCGAAAATTTGCAACTCTAGTCGCCTCCGCCCTCCGGGAGGGCGAGATTTAAAATCGCCCTTTCGGAGGGCGTTTTTGACGTGGCGACGACCGTTGGGCGCCGCCTCTGCGTCGTCGTTCTTTTACAAAAAGCCCTTCCCGCCTCCGAAAGGGCAATTTTTAACTCAGTAGACTCGCTTTTGCGGGCGGCCCCCTTTCCGCCATTTGGAAGGGCATTTTTAAGCGTAACACCGGGGGCCGCCTGCAAAAAAGCCAGTGCTACGATAAAATCGCCCTTCCGAGGGCGGGGGGCTTTTGCAAAACAACGACGCGGCGACGGCGACGCCCAACGGTCATCCGCCACGTCGAAAAACGCCTCCGAAAGGAAATTTTAAATCTCGCCCTCCCAGAGGGCGGGAAGCGACTAGAATTGCAAATTTTCGAAACCGGAAATTGTTTTTTTAAATCTTTAAAAAATAAAATTAAAAATGCTAAAAATTCGTCGGATGGCTTGGCTCAGCCGTTGCCCTAGCCAGCCACTGGGCTGGAATCACTAGTGGGCCGGCTTGGCCCCAGGTTTGTTCTAAGAACTGGGCCAACAGATAGAGGAGTCGAGTTAGATTTCGGGATATCTCCAGCTTGGGCTTGGGCCTGGCTAGGGAGGATATATAGACTTTGGGGTAGATGTAGGTTGGGTTAGATTGGGCTTGCCCATGGGCTTGGACGGAACGATAGACTTCCTCAGGCTAAGGCCCTAAACGAATTTAGACTTTGGAACAAAGTGCAAAATGGATTTTGATTGATGGTTTTGAACATGAGTTTTGTAAAGCTTTGTTATATACTCCCTCCATTCAAAAGTCTACGGCATATTTTATTTTCTAATTTTTCCAAATAAGATGGGAGTATTGTTATAGCAATATTAATTCATAATCATGGTTCGTAGTTTACTTTTATTTGAATTTAGCATTTGAAATTGATTCCTTTTAATTAACATTTGAATTCAGAATTTGGATTTGGTTTTATTTTGAACTGTCCTTTGAATTAATTTTGGCACCGTCACAAAATAAAGGAAAATAACAAATGAGGACAAGAATGATGCAATTTCGGAAAATGATTTTTGAAGCTTTGAAATTTTAGTTTCTGGATTTTCGATTTACAATCTTGAGAAAAACTAGTCTTTGTAGCTCACTCTATAGAGAATACAAGTGTAGGATATTAATATTACGCTTTCTTACGATATGAGCCTGTATAACCATCTTTACCAATATATATTTACACCCACTTATTACGAGTCTAGCATTTCTGCTCCTTGGGACGAACATACAAAGGTGGTCCGCTGACAATGCTCATTCGAATAGAGCAGAATAATGTCTGATACTAAGATTGTTGATATCCCCATGTTTATACGGTAATTTGTCCGTTGAATAACGGAACAATTCAATGGAGTGTTCGGTGCACGAAATTGAGCTAGGCTACATACAATATGTTTTTCCCTTAAAAATACACCTCCCCTATTTTATGACGGTTTAATCATAAAACAAGGCATATATTTCATCTACCACGTCACGACGTTCCAACACCATGTTGAATCCATGTCATCGCTAATGAGTTGCCAAATCATCGACTATATTAAGGTCTCCTTGCGAATAGTGCTCCCACAGCGATTGGGAGACGCGTGTTCATTCGCTGCGCTATTCACGTCATCGTGAACGCCATAAGCATCTAGATTTTGCGAGGAGTGTGGGGAGCGTCGGCTCTGGTCATTTTTAAAAAAAACCCTCGATTTTACTGATAATTTATTATAGGTCCCTCATTATTCTTACGCACTGACCCTCTAAAATCTGAAATATTTTATGGTATGAAGAGAAAACTCGAAAAATAGGACCGTGCTCTGAAAAATGTAAAGTAAGGGGTCCTTTTGCAAAAACAAACACTTGAGTTGAACCCCCAAACCATAGCTGCCACAAGTTGCCCTGCCCTTAGAGCATCTCCAAGAGTGTCTCTAAATGAATCTCTAATTTGATTTTAGAGAATTTTCTTTAAAAAACTAGCTCCAACAGAGACTCCATATGGATCTCAAAAATTATAGATTCTCTGAAATTAAGATCTCATGCTCAAAACTGAGAATAGAGTCTTGGTTCTCTAAAATAGCTCATGTCACCATGAGAATTATTTTACCGCGAGGCCTACACGAAAAAAACATATTTGCGTCGTCTGCCGCCTGCGCCGCCTGCCGCCATCCTACATCTCGCCAAAAAAGCTTGCCGCTGTATCTTGGCGCATGCCACCGCAAGCAGTAGTCGGCTACTCGGTTTAGTCACCCGTGTAGGTAAAAAAATCGGTGCGGCTACTACTCAGGCATACTGAAATCTCTAAGCCTATTTATTTTTCAGCTGTTATGGATATAGAATACTGATGCAAACACGAGTTTTGTGATTGAAAAAGGAAAAATAGAGAATCAATTTTGAGAATGTGCCGTATTAATTTTTGATTTTATTCTCTTCTCTAAATGAGTTTTTTTTGAAAATTGTTTTTTGGAGAATTTGTTGGGATGCTCTTACCCTCTCCCTCTCTCGCTCTCTCTCCCGCCCTCGCAACCGCGGCACCTCGTCTTGCCCTCCCCGTCGCTCGCTTCTCCCCGCCGGTGACGATCTCTCCAACGCGCCCTCCCCTGCCCTCCGCCATCTCGTCACGTCCCTTCCCACCTTCCCACTCCGCCGCCGCCACGACCCAAGGCTATGCCACCTTCAGATCTGGTGGCGGCTTAGCTTGTAGCGGCGTGATTTGGCGAGCTCGCCGCCGTCTCACGACTCCGCCCGCGGTTTCCGTCCTCGCTCCACTGCCTCCCCCCTCGGTATGACTATAACCAACGCTGCTACCTCCATCTCCGCTCATGGCCGGGAGCCGGCGCAGTCCAGGCGAGTAGAGTATGTGCGAGCTGAATTCCTCTCATGGCCGAACGAAAGGCAGTCAATGTGATGGAGGGGGCAAAGCGCCTGATCTCAATGATGAGGCGTGGCACATTGTTTGATAGAGAGAGCCATAGCTTGAGGCCGACGGCGAGGTGGTCATCCATCCCGCTCTCGATAGGTCGCATGCCGACCCTGGAGGTCGACGGCAAGCGGGTCTATCATAGATAGAACAAGGTGGATGCCAAAATTTCAGGGGCAAATGCCTTGCGTCTATTTGTTGCCAGCTCCACAATAGAATTCAATTGCAGTTCATACTTTGGAACAGGTCGATCTTCTTTTGTTTCCTTGTCTTTATTTTTCTTTACATCTTTCAGATTTGCAAGTTCTGAACTGGGGATTCGATGCTACACTTGTCGATTACTGTATGCGGCATAATAGGAAATTCCGTGCAATTAATTGTTCACATCATATAATGGTTGAGAGAAACTTAGTCCTTTCTAAACACATTATGACATTATCCTGAAATATCTTCATGCTACGTATATTATTTGCAACTAATTATCAGCAAGCGTTCTGATGTACACTGGTGACCTGATAAATAGCCTTTCTAGAAAAATGGTTAGGAGTGTGCAATAGAATAAACTAAAGTATGGAGGCTATAGCGCCATTGCCTCTATAGAGGATTTGTTAATCTGATAAAAAAATCATCTTTGAGTGTGTGCACTTTATCATATTGCCTCATTTAGGATGGGGCAACAAGGTTCAGTTAGATACTGCACTTTGTACATTTCATTGTCCAGTTTGGACTTCAGGTCAGGCCTGAACAGATTCCTCTGCAATCTCAGAATGCAGATTACAACCCAAAAGGTACATTTGCAGCTGCTGATACTTTTGTTTGGTTTACTAATACAACCTGGGATTTTCTTTATTAACTTCGTCTCTAAGGTTACCGAACATGCCGCACTGCAGTTATCACAAGGACAACAGGAGGAAAATGCCAGCTCAACAATGGAGCCTTGTTTTAAAGGTTCTAGATTCAAACTGAACATATATCAAATTCTATTGTTGTACATTATCAGTATATGAAAGTTGAGAAGAACAAGGATACTTGCTATGATGTCAATTTTGTATTTCAGCAATGCAGTTGAATAGTTGGATACTTTTGATTTCAATTAAGCCTGTTGCTCAAGATACATTTGATCGATGTGAACATCAAAATTTGTCAAATTATCCCGCATTTCCGAGAATCAATTTATGTCATACTTCACTGAAATTTGTTTCAAATTGTTGCATTACAATGACGTGGAAGTCGATCTGAACATGAAAATTGTCCAAGCAACATTGAGTTGTCAGTATATGACTGAGATTTATCTTCAAGCACTGCATTTGATTGGGACCGATTGACTTCATGCATTTTGTAGTCATTATGCATTCATTTTTTCATAGTTTTATTGATATACAGTTTTAATCATTTGCCAATTGATAGGTTGGGTTTGATTACTACGATAGATTTAAATGATGGCTTAAATTAGTTTTGATAGGACACACAATGTGCGCCAAAATATGTACTACAGCCACAACATGCTACCAGTGGATCAATAGCTTCACACATACGCGCGCGGGCAACATACATACATACATACACACACACACATATATATATATATATATATACACACACACACACGCGAATATATATATACACACACGTACGTGTATATATACATATGCATACGTATATATATACATACGTACATATATACACACACGCATATATATATAGACACGCATATATACATATATACATATAGATATATGTATATGTAGGACAGGGCTAAAATGCACTTGTGTTGCACAGGGGCCACACTTGCTCACGCGCCAAAATTGATCTAGTCTCACGCACGCGTCAAACACAGACCGAGTCACGCGTGGCGAAACAAAAACGCGAATCCGACAGCGCGCACAAATCCTCACCCTCCCCAACACCCGCGGATCGCGTCGGCTTCTTCCCAACCCCTGACAGCCCGCGGATTGCGTCGCCTTCCTCTCCACCCCCATCCCTGCTGATCGCGTCGCCTTCCTCCCCACCCCTATCCTGGCGGATCGTGCCGCTTTCCTCCCCACCGCCATCCCCGCGCATTGCCGCCTTCCTCCCTACCGCCACCCCCACGAATCGTGCCGCCTTCCTCCCCACCCCCACCCCGCGGATCGCGCCACCTTCCTCCCTACCGCCACCCCCACGGATCGCGTCGCCTTCTTCCCCACCCCCACCTCCACGAATCGCCATGGCCCCACTGTCGCTACCCTAGCTTTCCTCACCGATTCCAAACGCGGATCTCGTCCTGCAGCAAAAATTGCAACTAATTATCGCGGGGGCTGAACATCCGATCGCAAAATCATCGACAGCAAGTATCCCCAAGGCGCTAACGACAACCCCAATCACTCAAGTGATCCCCCCTGCTAGGTGGGATGATTCATTGCATCATACCACAATGCCGACGCCCCTCGCTTCGCTAACTCCCGGATCACTAATCTCGCCCGATCCCGCGCCACATATTCTACTCGATGAGTCTCTTTGATTTTTGATTTTTGATGAGTCAACTTGCAATGTTAGTTGCAACAATTGTGTTATATGTGATTGCAACGTCTGTTGGACGAGAGTAGTACTAGGATGGGTTCCCTCCTGGGAAGTAACCTTGTTATGCTGCATCTGGCTGGATCTCAACTGGTGTTTAGATTAGGTTACAACTGATGTTTAATTTAGGTTGCTATCAACATACCACCCCCAGTTGTAACTCCAGTTTGTATACCAGTTGCAACTGGTTGCAACCTTATCTAACACCAGTTGCAACTCCGTTTGTTACACCAGTTGCTGGGAAGTACTCTTGTTATGCTGCATCTGGCTGAATTGCAACTTGTGTTTAGATTAGGTTACAACTGGTGTTTAGATGAGGTTGCAACCAGTGGATATAGTTGATTGCAACCAGTGTATCAAGAAGAATTGCAAAAACTTATCTATGATGCAACTCTTTTTTTTGCTATTACTCCAGAATTCATATGTATTTACCACCGCGTAATTTTCTGCAGGACCCAAACATACTTGATGTGTTTATCCCAAGAGTGAGGCAGACATTTGATACAAAAAAGAAGCTTACATGTTCTATTGCGATTATGCGAAAATGGCAGGGTTAAGTGTGAGAGCTAAAAGAACTAGCAAACACACTGTACACTGGGTTTGCAACTGGGAGGGGTTTCATCAACCATGTAATGACGAGCCACAGATTGAAAAAACATCAAAAAGAGTGGGTTGTCCCGCATATGTTAAGGTCATGGAAGATGAAAAAAATAGACAATGGTACTTTGACCATGTTGTGGAAATAACAACCACGTACTGCAACCATCACCGAGGATGGTGCGATACATGCATGCTCACAAGCAAAGAGAATCAGCCACTACTGAAGAAACCATCTTTGGTTGAATAGGCAAAAACTACAATAGTTCTGGCTAGAGTTGTACCCGGGACTAAAAAATATTTTTAGTCCAGGTTTAAAAAGGCAACGGCTCTTTAGGACCTTTAGTCCCGGTTTGTGTCACGAACCGGGACTAAATATCATCTTTAGTTCCGGTTCAAATCTGTCGGAACTCGGGCGTCGTGGTCTTTAGTCCGGTTGGTAACACCAACCGGGACTAAAGATGCTATTTTGTCCCGGTTGGTGTTACCAACCGAGGCTAAAGATAATTTTGATCTTTAGGTGCCGGTTGGTAACACCAACCGGGACTAAAGATGGGGTTCCTTTTTAAACTCCTTCTTCCTCCTCCAGCCCGAGCCAGCTCCACTTGTCTTCAAACTTTTGCTCTAGTTAGAGGGGAGGTGCTACCAAATTTTTTTGTGATTTTGTTTTGGTGATAATACACAAATCTTTGCTATAAGGTTAGCAACTTCTTCCTCTTATGATTTATGCTTAGCACTTCGCTTTTTACGGTTGTTTTCTATATATTTTCATCTCTAGATTTTTATGCAAACATGAAGAGAGAGAAAATTTGTTTGGGACTAATTATTTTACTAAGCACATTACATTGTGTTGAGAAAAATGTTTGAAAAAATAAAGAGGAAGAAAAATATGCTTAGAATGTTACATTTGTAGGAATTTATTACGTCCAATTTTATCTCAAAAATGTTTATGGAAAATGATGAGAGAGAAACTTATGTATGTTACAACCAATACGTGTGTTTCCCAGAATTCTTGTTGCATATGTCAAGGTAAGAACCAAACCAAACCAAACCAAGGGATGAAATGAAACACATTACATATGTTAGATTAGTATATAATTATTGTCTGATTACATACATATAATTATTGTAATAATATTTAAATGGTTTGAATTTCGTGGATTTTCTTATGATTTTTTAGCATTCCATGTAGATGGATCGGCAATGGATGTACAACGCGGATCGACGGTTGACAGAGTTTATTCAAGACGTGCATTATTTTTTGAGTGTGGTCGATGTCAACAAGCAGAAGGGTTTCATACGTTGTCCATGCAAAAAGTGCAAAAACGAGAAGGAGTATTCTACATCAAGAATTATTCATGCCCACTTGTTTCAGTCGGGATTCATGCCTCACTACAATTGCTGGACATCGCACGGAGAGGTAAGGGTTGCAATGGAAGAAGATGAAGAAGACGACGACAACATTCTGGACTGTGGTCAATATGGTGGGTTTGAAGAGAATATAGCAGGCGAGGCGGGCGGGATGCTGAAGAAAACGACGGTTCCGATGACCTTGATTAGATGTTGCGCGACGTACAGGGGGACTACGAAGTTGAAAAGGAGGTGCAGAAATTAGAGCGTATGTTGACGGATCATAAAACGTCCTTGTACCCAGGCTATGAATAGGGGCACAAAAAGTTGGGTACCACGCTGGAATTCTTGCAATGGAAGGCCAAGAATGGTGTCAGTGACAAGGCATTTGGCGAGTTACTAAAACTCGTGAAGAACATTCTTCCAGAGGGAAACGAATTGCCGGAATCAACGTACGAGGCTAAAAAGTTAGTCTGCCCTCTAGGACTAGAGGTACAGAAGATACACGTATGTCCTAACGATTGTATCCTCTACTGCGGTGAGGAGTACGAGAACCTAGAAGCATGTCCGGTTTGTACAGCTCTTCGATACAAGATCAGACAAGATGACCTAGGCGAAGTTGACGGACGACCTTCGAAGAAAAGGGTTCCTGCTAAGGTGATGTGGTATTTTCCTATAATACCACGGCTAAAGCGTCTGCTCAGGAACAATGAGCATGCAAGGATGATGCGTTGGCACGCGGAAGAACGCCTACAAGACGGGATGCTGAGACATCCCGCCGATGGGTCACAGTGGCGAAACATCGACAGAACATTTAAAGACTTCGGCGAGGATGCAAGAAACCTAAGGTTCGGCTTAAGCACGGACGGCATGAATCCTTTTGGAGAGATGAGCAGCGGGCATAGCACTTGGCCTATAACGATGTGTATCTACAACCTCCCGCCTTGGCTATGCATGAATCGGAAGTACATTCAGATGCTGGTTATTATACAAGGCCCGAAGCAACCTGGTAACGACATCAATGTGTACCTGAGACCGCTGATCGAAGATCTAAAACTGCTGTGGAAGAAAGAAGGTGTGCCCATGTGGGATGAGGATAAACAGGAGCAGTTTAACCTACGAGGGTTGCTGTTTGTTACCATCAACGATTGGCCTGCACTTGGCAACCTATCCGGGCAATCAAACAAGGGGTACAACGCTTGCACCCACTGTATGGATGAGACCGAATGTACGTACCTGAAACACTGTAAGAAGGTAGGCAGACCATCGTACTAAGCCAAAGCATCACAACGGAAAGGCCATGTTTGCCATGGTGAAAGACCTCAAAGTAGTATTTGGAAAGGGACCCGGCAACCAACCTATAGCAAGTGATGGTGGTCACGCGGCGATGTGGAAGAAGAAGTCAATTTTTTGGGAGTTGCCCTACTGGGAAGTGTTGGACGTCCGCCATGCAATCGACGTGATGCACCTCACTAAGAACCTTTGCATAAACCTGCTGGGCTCCCTAGGTGTCACTACGTAGTTTTCACCCTATAGCAACCAAAGTTTTGCCAACGTCATACAATTAGTTGCAATAGGTTGTTCTATTGCAACAAGTTCGTGAAATTGTTGCAATATGGGGGGGCTTTTACAACAATTTTGGTGGTGTTGTGAAAGTTTTTTTTGTGTTGCAATAGACATGTATAATCGCAACACTTAATTGTATAGTTGCGATAGAGATATTATGGCAACACATTTATGTTGTTGCAATAGAGAAGTTATGGCAACACGTTCAAATGGTTGCGATAGAGATATTATTGCAACATGATTTTATTGTTGCAATAGATAGGTTGTGGCAACACGTTCAAATGGTTATAATAGAGATATTATGGCAACACGTTTAGGTTATTGCAATAGATAGGTTGTGGCAACACGTTCAAATGGTTGCAATAAGTAAAAAAAATTTGCCGCAACTTGGAATCGACCCGTGACGCCTAAAGTAGGACTCATCACCACTACCGCTGCATTAGGCTAGGTGGAGTGCTAGGTTTCATCAGTTTTTGTATGTATCTCATCTTCCCCGCGTAGTAGGATGAGCATCTTCCTCTGCAACACGTTAGTTTAGTTACAATAAGTTATAACATGACAACACATTTACTTTGTTGCAATAAGTGATAATATGACAACACATTTATGTTGTTGCAATAAGATATATTATGGCCACACTTTTATTTGGTTGCAATATGATACCCGAGCTTAATGCATCGGTGAAGTTTGTGTTGCAATAGACAGAGAGACACTATTGCAACGGGCCGTGTTGTGTTGTAATAGTGTATGCCCTCACACCATATTTGCGTTGCATTTTTTAACTTTGGCAACAGGAGCATAACGTGGCAATAGGGCACCCGAGCTTAATGCATCACTAAAGTTTATGTTGCAATAGATAGAGAACACTATTGCAATGGGACACTTCGTGTGGCAGTACCGCATCTCGCCACATCGTACTTGTGTTGTAGTATGCAATATTGCAACGATGATTGTTGTGGCGATTGATCCATTTGCAACATCCACATCGTGGTAATAGAACCTTTTGCAACGCTAAAATCTGATGCGCTTACCATGTGTCACAACGCTAAACGATGTTGCAATATCTATACTTATTGCAACTAAACTAAAAGAGTTGTCAGAACTTATTACAACGGACTTTATTACCACACCATGCAACGCTAGTCACTTCGTTGCGATAGATCGTTATCGCAACTAAATTAGGCTTATTGCAACACTTTTTGATCATTGGCACAGGGTGAAAACTACGTAGTGTGTATACGAAAAATCAAAAGATACACTTGAGGCACGTAACGGTCTGAAACATATGGCACAACGCGACGGCCTTCACCCGCAACCAAAGGAGAAAGGAGCCCAATACCTAAGTCCAGCCAGCTACACTCTGAGCAAGGCAGAGAAGGAAATCATGTTTGAATGCCTAGAGAACATCAAGGTACCATTTGGATACTCCTCGAATATAAAGGGAATAATAAGCACGAAGGATAAGAAGTTCACAAATCTAAAGTCCCATGACTGCCACGTGCTGATGACACAGCTGCTTCCCGTTATAATTTGGGGTATCCTTCTTGATAATGTCTGGGCAAAGCTATGTGCTTTCCTGAACGCAATTTCACAGAAGATCATCGATCTAGACATACTAGAAGAATTTCAAAATGATGTGGTCCAGTGTCTTGTTAGCTTTGAGATGATCTTTCCGCCTTCCTTCTTCAATATCATGACGCATCTCCTATGCCACCTTGTCAAAGAGATCCATGTCCTCGGTCCAGTATTCCTACACAACTTGTTCCCTTTCGAGAGGTATATGGGCGTTCTAAAGAAGTACGTCCATAACCGTTCTCCTCTAGAGGCCAGCATTGCCAAGGGATATGGAACAGAGAAGGTGATTGAGTTTTGCGTCGACTTTATTGAAGACCTTCGTCCCATTGGGGTGCCTGAATCAAGCCATGAAGGTAGACTACGGGGGAAGGGAACTCTTGAAAGGAAGGCAATAATGAACATAGACAATGACTTGTACAGGAAAGCACATTGGACCGTGTTACAACAATCTTCCTTGGTGGCTCCTTATATCGAGGAGCACTTGGCGATTGTTCGCTCAGAAAACATCGGCAAGATGGATGCCTGGATTACACGCAATCACATCGATGCATTCCCTGCTTGGCTGTGACAACGTCTCATGGGCAACGCGAGCATTGACCAACATTCCAGGCATATGAAATCAATGGGTACACATTTTACACACGTACCAAAGAGCACGAATCAGAACAACGTTGTCTGCATCGATGCCGTGGGATACGACTTCGACATCACCAAGGCCGACAGGATTTTCGACTTACTACTCAAGGAGAAGCAGATTCAGCTACCTGAAAATCACGTGATCCCGTCGGCCGAGGAATTAAAGAAGAAGAAATATTGCAAGTGGCGCAACTCCACATCCCATGCCACCAACGATTGCAACGTCTTCAGGCAGCAAATCCAGTTGGCAATTGAGGCCGGGAAGTTGAAGTTTGTCGATTCAAGTCGGCCGATGAAGGTAGATGGCAACCCTTTCCCGGTCAACACAGTCCAAATCGGCCCTAGGTAAGCCGATCGACAGAACAAAATGGCACACAGCTTAGTCAACGCATCAATCGGGGCCAAGGCAGAAGACGATCCGACTGGACACCACGTCGCACCAATCAACATGGTGCGCCCCGCCATCAGATCAGCTGACCGATGGCCAATCTACGAAAACAGCCGACACCGTCACTGGTCTCGGCGAGAAGAACCTCGCAATGAAGCTCCTCGTTGGCACAAGCCAGAGATCCAAAGCCGCCGATACGAGGTAAACGGCAACAGTGTCGATCCGCATTGGCATTGCGATTTTTTCAGGTACTGCTATAAGCTTCCCCCCTTCTTTTTTAATATATTCAGCGTTCTTTTGCTGTGGGGATTTTTCCCCACAGCCTTTGCTCAAAAAAGACTGGACGATTGCCACGACGAAGAGCACGGGAGCTCATCGGCTGCAAGCCCAGCCCGGTTCGTCCCTAGAGCCATTCGGAGTAAACCAAAGGCGGTGGTCCGTCCATGATCGGCTCGGCCCGATCCACCAAGACTTCTTCGTTGACGAAGACAGCAATGACAGCAACCGCGACGACGAAGAGGTCGACGATGAGGAATCGGCCAATCCCCAATGGTGCCCGTCCGATCTCTTCACAAAGACGTAGAAAAGAAGAGTTCAACGACTTAAGCATGAAGGGAAAGAAGATGAAGTTTGGCAAATGATCCACGAACAGCGCCGTCGACTGGGTAAGATCAAAAGACGATGGGTTCCCAAAGAGAAAACTGCCGCAGCCCACGAAGAGCGAGCCGAGGAGAGCCCAGCCGATCAAGCCAGGAGGGCAGCCAAAGGGAAAGGAAAAGTTTCTACATCAGTTAACATGGTGTTCGTACTACCAGCAGAGTTTAGTGCTCCTGAAGCCGATGCAGACACCATCGAGGACGACCTAATGAAGCTAGCAATCTCACCGGACCAGGCTATCTTTGACAAAACCGAGGGAACCAAAAATCGGCACTTGAAGCCGTTGTACATTAAAGGATTCATCAACGGCAAACCGATTTCCAAGATGCTAGTTCATGGGGGAGCTGCAGTCAACCTTATGCCTTACGCAACATTCAGAAAACTTGGCAAGGGGGCCGAAGACCTCATAAAGACCAATATGGTGCTCAAAGACTTCGGTGGCAACCCATCAGAAACCAAGGCGTCCTCAACATGGAACTGACCATCGGCAATAAGACCGTGCCACAACATTCTTTGTCATCGACGGGAAGGGGTCTTACAGCCTACTGCTCGGAAGGGACTGGATACACACTAACTGCTGTATTCCTTCTACAATGCATCAGAGCCTGATCCAATGGGACGGTGACAGGACTGAGATCGTGCCAGCTGACAGGTCAGTTAGTGTTGTTAGTGCCGATTTACCGCTTTGGGAAATCGAAGGCATCGATTGTTTGTCTGGGAAAATTTGGCAAGCCGATTTTCTAAATGTGTCCAACTCCACAATATAGCCGATTGGAGATGACGAGCCGCAGCTGCTGCCTTGAACAAGACATGGTGGAGGGCTCAAGCGTCTTCGGCACAGACACCACAGACAAGGATGACGGCAAACTTGGGAAAGGTTTCACGTCGACCGACAAACTAGAGGAAATTGACATCGGCTCTGGTGACAAGCCGAGGCCGACGTACATTAGCAAAAATTTGTCTCCTCATTGTAGATCCTAGCTTATTGATTTGTTAAAAGAATATAAAGATTGTTTCGCTTGGGAGTACTTCGAGATGCCCGGCCCTTGTCGATCAATAGTGGTCCATCAACTGCCGATTAAGGCAGGCTATCGGCCGTTCAAACAGCCTCCGAGGAGGTTTAAGGCCGATATGTACAATGCAGCCGAAATCACTCGGCTATACGATGCAGGATTCATTCGGCCTTGCCGATACGCCGAGTGGGTTTCAAACATTGTCCCAGTGTTGAAGAAAAACGATAAACTTAGAGTGTGCATCGATTTCAGAGATCTAAACAAGGCAACCCCTAAGGACGAATACCCAATGCCGATAGCGCAATTGGCTTGTACGAATGGGTAGTAATGACATTCGGCTTTAAGAATGTTGGGGCAACATATCAATGGGCCATGAACTACATTTTTCACGACATGATCGGCTCACTAGTAGAGCTATGCATTGACGACGTGGTTGCCAAGTCCAGGGAGATAGAGGGCCACAAAGCCGATCTGAGACAAGTGTTAGAGCGGATGAGGAAGTATGGCCTGAAGATGAATCCGCTTAAGTGCGCGTTCGGCCTATTGGCCGGGCAGTTCTTGGGATTTCTTGTCCATGAAAGAGGAATTGAGGTTACACCAAGAAGCACAAATGCTATCAAGACGATTCAGCCTCCGAAGGACAAGAAACAACTTCAGTCATTGATCGGCAAAATAAATTTCATCAAACGGTTCATAGCCAATCTCTCAGAAAAGATGGAGCCGTTCACACCATTGCTTCGGCTAAAAGCCGACCAAGCATTCACATGGGGGGCAGAGCAGCAAAAGGCGTTAGACAACATAAAAGATTATCTGAGTTCCTCTCCAGTTTTGATGCCTCCACAAAAACGAATACCGTTTAAGCTGTACCTATTAGCTGATGACAAGTCAATCGGCTCTCTTTTAATCCAAGAGGTTGAGAGCAAAGTAAAAGCCATCTTCTATCTCGCCGACGGTTGCTAGACGCGGAAACAAGGTATTCACCTGTGGAGAAGCTATGCCTATGCCTCTATTTTTCATGTACGAAGTTAAGGCATTATCTGCTATCCAACGAGTGCACAATAATCTGCAAAGCCGATGTAGTTAAGTACATGCTATCGGCTCCAGTGCTGAAAGGAAGGGTTAGGAAGTGGATTTTTGCGCTAACAGAATTCGATCTAAGGTATCAGGCACCAAAGGCAGTCAAGGGACAAACCATAGCCAATTTCATTGTGGAGCACAGAAATGACTCCATCGGCTCAGTGGAGATTATGCCTTGGACTTTGACGTTTGACGGCTCGGTTTGCACCAACGGCTGCGGCATCGGCTTGGTCATTATTTCACCCAGGGGGCAAGCTTCGAGTTTGCTTCTACTATCAACCCCCACGCTACAAACAACCAAGCCGAATACGAAGCCGTCCTTAAAGGATTACATCTACTCAAGGAAGTTGAAGCCGACGCCATCGAAATAATGGGAGATTCGTTGTTGGTTGATCATCAACCAGTTATCAGGAGAATTTGAATGCAAAAGCGATGCGCTGATGGTCTATTATCAGCAATGCCAGGAATTAATGGATAGTTTTTGGCTAGTTACTTTGAAACACGTCCCCAGAGAGCAGAATACAGAGGCCAATGATTTAGCTCAAGGGGCATCGGGCTATCGGCCGATGTTGAAAGAGATTGACATAGAAGTTGCCGCCATTACAGCCGATGATTGGAGGTTTGAAGTTTACAGCTACCTCAAAAATCCCTCTCAATCGGCTACATGGAAATTACGATACAAAGCGTTAAGATATGTATTGCTCGATGAAGATCTGTACTATCAGACGATTGATGGTGTGCTACTCAAGTGTTTGGGAGCCGATCAAGCCAAAGTGGCCGTCGGAGAAGTTCATGAAGGAATCTGTGGCACACATCAATCGGCCCACAAAATGAAGTGGCTGCTTCGCCAAGAAGGGTATTTCTGGCCGACGATGCTGGAGGATTGCTTCAAGTATTATAAAGGCTACCAGGATTGTCAGAAATTTGGCGCCATACAACGAGCGCCAGCGTCGGCTATGAACCCAATTATTAAGCCTTGGCCGTTCAGAGGATGGGGCATTGATATGATCGGCTATATCAATCCACCCTCAAGCAAAGGGCATAAATTTATTCTGGTAGCGACATACTACTTCACAAAGTGGGTGGAGGCTATTCCCCTGAGAAAAGTGGATTCTAAGGATGCAATCGAGTTTGTCAATGAACATATTATCTACCGATTTGACGTTCCACAAACGATAACAACAGACCAGGGATCTATCTTTGTATCGGATGAGTTTGTTCAGTTTGCCGACGGCATGGGGATCAAGCTGCTTAATTCTTCGCCGTACTACGCACAGGCCAACGGACAAGCCAAAGCCTCAAATAAAAGTTTGATTAAGTTGATTAAAAGAAAGATCTTTGAGTACCGTAAACAGTGGCACAACCGATTAGCCGAATCACTGTGGGCGTATTGGATGGCATGCCACGGGTCAATTCAAGTCCCTCCGTACAAGCTGGTCTACGGACATGAGGCAGTGCTACCATGGGAGAGCGTCATCGGCTCAAGGCGCGTTCAGCTACAGGATCAACTTACAGCCGACGATTATTATCACCTAATGGTGGACGAATCAGAAGACTTAGTTTTATCTAGGATGAGTGCCTTGAAAAAAGTTACAAAGGATAAAGAACGAGTAGCCAGACGTTATAATAAAAAAGTGGTGCCTAAATCTTTTGAGGAAGGCGAACTCGTTTGGAAATTGATACTACCGATTGGATCTAGAGATAACAAATTCGGCAAGTGGTCACCAAATTGGGAAGGGCCTTTCAAGATCCACAAATGCGTCTCTAAAGGAGCTTATATGCTAGAAGGACTGGACAGAGAGGTATTTGGAAGGGCTCTTAATGGAAAATACCTGAAGAAATATTACCCAAGTGTATGGATCGACTCGTGATTCGGCTCTGGTTGCTTAGCCGATTTACAACAGCTGATGTCTTGCTTCAATAAGGCATTGCCTTTAGGCGTTTTTATGCAACATTTTTTCCCTAAGTCTTCCACGATCGGCTACTGATTGGCCGATAGCGACAGTAATGATGTGCGGACGGCTCAAGTTCACAATTTTGCCGACACTGAAGCTATCAACAAAATTTGAGGGGCATATACATACACGAGTTGATTGCGAAATTGGGCGTCAGATTGCAAAATTGGGCGTCAGGAAATTTTAAACTTTTTAAGCTTCGAATCGGCAGTCCAAATAAAAGCATTGGAAGTGATTTGGATCGACGGCCGTGATTCAAGCGTTAACGACGACGGTTGTGGTGTGGTCTCGAAATCGGCGAATGTGATGCGATACGGACGGCTAGCGCCAATTTCAGCGTAAGCAATTCAAGATACTACGTGCGGTCGAAGCCGATCCCATCCACGAGCACAGCTGCAAAAGATTGATAGACTATACTACACAAAAGTTAAAGCCGATTACAAAGTTTGAGCAAGCTGATCAAAGTTCAAACCCATTACAAAAGTTTGACAAATATATTACAAGAGGCAGTAGCCGATTTCAGAATGTTAAAATGTTACAAGCTCATTATTTCAAGAAATTGGCTATGGCCGACAACGTCATCCACCTGATCTGGTCTATCTCCTCAATGGCCTTGACGTCGTCAGCCTCAGACCTAGCCACCGGCCGGATGCCCTTCACCAGGTCCCGTATATGTGCCACAGCCGCCTTGATACTTTGGCGTTGAGCTTCGATTTTGGCTGGCAAGCTGGCCATGTACTCCTTGTGTACATCGATGTCGTTCGTAACTTGAACGAGATCGGCCATCAGCTGATCTTGGCGTGCGAGGAGTTGCTCAAGCTTGGCCGTTGGCTCAGTCTTCAGGCGGTTGAAGGCGGCTTTCCGGCTCTCAATGGCATGCTTGGTCGAATGGAGGGTGGCCGACCGCGCCTGGTTCTCGCGACGATCGGCTATCCACTGCCGTGCCCGTTCATACTTGAGTTGGTGGGCTTCCATGAAGGTGGCCGGAACAATGGCGTCGGCTAGAGCTTCCGGCAGCTAGCCTTGGATTTCTTTGAAGCGCGCGCGTATTGAACCGCTGTCGACCACCAGCGCATCCAGCGAGGCCTCTAGCCGGTTGCCGATGTTGGCTAGGGTGGCCCTCAGGTCCTCGGCCGGCGTCACCAATGCCTCCTCGTCAATTTCGCCGAACTCCTCAAACTCTGACAAGTCAAAGTTGAGGAGGTCGGCTATGTTCTACAAAGAGGAAGGTGATCAGAAGATATTGAGCTGACAGAGCCGATCGTCAAATTCAGTCGGCTTACCGTGGGCACCGGGGTTGGAGCGGTCGGCTCGGCTGGTACGCCGCTTGCAACCGTTGGGGCCTCTTCATCGATGTTGTTGCCGCCGCCCACAACAATCACAACGTGCTCGCTGGACACCTGGGGGGCAGCCGATGGAGATCGTGGGGCTGCAAAAGAAGAGTTAGCGGTCGAGTCGGCTATTTTCTACAAATCAAGTTGCAAGAGATGATTACCGATGGCACATGACGTGGAGTGCGGCCGGCCAATTTCTTGAACTGAAAAGAGTTGTTTGGTCTGATGCAAGTGATATCATTGTGAAGCCGAATTTGGTGAAGTGAGGGCTCACCGGCCGATTTTTCGCTGGGGGACTTGGGACTGGTGGGACGTCAGTTGGAGCGTTGACGGACTCATGGCTCGAGCTCCCGGGTTCGGCCGCCGCTCCAACAGCCGCCGGCATTTCCTCGCTGGCGACGGCATCGAGGAACTGCACGACGACCGGGTCCAAAGGGGGGAGGCTATTGGCTGGCGCTGCCAGTTTCTTCTCTTTTAGCTTCTTGGGAGCAGGCGCGGTCGACGGCTGTATGAGTGGTGCACCCCTTTTCTTCTGGGCAATGGGCTCGCGCACTTGCCCTCGCAGCAACGACGCCAGCTTCGGCGCCCCCCAGCCAATGGCCGACAGAGCCAGGCCGCCCCCATCCAAAACACCTAGACGGTATTCGAAGGGGCGCCCGTAGTCGCTCACCGTCGGCCGCTTCGCCTCCCTCTCCTGCAAACCAGAGGGCGGATGGTAATCGGCTATATCGGTCGATGATAAGAAGAAGAAAATCATTTGGAATTTGAAGCTTACCGAAGGGATTTCTTCGGGCAGGAGCAGATCGACGTAATGAGATGACCGCTGGTGAAAGATGTGTCGTTTAATTTTGGCCCACCATTGGTCGTAAGCCGCACTTTTCTTGAGTGCCAGGTTCATCACACCGATGTCGCCGAGGGGAGGGCCGGCTATATTCGGCAGCCGATGCATTATCAAGTCTTGGCTCACCACTCCCCTCGCTTCAATCTTATCGGCATAATAAAAGCTGATGGGCAATTGCCCAAGACCGAACTGCCTCACTGCCGACACCGGGTAATAAAACTCATAGCTCTTGGCCACTGATCGGCCCTGGTGGATCCCCGTCAGCAAGATGCAGGGGGATAGAGCGGCGATGAATAGCTCCCTGCACCTTGGGTTGTCGGCTGAATTAATGTCCTCCCAATTGAAGTCGGCCAGCAACTCAAATAGTCCCTGGTCCCGGTAAAAGTACCAGGCGGGTTCTCGCGAGATAGCTCGTCATAGAGGGCAATGAACCATTCGGCCAGCAGGTCGGCCGATTGCCTTGAGCCCACATGAGCGGCTGCTGCTTCTCCGTAGCTCATGCATCTGGTGGTGGTGATCTGGTTACCGTCCTCGTCTTCAATCGGCTCCAGCCTCGGGAAGATGGCCTCGGTCAGGGGCAGCCGACCGGCTATTTTTTGCGTTACCAGCACCAGTCAGATCTATAAGAACCACCAGGGGCCGCCGTTGTTGATTGGAGCGTTGGCGGCTATCTTCGCGGTGGCCTAATGCAGCATTTGGTACAAGTAGCCGAGGAGGTACTTCACCAGCGCAAGCTTGCCCTCGTCGGCCAGGATTTCGGCTACGACCTGCCAGTTGGCGGTCGGCCCGCAACTCGATCCACAGAACAAAAATTTTTCAAGCCACATCATCAGAAATGTGGCATGTTCCCTGTGGCCGACGGATCCATCTTTCATGTTTTGGGCGATGAAGTCGCTCCACCCGCCGATGGCCTTGGTTTTGAACTGATGCTGCCCCTTTTGGCTCAAGTTGTTGGGGTTAGCCGACGCCTGGATGTCCAGCCCAATCGTCATGTACACATCAGCTAGTGTGATTGTCATCGGCCCTTGCCGGAAGATGAAGGCGTTGAAGCTGTCATTCCAGAAATATGTTGCAGCCGACAGAAGCGGCTCATCTTTTTCCATGCTAGCAGCGAACAGGGCTAAGCACTGGGCTATCCCGGCCTCCTCCCACTGAGTGTACTTGGCCGATTGCACCCGTTTGTACCATTCGACCCAGGCGGCGTCGGTGGTCGGCCATGATTTGAGGGATGGCTTGTTGGTATTGAAGGGAATCCTGTTGGTTTCGGCCATGATAACATCAGCTGGATCAATGTTGCCGATGGGGCCGAGAAAGTACCTGTGTGCTTGGGTCAAGTTGGGGATGACCACTTGATGTGACAGGTGCTACAGTGTGAAAGAAAGAAACTCTAATCAGGAATGGCCAAATGCTACAGTTTGAAAGGGGAGAAAAGTGCTAGAGGCAGTATGAATGCAACGAGGCTGGAAACATAACTAGAGAAATAAATCCGAAGAAAAGGAGTTCTGGACCGGCGGGTGTACCTCAGGGAACTCGACGATGGCGGTGGCCGGTGCGATGGTGATGGTCGGTGCGACGGCAACGGCTGATGCGGCGGCGGTGGCTGGCGCGACGGAGGTCCTTGACGTGGCGGCGGTGGAGGCCATCGGAGTTGTTGGGGGTGAAGATGAAGTCTAATTCACGAAGGGCGCTGAGATTTGATGGACGCTGGTGAACCGCCGGAGAGGAGAGAGGAAGTGAAAGCTTGTGTGCGAAGGGTTTTGAGTGCGCTTTGAAGGCGTAGTTGTTTCGGCCGAGGCAAATGGCTATTTAAAGGGCATTTTGGGGAGCCGAAGCGGTTTAAGTCAAGAAAAGAGCGGGAATTTGAACAGGCAAGGAAATCCGTAAAACTTTGTATCATGGACTTGGGAGACATGTGTTAACACCGAAATTTGGTAATTGAATCCCTAAGTCCTATCAAGGGTGAAGCAGAATCGGATCGGCTGGTTTGGCGGAGAAACAGAGGCCGCATCGGCTGAAAGGCGATCGACTGTGAGGCCAATCTGCTAAGGTTGGATCGGACAAGGGTGGCCGATAGCCGATTCTACGATCGGAGAAGATAAATCCGTTTCTGGTGCGGCAGTTTGAAGATAAATAGAAGATTCAGTTATTAGATTACGCATTAAATGATATTGCCATCTATGGATAGAGTCCTGTAACGGCAATTGTATCTGTAATTTAGGAGTTTGTTTAAACTGTTAATTGTAATACGGCGTGGGTCCTCCCTGGGATAACATCGTATTTTAAATAGTAGTTTAGATAGAGTCCAGGGTTTGTACGGATAATTTTATCTTGGGTATAAATAGGACCCGAGACTCCCTGTAACAAAAAAACACAATCAATCAACCTTCGGCGCATCGCCAACCTTTTTCTTCAGACGAGCAATTTGTTTGGCTACGGGCTGCATCGTTTCGATCCCCAAATCTAGGTAAATGCTTATCATTAGTGGTATGATCTGCTGTTTCTAGTGCTTCTATCGTAATGACACATTAGATTCAGGAGTTTGTACCGCGCTATTTATCATATAGCGCATATAAATTAGATCAATGTTTAGATCTATCCCGATATTGGCCGGTTCTGTGAAGAACCTGCAGCCAGTAAGGCTAGATCTAAGGGTTGGCTGGTTTATATGCGGTATCCACCGTCTTGAGAGATATAAATCGGCCACAACAGATCGGGTTTTTCTCTTTATACTTAATGTTGCATCAACGTTGAACTATTAAGTCGTTTTTAGAACTTCCAATGATCTGTTCAGCTAGATTTATATTGTTTAGAGACAGTGCCAGGGTTTCAGCCGGCCTTATCTGCCCTGATATGTTTCTTTTAATATATTTATTATTAGATTTATGTTAGGACTGCCTCTTATTTTAAGATCCCATTCTTGTCGGACGTTATCAGCCGAAATCGGCTCGCCATCAACAGCCGACGGCCGATTTCCCAGGCTACGCACATCTAGTTCAAGAATGATGTCTTCTTATAAGATTCGTCGGAGTACTAGCCGATTCATTGTTAGTCTTCCAGTATCGGCTAGGTTATCGATTCATATATTTATTATCCTTTACTGTATTTAGGTTAAACGGCTGATGCTATCTCGGTATAGCCGATCCATTCTAGTCGCTTGGCTTAAATATATTTTAGGATAGCATATATATGCTCATGGATTCCCTCAGCCGATCCAATGGGGATCTAACCTAATACTTAATGCATATCTCTTTGTTTTTCTTGTTGGTTAACAGATCAAACCAACTGGCACGCCCTGCACAGCACAAGCAGCCGAGAAGGACCTGCACTGGAGTCAAGCAGATCTCCCAAGCCAGCGCGTGAGAGAAATTTCTCGTCAACACCAACATAAGTTTTTTCTACCTTCCGTACAAATTTCAATCTCATGCATACATAAAATTTTATATGTGTCATCTCAACCAATTTGCAGATTCCATTGGGCTCTGTTCGTAATTGACATGGATCACTCACGGATCCATGTCTTTGACTCAATGGATAAACCAGAGTCCATGTATGTAAATATATTTGAACTGCTAAACAGGTAATGCCATCTTACTTGTTATTGCATATATGTGGTTCTTGGATAATTACTAGCTATCTTTCAACTGCACGTAGGGCATGGGCAAGGCTCCGGGTGAATATTCGCTGGAATTGGAAAGATAAGCTCGGTGTGAGGATGAACTTTCTAGTGAGTAACATGCTCCAAAGTTGTATTGAATCATTAATTTATTCTAAAATATGAAATGTATATTCAATCTGTCGTCGTTTCTCCTTTAGTGTGCAAGACAGGCGCACGGGACCAACTTATGCGGCTACTATGTCTGTGACTACATTCACCGCTTTGTTACCGAAGTCAATAGTCTCGACGATATATATGTACGTATAATAGTCATTCATACATTACGTCTTGATTTCTTATTCATTTCATATATTTATTTCTCGTTTATTCGAATTAATGATAGCTTATGCAAGTAAGAGACAATCTCCCCCACGCGACTTTCATACAGGCTGCTCAAGAAGAATTGATGGGATTTATAAACGAGCAGGTCATTGATCCCGCGGGAGAGTTCTACTTTAGTTTAAGTAACTTTACCACTGGATCCACAAAGTAGACAGTTTTTTGGAACATATGAAATATATGTGGATATTGTACATGTGTACATATTTTGGTAATATATGTATATATTTTGCAAAAAGGTTGCTTTAATGCAAGTGTAATGTATTCTTTGTTTGCTTGTTTTGATATGGTTTCTTTCACAACTGTTGTTTGACATATTTGCAACAGATGAAGATGCAGCAATGAGAGAAGCAATAAAAAATTATGTTTGACAAATCACAACATAGGAACTGCAGATGGCATATAACAAGGCCCTAGGAATACGAACTCAACCAACTGTACACACAACACAAAGATAAAAACCTCCAGGAAAGGCTAGAATCTCTAATAAATTATCCCCTCGGACCTACACAGTTTGAGTGGAGTGGAAGAAGCTAATAGATGAGTGTGGAATCACTGATAACCCCACGATAAACGCATTATGAGAAAAAAAGGAAGAGCTGGATTGCAACATACTTTAAGGGAATGTACTGCGGGAGAATGACATCCACACAAAGATCAGAAAGCCAGAACAGAGTGCTGAAGGATGGTTATGTTAACAGTAGTACAACTCTCCACATGTTTGCAAAGAGGGTACTTGACTCACTTCAGCACACAGACCACATGGATGCGGGTGAGACACACTACTCGCAGGTAATTTTATATCACAATTGCAACTTCAATTTGTGTTGATTGCAACTTCGTATTATAATTGTAATTGTTTCATGAAGTTGATTGCAATTAACAACTATGATGTGATAGCAACTCTATCTGTACCTATAGTTTGATGCAACTTCATGTATAGTAATTGCAACTTCACATGAGATTGATTGCAAAGGTTGCTTTAATGCAAATTGCAACTAGTTGTGATACAGTGATTGCAAAAAAAAACTCTATCTAGTTGCATCCTAATAAAAAAATTGTGCAGGCTGAGGTTGTCCGAGCTTGCAAATCAAGGTTCGATGAGCAGCTCAGCAGGGTATACACAAGAGCTGTGTACCAGGAATACAAAAAATAATATAATAACAACACAACTTTGATCCAGAAGTGAAGAATGACTACTTAGTGAGACATGAGAAAGGGACGGGAAGCTTCTGCTGGGCGCAACATACCTTCAGGGTGGTAGCAGACAAAGAAGCAGGCGTGTATGAATGTGAGTGCAAGTATTGGGAGCACATAGGTACGCTGGTTGCAACACTGTGACATCTCCCATTACACATCGCAGACCCTTGATTATTTCTTTGTATATAATAAAAACTACAAAAAACTGTAGGTATGTTCTGCATGCACATCATAAAGGCGTTCACACACCTCTAGGTGCAGAGCATACTAGAAAAATACATTCTGAAACAATACACACGTGGTGCAAGATCTGCGGTTCCATGGGACAGACATGACATTATGCAGGTTAGCCGCCTAGGGGACACAGAGCAGTCGCGCCTATCATAACTACTACCTAAGTTAATGAAGCTCGGCAGAGCAGGCAGCAAAACAGATCGAGCTTATGCTGAAACAGTGAGGCAAATAGATAGAGCTTCTCCAATGCCCAGAAGTTGTTCCTTCTATGCACCCATCCAATCCATCAAGCAGTACTAGTTGCAAGCTGCATGCTGATTCAATTTCAACCCAGAATGTTGGTGATGCTTGTTGACGCCAAATCCGTACCGCCGACGTGGATCTCGTGTGCTACACACGCAGCCTAGGAGATCAGCTTAGCTGCAGTGCAGATTCTAAAATCGATGAAGCGCGGGCATGCCAGTCAGTTTGATCCTGCCACTGACAAGATATACAAAGCAACAAAGCATAAAAAATATCAGTCGATGGGTCGATAACCAAAACAGCCAACTGGCGCGATTCCAACCGATGCTGATGTCAGCCGATAACCAAGACAGTCGATATCGGCCGATGGCGCAATTCCAGCCGATGTCGATGGTTAAAGCATATATCGGCTAGTAATCCGCTGTCATTAAATCCAAATAATTAGAAACCTTTGCTCCAGTCGGGTAAAACCGACTTTGTATATAATCCTTGTAAGCCGATGCAATGTCTAGATAACTCATCGGCTGAAACCCCGATGTTAACAATGATTGATGTCCACTGACTTGAATAAATCTAACTTGCAACCGCAACCTCATAGGTCGGACTTAACCGATACAACATAAGGTTGATAATTACCTGATAGATTTAAACCAGCCGGTATGACACCGATCAAAGTGGTCACATGTTAAATTTAACCAAGACAACAAAACTATCAGAGAGAAATTTAACACATCAGATAAGATCGGCTAACCCCCCCGATGAAACGTTAGCTTAAACCTATCGGCTCAACAAGACTTAGATTATCAATAACCATCTAGTAGGTCAGACCAAACCGATGCAACACAAGATTGTATATGATAATCTAATACTCAATGAACCGATAGATCTATCTAATGTGATGGATATAACAAATCTATCTAAAGTGACATTATGTTTAAAGAAACATCAACTTGATCAAAATATCAGACCTAACCAAGAAAGTCCTAACTAAGCCGATGTGACTATAAATAGTAATGGAGCTAAAGATAGAGATGATATATCAGATAGGCAACACTTGCGTCGGCCCGATTAGAATATCGGACTCAACCGAGAAAGTCCTAGCCACGCCAGCGCAAGCGAAGATGACAGAACTCGTCGAAATAAAACCTAGAAGACTAGCGTGGTGATGCACCGAAAGTAGATGTATTGATCTGTAGAGATGATTTACATGAACCTCGGGCTTACATATTTATACCCATAGGCTAACAAAGATCCTAACAGATTACAATCCAAACTTTTCTAAAGATACAAGGAAACAAACTGAGTCAAAATTGGACACTAACACACTTTCCTAAAGATAAAATAGAAAGCTAACAAACTCTTCCTAATTAATATATACAAGTCGTATCCTTCCTGAACTCAGTTTCTTTTGAATAAGACCTTCCCAAACTGAATCTAACAAGAATCTGACTGCCGAAGATGTTGATAATAGAAAACCCCCATCGACTGATGCAGAACTCTAAGCCGATACTAGTTTGAGCTGATGGGGACTCCAGGGCTTACCAAATTCTGGCATTAACAATGTTGCATCTACACCAGATTGTAGTACACCTGATGTGCAGTACAGTGAGCCTAAAGCTGGGTCAACCCTTGATCCAACCTCTGCAAACTATCTCGATGGTCTATCGCTGTCTGAACCACCGGTGTCATGCACCATAGGTAGGAAATCTGCCAGGGTGAACCAATCTGCTGAAAAGAGAAACTAACTTGCAATCCTTACGGCACATACACAGGGAGCTACAGGAAGAAAGTGTGCCAAACATGCAATGTTAGAGGCCACTACAGCACACCATGCTCGCTGAACCCAAATAGGAGCAGAGCAGCAGAGAATAGAGCAAAAAAGAGAGGTGCCAAAACACAAGCTGGGGCTCACCGGAAGAGAGGTCACCCAAGGATACATGAACAACGAGATGAACAACATGGTGAGGATGATGGGGCATCTGACCTAGAAGGTAGTGATGACAACAACTATGAATCTGAATGAAAACATTATATTGCTATTTATTTTGTTTTCTTGACGATAATTAAAAGATAGGTTGCAACTGATTTCTATGAATCTGAATCTGATTTACTGCTATTCTGTTAGTTTTGATGGTTGGCCAGTTGTAGTTCATCTGCTGCTCAGGTTGCACCCCCTTTTATAGGATAGTTGCAACTCTTGTTTGCTACTCACAACCAATTGCAAGTATGATGGTTGGCAGTTGCAATTAATCTGCTGTTCAGTTTTGCAGCCCATTTGTATGCCAGTTGCAACTCTTGTTTCCTAGCTCTCTGCTGGTGTATCTTAATTTACAAACACAAAAAAGAAACTCATATACCATCGTCCAGTTGCAACTCTGCTGGTGCGCCAGTTGCTACAAAAGACCATTTACAAGTGTGATGGTTGCCTGTTGCAATTCATCTAATGCTTATTTTTGCAAACCCCTTTTGTACGCCAATTGAAAATCTTGTCTACTAATTGTCTCCTGGTGCATATTTAACTTTCACATGAAAAAAATGCAACTCATGTGTCACCTTCCAGTTGCAACTCTGCTTGTGGACAAGTTGCTACAGACGACCAATTGCAAGTCTGATGGTTTCCCAGTTGTTATTCATCTACTGTTCGGGTTGCAACCACTTTTGTACACCAGTTGAAACACTTGTTTTGCCAGCACTCTGCTAGTTGCCTGGTTGCTACTATAGTGGTAGAACGGTTGCTAAATAATGAACGGATCTAATTTCGACGCCTAAAAAGAATAGTATACTAGACACTACAAAAAATATATAAAAATTGCATCACAAAAACAGGTTGTAAAAAATAATCATAGATATACATTAGATTACCAATTGTAACTCTGGTAGTAAAAAGTAGTAGCCACACAACTGTTCCAATGGTTACAACCTCGTCTAAGCATCAGTTGCAACTCCAAGTCCACCTAAACACAACTAAAAATTCTGACAGAACTAAACAATTTTCTACGCAAACTAAACAGTTTTCTGACAAAACATTCACACAAAACAGACATTTAGTTCAAAAGATACACTTGCACATCGTGTTTACAACGACAACATAAGCAGTTCCTACTGACTGCTGCCGTTGCGTAGACCCCCGTTTTTGTAACAGGAATCAATCGTGTTCATAGTATCATTTTCCTGGATCGAGTAGTTTGGTACTCACGAATACATTGCTGAATCATCAGGTGCACGATACATCCATCGACATACATAAAATATTACAATATAGAGCCCGAAGGCAATGTCTAGAACATAGGACCAAACGGTCCGGAATACAACCAAAAGCAGAAAGTAGATAAGGCAGCGGAGATAAGGTGGCGGCACGCGATTGCCACAGGCAATGACCGGAGCTCAGACCAACTGGACGCCATCATCCTCCACACCCTCCTAGTAGTACGCGTACGGGTCTTCAGGGTCTTCATTATCCACATCTGAATGTTTGTGCGTATAGCAAGGGTGAGTACCAACCATACTCAGCAAGCCACCACGACAAGGATGCATATGATAGGGGATAATCAAAGAATGGTTGTGGTTCTTTTGCATAAAGCCAGTTTTGCAATTCTTTTCACAAACCTAAGACCAAAGCCTAATCAAGTTTTATTTCCATGGTTCATTAAATCGATGACGGTTCTGTCCACCATCCATTGTGATTCCAAGGATAGCTTCCCACCACCGGATCGTCATGATTTTCTGGGGAGTCTACCCCCTCGCCTTTCGAGAAGTTGATCCACCAGTGCATAAAAATCATCATGCAAACACATCCCATCATTTTAAAATTTAGAGTCTAGCCAAGAGAGAAACTTGTCACGCCGGTCTATATCCGTGAGCACGGCTATTCGAATAGATTGATTTATTCACACTGCAGTGGATGTACACTTTACCCATACTCCGTGCCTACCCAACAAATGAGCCTACGTCCCAACACATGAGACGGTCACGGCAAAGCCTTTCGATAACCTCACTTTGGCAGTACCCGCTCCATGAACTTGAATCCTCTTGCACTCTAGCCGTCATTTCCTAGCAGTGTGAGGAGTTTTGGTGCTCCCGGGGTAAGGGAAATCTTTATTCTTTAAGTTGTAATTAATTTTGATTTTCAATCCTCAATTCTCATCCTCATCATAAGAACCACTATGCAGGGGTACCACCTCCGCTCGGCTATCTACTCCGCTAGGTTTATACCCATTCGAGAAGTACAGTTGTATTGGCTCATTTCATGTTTAAGTCTCAGGGCTTGGTCCTTAATTGACCAGGGTCGGCACTTGCCTTTTCCGGAATCCACCCAAATCATCCAGCCGCCCCAGTCTAAAACACTTGTTTGTTTTAGTTTTTCATCAAAGAATCATTTTATCCTTGTCATGGCAAAGTGGCGCTCATGTCTCCACTTGCCGAACTTCAACCACCTTTCCCAAGGTAGTTGCCCAAGCATATAGAATTTTGGCAAATATGAGTATGCAAGAATCTAATTTAGCATGGCTAAGCAATACCGAAGATTTTCTTCGGACACATCATGTCGTAGGTTACAAAGAATATATATACAGGTAATCAACATCAAGGCATGACATATAACAAGTAGGAGGGTTCATATGTATATATAGCATGCATCTTTGATTTAAAATAACATAAGTTCGCAAATGGGTTTAACATGTTCAATGGTAGTGATTACTTGCCTTGCTCGCAACCTTGTTGACCGGGAGGAAAGAAAGGGATGGCAAGGTGGGGGAGGAGCTCGGGCTCCCTTTATAGGCGCTTGTGGCGTGGGGGGAAAGAGAAGGGAGGGTCCTGGACACGACACCGTGGCAGTATGCGGCGCGGCGCGGGGGAGGGGGCGGGCGCGCGCTCGGCGCGGCTCGTCGGTGCGCGGCGTGCGTGCGCGCGGAGAAGGGCCGGCGGCGCAGCTTGGCGTGGCAGCCGCGCGACACGCGCGTGGTGGCACGGGCATGGGCGGCGGTGGCGTGCGCGACACGGCTCGCGGGCGGCGCGGCGTGCGCGCGGCGCGGGAGATGGGCGCGCGCGCGCGCCGAGGGTGTCCGGGGCCCGGCGCCGGGTCGAACACCTAGCGCCGGTGAACAGTGAGACTTTCCGATTTTTATTTTTTATTTTTTATTATTTTTTATTTGTTCCTTTTTGCATTTCACCCAAAAATAAAAATAAGTTTGGCCCCAAATATAAATTAAATTTTAAATTTAAATTTTTAATTTTTTGCCCCACTTTATTATTATTATTTATATATTTTTCTTTCTTCATTTATAATTAAATAATTGTTTTATATTTTTCCCAAAAATAAATTTTAATCCCAAAATAAACTTTTATCAACCTTAGCTTTTCCAATTGTATGTTTATAATTTTTATTTCTATTTTTTTATTTTGCAATTTCTTTTCCTTTTAGGGTTTCCGAAACCCTTTTCGACTTTTTCATCTTTTAATTAAATATTTCTTTATTTATAACATGCAACAAAACTCGCAAATGAGAGGCGAATAATCACAACAAGGTGCAATAATTCAAAAATTTTTGTAAGCTCCAAATTTTAGACTTCGATTTTTATATCACCGATTTTCAGGTTGTTACACGTTGTTCCAATCAACCCGACGTCCCCCCGCTCTAAACTTGTCTAGTGATTCAGGTAGATCAATTTGGTTTAGTGGATGGAACAACTCGTAGTGCATTAACCCACATCTGTATATCATCCCCTTGAACTATATGAGCAAAAAAGACAGATGAGTTTGTAAAAAAGGTTAATCCTCTTAATTTGTGATGTGCATATCATTAAGTACAAAAAAAAGAAAACAAAATAGCTCACCGGGTTGATTTGCTAGTCAGCGACTCCCCGTCATAATACTCCATGTATTTCCAAGCAAAAAATAGGCAATCATTAGGTCCACCCTGCTTCGGCACATCAACAAAAGGTCTCTTCCATCTGTTAACTCAAGGTAATTTCCTGTTCGAGACCTACCTTCTGGAACGCAACATCAATAATTAGGATTTTTGCAAACACATGCTGGTGACGTTCTACCTGGTCAGTACACTTCAAGTAGTAGTCATTCGAATCCAGTACCTCAATGTGCTTATGGATGAAGTTGAAGCAGTACACAAAAAATGGCATCCATCTCTAATTGGAATGAATATCTGCATTAAAAAACAGAGTGATTATTGCTAATTGGAAACACACACACATCGACAACACACAAAAAAACAACCGAAATCGTTAAAAAACCAGTTGCAAATCTGTGCATATAGATTCCAAGTTGCTACTCCAGTTGCAAGTCTGTGCATATGATAATTACAAGTCTGTGCATATGATAATTGCAAATCTGTGCATATAATAATTGCAAGTCCGTGCATATAGATTCCAAGTTGCTACTCTAGTTGCAAGTCTGTGCATATAATAATTGCAAGTCTGCGTACATAATAATTGCAAGTCTATGCATATATATTCCAGTTGCTATTGTATTGAAAAAAAAGACAGCATGAGTAAAAAAATTTGCTAACCAGTTTTGCCTTTAACAAATCATAATTTTCCAGCTCCTTCTGCAGAGTTTTCCAAACAAGAACAAACTCCTCCGTCTCAGTTTTGTCGTCATTCAGGATTCTTTCAGTCGAAGCAACATGAAACTATGTTTACATTGAAAAAACAAAAACATCATTCAAAACACAAACAAAAACACAAAAATGTAATGGCAAAAAATAAAACAAAATCATACAAAAAAACTCACGTAGAAGGCAGTGGTGACAAACAACCTATATCCAACAGAATCAACCTTGTGGACAATGTCATCGTGGCGAAGGCAATGGACAAAGAAATCTATGATGTCTGTCTCGCCTAATTCATTGTCAGCAAATGTCGATAGCAGGTCTTCACCACTGAGGTCACAAAGCATACCAAACTGTAACAAAGATTTACTGCAAACAAAAAAACTTAGTGCCTGTTGCAAGTATAAATAACTAAAAGTCATACAGTATCCATGACCATATCGTTTCAATTCAGGATCTTCGCTAATCTTCCTCCTCAGTGCAATTGCCTTTTCCAAAGGGACTTGAGGCCGGCTTCCTATAACCATGAAAGGAGAAACATACCGCCTGGGCCTCTTCAGCAGTCTGTCGCCAAGCCGCTTGAAAATCATCCTTTGAAACTCACAGAAGTCTTCCAAGCCTTGGCTTAATTCCTCCTGTGAAAGTCTGACTGGAGGGATCAAGTTATTGATGTCATTGTCAGACACTGTTGGGAAGTTAGTTTCTTCATCATGTGAGCTGGGGCTTGCCTGCTGGTCAATTCTGGAGTTCAGCATTGCAATCTCATGTTCAGCTTCACATCGCAGTGAGTCCATACGTGACTCATACTCCTCGCGCTTGTGATCATAATACCTCCCAGCTTTAACCATCTTTCCATCTTTGACCAACCTCCTCTTCCCACCTTCCCTACCCTTTTGTGCTCCTTACATTGCATCCAGACCTAATACAACCTATTTTTCACACAATACAAAAAAGTATGAAAAGTCTGGTTGCAAAACACTAATGCACATAATTGCACGTTGTATATGGTTATACTTACATAATCCGTGCTGGTAATGACTGGATCTGGATCAACATGCCCAGCAGCTTCACCTTTTTCTGTCTCAGTTGCATCTTGGTGCTCTAGAGCAGGGACGCTCAGCGCAGTAACAACATGTTTTTTCACACAAAAAATGCAAACATAAAGTTCCGTAAAGAATGTGAATATCTAATTGCAATATCAATGAATATCTAATTGCACATCATTTATAAAAAAGGGTCAGTTTGCAACTCAACTACCATACAGATTGCACATTAGTTCCAAATGGCATTTGCATGTAAGAAAACAAATGTTTTTTTGGCAGCAGATGCTTACCTCGTCATTTCTCTGTTCCTGAGAAGCAGGAATTCCCGGGATCTTCCTGCTGGCAACTACATGGCGTATTCTCTGCGTTGCAACCAGTGACCTCTCTCCAGACGAACCACATGGAGGACTCAACTGCCATACAAATTGCACTGTATAAAAATGTAAAAAAACACTAGTTCCAACATCAAATGAATATCTAATTGCACATCAGTTACGGAAGGTCAGTTGCAACTCGACTACCATATAGATTGCACATCAGTTCGAATGACATTTGCATGTAAGAAAAAAAAGGTTTTTTGGCAGCAGATGCTTACCTCATCATTTCTCTGTTGCTAAGCAAGAGTTGCCAGGGTCTTCCCCTTGGAAAATACGCAGAGTATTCTGCTTCTTCCAACCGGTGACCCCTCTCCAGACAAACCACGCGGAGAATCAAACATTGCAGATATTTCCTCCACGGTCTTAGATTCGCCATGTAATGTAGCCGGTGCTGCCAGAAAACAAAAAACAATAGTGAAAAGAAAATGTGTAAGAAAAATTTGTCATGCAGAAAATAACATAGAAAAAATTGGTTATATGTGCACAACAGCCTTACTTTGCCGGTATTGTTGTTGTTCTCCATGCACTTGATCAAGTGTGGGCAGTATGTCATGATTCATTTCAGGGCTGGTGTCCTCACAACATAAAAAAAATCATCCACTTCAGCTTGTGGGCTTGGCAGACGGTGTTCTCCTTCTGCTTGTGGGCTTGGCGGTCGTTGTTGTGCTTCTGCTTGTGGGCTTGGTGGCCGCTGTTCAGCTTCATCATGTGGGCTCAATGGCCATTGTTCCACTTCAACATGTGAAGATCCAGGTGCCTCTGTACGATGCAGCAAACGATGTTTCCTTGCTCTTGAAACATGCTGTTTATGCGCCTTATTCCTCCTACAAAAGTTCACTGACATCTTCTTTGCTCGAGCGTTGTCCAGAAGCCTCTTGATAGCAACGCAACACTCATGATGTGCTTTTCCCATTAACTCATCAGCACTGCGCGTCAACTCATGTGCCTTCCTCATCATAGTTTGCGCCTTTGAAGCACTAGAGTCGTAGTCCTTTAATATTTTTGCAGCCTCGATCCTTTTTTCCCCACTAAATCACACAACCTTTAACCAAAACTAGAGAAGAAGCTAGGGAAATTGAACAAAATGCTGCTAGCAGGGGCACAAGAATCCCCGTGTATGTCAACATTGGATGGTCCAACAGCAGCTTTGGAGGCGGATGGGGCACCAGATGGACCACGTGCAGGTGCAGGTGGTGCAGCATAGTAGGTGCTTGACAAACTCATCAACTAAAACACACAAAAACAGATTGCATATGTAAGAAAAAACAGTTGCAAAAAAAAAACAAAATGACATCTAAAAAAAGGAACAGAAAAAATCACCTTCAGTTTGCCATATTCAACCACATCAAAACAGAAATCATCCCTGCGATCAATAGATGCTATCTTCTCAATAATCTTGTTATCAAGAACAACACATCGAGGTAATCTCACAGGGGTGATGTCTAGCCTGTGCTGCAAATGGTCAACATCTAACATCTGCAAACAAACAATGTTAAAACAAACATAAGAAACCCAGTTGCAACTATAAACATACATTCGTTACAACTACGTAGGAAACTAGTTGCAACCTATAATCTAAGTAATTGTAACAATGTAGATTATTGTGATATAAGAAAACCCAGTTGCAACTATAAACATAATCAGTTGCAACTACATAACTATAATATTTGCAAAACAATAAAAAAATATAAATCACAAACAAAAAGCAAAAAAGATACAGTAGCTATATACTAACATAACCAGTTGCAACTACATAGAAAACTAGTTGCAACCTATAATCTAAGAGATTGCAAGAATGTGGATTATTGTGCTAAAATAAAACCCAGATGCAACTATGGGCATATATCACTTGCAACAAAAAACAAAAATGCAGTGCCTACATAATAAACATAGCCAATTGCAACTACACAGCTATACTATTTGCAAAATACTAAAATATAAATCACAAGCAGAAGCAAAAAAAATACAGTAGCTACATACTAACATAACCAGATGCAATTATATAGAAAACTAGTTGCAACCTATAATCTAAGTGATTGCAACAATATAGATTATTTGTCCTATAAAAAAAGAGAGTTGGATATCTCACAACAAGGAAGATTCCGCAGCCTATGATGGGTGAGTTGGCACCCTTTGACTTCTTCTAAAGCCTGTACATCCGCCTACCAACCCTTAGGTTATCTACAACATCTTTACACCAATTAATACTATCAATTGCATCCATATTTTTGGTCCAAACCACTTCTTCGAGTTTGATGTAGTTGTCTGTGTTTGAGAACAATAGAGTGCAGAAAGCATGCATCAGAAAACACCTCACTTCGAAATTTTCGTCGATCGCACGTGACTTTAGCTTCTCTGTTATAAAATTTGGTAATATCCTAGAGCCTTCCTCTCCATACAGCTACAACCTGACAGCTTCATGCATTTTCCATGCTTCACTGTTTTCTTTAAATGGGGGGTCACCTCCTTCTTTGTTGAGCATAAACATGCACCACACGCTATGCTCGTCGATTGGTACGTCCTTCCCACCCCCAAGCTCGATCTTCATTGATTCTGGATTAAATTTATCCATAAGCCAACATAGCAGCGACCTGCACAAAATGGTTGCCTTCATCTCAAGCAAACCAGCAAATCCAATGACACAGAGCATGTTCTTAATATCATCACTACATGATTGAACAAGCTCTACAAATTTTGAAGGAGAGAATCGAAGGGAAACTATCTTCTCCTTCTGCCAACAAAAAAAAGAGGCAATGTTATTTATATTATATACCAGTTGCAACTATTGTGGTAGACAATTATCTACTAATATGATTTTATAATTGCAATAATGAATATTGGACCAGAAAGCAGTTTTCTACCTCGATGGGGGGAGGGCGTGATACATCCTGTGAGGAAGCCTTCCCACGCCGCCTCTTCCTCCTAGGGCCATCATCACCTGCCGGAACTATCCTGATGCGTGTTGCAACAAAATCATCGTCGTTGTCAGTCTGCTCCGCATCACTTAGTGAGCGATGTGGAGAACTGGGAAGACGCAAATTTTTCGTCCTAGGCATCCTAACCATTATTTTGTAGAAAAAAGTCAGTACTAATTTGCAATTACATAAGTAAACTAATTGCAAGAACACACACATATGGACTGCTGCAGTCCACAATGAAAAATACAATATCTCGTACACAAATACCAAAAAATGATAAAATCACATACACTAGCAATAAGAAATTGATGATAAAACAATATCTGCACTAACATAACCAGTTACAACACAAAAATACACTAATTACAACTCAGATCGATAATAAATCACATGGATGTGTTTGTAGAAAAGTCAGTACTAATTTGTAATTACATAAGTATACTAATTGCAAACACACACACATATGGACTGATTGCATCCCACAATGAAAAAATACAATGCCTATAAATACCTACATAACCACTAGCAAAAAAAATTGATAATAAAAACAATATATGCACTAACATAACCAGGCGCAACTACAAAAATATATTAATTACAACTCAGATCAGTAATAAATCACATGGATGAACAAAAATACATGAGTTGCTAATATGTGTATGTACTTTAGGAAATCAATTAGCAGGGAACAAATTGGGGAAAACACACATGCCAGAAAACAATACAAAAACCCTAGCCTAGAACACATCAACGATTCGAAGCAAAAATAGAACAAATCAACAATTCAAAAATCATGGGAATAGAATGCCTAAAATAATTACTGAAATACCTTATTGAATGTGCAGTGGGAGAGGGTGAACCGACAACAAACTTGCGACGGCGACTCTCAAACGCACGAAAACACCGCAGCCCCGAGCAATGCAGCCGCCAGTAGATGACACGCCTCCTTCAACTACGGTGAGACCCCACGCCTCCTTCAACTACGGCTTTCGGCGAGCAGGATGGGATTCCTCCGGCAACAAAAAAATAGCTATTCACCGGCGAGAGGGGCGGAAAGTGCAAGAGATTGAGAAGAGGAAAGAAGTAGCCACAAACCGCAGTGATTTCCCCGGCGAGCGCGGAAAGTGGAAGAGGTTGCGGAGAGATTACGGAGAGGGCGACAACAGCTGTGATTTATCGGCAAGGGCAGAGAGTGGGAGAGATTTGTGCAAAGAGTGAAAGAACAAGAGTGGGAGAGATTTTGATCTGCCGAGCGCTGGTTACTGGTTGCCAAGTAAGATGGAGTCGAACCAATCAGGCGCGGTCAGATGGAGTCAAACCAAGTAAGATGGATGGTTGCGTCGCGTGGTCGACTGGCATGGGTGCGTTCTCTAAATAGAATGCACCCATGCATATTATATATATACAATGTGTATATATTTTACATCCTCTCCCCTTCCCTCCCACATCCCATTACGTTTCCCTCTCTCTCCGCACCTACTCCATGTTAGATCTCTCTCCTTTCTTCCCTACACACACACACATATATATATACACATATGCATACATACAAATATATCTATATATATGTACATATATAAGAGCATATTCGGTGAAATCATCAAATAAGTGAAAACTGGACCTAAAAATTTTGTAAATTAATAAAAAATTACTAGAGAGAGGTATAGGCATAAAATATATTATCATCAAAATTTTAAATTCAAACTCAACTTTATTATGGAGTATAATGAAGACAAAGGTAAATACTAATAGGACACTATTTATATGAAATTTGTCTTTTTCATTCAAATGAAATCGAGTTTGGACTTAACTTGGTATGAAAGTATTTCATGTCTATACATATCTCTATAGTAATTTTTTCATCAATTTACAAAAAAAATTTAGATATGATCTTCATGGGTTTTCACTTATTTGATGATTTTCACGGGATATTTTCCACATATATATACATATGTATATGTATATATATATATACATGTGTATATATATATATATATGAAATACTATGTAGCACCCTACGTGCCATTTAGTTAAATTGCTCGTCTCAAGCACCCATATGTATTTTTTTACTGGATTGATTGTGCAATACGTGAGGAGTCATTTTTTTTACTTTGCATCCTATAGGGAAGAGTGGAAGCTCTTGGGATAGTAAAAATATTACCCTGTTGGGTGAGGATTGGATGTTGCATGCTCCTAGAGGCTCCTTCCCATTAATCATACGTGATAACAAAATGACAATTCATATATCAAAGTGGAGTCAAAATTTTACGGTTGATTTACTCTTGTCCAACCCAAACAAACGTGTGTTGTGTTTATAGAAAAAGATTATTAAATAATGGATATAGAGTTATTCGTGCTGGTAAAATAATCATTAAACGATAGATACCAAAGTTATATAAGTTAGATATGTTAGTAAAAAGATCGTACGGATAGATATGGGAGTAATTCGTATCAGTAAAAAGTTACTAAAAAGATATTATTTGCAGGAGTTTGCAACGGTTTCTTTGAGAAATTCGAAACCTACCACAGCTGGAGAAACCCATTATTGTCCTGGTTCGTAACCCCCTTTAGTCTCCGTTCTCGAACCGGACTACGAAAGCGGGACTAAATATCAGCATCTTTAGTCCCGGTTGAAGTAACCAGGACTAAGGATGGCGACGCCACATGGCTGGCTCCGCCATCTTTAGTCCCGGTTGGTGTTACTACCAACCGGGACTAAAGGTTTTTTTTATTTTTTTAATTCCTCCTGTTGTTAGCTTGCTGCTTGTTTACACACACATATATACATATATATTTATACATATATATGCAACATAACACATATATATAACACACATAACATACATATATATATATGCAAACAGCATTGAAATTATTTTTTCAACGATCGAATACAACAAAATGCAACAACAAAATTCACACATATATACAACAAATTGTCCACAAATTTGTTCACACATATATACAACAAAATCATTCACACTATATATAAAACAAAATACAACGACAACATCAATTTTCTGCTCACCGCTGCCGCCGACTCCTGCTCGCCGCTGGCTCCTGCTCGCCGCCGGTGAGGAGATGGCGCCCCACCGCCGCCATCTCCTCCCCTTGCTTGCCGAGGGGAGAGGGAGAGAGAGAGAGAGAGTGAGAGTGAGAGGGAGAGGGAGACGGAGAGGGAGAGAGCTGAGGGGAGAGGGAGAGAGATGTGAAAAATGAGCTAAGTGTTGGATCGGTGGAGAAGATGATACGTACCAGGATATATATATACTTCTGGATCTTTAGTCCCGGTTGGTGTCATCAACCGGGACTAAAGATATATTAGTCCCGGTTGGTGGCATAAACCGTGACTAAATATCCAATTTTCTCGCTATTTTTAATTCATCTTTACTCCCGGTTGGAGTCATCAACCGGGACTAAAGATAATTTCTCACTATTTTTAATTCATCTTTAGTCCTGGTTGTAGCCACTAATTGGGACAAAATATAATTTCCCGCTATTTTTCCAAATTTATTTGGTCCCGTTAGGGTTAACAATTAAATAATTAGTAAATAGGCCAAATTAATTTCATTAAATATAGGTTTAAAATAATAATATTAAAATTTAATCAAACATAGATAATCTTAGACATGATATTGTTCCTCTTTTGCCCCTCTCTTTTTTTCTTTTTCATCTCGTTGACCAAGACAGAAAAAATTTGACTTTTTTTTATTTTTTTTATATTTTTTAGACTTAGGAGCACACGAGAGGTAATCAAAGAAAATTTGAGTTTAAACAAGCGAAAGACGTGGCCTGTGGAAAATTCAGAACACACGCTCAGAATCGGAAAAAACATCTGGGCTCGAAAAGACAACCTTATGAGGCGTTTTTAGGGAAAATAAAATCACTGAACGTGGCAAAGTGTGAACGAACACATTCAAAATTTTTATCTAATCGATTTTCATATATGGAACGTCTCGATCGGAGCCCATATGCGAAAGTTATGGTCGTTTTAAAACCAACTCCGAATTAGAGGACGAAACGGGAACCATGGTGATTTGTAATTACAATGTAATGATTAAATTAAAGTTTTCTTCTATTTTCAGTCACACATCCCACACAACACCACCCCTTTGAAATTACGATCCTCTCAAATTAATTTTAAATCATTTGAATCATATAGTAAAATTTGTATCTTTTTATTAGATTTAGTTAAAAAAATAAGCACCTTCACTTTAGTCTCGGTTTGTAACATAAACTGGGACTAAGTTTCGATTTGTAACACCAACCGGGACTAAAGATAGAATCTTTAGTCTCGGTTGATGTTACAAACCGGACTAAAGATGACCATCTACCGACAGATTCGACAAAATCTAACCGGACTAAAGATGATCTTTAGTCCCGACTTGTAACACCAACCGGGACTAAAGATCATACAGAGCCGATGTTTTTTTAAACCGGGACTTAAAAATATTTTTTAGTCTCGGTTCCTATTAGAACCGGAACAATTATGGATTTTAGCAAATCAACCAAGATCGTTTCTTCAGCAGTGTACCATGGTTAAAAAAGTCATGTAAGTATTGATGCGTGAGTATCGCATCTAATTTTTTTACTAATTACGGGACATGCACATCCGTAATTGGAAACATTACGCAAAGACATATCATTAAAAAAACTATCCATTAATTACCATGAGTAATTATTATACGTTGTTCGTGTCTCTCAAAATATCACAAATATATGCTATAAAAATAACTCATGCTATAAAAAATAACTCAAAGGTAATAAAAAAATTGATGTGAATTGATTAACGAGTATTTTTTTTACTTGGTTGAAAGGTAGATAACCGGAAGAAGACCTAGTAAAAAATTTAGTGAAGAAGGTGGAAGTGAAGATCAGGGGTGGAGGCACTACGTAGCTATGTGGCACCCTCCATGCTATGTAGCGTTATCATATATATATATATATATATATATATATATATATATATAATGTCACTGTAAAAGTATGTATAGTAAGAGAAAGAAAGTGCAGCAGCATGGAGAGAGGGGAATTGGCTCGGTTAACTTGTGCGGCGAGGGTGGTTGGCTCAGAAGCAACTAGTTTTCTTAGGGTTGGTGAGAGTTAGCTGGGATTTTTTGGATGGAAAGGAATCGTCTTGGTTTTCTCGTGGAGCAAGAGTGGTTGGCTTATGGAGCAGGTTCACGTCAAGGATGATTGAGGGAGATCAACTAGGTCAGGTTCAATGATAGCGACTGGTAACATATAGGGTTTTTATCGGTTACGACTTCTATATATTTGATTATCTATAGTCTATATCTATCTATCTATAACTATCTATAAAGCAAGTAGTGTTTTCATCTAAATTTTGTTTTGCCTGACTATTTTACAGAAAATCTCTTGAGTTCTTTTAAAATTAATCCGTGGTCCCAATACGAAAATAAAAGGAGGGCTTGGATGAAAAAAGACCTCCTGCGTTCCTCCCTCCTGCGCCCCTCCCTCCTATCCCCATACGCGCCGCGCCCGTCGCGCCCGCGCTCCTCCTCCCATCGCCGCCGGAGCTCCCGCGCCGCGCCCGCGCGCCCTCCCTCCCATCCCCATCCGCGTCGCGTCTCGACTTCACCTGTTGCAACGTACGGGCACAATTGTAATCTATAACTATTTATAAAGCAAGTAGTCTTTTCACCCAAAATTTATTCCGTCCGGCTATTTCGCAGAAAACCCCTTGAGTTTTTTCGAAAACCCGCAGTCTCAATGCTGAAAAGAAAGAAAGGGCTTGGATGAAAAAAAGACCTCATGCGCCCCTCCCTCCCTACGCCCCTCCCTCCTGTCCCCATCCACGCCACCCCTTCCTCCCGTCCCCATCCGCGCATGCGCTCCTCCCTTCCATCGCTGCTCGGAGCTCCCGCGCACGCCTGCACCTCTCCCTCCCGTCCCCATCCGCGCCACGCCTCGACTTTACCTGTTGTAACACATGGGCACAATTGCTAGTAATCTATAATTAGTTGCATTTCTATCCAAAATTTTTTTCTGTCGGACTATTTTGTAAAAAACCCCTTGAGTTTTTTTAAAATTAACCTGTATTCCCCGCTGCACACACGCTGTGTGATTACAAACGGACTTCAAATTCCCAGTCCGTGAGCGTGTAAAGCCACAGCACAGCCCACCAGCCCATGTTCTGCAAGGATGCAGACTTTGTTTCCCCAGGATTTTAGGATGTCCCCGCACGATCCAACGCTATATACAATTGTTACACCAGATTCCCATCCTATTTCAATGTTGTCCTGTTTTGTTTCTCTTTCAATTCCCATCCGACGTCCGCATGCGTACCGCTATATCGGTTCGGTCCCATATTCGTCATCTGTTGACCTAGCCAATCCATGAGGTTGAGCAGCCATCAAAACCAAACCCGGCGACAAGACATCTTTTTTATTCGCATCGTGGTTCTCAATATGCATGCATGCTGGCTTGGGCGCTGATTATAACTACCATTTTTGCCTGTCCTATATATATAATCTATAATCTATAACTATCTGTTGTTTATCTAAAATTTTTGTCCACCTGATTATTTTACAGAAAACCCTTGAGTGTTTATAAAATTAATCTGCAGTTTCAATGCTGAAAAGAAAGGGAAGACTTGGATGGAAAAAAAGACCTCCTGCGCCCCTCCCTCCTGTCCCCATCCACGTCGCGTCCCGACTTCACCCGTTGCAACGCACAGGTACAATGGCTAGTATATATATAATTAAGTAGTGTTTCTATCTAAAATTTTCGTCCGTCTGACTATTTTACAGAAAACCCCTTGAGTGTTTATAAAATTAACCCACAATCCGCCTGGCTATTTTGAAAAAAAAACCCTTTAGTGTTTATATTTTAATGCTAGCTTTAGTTTGTATTTTATAATAGAAAAAACAAACTCACCTTTGATATCCAAATTAAACTAAATTAAATCCAACTCACTCGTGTAAATATGTTTAGTATTTCAAGTGTGTCGGACAATAGGTCTTCTGGTGAAGACATAAAGAAAATATATAAATTGAAATTAGATGAGACTTCACTTTTAAAATAATTATGATAAAATAAAATAATATTCGTTGTAACACACGAACATATTTACTAGTGTGTGTATATATATATATATGACAAGACTATTGTACACCCTCTCACCCCCTACCTGCCTCTCTCTCCGCACCTACTCCCTATTCGATATGTCTTCCTTTCTTCGGTACTTCAAGAAATAGAAAAATCTAGGACTTGAGAACACATGACCTCCTAGTTCATAAGTAACAACTCCACCAATTGATCTAGTGTACTTCTGTGGCTAGAGACACTATTTAATTCTTTTGTATCACTACTATAGAATGCATTGTAGGTGCCGGTTGGGAAAACCCCATAGGTACCGGTTTCCCAACCGGCACCTATTGGTCGGTACCTTTTTGCCTCTCAAAGGTGCCGATTTAGGAACCGGCACCTTTGAGGTCCCATGAGCCAAAAAAATTGGATCGAGGGATCTGAGGAAGAGAGAGAGTCAGAGAGAGAGAGGGAGAGAGGGGGAGAGGAAGACTTATCTCCTCCACCTGCCGTGCGCCGCCGCCGCCTCCCCGGATCTGGTGGATGGGAGGCGCCTCCCCCGGATCTGCGAGAGAGCATCCCGCCTCCCCTCCCGCCGTGGCCCCGGATCCCGCCGCCGCCCGCCACCTCCCGTTGCCTCGGCCACCCCGGCCCCGTCGCCGCCCGTCGCCTCCCGCCGATGCGATGCCACCGACGCCGATGCCGACCACACGCCTCTCGTCGCCTCCGTCCCATGCCCGCGTCCCCTCCGTCGAAGAGGAGAGAAGGGGCGCGGAGAGAAGAGGAGAGAAGGGGCCCGGCTACTGGGGAGAGGAGAGAAGAGGAGAGAAGGGGCCAGTAGGGCGAGGAGAGAAGGGGTGTCGGCCGGCTCACTAGAGAAGAAGAGAGAAGGGGCGAAGCTGGATAAGGATGAAAACTTTGCCGAGGCATATTTTTATCAGCTCGTCTCATAGGTTTAGGTGCTGGTTTTTTAAACAAACCGACACATTTAGTACTAAAATAGGTGCTGGTTTTTTAAAAAAACCGGTACCTATAATATAGGTGTCGGTTTTTCTTTAAAACCGACACCTATAATATATTATAGATGTCGGTTTTTAATAAAAAACTGACACCTATAGTATAGGTACCGGTTTTTTTAGAACCGCTACCTATTCTATTAATAGGTGTCGGTTTTTGTTGAACCGACATCTATTAGGTCGACACTTATCTATGTTTTTGTAGTAGTGTATCTTTGTTCAAATTGAGAATCAGAGACCTGATTCTAATCATTTTTTATCTTGTCATTTTTAAAAAATATATCCATCTAGTTGGATTTGAACCCAATACCACGCAAAACCATTCTAGGTTACTAATGTGAAAAATCTAACAATTTATACTTATAATCTTAAATACATATGATAAATGGACTATCCCACATGTTACTACAAACTCTACCTACTATTACTGCATATGGATGCAGTAACTCATCAAATAAATATAGATAAATATAGCAACTTTGGGCACGGCAGCACGCCTGCACTGGCACTAAGTTTAATTTGTATATGCAAACACAAGATCCAAATTTGTTAGTTTCTTAGTAACCAATAAACTTCAGATCATACTAAATTTCAGATCATTTGAACACAAGATCCATAAATTTCAGATCATAACACACTAATATCATAGATTCTCAGTTTCTCGGATCAATAAACTTCAGATCATAACACACTAACACACTAAACTTCAGATCATTTGAACGCAAGTCTGTATATCTCAGATTCTAGCAAGCAATCGAATAAGTTCTCTACGAGCAACATGAGGACAGTACTCCCAATTACGCATACTACCATCAGGATTAAAAGAGATCTCAGACTGAGACATGTGGTTTTTTCACCCCTCCTGGGACATTTATCCCTATGCCGGGTGAGGTGCCCAGTGCCACCACTAGAGAGAACAGAATATTGCTTAGAACAATGGATGCACTTAGCTGCATACCTGACATTCTTACCATTTATCGATTTTAAGAGCTTCTCAAAATCCTGCCACACTGCTGAGGTAGAGGGACGAGAGCCCTTGGTATTGTTCTCGTCCTCCTCGTCGTTTGCAGCCCGCCTTCTTAACCATCGCCGACATCAATGGGAGCCTGAGCACTATAGCCGAATAACTCCTTGGCGTCCTCGCGCATGTCGTCCTCATCGTCATCTCCAGCCAAACCCATACATCCGCCTCTCTTTGTTGGCAGCGACCTCAACTGTGTCATCGTCGGAGACGGACATCGTCACACGTTGGCGCCTCGGTTCCTAAATAGATACACAAAAAAGAAGCTTCAATGTTACGGATAAAAGAGAAGCTTCACTGTCAGGGTCAGGATTAGGGTAAGGGTTACTCTTACCTTCGCAGTTGGAACACCGGAATTGCCGGTTACATGGACGAGATCCGAATCCATACCTTTGGTTCCTCAACGGATATGAATCCGGAGCACCAGAGTAACCACCATCTAGTGAGGTCGACAAAGACGAAGAGTAGGACGACAAAGAAAGGACTAGGCTATATTGATGATGCGAGATCAAGAAGACAGGGGTACTGTGACATGTCGTGTGCTAATGCCGGCCACTGGTGGCTCAAGAGGCCACCGGATCTGGAGAAGAAGATAGGATGTTGGAGGCGAGATAGCGGGAGAGCCGAGTCGCCGTCACAACGAACAGGGCAAGAGAGGAGAGCGAGGCAAGAGAGAGAGAGCAGCGCACAACCAGCCACCGGAGGCCCTCCGGCCGGCCGGCCGGCGTAGGACGAAAGGAACGAGAGAGAGGCTAGGGTTTTCGGGGAGAGAGGAACAAGAGAGAGACAGAGACTAGATCCAGATCGGCATTCGGCAGCGCCGCAACAAAATGAGCTAGGGTTTTTCGGGTGTGCAGCAGAGCGGCCGCAGCGGCCACGTTATATAGCCCTTCGATTGGTCCGATCCAATGGCTGCGAGTGCTCTGATCCGATCCTACGGCTATGGGTCGTGCTACCCCCGTGCCGCCCATTGGAGCGGGTCGTGCTCGTGTCGACACTATGGGTCAGTTTGCAGGCCCAGGCATGGGTACGGTGTTGGGCCGGGCCAAGTACGGGCATGACCCAGGCCATGCCGTATCGGGCCAGTGTTATGCTCTTTCACATTGGGCCCGTGCCGATCCAGTGGGCCTAGCCCGTTTGGCCAACTCTCTCTCTGTATCTATCTATCTATCTATTTATCTGTATATATATGGTGCCATGCGTTTTGTCCGTAAATGGTAGTTTTGACTTCTGAGTTCTGACTGGTAGCTAGCTAATAAAATCTTGATTGAAGAATCTAATAAAGGTTGTAGTTGTTTGTCTAATTGTAAACACGAAATATTTTTTTCTTTGTAGATTTGACACTAGACTCATTTCCATAAACACATATGATTTTATTTGTTATCCACATAAATGTCAATATAATAATTTATCTTTAGAGTTTCAAATATAATTTATGTTTAGAGTTACAAATCTGTAATTTTGTCGTTGAAAAATGACCACAATCGACCAGTAGAAATCAACCTCTTTTTATCCTGTTGGTATGCTTAAAGTAACCTTGTTTTTCGTGAGATCTTGGAATATCCGTGTGGGAATCTCCTAGCAGATCGAGATGTGCACATGTTCTACAAGCCATTTTTTACTATTTTGATACGAAATTCCACTCCCTTTATCTGAGACTTTTTTATCACCAAAAAAATTAACGCATCTAAATATATAAAAATGATAAATATATAAAAATGATGACTTTTATGATAACTGTTTGGCTTCTGATAAACCATTTATTTCATTTATTCATTTAAATATGGATTATATGGAGATACAAATATGACCATCCCACTTAAAATGAAAAATTTAAAATGTGCTTATCATTTTTCACTTTCCGATGAAGGAGTACCATAGGTTATATTAATTAATTAGACGACCATTTCAACTTTGAAATATACCATATTTATTATATTTATTATATGCACTCGACCGCCGCTTTTATTTCAATTATACGTTCACATATCGTCACTGCTACGTTAATTACGGCGTCGTTTTTCTTCCATCTCTCTTTCCATTGCACGCATCTGTTCGTCCGCGAAAAATAACCATAAGATGATCTGATCATTCAACGTTAGTTACCCTCCTAGCCCATTCTTCGTAATGGTACGACCCTGTATGAACATATTAAAGAACTACAACATAGATGGCTTCCTCATGCACATTCATCATAGATTTGACATTAAAGTAATTATCACGTCAGTTAGATTTTTGAATAATGGACACTTTTGCCGTTCAGAGTAGTATCTTGTCAGAAACTTGTCAGTAAATAAGGTCATCGTAAGTCCCAGCTGAAATGAAGCGTATATACCTGCAGAAATACGCGTATAATACAATATATATAGGTTATATATAATCACCGCCGCCTGTAAAGTAGTAGTGTGTACTTATAGTAAACGTACCCAAATCCATGCAATAACATATGAGTACCTGTATTTCCCCGTCCTCAGCCCCACACGATCAATCAATGCCGGATCTTTTAAAAATGGCTTTGATGAGACAAATGTCAATACAGGTTCACTAAAATACAGAGCAATGATAACATCAGTGCCGGTTTTTTACAAGAGACATGGCATTGATAAAGCCGAGCCGAGCCATCCAATCCAAGCCGAGCCACGGTCCATCTCGATCTCTCTTACTCTTTTTGTGTGACCTGACCCCACGGCCTCGATCTCTCTCGTTTACTCTCAATCTCTCTCTCTCGTTGTTTTCTCCCTTCTCAGCTTCTCTCCCCCGACTCCCTTGCTCCCCATTGCGGGCACCAGGCGGTGGTCCCTTCACCACCGGACTCCCTCTCCCCATCACCGCGGGACGATGCGCCTCTCTCTCTCTCTCTCTCTCTCTCTCTCTCTCTCTCCCTCTCCGCCGGTCGGTGTGCCTCCCCTGTCGGCCTCAACTACACAATGGGCCGGTAGATCAGGGCGCGTGGAAATCGGGAGCCGCTGGATCCGGCCGTCTCCAACCTCGCAGCTATGAATCCTCTGCTGGCTGCCGAGCCCTCCTCCTGGGCGATGCGGCGTTGCACGCCCCCGAGCTCCCGCCCCCTCTCTTTGTGCCTCCCTTTCCCCAGTTGGCGCCACCGATTCATGGTGGAGGAGGCTTCACGGGGGTTATAGATTTGGTGACCGACATAGCTCACGCACTTTGTGTGTCTCCAGCTGTTGCACGCCACGCCGGCATGCGCCGCTAGCTGCCGCTGGAGCCCAGCAGCAGGCGAAAGGCCGAAATTGCTAATTCACGATTGGGTGCGTGCCCAGTCACGTGTCATCACTTCGGGCTGATGAAAAGGGGTTTTTCTATACATTAATAGATAAATTTTTTTAAAAAGTTTGATAGTTATAACTGTAGGATAATCATAATATATCTATAGTAATTTGTATGTAACTTTTATATTAAATTGTTAACTTTATTTTAAAATTCATGCAAACGAAAAAGAAAAAATGACAACGTGCGCAACATGTGAGAGGATTTGTTAGTACGATCTATTTTTCATTAAAACAACATATAACTGAGGACTTGACTTTTGAAAGTTATATATATTATAGTTATATTAGCAAAATGCCCGTGCGTTGTAACGGGACGACGCACAGGAGGGAAGCAGAGCGGAGGACGAAGCTCCGTGCGGTGACGCGGACTCCGAGCAGCGATGGGAGGAGGGCGCAGCGCAGCGCTGGCACAACGCGAAAGGGCCTAAGAGAGGGACGCATGAGGTCTTTTTTATTTAAGCCCTCCTTTCTTTTCAGTATTGGGACTGCGGGTTAATTTTATAAATATTCAAGGGGTTTTCTTAAAAATAACCATTTTTCTTCTTTAACTGGGTTTTTTTAATAGCCAGCGGACTAGGGGTAATTTTGGAAAAACTCAAGGGGTTTTCTGCAAAATAGCCAGGCAGAACAAAATTTGGATGAAAACACTATTTGCTTTATAGATAGTTATTACATATAGATATAAGTTTGAGTATAATTACAACATGGTTATTGTTAACACTGAAATTTGGTAGTTGAATCCCTAATCTTTGCAAAGGCGAAGCAAAATCGGATCGGCAGATGTGGTAGAGAGACAGAGGCCGCATCGGCTGAGAAGTAATCGGCTGAGAGGCCAATCAGCTAAGGATTGGATCGGACAAGGGCAGTCGATAGCCGATTCCAGATTCGGAAGAGATAAAACCGTTTCTGACGCAGCAGTTTGAGGATAAATAGAAGGTTTGGTTATTAGTTGCGCGTTAAACGATATTGCCACCTATGGATAGAGTTCTGTAACGACAATTGTATCTGTAAATTAGGAGTTTGTTTAAATTGTTAATTGTAACACGGCGTGGGTCCTTCTCGAGATAATGTCGTGTTATAAATAGTAGTTTAGATAGAGTCCAGGGTTTGTATAGATAATTGTATCTTGGGTATAAATAAGACCCGAGACCCCTGCAAACAAGGACAATCACAATCAATCAAATCTTCGATGTATCGCCAACCTTTTTCTTCAGACGAGTAATTTGTTTGGCTACGGGCTACATCATTTTGATCCCCAGATCTAGGTAAATGCTTGTTATTAGTGGCATGATCTGCTGTTTCTAGTGCTTCCATCATAATGACACATTAGATTCAGGAGTTTGTACCACGCTATTTATCATATAGCGCATATAAATTAGATCAATATTTAGATCTATCCTGCCATTGGCTAGTTTTACCAAGAACTTGCAACCGATAGGGCTAGATCGAAAGGTTGGCTGATTTATATGCGGTATCTATCGTCTTGAGAGATATAAATCGGCCATAACAGATCAGGTTTTTCTTGTTATACTTAATGCTGCATCGGGTTTGAACTATTAAGTCATTTTTAGAACCGTCAATGATCTGTTCGGCTAGATTTATATTGTTTAGAGATAGTGTCGGGGTTTCAGCCGGCCTTATTTGCCCTGATATGTTTCTTTTAATATATTTATTATTAGATTTATATTAGGATGACCTCTTATATTAAGATCGCATTCTTGTCGAACGTCACCAGCCGAAATCGGCCTGCCATCGACAGCCGACGGTCGATTTCCAGGCTATGCACATCTGGTTTAAGAGTGATATCTTTTCATAAGATTCATCGGAGTACTAGCCGATTTATCGTTAGTTTTTCAGTATTGGCTAGGTTATCGATTCATATATTTATTATCCTTTACTGTATTTAGGTTAAACGGCTGATGTTGTCTTGGTATAGCCGATCCATTCCAGTCGTTTGGCTTAAATATATTTTTGGATAGCATATATATGTCCATGGATTCCCTCAGCCGATCCAGTGGGGATCTAACTTAACACTTAACGCATATTCCCTTGTTTTTCTTGTTGATTAACAGATCAAATCAATCGCACGCCCGCACAAAGACAGCAACCCGAGAAGGACCACGAGATAAGCAGATCTCCCAGGCCGGCGCGTGAGAGAAATTTCTCATCAACACGCTTCTTGGCACGCCCGGTGGGACTTTCTCTGTCGGATCGACTCGGACGCATAGATTCAGCCGGCAAGACGGTCGACTCCAAGAGCCCTAACGTTTCCCAGGACAACATCGTGCCTGTGAAGATGGAGCAGTTATCGGTTGAACAGCAAGTCGATTATAAGAAGATGGTGGAAGAGCTCCAGGCTAACTACTTGCAATCTTTCACCCAAACAAGATCTGGGGCCGTGCATCAAAAATATAAGTTCAGCATGAACGACCTTAAGGCATCCTCCTCTGGTGATACAAAAGGCAAACAGAAGATGGAGGAGCCGACCCAGGAACAGGACGATTCGGCTGTATATTCTCTACAAGACCGGATCGACTCGGCCGTCCATCACGCGTTAGTCAATTAAAGTAGCATCCGGGTCAACACTCTCAATAACATGATCGCTACTGTGGTCGACGCCAAGATAGCCGACCAGCTGCAACGAGGGCCGACGTACTTCACAGATGGCCAATTTCCTGGTTACAGGATGCTGGTCACACAGAATCGGCCAATCCTACCACTAGTACAACAAGGGCCGCCGGGAGGAGCCCTCGGTCAGCCGAATCCAGGCAAATCGGCTATAAGGCCAACAATTACTATGTTGAACTGACAGCAGCTGCTGCCCCAAGATCATATTGCTAATATGTTCAACGACAATCGGCAGTCAGAGCCGATTGATCCAAACAGACGGTACAACGCCGGTGGCCGACAGCTGTTTCCAAGACCACCAACGCCACCACCGGCGCATCGGCCGCCTCCCGCTGATCATCACTACCAGTACCAAGGAGGCCGTCAAGATCATCATTACAGACCTCAGACACCACCGCTGTATCGGCAAGCACCCGCACCGTATGACCCATACGGGCCGGTACACCAGGACAACCGGACCTGGGCCGATCTGATTGCAGATGTCATTCGCGATCAATTCGGCCTCAAGCCGAAAGACTCAGAGAACATGTACCGGTATCCCTATCCAGAGCACTTCGAGCGGATCACGTTGCCCAACCGATACAAGATCCCATATTTTTCAAAGTTCTCAGGGCAGGACAACGTTTCAACTTACGAGCATGTTAGCCGATTCTTGGCGCAGTGCGGCGAAGCATCGGCTACGGACGCCTTGAGAGTCCGATTGTTCCCTCTTTCTCTTTCAGGATCGGCTTTTACTTGGTTCTTCTCATTGCCCTATAACTCAATTCAGAGCTAGGCCGATCTTGAAAAACAATTCCACAGCTACTTCTACTCCGGCAACCACGAGATGAAGTTGTCGGACCTCACCAGCATCAGGCAAAAACACAACGAATCGGTCCAGGAATACATCCAACGCTTTAGAGAGATGAGAAACCGATGCTATAGCCTGGTGCTATCGGACGCCCAGCTGGCCGATTTGGCCTTTCATGGTTTGATAGCAACGATCCGAGAGCGATTCTCAGCGTAGGACTTTGACAGCATGCAATGATCGCCGCGACGATGAGCACAGGAGCTCATTGGCCGCTAGCCCAACTCGGTTCATCCCCAGAGCCGTTCAACTAAACCAAAGGCGGTGATCTGTCCATGATCGGCTCGGCCCGATCCACCAAGACTTCTTCGTCGACGAGAACCGCAACGACAACCGCGACGACGAAGAGGCCGAATTGGCCAATCCCCAATGGTGCCCATCCAATCTCTTCACAAAGACGCAGAAAAGACGAATTCAACGACTTAAGCGTGAAGGGAGGGAAGACGAAGTTCGACAAATGATCCACGAACAGCGCCGTCGGCTGGGTAAGATTAAAAAGCGATGGGTTCCCAAAGAGAAAACTGCCACAGCCGACGAAGAGCAAGCCGAAGAGAGCTCGGCCGATCAAGCCAGGAGGGCGGCCAAAGGGAAAGGCAAAATTTCTGCATCGATTAACATGGTGTTCGTGCTACCAACCGAGTTCAGCGCTCCTGAAGCCGATGCAAACACCATTGAGGACGACCTGGCGAAACTGGCAATCTCACCGGACCAGGCTAACTTCGACAAACCCGAGGGGACCAAAAATCAGCACTTGAAGCCATTGTACGTTAAAGGATTCGTCAACGGCAAGCCGATTTCCAAGATGCTAGTCGATGGGAGAGCTACGGTCAACCTCATGCCTTACGCAACATTCAGAAAACTAGGCAAGGGAGCCGAAGACCTGATAAAGACCAATATGGTGCTAAAAGACTTCGGCGGCAAACCCATCAGAAACCAAGGGTGTCCTCAACGTTGAACTGACCATCGGCAATAAGACCGTGCCCACAACGTTCTTTGTCATCGACGGGAAGGGGTTTTACCGTCTGCGCTCGGAAGGGACCGAATACACGCTATCGCTGCATCCCTTCTATAATGCATCAGAGCCTGATCCAATGGGACGCTGACAAGATCGAGATCGTGCCAGCCGACAGGTTAGTTAGTGTCGTCAGTGCCGATTTGTCGCTTTGGGAAATCAAGGGCATCGATTGTTTGTTTGGGAAAATTTGACAAGCCGATTTTCTAAACGTGTCCAATTCCACAATACAGCCGATCGGAGATGACGAGCCGCAGCTGCTGCTTTGATCAAGACATGGTGGAGGGCTCAAGCGTTTTTGGCATGGACACCGCGACGAAGACGATGGCAAGCTAGGGCAAGGTTTCACGTCGGCCGACAAATTAAAGGAAATTGACATCGGCTCTGGTTACAAGCCGAGGCCGACATACATTAGCAAAAATCTGTCTCCTCGTTGTAGATCCCAGCTTATTGAGTTGTTAAAAGAATATAAATATTATTTTGCTTAGGAGTACGTCGAGATGCCTGGCCTCAGCCGATCAATAGTCGTCCATCAGCTGCCGATTAAGGTAGATTATTGGCCATTCAAACAGCCTTCCAGGAGGTTTAAGGCCGATATGTACGATGCAATTAAAGCCGAAATCACTCGGCTATACGACGCGGGATTCATTCGGCCTTGCCAATACGCCGAGTGGGTCTCAAACATCGTCCCAGTGTTGAAGAAAATGGTAAACTTAGGGTTTGCATCGATTTCAGAGATCTAAACAAGGCCACCCCTAAAGACGAATACCCAATGCCGATAGCCGACCTGCTCGTCGATGCTGCTTCGGGCCACAAAATTATCAGTTTCATGGATGGCAATGCAGGGTATAATCAAATATTTATGGCCGACGAGGACATCCACGAGACCGCTTTTTGGTGTCCCGGTGCAATCGGCTTGTACGAGTGGGTAGTAATGACATTCGGCTTGAAGAATGCTGGGGCAACATACCAACGTGTCATGAACTACATTTTTCACGACATGATCGGCTCGCTGGTAGAGATATACATTGATGATGTGGTTGTCAAATCGAGGGAGATAGAAGGCCACATAGCCGATCTGAGACAAGTGTTAGAGCAGACGAGAAAGTATGGCCTGAAGATGAATCCGCTTAAGTGCGCGTTCGACATATCGGCCGGGCAGTTCTTGGGATTTCTTGTTCACGAAAGAGGAATTGAGGTCACACCAAGAAGCATAAATGCTATCAAGATAATACAGCCTCCGAAGGACAAGAAGCAACTCCAGTCATTGATCGGCAAGATAAACTTCATCAGACGGTTCATAGCCAATCTCTCAGAAAAGATGGAGTCGATCACACCACTGTTTCAGCTGAAAGCCGATGAAACATTCACATGGGGGGCAGAGTAGCAAAAGGCGTTAGACAAAATAAAAGATTATCTGAGTTCCCCTCCAGTTGTAATGCCTCCACAAAAGGAAATACCGTTCAGGCTGTACCTATCAGGCGATAACAAATCAATCGGCTCCGTCCTAATCCAAGAGGTCGACGGCAAAGAAAAAGCCATCTTCTATCTCAGCCGACGGTTGCTAGACGTGGAAACAAGGTATTCACCTATGGAAAAGCTATGCTTATGCCTCTATTTTTCATGTACAAAGTGAAGGCACTATCTGCTATCCAACGAGTGCACAGTAATCTGCAAAGCCGATGTAGTTAAGTACATGCTATCAGCTCCAGTGCTCAAAGGAAGAGTTGGGAAGTGGATTTTCGCGCTAACAGAATTCGATCTGAGGTATCAGGCACCAAGGGCAGTCAAGGGGCAAGCCATAGCCGATTTTATTGTGGAGCACAGAAATGACTCGATCGGCTCAGTGGAGATCATGCCATGGACTTTGACGTTCGACGGCTCGGTTTGCACCAACGGCTGTGGCATCGGCCTGGTCATTATTTCACCCAAGGGGGCAAGCTTCGAGTTTGCTTTTGCTATCAACCCCCACACTACAAACAACCAGGCCGAATACGAAGCCGTCCTTAAAGGATTACATCTACTCAAGGAAGTTGAAGCCAACGCCATCGAAGTAATGGGAGATTCATTGTTGGTCATCAGTCAATTATCAGGAGAATATGAATGCAAAAATGATGCGCTGATGGTCTATTATTGGCAATGCCGGGAATTAATGGATGGTTTTTGGCTAGTTACTTTGAAACATATGCCAAGAGAGCAGAACATAGAGGTCAATGATTTGGCTCAGGGGGCATCGGGCTATCGGCCGATGCTGAAAGAAATCGAGATAAACATCGCCACCATGGCAGTCGATGATTGGAGGTTTGACGTTTACAACTATCTCAAAAACCCCTCTCAATCGGCTACAAGGAAACTACGATACAAGGCGTTAAGATATGTTTTGCTCGATGAAGATCTGTACTATCGGACGATTGATGGTGTGCTACTCAAGTGTTTGGGAGCCGATCAGGCCACAGTGGCCATCGGAGAGGTGCATGAAGGGATCTGTGGCACGCATCAATCGGCCCATAAAATGAAGTGGCTCCTTCGCCGAGCAGGGTATTTCTGGCCGATGATGCTGGAGGATTGTTTCAAATATTACAAGGGCTGCCAGGATTGTCAGAAGTTTGGCGCCATACAACGAGCACCAGCGTTGGTTATGAACCCAATTATTAAGCCTTGGCCGTTCAGAGGATGAGGCATTCATATGATCGGCCAGATCAATCCACCTTCAAGCAAAGGACATAAATTTATCCTGGTGGCGACAAATTACTTCACAAAGTGGGTGGAGGCGAGTCCCCTCAGTAAGGTGGATTCTAAGGACGCAATCGAGTTTGTCAAAGAACATATCATCTACCGATTTGGCGTTCCACAAACAATAACAACAGACCAGGGATCTATCTTCGTATTGGACGAGTTTGTTCAGTTTGCCGACGGCATGAGGATCAAGCTGCTCAATTCTTCGCCGTACTACGCGCAAGCCAACGGACAAGCCGAGGCCTCAAACAAGAGTTTGATCAAATTGATTAAAAGAAAGATCTCTGAGTACCCTAAACAGTGGCACAGCCGATTAGCCGAATCACTGTGGGCGTATCGGATGGCATGCCATGGGTCAATTCAAGTCCCTCCGTACAAGCTGGTCTACGGACATGAGGCAATGCTGGCATGGGAGAGCGTCGTCGGCTCAAGGCGCATTCAGCTACTGGATCAACTCACAGCCGACGATTATTATCACCTGATGGTGGCCGAATCGGAAGATTTAGTCTTATCCAGGATGAGGGCCTTGGAAAAAGTCACAAAGGATAAAGAACGAGTAGCCAGACATTATAATAAAAAAGTGGTGCCTAAATCTTTCGAGGAAGGCGAACTCGTTTGGAAATTGATATTGCCGATTGGATCTAGAGATAACAAATTCGGCAAGTGGTCACCAAATTGGGAAGGGCCTTTCAAGATCCACAAATACGTCTCTAAAGGAGCTTACATGCTAAAAGGGCTGGACGGAGAAGTATTTGGAAGGGCTCTTAATGGAAAATACATGAAGAAATACTACCCAAGCATATGGATCAATTCGTGATTCGGCTCTGGTCGCTTAGCTGATTTACAACAGCCGATGTCTTGCTTCAACAAGGCATCGCCTTTAGGCGTTTTTACGCAACGTTTTTTCCCTAAGTTTTCTACGGTCGACTAAACAGTGGCTGATAGCGACGGTAATGATGAACGAACGGCCTGAATTCATAATTTTGTCGACAACGAAGCTATCAACAAAACTTGGGGGCATATACATACACAAGCCGATTGCAAATCGGATGTCAAGTTCTGAAATTTTTTAAGCAGCTTCGTAATCGGCAGTTAATATAGGCACGTTACAGCCGATCTCATCCATGAGCACAAGGGAGAAAGGTTGAAGAAATATATTGCAAGGGCCAGAGCCGATTATGCAATTTGGGCAGTTAGTCAGAATTACAGCATGTTACAAAAGTTTGGCAAATATATTACAAGAGGCAGCGGCCGATTTCACAATGTTAAAATATTACAAGCTCATTGTTTTAAGAAATTGGCTATGGCCGACAACGCCGTTCGCTTGATCTGGTCTATCTCTTCAATAGCCCTGACGTCGTCGGCCTCAGACCCTGCCACCGACCGGATGCCCTTCACTAGGTCTCACAGATGTGCCACAGCTGCCTTGATACCTTGGCGTTGAGCTTCGATCTTGGCTGGCAAGCCAGCCATGTACTCCTTATGGACATCGATCTCGTTCATGACTTGAACGAGATTGGCCATCCGCTGATCTTGGCGTGCGAGGAGTTGCTCAAGCTTGGCCACCGGCTCAGTCTTTAGGCGGTCGAAGGTAGCTTTCTGGCTTTCAATGGCGTCCTTGGTCGACTGGAGGGTGGCCGACCCTGCCTGGTTCTCGCGGCGATCGGCTATCCGCTGTCGTGCCCGTTCATACTTGAGTTGGTGGGCTTCCATGAAGGTAGCCGGCACGATGGCGTCGGCTAGAGCTTCCGGCAGCTGGCCTTGAATTTCTTTGAAACGCATGTGTATCGAACCGCTGTCGACCACCAGTGCATCCAGCGAGGCCTCCAGCCGGTTGCCGATATCGGCTAGGGTGGCCCTCAGGTCCTCAGTCGGCGTCACCAACGCCTCCTCGCCGATTTCGCCGGACTCCTCGAACTCCGACAGGTCAAAGTTGAGGAGGTCGGCTATGTTCTGTAGAAATGAGAAATGATCAGAAGACATTAAGTTGACAGAGCCAATCGTCAATTTCAGTCAGCTTACCGTTGGCACCGGGGTCGGAGCGGTCGGCTCGGCTGGTTCGCTGCCTGCAGTCGTCGGGGCCTCTTCGTCGGCGTCGTTGCCGCCGCCCGCGGCAGGCAGCCGACGGAGATCGTGGGGGCTGCAAAAGAAGAGTTAGCAGACGAGTCGGCTAATTTCTACAGATCAAGTGGCAAGAGACGATTACCGATGGCACAGGACGTGAAGTGTGGCCGACCAATTTCTTGACCTAAAAGGAATCGTTCGATCAGATGCAAGTGATATCATTGTGAAGCTGAACTTGGTGAAATAAGAGCTTACCAGCCGATTCTTCGCTGGGGGACTTGGGACCGGTGGGACGTCAGCTGGGGCGTTGACGGACTCATGGCTTGAGCTCCTGGGTTCGGCCGCCGCTCCAACAGCCACCAGCACTTCCTCGTTGGCGACGGCGTCGAGGAACCGCGTGACGGCCGGTCCGAGGGGGAGGCTATCTACTGCGCCGCCGGCTTTTTCTCTTCTTAGGCGTGCACTACGGCCGACGGCTATAGGAGTGGTGCAACCCTTTTCTTCTGGGCAATCGGCTCGCGCACCTGCCCTCGCAGCAGCGACGCCAGTTTCGGTGCTCCCCAGCCGATGGCCGACTGAGCGAGGCCGCCCCCATCCAGAACGCCTAAACGGTACACGATGGGGCGCCCGAAGTCGCTCACCGTCGGCCGCTCCGTTTCTGTCTCCCGCAAACCAAAGGGCAAATGTTAATCGGTTACATCAGCCGATGATAAGAAGAGTAAAATCGTTTGGAATTCGAAGCTTACCGAAGGGATTTCTTCGGGCAGGAGCAGATCGACGTAATGTGATGACCGCTGGTGGAAGATGTGGCGTTTGATTTTGGCCCACCATTGGTCGTAGGCCGTGCTCTTCTTGAGCGATAGGGTCATCACGCCGATCTCGCCAAGGGGAGGGCCGGCTATATTCAGCAGCCGATGCATTATCAAATCTTGGGTTACCACTCCTCTCGTTTCAATCTTGTCAGCATAGTAAAAGCCGATGGGCATTTGACCAAGACCAAAGTGCCTCGCTGCCGATACCGGGTAGTAAAACTCATAGCTCTTGGCCACCGATTGGCCCCGATGGATTCCGTCGGCAAGATGCAGGGGGACAGAGCGGCGATGAACAGCTCCCTGCACCTTGGGTTGTCGGCCGAGTTGATGTCTTTCCAATTGAAGTCGGCCGACAACTCAAACAGTCCCTGATCCCGGTAGAAGTACCAGACACGGTTCTCGCGAGATAGCCCGTCGTAAAGGGCGATGAACCATTCGGCCAGCAGTTCGGCCGATTGCCTTGAGCCTGCATGAGCGGCTGCTGCTTCTCCGTAGCTCATGCACCTGGTGGTGGTGATCTGGTCGCATCTTCGTCTTCGATCGGCTCCAGCCTTGGGAATACGGCGTCTGTCAGATGGAGCCGATCGGCCACCCTTTGAGTTGCTAGCACTAGCCAGATCTGAAGGAACCACCAGGGGCCGCCGGTGTTGATTGGGGCGTTGGCAGCTATCTTCGTGGCGGCCTGATGCAGCATTTGATACAGATAGCCGAGGAGGTACTTCCCCAGCGCAATCTTGCCCCCGTCAGCCAAGATTTTGGCTACGACTTGCCAGTTGGCAGTCGACCCGCAGCTCGATCCGCAAAACAAAAATTTTTCAAGCCACATCATCAGGAACGCGACGTGCTCCCTGTGGCCGACGGGTCCATCTTTCATGTTCTGGGCGATGAAGCCGCTCCACCCACTGATGGCCTTGGTTTTGAACTGGTGCTGCCCCTTTCAGTTCAGGTTGCTGGGGTTGGCCGATGACTCGATGTCCAAACAGGTTGTCATGTACACGTCGGCTAGTGTAATGGTCATCGGCCCTTGTCGAAAGATGAAGGCGTTGAAGCTGTCATTTCAGAAATATGTTGCAGCCGACAGAAGCAACTCGTCCTTCTCCATGCTGGCAATGGACAGAGCCAAGCCTTGGGCTATCCCGGCCTCCTCCCATTGGGTGTATTTGGCCGATTGCATCCTTTTGTACCATTTGACCCAGGCGGCGTCAGTGGTCGGCCATGATTTAAATGTCCCGTTCCAATGGGCGAGGGATGGCTTGGCGGTGTTGAAGGGGATCCTGTTGGTCTCGGGCATAATCACATCGGCTGGGTCGATTTTGCCGATGGGGCCGAGAAAAACCTCTGTGCTTGTGTCAAATTTGGGATGAACACTTGATGCGACAGTGCTACAATTTAGAAAAAGGAAAAAGTGCTAATCAAGAACGGTTGCATACTACAGTTTGGAGGAGAAAGTGCTAATCAGAAATAAAACGTTGGGACACGAGATAGATGCAGCGTGGCTGGAAAAGTAAATCCGAGTGAAGAAAAAAGTTCTGGATTAAGTGGGAGTACCTCAGGGATGTCGGTAATGGCGGTGGCTGGAGCGGCAGCGATGGTTGAAACAGTGGCTACAGTTGGTGCGACGATGGTGGCCGGCACGATGAAGGCGCTTGACGCAGCGGCGGTGGAGGCCATTGAGGTTGTTGAGGACGAAGATGAAGTCCGAGTCGTGAAGGATGCTGGGATTTGATGAACGCTGGTGGAACCGCCGGAGAGGAGAGAGAAGGCAGGAGCTTGCATGCGAAGGGATTGCGTGCGCTTTGAAGGCGTAGGGGTTTCGGCCGAGGAAAGTGGATATTTAAAGGGCACTTGGGGGAAGCCGAAGCGGTTTAGGTTAAAAAAAGAGCGAGAGTTTGAACAGGCAAGCAAATCCGTAACACTTCGTATCATGGACTTGGGGGCATGTGTTAACACTGAAATTTGGTAGTTGAATCCCTAAGTCTTTGCAAAGGCGAAGCAAAATCGGATCAGCTGATGTGGTGGAGAGACAGAGGCCGCATCGGCTGAGAAGTGATCGGCTGCGAGGCCAATCGGCTAAGGATTGGATCGGACAAGGGCAGTCGATAGCCGATTCCAGGTCCGAAAGAGATAAAACCGTTTCTGATGCAGCAGTTTGAGGATAAATAGAAGGTTCGGTTATTAGTTGCACGTTAAACGATATTGCCACCTATGGATAGAGTCCTGTAACGGCAATTGTATCTGTAAATTAGGAGTTTGTTTAAATTGTTAATTGTAACGCGGCGTGGGTCCTTCTCGGGATAATGTCGTGTTTTAAATAGTAGTTTAGATAGAGTCCAGGGTTTATACAGATAATTGTATCTTGGGTATAAATAGGACCTGAGACCCCCTGTAAACAAGGACAATCACAATCAATCAAATCTTCGGCGCATCGCCAACCTTTTTCTTCAGACGAGTAATTTGTTTGGCTACGGGCTGCATCGTTTCGATCCCCAGATCTAGGTAAATGCTTGTCATTAGTGGCATGATCTGCTGTTTCTAGTGCTTCCATCGTAATGACACATTAGATTCAGGAGTTTGTACTGCGCTGTTTATCATATAGCGCATATAAATTAGATCAATGTTTAGATCTATCCTGCCATTGACTAGTTCTACCAAGAACTTGCAGCTGATAGGGCTAGATCCAAAGGTTGGCTGATTTATATGTGGCATGCACCGTCTTGAGAGATATAAATCGGCCACAACAGATCAGGTTTTTCTTGTTATACTTAATGCTGCATCGGGTTTGAACTATTAAGTCGTTTTTAGAACTACCAATGATCTGTTCGGCTAGATTTATATTGTTTAGAGACAGTGTCGGGGTTTCAGCCGACCTTATTTGCCCTGATATGTTTCTTTTAATATATTTATTATTAGATTTATATTAGGACTGCCTCTTATATTAAGATCGCATTCTTGTCGGACGTCACCCGCCGAAATCGGCCCGCTATCGACAGCCGACGGCCAATTTCCAGGCTATGCACATATGATTCAAGAGTGATATCTTTTCATAAGATTCATCGGAGTACTAGCCGATTCATCGTTAGTTTTCCAGTATCGGCTAGGTTATCGATTCATATATTTATTATCCTTTACTGTATTTAGGTTAAACGGCTAATGTTGTCTCGGTATAGCCGATCCATTCCAGTCGTTTGGCTTAAATATATTTTTGGATAGCATATATATGCCCATGGATTCCCTCAGCCGATCCAGTGGAGATCTAACTTAACACTTAACGCATATTCCCTTGTTTTTTCTTGTTGATTAACAGATCAAATCAACTGGCACGCCCTACACAGCACAGGCAACCCGAGAAGGACCTACACTAGAGCTAAGCAGATCTCCCAGGCCGGTGCGTGAGAGAAATTTCTCATCAACAGTTATATTATATTTATATTTGTTAATTTTTTTAAAAAATTTATCAACAAATATATATATGACTTTCTTTTTTTACGTGGGCCTATTTTTAGTTTTTGTCCTTCTCCAATCTAAGGCCCAATCAGAGAAATAAAACCTGGGCCGCTTGCCTTTCTAGACCGTTTCTTTTTTAACAGTCCACATACACTGTTTTCTTTTAATTTGTTTCAAATTTATGTATACAAAGTTTGTGTTTATGTGTATAAAGTTTTATTTTTTAAGCCTATTTATATACCTAAAGTTTGTACACTTATAATTTATATGTCCAATTCAGATATAGATTTGAATTCAATATGTTTTATACAGAATTTTTATATACATAAAATATATTTGTACAAAGTTTACAAAACACACATATATGTATAATGTCTATACACACTAATATTTATGAGTGGAGTATTTTTTTCCTTTAGTTAGTATTTCCCATTTTTTGAAAAATATATATCTTTTGATTTGGTTTGAAATTGATCAACATGCCATCTTAGCGGGGGAGGGGCACGAGTAGTTAGGAACCGCACGCCTTTCGGCTTAGCGATCGTGATCACGCACGAGTGGCGACGCATTACAGCCCACGGATTAGGCCCCTTCCCCCGCACAAAAGGCTACTGAGGAGGTAGAGCCCTTGAAGGGAAGCCGACAAAAGACGTAGGGATGGATGCCCTGGCAGTAGTCTGTCGGTGGTTGTGTATAGGCGATGGAGTTGTGCCATTAAGGCTAAGGGAAGGTTGTCAGGTGCCACGATCCTCTTGGTGGCATTGTCAAGGTGTCCCTCCTTCCTTCTCCGACAAGTTGCTCCAGCGTCGCAATCTTCTTGGAGGTGTTGTCTTTGGAGATACCTCTGCCTTTCCGCTTTCAACTGTTTTTTTAGGAATAATACTGTAGGAGAGGCTCCTAAATTGTATAAATATATTAACATAAAGTTACAAATACATATTTACAAGTGAAAAACTTAGAAATACATATTTTTGCTTTCAACTATTGGTCCTCATCTACAATGGAACTCTTGGGTCATCATGACGGCAGGATGTGTTGGGAAGAGTGGATCTTTCTTCTCTCTCGCCCTCTTCCTCCATATCTCTAAACTGTGGTGATATCTGGGCCAGAGTCCACGCAATTGATGATCAGCTGGCTAGTGAGGCCAACACTAGTTGGGCAGTTGTGACACTCCTGGGTCCATCTTGGCGGTGGGTTTGTATAGGGGACGAGCATATCTTTCTTCTCTCTTGCCAGCTCTCTTTGTAATCTACTGCCGGGATGTTATCTGGGAGCCGTTGCACGCTTTCAGTGCTTTGGCTTTCTTGGCATTGAGCAGTGTGGTTCTGTTGTAGGCCTGCGGCAATCGGTGTATAGCGGTGGCCAACTCGATGCTAGGTTTTCTCCTTAGTGGTGTGTGGTGGTAACGTCAGTGTCTGGTTGGCTCGTGCAGTCAATTGAATGAGTTTTTCTTTTCTTTATTCTTGATTCTGGTCTTCTATGGTTTTAATCTTGTATTTTCTCTTGCTATATCAGTAGTAACATCGCACCGTCTGATGTAGTTTGTTTGGAAACAAATATGCAGAACTAGCCAAAATATGAAAAACTAAAGGAGATTAGTCACTTTCTCCCTCTTTTTATAATACGCTAACCAAAACTACGTTATCACTTCCCTTCACTAGCACAGACTCCCTAATCTCTAATGTCTCAAAATCATCATTTGTCACTGATGAGGCAACACTTACAAAATTTTGGTCACTGATGTTGATACTTTTCTGTAACAGCTCTCCAATCATAACTGATCTGAGACATCTGTAACGGCTTAGAACGATGAGTCGTCACTGACAGGAAAAATCCAGCCAAAAAATTGTTTCCCTCTCGATGCAGCCACCGCCGACACCCCTTCTTTTGCTCCACTATCGCTCATCGGTGCTTGGTCCATGGAGGGAGCAACAATCGCTGCACTGGGTGAAGGAAGGGTGAAATGGAGGAGGAGGAGGGCGTTGACAGCATCTGGCTTGATGATCAGCCGTGCCCTATCATTGCGGAGGCCGCATCCTCGTCAATGGTGGTGGGGGTGGACGAAGGGGCGCGCTTGAGGCGAGGGGATGGCGGCGTCAATGTCGCATCATAGGAGGAGGACATCAATGGCATCTAGCAAGATCAGCTATGTCCCGTCATCACGAAGTCCCAATCTATCACGCCTCGTCATTGTGGAGGAGGCGGTGATGGGTGGAGGAAGGGACAGGGAAGATCTGCCACCTGTGTGTTGACGAGAAATTTGTCCTTTCACACGAAGGCCTGGAAGATTTGCTTAACTTTAGTGTAGGTCCTATCAAATTGGGTTTAGGGCGTGTAACTAACAAGATAGATAAATAAAAGTTAGATCACAATGACCAATCGGCTAATAGGCCGATTGAAAATCGTATGCCTAGTCGATGCTGATGAAATTTTAGAACAACGGCTATAACCGATGGAGTTTATATATAGAGTAAGCATATATTAGCTGAAATGGGATTAAATATATTTTTTGACAAACTTTATTTATTAAAGACAATCTTGATAGATCGGACATAACCCAAAATAGTATAAGAATGGAATTAATAAAGATAGGTACCAGTTGATTATGTGATCTTGGATACGACCCACCGCAATGCAATAATAAAAGATGCATGGATAAAACTAAAGATAAACTAATATTGGTTACGAGCAGATAACATATAATAATATACTAGTTTTCTCCTTATTAGAAGCAATATTGATAGATCGGACTTAATCGAGACAGTATAAGTTTGATATTAATGAGAATCGGCCAGATAAATAATTATGCAGATCTAGACGTTGACCGATATAGCAACTTAAGAAATCAATAAAGGATAACTTATTGGCTAAAACTCCGATAAAGGCTTATGCAAAAATTAAAGACTTATTGGCTAAAACTCCAATAAAGCCTTATGCAAAAATTAAACATTCCTAACATGCGTATCTACATTATGATTTTTTATATGCAATGCGATAAAGAAATAAATGAAATAAAGGGTAGATGATACGGGTTACCTCAAGTGGGTGTCCTCCCCCAAGCTTGTTCTTTTGCTTATGGTCCACGATAGGGATTAAACCCTTGCGACCGAAAGTAGGACATCATGTCTGATTGGCCTTGCTGCAGAGTCGAGTTGATCTCCTGGAGCTGTTTAGTGGTCTGATGCTGCCACTGATGGGTCTGTTGTTGCCACTGTTGGGTTCCTTGGACATGTTGATAAAGTGCATCTTGAATATCTATGGTTCTCATGTCCAATTCTCCCATTCGTTGGGTGATCTCTGCAAATCCTTGGTCACGAAAACCTTGTGCCGAGAATGAGAGTTGAGCACCGAATGATGGAGGCAAACCACTGGAGCTTGATGGCTCTGTGGCTTGTCCATGGTACCAGCTAGGTCCTTGTGCCCATTGTCACTACTGGCTGATTGCCATGACGATCCTCTAGCCTCGTAATATTGCTGGGGTTATTCCCAACCAGATGCGTACCCAGTTGGAACCCACCCAGGCTCCGGAGTGTGTTGCAGAGGCTGTTGAGGTTCTTCCTTCGTAGCAGTTCTTCTAGACCTGCTCCTCGTGATCTTGCCTAAAACACTACTCCTGCGGGCAATCTCTCTTGGTCGGAGAGCAATGGTCAGCGCCCGACACTTATACAAATGATATTCCGGGTTAGGAAGCATGAATTTCATTCGCATATCTGGGGAAGAAAAAGATAAGGGATTCATCGGGACCATGCTTTAAAGTATGACCCTTCACTAAATACTCCTCATCTATAATTTCACGGTGTTTGGTAATGTACAAAACTTGTACATGTCCCATGGCCCCGGCATGATGAGCAATGCGAGTAATTAGTGAAGTGCACTCAATAGGCCCCTTCATCCTGAATTGTTCTAACCATTGTTTTATCATTACCCTTACAGGAGATATTTTTATTTTTTTAACCATGAAATAAAGGATCATTAGTTCATCAACTCTAATGGGCCTTATGTCCTCTCTAGGAAAGATAGTAAAAGCTATTCACTTGTGCATCAACCTTAGGATAGGATTATGAATGTCGTTAGCTCTTGGCTTAGTACAAAAGGTTTCACCTGATATACTTTGCCAAAAGCTATGCTTACTAAAGTTTGATAGCCTCGACTCCTAGTCCACGGAACATTGCTGGGTAAAACCAAGTAGGAGACTAAATTCCTTCCACGTGTAATAGTACTCCTTCCCAAAGAATAGCAAAAAAAACCATCTCCTATTTCTTTTAGAGTGCAACGAAATAGGATGGTAAGAAGGCGTGAACCTTCTACCCCCACATGTGCAAAATTATGCCATCTTATGGTATGTCAAACATTGAGGAAGTCGGAATCCATACTTGTCTTGGTGAGCAAATCCGGGTCATATGCTCGGGTATGAGCAAAGTCCTAGTCCTTGAGAAGAACGTAAGCTTGCCTTTCTCGATCATCCCTCAGATCGAGATCAGTGTCAAAGAGAAGCGATGAAGCATGAGAGCTTCCTTCTCCCCTTGATGTAGCGGCTTGCAGTTCATCCTGCCATGCCGAGCTATGTGCATAGCTGGTAGACGGATCTGAGCTTAAATAGCTCGAGCTCGTCCCCGATGCTTTGCACATAGCGCTGAACAACCGCTTGACACTCTTCTTCATCCCTGCACCTGAAAAGAACAACCACACAAGAACAATCAGAATGGGTTAAAGGTTAGCTCAAAATAAGTTAACTGTCCGAGAGTCAGTTGTTCTTGTGGAGCTTGGTCGCCACCATAAACCATTCTTTGCATGACAACACATAGGGGAAACTCCGAATGCAAGAAAAATTCAGGAAATATCTTTTTATGAACTTAGGATTAGAACATTGAAAGAACTCAAGAGAGGAACATGGAACTTGAGGGCAAACTATGGCAGCTCAAGTTATTGCAAGGAGAGCAACCTCCCCACCTTCCCTTTTATAGAGGGAGCTCACCCTTGGTTCGGCCGAACCAAGAGGTGCTCTTCCCTCCTCAAAACTTTGGATTCCCTAGTCTCCACATCATCACCCACTACACAAAAAAGTTTGAGCAGCACTGGGCCCTATAATGGTTCGGCCGAACCATTTTAGTGGGGGCTGGCCCCCACCCAAGGATCTAGTGCTAACTCATAGAATTTTATTCAACCTAGTGCATGTTTGATGAGTGGAATCCAAGGATAAAGCCTTGTCATGATGAACACAAGAATTCTTCAATATAAAAATCTTAATTTCAAGAATTTTATATTTTTCTACGCATGATTGGAAGAGTAAATATGCCATGCTAATTATGCAAGAATCAAAAATTGCAAGAAATTAAACATGCATTTGGAAATTAAACATGGGGATACATACCGATTTACCTATTGGCAAGGAATCCTTGTTTAAAGTTCGACGAGCCGGACTTCCTCCGTGCAATTAAGCCTTCGCACCGCCCGGTCTCGGAGAAGTAGACGTGGACGATTTCACCTGTTTCGCTCGACACACCTTCTTGGTTTTCTTTTGTTCCTCTGGTGCGGTCGAGGAATTTTTGGACTTTGGCGGTGGCTAAGCTGACACCACCTGCCTCACCATCTTTTAAATTTTCCTCTCAGATGGTAATTCCTTCCCCAAGAAATTCATCATGAACCTAATGAGGCTATCCTTCTCCGGGCGTTTAACTTCGACCTCCTTGATATTCTTCGTGTTGGGTCCGTACTTGATCTTGAACATCGAACATTGTTCCACTCTTGGCTGAAAGTTGAATTTCTCCTCCTTTCCATTGATGTGGAGTCGGATTTCTCTGGCTCCTACATTGATGCGGGCATCCATGGTGCTAAGGAATGGTCGCCCAAGAATGAGCGGCGTCCTTTTATCGACATTCATGTCGAGCACCACAAAGTCCACGGGAATGAAACATCCCCGGATTTTCACCGGTATGTCTTCCATGATTTCCGTCGGATAACGAACCGATGAATCAGCCAGCTGCAACCTCATTGGAGTTGATGCCAAGGTAGTGTAGTTCAACCGGTCAAAAACCTCCTTGGGCATAACGCTGACGCTAGCCTTAAGGTCGCACAAGGCATGGTCGAACTGTTGTGTCCCAATCGAACAGGTGATCGTGGGACACCCCGGATCTTTCTTCTTTTTTGGAAGCTGGTTGAGTATAGCAGTGCTATACTCTTTCGTCAACTTAATTACTTTTGTGGTGGGCATCGGCCTCTTGCTGTTGAGGATGTCCTTGAGGTAGCGAGCATATGTAGGTACTTGCATCACATCCATCAGAGGGACATTGATATGTATCTTCTGAATGACCTCAATAGATCGAGCAAACTGCTCATCCACGGTCGGCTTCTTGTTGTGATGAGGGAACGACATAGTGCGGTATCGTGGAATTCCTTTGGTGCCATAATTTCCTCATGCACTTGGCTCTGAATGTTGGTCGGTCCGTCCTCCTTCTCTTTTGTCTTCCCTGCATTGTTAGGATATGGCGGATCACGAGTGGTTTTGCCCCCTCGTGTGGTCACCACATTAACATTTTCAAGAGAAGGTTCAGGTTGCCCCGGATAGCAGCTACCAGTTGAGCTAATTGAGTTTCTAATATTTTATTAAAACTCAACTGGTTCTTAATAGCAGAGGAGAAACCTTTCATTTTAGCATTAAGACTTTCTAAAGTCTTATCATTGGCTGCTAATTTCTTAGAAATGTTTTCATTAATTTTAGCCTAGTCTAAGACAAGATCTTTCAAGGAGGGTAGGTTAGGATTGGAAGCATCAGAAGAGTTGTTACCTCCTCTATAATAAGGGCGTTGTTGGTTCCACCCTTGACCTCCTTGTGGACGGTAGTCGTTGTTGTTCAGGTAGCATACGTCCTCACTAGTCTTGGGGTAGTTATTCCTCGAGTGCCCAGTGTTGCCACATGTCTCGCACGTCATGCGAGCTTCTACGGCCTGAACTCCTTCGGCCTTGTCATCTAACTTCTTCAGCAAGAGGTCCAGCTTGGCGGCAAGCATGTCTGTTTCTTTCATGGTATGCATGCCCCGCTTACAGGATTGGAGACAGTCGTCGCTCCACCCCTGGTTAGAGACCATCTTCTCGATTAACTCAGTCACGTGAGTGACAGTTAACGAGAAAAAGGCTCCTCCCATAGTAGCATCGATATCGTCACGGGCTATCGTAGTCAACCCGTTGTAGAAGTTTTTGGATGATGAGGCAGTTGTCCATACCGTAGTGAGGGCAAGCCAAGATATACTCTTGGAAGCGCTCCCATGCTTCTGGGGTCGACTCATCTGATGTCTGCTGAAAACTTAAAATTATTCCGCGAAGGGCATTGGTCTTGCCCATCGGGAAGAACTTCAAGAGGAATGTGTTTGAGCACTTGTCCCAGGTATCCACATCACTTTGGTTTGCATAAAACCACTGTTTCGCTCTCCCAGTAAGTGAGAAGGGGAACAACCAGAGTCTGAGAGCGTCTTGAGTGACTTCCTTGATAGTAAAAGTACTGCATATCTCCATGAAAGTTTGAAGATGAGCACTAGCGTCCTCGTTGGCCTTCCCATAGAATGGGTTAGCCTGCACGATAGTTTCGAGTCCCGTCTTTATTTCAAAGCCAACTTCCCCCGTGTTGACTGTTGGTCCGATGAGGACATTGGCAGCCGAGGGTGCCGAGAAATCGCGAAGGGTCTTCTGAGCATTTGAGCTTGATGATGCCATAGGTAATGGTTCAACTGTCAAGATGATGATTTTAGGAGGATTGACACGAGGTCAAACTATTCTCACAAGTTCCTCTGGATTTGGATTATAGTTTGCTGGCAAGTTAAAACCGATCATCCACTACCCTGTTTTCACATAAAGAGAAAACAGACCAAGATAAGCCTGCTAGAGCAAAGGTAAGGCATTTATAACTATATGAATATTCAAGCACTTAATATTCCTTCCTAGACCATTGTCTTCCCCGGCAACGGCACTAGAAATGTTTGTTGGTATTTCTTATGTTTACAAATAAATCCGCAAGCGCACAGATATACCGTTGTAACATTTCACCCAAGGAGTATTCCAAGGGTATAGTTATTTATTTTATCCCAAAGAAAGACGGTGGTCTGGAAGAGAATAGTAAGGTGCTATGGATATTCATAAGTTATAAACGAGATCTCTAAGCCTAGGCAGTGGTAAGATATAATGGATTTAAGGTAGTCTGACACACAAAAGAAGTCCTATTTAGTAGTACACTAGAGCTAAGTGAAGAATAGTATTTAGAGTCAAGTTCCTATAGTTCTTCTAGTATGAGTTTATAGTTTATATAACTAGTCTAGTCGTGGTTAGTTACCCAGTTTTATGCTCCCAGGACTACGGGGGTACTGCATCCCAGTGGCCTGGCCTGCCATCATGAAGTGATCTCTTACAGTTCGCCCTACACCATACCCGAATGTGGAGGATTACAAAGGACGGATAGGGCTGTCACCACTTGCCGCCTACCTCTACAACCCGTGGGCTATGCCCATAACCAATGTCTATGAAATAATCTGAGCATCGCGCTCACATACCATAGATACCTTTACCTCCCAGGACGTCAATAACTAAGGCAAAGACAAACCTATAGCCTAATTGCTCATTGGACCATGTCCATGGCAATAGAGTTACTCATCTAACCACAACATAACCATTAAGTAAACTATAAATGGAACACTTATCTACTAAAGTAGAACATGATCCACACTCAGATAAACTAAAGGATGAATATATTATTAAGCTCAAAGTCGTACAAATGAAGAAAAGTACAAAAGACATACCCGACTTCTGAAGGCGACTCGGGAATCGAGCAAAGACTCTAAACTATTCCTAAACTCCACTAGCCTAGAGACTAAGATAGAAATATAGGAACTACTTCTTGTGGTGTGTGTCGACATGAAGTGAGCTCCCCTCCTTTTATAGCTTCTCCATGGCAGTTATAAGTTGGTTTCCAACCATCATAACCCCCTAACCGCCATTGGGGAGGGCTTAGGAGCTGCCACGTGGAAGCTGGGGGTGATTGGCCACCAACATGGTTCGGCCGAACCATGGGTTTGGCTGAACCCTTTTCACCGCCAATCCACACCAACCTTCTCTGGTCTCTAACATGTGGGCCCCTAAGGCGATTCCTGGGTGTTTGGCCCTACTTTAAGGTGGTTTCACCCGACTTGTGGGCCCTCCGATCCGTAGGAAGCTGACATGGCGATCGCCGATTGGTTGGAGTTGTGTTTCTTCACCACGGGAGCTCGTCTTCACTTCATTTATTGATAATTGTTCCTGCATTCTACTAAACTCCAAGGACATGTGGAACTTTATTAATTCTAAACCTAAATGCCGATAAAGGATGCTAATTCCCTTTTATTTTCAAAGTATGTGATGGTCGGATTTGGTACTTAACGGCCATCAACACTTATGAGGAGAAATAAGATCTTTTATAATATGAGGAGAAAGTAAGACATCATTAAGCACAAAAGAGTGACTAGGGTGATATAATTATGCAGTGCTAGTGGAGGTGATAGGGAAAAGGGAACCATTATCGACAACGATATGGGAGGAGAAGGAGAGGCAAGGTGGGTGAGATGCACTAAGGATACCTGCATTAGAGGTCATGTGGGAAGAGGCACCTGAGTCCATGTATCACCTGCTGGAGGTTGGAGGAGTCAATGTAGCAGTGTTGAAGCAGCTAGCGAGAGCCTATGGGTCCTACTAACCTTGATTTTCTCGAGGAATTCTCTGCTGCAGCTCCTACTCTAATTGGGTGTCGTGCTTCTGTTGCTCGCCCTGGAGGATGACCAACTCACGTGCCCCGGCCTCACAACCTTGCTACAGCAATTGCGCCCTCCTCCCCACTAGGATCGCGCTCCCCGACTGACTCAACGACTGCGCCTGTCGGCTTGGCTGGGCCATCTCCTTGGACTTGGCCATTCGGCTCCTCCCCAGCAGGGGCATGATCCCCAGCTGCCTCAGTGACTAGGCCTTTCTGCTCTGCTCAGCCATCTCCCTGGCCTGGGCCATCCGGCTGGTCCTCCATAGCCGCCTCTACTGCAACCAGGTTGGCCCTCTGGTCAGGCGAGCTCCTAGTTTCTATTGGCCAACAGGGCGTTGTACTCGTCCTCCATTGCAGCATGCCAGTGAGGATTAGCCAGTGTGGCATGGTATGTGCGGGGCATAGGAGAAAGAGGCGCGGCGTGGAGGTTGAGGCACTGGATGGGACTGTGGATGTCGGCCTTGGCCCATGTGACCATGGTAAGGTCGTTGGTGATGGGAGGGACATCGATCGAAGCATGAGGAGTTATGACAGCAGGGGGTGCATGTGCTTCGAGCATGCATGGGGGTGATAGTGGGAAGGAGCGGGTGCACCAGGATCCAGGAGAGGTGCGTCAGCCGGAGGACTAACCTGGTCATAGTAGAGGCGGCTGGGGAGAACCAGTCAGACGGCCCAGGCCAGGGAGATGGCCCAGCGAAGCCGAAAGGCCTAGTTGTCGAGGCAGCCAGGGAGCATGGCCCTGCTAGGGAGGAGCCAGATGGCCCAATCCAAAGAGACGGCCCAGCCAAGCCGATAGGACCAGTCGTTGAGGCAATTGGGGAGCACGACCCTGGTAGGGAGGGAGGCACAGCTGCTGTCGCAAGGCTGTCAGGCCAGGGCGTGTGAGTCAGCTGTCCTCTAGGGCAAGTGATGGAAGCATGTCGCCCAATCAGAGCAAGAGCTATAGTAGAGAATTCCTCGAGAAAATCAAGCTTAGTATCATCTGCATTGTTAGTCATCTCAGCAAATGGAAACAAGGGATCATCAAACACCACATGACGTGAAATAAATACCCTATTGGAGGTAGGATCAAGACATCGGTACCCTTTGTGGTCCTGGGGGTAGCCTAAAAACACACACATAATGGAACAGGGAGCAAGTTTGTGTGGGTGGTGGCGAATAGGTTGGGGTAGCACTTGTAGCTGAAAACCCGGAGGTGTGTATAGGAGGGGTGGGCACCATAGAGGACAAAAAAGGTGTGTGATGGTGGAGAGTTTTGAGGGGATGACATTTAATGAGACATGTAGCAATGTGAAGGGCCACAACCCAGAAAAGAAGAAAGCTGGCTGGCTTGAAAACGCAGGGAGGGAACAATGTTGTTGAACAAAGCATTCGCTCGGCCTTACCATTTAGCGGGAAGGTATGGGGACACGACATCCGTAAAGAAACACCAGTGGTGAGAAAGAAGTTGCTGGCGCTGGAGTTGTCAAACTCGCAACCATTGTCACCTGGATGCTCCAGATGCTGGTGGAAAACTATGTCTTCACAAAGGCAAAGAAGTGCGATAAAGTGGAGAAGGTGTTGTATTTAAATTTTAAAGGAAAGGTCCACGCATAATGGGAGAAATCATCAAAAATGACTAAATAATATTTAAATCCAGACACACTAGGTAAAGGAGATGTCCACAAATCACAATGAAGAAGATCAAATTTGGCCTTGGCCCTAGTTAAGTGGGTAGTAATGGGTAGGCGTATGTGCCGGGCGAGTTGGCAAGCTTGACATAAGGTGGTGGCGCCTTTCAGAGGAGGAATGACGGAGGATTTAGCTAAGCGAGTGAGAGCCTCATGACCAAGATGGCTGAGTTGATGGTGCCAAAGGTCAGTGTTAGTCGTAGTACCAACAAAGGCTTGGATGGAGGCCACCAAGGGAAGTGTGTCCGCCGAGAAGGGGTAAAGGTCATCGGAGCTATTGCACCTGGCGATCTCGATCTTGGTTTGGTAGTCCTTCACAGAAAGGCGAAATGGATCAAGAGAAACCGAACACCAATTGTCACGAGCAAAGCGGCGAGCAGAAATAAGATCTTTGATAATATGAGGAGAAACTAAGACATCTTTAAGCACAATAGAGTGATTAGGGTGATGTAAGTATGTAGTGCCGGTGGAGGTGATAGGGAGAAGGGAACCATTACTGACAACAAGATGGGAGGGGAAGGGGAGGGGAGGTGGGTGAGATGCATTAAGAATACTAACATTAGAGGTCATGTGTCAAGAGGCACCTGAGTCCATGTACCACTTGTTGGAGGTTGGAGGAGACAACATAGCGGTGTTGAAGGAGGTAGAGAGAGCCTGTGGGTCCCACTACGATGGGTCGGCACAAGAATGCGGCATCGGCACTGCAAGGGGCAATGGAGGAACCACCAAAGGAGGGGCCACACACGCTGTTGGTCACCATTGCTGCCTCCATCGCCATTGCCACATCCATGGCGGCGGTTGTGGGAGTTGTTGCCGGAGCCGCTGCCACCTTGGTTGGGGTTGGTGGCGTTGACAATGCTAGACATGTCACGGGCGTCATTGCCGATGGTGAAGGCGAGGAAGGTTGTCACTGTGTCGGACACCAGATGGTGCCCCTTCGTGATTTCTTCAAGTAGCAGCTCTAACCTAGCCTAGAGAAAGATGGGAAAGGGTTGCTGCAAGGGAAGAAACGATTGCATGTTTCCAAACTTGGGACTTAAACCATTGATGAGCATGAGGACAAGCCTGCGATTGGTCTAAGGCTCGCTGAGATCGGCAAAATTCTCAGCCATGGTCTTGAGCCAGCCGTAGTATTCGGCGATGGAGAGATCACCTTGTTGGAACGTGTGAAATTCAGCGGAGAGCGACTAGTGCTTTGACGTTGAGGACGGCGACAGCATAGGCATGGAATGTGGTGAGGCGAGGACGTCATCATCCAGTACAGGAAGTGCTGGCGCACTGTTGGTGGGCGTGTTTGTCGTGACGTTGATGGCCGGAGGTGTACCATTGATGCCAGCCGAGTGCCAAGCGACGAGCACCACGAGCTCTAGGTGCGTTGTTCGTCATGGGCGAGTTGCTGGCAGGGAAGGAAGAGAGTGTCGCCAGCAAGTGCTTAGAGAGAGCATCATGCATGGCGGAGGAGGCTTTGTCGGCGTGGAGAAGGCGAGGCTTTGGAGATGGCGTCGTCTATCTGCAAGCCGAGAGGAAGTTTATACGACGTGTGCACGGCATCGACGACAGCCGTGGCGAAGGTGTCGATGAGTGCATCGGAGGAGAGGAAGGAGTTGGAAGTCGACATGGCCTCAACGCACAAGGAAAGGGTTAGGGCTTAGGAGTGGAAGCGGTAAATCGAAAAATCTGATACCATGAGAGCGATATAGCCTCAACGCAATGATTGGATTGATACCTGTGCGGACATAAAAACCTCCCTAATCTACACAACCGATTTATAGAAACAAAACAAAAAAGGTATCAAGAGGCTCGGCCAAAAGGAAACAAACTATACATGCCAAAATACATAAGATATGCTAACAGGAACAACTGAGCAGGGTCAGATTATGTGATACTAGAAACAGGCAACACTACTGGAAAAATGATTTTTCTGGACGAGGCCCCCAATAGGTTCCAGGCAGGCCATAAGAGGCCGCGCCTGAAAAAACTAGTCCCGGGAGGCCGGCTATTGGCCCGTATGGGATAATAAATTATCCCGTGAGGTTCACTTAAGCGATCGCACGGGCTATTATCCCATGCGGTCCCTTAAGTGGACCGCACGGGATAATGCTAACCGACCGCACGGGATAATAGCGCATTATCGCGTGCGGTCCACTTAAGGAACTGCATGGGATAATGCATTTTCCCATACGGGCAGTTAAGTGGACCGCATGCGATGATGCCAACTGTTGCACAATAAATTTTCCGCTCAACCCGACAGTTGCGCATTTACCATGGTGTTTTTCTCTCTCCAAAAAAGGCAATTATAGGGGGAAAGGTTTTGAACTTGAATTTTTCAATTGGAGTCAATACAAAAGGTATCATACTTGATCTCTTCCATTTGCTTCCATTTTTAAAATTTTTTATTGGTTGAATGTGAAGATATTTGAACTTTTTTAACTCGGTTTTTCTCTCTCAAATAATAGGCATTTTATTTTTTGGAAGGCTTTAGACTTCAAATCTTCAATTGAAATCAATATAAAAGGTAATGTGCTTGATCATCTCCTTCATTTGCTTCCATTTTTGTAAAATTTCATGGGTTGAATGCGAATTTAAACTTGTTTGAATTGTTATATATGTTGAGCTATTTTTGTAATTTGTAGGTCAAATATCTTGTTTTTTATTGAACCATTTTTTGGTAACTACTTTTGTCTCATTATTATTATTTGTTATGCATGAGGTTTTAGTTATAAAGTAGGATTTAAGTTTAATTTGTTTATTTAGAAAACACCGGCAATATAATATTAATTTATGCTGTCACTGTTTTTGGATGTATCGGATATGGATGTATGAGACACGGAGAACTCATTCGGTGTTCATAAGAGAAGCATCAACATTTATTGATAAGGCTAAGGCACACGCTTTGAGGGAGAATAGGAAGGATATTTTTTGTCCTTGCGTGGATTGCAAGAATCAGAAGATGTTGAAAGATCCGAATGTAATTCTTGGACACATAATTCAGCGTGGATTTGTGGAGAAATACACAGTTTGGACTTATCACGGGGAAGTCGCCCCTCCAGAAGAGAATCCTGTTATTTGGTTCGATGAGGCAGAGAATTTTATAATTGAGGACATGTCTTGTGAAATGACGGGTAATTTTGGCGGCTCTGGTTTTGACGAGGCAGAGGTTGATATTGATCTTGATCTTGAGGATTTTTTGCGGCACGCTGAACCAGAGGTCCTAACAGAGAAAGCAAGAGATTTAAACAATTGGGAGGCATTGCAGAAAGCAGCGAAAGATCTTTTATACGATCAAGACAAGGGATGTGACATGGATTATACAGTGTTGTGGTCGGTGCTAGAACTTCTTAGATTGAAGGCCAGGCACGGATGGTCTGATACTAGTTTCAACGACTTGATGGGTCTCCTGAAAGCTATGCTTCCTAAGCCTAACTTGTTGCCAGCTAACACTTATCAAGCCAAGAAACTGATATGTCCATTATCACTTTGTGTGGAAAAGATCCATGCATGTATTAATCACTGTGTACTTTATCGCAAGGAATACGCTGACTTGGACAAGTGTCCAACTTGTGGGGCGAGTAGGTACAAAAAGGATAACAGTGCCGCCGATAGTGACATTGCCGAACCAAATTCATTGGTCGAGCCAGGGAAAAAGATTCTGGCCATGGTGATGTGATACTTGCCAGTCAAAGATCGAATGAAGCGATTGTTCTCGAACCCCACCGACGCCGAGTTGATGAGATGGCATTAAGAGGGTCGAAAGACGGATGGTATGATTCGACATCCCGCCGATGCTCGACAGTGGAAAAACTTTGATTCGAAGCACCCAGAATTTGCAAATGATCCGAGAAATGTCAGGTTTGCGTTGAGCACGGATGGAATGAATCCGTTCGGTGACCTAAGCAGCTCGCACAGCACTTGGCCAGTTCTGCTCACCATGTATAACCTTCCGACATGGTTATGTCAGAAGCGAAAGTACATTTTGTTGACTCTTCTTATACAAGGGCCAAAACAGCCTGGCATCGACCTAGATGTGTTTCTTGAACCTTTGATGTAGGATATGCAAGAAATGTGGGAAGAGGGTCTACGATTATTTGATGCATACCGCAAGGAGTATTTTACTCTGCGTGCTATCATATTCGTTACTATAAACGATCTACCAGCCAATTTTTCCCTATCCGGACAGATTAAAGGAAAGACCGGATGTCTGATATGTCTAGACAACACATCGTACATATACTTGACCTCGTCAAAAAAGTTAGTTTACATGTGTCATCGTCGATTCTTACCATAGAAGCATAGGTATCGTGCGATGGCTACCTTCTTTGACAAAACTGTCGAGGTAGGTACTGCCCCCGAAGCAAAGGATGGTTCCACGGTGTTCAAGCTGACAAGGAACATAAAGGTCGTGTTCGGCAAGGGAAAGAGAGCTTCATGCAAGAGGAAGAAAGAAGTGGTAGAAAACACGCTGCCCTTCAAGAAACATTCAATTTTTTTCAAGTACCTGACGTACTGGAAAGACCTGGAGATTCGTCATACCATCGATGTCATGCACCTCGAGAAAAATATGTTCGACATCACCATCGGGACTTTACTTGACATCCCTAGTAAAACAAAGGATGGGTTGAAGTCACGTAACGACCTGGTCAATTTGGGCATAAGGAAAGATCTCCACCCAATAGAGCTAACGAATGGTAAGATTGAGATTCCTCCGGCATGCTACTCAATGACACTAGAAGAGAAAAAAAACTTTCTATAAATGTCTTCGTGGATTGAAAGTGCCGACTGGATTCTCATCGAATATCCGGAAACTAGTATCAATGAAAGATTTGTCTATTTCTAGATACAACGCTCACGACTGTCATAAGATGCTTATGGTGTTTCTCCCTATCGCTATAAGGGCGGTGAAACCAGTGCACACCAAGGTAGTGATAACAAAGTTGTGCTATTTTTTTAATCAAGTATCACAGAAAGTTTTTGATCCAGAAGAATTAGAACCCCTTCAGAAATTCGCAATCAAGACAGCTTGCCAGCTAGAGATGTTTTTTCCTCCATCGTACTTTGACATGATGGAACATCTCATTGTTCACATTGTCCCTCAAATTATTGAACTTGGTCCTCTATACCTACATCAAATGTGGGCGTATGAGTGATACATGGCTGTTCTGAAAGGGTATGTCTGTAATCGTGCTCATCCGGAGGGCTCGATGATAGAGGGTTACACAACTGAGGAGGTTGTCGAGTGTTGCCTAGATTATATGAAAGATGCCAACCCCATTGGGATACCGATGCCTCGACATGATGGAAGATTATCTGGGAAGGGTATGGTAGGAAAAAAGTGCTTCTACGACAACGATTACAAAGCGGTCTCAGATGCACACAGCAATGTTCTTCAACAACTCACCATCGTTGCGCCCTACATTGAGCAACACACTTCCGAGATCATAGCATGCAATACTGGGCGATCCGATGATTGGGTTTCGAAAGAACAGAAGCGCACTTTCCCTCAATGGCTTAAGGATCAAAATCTACCGTCTGGTGAATCACTCCGGAAAAAACGGTAGAAAAACTTGCAGCTGGCCCAACAAGCCTTATGACCTCATGGCAAGGGTATGACATCGGCGGATACTCTTTTAACACCAACAGCAAAGACAAGAAAAGTTCAGCGCAGAACAGTGGGGTGCGTGTCGAAGCGTTGGACGCAACAGGGCAGAGAAAATCATACTATGGGATCCTACAAGAAATATGAGAACTTGACTACAGTTTAAACATTCAGATCCCTGTTCCCAAATGCCAATGGGTGAAAGACAACATGGTAGATAAATTTGGATTTACGTGTGCTGAACGGAGTAAAATTGGGCACAAGGATGATCCATGGGTCCTTGCCGAGCGTGTTGCACAAGTTTTCTATGTGAAGGATCCTTCCGATGAAAAGATGGACATTATTGTATCGGGCAAGCAACACATCATTGGTATTGACAATATTAAAGACGCGTCTGACTATAATCAATATGACGCCATTTCGTTATTCACAGATATTCCTACGCGGATGAAACACATTGAAAGTGTCCTCGACGAATCAAAGTTTGCATCCGTGCGGAAGGATGTTAATCCAAAAATTGTAAAACGCTAGATTGTTTTTTGTGTATATTATGTTTCTTCTCCACCCTCCAAACTTTCTCTACTATGTAAATACAACATGTAACTTCTAATTATAAAATTTGGTAATTTTTTGATTGGTTTTGCTATATTTCTTTGATTTATTTTATTTTCATGAATTTTTTTGCCAAGTCTCACATTTGAACTGCAAGTGATTAAAAAAATAGAATAAAATTAGTGGAAAAATTATATTCATGTTGTTTAGACCTGCTTGAGTCATTATCCTGTAAATAAGAATAAATTTTGAATTTTTCTTCATGAAACATGACTAGGAACCTATTGACCGAATGATTTTTAAATTGTATAAATAGCAAACGAAGTCGGAAATCATGAAAATTGTCTGGATGTCATGATATTATACATAGAGGCTGTGGTAAAAATTTGAGAAGGTTTCAAATATTTTATCACATACGACGCTCACAAAACCGAAGATTCTCTAGAGAAGATTAGAAGTGTTGAGAAGGATTGGTTAGATTTGGAGAGAAAGTGACGGTCGAATTGTCGTTTGATTTCAAAATTTTTTCCATTGGCAATAATTAGCATATATTGATGTATGGAAAAAATTGGTAATTTTTAGAATCAGTTTGATAGTTTTTTCATTAATATCCAATTTGATGAAAAAAGAGAGGGGGGGTCGATTATCGCGTGCGGGCCGCTTAAACCGCCCACACGGGAAAACATCTTCCCGTGCGGGCCGCTTAAACAGCCCGCACGGGAATATGTTTTCCGTGTGGGCGGTTTAAGCGCCCGCATGGGAAGATCATTTTCCCATACGGGCCACTTAAACCGCCGGCACTGGAAGATAGTTTTCCCGTGCGGGCTGTTAAGCCGCCCGCACGCGATAATCGCCGCCTATATAACGGCCGCGCGGCCTCCCGAAAATTCCATGTCCCCGGTGAAAACAGATCTAGCGCCGCCAGCTGCCAAAATTTTGCACCCTCGCCGCGCCGAGCAACTGCCGCCCTCACCGAGAGATCCGCTGCCTAACTCCTCCCCACCGACCGCATCCGCCCCTTCACAGACCTTACCGCGCCCTCGCCGCCTTGCCCTCGTCACCCATCCCCCGCGACGTCGCCCGACCTCGCTGCACCGCCACTCTCTCTCTCTCTCTTTGTCCGTCGCTCTCTCCGACGACCGACCGTGCGCCACCGACCGTCGGCTTCACCGACGCCGACGCCGGCCTCACTGACCTCGACCGCGCGTGCCACCGACGCCGTCAGCATCCGCCGGCCTCAACCAACTCCTCCCCGCCGGCCGCCAACTGCCACCCGACGCCTCGAGCTCCCCGCCGGACGCCAACCGCCGCCAGCTGCCTCCATCGTGCCACCGACCGCCGCCTGCCCTACCATGCCACCGACCATCATCTCCACCTCCTCACCGTCACCGGTTAGTTATTTTGTCTCAAATTTTAACTTCTATTGATTCTTGTAAATTTTGTGATATGTGTTGTGATGTGAAATGTGCTGTGAGATGTGTTGTGAGATATGTGTTGAAATTTTTGATATTTGCTGTGAGATATGTGTTGAAGTTTTTGATATGTGTTGAAATTTGTGATATGTGATGTGAGATATGTGTTGAAATTTGTGATATGTGCTGTGAGATGCAAAAAATTCTGTTTACGACTTCAAAATGAGATTGTTGTGAGATTGTGACAGTAAAAATGATGTGTAGGACTTCAAATTTTGATTTCACTGTAAAATGGACTATTATTAATATGATGGAACTATAGAACTGTAAAATGGACTGTTATTTATTTGATGGAACTATAGTAAATTTTGATGGAAATGTAAAATGGGATGTTATTTTTTTGATGAATTGTGTTGATGAATTTTTTTCATGTGAAATAGTTGCTCCAAAAATTTTTTATGTGAACTAGTTGATGTGAACGGATGGACGAACGAACGAGTGTTTGTTCGTTCGTTCGTTCGTGGACAAACGAACGGACGTGGACGAACGGACGGACGAACGAACGAACGTGGACGAACCGACGGACGAATGAACGGACGTGGACGAACGGACAGACGTGGACGGACGGACGCGTTCATGGACGAACGGACGGACGTGCACGAACGGACGGACGTGGACGAACGGACGGACGTGGACGGACGAACGAGTGTTCGTTCGTTCATTCGCTCGTTAACGAACGAACGAGGACGAACGAACGGACGACCGAACGAATGCCCGAACGAATAACCGAACGGATGCACGAACGAACGAGTGTTCGATCGTTCGGTCGGTCGGTCGTTCGTTCGTTCGTTCGCTCGGTCATTCGTTCGGTCGTTCGTTCAGTCGTTTGTTTTAGGATGAATTTCAGATTTTAGGTTAGATTTTAAATATTCAAACACATATACCCACCGTCTCCTATATTCTAATCTCCCTCTCTCCTTTCCCTCTCCTCGGTCTCTCATCTCTCATCTCTTTCCCTCCCCCAATCTCACCTCTTCTCACGGACAAAATAGGCAAACATTTGTATTTTCATCTTTCATCTCTAATAAAGAGAAGAAGAAGGAAATAAATACATTTTTTCAATTTTCTTCTCTTTAGTTTTTTTCACTATATTTTTTATGCATGTCCTTAATATTAGATAATATAACAAGTTGTGCGTTCACAAATTTCACATGTTGTGCGTTATGAACAACAGTAGATCAAATGTCGAACGAGAAAACTCCCTCCGAGGCACGCAACGTCGAATCAACGGAGAAGTCTTCGAGCGAAGGCACATGGCATGAACCAAGCGATCCATTCATTGAAGTTATGTAAGCACCAGCACCATCGGTTGAAGAAGACCCCGACTACATCCCTATCGAGCAAGCAGTAAGTCCACCCATATTGTTATGATCCCTATCGTAGGATCTCGTTTAACGTTATCTGTTGTACATACAAATGGAAGCAAGGCGCTTCTCAAAAAGAAAGGCCGCCAAGTCTGTCGTCCGGTCTGTCGAATTTGATACGAACACATCAACATCTGGTCCGGTAGAAACCGACACGTCCGCGAGCGGTGGAGGACGTCAAAAAAGAAGACGTGGTCAGAGAAGTAAGAACCAACCCCCCAAGGAGACATATTATATCACCTCTCTGAACAAGGATGGGAAGCCATTAAAGCCCAAGGTAGCAATGACAAAGTTCAGCAGCGCTTGCGGGGTACTGGCCAAAACCCACGGCCCTTTAAATGTAGATTCCTGAGAGCAGGTGGATGACAACTTAAAGAACTTCATATGGAACGAGCTGCAGAAGTGGCTTGTATATCCGCCTGGTTCAGAGGCTCTGGGAAAATAATTTGCATTAAAAACGATTGGGGGAAGGTGGAGGCAGTGGAAATCGGACTTGAACACACACTACGTGCAAAAGAACAAGTCCCCATTCGAAGAATACGGTGGTATTACACCCGCCGAATGGGATAGGTTCGTGGTGAAGATGACAAGCCCTGAAGCCTTAGCACAAAGGAAGAAGATGTCCGACCTCACGAAAAGGAACAAGTACCTGCACCGGTTGGGCTCTAGCAGCTACGATGTCCACGTAGAGAAGTGGCGAGCAACCGAAGAACAGTTTGCCACCCAAGGAAAGCCCCTGCTTGTGGATGCACTAAAAGAAAGAAGCAAAAACTGGGTGTGGGCACGCAGCACGGGACAGGTCACCAACGAGGGAGAGATCCTTTTCGAGGATCCGGATATAGAGCGTGTGACCACAAGTCTAAAAGACATTGCTGAAAAGGAGAAGACTAGAGAATTTATTGCTAAAAGGGAAAACGATCAGTTGACAGCTGCATTGGGCAACCCCGAACATTCTGGACGAGTAAAGGGTGTATCGTCAAAGAGAAGTTGGAAAGAAGGGTTTCCTGGGGAAGCTGCAAGTTACAAGAAAAGGGACAGGTACAAACATAAACTTGAAGAAAACATAGCAAAAGAAGTTGAAGAGCATTTCTACTCTCTTGTTGCACAGAATCGCCAAGCCTTCCCTAACTTCTTTCAGCAATCCGAAGAACCCACAGTACAGATGCCCAGCAGCGTCGGGTCAGTTGACGCCGCACCCTATCCAGTAGATACCATAACTGGCCCGACGCCGTGCAGCCTCCTCGTGCCGATAGGAAGGGCCGGGAGGAGAAAGGAGGTGGGTACAGGACTTGCTATACCAGGGCGACAATTTTCACAACACTCCAATCCCTAAGGATTATGCAAGGGTGCAGGTGGCCAAGGTGCATGCAGAGCATATCAGTTTAGAGTTAGACATTCCAGCACCTGAAGGGATAGAATTGCTTGGAGATGCCGTGAATCAGTTCATTCTATGGCATCGACGAGATATCCTGCTGGTCGGTACATCGTCAGCATCCCCAGTACAATCGGTTCCTCGATTGCTCTGCGCCGCACCGCCTTCTTCACCGGGCCTGCTTCCCAACCTCGCTCCCCACCTCGGCTGCTTCCCCACCTCGCTCCCCACCTCGGCCTGCTTCCCCACCAAGCTCCCCTCCTAAGGATAAAGGTCCTGATTGGCCAATGCTGTCAGCCCCTGAAGTCATCGCAGAACATATTCACCAATCTCCTCCGACACCACAATCAGCATTGGCGGTACCTCAAAGGCCCCTACTGAAAACAACAAGCCTTCCAAGTTTGAGCAAGCTTCAATCTCGTCAGATTATCCTAAAGATGATTTGATCAAGCTATGACAAGGAATTAATGGCCAAAGACGAGAGAAACTTAGTGTTCCTGGCTTTCGGGGGAGGGGGCCGACAGACAAGCCGCGGGATCAACCGTCAAAGTTGTCGGAGTCAAAACAATCGGTGAAGAACCAAGCGGAGGACTTGCAAAATTGGACTTCGGACGAAGTGCCAACAAAGTACGACTACGGCAAGCCGTTCCTGCCCTGGCACGTCATGGAAGACATGCCGTGGGAAATCAGGCTAATGCACGACTGGTACCTAAAGGCGTCCAGATTGGGGCTCATGCTTACCGTGAAGGTCCCGGATAATGCTTTCACCAGTGACTCAAATGGGATATTGGTCATCGATTTCAACGCCTTCACGCATTATTCAAGATGGAAAAAATGGATATAAATCTCGTTGCTGTGTTTTGCCTGTAAGTATCAGACTAACTTAATATCATTAATAAATTCATTTGCAAACTAACTTGTGAATAATTAATTACTCGCTGCATTACTTAGGATGCAATACGCAGACGCGAAAAAGACCAATTATCCAGCTGCATACATTAACCCAACAAGGATATGCTGGACGGAACACGAGGTTCATGTTCGTGAAGATTCCGATGAGCTCAAAGGCAAAACAAAGAAACAAAAAGCCGCGATCATCAAACAAATGCACAAGGACAAGATGATCGCGGTATCATTCTACTTGGACAAGGCTATGTTGGAGCACAGAGACAAAAATGTCCTCATGGTCCCTTATGCGTTGCGGTACATAATATTTGTCCGTAAAACCGATATTTTACTACGATATCACCTACAATTAACATATCTCTTCTTTCGCAGCGATCACTACATACTATTTCTGGTATATCCACGGGACCACGTGGCCGTAGTGCTTGATCCGGCACACTACAGCCAAGAAACATTCAAAGAGTTCCTCATCATTTTAAATTTGTAAGTACTATCATGCACCTTTTAATATGTTTTGTCTGTTTTTACTATCGAATAAACAATTGATCAATGAAACATGCAATTATTTTGTCTATAGAGCACACCATCATTATGTAAGAAACGGTGGACCGGTGAATGATCCACAAAAGAAGAAGATTCTTGTGAGGACAAATTTTTCGGTAATTATATGTTCGCTATATGCCAAGATTTTTTACTGTGTTTAATTTTAAATTACTGACGCACATAATAAATTTTATTCAACACAGTGTTATAAGCAACCACCGGGCACTAACCTTTGCGGCTACTACATGTGCGAGATGCTCAGAATCTACGAGAGATACTCTACTAAGTTAGAACAAGTAAGTTCAGAGAAAATATATTTTTTTATACGTTATCGATCTTGTATAATTTTCCTAATCGTATGGATGTGTACTATTCTTCCTTAAACAGATCACGGAAGTTGCAGTTGTAGCGAACCGGTTCGACAATCGAACCATGCTTAACTTGGTTGCAGATCTTTGCCGCTTCATCCGTCGCGATGTCCGCAACCATTTGGGCGATTTCTACGATCCGGAGAGCGAGCCGCAACGGACGATAAATTCAAACGACTTAGGGAGGGAAAAGAGCACCGCCATTAATGAATGATTTGTAAATTTTTGCTAGACTTCTGTAATTTGTGCGAGACGAAACTTGATATGTATATAAACATGCATGCATGATCTGTGTACGTATATTTATATCTTTTATAATGAAATAATATAATTATATGTCTTTTTTCTCGTACGAAAATATATATATACATGCATCTTATCGATCGACCTATGCATTTAATATTAATGAGAGAGAGGAGAGGAGAGAGAGAGGACAGAGAGGAGAGGAGAGGAGAGGAGAGAGGAGAGGAGAGGAAAGAGAGGACCATTTTTCCGTGCAGTCGACTTAACGGACCGCACGGGAAGATCCATTATCCCGTGCAGTCCGGTAAAGTGGCTCGCACGGGATAATCGATCTTCCCGTGCGAGCTGCTTAATCCGACCGCATGAGGTAATAGATCTTTCCGTGCGGTTGGACCGTCCGCACATGAAAATGGTCTTTTTCCAGACCTTTTCATGCATGCGGGCAGACCTTCCACACGGGAAGATGTCTTTCGGCCCGTATAAAAAAATGATTTCTCCAGTAGTACAATCTAAGCAAATGTTATGAACTAAAGAGAACCCAGTTGATAAGCGTATGCATAGCACAAATAACCCGGTTGATAACTTGCTTCCCATAGGCTAACAGAACCGGACGAATTGAGAATAAAAATAAGTCGAATTATTAGGGAAAATCATATCCAATGCAAGAAATCGTACTAAATTAATAATTTTTCATTAATCAAAACGGAGATAAACACAACAAGCTTGCTCAATGGTACATAGATAAATTCTTGTGCCGCTCTCGATCCATGACTGCAATACACGTACGTGTTAAATGTCATCTAGCGCAACAGCTAGTTAACAAGAAAATCAAGAAGCGTTGACGATTAGTCGAAGCAGTTAATCACAAGCAACAGCATGAAGCGAACGTGACTGGATTCATGGCGCGCAAGCTTGTTATAGCAATGGCCGCCGGCGCCGGCAACCTATCCGATGTAGTACATGGGGTCAGGCAGCTTGAAGGTGCGGGCGCCCTCCGGCGGGCCGAGGATATCACTCCACTGGTCACCGATGTTACCGATGATGGTGAAACCGGCGTCCTTCAGCTTCTGCCGCTCGCCGGACTTGTATGCAACGGCGGACCCCTGGAGCTCGCCGGCGGCGTGCACCGCTGGCTTGAGCAACAGCTTCTCCCACCCGGAGTATCCCTGTCGACGGAGGTTCGTGACGGTGATAGCCCTTTGGTCCTCGGTGCGGCCCGTCAGGAACACCGGCTTGACACCGAGCTGGAGCAGCCGCCGGTACAACCGCCTTGTCTCCGGCAGCGCCGGCGCGCTCCCCTCCGCCACGTACTCGCGGAAGCTCGTGTCGTTGTACGTCGTAGCTCTGCCAGGGGTTAGTAAAAATCATTAATGGAACTCTTCATATACATTATAATATAAAACTCACAGGAATTTCAGAAAAAGTTCCCACTTTTCTGAAAATTTGACAAACTTAACAATTAGTGAAAGATCCAATTAACGCCCTGATCATGCAGTATAATATTATAACGATTGAATTTTGGATCCGACTTATATGACAGCTGGACAATATAAATCCGACAAAATGTACTGTCTGCCAGCAGCATGTGCATGTTTGCATCACTCATTGCCTGATCTGGTGCAATCCGTTTTTTTTCTATGAAGGGTAGTTCTGACTTCCGACAGGTTAGTAATAAAATCTTGATTGAAGAATCTAATAAAGGTTATAGTGATTTGCCTAAAAATAGCCACATGGACTAGTACATATTCTTTTTATCCTCTGAATCAATATAATGCTTAAAGTTATCTCGTTCTTTGTGAACTCTTGGAATCATGGAATGTCCGTTGGAATCTCCTAGCTAGCATATATGGATGCGCACATGTTCTTGCACGTATTTCTACATACTATATTTTTTACTATTTTGAGAATGTTTTACTGTGTTATATTCATTAATTGGATGATATATATTTTTCAATTTTGACTTCACATTTTTGCAATATCCCGATATTTCCTCTATTTATGAACTAGGCAGGCCAGTCACAATTTAATTATACGTTCACATACTGTATATTTGTATGCACATACAATAGTTCATCATAATTTTGACACTATATATGTCACATCAGCTAGATTTTTAGATAATTTTTCATATATATATATATATATATATAGTATTATCTTGTCAGCAAGTTGTCAGTAGATAAATATATAACAATGTCAGCGTGTAAGTCCCAGCTGAAATGAAGCGTATATACCTGCATAAATACACGTATAATACAAGATTATATAGGTTATATAGGTAATATATAATGACTATACTGCAAGGAAAGTGGTGTGTGTACGTATAGTATATATATATATACGTACCCGAAGCCGTGCTTGGCGTAGTAGGGGAGGTTGGAGAGGGAGGTCTCATCGATGTCGAAGACCCAGATCTCCGTGCCGTTGCCGGCGAGCTTGAGGCTCTCGGCGTAGGCGATGGCCTCGTCGACGACGACGACGGAGTCCCGGCGGTAGTGTCCGCCGAGCATGTAGTGGCCGACGTAGCCCTCGCACTTGGCCGGCACCGTCTTCCAGCCGATTACGTTGTGCGCCTCCACGCCCAGCCTCCAGCTGTCGCAGGCCACGCCGGCGCGGGCCGCCAGCTGCCCGCCAGAGCCCAGCAGCGGCCGTAGCGCGTGGATGAGCGGCGCCACCGCGGCCTCGCCGCCGCCGTCCAGCAGCCTCTCCGTCGGCAACCGGATGTTCATCTCCCACGCGCTGCAGCCCGCGGCCGCCGCAGTGAGGAAGAGGAGGAGGAGGAGCAGCCTCGCCGCCTTCGCCATTGCTGCTGTGTGCTAAGCAAAACCGGGGCCGCCTTCTTGAGCTGCGGGGGAAGTGTGGGAGGCCGTGGGATTTTATATAGTGTGAGGAAGAGGATAGCTGGCTGGTTGGTGGGACCCACTTGTCAGCACGTGGAACACGAGTGTTGAATTTTTAATAGTAGAGATAAAGCTCGGGGCCTCGGGCAGAGGTTAGATTTTTTTTGGAGTCATTACACTGATGATCGAATTAGCTAGGGGAATGTCATCATGCATTCATGGACCATCGGAAATGCTCCAATAATTCATGGTTTTTTTATATATATAGCTACTTCCTACTGCTAGGTTAGCTTTATAATCTTGGATGTTTTGAACATGATTGAGATCAAATGATTAAATCTTTTACTATACCAATAATACTTAATATATTTAGTTTGAAGATATTATATTAGACCATGATATATAGATAAGTCTTAAAGAGTATTTAATAAACTTGAATATTTACTATTTTTGTATATTATAATTTAGAATTGCATTCGAATATATGTTTTGGAAGACGTACGTATCACCGTTCGAAACGGTAAAAATTACGGAACCGAATGAAGGAGGTACTTATATATATTCATTGCACCATATGGTTGACCTTTTGGCAGTAGTAGTACAGGCCTGAAAAGAACAACGAAAATAAGATATTGAATAGAAAAGTATTGTGTAGATGCATGATATGCAATCACTAATCAGTTGTACAAGTGTGCCACTGCCGATTTGCATGCATCACGACTTTTTTGTAGACTACAACGGAGACGCGCAAGTCTGTGACCGTACACATGTATTCAATTCGCACCAGCATTATTCGTGAACAAATATGTACGGGGTGGATAATTCGTATTCCATCAAATTGCATAGTTAAGCATTTGGTTCGATGCAATAGCTTTCTGACCACATACGTATACCACGTGAAATGCACATATGCATGTACCTGCATGCACGTGATCGACCCGTCTGTCGATTCACTGCATGCACGTGTAAACCTTAATTTTTTATAGTCTCAGTTTATAATCGTTTGATTTTTAGGTTACAAACCGAAATCACAAGTTGTGAGATTAAAAATATTTTTAAAAAAATTTTGTTCCTGCTTGATTATATTATATTATATATTTTTTAAAAAATTTTGTTCCTGCTTGATTATATTATATTATATATGTGTGTGAATATATATATATATATATGCATAATATACATAGATTATAGATGATTTTTTTAATTTTGCTCCTGCTCCTTGTTTATATATTATGTATATTATGTCAATATATATACATAATATATATAACATATATATATATATATGTAATATATATGTATGCAATATGCATATATATGTACTGTGTAAATAGAAATTTTACACATATATATACACTTAATTAAATACTAGCAGCTATGCCCATGTGTTGTAATGGTTGAAGTCGGGACGTGGCGCGAATGGGGACAGGAGGTAGGGGTGCAGGCACGGCGCGGGAGCTCCGAGCAGTGACAGGAGGGAGGGGCGCAGGCGCGGCGCGACACGGATGGGGACGGGAGGGAGAGGCGCATGAGGTCTTTTTTTCATCCAAACCATCTCTTTCTTTTCAGCATTGAGACTGCGGATTAATTTTATAAACACTCAAGGGGTTTTCTGCAAAATAGCCAGACAGAACAATTTTTTGGGTGAAAACACTACTTACTTTATAGATAGTTATAGATTATAGATATACATATTTTATCAAAATATATACACATGCATATAAATATATACATATATTACATTTCTTCTTAATTTCTAATGTTCTATATCATATATTACAAAACCTAATCACTGACATGGGGTTGACGAATAGGATTTCCATCGTAGTAGAACTCTCCCGCGGGATCAATAATCTGCTTATTGATAAATCCCATCCGTTCTTCTTGAGCATCCTTTATGAAATCACCGTGGGAGAGTTGGTCCCTCATGTAAATAATCTATCACTTGAAAAAAATGAGAAACAAATATATGAAATCAATAAGAAATCGAGACATAATGTATGAATGATTTTTACATACATTCAGATCCTTGTCAAATTTGATTTGGTGAACTAGACGATGAGTATAGTCGTAGAAGTAGTACTCGCACAAGTTCATCCCATGCTCCGGATTGGCACACTAAAGGAGAAATGATGAGAAATTTAATATACATTTCTATTTTTAACGGAAAGCCTATGTGGCCTAGAACGGGACTATGTGACCTGAGGCGATAAGGCACTATAGTGGGGATAAGTGTTTGCTAAATATGTTGAGAACAATCCCGCTCGATGAGGCCAGAAGGCAGGAAAGAATATAATGATTGGTTGAGGCCAGAAATTATTAAAGCCGAAAAGGAACTAAGAAACCAGTCGTAGTTGGATGCTGACCATGAATCAATAATGGGTGTAAGCCATTAAGAAACTAATGGAGAGAAATAGGAGGAGATTAAAGAGAAAACCTTATGACTCATTAACAATCGTGAAAAGTGATGTAATAGAGTTATGTACTTTGATTCACTGTTATTCTTTGTGTACCAGCTAGTGTATCCTAGGACTGGTACTAATATCATAGGTATGACATGGCACCTCGATCTGAGTCAATCCTGGCATCCAAGCTGGCAAGGATCAGGGCATCACAAGGTGGTATTAGAGCATAGGTTTGGCCCTAGGAATAAGAACCAGCGCGTATATATGCTTCCAAGGACCCATATTTTATATAACCTTAATTGCAAAACCCTTAAGCTCTTATCTCACTTTAAATGTTTATCATATCATGTTACTAATTTCTTCTCTGTTCAAAATTGTAGATGGATCCCACGTATGACTCAGACACCAGCTCTCAGGGGTCCAATCCCACTCCTCCACCGTCACCTGTGCACCTCCATTTCATCCTCCGCGACACTCCATATCAGGGTTTCATGACTGCCCACCAGTACTGTTCAGTCTTCAAGAGGAAGCCTGCACCTGTTACCGCCCCAGCAGTTCCTGCCCCTGCCCAAAAACAGCAGTGTCCCTACCTCCCAAGGATGTTCCTGTTGACCTGCAGCATACCCTTAGTCATGCCTCCTCTCCCAAGGAACGCTCGAGTAAGCTTCTGACCTCTACTAACACCTCACAAGAGTAGTAGTGGACATATTAACCTTAACCTCATTGCGAACACTCTAGGAGTTTGGCAGAGTTAGTGTGTGAGTGGGTTATGTAAAGATAGTCTATGTGTTGCTGTTGTATGCATAATCAAGCCTATGTAAGCTTTGTAGCTGGATTGCATACCTTGTTTATGGTTATGATTTGCAAAAATGTTTTCTTAGTTTTGTTGGCACCTTTTTTTTGGCAAAAGGCACGAGCACGATCGATTCACCTAAAGATTTGCGGTGGTTCTTGGTATGGAGTTGCCAACCACTTCAATCCAGCAAAAACTAGAACAAAGTGGTTTTGTAGATTAAACCGGCTAACAAATCCGATTTAGATAAAAAGATTGATAAACGCCCTTCTCGTGGGCGAACGGAAAGTTTTCAAGACAAACTTACAAAGAAGTGTCGCACTCTCGCAATGCCGGCGGACGATTTTCAGCGCAAATCAACAAAGATGGATGAACTAATGTATAAAAAGTAAAAAGAACGATTCAATTGGCTAAAAACTAGAAGCTAGATTGGATTTGTCTGTGTTGGTTGTTGTTGCCAATTGAACCGGTCTTGGCCCTTAAATAGGGGTTGGTCTTGCCCTCCACAGGCCCTTCTCCACGCCCAAATCGGGGTAGACACGTTTGGAAACCCGAGACATACCATATGGAGGAAGGAAACCCGAGTACCGACGAATTCGGCTAGGTTTTGACTCGCCGGCCGACCGCCACATGCCTCCAAATCCGACCGGCCCACTACCCTGGCCGACCGGCCCATACACGACTGGTCGACCTGGCCTCCGAAGGAACTCGGCAAATTTCCAAATATTGGCAATTTTCTCTATTTTGATTCCTAGGTGCCAATTTTGGGTGTAAACAAGTTTTACCCCTTGATTTATCATTTCCTCCAAATAGATGGTTGGACGTCCTTGTCGCAATGTTTGTGCCCCAGCTCACTTGGGTTATGAGGATCAAGCCCTCGCTGCCAACAATGTAGCCCAAGCAGCTGAAGATCAAGAAGTCGAGCAGGCTGATGATCAAGTATTAGGAAATGGTCCAGCTAACGCCCAAGGCCCCAATGTTATTCCAGCCACGGCCCAAGGAGCCAACGCAGCCGTAGCTCAAGAAGGATTGCCCCCACCCCCTTAGCTCCAAGTAGATCCCCAGCACCTTATGGCCCCTCCAGACTCAAATGCTACAAGGCATAGCCCAGAATCTAGCTGCTTTATAGCCCCAACACCACCACCAAGCCCCACAACCAAATGGCCGATCCAAGCTAACCGACTTTCTTAGGGCCCTTCCTCAAATATTCTCTCAGACCGTTGAGCTGGTTGAGGCAGACGACTGGCTAAAGGATGTGGAATGAAAGCTCAACTTGGTTCAATGCACTCCTATAGAGAAGGCTCTTTTTGCTGCACATCAACTTAGAGACCCATCTGCTAATTGGTGGGAGAACTACTGTGTTGCCCATGAAGATGCCACTCGCATTGCTTGGACAAAGCTTGCAGAAGCTTTTAGAGCTGCCTATGTCCTAGAGAGTATCATTGACATCAAGAAGGAAGAATTCAATAACCTGAAGTAGGGACATACCAGCATCAATGAGTACCTAAGCAAGTTCAACCATCTAGCCCATTATGCCACAGTAGAAGTCAACAATGATAAGAACAAGACAAGAAAGTTCCTAAAAGGAATGAATGTGGCCATAAGAATCTAGCTCATGGCCCATGACTTCCCAACTTTTTCAGCACATGATTGATAGGCTTTGGGAGTTGAAGACACTAGGAAAGAAGTCAACGTTTTTCGCAAGCGTAGGGCTTCTCATTCTGCAGTTTAGTCTCATAGCAGTCCTCGTCCCATGACTAATCCACCCACCCAATACCGCTAGCCATCCCCACAACAGAGTTAGAATTTCCTTCCTTGCCCAACTGCTCCACGCCCAGCTCCATCAGTTTAGCCCAGAGCCTATAGTGGAAACACTGGAGGAAGCAACCCCACTACCTTCAACACTTGGCCAGTGAATAACTCGAGTTCATCAGGAGTTAGGTGTTTCAATTGTGATGAGGTGGGTCACTTCTCCCACCATTGTCCCAAGAAGCAAGTTGCAGCAACCCCATGATGCTCCAATGTCAGTATTACTAGGGCACCTGCACCAAGTCAAGGAAGGGCCACTAGTCAGGCTAGTGGACAAGCCTCTCGTGCAACTCCAACCTTTGGACGAGGCCGAGTCAATCACATTCGGGCAGACACAACTTAGGAGGCTCCAGCTGTTGTGATGGATATGTTCCTTGTTAATTCCGTACGTGCAGTTGTTTTATTTGATTCTGGAGCTTCGCGCTCTTTCATTTCTCAAGCTTTTGTGGAAAAATATGGATGGAATACTCAGGGCCTAAGGGTACCGATGATCATACACTCCCTTGGCAAGGAGATCAAGTTAGATCAATCATGCCCAAAGGTTAACCTGTTAATTGAAGGAATTAGTTTCGTAGCCAGCCCCATTATCCTAGAGTCACAAGAGTAGGATTTGATTCTAGGAATGAATTAGTTAGCTAAGCATAAGGGGCAGATAGACTATGCCACTGTTGATGAGAAAATTCTCTCACGCGCTGGCGTGGGAGATCTGCTTAACTCCAGTGCATGTCCTTTTCTCCGCTGTCTGATGTAAACAGGCATGCTAGTTGGTTTGATCTATCAACCAACAAGAAAAAAATAGATATGCGTTAAGGTTAGGGTTACATCCTATCGGATCGGCTAAGAAAACAAATTTACATATATTTGTTATCCCAAAGCATATTTAAACTAAGTGATTAGCATAGATCGGCTATGCCGAGACAGTATAAATCACTCAATCTAAATATACACTAGGATAATAAATATATACATTCATGGCCTAGCCGATACTATAGACCTAACTGTAGATCGACTAGTACTCCGACACTTCTTATGAAAAGATATTAATCTAACCTAAATGAGTTAAACCTATATCAATCGGTTGTCGGCTGATGCTGACAGATTGATACCGGCTTAAAGCATTTAACCAGATTAAGATCTTAATATAAGAGGCAACTCTAATAAATCTAATAGAAAATAATACTAAAAGAAATACTAAAATAGGTAGGGCTGGCTGAAACCCCAGCACTGTCTCTACAAGTTTACATCTAGCCGAATAGATCATAATACTTCTAAAAGCGACTTAACAGATCATAGATGATGTAGCATTAAGTATAAAAAGATAGCATTAGATATATATAGACCGATGTAAACCCCTCAAGACGGTGGATACAACATATAACCTAGGCCAACATCTGGATCAAGCTCTATCGGCTGCTGCTTCCTGAGAAGAACAAGCCGATGGCAAGATAGATCTAGACATTATTCTAGATTATATGTCGTATATGATAACTGTTAGTGATATGCCCTAGAGGCAACATGGAGATGTTGGATATCACGTCAATGTTTATGTATTTATGAATAAAGTGTTATTCAGTTCCATAAAATAGACATCTTTTATTGATCAATAAGTACGTGACTTATTTATGAGACTCTATATGTATGAATCTATTTCTAAACGATCCCTGATCATATGTCATATTGTTGGAACAAATATGATTCTAAGATCGGCATGTTTATTGATTGATGATCATGTCTCATAGATCATGGGTATGGAGATACCAAATCAATAAACATGGACACATGTGTTGGAGAACACATTGTTGGATAGACCCACCATGAGACACTACAGAATTAATGTGCCATTAGTTGGTCTCGGTAGTGTTGGTACAAAGTCCTTAGACCTGAGATTACTATGGATTCCAACATGTGTAGTAGCCTACTTTGGGACTACCAAACACTATTCCGTAATCGGGTAGTTATAAAGGTAGTTTTCGGGTTTGCTATGAAACATGGAGTGGGATGTGAGTGATCAAGATGGAATTTGCCCCTCCTTTGGAGAGATATCTCTGGGCCCTCGAGGTAATGGATTATGGAAATGCATGGCCATGCTAAAGTTGATTGAGGAGTCAATCAACGGACGGATAATCCAATACGGTTCGAGTGAATGGTTAAGCTATTGAAGGGATGGCACACATCTTGCCTATAGCTTAACCGGTATCGTGAGGCAAAGGGATTTGTGAACACATTACAGTTCGAGCCGATATTATTCTTGTATACTATGGTGTCAATATGTGCTGCTAGGCGCCGTGTTGTGGGTCGGCTGAGTTGGACTCGAGCCGACGATCGGCCAAGTTAGACTATGGCCGAAACCGAGTATACCTGAACCTACGTGGTCACACGCTTAAGGGGATAGAATAGATATTCGAGTTGGACTCGGATACGGCTCGATCGGATAGGGATCCGATCGGATAGAGTCCTATGGGCTTACGACGTATGGGCGGCCAACTCTATGAGATACGGATGAGATCCGATTCAAAATAGAGTCCTAATCGGCCACTAGTCCCATCGACCAACTCTATATAAAGGAGGGAGGGGTGGAGAGCTGCCACATGTCAATTGCATCGCGCGGCAACGAAGTCGTCGAGATCAATCTCCACGGAAACCCTCCCCACTTTCGAGCCAAACCATAGCCTTGCATCGCTTGCTAGCACACGGGTGTACGGCGTTCGTCCCCGGACGTGTGGATACCGGTAGAGGCGCCGCTACATTACGCGCGTTGATCGGCTTCGGATCGGCCGCAATCGGAGCGATCGGCTGTGGTGGAATCGGCTGCGGTCGGGCGCATCGGAGCGAGGCGTGAGAACGCGGCGGACGACTCGAATCGGCCGATTGGCGAATCGACCGTCTCCGGGAATCGGCTACACTGTTCCGGATCGAATTGCCCCGATTGGCTATTCCGCGCACTCTACTCCAATAAGTAACGATCTATCGGCCCTTACTTGCAAGTGTTCCTGGTTTGCGTGGAAAAAGTTTTTGTTTTCGGCTAGCGTAGCCTCCGCGTAACCCTTCGGTGGTATCGAGCTAATCTTGCCTAGTTCGGGTTTTAGATTGGATCTGGAACAAGTTTTGCACACGGGTTGATTAGATCAATCGGTTTTACGGGATCTGTTGAGGAGAGTTAATGGTAATTGCGTTCCTTGATAGTGTATCGGAACGGCGTAATGTGATTACGTCGATGCAATTTCCATATAACTCGGTTTGAGTTGGGTTCGAGATAGCGTTCCTTGATAGTGTATCGGAACGGTATAATGTGATTATGCCGAAGCTATCTCGTAGTCCGATCTTATAGGTCCTTGATAGGGACCGCCGTGTGCACCCCCTTATAGGTCGTCTCGATGCCGTTTCTGCGATAAGTAGAAAACGTTTCTACGCCTAACTTGTTTTTGCAGAGAATGCTTTGAGATGGTATGACCCTATTGTATGTATGAGATGTATGAGATGCATGTGATGCATGTAATATTCTTTCATATGTGCAATCCATGTAATATTCTTTCATACGTGCAATGCTTGTAATATTCTTTCACGACCTGCGAGTCGATGTAATCTTCAATTAGAGCTTCTATAGTAGTAGCTTAGTTTGAAGAAATCAAGCATTCGGCACTCGAAAGAACGGTGATGAAGATGGAGATCCCTACACCGGCATGGAGATGGAGATCACCATGTGAAGGGGGCCATACTATTTCACTATATGCTATTCTTCTTGCTTTCATATGTGATATGTTTGTTTGATAGGATAGCATCCCTTGCAAAATTAAGTAGTAATGATGCCCTTCCAAATGTTGCACCGTCACCGTTATGCTCGTCAATGGTGGGTCCGCCAAAGCAGTGCCATTCTCTATCATAACACGAGGGGTATATGTCGACATATACATGCAGGAGCATTTGGTTTACTTAACAAGGCTATCAAAACAGTTTTGGGCCTTGGGGCATAGGTTGGGGCCGGGGCATGGAGATGCCACACCAACAACAAGAGTCACATAGAGATGTGATTAGCAAGGTGTTGCTTACCGATGTTACTAATTTTCTAGCAAGTGATGCCAAAGCTCACTAGAAAATTAATTAACATGTGGATCTTGACCCAATACGTAACCTAGAGAGAAGGTGAAAAATACGTAATGGGAGTCTAATGTTAAATTGTTTAACAATAGACATAGCATAAACATTGTGCTAAACTTTGCTTTTTCTGTAGTAGAATAAATGGCGGCTAATACTACACCCAACTTTTAATTTGCGATCTATTCTCGAAAAGGAAAAATTAAATGGAACAAACTTTACGGATTGGTATCGCAACTTGAGAATTGTTCTCAAGCAAGAGCGTAAGGAGTACGTTCTTGAAGTACCCTATCCCGAGGATTTGCCAAATAATGCCACCGCAACCGCACGGAGGGCTTATGAGAAGCACACTAATGATGCCCTAGATATAAGTCTGTCTCATGCTTGCTACAATGTCCCCCGAGCTTCGAAGCAATATGAGAGCGCGATGCTCACACTATTATTCGGGGACTCGTGGCATGTTTGAGAACCAAGCTCGGGCCGAGAGGTTCAACACCTCAAAGTCCTTGTTTGCGTGCAGCTTGTTGAGGGGAATCCCGTCGATCCGCATGTGATAAAAATGATTGGCTACATTGAGAGTCCGGAAAACTAGGTTTTTCCCTTAGCCAAGAGTTGGCTACGACGTGATCCTCCGCCGCTCCCTCCGAGCTTCGAGCCATTCATATTGAATTATCACATGAACAATATGGATAGGACCTTGGCTGAATTGCATGGGATGCTAAAGACAGAGGAGAGTATCCAGAAAAACGGTCATCATGTGATGATGATGCGAAGGCTAAGCGCAAACCACTGTCAAGAAGCTTTGCACCAAGAGGAAGTTAACTCCCGATGAGATCGCGAGTGCCTCCAATGCAAAGAAGGGCAAGAAGGGTCGGCGGCATCGATGCCGTTTGCTTCTATTGCAAGGAGACAGGCCACTGGAAGAGGAACTGCAAGAAGTACATGGAAGATCTCAAAAAGAAGCAAAGTACGACTCTGCTTCAGGTATTAATGTTATAGACATTAATCTTGCTACTTCACCTACGACTCTTGGGTATTTGATACCGGATCGGTAGCTCATATTTGCAAATCGTTGCAGGGAATGAGAAGAAGTAGAGGATTGAGAAGGGGCGAGGTGAACTGCGCGTCGGCAATGGAGCAAGCGTTGCTACGATTCTTTGTGGCACGATACCACTTCATCTACCTTCGGGATTAGTTTTGGAATTAAATAATTGTTATTGTGTTCCAACACTATGTCAAAACGTTATTTCCGCTTCATGTTTGCAAGCGGAAGGATATGATTTTAGATCAATGAACAATGGTTGTTCAATATATCTTAGAGATATGTTCTATTTTCATGCTCCATTGGTGAATGGATTATACGTTTTGAATCTTGAAGCGTCTCCCATCTATAACATTAATACGAAAGGCAACTCTCTAATGATATAAACCCCACGTTTATCCGGCATTGTCGATTAGGCCATATAAATAAGAAACGCATGGAGAAGCTCCATAAGGATGGATTGCTTCACTCTTTTGATTTTGAATCATTTGAGACATGTGAGTCTTGTTTACTTGGTAAGATGACAAAGGCACCTTTCACGGGACATAGTGAGAGAGCAAGTGACTTATTGGCACTCGTACATACCGATGTATGTGGACCAATGAGCTCAACGGCCGAGGTGGTTATCGTACTTCATTACCTTTACCGATGACTTTAGTAGATATGGTTATATCTACTTAATGAGGCATAAGTCCGAATCCTTTGAAAAGTTCAAAGAATTCCGAATGAAGTACGAATCATTTAGGGAAAACAATCAAGTTTCTACGATCGATCGTGGAGGGGAATACTTGAGCCAAGAGTTTGGTAATCATCCGAAAGATTGTGGAATTGTTCCACGCTTGACTCCACCAGAACTCCACAATGGAACGGAGTGTCCGAACGGAGAAATCGCACCTTGTTGGACATGGTGCGGTCGATGATGAGCCAAAGTGATCTTCCGTTATCCTTCCGGGGATATGCTCTTGAAACATGCGCTCACACTAAATAGAGTTCCATCTAAGTCGTTGAAAAGACACCATATGAGATATGGACAGGGCAACTCCCTAGTTTGTCTTTTCTCAAAATTTGGGGATGCGAGGCTTATGTAAAACGTTTACAATCGACAAGCTCACACCCAAATCGACAAGTGCTTCTTTGTGGGATATCCTAAGGAAACTAAGGGATATTACTTTTATAATCGGGAACAAGGCAAAGTGTTTGTCGCCCGACATGGTGTCTTCTTGGAGAAAGAGTTTCTTTCAAGAAGGGTGAGTGGGAGCAGGGTGCATCTTGAAGAAGTTCAAGAAACACCGAAAACGTTTCGCGACCACGTAACCACAACAGGAGGAACAAAGTGTTGCGCCACCGGTTGTAGATACACCAGCCCCACGAGGTCGAAAGATCACGTCGTGCACCCGAGTATACAAGTGCGGAACAACGTGATATATTGTTGTTGGACAACGATGAACCTAAGACCTATGAGGAAGCGATGGTGGGACCCGATTCCAACAAGTGGCTTGGAGCCATGAAATCCGAAATAGAATACATGTATGACAATCAAGTTTGGAACTTGGTTGATCCACTGATGGTGTCAAAACCATTGAGTGTAAATGGGTTTTTAAGAAAAGGCCGATATGGATGGAAATGTTCACATCTATAAGGCGCGATTGGTGGCGAAAGGTTTTAAACAGATTCAAGGAGTTAATTATGATGAAACCTTCTCGCCCGTTGCAATGCTTAAATCTATTCGGATTATCCTAGCGATTGCTGCATATTTCGATTATGAGATATGGCAGATGGATGTCAAAACGGCTTTCCTAAATAGAAACCTAAGCGAGGATGTATACATGATACAACCTCGGGGTTTTGTCGATCCGAGATCGCTGGAAAGATATGCAAGCTACGAAATCCATTTATGGATTGAAGCAAGCATCTCGGAGTTGGAATATTCGTTTTGATGAAGTAATCAAAGGGTTTGGTTTCATCAAAAACGAAGAAGAGGCTTGTGTTTACAAAAAGGTCAGTGGGAGCGCAATTGTATTTCTAATCTTATATGTGGATGACATATTATTGATTGGAAATGATATCTCTATGCTAGAATCCCAAGTCTTCATAGAAAAATAGTTTTTCCATGAAAGACTTAGGGAGGCAGCATACATATTAGCATTCGGATCTATAGAGATAGATCCAAGAGGCTAATTGGATTAAGCCAAAGTACATACATTGACAAGGTGTTGAAAAGGTTCAACATGCATGATTCCAAGAAAGGTTTCTTGCCCATGTCACATGGCATTAATCTTAGCAAGAATCGGTGTCCTCGGACACATGATGAGCGGAATAAGATGGGTATGGTTCCATATGCTTCGGCAATTGGATCCATCATGTATGCCATGCTTTGTACACGCCCGCATGTCTCGTGACGCTTTGAGTGCTACGAGCAGATACTCGCCGATCCGGTGAAGGTCACTGGATCGCCAGTAAAGAATATCCTTAAGTACTTGAGAAGAACTAAGGATATGTTCCTAGTCTATGGAGGTGAAGAAGAGCTCGTTGTAAGTGGTTACACCGATGCTAGCTTCCAAACAGACAAGGATGATTATAGATCGCAATCTGGGTTCGTGTTCCGCCCGAACGGAGGCGCAGCCACTGGAAGAGTTCCAAGCGGGATACCGTTGCCGATTCTACAACGGAGGCCGAGTACATTGCGCTTCGGAAGCGGCAAAGGAGGCTGTTTGGATCAAGAAATTCGTTTCGAGCTTGGTGTGATGACTAGTACGACTGGTCCAATGTCTCTCTATTATGACAATAGTGGAGCCATTGCGCAAGCCAAGGAGCCGAGGTCACATCGAAGTCCAAACACATACTTCGGTGATATCATCTCATCCGTGAGAATGTGGACAGAGGTGATGTCAAGATATGCAAAGTGCACACGGATCTCAACATAGCCGATCCGCCGACAAAACCTCTCCCTCACCGAAGCATGAGGCGTACACAAGAGCAATGGGTATTAGATACTTACATGATTGACTCTAGTGCAAGTGGGAGATTGTTAGTGATATGCCCTAGAGGCAACATGGAGATGTTGGATATCACGTCAATGTTTATGTATTTATGAATAAAGTGTTATTCAGTTCCATGAAATAGACATCTTTTATTGATCAATAAGTACGTGACTTATTTATGAGTCTCTATATGTATGAATCTATTTCTAAACGATCCTCGATCATATGTCATATTGTTGGAACAAATATGATTCTAAGATCGGCATGTTTATTGATTGATGATCATGTCTCATAGATCATGGGTATGGAGATACCAAATCAATAAACATGGACACATGTGTTGGAGAACACATTGTTGGATAGACCCACCATGAGACACTACAGAATTAATGTGCCATTAGTTGGTCTCGTAGTGTTGGTACAAAGTCCTTAGACCGAGATTACTATGGATTCCAACATGTGTAGTAGCCTACTTTGGGACTACCAAACACTATTCCGTAACTGGGTAGTTATAAAGGTAGTTTTCGGGTTTGCTATGAAACATGGAGTGGGATGTGAGTGATCAAGATGGAATTTGCCCCTCCTTTGGAGAGATATCTCTGGGCCCCTCGAGGTAATGGATTATGGAAATGCATGGCCATGCTAAAGTTGATTGAGGAGTCAATCAACGACGATAATCCAATACGGTTCGAGTGAATGGTTAAGCTATTGAAGGGATGGCACACATCTTGCCTATAGCTTAACCGGTATCGTGAGGCAAAGGGATTTGTGTACACATTACAGGTTCGAGCCGATATTATTCTTGTATACTATGGTGTCAATATGTGCTGCTAGGCGCCGCGTTGACGGGTCGGCGAGTTGGACTCGAGCCGACGATCGGCCAAGTTAGACTATGGCCGAAACCGAGTATACCTGAACCTACAGGGTCACACGCTTAAGGGGATAGAATAGATATTCAAGTTGGACTCGGATACGGCTCGATCGGATAGGGATCCGATCGGATAGAGTCCTATGGGCTTATGACGTATGGGCGGCCAACTCTATGAGATACGGATGAGATCCGATTCAAAATAGAGTACTAATCGGCCACTAGTCCCACTCGGCCAACTCTATATAAAGGAGGGAGGGGTGAGAGCTGCCACATGTCAATTGCATCGCGTGCAACGAAGTCGTCGAGATCAATCTCCACGGAAACCCTCCCCACTTTCGAGCCAAACCCTAGCCTTGCATCGCGTGCTAGCACACGGGTGTACGGCGTTCGTCCCCGGACGTGTGGATACCGGTAGAGGCGCTGCTACATTGCGCGCCGTTGATCGGCTTCGGATCGGCCGCAATCGGAGCGATCGGCCGTGGTGTTATCGGCCGCGGCGGGCGCATCGGAGCGAGGCGTGAGAACGCGGCCGGACGACTCGAATCAGCCGATTGGCGAATCGGCTGTCTCCGGGAATCGGCTACACTGTTCCGGATCGGATTGCCCCGATTGGCTATTCCGCGCACTCTACTCCAATCGGTAACGATCTATCGGTCCTTACTTGCAAGTGTTCCTGGTTTGCGTGGAAAAAGTTTTTGTTTTCGGCTAGCGTAGCCTCCGCGTAACCCTTCAATAACTTGCGCAGTCTAAAGCATCAAACCTAGAGTATCATGATGGTGGAAGCACTAGATTCAACGAAATAAACCACTAATGACAAGCATTTACCTTAATCGGGGATCGAAATGATGCAGCCCGAAGCCGGATCAAGAACTTGTTTAAAATAAAATGTGAGGCAATGCGCCGAGATTGTATTGATTGTGTCATTTTTACAGGGGGTCTTGGGTCCTATTTATACCCAAGTACAACAAAGCTCGTGTCGAACCCGGTTTCTAATCTATCTACTGTACATGGTACGACAATATCCCGGGACGTGGTCCTATGCTGCATTACAATAGGAATATCTAAACAATTCCCTAATTTACAGATACAATTGTCGTTATAGGACTCTATCCATAGATGGCAATATCTTTAACGCACAATTTGGGAACCGAATCTACCATTTATCTTCAAGCTTTCCATCGGAAACGGTCCCATCTTCTTCTCTGAATCAGAATCGGCTACCGGCTGTCCTAGTCTGATTCACGCCTAGCCGACTGGCTCCGTAGCCGATTCAGATTCAGTCGATTCTATTTCCGCCTCTTCACAGATCACACATCTTTCCCGATTTTGCTCCAATCTCTGCTTCAAACCCGGGGATTTGGTTACCAAATTTGGTCGTTAACACATGCCCCCCAAGTCTGCGATATGAAATGTTGCAGATTTTAGGCGATTCAAATTCCAGGCGCAATCCTAGCTCGACTCTGTTTCGACCATTACAAAACTCTTTATATACCACCCCTCCGGCCGCCAAACGAGTCACGCCGCCAATAGATAGCCACCTCAGCAAACGCCCTCAAGTTCTTTAGTGCCTCATCCAGCTTCCAAGACCCACGGCGACGATCTTCTCCCTCGGCGATCCCCACACGAGCGATGGCCTCCTCCGCCGCCGCATCGGCCGCTGCGCCTGCTGAGTTCCCTGAGGTAAGCCCTAATCGGCTAAAAACCCTATTTTTATTGCTTTTATGCGTAGATTTGCATTCTAGGGTTTCTGACTATGAACCTTATTCTTCCTTCCGATTGTAGCATCTCACCCATTAGATAATAATCCCTAGCCTTGTTCAGAAGAATAAATACTTTCTAGGGCCTATCGGAAATAAGGACCCAACTGAGTTGATAATAGCCGAAACCGATAGGATGCTCTACAACATGAGGAAACCTTCTCTGAACCATTGGGCTGACACCTTCAAATCTTGGCCCTCAATAGACAAGTCCTGGCCTGAATGGTACAAAAGGATGCAATCGGCCAAGCAAACCCACTGGGAAGAAATAGGGATAGCCCAATGCTTGGCCTTGTCAGTAGCCGATATGGAAAAGGATGAACCGTTGATGTCGGCCGCCACTTATTTCTGGAATGACACCTTAAATGCTCTCATATTCCAGCAAGGCCCAATGACAATTACCTTGGCCGACGTAATGATGACCACCGGCTTAGATATCCTCTCATCGGCCAACCCCGAACAGCTGACTAGAAAGGGCCATAGGAGGATGGAGTGGTTATGTGGCCATGAACATGAGGGATGGGCCAGTTAGTCCCAGAGAGCAAGCCGCATTCCTAATGATGTGGCTGGAGAAATTTTTGTTCTGCGGATCTAGTTGTGGGCCGACAGCCAACAGGCAAGTTGTAGCCGAAGCTTTGGTAGACAGGAAAAAGATCTCCTTGGGCAAATATCTCCTCGGCTATTTGTATCAAACCCTCCATCAAGCCATCGCCAAGATAGCTGCCAATGCCTCTGTCAACACCGGTGGTCCATGGTGGTTTCTTCAGATTTGGTTAGTACTGATGACCCAAAAAATATCCAGTCGACGCCTCTGACTGAAGCACGTTTCCCGCGATTGGAGCCGATTGAAGATGATGATGGGAACGAGATAACCACCACGAGGTGCCTCAGCTATGGTGAAGCAGCGGCTATGCATGCAGGGTCCAAGCAATCGGCTGAACTGTTGGCCGAGTGGTTCATATCCCTGTATAATGGATTTGCCAAGGACAACCGCTACTGGTACTTTTACAGGGATATGCCACTCTTTGAGCTGCCCGTTGAATTCAACTTGGAAGAAATCAACTCAGATGACTACCCCAAGTGCTGGGAGTTGTTCGCAACCGCTCTCACCCCTTGCATCCTGCCGACGGGAATCCACTAGGGCCGATCAGTGGCCAAATATTATGAGTTTTATTATCCAGTGTGAGCTGCTCGGCAATTTGAACTTGGGCAACTGCCCGTCGGCTGCTACTATGCCGACAAGATCGAAACAAGGGGGATAGTGGACTAGGCCCCAATTATGAGCAAGTTGATGGACTTAGCCGGCCCCCCTCTTGTCAGCATCGGCAACATGGTGCTCGCCTACAAGAAAAGCACAGTCTATGACCAGTGGTGGGTCGAAATCAAACATCACTTATTTCACCAGCGGTCCTCCCACTACATCACCTTGCTCCTGCCCGATGAAATCTCTTCGGTGAGTCCCGAATTCCAAGTTACTTCTCCTTCTTGAATAATCAGCTGATTTAATCTGATAACACTTAAACTTTTCCTTCCTGCAGGTGACAGAAACAGAACGGCCGATGGTGAGTAACTCTGGCATCCCCACTGAATACCGCTTAGGTGTCTTGCCGAATGGGTGTGCGTTAGCTCCATCGGCCATCGGCTGGGAGGCGCCAAAGTTGAAATCACTGCTACATGGGCAGACACGCCAGCCGCTGGCTAGGCAAAAAAGAGCTGCTCCAAGCACAAAACCATCGGCTACAGCCGCAAAGAAGCAGAAGAAGAAATAGCCAACCGCGCCAGCTGACAGCCTCCCGTCTGTGGATCCAAGCATCGACCAGTTCCTTAACAAGGGGGTTGCGGATGAGGAGATGTCAGTAGCTATCGAGGCAGCGGCCGAATCAAGCGATTCGAGCCATAATTCAATCAGCCCTCCATCCAACAGCCCACCAGCTCCAAGCCCGCCTATGAAGAAACGGCCAGTAACCCCTGTCTTGTTAAATTTGGCTTTGAAAATAAAACCACTTTGCACTTAACCGAATCTGTTTTGTGTAGGCCAAGAAGTTGGCTCGCCGTCCTCTGCGTCGTGCTTCACCAGTAATTATTTTCGGCCTGTATTTGTACTTTGCTATCGGTAGTCGATTTACCAACTGATACTTATCTTTTCTCGCAGCCTCCTCCATCTCCATCAGTTGCCCCCCAGGTGTCGAGCAAGCACACGGCATCGGCTGTGGGCGGCCAGCAGGCTGAGGACGTCGCGAATCCAGCCGATGAACACGTTGATGCAGCAACTTCGTTCAGTGGCCATGTTGAAGAAGACACCATTCCAAACGACCCAGCCGAAGTTGAAGAAGCTATCCCCATGCCTGCAGCAAGAGTGAGTTCAGCCTTATCTCTCTTCTCCAAACACTTTAAATAATCGACCGTTTTAGCTGTAGCTTAATCCTGTCATTCCTTTTGTAGCCTCTGGCCGATCTACTCTCCTTCGACATAAAAGAGTTTCTTGGTGATGAAGAGGGGAGGCAACTAGCCGACAAAGCCCTAGCCGACGAGCTTAAGGAAAATTGCAAGACATACGTCGTCGGCTAGATATTGACATAGACAGGCTTGTCAAGGAGTGTGGATCGGCCAAGTCTCGATTCTTTGAAATTGAAGGCCAGCTCCCTGAAGATCTCGTCACCAAAGTATCTGCTGCTGTTTGTATTGATCAACATCGGCCAAGGCTTGGGCATGCGATGCAACGGATGATTGAAAGGCTTGCCCAAGCCGATGTGACTGCTAAGATCGAAGACACGGTCAAGAGCGTGGAGGCCGAAAAAGCAAAGCTGAATGAACTGAAGGCCGGCCCAACCACTTCTCAAACCCGGATCGCCAACCTGAGGGCCAAAGAAACCGACTTGTTGCAGCAGTTAGAACAATGCCGAGCTGAGATTGCTGTCGAAGAACAGGTGTTGGCCGACTTGTCGAAAGTCACCGAAGATCAAACAGGCAGATTGACGGCCACCATCAGATATTTGAAAGAGCTTCACAAATCAGCCAAGGTAGTCCCCGGCTCCGACGCCGAAGATCAAGCAGTGATTGACGAAGTAAAAGCGATTCAAGCGGCGACGATCTCGGCTATAGACGTGTTTTTGAGCCTGTAATAGATGTAGCAGTCTTAAACCTTCAACGCTTGTTGTAATCGGCCTAAACTCGTCTTTATCTTGTAATCAGCTTATACAGTGTCCTTCTTATTGTCATGATTGCCGATCACATTTTTGTCATAACCTTGAAGGCTTCAAAAACTTGAAAATTTTCAAAAATTTCTTCTTGATGTCTGCCTTCTTGATTGTGTATATATATGCCCCCCTAATTTTGTTGATGTCTGTGATGTCGACAAAATTATGAAATCCGCAACTTCTGCCACTGTCGTCGTTGCCGGCCAAACTTGGCCGATTATAGAGAACTAGGGGAAAAACTTGGCGTGAAATTGACCTAAAGGCGATGCTTGCATGACACAAACATCGGCTGGCACAAATCGGCAGGAACACTGCCGAATCATGAATTGATCCAAATGCTTGGGTAGTATTTTTTTCAAATATTTTCTGTTTAGAGCCCTTCCAAACAATTCTCCATCCAATCCTTCTAACATATAAGCTCATTTAGAGACGCATTTATGGATCTTGAAAGACCCTTCCCAATTTGGTGACCACTTGCCGAATTTATTGTCTCTTGATCAATTCGGCAGTATCAATTTCCAAACGAGTTCGCCCTCTTCAAAAGACTTAGGGACAACCTTCTTGTTATAATGACGGGCTACTCGTTCCTTATCCCTTGTTACTTTTTCCAAGGCCCTCATCCTTGACAAAACTAGGTCTTCTGATTCATCGACCATCAAATTGTAATAATCATCGGCTATGAGCTGATCTTGCAACTGAATTCATCTTGAGCCGATGATGTTTTCCCATGGTAGGACTGCTTCATGCCCATGACCAATTTATACGGAGGGACTTGGATAGATCCTTGGGATGCCATCCGATAGGCCCAAAGTGATTTGGCTAATCGGTTGTGCCATTGCTTGGGATACTCAGAGATCTTCCTCTTTATCAGCTTAATTAGGCTTTTATTTGAAGCTTCTGCTTGCCCGTTGGCCTGAGTAATACGGTGAAGAATTGAGTAACTTGATTCCCATGCGTCAGTAAACTGAACAAACTCGTCCGATATGAAGATAGATCCTGGTCTGTTGTTATGGTTTGAGGAACGCCAAATCGGTATATGATATGCTCCTTAACAAACTCGATTGCGCCCTTAGAATCAACCTTCTTAAGAGGAATTACTTCCACCCACTTCGTGAAATAATCGGTTGCCACTAATATAAATTTGTGCCCTTTACTCGAGGGTGGATGGATCTGGTCGATCATATCAATTCCCCATCCTCTGAACAGCCAAGGCTTTATGATTGGGTTCATAGCCGATGCTGGTGCTCTTTGTATAGCTCCAAACTTTTGACAATCCTGGCAGCCCTTGTAATACTTGAAACAATCTTCCAGCATCGTCGACCAAAAATACCCCGCTCTCCGAAGCAACCACTTCATCTTGTGAGCCGATTGATGCGTGCCGCATATTCCTTCATGCACTTCTCCAATAGCCACCTTGGCTTGATCGGCATTGAGACACTTTAGCAGCACACCATCAATCGTCCTGTAGTATAAATCTTCATCAAGCAAAACATATCTCAAAGCCTTGTATTGCAATTTCCTGGAAGCCGATTGAGAAGGGTTTTGTAAATAATTGTAGACTTCAAACCTCCAGTCGTCAGCTGTCATGGCAGCAACCTCTATCTCGATATCCTTTGTCATCGGCCGATAACCCGATGCCCATTGAGCTAAATGATTGGCTTCTGTGTTCTGCTCCCTGGGGTATGCCTTAATGTGACTAGCCAAAAGCTATCCATCAAGTCTCGGCATTGTTGATAATAGATCATCAGCGCATCATTTTTGCACTCATATTCCCCTAACAATTGGCTGACGACCAACAGTGAATCCCCCATGATCTCGATGGCGTCGGCTTCAACCTCTTTGAGAAGATGCAATCCCTTGAGCACTGCTTCGTATTCGGCTTGGTTGTTTGTGGCGTGGGGGTTGATTGAGAACGCAAATTCAAAACTTGCCCCCCTTGGGGATATAATTACCGAGCCGATACCGCAACCATTGGTGCAAACCGAGCCATTAAATGTTAACGTCCAAGGCATGATTTCCACTGAGCCGATTGAGTCATCCCTGTGTTCCACTATGAAATCAGCTATAGCTTGTCCTTTAACTGCCCTGGGTGTCTGATATCTTAAATCAAATTCTATCAAAGCAAAAATCCATTTTCCAATTCGTCCCTTTAATACTGGAGCCGATAGCATATATTTGACTACGTCGGCTTTACAAACTATCATGCACTCATTGGACAACAAATAATGCCTTAACTTGGTACATGAAAAATACAGGCAAAGACATAACTTCTCCACGGGTAAATACCTTGTTTCTGCGTCCAAGAGTCGTCGGCTGAGATAAAAGATTGCCTTTTCCTTCCCTTCGACTTCTTGGATCAAAACCGAGCCGATTGACTTGTCATCAGTGATAGATATAACTTGAATGGTATCCGTTTTTTGTGGAGAAATTAAAACTGGAGGCGAGCTCAAATAATCCTTGATATTATCCAATGCCTTCTGCTGCTCTGCCCTCCAAGTGAATGCTTGATCGGCCTTCAGCCGAAGCAGTGGTGTGAACGGCTCCATCTTCTCTGAAAGATTGGCTATAAATCGCCTGATAAAGTTGATTTTGCCGATCAAAGATTGTAGTTGCTTCTTGTCCTTCGGAGGTTGTATTGTCTTGATAGCATTGATGCTTCTTGGTGTAACCTCAATTCCTCTTTCGTGAACAAGAAACCCTAAAAACGCCCGCCGATACGCCGAACGCGCACTTCAATGGATTCATCTTAAGGCCATATTTCCTTGTCCGCTCCAAAACCTGCTTAAGATCGGCTTTGTGATTTTCTGTTTCCCTGGACTTGACAACAACATCATCAATATAAATCTCTACCAGGGAGCCGATCATGTCATGGAAAATGTAATTCATAGCCCTTTGATACGTTGCTCCAGCATTCTTCAACCCGAACGTCATAACGACCTACTCGTACAAGCCGATTGCTCCGGGGGCATCTAAAAGCAGTCTTGTGGATGTCTTCTTCGGCCATAAAAATCTGATTATAACCTACATTACCATCCATGAAACTAATAATCTTGTGGCCTGAAGCAGCATCCACGAGTAAATCGGCTATTGGCATCGGGTACTCATCCTTAGGAGTAGCTTTGTTTAAGTCCCTGAAGTCGATGCACACCCTAAGTTTACCGTTCTTTTTCATTACTGGAACAATATTTGAGACCCATTCGGCATATCGGCAAGGCCGAATGAATCCAGCATCATATAGCCAAGTGATTTTGGCTTTTATTGCATCGTACATATCGGCTTTGAACCTCCTGGGAGGTTGTTTGAACGGCCGATAATTCGGCTTGATAGGTAGCCGATGCACGATAATTGATTGGCTAAGACCAGGCATCTCAAAATATTCCCAAGCAAAACAATCTTTATATTCCTTTAATAAATCAATAAGCTGGGATCTACAACGAGAAGACAAATTTTTGCTAATATATATCGGTCTAGGCCTATCTCCAGGGTCGATATTTATTTCCTCTAGCTCGTCGGCTAACATAAAACCTTGCCCAAGCTTGCCATCGTCCTCGTTTGCGGTGTCCTTGCCGTAGACGCTCGAGCCCTCCACGACGCCTTCAAAGCAACAATTGTGGCTCCTCATCTCTGATTGGCTGTATGGCAGAATTGGACACTTTAAGAAAATTGGCTTGCCAGATTTTCCCAAACAAACAATCGATGCCATCGATCTTCCATAATGGCAAATCGGTATTAGCGACGCTTACTAACCTGTCGGCTGGTACAATCTCGATCTTGTCGCCATGCCATTGTATCAGACTTTAGTGCATGGTGGAAGGGACACAACAATTTGCATGGATCCAGTCCCTCCCAAGCAGCAGGTTGTAAGACCTCTTCCCGTCGATGACAAAGAAGGTTGTGGGCACGGTTTTGCTGCCGACGGTCAGCTCCACATTGAGTACACCTTGGCCTCGATGGGTTGCTACCGAAGTCTTCAAGTACCATATTTGTTTTGATCAAGTCCTTCGCTTCCTTGCCCAATTTTCTAAAAGTTGCATAGGGCATCAAATTTACCGCAGCCCCTCCGTGGACCAGCATCTTGGACATCGGCTTGTTGTTGACAAATCCCATCACATAGAGTGGCTTGAGATGCCAATTTTTAGTTCCCTCTGGTTTGTCAAAGATGGCTTGATCTAGGGATAAGGCTAGCTTGGCCAGGGTATCCTCAATGCTATCTGCATCGGCCTCGGTGACACCGAATTCGGCTGGCAATATGAAGACCATATTGACCGATGCAGTAGCTTTTCCTCTACCTTTGGCTGCCCTCCTGGCTTGATCGGCTAAGCTTTCTTCGGCTTGGCTTTTGTCGGCTGGTGCAGTTTTCTTCTTGGGCCTCCACTGTTTCTTGCCCAGCCGACGACGCTGATCCCGTATCATCTGCCAAACTTTTTCTTCCTGTCCCTCGTGTTTTAGCCTCTGGATCCTTCTCTTCTGAGTTTTAGTGAACAGGTCAGAAGGGCACCATTGGGGGTTAGCCAATTGATCATCATAGGCTGCTTCTTTGTCGTACTATTCATCATTCTCGTATTCCTCAAAGAAATCTTGATGGATCGGCCCAAGTCGATCGTGGACAGACTGTCGTATCTGGTTCAGCTGCACAGCCCTAGGGACGAATTGAGTTGGGCTTCGAATTGGTGGGTCTCTGTACTCGTCCTCGTGGTACTCACTGCAGGTCAGGCAGTTCTCGATCGTCGGCAGCCTCATCCCCGATTCCCAACGAATCGGAAAAACTCACGCGCCGTGGGGTCACGATCCTTGTAATGCATTGTATTGGCGATCTTGCACCTCGGCTCTCACACACGAAGCCCATTGAGCCTAGCCTCTTCTTCTTGCCAAAACCGCTGCTGAAAGTGGCGTCAGCTGTCCATGCGGATCCGTCAGTCAGCCGATCGGCCAGCGAGGCGCACCATGTTGATTGGCGCGGCTTGGTCTCCAATCGGCTTTTTCTCTGCCTTGACCCCTTTGAGAGTTTCAGCTAAGCTGTACGTCATTCTGTTCTGCCGATCAGCTCGCCTAGGGCCGGCTTGAACCATGTTGACCGGGAAAGGGTTTCCGTCTACCTTCATCGGCCGAGGTGAATCAACGAATTTGAGTTTCCCGGCCTCGATTGCCGACTGGATCTGTTGCTTGAAAACTTTACAATCATTAGTGCTATGGGAGGTGGAGTTGTGCCATTTGCAGTACTTCTTCTTCTTGAGTTCATCAGCCGATAGGATCACATGATTGTCGGGCAGTTGGATCTGCTTCTCCTTTAGCAATAAATCGAAGATCCTATCGGCCTCGATCATGTCAAAATCGTATTTCTCCTCCTTGGCCGTTTTCAATAGCCATTGGTAGACAATGGCCTTTTTGTTCTTGGTCCATTCGGCTGCGCGACCTCTGCGTCATCGTCACTGGAATCGGAGGCTGATTCGACGATGACTTGAGCTACTTTCTTGACGACCTTCCTTGATTCTTGAAATCTTTGTCCATGGGCCATCACCCTCTGCGCGAGATGCGCCAAACTGTTGAAGTCCTGAGCTGAAAAATGCTCACGGATCGGAGCGATTAGCTCGTGGAAGGCCAAATCGGCTAGCTGGGCATCGGATAGCACCAAGCTGTAGCATCGGTTCCTCATCTCTCTGAATCTTTGAATATAGTCCTAAACCGATTCGTCATGCTTCTGCCTAATGCTGGTCAGGTCCGACAATTTCATCTCATGATTGCCGGTGTAGAAGTAGCTATGAAACTGTTTCTTGAGATTGGCCCAGATCTGAATAGAGTTGTAGGGCAACGAAGAAAACCATGTAAAGGTCGATCCCGAAAGTGAGAGGGGGAACAAACGAACTATCAAGGCGTCTGTAGCCGATGCCTCAGCGCACTGTGCCAAAAATCGGCTGACATGCTCGTATGTTGAAACATTGTCCTGCCCTGAGAATTTGGAGAAGTCCGGGACCTTGTATCGGTTGGGCAGTGAAACCCACTAAAAGTATTCCGGATAGGGGTACCGATACATGTTCCCAGAATCTTTTGGCTTGAGGCCGAATTAATCGCGCATAACATCGGCAATCAAATCGGCCCAAGTCCTGTTGTCTTGAACCTGCTGTATCGGCTCGTATTGTTCGTATTGCATGGGTGCCTGCTGATAATGAGGTGGCGGTGTTTGAGGGCGGTAGTGCTGGTCGTGATGGCCTCCTTGGTACTGGTACTGGAGTGGGTTGCCAGCAGGAGGCGGCCGATTCGCCGACGGTGGCGTCTGTGGATCCGGAAAAAGCTATCGGCCACCAGCATTGTACCATCCTCCCTGGCCGATATGGGCAATCGGCTCCTGTTGCCGATTGTTGTTGAACATGCCGGCCAGCTGATCTTGGGGAAGGGGTTGGTGCCGGTTGAGCATAGTGATCGGCTATCTCGAGGCCGATCCAGAAGGATTGGGTTGACTGGGGACTCCTCCTGACGGCCCTGGCTGCACTGGTGGTGGGATCGGCCGATTCTGGGTGACCAAAGTCCTGTAGCCGGGAAACTGGTCGTCTGTAAAGTAGGTTGGCCCCCTCTATAGCTGATCAGCAATCTTTGAATCAACCATAGTGGCAATCATGTTGTTCAAGGTGTTGACCAAAATGCCGCTCTGGTTGGCAAGTGCATGATGCACAGCAGAATCGATCCGATCCTGCAAAGTATGCAACTCCGAATCATTTTGCTCCTGTTTCGGCTCCTCCATCTTGTGTTTGCCTTTCGTATTGCTTGAGGAGGATTCCTTGAAATCGTCCATGCTGAATTTGTATTTCTGGAGGACGGACCCAGATCGGGTCTGGCGAACGATTGCATGTAATTGGCCTGCAGTTCTTCTACCATTTTCTTGTAGTCGGCTTGGTGTTCAGCCGATAGTTGTTCCATCCTGATTGGAGCCACATTCTCTTCAGTGATCTCTGAGTTCATGATGTTAACCATCATGTCCGATGCTTAGTGATCTGCTGATGGTCCCACCGGGCGTGCCAAGAAGCGTGTTGATGAGAAAATTCTCTCACACACTGGCCTGAGAGATCTGCTTAAATCCAGTGCAGGTCCTTTTCTCGGCTGTCTGATGTAAACAGGCGTGCCAGTTGGTTTGATCTGTCAACCAACAAGAAACAAATAGATATGCGTTAAGGTTAGGGTTAGATCATATCAGATCGGCTAAGGAAACAAATTTACACATATTTGCTATCTCAAAGCATATTTAAACTAAGTGATTGGGATAGATCGGCTATGCTGAGACAGTATAAATCACTCAATCTAAATATACACTAGGATAATAAATATATGCATTCATGGCCTAGCCGATACTGTAGACCTAACTGTAGATCGGCTAGTACTCCGATACTTCTTATGAAAAGATATTAATCTAACCTAAATGAGTTAAACCTAGATCAATCGGCTGTCGGCTGATGCTGACAGATTGATACCGGCTTAAAGCATTTAACCGGATTAAGATCTTAATATAAGAGGTAGCTCTAATAAATCTAATAGCAAATAATACTAAAAGAAATACTAAAACAGGTAGGGCTGGCTGAAACCCCAACACTGTCTCTACAAGTTTACATCTAGCCGAATAGATCATAATACTTCTAAAAGCGACTTAATAGATCATAGATGATGCAGCATTAAGTACAAAAAGATAGCATTAGATCTATATAGACCGATGTAAACCCCTCAAGACGGTGGATACAACATATAACCTAGGCCAACATCTGGATCTAGCTCTATCGGCTGCTGCTTCTTGAGAAGAACAAGCCGATGGCAAGATAGATCTAGACATTGTTCTAGATTATATGTTGTATATGATAACTCGCGCAGTCTAAAGCATCAAACCTAGAGTATCATGATGATGGAAGCCTAGATTCAACGAAATAAACCACTAATGACAAGCATTTACCTTAATCGGGGATCGAAACGATGCAGCCCGAAGCCAGATCAAGAACTCATCTAAAAGAAAATGTGAGGCAATTCGCCGAAATTTTATTGATTGTGTCATTTTTATAAGGGGTCTCGGGTCCTATTTATACCCAAGTACAACAAAGCCTGTGTTGAACACGGTTTCTAATCTATCTACTGTACATGGTATGACAATATCCCGGGACATGGTCCCATGCCACATTACAATAGGAATATCTAAACAAATCCCTAATTTACAGATACAATTGCCGTTACAGGACTCTATCCATAGATGGCAATATTTTTAACGCATAATTTGGGAATCGAATCTACCATTTATCTTCAAGCTTTCCATCGGAAACGGTCTCATCTTCTTCTCTGAATCGGAATCGGCTACCGGCTGTCCTAGTCCGATTTGCGCCTAGCCGACTGGCTCCATAGCCGATTCAGATTCAGTTGATTCTGTTTCCGCCTCTTCACAGATCACACACCTTTCCCGATTCCGCTCCAATCTCTGCTTCAAACCCGGGGATTTGGTTAACAAATTTGGTCGTTAACAGCCACAAGAACCATAACTCTGCAAGAACCATCTGGAAACAAAGTGAAATTCACCCCTTCTAAAAGCCTTAAAATCCAACCAACCCTAAATAGCCTCCAAGCCATTCCTTTGGAAGAAGTGCTAGTGGTTCACGAGTACCTAGATGTTTTCCTAGAAGAATTACCTAGAATGCCACCTGACAAGGAGATTGAGTTCTCCATACAACTTGTACCCAGCATAGCCCCAATATCAAAGAGACCCAATAGAATGGCTGCCAAGGAATTAGCTGAAGTTAAGAAGCAGATAGAAGAGTTGGAAACACTTGGTTATGTGCGACCCAACACGTCACGATGGGGCGTCCCAGTGCTCCTAATTGAGAAGAAGGGTAAGACCAAACGAATGTGTGTGGATTATAGAGCCCTACATGAGGTGACCATCAAGAACAAGTATCCACAACCAAGGATTGAATATCAATTTGATCAACTACAAGGAGCTAAAGTATTCTCCAAGATTGACTTGAGATCATGATACCATTAGCTGAAGATTAGGCCAGAAGATATCCCCAAAACAGCCTTCTCAACCAGATATGGCCTATACAAGTATACGGTGATGTCCTTCGGACTCACTAATGCTCATGCCTTCTTCATGAGCCTCATGCACAAAGTTTTCATGGAATACCGTGACAAGTTTGTCATGTTTTCATAGATGACATCCTCATCTATTCCAAGGATGAACAAACATATGAAGAACACCTGAGATTAACCTTAGGAAAGCTAAGGGAACACCAGTTGTATGCTAAATACTCGAACTGTGAGTTTTGGCTGGATAAGGTTGCTTTTCTAGGTCATGTCATTTCAGCCCATGGAGTAGAAGTGGACCCAGGAAAAGTAAAGGAAGTACTCACCTGGAAAACTCCAACAACGACCACAATGGTCAGAAATTTCCTTGGTTTGGTCAGATATTATAGAAGATTTGCCGAAGGATTCTCAAAGATAGCCAAGCCAATGACAGAATTGCTGAAGAAAGACAAGAAGTTTGAATGAAAAGAAGCAAGTGAGAAGAGTTTTCAGGAATTAAAGAAAAGGCTAACCATCTCCCTTGTATTGACCCTCCCAGATATAAGGAAATACTTTGAGGTATATTGTGCCACATCCCGATAGGGTTTAGGATGTGTACTTACGTAGGAAGGACAAATGGTTGACTATGCCTCAAGACAATTAAAGCCTCATGAAATGAACTACCCCACACATGACTTAGAATTAGCAACAATAGTGCACACCCTCAAGATATGGAGACACTACCTGATTGGAAATAGGTGTGAATTTTACACCGACCATTAGAGTCTGAAATACATCTTTACTTAGATAGAACTCAACCTTAGACAAAGGAGATTGCTAGAGTTGATCAAGGATTATGATCTAGGTATACATTATTACCCAGGAAAAGCAAATGTAGTAGTTGATGCCCTAAGTCAGAAGGCCCACTGCAAGGCCATTGTGAACTTGCCACATCAACTGGAATTATATAGAGAGTTTGAAAAGCTAGGTATAAACATGGTTAAGCTAGGAACCCTAGCACCCTTAATGGTTCAACCAACTTTAGATGAACAAATCCTTGAAGCCCAAAAGGATGATGAAAAAATCAAGACCATTAAGAAAAACATGGAGAAAGATAAGGCCACAGGTTACACCATAGATTACAAGGGCATAGTTTGGTTTGGTAGGGCATCTGTGTGCCTAACAAGAAAGATAAAAGACCTAATACTTAGGAAAGCTCATGAATCTGCCTACTCCATTCACCCGGGAAGTACGAAGATGTATCAAGATATCAAACACCATTATTGGTGGTTTGGAATAAAGTGTGATATAGTTGAGTATGTCGTTATATGTGACATATGTCAAAGGGTTAAAGCGAAGCATCAGAAACTTACTGGATTGCTCCAACCCTTGAAGATTCTAGAGTAGAGGTGGGATGAAATAGGAACGGACAATATAACTGGACTGCTAAGGACATTTGTAGGATATGATTCCATTTGGGTAATAGTGGATCGACTGACCAAAAGTTTCCCACTTTATCCCAGTCAAGACCACTTACTCAGGCAAGAAGTTAGCTGAGTTGTACATGACTAGAGAAGTCTGTCAGCAAGCTGTCCCAAAGAAGATCGTCTCTGATCGAGGCACCCAATTCACCTCTCCTTTCTGGCAGAAGCTACATGAAGTAATGGGCTGCAACCTCAATTTCAGTACAGCCTATCACCCGCAAACAAATGGATAGACAAAAAGAGTGAATCAAATACTAGAACACATGCTGAGAGTTTGTGCCTTGGATTTTGTAGGCACCTGGGATCTCTATTTGCCCTATGCATAGTTCTCCTACAACAACAGTGTCACGCTCTAAAAATCGCTTTAATTAATAATTCATTCTTAATGCATTTTTGGAAAATGAATTAAAATCCTAGAAGAGAAGAATTATTTTTATTAATAAATTCCAATATAAAATATGCAAGATAAAATTTCATTAAATACTTTTTCTTCTTAAGTATTTTTAGATTTTTCTGGGATTATTTGAGCAAGGGAAGTATTTTTAATAAAGGAAATATCATTTCACTAATTATTTTAAAAGAAAAAGGTTTTAAAAGTCTGCTTTTGCTCTTGGGCGAAACCAGTAGAGTCGGCCCGATCCGTGTGCCCACCGCCCGAGCCGCTCTCTCTATCGCTAACAAGTGGGGCCCACCTGTCGGAGTTGTCGTCCCCTTTCCAATACTCCCATACTCCGCATATCGGTATGATTGTGAAATAAAACTAGTTTGTAAAACATGATGATACAGAGACAATGCCTCTGTGGCTTGGCTGTGTATTGTCGTTAAGGATCATTTCCTTTGGGGATTCCATCCGAACATCCTATAGTGTAACCATACGGATACTATGGGATATCACTGGCTAAGTAATTAGTTGGCTTAGGAAAGTTTAGTGCCAATAGGAGTGGACTCATCTGAGTTGCCGCTCGTGAGTTCTACTGTAAACGGCAGTGGTAGCCTGCCTGAACATCGGTCCTTCGTGGACCCTTCTAGAGGCATTAGACAACCCTAAGTTAGCTTTTGAAAGGCCTTGTCATGAACCTCCCTTTACCCGCCGTGTTTGATCATCACGTGTTGGGTATTTTGAGTTAGCTCATGTCATATGGGTAAAGCGTGCAACCTCTATAGAGTTTAGCTAAACTGTTCGAATAGTTATGCCCACGGTCAAAGGGTGAATGTAAGGTGATTCTCTTAGTGTAGTTTTGTTTGTCTGTGCTTTGTGAACTTGATTTGTGTAAAAGGTAAAAATGTTTCCAAAGTTAGCCTGTGTGGCAAACAAAAAGCCTATGTGGCCTGGAATGGGACTGTGTGACCCGAGGTGATAAGGCACTATAATGGGGCTAAGTATTTGCTAAATAAGTTGAGAACAATCCCTCTAGTTGAGGGCAAAAGGCAGAAAAGAATATAATGATTTGTTAAGGCCAGAAATGGTTGAAGCCGAAAAGGAACTAAGAAACCACTCGTAGCTAAAAGGTGACCATGAATCAATAATGGTTAAAGCCACTAAGAACTTAATGGAGAGAAAGAGAATAAAATAAAACAGGAAACCTTATGACTCATTAACAATTGTGACAAGTTGTTGCAAATGCAACTTGTGGACTGGGTTGAGGCGTGAGCCTCTTCCCGAAAAATTAAAACATGACACACTGGTGTTTTGCAAAACAAAACCATTTATGCAAAGGTTGTTTTTGTAAATAAACTCTTATCTCCTTTGTTGAATATTTTCATACTCTGCATGAACACCTTTCGTCGTTGGCTTGCAGAGTACAAAAGTATTCATCCTTGCTGGATTTGAAGGTGAAGACAATGACCCAACCCTCGAAGAGTACCTCCAGGAGAAAACACACTATGAAAACTTTAGGGTTTCAGGTCTAGTTCCTAAGTCATGCCTATGGAATAAATTAGTTACTTAATCGTTTAGCTTAGCGTTAGTCGCTCACACGACAGATGAAACTAAATCCTGAGAATTTAAATTCATATTTTTATCTAAAAGTATGCTGTGATTAGCCAAAGGTCCATAGCTGAAGTCATGTCATGGTGTGGTCTAAAGATGAGACTCTGGTGCTCAAAATTCGTGCGGTTCAAATATTCTTTATACGTGGCAGTTCGGGGCTGATCCAAATTGGTGTAGTAAAGACTGCATGTTTTTTCTCTGAAGTTCTCTGTATTGATTTGAGGAGAAATCTTTTCTTTTCTAGATTGATGTAATTTTAACTGTTGTCTTCAAGAAGATACGGCACTGCAAAAAATATAGAGGGTCAGAATTATTTAGAACTACCTGTGCAATGCCAAATAAGCTGTGAACTTTTCTCATTAATATGCACTTTTTTAAGGTACATGAACGTAGTACTATAACACGATAACATCGAGTCTATTGTTATTATATGTCCTTTTCAAGAATGTACGCGGTCTGACTATGAGCAATCTCTCCCTATATAGCTTTGTCCCTTTGTGTGTCTCATCTTGTCAAGTTAATCACTATGGGTCTTGTCTTGTTGATTGACAAAAACAAGAGAAAGAAGCCTAGTCTTTCTTAGAATAAAGATGTCTAGTGCTAATTTTTCTTAGTAAAGCATCAGGAGGATTATGGAGGAAACTAAAACTGAAGGTGAATCTCAGCCACACTTCATAGATACATGGAAAACAAATTATTGCTCTGCTTTAACCTTCACAACAGATGAATGTAGATCCTGCCAATTATCTCAGTATTTCTGTCTGACACACTGCCACAAAAATCTGAAAAATCTTGGAATCTCCCGTCTGAATCTCTTTTGCAAAGCATAGCAAAGTTCTCCCAGCTTGGAATAAAGACAGAAATGTGTTTGGGGAATACACAATGCAGCTACCATTTGTTTAGAGCAGGTTCAGAGTCTCAGGAAGTTTGTCTCAGGGCACAAGATGATCCTTGTGGTCCTTGAGCTTGCTTTCAAGCTCATCGGCGCCATGGGATCATGGATTTACTTAGCCAATTTACATATACACTTAGAAAACACGTTCATGGAAGAAGAAAAATATAATCACTAAAACCATACAGATATTTACCTTCGTTCATAATAGTTCGTCCGGTCTGAAACAAATCAACTAAAAGCAAGGCCAATGCAGCAAAGGTAAAACCACACAAACAAAATTAATATAATTCTTGTTAATTACAAGGTTAAAAATGTAAAAGTATGTAAAACAGTGAACTATCCCATAAAAAACTGAACACTTAAAAATCAACACTTCAAAGGGCTAAACGCAAGTTATATATAAACCAAAATTAATCGAAACAAATTATTGTTTGGGCCACAATCCATTTATAAAAATTAACCCTTCTTATTTTTACAACCAACATACAAATTGCATAGTATTTCCCAAAATGCCTACTTCTGAAACTCTAGGCCTATGAGGATTTCTAGTTTTGTTTGGGCTGCCTCATTATCGTTAGGCTTTATTTGGTCAGGTGCAGACAGGTTGGCCCAGTCTACCTAAATGACTCAGAAAGAGGAGGGAGTATTAGGTTTTCCCCTTTCCCCTTCATCACCCACGATGGTGTCTGCCGCCTGATGTGTCGACCTCTCAGGCATGGCGGTGAAGACAGAGCCCAACAACTGTCGATGTTGAAGGGGTTTTGGGCGGCACACTGCGAGGAGGTCATCGACGACACATCCACTACCCTCGATTAGCAGGACAACAACGATATCACTTCTATGAGGCAAGTGGTGCGACGGCTTGCTAGCACACGACAGAGCTCCTCATTGGCCCGCCCATTCTAGAAATGGCGACAGAGGCAAGGCCCTAACAACAGCGATCAAATTCTATCCAACCATGTCGTCTCGTTGGATGTTAATTAGATAGCAGGTGACCGACGACCCATCATCCTCCCACCATGGCTCGACGACAACGTCGATGGAAGGTAAACGGTGGCGCCACCTCGCTTCAGCATTAACTCCGATGACAATGATGATATGGGTCTTGGGCTTTCCCCAAGATGACAGTTTCCCACGATGGCATCGGTGTAAGGCAGACGATGTGCCCAACAGCAACGGCCGACAACGACCGACATGTCTCCAAGTCCGACAACATGGACTGAGGCTGTGGTGTCGTGTCTCCGATGTGGAGTCATCTGGAAAAAAGAGAAATAGAGATATGCAAGTGAGGACAATCGAGATGGCCGATTCGGCCCAACCGAATTAGGCACGTCTCCAGTCCATAGTATCCCATCAATTTTGGTGATTTTAATCGCATGTTTTTTTATTTTTAATCAAAGACAACAGATTCATGTAGATCAAAAGCGAGAAAAATCTACCGCTAGCAACACATCTATATAACATGATGAAAACAATAAAATATAATCAATACATTTAAAACAATATGGATTAAGTATCTTCATAAATATATGTCCATGGATATATCTATATCTATATTAATATAAAATATATCAGTTTCCTTCGCACCTATACATAATTCTTTTCTAACCTTAGATATCTTCGTCTAACGGCTTGTATCGATTTCATCTGCGTAATTAAAAAATAGTGACCGGTCATCTATTAAAAAAATAGAGACAAAAATGTGTTGGGAAATACACAATGCAGTTACCATTTTTTAAAGCAGGTTCATAGTCTTAGGAAGTTTGTCTCAGAGGCAGAAGATGAACCTTGTGGTCCTTGAGCTTGCTTTCAAGCTCATTGGTGCCATGGGATGATGGATTTACTCAGCCAATTACATATACACTTAAAAAACACGTGCCCCTTTTTTCATGGAAGAAGACAAATATAATCACTAAAACCATACATATATTTACCATTGTTTACAATAGTTCGTTCGGTCTGAAACAAACCAACTAAAACAGGGCCAAAGCAGCAAGGTAAAAACACACAAAAAATTAATGTAATTCTTGTCAATTACAAGGTTCAAACTGTAAAAGATTGTAAATAGTGAACTGTCCTAAAAAAACTCAACACTTAAAAAATCAACACTTCAAAGGGTTAAACGCAAGTTATCACTAAACCAAAATTAATCGGGATGAATTATTGTTTGGGCCACGATCCATTGACTAAAAATCAACCCTTCTTATTTTTACAAAGGACATACAAATTGCTCAGTATAACCCAAAATGCCTATCGGACCAAATTTTTCTGAAACACTAGGCCTATGAGGATTACTAGTTTGTTTGGGATGTCTCATATTGTTAGGCTTTATTTGGTCAGGTGCAGACAGGCCGGTCCAGCTTGTCTACCTAAATGACTCAGAAAGAGGAGAGAGTATTAGGATTTCCTCTTTCCCCTTCATCATCCACGACGGTGTCCGCCGCCTAACATGTTGGCCCCTCGGACATGATAGTGGCGACGGAGCCCGACAACTGTCGATGTTGAAGGGGTTTGGGGTGGCACACTGTGAGGAGGTCATCGACGACACATCCACTACCCCGATTAGAAGGACGATGACGACGACATCACTCCTGTGAGGCAAGTGGTGTGATGGCTTGCTAGCACACGACGGAGCTCCTCATTGACCCGCCCATTCTCAAAATGGCGGCGAGGCAAGGCCCCAACAACCGCAACCAAATTGTATCCGGCCATGTCGTCTCGATGGATGTTAATCAGGTAGCAGGTAGACGACGACCCATCATCCTCCCACCACGGCTCGACGACAGCGTCGATGGAAGGTAAACAGTGGCCCGCCTCCGACATTAACTCTGGTGACAACGATGATATGGGTTTAGGGCTTTCCCCAAGACGATGGTTTCCCAAGACGACATCGGTGTAAGACTGATGGCGTGCCCAACAGCAACGACGAACAACGACCAACATGTCTCCAAGTCCGAAAACATGGACTGAGGCTATGGTGTGGTGTCTCCGGCGTGGAGTCATTAGGAAAAAAGAGAAAGAGAGAGGTGCAAGTGTGGACAATCGAGATGCCCAATTTGGCCTAGCCGAATTAGGCATGTCTTCAGTCCATGGTATCCCATTAATTTTAGTAATTTTAATCGCATGGTTTTTTAGTTTTTATCAAAGACAGTGGATTCATGTAGATGAAAAGCGAAAAATTAATCTACTGCAAGATCAAGATCAAAAGCAGGAAAAAATTCTACGGCTAGCAACGCATCTATATGACATGATGAAAACAAAAAATATAACCAATATACCTAAAATAATATGAATCAAGTATCTTAATAGATACTAAATATATCTACATCTATATTAATATAAAATATATCAGTTTAAACGTATACATAATTTTTTTAAACCTTAGAGCATCTCCAAAAGATGCCTAAAATTAAACTTCTAAAAATCTTGTATTAGAAACATCCCAAAAGATATTGGATCCAAAAAACATCCTCTTCTCCAAGAGTGTCCTAATATTTGATCCTAAAAATTTTTAAACTTGTCACATCATCACTAATAACATCACTAATAACAGGTGTTCCGCCTCTTCTAGCTGATCTGATCATCATCCAAAAAAGCACTCATGGAATTGGTCATGGCAGAAACATTCGTGAAGACTGTTCCTTGCATATTCATTAGTCATGACTAGCATGAGTGAGTCACAATGAAAAATCATACATATTGTCAATCCTGAATTCAGTTTTCAAATAGGGAAGAACTACAAAATTTGCACAAGCACCTCAAGCCTCTTCTCCCAATCTGAACCATATAGGCCTGTCAGAAGAGAACCAACCTTTATGCAGAATTGTGGTATCTCCTTGAAGAAATCGACAATGCAGCAAAGCAACAATAGAATCAATAATAAAATTTGCACAATTCAGAAATAGTAGGCATTAAAAAAACTTTTTTATCAGATTTGGTAAAGTAGGCACATATCCTAAATTTATCATGAGAAGAGCAAAGCAGGAATAAAGCAAAGAAATTTAACAATTTTTGGGTCATGTTCAGTACAATAACACTTAGCAGGACCGAACCAAACATTATTTAACATGAGCTCTATGCCGTCTTAGGAGTTCGGACATAGAACAAACATATGAATTCCTTACTTTTTCTCCTAAAAATAGTAAATAAAAGCAACTACGGCTAATTGGCTAGACGACGAGCAACAATCTTCTGCTGCATAACCGTGTAGTACTGTTGCTGCAGCGGAGTCAAGGCACTAATGTCCATTGCCATTATTTTTTCTTCCTTTTCGATCGTTTCGTTTTCTACCTTTTTTTCTTCTAATGTCAGGCGATTTTTATCTATCTCAAGATAAGCCATGTATCTCTCCTCTTTCTTCTTCTCTTTCTCCACATCAAATGCCTCCTTCTTAGCCCACATTTTGTCCAAAGCCTCTATGCAAGCTTCACCTCCTCCTCGCCTTAGAGCCTCTTTTGCCTTCTTCTGTCCCTGTGGCCTCTTTTGGGCTTAGGACTCTGGGGGTGCAATCTTAGTGATATCTTCAGTGATGTTGACTTGTATATTTGTGGGAGTGGATTCTGAGAAAACTTTCTGTTTCTTCTTTGTGGCTTGCTTCACCTCTGCTAGTTCCCTCCTCTTGGCCTTTCACTTCTCTTCATCCTTCAAAATGTTCCAACAATGCATGAGAGTGAATGTCTTCTCACCATTCATTCCTTTGAACATAGTTAATGCTTCAGTAACCTGCAAACATATGTAATTATTAAATATAAACGTGTATGTGTTCTAATAATAATGAAATATGAAAAATTATATTAACACTAACCTTGTCTTGAATGGTTTTTCCACTTTGATTTCTACGCTCAATCGCATCATAGCAAGCACAATACTTGTTGACATTTTCCAAAATATACATCCATCTATGCAGTAGTGAACTCTCTGTTCGGCTTGCGAATGACTTCTTATGGGTCTTATAGTACTCAGAAATTCTATGCCAAAAGGAGGCATGAGACTGATTAGCACCTTGAACGGGATCTTTGCTGACGTTCAACCAAGCAGAGACAACAATTTCATCCTCGTCTGGACTAAAATTTTTTTGCCTCTTGGCGTTTGGCATTGAAATGCGTGGGCGTTTACCACCAGCACTGGGTTGCACTTCTACAACTTCAACAGCTGCTACTACCTGCACTTCATCTTCTTCAAGACCAGCTGCTACGTCCTCATATCCTATGACTAAGTCAGTCCAATATCCACCACCGGACATTGCGAGGAGCCTGCAAATATGGACAAAGAAATCATTTTTATAGTCTATGTAAAACTGCTACATTCATTCAAATTTCTCTTATATAAATTGTGCGAAAACTTCCTAAACAAAAACCAGAATCATAGTTTTTTGGGAGAAACTTAATAGTCTATCTTTCAGTAGATTATTAAAAAGCTCACAAGCATCCGCTACTCAAGATTACTGGGAAACAACATGAATTCAGTACATTCACTTATTTTACTACACTAACATAACTGCACAGGCTCACAAGCATCCCCTACTCAAGATCATCCCTGCTGCACTATTTGAAGGTATCACTCACTGTAATTACATGAACATTAGGCTACACTATGCCAAATACTTCACGTTTAAAGTGACTATACACGGAGTACATTTTAATTAAATGATAATATCACTGCTAATTATCATCTATATGAAAATGTTTCTTAATTTGTCAACTGAATGTTCTTATTATCAAGAGCCTCATCACAAAGGATTGCATCTCGTATGCGTAAAATAAAATACTCTAGTTCTAACTATTGCAATTTTCTAATAGCACATTAACTACAAATCGGGTTTATTTTTACTCTTTTTAAGCATATCCAATACCATATCCACTGCAGAATCTAAAACTCCAAATTCCAAGTGGCAGGAGAATAAGCAATCATAAAACTGCCTGAACTCTGATTCACTAAGGCCACAGGTCTCATTAACATGCCTTAGCTTCTGGATCTCATCTCTGTGTATAACAATCAGCAAAAAGAAATGAACATATAATTCCTAATGCTGTGCGCAACATGCGGATATGTATGGACAACTGAACATGACATCCAGCAAAGACTCCAATGGGTATTCATCCAGCAAGAATCGACAGAGCATCATCTTATCGCATAAGCAACCCCAATGAAATTTGCATCTCTGGCAACCATATGAGTCTAAATACTGGGAGATCAAATGGCTTACCTTTTACTTTATTGATCAGAACATGAGTCCACACAGATTTGGATTACTTACCGTGCGGAAGAGGGGAGAAGGCGCAGCGGCGGTGGCGATTGTGCGGCGGCAGAGGAGGAGGCGTGGCGGCGGCGGGAAAAGAAGGCGGCGGGAGGGAGAGGAGGCGCGCGCGGCGGCGAGTTGGGCGGCGGAGGAGGAGGAGGAGGCGCGTCGGCTGCGGCGAGTTGGGTGAGCGCGGCGGCAAGTTAGGCGAGCGCGGCGGCGGCGGTTTGTGCGGTGGCGGCAGAGGAGGAGGCGTGGCGGTGGCGGGAAAGAAGGCGGCGGCGGAGGAGGAGGGCGCGTCGGCTGCGCGCGAGTTGGGCGAGGCGCGGCGGCAAGTTGGGCAAGGCGCGGCGGTGGCGACGGGAAGATATGTAGGTCGCGGGAAAATATGTAGGTCACGGCGGGAAAAAAGAAAGAGGTGGGGCGCCGTGGCGCGCGCGGGAGACGGTTTCCGCATAGGATTGGAGCACGCAAAGTTACGCCGAATGGAGAAAAATTTGTCAAGTGCCTAAAGATTAGCAGTATATATTAGAAATTGTTGGAGGAGAATTTTTTTTGTTTTTCTAAAAATCAAGTATTAAAAAGCTAATTAAAAAATCTTGCAGATGCTCTTAGATATCTTCGTCTTAACGGCTCATGTCGATTTCATCTGCGTAATTAAAAAAAATAGCGACCGCCCACGTTTCCAATTCCGCGCCGCCCCTTCCCCGTCGCTCCAAGCCACTGCCCCTTCTCCCGACGCCGCTCAGCTCCGCCACTCCCCGGCGCCGGCGCTGTCCCTTCCCCGCGATCGGCAGCCGGCCGCCTCCTCGCTCCAAACCGCCGGCACGCTCACTGCCGCCGGGTCCGCAAGGAGGCGCAGCGGCGCAGCGGAGCCGAGAGGAGGCACTCCGACTCCGACTCCGACTCCGACACGGCCTCGGTCGCGCGCCACTCCGACTCCGATCCTAATCAGGGCGGCCCTCCCAGCGTATATAATGATTCTTCCATCCATTCTCTCCTCCCAACATCGTGATTTCCTGCCGTCCTCCGCAAATCGCTCCCCCTTGCTGCCAGATCAGGATCAGATCCCTCTCTCGGCGAGACAGGAGAGATGGCCGGTGTCGAGGTCCCCGTCTCCATCTCCCCTACGAAGAAGAGAAAGGCGGAGTCTTCCGCCGACGACGAGTCTTCTCCGCGCGCCACCAAAAAGAATCCAACTTCCCGATGGGGAGAAGGGGGCGGCCGGCGACGGAGGAGAGGAGCAGGCTCCTCCGGCGAAGAAGAAGATGTGGCGGCTGCCGCAGGAGGAGGTGCACTGGATCCTCGCCCAGCCCAACGAGCCCGAGTGCGCCAGGTTCCGGGAGCTGAAGCGCGCCAACCCGTCGCTGGTGCCCTCGCCGGAGGAGGAGAAGGACGAGTCCACCATGCTCCTCTACGCGTGCGTCCGCCACTGCTACGAGGAGGAGGCCAAGTTCGCCAAGTTCCAGGCTTGGGTCCGCGGGGAGTACGCTTGCAGAGGATTCGTGGAGGTGGACTACGACTACTTCGCCGAGCGGGCGGAGGTGTGCCGGCTGAACGAGGAAGCACGGGAGGAGGTGTTGGGACACTGGGATCATCCTTCCGAGGACGACGACGAAGATTGGAAGCTTTTCATTAGGGCAATTAGGAGGACCTTCGTCTGAATCTCAAACCCATGTCAGAGATTCAGAGTTTCTCATATCTTTTCTTGTAAGAACAATTCAATCAACGGATGCAGTTTCCCGATTCAACAAAAGGAAGAAGCTTTGTAGATGAACAAACTTCACCTCTGTATGATACGACATCGTGCTTCCATTCTCTGTTTGGCAGAAATTTAAGTGTGATGTTTTGATCAACTGTCATTCTCTTTTCAACTGCTTGGTTTACACTGTTGTGTGCTCTGTTGTTGGTGGTCAGTTTTTTCCTCCCATTTGTTGCAGGAAGCCTCTTACCGTTCAGAGCTTATGTAAAAACAAAGTCCAATCTTTTGACTAATCGGTTGCTAAATTCAAGTAGTCAAGGCTGTGAATCTGATAATGATATCTGAGTTATAGTATTATGATATATTCAAGTGGTTGGAATTGTAACTAAGATTTTATGATGGTTCAAAGTTTATGCTGTGAGCAGCCAAAGGTCTGTTGCTCGATACTGGGAACCCCAAAAGTTTTTGGAGCTTAGGGGTCATGGGGTGGTCTAAAGATGAGATTTTTAGGGCTCAAATTTATGAGGTTCAGATTCACATTCGCTGTATCCATGGCAGTTCAGGGCTGATGTAAATTGGTGTAGTGCAGATATACATCTGGCCAATTGTAAAGACTCCATGTGTTTCTGAAGTTTTCCGAATATCGATTTCGAGAGAAATTGTGTTGTTTGTCTACTATTGCCGAAAATTTATCTGTTGTCTCCAAGAAGATAATGCATTGCCAAAATGTATATGGAGATTTAGAATCTCTTCGAAACCGCCTATGCAATGCCAAAACAGCTGAGGAACCGTTTTCATTAGTATATGCAATGTTTGCTTTAGGTACATGAACATAGTACTATAAACTTGCAACATCGAGTCTATAATGTTACTGTATGTCATCTCTATACATTGAGTCTATAATGTTACTGTGTGTCATCTCCATAAAAGACGTAATGTTTGCAGTTATGTTTGCAGTCATCAATAGTTGATTTATGGTTATTCACAACTTTAAAGTTATCTTTTTCAATCCAATTTCAGAGAAATTAGGTTAGAGCAAGGAGTAAATTTAACAGAACCCATGAGTTACATAAAACCACAACAATAATGTTGGCATCTAACACATAAACCCAGGATATTACGATCTTAATATTAGAAAAAAAGTCAGATCATTATCTAATTTAATTTAATATTAGAGCACAAATAATAAAATAACCAAGCTCATAGCATCCCAGATTCCCTTTTTTCAACATAATTAGCTGGTAAATGGTAGTGACTACAGAATGTACCGTTGAAATTGACTACCTGCACGTAGTGCCTGTCTGATTCTCTTACGCTCGTACACTACAAGGAAAACAATTTTTGTAGACGAGCATATTTATTTTTCTAGATGGGTATGGCTTTTGGCACCATATGTCTGCTGCAAAATCGGGGACGGGAGACAAGATGGCCATCCGCATGCGAAAATCCTTTTTCCCCAGGAGGACAACATAAGGTGCTACCTAGAAAGACGCATCTTCATAGGCGGCGCCTTATACCATCCACCTGGGAAAAAGGAGGATTATCCCAGACTGACGTCTTAAGAGCTCTGTCTGCACAAATTTGTCTTCCCAGATGGCACCTTAAGTCGTCCGCCTGGGATAATTACCCTATAAAATCTTCTTCCTCCCCGAGCCCCTGTTCATTCACATGAAGTTTCTCTCTAAAAAAAACTAACAACCAAAATATAGAGGGCAGATTTTGAACTCAAAATCTTCGTTGGATTTTTCTACAGTGGTTAGATCCATGCATTTCTACTCCTGTAACGCATTTTTTTAGATTTTTAAGACCTTAATTGTGACGGATCTATGCATACAAATATTGAAAAAACACCATGTATTTCCTTTTCTTTTTTCCTTTTTTTGCCTTTCTATGATATGATTGTGATGGATCTATGTATATGCCTTGATGTCATGTTGTCCTCTCATCATCTAATGATTAAATGTGATAATTCTATTACCCAAAATGAGGTATTTTGCTCTCATGTCATCCCTAGATCTAGATAGAAGAGAGAGAAAAAATATGTTTTTCCCACTTCTCATCGCCCAGGTCTAAATATTTTGTTTACGATAAATTTATAGATCACTATTCTCTGGTTATTTATATTTATCTTTCCCATAGCGAGTAAAGTTAAGTTTGTTTATAAATATGTATTATTATGATTTCTTTTAATATAGGTATAAATGAAATTTTTTCAGAGATATGGACAGAAAATGGATGTATCATATATGGATGCAGTATCTAAATTTATTGATATTGTCAAGGCGTATGCTTACAACAACAAAACAACATAGATACATTATCCATGTGCTGACTATAAGAATGATAAAATATGGACAAATGCTGCGAAAATAAAGGGTCATTTAGTGATACGTGGATTTATGAATGGCTACACGTTACGGACCTATCATGGTAGGCAACAAGTAGATCCTGATGACAAAGAAGATCGACCGGATGTTGATTACATGGAGGTTGTTGATGTTGATAGTTATGATGATAATATTACTGATTTAAAGAAAATGCTCCGTCATGCAGAACCTAAGGTGCTAATGAGATCGGTTAGGTGTTTAGATAATTTTGAAGCTTTATAAAAGGCCAGGGAATAGATAGAAAGAAATCATACGATTATTTTAGATACTTTATTGATTATAGCATATTGGTTGTACGTGATGACATATTTTTTTTAAAAAGATTGTCAGCGTCATATATTTTTATGTAAAAGCTCGCATGATCATGAAGCCCATTTTACCATTACCTCCTACCAATCTCATCTCTTAAATATACATGTCCTCTTTTTTTCCTTGTGTCCTCTCTATTTCTCTGAAACCACATCCAAGATCCTGGGATAGTTCATCTTTAATACTTTTAAATCAACCTTAACATATTGTGCATCATAAATTGGCTTAAGGAGATTTTATAATAGCATTCTCAGATTGCAAAACTAAACCATTTCTAATTAGGAACCTTCCTATGTTATTATAGCTCCTAAAACTACATAAATGAATTTATCATCATATCATTCAAAATCCGTAAAAAAAAATCTTGTTTCATGAGCCTTGCTTAAGTGAACTTCCTATCCTCCAGACGGGTTCAGTTATGGATGTGATGACGTGGCGCACGCGAGAGGACTCCGACTTCGACATGGCCTCGGTCCAGTCTCCAACCTGCAAGTATGAAGCAGCCAGCAAGCCCAGGACATAAGTCGGGTACTCCATCCGAATCCTCCTCCTCCAAATCCTCTTGTGAGCCATCAACCTGTCTTCTTGTGAAGAGAAAGGCGGAGTCTTTCGCTGGCGACGGAGGAGAGGAGGAGGTTCCAGCAGCGAGGCCGAGCGGCGGCACCTGCAGCGCATCAACGGAGACCTCCCCAACACCACCAAGGTGAGCATGGCAGCATCCGTTGCATGTTTTAGCAGAGACATACCCTTATCACTGGCATCCTGCACAGAAGTAAGTAAACATTTCAAGGAGATTGGAATATTTCAGCAGTGCAGCATGTGGAGCATGACATGAGACAATTCAATACCTGCTGAAATGTTTTCGATACTGGAAGCATCCCATTCAGTGGCGAATCTAGTACTTTAGCTTAGGGTATGCCGCCAAAAAAATTTAACACAATATTTTGGTAATAATTATAAAATTAACAACGTGATTAGGTATATATATATAACTTTAAATTTTAGATTAAATGAAAACAATCCATTAACTCTAATATAAATAGTTTAAACACCATACTGATAATTAAAAATATATGCATAAAAGAATATCAAAGACTTATAATGCTATTTTTCTGATTAATTTATTTGACACTTTCGAATGAACATGAATGTCTTAATTTATTCGGCGGCCTGACGCACGAGTGGTCGGCTGCCGGTGCACAGGCGGCATGCAGGCGCGAACGGCGGCCGACGCGTGGGTGGCACGAGGGTGCGGGTAACACTGGTTTAAGCATTCGACGACGGTTCTCGTCTTTCACTATTCTCGAGTTTCGACTTTCGAGTTCCGAAACGACAAGCCGAAAAGATACGTGCTATATATATATATATATATATATATATATATATATATATATATATATATATATATATATATATATAGACACACACTTACGCACGGACCGGGGTATGCCGGGACCCACCCGGCATACCCCCTACCTCCGCCACTGATCCCATCAGTTGTACTCAGCCTAAACATCCTATGTTGATCCTTGATCTACAGTCAAAAAGCAAAAAATACTCAGTAAATTGATTGCCAATGATTTTTTCACTTTGCAACTTCACAGAGCACAGAATTTTCTTAGTTCAATGCAACCTTTTCATCACAAAGCAGCACTTTGCATCTGGAGTTATCCTTGTTTAGAATTTCTTCTGCACGCCTATCTATCAACTCAAAGAGTGAAGCCTGAAAGCATTTAGGATGAAAGAGTAACAATTTCAGAAGCACAGAAAGTCATTGCATGTTTTACATGCATCATTAAAAAAGCTGCAAAGAAACATCAAACATATAACTGGGACAAACCGTAAATACCTTCGGTTCTGTAGTAGAATGCAAGTAATTTACAATCTGCTCTTTCTCTTTTGTAAGCATTCCTCAGCCTATTAAGCACATAACTAGTAAGAGGGTACCAATAAACTTAGCAGCAATGTGAATTTCAGAACTCCACAAATACCTTGAGCATGTATTCAGGGTAAGAATTCTCAAGAATCCATGTCTGTGCCTTCGTATTCAGTTGACTACCCCCAATTTCAACATACATATCAAGGATATTCTTCAGGAGTGTACAGTCTATTGGCTTTTCCATCTCTCTCATCATCGATCTGTTAAATAAAAAGAAATGGGTGCTGATCAAGTTAGCTCTGTAGAATGTGCGCGAGATTAAGAAGAAGAGGGCAAGCTCACGATTCCAATCACAACGGTTGTCACAGTACTTTTGAGTTTATCGAAAACCTATCACAACAGAAAAATCAAAGTAACTGTAGTGCTTCTAAGTTAACACTCGTGTAAAGATCTTCTCTGAAAACTAACAGGCGCTTACGAGATCCTGGAAGCTTATCCAGCCCAGATCTTTGAGTGAATCGAGGGACTTCCATGTAACATAGAAGCGATCGAGGTAGTCAAAGAACCTCCTCAGCCACCTTACCATTAGCTTGTGTTTCTCCCACCTCTGCACCATTTCTCTAAGAAGGAACTCGCCGTGCTTCTCATTCAAGGAGGGGAACACCTAGAAGATCAAAGATATAAATAATGAAAAAGCACATGAACGAATGTAATCATAAAGATGCAATATCATTCTCAAGATGCAATATCAAATACAATCATCAATCCCAACAAATGTGCCTCGCACTGAAAGTATAGAATCAATCTAACTTGCTTCATTGCAAACAATTATCATCAATGAGGCATATGTATTCAGCTCAAAGAACTCGTTGAGGAAATGCACAGGGGAAGACCAATAACTTGCAGGTTGCAACATTGCAGGAGCAGAGAAAAAAAGAACCAAACTAATCCTGCAGGTTAAATAAGCCTCAAACTGCATGTATGCAATTACTGCACGAACAACTAACGAATAAGACCTTCAAGTGCAGTCACTAAATTCAACCACAAACTAAGAAGAGTGCTATGTTCAGTGGATCTGTGGTGCATTCTGGTATTTGGTCGATCACCATCAGCACGACTTGGACAGCGACAAACAATTCTTGGTTTCTCACTTCGGTTTATGGCCCTCAGTTAGACTCAGACAAATTTCTTTTCCTGGATGAGCTCAGACAGGCCGCGAGCTGCTGTCAAGGCAGGTGGATGGTTGCAGGCGACTTCAACCTAATAGCAAGTGCTGCCGACAAGAGCAATAACAGAATCAATCGAAGGCTCATGAACGCCTTCAGAAATAAACTAAATGAACTAGAACTGAGGGATTTATACTTGTATGGTCGCAAATACACCTGGAGTAATAATCAGCAACAACCAACGATGGTGAGACTTGATAGAATCCTGGTTTCAGCGGAATGTGAAGAAGATCTCCCTGAGTTATTCTTACAGGCCTTAAGCTCGTCGGTCTCTGACCACTGCCCTTTGCTCCTTACTATTGGCGATAGAGGAAACAAGTCGAGGCGATTTCGCTTTGAGTTGTTTTGGACCAAAATGCAGGGGTTTCAGGAGGTTGTTAAGGAGTCATGGGAGGAAGAGGTGCAGTCTCAAGATGCTTATGTTGTTCTCCATGTCAAGATGGCTCGCATTTTTCAGCTAGATGTTGCGCAAGAAAAAAGACTTCTGTCTGAGGGAGAGCGGCGGCTACGTGTAGCATGCAAAGGGCGATGCTTAGCGCTTGCGTCCTTGGAGAGAAGCAGGTTGAAGCAGAGAGCCTGTTTGGCTTCCTGTGGCTCGGCTCCTCCCCGATGCCTTCTTCTCACGCACGCTCCTCGCCCCCTCCTCTGCCTCGCCTACCACCCCCATTGCTAACTCTCCCGCATCACCCAATCACCGACCAGGGTGGCGACGGTGGCAATCCTCTTGCTCTCTGAGTGCTCACCTACCAGAAGGCCAACGCCGACGAGACGGGCTCCTACCTGCCCCGCTGCTCCATCCTGACCTCCATGCTCTCCTCCCTCCTCGCGCTCTGCAACGCTGTCCTCGATGCTTCCGCTTTAGCAACCGCTTCACCCCCTTCATCCACTCCCATTGTCTCGCTGGCTCCGACGAGCCCTCCCCTCCGCCGCTATCGCCAGGCCCTGAATCTTGGCCTCAAGCCACCGACTGCCGCCGCAGTCATCAAATAAGACAATAGGAGAGAGAAAGGGTAGAGGAAAGAATATATATTTCACTGACAGGTGAGACCCGCCTGCTGACTAAGCAAGTCAATCGTAGCAACCGGCCACGTTAGCAGAAACCACTTTTAAAACCACCACAGGAGTCAATTTGCGCTGGTTTTTAAAGTTGAAGGTGATCTTACGGTTGAGAGAGGCGATTTGATTAAGGATAAGAGACGAGGGAAGTAAAATACACCTCTTCCTCCCTTCTTTCTCCCCCGCACGGCCCAGCTATCCGCAGCCCGTTCGGCCTCCTCCTTTTCTTCCACGGCCTCGCGTGGCCCGCAGCAGCCCATGGCCTTTCGCAGCCCAGCGTCTCGCGCAAGCCGCGCCCCTCTCCTCTACCCGGCGGCATGGCGAATTTTTGCATTTTTAATTATTTTTTTAAAGATTTACAAAAAGAACTTGCGAGATTGAAAAATTTCAAATCTAATCTCCTCCCGCCCTCCGGGAGGGCGTGAAGGGAAAAACGCCCTCCCGAGGGCGAAGAATCCGACGTGGCAGACGGCCCGCACGGCCGTGCCGCCGCGCGGTGGTTATTTTGCGGGCGGCCCCTTCCCGCCCTTGGGAAGGGCGTTTTTCACCGTGCACGGGGCCGCCGCAAAATGCCAGGAGGCCGGTCTTTTTGCAGGCCCTTCCCGCCCTTGGTAAGGGCGTTTTTCACGTGCACGGGGCCGCCGCAAAAGGCCGGCCGCCCGGCATTTTTGCAGGCGGCCCCTTCCCGCCCTTACCAAGGGCGTTTTCACAAAGCTTACGGGGCCGCCGCAAAATTGCCACGGCCGCCCGGCAATTTTGCAGGCGGCCCCTTCCCGCCCTCTGCAAGGGCGTTTTTACCCATGGCGTATATAAGCCGACTCTCAATCATTTCAGCCTCATTTACACCTTTCCGATCCGAAAAGAACAGAGAGAGAAGTGAGGAAGAGGAGGAGCGCGCGAAGCCCCTTTGATTGTGTACTTCATTGGAGGTAAATGCAATATCTCGGCATTATTTTGTTTGTTAGCTAGTATGTAAATGAAATATTAGAAAAAATATAAATTTGTAATATTTGAATAGGTATTGAATAATTTGTTATAGATTTGTAAAACAGATGGTTTAATTTAGATCAATGTAGATAATCTAATCGACAAGAACATAGGAAGAATAGATAGATCAACAAGGATATTTAATGGACATTAACATAGGTAGAATAGATAGATCAACTTAGGTAGAATGTGTTTGGATGTAAGTGTAAATTATGTGAGCAGATGGTAAGCACTATAGAAAATCGTACGTATAATTTTGTTGATGATCAAAATATGTTTAGATATAAACTACGAGTGAATTAAATTTAGTTTATAAAATTTGGCAAACTGAAATGAACGATTTAAGATTGGCGGTAGATGGAACGAACAAATCGATTTGGGAAAATTTAAGATGTAGACCGAGAGAACATATTGTTAAAGAAATTAAGTTAGGCACGTAATCATCTAGGAAATATATTCGTAGTATGGAATAAACTCGCTTCAATTTGTTTATCGTGCACTATGGCAAGTAAGATCATATTTCGATAGTTCACGGTGAAGGCAACGTTAGATACGGTCCGAAGGTGTAGATTTGTCGAATTTAGGATGAAATCAAAGGGCATCGATAGGCCGGGCGAGAAAACATTTGAGTCGGTGTATAGTTGGTTGCTACGTGGATTTAAAGTGGATACAAGAGTGAACACAATGTCTCTATCCGTTGTAGTTAGTCGTGCAAATGAAGGATATTATTGGGAACTTATGCCTATTGATAACACCGAGTCGTGGAGACGTTATGTGGACATGGCACTTGAAAGGTCATGGCCCCTTGTTATTTTTGTTGCACTTGCACGAAATCGATAGCGTAATACAATGCAAACAGAGTATGGCGAAGGTCCAAGCAATGAAGCAAGCTTAGAGGAGGCGATTGGCGTGGCGGACGAGGGAGAGAGAATCGAAGCAATTGTTGAAGAAATGGAGAGGGAGGATTCTGAAAATGAGCAGGAGGGCGATGAATCATCGGACGAGGAAGAAGATGTCATGCCCGTCGATTGGGAACAAGCTGATTTCTCTCGCTTGTTATCTCGGAAGGGCAGCATGTTTCATTTGAATACAAAGATAACGAGGTCATCCAGGGTGCTAGGTATGCTCATAAGGAAGACATGAAAGAGGCAAGAAGCATTGGGCGTGTCTTTGCATAGAGAGTTTAGGGTGGTGAAGTCTACGAACTATGTGTATGATGTGAAGTGTATGAAGGATGATTGTCCGTGGCGCGTTCATGCATACAAGGGAAAATGGAATGACTATTGGAAAGTGAGCATTGTTGATGAGCACACATGTCCATGTGCGGGGTTGATAAGTACCACCGCAACATCACCTCGGCGTTTGTTGCCGGTGAGATGTACACCATGTTGTTAAAAACACGGATTTTAAACCGCTCCATTATTAAGCACATTGAGAACAAATTCAAGTATACTATTAGCTATGCGAAGGCTTGGAGGGCGAAACAAAAGATATTGGAGATGAGGTATGGCACATTTGAAGCATCGTATGACAATTTACCTCGTCTATTAGCCACCATTGCTCGAGAAACCCCAATACCTACTACGACATTCGACATTTCCGTCATCTAATGATTCGAGCAAGAGCGTGCTGCAAAGAGCCTTTTTCTCGATTGGTGCTTGCATCAACGCATTTGTTCACTGTCGCCCGTGCTGTGCATAGATGGAACCTTTCCGACTGGGAAATACAGAGGTCGAATCGACGGCGATTGGAGCGGATGGGAACAACCAGGTGTTACCTATGGCGTTTGCATTTGTCGAGAGTGAGAACACCGAAAGTGGTATTGGTTCTTGGAGAGAGTTCGATGCCAAGTCGTTCGTATGAGGCCCAATGTTTGTCTCATACATGATCGTCATGCCGGCATGCTGAGGGCAATCGACTACCTTCGAATGGTTGGCCCGAGAGGGGACTTTGAGCTAGGTGGCGTGATGTTCGGAGTAGGTGGTGCATGCGTCATATGGGAGCCAATTTCTACAAACAATTCAAGAACAAGCACCGATGGATCTATTCAAGAGGCTATGTGGTCAAAATCAAGAGAAAAAATTCAATGAGATGTGGAAAAGGTTGGATGAGCTAACAACGAAGCAAACCGACGAGCAATCTCGTTTGCCACAGTTGACGAGCCTGCTTGTACCTCTTGGTCCATTGCATAATGACCCGCCAACAATGAGAAGGAGGTCTGCACCATCAATACGTAATTTCTCCCACTGGATAGAGAATGAACCGAAAGAAAAGTGGTCTCTGTTGTATGACACCGACGGAGCTCGATATGGTATAATGACAACGAACTCGGCCGAGGTGTACAACCGGGTGATGCGAGGAGTTAGGGGCTTCCATTGGTGGGTATTGTGGAATTTATCCTTCATGGCACGCAGGCATATTTTAGGGATAGATTTAAGAAAATATCCCCTTTAATGGTCGATAACAAAATTGTATTTGGCAACGTGGTGACGAAATATATGCAAGACAAAATTCAAGGCTATGAAGCACGAGTAATCCCCAAGGAACCCAAGTTCTTCGATGCGAGATCATGTGTGTCGACGGGAGAAGGCGAGGCATCAACCGTGTTCAAGCGTGCGGGAATGTGTGCTTCATGCGGATGGTGGTTGTAGATGCATGTATGAAGCCGAAGCTTAGACATCGCGCTTGCTCACACGTCCTTGCCGCACTGGGACGTGGCATAGTTCCGATATTTATGTGTCACGGTACTACAGAAAGAATCAATTTTTCATACGTGGAAGGAGGAGATATATGGTTTTGGGATATCGGATCGTACACAACACTGCGGCCACAAGTGTTCTACATTCCGGATCCGTCGAAGTTAAGGATGAAAAAGGGACGTCGTCGGTCGAGACGCATCGAAACGACATGGACGAGTCCGAGGCCGGGGGAAGGACCCTACGTTGCAGCAAATGCGATGAGCGCGGACATACATACAAAAATGCCCGAAGAATTCGAAACTTCAACCGTCGAAGGTTCGGGACTTTCCGGACAGCCCTCCGATGGTAGGCGTCCATCCGGAGAAGGAACAACAACGAGGCGACCACGTCCTAGACGTGCTCGTGCAGCGACTACGTCGTCCACTTGGAGATGCAATGGCTTGATTTTTTTGTTTGCTCCTTTTCAAAGTAGTGGTGATCGATATTTGTACTATTTGTCATGTTGTCGCCATATGTCGTACGTGTAATATTTATCATTGTGAGACGTAAAGTGGTTTATTGTTGTTGTGATACTTATATGTTGTGTTTGTTTGGTTTAATTAAGACGTGAACTTTTTTATGTTGAGAATTAATGGACCATTTATGTCATGTAATCATGTTGTTCGATTTTTCTTATAAATTGCTTACTTGTGTGCTTCATGTATTCATGCAGTATGGCGGACGATACACCGCGCTTTTCAGAACAGGGACGGGCGCACAGTCGTACTTGTCGGCGGTGCGGGTGCTCACCGACCACCTTTCGTCCACGGCCGTCGCGCGAGTTGTTGCGTGTCGATCCGCGACACGTCGAGCGGTACGTTCAAACTCTTATCACTTATTGCAGGAACACTATGCTTGATACTAATATTACACTATGTGTATGATATGCAGGTTACGTGAGTCGGCCCGATCGCTCTGCAGACTCGTTGAGGCGCGTGCCCACGATCACGACCGAGCCGGACGGTTCGATGCGGACCGGTCCCTGATAGCTGCTTTGGTGGATCGGTGGCGTCCTGAGACGCACACCTTCCATCTTCCTTGTGGTGAGATGGCTCCGACGCTGCAGGACGTCTCCTACCTACTAGGGCTACCACTAGCCGGGGAGGCTGTCGGGCCTGTGGACGGAGTTGGTGGATGGAGGGACGACATCACTGCGCGCTTTGCTCAGGTGATGAGGCTACCGGGGCTCCCAGCTGTTCAGTCGATCTACCCTTACGCGACCACCGGGCCTACGAAGACTTGGATTTTGCAGTTCACAGTAAGTTAACTTCAACACTTCGATATTTTTCATAACATCTGATGTTTGTTAACATGGTTTTGTCCTTTGTAGGCCGACAAGCTCCACCCTGACGCCGACGAGTACTCCGTGCGACGCTCGTTGGAGGCGTACCTGCTTTGGTTGTTCGGCTGGGTGATGTTCACCAACACGTCGGGGAACACTGCAGAGAGGGGCCTGATCCACTACGCCCGGTCGATAGCGGACGCGGAGATAGGCGGCGTGCCTCAGTGGAGTTGGGGTTCAGCCGTGCTCGCAGCCACCTACCGTGGCTGTGCGACGCGTGCACGAAGACAGATCCGGGAGCGATCTTCACAGTGTCCCCTTCTCTTACAGCTGTGGGCTGCGGAGCGCTTCGCGATCGGCCGACCGGTCGTCGACACCTCTCCGTACGACGTAGCGCCAGCTTTCGAGAACCCGGCCGACGGGCCTACGATGGGTTCGTCTTGGTTTCGACGCAACGTAAGTGCAAAGTCATATTTGTTTCAAATATTTAAATTGTGTTGAACAAAACTTGTAACCACTTGATTTTTTTATTGTCGCAGGCGTCGTTACGCCCACGCTCGGTGAGACGGAGCTACCCGGACTTCGTGTTCGAGTTGGACCGTCTCCAGTGTACGACGTTGTCCGGGAGCCGTACACGCAGCAGGGCGGTCGCAGCTCGGGCGCCTCTAGGCCTCTCCACGTTGTGCACGCGCGACTCGGCCTACTGGATGACGTTGATCCCGATGGTGTACGACATCACCGTCGAGCCTCACCGCCCGGCCGAGTGATGAGGCGCGGACTGCGCCGAGGATTCCCGGAGACGTTCGGTTGCCGTTCCCACCAGACCACCGGTGAGTATTTCTTTTGAAATGTACTACTATTGTGTCAAATTAAATGGAACTATAGTCGACCTTTGCGTGTACGCAGGTTGTCTCGACGGGGACAAGCGGGGAGGCTCCTCCGGGAACCACGTATGCAAGCAATACGTGGCGGGCGGGCCGATAGCCACCGAGGAGGTGATCGGCGAGATCTACGCCCACTCCGAGGAGAACTACACCGCCTATCTTCGGTGGTACCTACCGCGGACGCGTCCGCGCGTGACCTTCACACCGGTCGCGCAGCAGCCGCACCAGGCAGCAGTCACGGACACCTACCCCAGGCACCGAGACCAGGACTACTTCGTTGGGGTACGTCATGATTTGTCTGCATTAAAGCCTTTGTACGTCATTATGTTTTTAATTGGACCGAAAAACCTAACTTGTTTTGTTTTTTGTAGGCCGACGCCGCACGGGCATTGAATGCCGAAATCGACTCGGTGATGCTGAGGTTGGACGCAGGCATTCACCTGAACGAGGTGGAACAGAGGATGACCTTCGAGCGGATGCAGACGACGGCACGGAAGATCTTGCGGATCTTCTCGTGTCGTTCTGCCGTCGACGCGCTACCTCCACGGGTGTTACAGTCCACGTCCACGCGGTCCAAGCCTGGATGGTCACCACACGCGCGGGTCCTTCCACGGGTTAGTTCCACTCATTTTCATTGTGTCAACCCTACAACCTGATCTAACAAACCGAATGTCGCCTAGGTCCGACGCTACCGAGCGGGGATACGGCGGGCGCGAGTGGATCGTCGATTCCTCGGCCTTTCGCTACTCGGCCCAGACCGCGAGCTTTGTGGAGCGAGCGGATCCTCCGTTCTCGTCCCCGCAGCCCGGGAGGTGAGCAAGCGTCGTCCGATGATTAGTTCACACGTTTTAGTTTAAGTCACCGATGCTTCACATTGCTTACATACGGGAGGATTCTACTCGGCGGGGATTTTCCGGTCGGGGACTTCGTCGACGCAGCGGGCGGGTCCGGGAGGCGACGAGGGGTCGTACGGGCGACGACCGACGACTGGAGGACCCGGATCGGGACGTACTCGCCTCCTCTCGGCTCGGTGGAGCACCTCTACCACGAGCCGGACCCGCCACGAGACGCCGCGCCGGATGTCCGTGCTAGTCGTGGCGTGCCCCGACAGCCGACGTACTCTCGGGGGCACGTCGAGCACAGCCTAGGAGGGATAGGGGTAAGAGGCCTCGTCGCAGCGCTGTGTGTGCATCGGTTGTACAAATTGTAAATATTTATTTTGTGTTTGATGTTTGTATATATCTATGTCTCGTCGCACTCACATGTCACGAGATCACGCGTATCGTTCGCTGCATGATACTCTTACTAACGACAAAAAAACTTTCGGCCCGATTAGACACCGCACGAGACATCGCTATCGGCTTTTGCCCGTGATAGTCCCGCACGATACGTCGCTATCAACTTTTGCCCCGTGATAGTCCCGCACGATACGTCGCGATCAACTTTTGCCCCGTGACAATCCTACACGATACGTCTCGATCACGTTGCCCCGTGACGACATAAACGATACATAGATGCGAACCGTCACCTCCCGCACTATATATTGCCTAGATCCGAATACGAGCTCTTCAAATCTGCTTTCTCTTTTCTACATTTACTCCTGCAATGAGATCTTCATATCATCCATTCCTTGAGCGTCTCCACCGGCGACTCCATCCTTTGAGCGGTTTTATTCCACCATGGTGTGACCGTCCGTTATGCCATTGTGGAGATGGCTGCATACTTACATCGTCCCTCCTCGCGAAACCGGGGGAGACGATTTTTCCAATGCGCCAACATTGATCGGTATGGCTTATCTCGCACTTGCTTTCATCTACAAAATCTTCACGCGAAAACGCTAACTTGATTGTACATCGTGTTAACACCTCATGCAGGCATATCGTCGGGTGTGCAACTTCGTTGAGTGGATAGATACGGAGAACCCACGAACCGACGGAACACGTTACTACCCACTTAGCGAAACAAGGTCGACTACCTTCAACGGAAGGCCGAGTACCAACGTCGAGTTCGCGCGAAGCTTTGGACCGGCCTATGGATCAGTGGCACTACCCACATGGCGGGAACGTCCGAATGCCACCGTGGTCTACGTTGCCAAGTGGTAAGATCCATAAGACAAGCAACTAGAGGACAAAGATGCTTCGTGTGTCCCGAGATTGCGGATGACGATTTTGTCGTGAGTATAATTTTTCTTTCTTTAACCTTTTCGCTTGTTCCATTTTTTAACTCCTACCATAAAAAATGTGCAACCGGAGGATGTACGTCGGTGTCCATACAAAGATTGGATCGATACGGTTAAACCCGCTTCGATCGGTCATACGGTAACACAACCCGAGTCCACCGAACAATTCATTCGGGCTTGGATGGAGTATGAACGTCGCGTCGAAATCGCAAGCTTAGCATGGAGGAACAACCCGCTGGGTTTCCCTAAATGGTCGGAGCGTCCTATATGCGGTTGTAGGGATCGTTGCAAGATGGTTACCTCATTTGAACCACGAACATATGGTCGGAGATACTTCATTTGCCCCAACTTAGACAACGACTTCGTTGTACGTCTTTCATTTTATCAATTATGCAAACGTCTTCGCTCTAGTGGCTCTCTAACCGATTACATGTGTTTCTTTACCGGGGCATTCAAAGAAGGTGTGGATTCACTAGGTGGATCGACAATGTCATTCCCAATATAATGGCTTAAAAGTAACGAATGTGAAACTCAAAAGGAGTACAACGCCGAGAAGGAAAGAGAAAATTGATGACAAGCTTATCGCCCTTGAACGGTTCCGTAGGTAGCCGAGCCTTCACTCGTGGGGGATGAGTTAGTTGTATTGCATCATCCGTACCTAATGGGTTATGTAACACTGTGACAAACAACTGCTTAACCATTGCAACTAAGTTAACTTAGTTAAAATAATATGTTCACGAGTAATGCAAACAACATATGTACGATACCTCGAACATTTACACTTGCAACAATATTTACATTTGCATCCTTACGACGATAACATTTACATTTCAAACAATACGACAAATCACGAAGACGGTTACATTTGCAACAATACCACAAATCCAATGGATTTGTTATATTAGCACAAAATACGACGATAACATTTTACATCTCAAACAACACGAGAGAGTGGGTCGATGTCGATCAGGGCAATTAGGGTTTGGGCACGGTGAAAAACGCCCTTGGTAAGGGCGGGAAGGGGCCGCTGCAAAAATGCCGGGCGGCCGGCCTTTTGCGGCGGCCCCGTGCACGGTGAAAACGCCTTACCAAGGGCGGGGAAGGGCCGCCTGCAAAAAGCCGGCCTCACGGCATTTTGCGAGCGGCCCCGTGCACGTGAAAAACGCCCTTCCCAAGGGCGGGAAGAGGCCGCCGCAAAATAACCACCGCGCGGCGAGCGGCCGTGCGGGGCCGTCTGCCACGTCGGATTCTTCGCCCTCCGGGAGGCGTTTTTCCTTCACGCCTCCCGGAGGCGGGAGGAGATTAGATTTGAAATTTTTCAATCTCGCAAGTTATTTTTAAATCTTTAAAAAAAATTAAAAATGCAAAAATTCCTGGCATGGCAGTGGCACCCTTACATGCGGACCCACCTGCCAGTCTGGCAGTCTCTCTCACAACTCTCGAATCCGGAATCCAGCCTTCGACGCCCCTTGCTGCCCCGCTTGCAATCGCTGCCACCCTCAACTCCGCGCGGCGTCACCGGGCGCCATATTTGGAGATCGAAACCTCCCCAAATCGTGGGCCCCTCGCCCTCGCCCTCGCCGCCACCTACCCTCCGCTGCCAGAGCTGGGAAAGCGAATAAATCCGACTCCGACACGGCCTCGGTCGCGCGCCACTCCGACTCCGATCCTAATCAGGCGGCCCTCCCAGCGTATATAATGATTCTCCATCCATTCTCTCCTTCCAACATCGTGATTTCCTGCCGTCTTCCGCAAATCGCTCCCCCTTGCTGCCAGATCAGGATCAGATCCCTCTCTCGGCGAGACGGGAGAGATGGCCGGCGTCGAGGTCTCCGTCTCCATCTCCCCTACGAAGAAGAGAAAGGCGGAGTCTTCCGCTGACGACGAGTCTTCTCCGCGCGCCACCAAAAGAATCCAACTTCCCGATGGGGAGAAGGGGGCGGCCGGCGACGGAGGAGAGGAGCAGGCTCCTCCGGCGAAGAAGAAGATGTGGCGGCTGCCGCAGGAGGAGGTGCACTGGATCCTCGCCCAGCCCAACGAGCCCGAGTGCGCCAGGTTCCGGGAGCTGAAGCGCGCCAACCCGTCGCTGGTGCCCTCGCCGGAGGAGGAGAAGGACGAGTCCACCATGCTCCTCTACGCGTGCGTCCGCCACTGCTACGAGGAGGAGGCCAAGTTCGCCAAGTTCCAGGCTTGGGTCCGCCGGGAGTACGCTTGCAGAGGATTCGTGGAGGTGGACTACGACTACTTCGCCGAGCGGGCGGAGGTGTTGCGGCTGCACGAGGAAGCACGGGAGGAGGTGTTGGGACACTGGGATCATCCTTCCGAGGACGACGACGAAGATTGGAAGCTTTTTATTAGGGCAGTTAGGAGGACCTTCGTCTGAATCTCAAACCCATTTCAGAGATTCAGATTTTCTCTTATCTTATCTTGTAAGAACAGTTCAATTCGACAAAAGGAAGAAGCCTTGTAGATGAACAAACAGTTCACCTCTGTATGATACGACATCGTGCTTCCATTCTCTATTTGGCAGAAATTTAGGTGTGATGTTTTGATCAACTGTCATTCTCTTCTCAACTGCTTGGTTTACAGTGTTGTGCCATAGAGCAACGGGGTCGAGAGGCCGTAGAGCAAGGTGGGGCAGGCGGCGAATGTCCTTCGGAGGTTGCGGTGCCATCCCCGCTACGTGCTGATCCGTCGAGGACCGCCTCGCAGCCGCAGCCGCAGCCGCATGGGCCGACGCAGCTTCATCTTCAACTTCTATATCTCTAAGGTTCATGTTTATCCTACCTGAGATGCAATAAACTGAGTCTTGCTGTTTGTGATTGTGAATTTTTAATCTTGGTCTGAGATGGTGTTGTACCTGATGATAATAATCAGTGAACGAGTATAAAATTGATCTCAGGCTGGTTCTTGGTAAATTAATCTTAGAGACTTCTCAGGGGGCTCAGGCTTTGCTTAACTTTTCTACCGAGATTGAATGATGTTTGCCAAGTAATCAGTAAACGAATCTTGGTCAGGCTGATTCTTGGTAAATGAATCTTAGAGACTTCTCAGGGGCTCAGGCTTTGCTCAACTTTAGCGAGGAAGCACGGGAGGAGGTGTTGGGACACTGGGATACTGTGACGACCAAGATTGGAAGCTTGTAAGAACCAGAAACTTGACCAAGATTATGGAGGAAACAGAAACTGAAGGTGAACCTCATCCACACTTCATAAATAGATGGAAAACAAATATTTGCACTGCTCTAACCTTGACAACAGATGGATGTAAATCCTGCTACTTATCTCTCTATTTCTGTCTGACACTCAGCCACGAAATCTGAAAAATCTCGGAATCTCCTGTCTGAATCTCTTTTGCAAAGCATAGCAAAGTTCTCTCCAGCTTGGCATAGAGACAGAAATGTGTTTGGGGAATACACAATGCAGTTACCATTTCTTTTTTAAAAAAAACAAGTTCAGAGTCTCAGGAAGTTTGGATCGAGCTCCATTTTTGTCTCAGGGCAGAAGATGAACCATGGATCATATATTTGCACGGCCAATTTACATATACACTTAGAAAACACTTGCCATTTTTCCCATGGAAGAAGAAAAATATAATCACTAAAACCATAAACATATTTACCCTCGTTCATAATAGTTCATCCGGTCTGAAATGAACCTTGTAGAGTTATGTTGTACTCTCTTTGTTTCATATTATAAGACATTGTTCATAAGTAAATTTGTCTTCCAAATTTATCCTTTGATCTTGCAAACCATTTAATTAGGCGGTCATTTTACCAACGTTTTGCATGCCTACTACTACCTGCATAGCAACATAAGGCAGGCTCTTGATCAATTCACTGCAGACTTCGTCAGAAAATGATCCCAGGCTTTCAATTCCTACTGCACCCCATCATCACTGTACCATCCTCCGTACCCTACATCTTTATTTCAGCAACTTATTATGATGTTGCTTCCTGCCATGACAAAGTCACATAAACGTGCAGGCTTTGGTGTTGCAAAATCTGAATTCTGGTAGGAACTGAGCAGGAGCAGCCACTAGTATTTGTGATTCAGATAAGGGGAATTCATAAATAGAGTGTGCCTTGAGAACTGAGAGGGAGTGGCCATGTATTGTTTTGCAGTAAATTCTCTTGTTGGGAAGAATGGAGGAAGAGAGAACTGATGAATTCAGAGCCTGACATTTCCTGAGACATTTTTTGCAAGGTATTTCTCTCTCCCACATGTTTCTGAGAAAAAAATCCTTTTGTTTATTATGGAGTTTGTATACTGTATATTATCTTTCTTTTTTCATGTACACCAACAGTACATTCCCTTTGATCTCCTCATACTGGAGAGCAGGAATTCTGCCTGCCTGATTAATTCTCACCTATTCATCGGCCAAACTATCAGGAGTTGCAGTTCAGAATTCAGGAGTATGATTGTGTGTGTCATGTATGATGGTACAAATTTATAGTAGTACAAAATTTCACATGATTTGTCGACAAAGTGTTCAATGGCACCACTTGTCAAGCAAGGTGACTACCCATGTTGTTTTCAGATGAAGATATTTATAGCCCAAATGGAAATAAGAAATTTCACATGAATTCTTTTTTTAATCGTTATTTCACATGAAGCGAGAACCATGAAATTCATATTGGATTCCTGTTTTCCAAATATTGTCTTTTCTCAATGTTCGACTACTTGTTGGATTTGACCTTTCGTAGAATCACTTTGATGGCATCCTGAGCTTTGCACATTGACAAATTCTTGAACAATTTGGTGTCCATAGTTATAGCTGAGCAGAGAAGTGAAGGCCACTGAAATGCTTCCTGGATGAACAGATTTTCTTGCACATTTCAGACAATTGTTTGTGCTGGTTGTCTCTCACAGAGATGGTCCTGACTGAAAAATAGGCTCTTAACTCCGAGAAGATATGATCAACAGGCAGGCAGAGAAATCAGCACAGTGAATTAAACATTCTTTTGTGCTTTTGTGCCCCAACAATAAATAACCAATGCACCTGGATTAAGCTTGGGGATGTCAGAGTTTGAAATTTGAACCTCCTTTTAAACAAGCCTACAGTTGGTTGATGAAACTCATGTACGTAGTGTACTACAATTCGGAAGGGGAAAAAAAAGAATATGTAAAGTTTGTTATGCCTGCAGATATGGATAATCAATAGGGAGTCCTTTCAAATGTCTCTGATTGAAGCATTGCTCATGGAGAAGTTATTGATTCGGCTACATGATCAATCTCCACCTCATTGAATCTTTTGATCCTTTTTGTTCAGTGTAACTGGTGGTGCTGCTGCTGCAACAATTACTCTCTCTGCTGCATTACCATGTATCTGTACACTTATAGGATATTTTGTTCTCCTGTTAATCAAAATAAAAAAAACGAATGGAAACGTCAGATTTGTTTCTTGAACATGATCTTCTGTTTAAAATTGATATATTTACAAGCTAAAATCGTCTGAACACGTGTTAAATTTAGACTGTAAACACAGTGTGCTTCTTACGTTATGCATAAACTCCTAGTAAAATTAAACCATTATTTAAGAAGAGTATAAGAGAGAGAAAAAAACAAGTGAACAGAAGTTCTACTCTAACTCATCTTTAATTATTACCCGTAGAAACAATTTAAGCCATTGATTTGTGAGTTTTTACTGCCATTAGAAAAAAAATGTACTACTAGCTACTAGTAGCTAAAGTTGTAGTATAAATAGATATTATGAATTAGATAAGAAAACATGATGGATTTAAATTGATTACACTACCAGTATAGATAATTTTTAAACTTGTCACTATGAAATAAACACATATAGTCAAATAGATGAAATAGTATCATGGAGTGACCACATTGCCCTTCTATTCTCTCTACCCTCTCTCTTACATTTTCCAATGTTTTTTTCTTTGCCTTAAAAGTATTGTTTGTGTGTACTGTGTGGACTGTGGACCAAAATTTGAAGGAAACCGAGGAGGACTGGAGAACAGTAGTTACACACCCAGCAGTCACGGAAGAATTAAGCTGAAGCACAACTCCACAAGAAAGCAGTGACCCATGCTTTGCTTTGTTTTAAACCTTACAGTGGTAATTCCCCATTGAGCCGTAAAAACGAAATCTTGCAGAGAGACCAGACCAGACCAGGCCAGTGCCCCAGTAATAATAAGTGCAGCAAACACAAGCAACTTCCTTTCGTACTTGTACTGCTCGTCGTTATGAGCCTCAGTGTTGTCTCTCTGCTCCTTGTGTGATGCGTGGTACATTTGCACATATGCTTCCATCCCGGTTTTTTTTATTTCCTTTTTCTTTTTTCCTTTCAGCCAATTTGGCTGTTGGTTGAATCACTATGATTAAGAGCAGATTCTATTTTGACTTTCGTGGTAACTTTGTCAAACTAAACTGCTAGATGATATTATGTTTCGTACAAAGCAGTTATTCTAAAATATCAAATAAATTTATTTTTTAAGTTTGTAATAATTAAAATTTAATTATATAAATTATTTATATGCTACTGATTTTTTTCGTTTTGCATGTCCTTACTTAATCCTCGTGATCATCGAGTTCAAATAGGGAGTAGATTATTAGTGCCAGTACTTATGTGGCAGATTTGCTGCTGACACATATGGTATGTGATATATTACTCTAATATACCATTGATCACCTGTCTACAAAGGTGGTGGTATACTGCTAAGTGGATGAAATAAGTATTTCATTAAAGTAGAAGAGGATTTTTCAAAAAAAATTCTGAACTTGATAAGTTTTGAAACAAATTCTGCGGAACTTATTTCCAGATTAGATTTTTTGACACGTCATCTACGCTTCTCGTACTTCTAAACATTTAATTTTTATAAAAAATAAGTAAATTTTATAAAACTAATACTTCGGCTAAACTATCAAAAAACTATTTTAAGGTGTATAAAACTATATATTTAGCTGAAAATTCTCACAAAACTAAGATGGGTGTCAAACAAAAAATTTATCACAAAACTATAAGTTTAATGCCAATTAATCAAAAACTATAACAGCTCCAACAAGATTTAAACTCTAGAATCAATAATTTTGTGATAAGTTCAATATTAAATATGCGGTTTTGTAATATAATGTCTATTTTATGATAGTTTGTCCAAAATGTATATAGTTTTATGAACTATTTACTCAAAAAATTTATATACATAAATTTATTATAGTTTTTTATTCATTTTTTAAATTTTATAATATTTAATTAATTCATTTATACTCAAATAATTATTACAAACCATTCAAGTACCTAATAAAAGGACATATAACAAGAACATTGCTTTCGATGGCAATGTCAGCTGGTGTGGCAAAACAAATCTTTTATAAATAAGTTTTTAGAGTTTTATTAAATTTGAAAAAGTTCTAAAGATAAAAAAATTATGAGAGAGATTATGCACTGAGAACGGAGATGTAGACGTAGTTTAACTCGAGGTTTGGTATAAACAATTATTAGAATTTTTACAGTGTGCTGCCAATATAAATGATAAGGGTTTAAGATTTATTTGCCCAATCATTTGAGTAGATACAATATGAAATGAAAATAGGTAAAATTGTCTCTCTATATCTATTATGCATTGCGTCGTGGGATTCCATAAATCCGCGGCGCGTAGCAATGTTTTTCCCTTACTTGATCACATTCATAATTTCCCCCTCGTCATTCGCCATGGCAAGACGCCGCCAACCACCGCACGTATGCCACGCTGCCAAAAGCCATAGATAGGATGCGGCGGATTGGTGACACAAGCTATAAGATGAGATGACTCTACAAGGGGACTAAGTAGACTAAGTAGGGGACTAAGAGCAATTTTAAAAGATGGTTAATTTTTTTTCTTCAAAACAAGCTATTGGAGACTATGCTAAAAACTTTTTTATAAAAAAAACATGTTATCCCACAGCAGAATACTAAAAATTACTTCTCAATAATTTAAAACAGGCCACGTCATCAAAATTATGCACAGCCCGGACGAAGCATGGCGCAGGAAGACGATTGGCGAGCGGTGCGGAGGTGTCCGGGGCAGGAAAAAAAGAAAAATCACGAGAAGGCACCGTAGAAAGGAAGTCGAGAGAGGATTGGGGAATGTTTGGCGTCGCTAATATATGCGCGGTGGGGAATATTTTTTGACGTTGCTAATCTTTTAAGGAAGTTTTGGGAAAACTGTTGGAGATCATTTTTTCTGTTTTTTCTCTAAACAAAATATTGGAAAAAAGATTAATAGTCTCTTGGAGTTGATATAAGTAATAAAGTAGGATTTTTAGGGTTAAATATGGTTAAAAAAACGTAGGTAGAATAATATGGAAGATGGTTATAATTGAATGGAAAGTGGAGGTATATAAAAAGAATTAAACGATGGAGGGTTGTGATTGGTTGGGAAGTGAATATTGATAAAGAAGTTGTTATATTTTAAAACAAATAAGCCTAAAAATTATTATATTTAGAAACAAGGGTGCTATTTATTTTAACAAATTCCTAAAGTGCTCTTGTATATAATAACGGTATATACTTATCAGTATTTACTGTACAGTAAAAGTCCTCGTCTTTTGGTGATATCGACGACAGTGACGGGGCACAACAACATTTTCTTTTATATTATATAATTTCAATTTGCAAGACTACCTATATTAGGCACTGTGAAGTACATCTAGCTGCTCTTCACTAAAACAAGTACACACCTGATATAGTAATAATACACAGTAAATTTAAATGCTTAGCTTCCTGATCCAATGTTAATCTCAGGCCGTCGTACGTGGAAGATTCACCTACTTAATTTGCTCAGATTTAAGGACAACACTAACAGCCAGCATCTCGTTCGTCATGCCGGTTGTTACAGCTGCATACCTGCAGCCCCACAAATTTTTGAACAAATTAATTAAAACCATCTAGTAGCAGTAAAATATTAGTGCTATATGGTCGTATGAACGGTTAAGAAGCTAGTAGTACCTATGAAATAGAAGTAATAGAAAAGATTAGAGAACCCCAAAGTTTTGAAAGTACAGTGCAGAACTAACTAATCCATGTCAGACTTAATTAACAAGATTAAAAAGTACGAGTACTTAGGCGTTAATATATCGCCTATGTACATCAAAGGAAGAACTTGGAACAGCAGTCACGCAGCAATATTAAAAATTTTCAAATCGTGTTTATAATATATGATTATGAACAGGCAGTACTGTGTGGTAAGTACTTAAAGAAATGACACACTTGAGACAAGAATTGAAGTGCCTTTAATTTAACTTAGGTGAACAATAATATGCGTAAAGTTTTTTTGAATTCTTGCCAATGGTAGTACCTGCTTAGGGCCATAAATGTGAGTTAAATTCTGACGTGAACAGTTGAATTTTGATTGCTTAAGGCAAAACAAAAGAGGAAAAAAATATGGTAGCCCCATGCTATGAGGATGGAATTTCTGGCATGAGAGAATGCGACAAACAAATACTATCCCATTATTATTTGGAAATTCTTGGATTCTTCCTGCATTCTTGCAGTGGCTCCTTCCTCTTGTTTCCCAACTTTCTTTCTATCGACATGTATAATTGTTCATCTGAGATGCAGGCTTAGCAACATTAATCCACGCAAGCATGATTCCATATGTCTCATTTTGAAATTTGAAGGCTTAGCTAGCTGCCAGAAGAAGCAGCAGCTGTACAACATCTGTGTGCAGAACAGTGCAGGCCTCGTGCGAGTGTTGGTGATACTATGAGATCGTTCAGCGTTCAGTTCATCAATCAGCATCAGAATCGGGCTGGGCTGGCTGGGAGATGCTTCTGCTGGATGGATGCAGCCAGCCACATCTGTAATTTAAATTTTTTTTGCACAATATAAGTATTTCTAATACACTGGTTTTAATGTACAAAATCTAAGCATTATCAGTCGATGGCAGGTGCTTAGGAGGGGAATCCAATAGATTAAATTTTGATTAATGAGATGATTGAAAGTTAATGAGATGATTGAAAGTGTTTTTACTTATTTTTAATGTTCGTTAAACAGGTTAGAAATGTTTATATTTAGAAACGGAGTATGTGTATATGTGTATTCAGGACATTGAGCACAGGCACGTTTCAGTGGATAGGGGTGAGCCTACTCATATTTCCTGCCTTTTCTCCAGACAAAATCAGTGGCCATATATACGGATCACAGATCGCTAGTATGATGGGTTCCTCTGCATCAGTGGTTGTCTGTTTGGGTGTTGTAAAATACTCCTTCCCATTTGTAAGAGCATTGGTTATTGTAGTTATTTGAAATTGATGCTGTTATACTGCTTGTTTTTAGACAAGAACTTTATATATAATAATAAGTGACTGCAGTTTCTGGTAAAGCAAATGCCGGATTTATCTATTATCTAAAATTGATATGATATGGGTTTTACTGGTGTGGTTGGAGTGTGCTAATGATGTATTTGTGCACTTGGCTGAAATTCTCCCATAAGGCGGTTGTTGCACTTGATAGTTTTTATCTTCAACTCACGGTTCTAAAAATTACTCACTCTGTTTTGAACTTTGAACATAGATCCTTCAGGCACTTACTATAGTTGGTTCTTGGATTTTATTTTTTTTTTCCACATAGGGCTCACAATATTGTACCATTAGATCCCGATAAATGTAAAAAAGATAGTTTGTTCAAATTTAGCAAAAGGTTGATTAGTTTTACTGAAAAAGCATGTTCAAAGTTTAATAAGAAAATCTGAAGTTTCTAAAAAAATCAGAATTTCTGTGTTATCCTAATATTTTTGTATTCCAAACTGTAAAACCATAGCCGATACACCTAATTTTTCTATTAATCCAATATCTTTTAGTAATCAAAACAAGTAATCAAAATCAACAAATTGGACACGTTGATGGTGCATCATCACCATGACTCTCGAGACAACACCGCATCTCTTGTGCCACTGCCAACCCTAACTAACCATATCTTTCTTATTTTTCCCCACTTATTTAAACCCTATATTAGTGCGATTAAATTGCACTGTTGCTAATAGTAGGGCACACAATACCAGTGGATCCTGACAGATGTATCTCAAGGAAAAAATATTTAGTTTAAATTTAGCACAAGGTTGATTATTTTTAGCGAAAACATGTTCAAATTTCAATAAAAATTGTGAAGTTTCTAAAAATCACGGAGTTTCTATGTCATCTTAATATTTTTTATTCCAAAATGTAAAACTGTAATACACCTAATTTATGCTATTGATCCAATATCTTTTTAAAATCAAAACAAGTCACCAAAATCCACGACAAATTGCACACATCAAACCGCCTGTCACCACCGTGACTCTTGAGACAACACCATATTCCCTGGTCCGGGTTCCATCTCTTCCCCTAGTCAAGCATAAGTTTTTAGGATTTTCTCAAATAATCTCTTTATAGTGCTATAAATCTATTATGTTGTGTAGAGGTTGTTTTTTCGTCTGTATACGGAGTTGATCTGTTTAGGGTACATTGCTTGTTACGTCGCTTTCTTGATGTCTACTTTGTTGGTGAGATCTTTGATGGAAACTTAGAAGTACTTATCTGTAAGGTTATCAATGATCCAATGGGTGATACCACCTTTAGAGTTAGAATTGTCGACTTGTTTGGTGACGTCGGTTGGTGATCCGTCAAAAAAAATGAAATGATAGACGGTACTCATCCATATCCTTATGGACGTGCCGAAATTGCTTCGGTCGGTTTTTTTAATATCGGTTTTCTACTCTTTGTATTTTTTTCTTTCAAGTTTTATATTTTTCATCCGAGATGGTCGTAATATCTTGGACACTGGTGCGAGAAAAACAGGTTTTATCATAGGTTTATGTTAACGACCAAATTTAGTAACCAAATCCTTGAACATCCCTGAGTTCAAGGTTGAAATTAAAATGAAATCGGATTGGAAAATGATCTGCGGAGAAACAGAGGCTGCATCGGCTGGAAAACCAGTCGGTTAAGGCCGAATCGGATAGGGACAACCGATAGCCGATTCCGATTCGAGAGAAGAAGATGAAACCATTTCGATAAAGAAGCTTGAAGATAAAGAAAAGATTCGGTTTCCAAATATTCGTTAAGATATTGTCATCTATGGATAGAGTCCTGTAACGGCAATTGTATCTGTAAAATATGGATTTGTTTAGATTTTTATTTTGTGATACGATATTGAGGCTGTATCCTAAGATATTGTCGTATTTTAAATAGTAGATTAGATAAAAATTATGTCTTACACGGATAGCATTATTCTTGGGTATAAATAGGACCCGAGACTTCTTGTAAAAAACAACATACACATCAATGCAATCTCGGCGCATCACTAAACCTTTTCTTTTAGACGAGTTCTTGATCTCGCTTCGGGCTGCATCGATCTCGACCCCCAAATAAGGTAAATGTTTGTCGTTAGTAGTTTGTATCATCAAATCTAGTGCTTACATCGTCATGACACTCTATGTTAATGTTATAAGCTGCGCAATTTATCATATATAGTATATAATCTAAATTAATATCTGGATCTATCTCACCGTCGTCTGGTTTCTCTCGGGAAACAGTAGCCGATAGAGCTAGATCTAGATGTTAAACTAGTTTATATGTTATATCCATCATTTTGAGGGATTTACATCGGTCCATATAGATTTGATATTTTTTTTACTTAATGCAGCATCATCATGACCTATTAAGTCACTTTTGGAATTATTAAGATATATTCGGCTGGATGTTTATCATTAGAGACAGTGCCAGAGTTTCAGCCGGCCTTACCTGTTTTAATTATATTTTAGCATTATTTACTATTAGATATATTAAAGTTGTCTCTTATGTTAAGATCTCAATCTGGTTAAATGTCTTAAGCCAGTATCAATTTGTCGGCATCAGCCGATAGCCAATTGATCTAGGTTTAACGCATTTAGGTTAGATTGATATCTTTTTATAAGATGTATCGGAGTATTAGCCGATTCACGTTAGAACTATAGCATCGGCTAGAATATAAAAACATATATTTGTTATCTTGATGTATATTTAGATTAAGTGGTTTATAATGTCTCGGTATAGCCGATCTATCTCAGTCACTTAGTTTAAATGTGCTTGGGATAGCCAATATATGTAAATAGATTTCATGAGCCGATTCGGTAGGATCTAACTTTAACCTTAACGCATGTATCTGTTTATTATTTCTTATTGGTTAGCAGATCAAACCAATTGACACGTCTAGTTTATCACATGCAGCTAAAGACGGACATGCACTGGAGCTAAGCAGACCTTCCAGACCAGCACGTAAGAAAAATTTCTCATCAACAGTTTATTATTGTAACCAAGAACTAAACAATTACGTAAATAAACAATTCTATGCAGGTAGTGTGGGGCTAACACAAGTGAGCAAAGTCTTGTTTGGTCCGGTCAGTCTTCGAATTCGGCGAAATTTGCTCTTTTCTTGTCCCATCTCCCCATGCACTGAGATACTCCTCCTATATAGATATGTATATATATATATTACTAGTATGCGAGTAAGATACGCATGGTGGTGGCTAAGACAAGCAGAGAGCATCACTAGTGATATCTGAGTTCAGGTCAGGTCGTAGTTGGGCTCGAGACCTGAGCCGCCGAATTGAAACGAGCCAGCATGCAGCCCCTGCATTTTGCCGGCCAGTCAGTCGCTTTCCATGTGCAGCCCTAGCTGGGATCGAAGCAATGCCAACTGCTCCATCATCCATTCAACAACACAGGGCCAACCAATCCAATCTAATCTAATTTCTAATTGTAATTAGAATTTGATGATTTTTTTAAGTGTGTTGTGTGGTTTGAATCAGTGTAGTGCACTTGATTATAGGAGTATGGGTCAGTATTGTTTGCTGCCACGTTTTGTCACGCACAATCTTAATGTTTGGTTAGATGTTAGGTGTGATATGACATGTTTTATTATTATTTCGTCTGCTTCATTATTTGCTTTTCAGTTTATCATCTATAGTCAAAATTTAAATTTTAAGTCTTAATTTTAGAGTTGACTTATTTGATTTTTATCGTAATAGTTATTTTCTAGCATTAGGTTCTAGTCGTTAATAATATATATTAAAAAGTTTTAATCATAAATTATTTTTATTCATTAATAAACATTACGGTTTATAACTAACCATAGAAAAAATTATAATCTATAACTATCTATAAAAATTTTCATCAAAATTTTGTTTTGCATATCTATTTTGCAGAAAACTTCTTGAGTTTATATAAAATTAACCCACAATCTGTCTGATTATTTTGCAGAAAACCTCTCGAGTGTTTATAAAATTAACCCGCAATTCGTCTGGCTATTTTGAAGAAAACCCATTAAGTGTTTATAAAATTAACCCGCAGCTCGCCTTGCTATTTTGCAGAAAACCCCTTGAATGTTTATAAAATTAACCCGCAGTCCTAATGCTAAAATAGACCCGAGGTGAAGACATAAAGAAAAAATATAAATTGAAATTACATGAGACTTTAACTTTAAAATAATTATAATAATTATGATAAAATAAAATGACATCCGTTGCAACGCACGGACATATTTACTGATAAACAAATTGGCCATATGTTTTCTTCCTCCATGGTTCATGCATGGGACCAACTAGTAGAACTTGTTTCATCGCTAACTATTACAAAGTCTTATCTAAAACGTCGAGGATTTTTCTTTGGTTCTTTTAAATGTACCAATTCATGTTAAACTATATTCAAAATTTTGTGAAATTATGTGTTTCTAATGTGGTCTAACTTTATGTCCATATCTCAAAAAGGGTCTAACACAAGTTTTGCTTGATTGTCTACCGTTTTTGAGAAATAACCCATAGTTCATGCTACTGTCTCTATCCAACCAACATGTACTAAGGAAGAAGATTTATGGGTATTTTAATGATTTTTGTTTGGATTTAGATCAAATTCCTTCAAAACCCCTCCAAAATCCCTCCTTTCAAAAGGATGCCAAATGTAAAACCAACAAGTGGCAAATGCAAAGAACAGAGTGATTGGAAAGGTGCAGAGACCGGCCTGGAACAAGGAGAAAGGAAAAACAGAGCTCAAGGACAAGAATCTTGAGAAAAAAGAACAAAAATGTGGCAGTACTACCCCAATGTACTCCAGGGAACAAACACCAGCATCAGCTGCTGCATCAGCATCACCCTATCTCTATCCCCTCCTCATCTATCAAATCAGAACCTAATCATTGCTGAAAAGAAAGCAACTAGCCTCTCCTACAAACAGAGCAAAACATGGATGGTTGAATAGATCAGTTAGCAGCAACAGCAGTGGCCAGAGTCTCTCCCTGGGTACTCCTGACTGCTGACTGTGTTCAGGCCAATTTCTACCATCTCACATGCTCAAGTGGTGGTATATAATGTAAGTATGGGTTGGGTGCAATATGGATCTTGATACTGCTGCCATGGTGGCATCCCATTCAAATTTGGAACATGAAATTCTAAGTTGCTCCACCTACTAGGTTGAGCATGTTGTGAGCGGTCTTCAAATTTTCTTTCTCACAAAAATATTCATGTTTGGTGATTGTCAAATTCTTCTACTCTTAAATAGTTTTCACAGGGATATCTAGTCTAGTTTTCATATACGTTTACTAAGACAAACTCTTTATTTCCAAAGAAAACCAACTTTTATATATATATTTGAACAAAGGCTATGTTCAAATTTATGTATATAAGTTGGTTTTTTCTAGGATCAAACATGAGGTCATAGTTGAATCGATGGTACGTAGGAAAGAAGTCCTTTTCGAAAACCATTTACTACAATGCTCTCTATCATTCAGCGAAACTCATGAGACTTGAAAATTGAATACCACCACACAACCAAACGTAAAATATTAGGCCCACATAACAAACCCGAGTCAGGAGTAGGAGCTAGTTGCCGGAAAGATGATAAATCACAAGCAGCAATTTCAAGCTGGGAGCAAAAGATACAGCCCTACGAGCAAGCAAACAAAACCGCTCATTCCTTCAAAAAAAAGTCTAAATTACCAAGGTTTCACAAAAAAAAAACTCATTAAATTGCACTAGAAAGGCAAGTTAAATCCCTCAAGGGAGGAACCTCTATTCATTTTCATCCCTTTGGTTAAATCGAGTGTAAAAAGCAATTTAAATCCTTCGAGGGAGCGAATCCCTATTCATTTCCCCCTTTGGTTAAATCGAGTGTAAAAAATAGTTGCTCTTCATTCTTCTTTAAATTTCCTTGAGGACAATTGTTTTCGAAACGTGCATAAAATAGTGCAGATAGTGCGAGGTCTCTAATATTATATATGTTTGCACTTGTGTATTTTTCTAATCATAAATTTATATTTTACTTGGAATAATATATTTACTGTATTTTAAAAATACTCCATTTGTTCTAAAATAAAAACATCCCTCGCATGTGAAAAAGTTTTAGTAGAAAGATAAAAAGACTAAAGTATCCTTTGTTAATAGTATTGGTGTGGAGTATCCCTTGTTAATAGTATTGGTGTGGAGTGGCTTAGAGGTGCTTACAGTGTGAGAGCGTGTGTGCACGTGTACGTAGAGGATGAGCACTCGCTTGTGAGCATCTACACGTGTACATAGACGATGAGCACTCAGCATTGTGAGCATCTACGTTTGTATTGTATTTCTCGAAGAAACAAAATAGCTTGGATAAGTAATTAAGGAAAAATATTAAATAAGTATAGTTTCTCGAGGCACCGACCGAGAGATAAAATTATTTTTATTTTCAGATAAAATTCAAATTTTATAAATTAACAATTTATTTGAAACAAATTTATTTTGGGATAGATAGAATATCAAATAGAGTACTTATTTAAGGATTATTAAGGTTGTGTTCGTTCGTGGCAGATTGAGAGAAAGAAATCTCTCGTTCTGTCTCAACTGTTCTAACAATTTGTTTTTCTAAAGTTTTTTAAAAAAATTACTTTAAACAATTATATTGATTCATTTCAAGCTTAACATAATTAATAATTAATCATACGTTACTATCTTCTCAACTTATTCTTTCCCCTCCTCTCAAACACACTGTAATATGATATTTTAAAACAACTTTCTTAAAAGCTTTTTTAAAAAATACATTATCTAATCGTTTGAAAAACATACGTGTAAAAAAGAGAAAATAAAAGTTGGAAAATAGGATAAAAGAACAGGCACTAAGGCCTTGTTCGGTTAATTCGTAAAAGAGATATATTCGAAGGGATTGAGAGAAAATAATACCATATTAATAATAGATGTGGAATTAGGATACAAGTGAATCGATTCACGAACCCATTTAAGTGGGTAACCCGTGGGTTCCTGCATCATGGCACACACCTAGGAATGGCCATAGGAATGCATTTGGGTCGACTTGTGAACTCACTTATAGAATAAATTAATAACTAAATTAATAACTGGTGGGTCACTATACTGATTACCAACTAATATTGTCTATAAATGAATTTACGTGTCGACACACTTGCATCCCTATGTAAATAAATTCTCTACAAATCCCTCGAAGGGAATAACGACTTAGTCTTTGTTTTTAAGGGGTCGGGTACCCCTTCCCTCCACACACAATACATAGCGATAGATTAATATTTGATTAATTAATTATTATCTATCAAAAAATTTAAAATAGATTAATATAATTTTTAGAGCAAATTTTTCATAAAATAATTTGCAAAAGACATGATATTTAGTAGTTTGTAAAAGCATACGCGTGGAAAATGATAAACGTGAGTTGGGAACTTGGGATAAACGACCCAGCCAGGCCGTAGGAGGGTTTTCCATTAGCCTTGGGCCAATGGGGGCGCTTCTGTAAAGATCGGATAAGGTTTGGAGGAGGGGGGAGCAGGTGGGTCCGGGTTGGCAGGGAGAGTCCGACCGAGCGACAGAGAGATGCATTGCCCCACGCGACGCATCGTCCCTCTGCCCGTTTGTGTGTGTGTGTGTGTGTGTGTGTCACGCCGCGCACAGTTTTTGTGTGTGGTCCGCTCCTCCGCCTCGTCGTCGTCGTGTCGCACGGCAACGCCCACGTGCGCCATCGATCACGCCCTCCGATCCAAGCACGAATCTCAAATGCTTTATCGACGTGTGCTTGTATCCATCGCGTTGCATTGAATAATTTGATCGATCGATCAATCGATGGATGGATGGATGCCCCTTGGATTGGATCACGCGACACTTGATTATTTCTCCATTTGTTCAAAATCAAATCAAGCTGAATTCGAAACAACCGTGATGTATATGGAGTACATTTGTCTACGAGAAAATTCCTTTTATATCCTTAAAGTTTTAGCCAACCCCATCCACATCCTTAAATTTTACTTACTTTTTTATATACCTATGAGTTTTAGTTTTGATCCTTTTCATTAGCGAAATTCATATTTTGTTAGTTGACAGCTAGTCGACCGTTTATTACATAAAAATATGTTTTGTCCTTATACATGTAAAGAATGTAGTTTGTACAATATACCGTTAGACTAATTTGTTATATAATTATAAATATTTATAAGTTTATTGTATGAGTAAGTATTACACGTAGAATATTTAACATATATATAGCATTTTAAAAAATGAGAGAAAAATAATTAATCTTGTATAGCATTTCTTTTGTGCTAGTAGCACAATGGGTGGCAAAACAATTATACTACTTTCACAAAATATACTACATTTACTATTTTTATAAATAAAAAATATGTATTTATCTATCATATCTAGAAATTTTTCTGTTATAAATAATATATCGCATAACAAATTTATTATAAATATAATAGTCTCGCATAACAAACTTCTACACTCAAACAATATACTTCATAATTTAAATTATGTTTCTTTCATGCCTAAAGGCAAATGGGCCTTTTAAAAAAAAATAAACGGCCGTCAACTAGCACAAAGAACATGTAAGGGATCAAGACTAAAATTCAGTGACATAAAATTTAGTGACATAAAAGAAAGTAGGTAAAACTCAAGAAAGGGTATATAAGGGATTGGCTAAACTTTTATGGGCATATAGAGAATTTTTTGAGTTGTCTTTAGCTAGCTGGACTAGGCTAACAAAAGATGAAGTAGCAGTCTCGGCACAAAGCTTTGGAGTGTTTGGTAGGCCCATGCCAGTAGCTTTTGGTAGCACATATAGAGGAGGAGGTCAAACATCTACTTGCATATAGTATGATGTACAGAAAGAATTCCAAATGATAAGTAATACTACTGTGCAGTCTGTTTTAGCTATACTAGAATGCTACTAGATCATATAGGATTCAATTCGATTATTCAGTCCAATTTATAACAGTCTACGAGCTGCTATGCTCATTAGTATTTGTTCCTAATCATTATCACAATATAATCTCTATAATCTAATTAGCTTCTGAAAAGAGGTCCAGTCTATGCTAACGGTAACTCTTAATAATACAAGTATGTTAGCTACTAAGAATGCTAGTAGATCATGTAGGATTCAATTCGATTTTTCTACCAGGTTTATACCAGCCTACGAGCTGCTAGGTTCATTATTTGTTGTGATCGTTGCCGCAATCTCTACCCAATTAGCTTCTATAAAAACTCAAAGCTTGTTCTTTCGTTCAAAATAGTTGTTGATATGAAGCACACGTGGAACGAAAAGGTCGCAAAGCTTACGTAAAGTGAAAGACGTACACAAGGAAAATTCTCACAGCGTCTCACCATCTGGTCTACGGTTGATAAGCCGTAAAAAACTTTATAAAGTCATGAGAAATAATTTATTAGTGAAATTTTTATATATATATTTTTAACAATTTAAAAGCTAAGACGGAAAGATAAAATCCGATAAAAACCTCAATGCCAACTCTAAAATAAAATTAAGGTTAAAATTTAAGATTTGGCTACGCCTCAAAAGCCAATACGAAATGAAAAAAAATCAGCCTTTTTTATTCTTGTTCAAATGTACTACGATGTTTCCTCGAAAAAAAGGAAAAAACATAGTGACAACCTATTTGCAGATAATAAACATTTCAAAAAAATAAGAGAAGTAATTAATCATTAGTACTATGTTTAGATTTCGCTAAAAGAACAGTGGGGCTGGTCGGCTGCAGCAACAGCAAGCAGCAAACAAGCTGCTTCCACAGCAGCCACAGTCAAGCATGGCCAAATAAGTCTTGGTTTATACCTCTCGATACAGAATTGGGAGAATCATAAGCAGGTGGGGCTAATTTAAATGATTGCGAAATAATGAAACAGGAATGGTCCATGTAAGGTTATAAAAATTTTAAACTCAAAACCAATCTCACTGTTCTCTATTTGATAAAAATTCAACAGTCTAAATATATCCGCCAACTCATGGTGCAAGGCTAATACTCCTGTCAAACCGTATCACCATCATCTTAGGCTGAGTTCCAACTAACTATTTGGGATTTCTACTTCCTTGTTCTTCCTGAGCATGTAAATGTTTTTTTATATAGAAGTTTCTTTAAAAAATTATACTTTTATTATTAATCTAGGAAGGGTGAATGATATAGGACAAACCAAAATCAAATATTTTTTGTGGAATTTAAAAACACCTCAAACCAGGAATAGAGAATAACCATTAATTTTGGTACTCCAAATTTACCTCACCGACATTTCATTTCCTTTCTCCAACTTACTAGTACTCAAAGCTTGTTCTTTCGTTCAAAATAGTTGTTGATGTAAAGCACATGTGGCAAAAAAAAGGTCAGAAAGCTTTGGCAAAGAGAGAGACACCAGGATCACCAGGAAATTTCTGAAAAGGTTCGGCCTTTTGTAATTCTTGTTCAAACGTACTGTACTAAGATCCTTCCCCGCAAGAAAAAATAAAGCTTCCATTTGCAGACGTTAAACATAATTCCAGACCAAAACCATGTGGAGATTTATTTTTTTATGTTAGTTACACTATCCAAAACAAGCCTTAAAAGACCAATGTCTTGCAACTCCATCATTTCGCTCATGCTTATCTTATCCATATGACTTATTAGCTACCAAAAATAATTTATGGGTAAAACGTTTATATATATTGTCAATGTTATAGATAAGACATATCTCCTTCTATATAGGTTTGTGCTATACGGAAATATCACATACATAACTAATGTTATACATGAATGTATCTTTAGATATGGTAATAAAATTGAGTCCGGAAGAAAAATCTTCTCGCCAGGGTAGAAGGTATCAAAGTTTTACTCGAAGAAAATAAGGTTTCTTGAATATTCAAGATCTTTGAGTTCTACTTGAATAAGAAGACAACTGTTGCTATAAATATAAGACCCCCTAGGAAAGGATGCATCATCGATTCAAAGCCACATAGAAACATAATTCGAAAGAAGTCGAAGCCCTAGCCACCGATAAGATCTCGCCGGACATACTCGACAAGTTCTAGTCGGTGAGTCCGAGTAGCTAGACTTTTCTTCTATTGTAATCCATATGGTGTTTTTTTCATATACAAATATAAACTGGATTAGGGCTATTACTCCTATTAAGCGTTTGAACCAGTATAAACCTTTCTCTCTATTCTCTAAGATCCGATCTCACATATCCTAGTATCATTTTAGACCGTCGACATATATATCTTTAGTGATTTAAAATAAAATATTATAAAATAAACTACGATGAAAAACCATAAATTTAACTTTAAAATTTAAAATTTTGCCATATAAGTATAAGTATAAGCGAAAGGACTGGGGCTGTTGGTTCCCGCTAGGAAACCAGAAGAATCACAAGCAAGTAGAGCTAATTTAACTGGTTGCTAAATAATGTACGGGAATGGTCCATATCGAAGTAAAAATTTAAATTCAAAACTAGTCAAAAGGTGTATTCGGAACCATTCTTTCTCAATTTCTACTCTATCATTTTTCACACGCACGCTGCACGGACAGTTAAATAGTGTATTTTTAAAAAATCTACAGGAAAGTTGTTTTAAAAATTATATTAATCTATTTTTAAGTTTTTATAACTAATACTTAATTAATCATCCACTAATTAGTCATTCTGTTTTTTCACATAGATATTATGTTTTTAAAATAATCCTATAGAAAAATTGTTTTAAAATTATATTAATTTATTTTTTTAATTTTTCTATAGCTAAACCAAGAAATGTTCCGAATACTTTTATCCAAACGCAGCTAAGTGTTCTCAATTAGAGAAAAATATTCAAGGGTCTATATTCATCCGCCAACTCATGACTGACTCTGGGCGAATACAGGAGTAGGACCAGGCGACTCGAAATATCTACGCTATCGGATTTTAAAAATTAGAAGATAAACATATAAAATTATGTAAATTATTAATTAAGTTCACGCGACTCTAATATACTCGTATCACAATCTTCCTCGTTGTTCTACACAGTTGTTATCGTCGCTTGTGCTATCAGCCCAACCATTATCTCTTATACATCACTTCGCACCTCCTCCTCCGACTTTCCTGCACAATTCCAAGACCCTATATTACCACCTTATGCAAACTCGTCTGAGACTCTCATGCTTAAACCATCTCTACCTCCAGCCTTTCTCTGTCCATGAAAAATTCTCGATGAGCTGCGATATGACTGCCCTAACTCCATAGGTTGTAGCAGTGGCGTATCTAGCTTAAGATTTTAGATTTGAGTGGTCCAACACAGGTTTATCGATTTCGTATACGCGTACCGTGCTGCCCTCCGCGGTAGCGTGGTTTTTACGAAAAAACCACGACAGAGTAAGCAGTTATTTTCGCGACGTTTTGTCGTACCGTAGTTTTTTTGTCTAAACCACACGAAAACCACGCCAAAAACCATAAAAACCACGAAAACCGCAATTTAAATTTGAATTAAATTCAAATCCGTGTTGTGCCATGGTTTTCGCTCAAATCGCGTCACATACCGCGGTTTTCGCGGCAAAACACGAAATTTATGTTTTGTGATAAAATAAATTTTTTTCAAATTTTTTAAATTCGCACGAAATTATTCAAACGAAACCGCGGGAATGTCGTGTCGCACCACCGCGGTACAGAAAAAAAACATGACGATTTTCATGGCTTTTAAAATCCTAATCCAACATACATATTTTTTAAAAATATAATAAATATAACAAAATAATAAAATTATATATATACCTATATATATGTATATATATGGTAGTTTTTTGGGTGGTCCCACCCCTAGCTCCGCCCCTGGTTGTAGAACAGTAAATAAACTGAGCACATGTGTTCTCTGCTAATGGTATTCAAATTCTACTATTATTACCAGCGAAAGTGATTAAAATATTAATTTATGAGTTATATGGTCAAGTAAAGAAAATATTTTATAGGTGGTAGTATGTATACATTATATTATTATATTTTAAAAATAGACGGTTAAATTGATTTTTACTATTAATAGAGCCTATGGTAAAACACTTCGAATAAATCAGGATATATAAAAAACATGTATCCATTCTAGTAGCCACGTTGCATTTTCCTATAGAGCACATTTATCATATACACTTGGTTTCTCCCTCAGTTTTGCCAGTCATGTAATTAATATATTTTACCACAACAAATGTGGTTTAGTACTAACTATAAGTACATATCCTAAATTTGGATGTCAAAAAGGCTGGAAGCTAACCAAAACAAAGCCACAAAATCATTCATAATTGGGCCCACTTCCCCTGCTACTGTCCCAGTGTCGGAGAACAGGATCATGACTTCATGACTCCGAGACTAGTCTTAATTGTGCTTTTATTCAACAAAATGAGCCGGAGCTCTAGTTATTTTTAATAGTTTCACATAATTCAAGTATTAGTAATATTATGAATTTAAAAAAGTTAAACAATTTAATAACCATGCAAACAGCAGGACAACTAGCTAGCAAGAATTTACATCCAAGTGCACTATGAATCAAATTTTCCTCATACACACTAGTTTAGCACCCATTAACACACAAAAAAAGCAGAGAAAATAGTTCAGAAAAGAACAGAAAATCACATGGTTGATCACAAATAAAGGAAAAGAAATAAAAATAAAAATAAGGACGAGAGAGCTCCCAAGAACACATTAAAACGCATTCTTATTTCTAATTACTAACTCAAAAAGCTCTCGTCGTCGTCTCACTCACTCCCTCCCATGGATTGCTTGGAGCTCGGCCGGCGGCGGTGACGTCATCACCACCTCCTCTGCAAGAACGCTTGCCGGTCGTTCTCGCCGGACTCCGACGAGCGGTCGAGGCGGCCGACGACGGCCGTCTTGAAGTTGAACGCCTCCTGCACCCGGTTGCACGACCGCTGCATGCCCACGCCGCTCAGGCTCGCCCTGGACTCAACCACCACCACCTCGCTCAGCGGCACCCGCTTCCGGCCACCGCCGCCGCCGCCGCCGGCCTCCGGCCGCTGCTTCGGCGCGCTCTGCGAACGCACCTTGGCCTCGAACGACTGCGTGTTGGACATGTAGTTGGGGCAGTTGAGCGGCGACGAGTAGTTGCCGCCGCCGCACACGCTCTTGGTCGGCGTCGGCGGCGCATGCACGTACCGCGGCGTGCTCTGCGCCGTCGCCGGCCGGGCCTTCTCCAGCGCGCACCAGTCGTAGTCGGGGAAGTGGCGCGACGTCGGGACGGCGATGCGGGGCGGCGGCGGCGGCGCGCCGCCGGGGAGGTACACGGCAGTGGCGATGACATGGAGTTGGCGCACCACTCCTCGCCGCCGCTCACGCACCCGGCGTCGAGCAGTGGGGAGCTCGCCCGCCGCGACGACGACGACCGCGACTTGGGCCTCCCGGTGTCCACCTCCACGATCTTTGGGCTCCGGTCGTACCCGTACGACGACGACTCGATGCTCGCCGACAGCCGGCGGCTGTACGCCGCCACGCCGTGCTCGCTCCTCGTGTCGTCGGCGCACCTCTCCTGCTGCATCCATCGCCAGACACAACGTCAAGATCGAACAGAATTAGTACAGTGAATACATGGCAATCTAGTCGGCGAGATTAGCGGCGTACCAGCGAGCGGCGGGGCCAGAAGGGAGCGTGGTGGAGGTGCGGGAGATTGGCGGCGGCGCCGGCGCCGGTGCGGTGGGCGCGCACGGTGGCCTGCGCGCGGATGAGCGCCTGCATGCTCTGCAGCGTGGCGGCGGCCTGCCGGCGAACGAGGTAGCCGCGCACCAGCGCCTGCAGCTTCACCAGCGCCTTGAGCGCTCGCAGCGCCTTCTTCGCCTGCACAAACACACGGCGTGTTTACTACATCGAAGCGACGGCAATGGCGACGACGAAACAGAGCAAGAATACGACGAATGTTATTGCTTACCAGGAAGCCTCTGAATGCTGTCTGGATTCTGACGGCGGCGGCGGCGGCGAGGACCGGAGCCGCGCGGCCCTTGCTAGTAAGCCTCACGACGGCGACGGCGGCCTGGGCAGCCGCCACGGCTGCATCAGCAGCAGCCGCGGTGGCCGCGGCGACGGCGATGGCATGCTTGCTCTGCTCCCGCTCCGTGTCGGCGTACACCGACCTGAGCCATGCCGCCTCGGCCGCCCTGGCGATCGCCGCATTGCCCCCGGCAGCCTCCGCCACCGCCACGGCTGCCGCCGCCGCCGCCGCCGCCTCCGCTGAGTCCCTCGACGACTTCCCGAAGCTCCACCTCTTCCCCCACTCGGCGGCGCCGCGCCGCCACCACCACCTCCCCCTCTGTTCCTTCCTCCCTCCTCCCCACATGTTGCGGAACCACCGCGCCGCCTTGCCCATCTCGCCGGACCTCACAGCTCCGGCCGCCGTCGACCGGTGGCGCTGCGCTCCCGCTAGCTAGCTAGCAGCGACGAGGAGTTCGAGTAAGTGAGTGAAAATCGAGACAGTTTTTGAATAAGAGAGGGAAACCGCAGGGGAGGCGCGTGGGTGGCGTCGCGTTCGAAATAAAAGAAGAGGAGGAGGCCACCACCACCACCAATGCGGCAGCCATTACCGGACAAACAAAACAAAAGCACCTCTCTCTCTCTCTTCTCTCTCTCTCTTAATTAATTAAAAATTAATTACGCATAAAGAAATGGATTAGGATTGGACGCAGGGATCAAAAAGGGACAGCGTAAGCCCAAAAAGACGCAAACTCGAAAGATTTTCGGGCAACAAATATTGAGAGTTGCACACTCACGCACACCAAAAAAAGCTTCTCTTTTTCTTGCTCACAACGCATTTTTGGGAGGAAGAAGAAGAAGACGACTACTCCTACTCCGACGCATGCACGCATCATCGATCACATCGGAATTACTCCACACGGGGAGAGAGATGATCGAGCTGGAAAACGAAAAAGAAAAAGAAGAGAGAGAAAAAAAGAGTGCAACTTTTGAGAGAGCGAGAGAATGGAATGGATGAATGCTTTCTCGATCGATCGGCCCCTCCATGAGCGCATCCACAGTGGGAGGAGATGAGATGAGGCGGCAGCAACACATGCGAGCACCCATGCATGGAGATGGAGATGCTGCCATTGAACGGGCACAGTGTGCAACCGTCCAAACAGTACATCCAAAAAACCGCATATGCATCACGCATGTGTGTTCGTGAGAGAGATGAGAGATGAGAGATCAGAGAGAGAGAGAGAGAGAGACGAAGCTGCAGTAGTTACAATTACCTCGGTTAACAGTTTAACACCACGAGATTCGACGGAGAAGGTGAAAGAAGCAGCAGTGTAGCCAGCTCAGCTCAAGCTGGAGAGTGACGATGAGATCATCACACTGATATATCCACATATATATACAGCATCTTGACTCGTGGCCACTGTTGCTAACGATCTCGTCGTCATCTTCGTCGTCACCACCATTCACCAATTCTAGCTAACCTCTCTGCATCGATAGATCGATCTAGCTAGCCATCCATCCCAGAGAGGCAGGCTAGTGCTTGGAACAGGCAAAAGCTGTACTGTAGCTGTACGATCTGATCTAGCAGGGACGACGCCGTCATCGATCGAGTGATATTGATGAATTGATCGTACTCCTAGCTAAAGTATAGGGTATGCATCAAATGCAGCTGGTGCATGATCCAGTCTACAGGTTTCTGCTAGCAGATATGGCTAGCTATCCGGCTTTGCAAACTTTGCAGCTATGGGGTAGTACCTGCGAAAGGTGACCCCCAAAAGCCGTTTAAATACACACGGCCATGTGTGAGGGAGGGGAAGAACAATGCCACATTATACACACTCGCACACACATATCCATAAGTACATCCGTTGTCCGTTGGTTGGCCAAAAGCTGAAAGCTGATTATATGACAAACGACTTATTAGAAAAAAAAGAAAATTTGTATATGTGACTCTGAGGATTCAAGGCTGAGCTCTTAATGGCAACTCTAAATAGCAACTTAATTGTTTTCTGTTAACTCGTTTCCTGAACTGTTAAACCACGTTTTTGTGAAAAAAATTCTATATAGAAATTCCTTTAAAAAATTATATAAATTATTTTTTATTTTATAATAGTTAAAGACTTAATAATTTATCTTTTCGCGTACGGCAAAAAGCCCCCTTCCAACTAATTCACAAACGAACCGACTCTTAAAAACCAATACTAAAAACAAACTAACGTTTAATATATCATAGACTCAACTTCAAAAGTAAGTTTTAAATTAAGTTTAAAATTTGACAATAGCAAATTCGTTGCAGGGCAAACGACGAGTCTCTACGTCCGCTACTCCACTTAATACTACACACACAATCAAAGAGACGAAGATCATATCGCGTGGTCATTGATGATGACGTTGCTGGTACCTTATCTACACGTGCAGCAGGGCCAGGGTGTGTGTACTCCAGTGTCGACTTCTTGCCATGCATCCTACAAGGGGTACAAAGCATGTGTTCATCACCTGAACTAGTAGCACTGATCTTAAAGTAATGTCTATGCATGATTGTACCTTTGGCAATCAAGATACAGTATGATGTAGCCTTGCTTGGAAGCTATACGTTATTAATGCCCATGGTTATATTATGAGTACTGTGTGTTCATCTCCCGGCCGTATTGTACTATTACCACTACTACTACATCCTTTTGAGTTTCGAATTTGAACATGTCGATCATTATGGTTAGTGGTAGTACCACGATCGAGATCTAGAGTAGGCAAATTTGAAGCTGTGATGGTGACAAGTGATGAGCATGCATGCATGCATGTACTCGATTCCTACTTGTGCATTATTGTGGTTTACTGTACGTGTACGTACGAACGTACGTATTCTGTGTTGCTTTCAGGTGTGAAACTGAAACATCATAGTAATACTAGTAATACTAGTACTCGTAGAATAGCAATTGCGTACATGTACGTACCATTTGAATTTAATTCATGTGTGATAGAAATTACTACCTTCATTCTAAAATATAAAAAACTTTTATTTTGGACACGAGTATTAAAAATAGATAAAATTAAATAAAAATATTATAATTAGTTGATAAGAAAATATAGATGAAAAAGTTATTATATTTTAGAATACATTTTGAATTATTGTATCTTGAAACCGAGCAAACCGAGGAAGTAGTAATTAACCTTGACAGCATGTGGAGTACTGTTCATGTAGTAACTGCATGAGAATTTAAATTTGAAGGTGGTGATCGATCGATCGATGGGTGGATGGATGGATGGGATTTGGACGGTGTGCGTGTAGAACAGCAGGCAGAGTGTGGCAATCATGAAGATTCGAAAGACATGGAAGAACAACATCGATGCATCTACCTCTGACGACGCTGCAGCTTGCTCGATCGCTTGGCTCCGACTAGGGCTGCGCATTTGGGTTTACCCGAAATTTCGGATCGGATAGTTCGGGTTTTTAGAATTTCTAGTTTTCAAAAATGATACCCAAAATATTACCCGATCATCATATTACCCGAAATTTTAGGTACCTATTATTTCGGGTTCAGGTTTCGGGTAACCCGAATTATCCGAAATACACTAATCGGCCGAAGGAGGAGAGGAGAGCCTTGAGTGGCGGCGGGTGAGGCCGGCGAGCGGCGAGCGAGGGCCGAGGGGCGACAGCGTGACGCGAGGGGGGCCCGACGAGCGAGGGGCGATGGCGCGAGGGTCGAGCGGCGATGACGCGAGGGCGGAACGGCGACAGCGTGAGGAGCGACCACCGACTGCGCGAGCGGCGAGCGGCCACGGGCGTGAGGGGCAAGCAACGAGCAACTCCGGCGCGAGGGGCGAGCGGCTCCGGCGCGATCACGCGAGGAGGCGGCGGCGGCCGGCTGGTGCAAGGCGGAGGGCCGAGGCGGCGCGGCTCCGCCGATGCGAGGCGGAGGGGCGGCGGCGCGGCGCCTCGGTCCCGTCTCGGTTAGGGTTAGGGCGGCGCGCGCGCGAACGTGGACGAGCAGGCATCAGCACGGGCGGGCGCGAGCGAGGATTTTAGTTCGGGTAGTCGGTTTATTCGGGTACCGCCAATCACTACCCGAATAACCCGAAATAATTTCGGGTTTTTAAATTACCTACCCGAGTTCACTTTTCGGGTTTCGGGTTTCGGGTATTTTGGATTCGGGTTTTCAGATTTTTTTGGGTTCAGGCTTCGGGTTCGGGTTTTATGCCCACTCCTAGCTCCGACGCCCGAAGGATATCGGAAGCCACTGCATGCACAGAGAAGCAATTACCGACGGATATCGCTGTAATTAAGCCATACTAACCTCAGCCCCCATTCGTATCATATTAAAATACAAATACAGATTTTATTTTAATTTTAGGTAGCATAATTTGTAACGTTAAATGGTATATTTCGTAAAAAACTACATATATATATGTCGGGACACCTTCATATCTCTTGGTATAATTAGGAGCCGAATGGAACTCATCCACTCTTCTCCAAAGTATAGCAAGACATTCGACGCTCCGAGAGAGAGATAACTGAGACATTGTTGGGCCTTTAGCCTGCCAGTCAACTTCAGTTTGGGTCGTGCCCGTCAAACCACTCTATGGCGGTGACCAGATGTGTTACACAACCACGAGACTTGACATCTGTCGATGTCGGAGATCGACACGCGGGAATCCGGAGGACCCCCTTTTTGGTTCGGCACAGGGGGGCGGTGAATCCAGGCTCAAACTCGCGGCAAAGATGATGAGGAGTCGGTAAAACCGAAAGAGATCGCAACCGCTATGGACACCAGGGGGTTATACAGGTTCGGGTCACCTATGAGGTGTAATACCCTACTCCTGTTCTTTGTGTAATATGAGGGATGAATTACAGGAATTGGTGAGGGTGTTCTCTTTGGAGGTGTTGGAGATGGTGGCTGAAGTGGTCAAGGAGCTGCTAAGAATTGAACGAACCGTTGTTCAGGAACAAGCACCCAGGTCCTCTTCTACCGGGCGAACCGAGCGAACCGTTTTTACGATGGACTTGGGCCTCCTTTTATAGTGCAAGGGGACACCACGGTAGTCTTGATTTTCTCTACTCCGATCCATGTGATGGAGCGTCTCTTGCCTTGTCTTGTCGAAGAAGCCACCCCCATCTTTGTTCTGTTGTCGCGGTCATGGGAGTAGGCGGAGAAAAGCAGGCGTCGTGGCAGCCATGTTGCTGACGCGAGGATGGGCCGGCCTACCTACTCCAGTGGGGCCTACTGGTCAGTGGCCCATCTCCTGGATAGGTGCTGACGCAACGCCTCCTGCGCTCGTGTTCTCTCTCTCACGCAGCCGCCCAATGCATTTAACGCGACTGGACGGGGCGTGGAGGGAGGCGTACGCGGAGTGGGTGTGCTGCCATACCACGGTCACAGTCAAAGACTTTATGCCCTCTTTGCCTCGTGACGGGCAAAAAGGGTGATGATGAGAGCGGCTGACAGGCGCCTCACATCGCATTAAATGCGGCAGGGCAGGCGTTTAGCCTCTCTCTCTTTAGGCATTAAATGAGGTGGTTGGCAGTTGCACTCGCCCCTCTCTCAGAGAGGTGCGGGGTGAGGGATGGGGGGTCCGGGTGATCCCGGACCCTGTCGCCTGGGGGTCCGGGTGATCCCGGACCCTGCCGCCTAGGAATACGGTGGCCTTCGGGCAGCCTCTAGGCCAGGCCCCTCTTGGGGTGGCCACGTGGCCGCCTATGGCCGGAACTCACTTGAGCCATCCAGGACATATCTTTGGCGCGCCTTCCTTTTTCAGATATCGTATCTCCAACATACCCCCGAGCCCATATCACCGACAGTAGCCCCCGGTGTTGACTGGGACCGAGTCGGATTCGGGCGCGGTTAACGCCATTTCTTGAGTGTGTGGGCTTGGGCTCTGGATGTGCCTTCCCATAATAGGAGGCCGGTACGCGACAGCTGACGCTGCGCTTGGCTAGGCCCTTTCCAGACGGGGGGCGTGTTATTCGGCCACGCACGCGGGGGCCCATCAAACGCCTAGTTCTCTCCATCCTGCGTAGTGCGCCTAGTGGGCGCGAAACCCCAGGCGGCGCGAGAACCAAAGAGGATGCGAAAAAACGAAGGGGCGCGAAGCCGAGGAGGCACGCCGTGTGATAGTGGGGCGAAATTAATGCCGTGGAACTCGAGGGGGCCGTGGTTGCTTATAAAAATAGATCCACGAGAGGGGGGATCAGTTTTTACGCTTTCCACAGCCATAGCCTCTCACAGCCATCTGTTAGTGATATGCCCTAGAGGCAACATGGAGATGTTGGATATCATGGTCAATGTTTATGTTATCCAGTTCCATGAAATAGACATCTTGGTATTGATCAATAAGTACGTGACTTATTTATGAGACTCTATATGTATGAATCTATTTCTAAATGATCCCTGATCATATATCATATTATTGGAACTAATATGATTCTAAGATCGGCATGTTTATTGATTGATGATCATGTCTCATAGATCATAGGTATGGAGATACCAAATCAATAAACATGGATATATGTGTTAGAGAACACATTGTTGGATAGACCCACCATGAGACACTACAGGAATTAATGTGCCATTAGTTGGTCTCAGGTAGTGTTGGTACAAAGTTCTTAGACCTGAGATCACCATGGATTCCAACATGTGTAGTAGCCTACTTTGAAACTACCAAACGCTATTCCGTAACTGGGTAGTTATAAAGGTAGTTTTCGGGTTTGCTATGAAACATGGAGTGGGATGTGAGTGATCAAGATGGAATTTACCCCTCCTTTGGAGAGATATCTCTGGGCCCCTTGAGGTAATGGATTATGGAAATGCATGGCCATGCTAAGTTGATTGAGGAGTCAATCAACAGATAGATAATCCAATACAGTTCGAGTGAATGGTTAAGCTATTGAAGGGATGGCACATATCTTGCCTATAGCTTAATTGGTATCGTGAGACAAAGGGATTTGTGTACACATTACAGGTTCAGAGCCGATATTATATTCTTGTATACTATGGTGTCAATACGTGCTGCTAGGCGCCGCTATTGACAGGTCGGCTGAGTTGGACTCGAGCCGATGATCGGCTAAGTTAGACTATAGCCGAAACCAAGTATACCTGAACCTACAGGGTCGCACGCTTAAGGGGATAAGAACAAGCATTCGAGTTGGACTTGAATACGGCTCGATCGGATAGGGATCCGATTGGATAGAGTCCTATGGTCTTACGACGTATGGGCGGCCAACTCTATGAGACACGGATGAGATCCGATTCAAAATAGAGTCCTGATCGACCACTAGTCCCAGTAGGCCAACTCTATATAAAGGGGCGAGGGGTGGAGAGCTGCGACACATCAGTTGAATTGCATTGCGCCGAGATCAATCTCCACGGAAACCCTCCCCACCTTCGAGCCAAACCCTAGCCTTGCATCGCGTGCTAGCACACGGTTGTTCGGCGTTCTGTTCCCGGACGTGTGGATACCGGTAGAGGCGCTGCTACGTTGCACGCTGTTGATCGGCTACGAATCGGCTGTAATCGGAGCGAGGCGACTGCGGCAGATCAGCAACGAGAATGTGGTCGGCGACTCGGATCGGCTGCGGCATCGGTGAATCGGCTGATTGGTGAATAGGTTGTCGGCTTGCGGGAATTGGCTACACTGTTCCGGATCGGATAGTCCTGATTGGCTATTTTCGCTGCATACTCCAATCGGTAACGATCTATCGGCCCTTACTTGCAAGTGTTCCTGGTTTGCGCGGTAGAAAAGTTTTTGTTTTCAACAAGCGTAGCTTCCGCGTAACCCTTCACCATCGCCTCTCATCTTCCCAGCGCCCTTGCTCCTTCCTTCTCTCTGCCACCGGTTTCCTCTTTCGCACTCCAGTGCCAGCCTTGGAGATGGCCCGTGATTCGCTTTTGGAGCCGGGGAGCGTGCTCCCTAAGTCCTTGGTTCGCACCACGGAGGCCCGAAGCCTATTCAACAAGTACCTGCCGCGCGGCACACGCAGCGCCGACGATGTCCCAGAGGAGCGGCCCCCCACGAGGATGGTGTTGTTCGCCTCCTTCGCCATGGTCGGGCTGGTGCCGCCCTTCTCTCGCTTCTTCCTCGACGTGCTGGAGTTCTACGACCTCCGGCTGCACCACCTCACCCCTAACGCCGTCTTCTACCTCGTAGTCTTCGCCTACACCTGTGAGATGTTCGTGGGGGTGATGCCCTAACTGCATCTTTTTCAGCAGTTCTTCCGGTGTGCTGGGCGGGCTCCCTCGGCACGGTTGGGTATGTGGCGATTCAGCCGCGGAATGACAGGACTGTCGGCACCCCCTTCATCGACATTCACCCCCGCTCCAGGTGGGAGAACTGGAGGGCCTTCTGGTTCTACACTAGCCTGGGCGACCACCCCGCCTCTCCCTTTCGACGGGGATCCCGTGAACCGAGAGGAACTTGGGACGCGTCCGCGAGCCGGGAGGAGCCGGACGGGAGTCTTGGAGCGGATCGGCTACCTCCGGGGGGGCTGTCCAGCCACGCGGTCTTCCGTGACTTCCGGATGAGGCGCATCGCGGCTGCTGCAGAGAGGCCGCGTCCGCCCACATGTACACGGGCTTCAACGACAACATGTGGACCCACGTGGGTGCCGCCTTTTTGGGACGAAAAGACCTCGCAATCTGGTCCGCCGAACCCTCGACGTCACGGCAATGGACCTGACGCAGCTCCCGCCCGGGTTGGTGCCGTGCCGTGGATTCAAGACGCCCGAGATCCCGCACGCGCTGCGGGTGGTGGGCGACGGCGTGGGCTCGTCGGCGCAGCGCGGCGCTACCCCGAGGGAGGGGGCGACGACTACGACGACGCCGACGACCAGTGCCCATCGGGCGGCTGGGCCGCCGGGTCCGGCCAAAGCAAGCCGGGGCCTCGGACCCGAAGGGGAAGAGGAAGAAGCCGAGAGGAGGACCCCGCACCTCCCCCATTTCCACCATGCGGCGGCGGTGCGGAGCGCGCCGCTCCTCCCACAGATCTGGAGGCTCGCGGGCGGAGGGCCTGTCCCCGGGGGCCACTCCGTCGGTGGCCAGGACGGCCACAGCGACGACGACGACGACGGTGGAGGCCGGGAGCACGCCTATGGAGAGCGCGCCGTCGACGGAGGCCGACCGCGGTGCTCCAGCGTCGACGGAGGCGGCGAGCGGCAGCCCAGCGAGCCCTCCGGGCGGTCCTGCAAAGAAGAAGCGGGCCATTTTCTGGGTCTCCTGGGGCTTCAACGCCACCCGCAGGTAACGCCTTGCAGATATGTGCATGCCCAGTGGGCCTTATGTTTTTGTCTTGTGTTTTGATTCCTTACTGTGTTTATTTTTGCTCCCAGCCGCGAGCACCGGCATTTTCGCCCTAGGGTTATACCCAAGGGCGGTTCTGCCTCTGGCTCGGTGGGGGAGGCACAGGAGAGGCTAGGGGCGCTTGAGCCCTCCGGGTCTAGGTCGCCCCTTACGGGTTCGGGCCCGGATCCGGTGCGATCCAAGGAGGGGGCCCACCCAGGGGCCGGGGCGCTGGTCGCCCACGAGGAGCGAGTTGGGGGCGGCCCCGACACAGAGGAGGCGGCAACGGTCAGCGGAGAGCAGCCCCAGGGATCCCCTCCGCGGCAACCATCGCCGCCACCACGACTGCCGTCGCCCACGCCGCGCCGTACGGCGCCGTCGCCCCGCCGGCCTACATTAGTTCTGCCGGGGCCGGCCCACCGCGAGTCCTCAACGCAGGGAGCGCCTTCACCGGTGGGCGGGGCAGCGTCCACGGGCGAAACAGCGGCGGGTGGCCTTGGCCATGGGGCGCCTTCGGCTTCCCGCTCCGCACAGGTGGCCGACCCCGGCCCGAGCTCCGACTCCAAATCCGGGGGCGCTCAGTCTGGGTTCGTGGCCGCCCTGGACACCGAGCCCCTTGTCCGGTCGCAAGAGCGGGCGAGGGAGATTGTGTCCAGGGCACTGGAGGAGGCCAACGCGGTCTCCTTGGAGGGGCTCCGGGCCCAGGTACAGGCCTTGGCCGCCAGGGAGGTTGCGGTGGCGCGGTGGGAGGTCGACGTTGACGAAGGCCGTTGGGAGCTGGTGGCCACGGCGAGGGTGGAGGGCCTCGTACGCAAGCGGGAGCTGGCGGAGATCGAGCGGCGCCAGGGGGAACTCAACCAGGTGTTCGAGGACACTGTCGTTGAGCGGCACGCCGCAAACTTCCGCTAGCAGGTCGCCGCCGCCACAGAGGAGATGGTCCGCACCACCGTCGGGAGGTTCATCCTTGACCTCAACGAGCGTGCCCAGGAGCTCGACCAGCGCGAGCGCACCCTGCGCGATGCTGAGGCCGCCGCCGCCAGCACCGACGTCGAGCTCCAGGCCCACGAGGCCGGCCTGGTGGAGTGGGAGAAGGCTCTATAAGCGGCGTGGCGGGCGGTCGAGGACCGGGAGGCCGCCGTTGCCAGGGCCGAGGAGGACTCCGTCGCGTGGGAGGCGAACATGGTTGCCTAGGAGAAGGCCATCGCCGAGCGTGAGGCCGCCGTGGAGGGGCGCGAGGTGATGGTGCTGGAGGCCCAGGAGGAGGCCTCCCGGTGCCTGAAGGCCGTCTGGGAGCGCGAGTATCTGCTCGCCGCCGCCTCGGGCCGCCGGCAAAATGAGCTGGAACGGTGGGATCAGGACTTGGCCGCCCGGGAGCAGGCGGTTAGTGACACGGAGGCGCAGGTACGGAAGCCCCCGCCGGCCCCTCGCTCCAGCGACACGGTGCCAGAATTGGAGGAGGCGCGCCGCCGGATCACGGAGTTGGAGCGCACCTTGAGCTTGGGGCTCCGGGTCGTGGCCTCGTCTGTCGAGCGCCTTCGGGAGTTGGCCCGCGAGGTGGGGGTTATCCGTCCCCTCACCGGCGTCCCTACCTTAGGAGGGGTTAGCCACGCACATAGATAAGCTAGCTGAGGGGATGAAGAGGGTGCCGGAGGAGGTCGACGAGATGGCGAAGGAGTCGTCGTACGACTTGTCCCGCTAGGTCGCGACGCTCATCCTAGCGAGCTACCAAGCCCACGACCCCGGCTTCGACCCCTACATCCCCACCGAGGACTTCCCCGAGGACACTGAGGAGGTCGCTCTTCTTCGCGTCCAAGATGTCGTCGACTCCATTATGGTGGGCTTTGACGGCACTCCGACGGCCTTCCAGCTCGTCCTCCGCGAAGACTGGCCGGACGAAAACCACCCGGAGAATGCCCCCAGCGACCCATCGGCTGCCTAGGACTCCCCTGCCCCTTTTTGCTTTTATCTGTATTTGTGAACAAAGACATTGCAATATTGTTTATAATATTAGTACACTTGCCTTCATCATGTTGGACTTGTATTGTAACAGCCCATCGTGGTTGCTTCTGATGATTCATATGTGTATGTATATATATTGGGAGCCCCCGGCCAACTTAACGCACACGCAGTGGCGGTTAGTTGGCCCGAGCCCCTGCCTGTTAGCTTCCCTGCAATGGTAGTTCAACTTTTAGTTAGCTTAGCCATTGCAAGAATACGGTAGCATGGTCTCCCGCCATGATTCGTCCCATGTGGCTGGGGGCTGGTCCGGGTTCGGGCGGCGTGCATTGGCCGACAGCTGGTGCCTTCCTCGGGGTTTTAGGTAGGAGCGAAGGCATAAAAAGGTCAGTGGGGGCAGCAGCAACGGGGGGTTCGGGACAGGCGTGTTAGTACGCACCCGAGCCCCCAGGCGTTGACTGCCCCTAGGCGTGATAGTATGCAGCATCGCTCTACCTTCGACGCCCTTAGGGCTCTCAGGCTAAGGTGGGCAAGGCCAGAAGACCACTGGAAACCAGCATCCGCAGCACATGTTGCAGCACATGGGGGGAAACACACTACAAGTAGGTATTTTTGCAAGAAAATCATAGGGAATGTAACAAAGAACTCATTGTTCATGGCACTGGAAGCAGTGGATGAACTTTCGTGTATGTTGCAGCACACCATGCGGCTTATGGGTAGAACTTGCGCAGGTGGGAAATGTTCCACGGGTTCGGCAGCGGAGTGCCGTCCTCTGTGGCTAGGCGAACTGCTCCCGGACGCGTGGTGCCGATAACTTTGTATGGCCCCTCCCACATCGGGGATAATTTGCTCAGTCCCGCACGCATTTGTACGTGACGTAGGACGAGGTCATTGATCTGCAGCGCTCGGGGACTGACTTTGTGTTGATGGTAGCGGCGGAGGCTCTGCTGGTAGCGGGCCGCGCGAAGCGCTGCCCGATGCCGTCTTTCTTCCAGGTAGTCCAGGTCGTCGCGACGCAGCTGCTCTTGATCTGCTTCGGCGTATAACGTGGCTCGGGGCGATCCCAGGGTGAGCTCGGAAGGCAAGACCGCCTCGGCTCTATACACCAAGAAGAAAGGTGTTTCCCCGGTGACGTGGCTCGGTGTTGTCCGATTGGCCCAAAGGACCACAGGAAGCTCGTCAGTCCATGAGTCCCCATGCTTCTTGAGGACGTTGTAGGTCTTTGTCTTGAGGCCTTTCAATATTTCTGCGTTTGCACGCTCAGCCTGACCGTTGCTTTGGGGGTGGGCGGGCGAGGCGAAACAGAGCTTGATGTCCATATCATCGCAATACTCGCCAAACAGCTCACTCGTGAATTGGGTGCCGTTATCGGTGATGAGCCTGTTGGGGACCCCGAACCTTGCCGTGATGCCTCTCATGAACCGCACAGCCGAATGCTTGTCGATGACGTTGACTGGATAGGCCTCGGGCCACTTGGTAAATTTGTCAATGGCGACATATAGTAATTTGCAGCCGCCCCTTGCTTGCTTGAATGGGCCCAGGATGTCCAGCCCCCAGACCGCGAACGGCCATGAGAGCGGGATGGTCTGAAGGGCCTGAGCCGGCAGGTGTGTCTGCTTGGCGTGGAATTGGCACGCTCGGCACCGCCGCACGAGGTCTGTTGCATTCTCCAGCGCGGTGGGCCAATAAAATCCTTGGCGGAATGCATTTCCCACCAAGGTTCGGGAGGCTGAGTGCGCTCCGCATTCTCCCTCATGGATCTCGGCTAGGAGCTCGAGACCCTGTTCCCGAGCGATGCATTTCATGAGCACTCCATTGGCATCGCGTCGGTAGAGTGTCCCTTCCACCAACATGTACCTTTTGGAGGTGCGGGCAATGCGTTCGCTTTCCTCGCGTTGCTCGGGCAATGACGCGTCTTGCAGATACGCCCGGATTTCCAAGATCCAAGCCACCTGGCGTGTGATGTCGGTCCCGACAGGACCAGGCTGTCGCTGGCCTGCCAGGTCCGGGGCGTCGGGGCCAGCCAATTCCTGCCCTTGGGGCGGTTCGGGGCACGCCGACGGCTCTGTGAGCCTTTCTTCGAACACGTCTGGCGGGGCCAGGGCTCGCGCGGACGCGATCCTAGATAGCTCGTCCGCCAGGGTATTGTCTCTTCTGGGAACGTGGCGCAGCTCGAGGCCATCAAAATGGCGCTCTATACGTCGTACTTCCTTGACATACGCTTCCATCTGGGGGTCGGTGCATTGATACTCCTTGGAAACTTGGTTTACAACCAGTTGGAAGTCCCCGAGGACTAGCAGATGGTGGATGCCCATTCCTGCCGCCGCTCGCAACCTCGCTAGAAGTCCTTCGTATTCAGCCATGTTATTGGTTGCCCGGAAGTCAATCTGGACGATGTACCAGAGCACGTCACCCGTCGGGGAGGTTAGTGCGATGCCTGCCCCGGCCCCGTGCAAGGTGAGTGAACCGTCGAAGTTCATCACCCAATGCGCGGTCCCTTGGCCGCGATCCTCCACACTCTCGGGTTCACCCGGGGGTGGATCGTTATCGGCCGTTGGCGTCCATTCCGCCACGAAATCGGCCAAGGCTAGGCTTTTGATTGCGTGACGGGCTTTGAAATGCAGATCAAATTCTGACAATTCGATAGCCCACTTGACTACCCGTCCGGTGCCCTCTCGGTTGTGCAGGATTTGCCCGAGAGGGTAGGACGTGACTACCGTTACCCGATGCGCTTGGAAATAGTGGCGCAGCTTCCTGGAAGCCACGAGCACAGCGTAGAGCATTTTCTGGGCTTGCGGGTAACGTTTCTTTGCGTCCCGTAGCGCCTCGCTGACAAAGTAGATCGGCCGCTGCACCTTGGTGCGGGCCTTAGCTACTTTGCTAGGGGCGACAGGTTCGGGTGCACCGGGGCGGGTTACCTCGGTGTCCGAGGCTGCCGGGCCATCGCCTTCCCCGGGGCCCTTAGGGCCGCTCTAGATGGAAGGGGCCTCGGGAGCCCCCGGACTAGGGGCCCGGGTGGCTCCCTGAAGCTCGGGGGGCCAAAGGCCACCTCCGGCTTCAGGTGCTTCCTCAGCTTCGGGGCCAAAGAGGTTTCCTGCCTCCGGGTTTGGTGGGGCTGGGGGCGACTGAGAGTCTAGCTCGTCGTCGCGCTCCACAACCAAAGCCGCACTAATCACTTGGGGAGTTGCCGCCAAAAGGAGGGGTTCTCCTTCTCGAGGTGCTACCAATATGTGCGGTGAGGAGAGATAACGCTTGAACTCGCCCAAGGCTTTCTCTGCTTCGTCCGTCCAAGTGAAGGGGCCAGTTCGTTTTAGTAGCTTAAATAGAGGGAGCGCCCGCTCTCCTAGCCTTGATATAAAACGGCTCAGGGCAGCTACACAACCAGTAATTTTCTGCACATCCTTGAGTTTCCTGGGGGGTGCATCTCCTGTATCGCTTTTATTTTTGCGGGGTTGGCATCAATGCCTCAGGCCGAGACCAAAAACCCTAACAGTTTGCCTGCCGGTACCCCGAACACACATTTTTCTGGGTTCAGCTTCATGCGGGAGGACAGGAGGTTATCAAATGTCTCGGCCAAGTCTGGGAGCAAGGTTCTTTGGTCCCGGGACTTGACCACAAGATCATTGACATACGCCTCAACATTACACCCTATTTGGTCTTTCAACGTGATGCAGACACCACGTTGGAAGGTGGACATGACATTCTTTAAACCAAAGGCATAGACATGTAGCAAAAGGTACCCACGGGGGTAATAAATGCAGTTTTCTCCTCATCCTCTATAGCCATGCGGAACTGATGATAACCAGAGTATGCATCTAGGAAACATAAGAGGTCGCACCCCGCAGTGGAGTCGACTATCTGGTCTATTCGAGGTAGAGGGTAAGGGTCTTTAGGACATGCCTTGTTGAGATCGGTGCAGTCGATGCACATGCGCAGCTTGTGGTTATCCTTCGGGACGACCACCGGGTTAGCCAACCACTCCGGATGCAGCACCTCCCGGATGAAGCCGGCCTCCTGGAGCCGTGCCACCTCTTCGCGGATGAACGCCTACCGCTCTGGGGCCTGCCACCTCACCTTCTGCCGGACCGGTCGTGCATCCGGCCGTACTGCAAGTCGGTGCTCAATCACCTACCTAGGGACTCCGGGCATATCCGACGGCTTCCAAGCAAACACGTCGGCGTTCGCCCGCAGGAAGGAGACGAGCGCGTCTTCCTATTTGGGGTCCAAGTTGCCGCCAATCTTGGCGGTCTTGGACGGGTCATCGCCCAACTGGATAGACTTGACTACCACCTCATCGGCCGAGGTGATATGATGTTTTGGGGCCCAGGAACCCGAGGCCTCCCCTTGAGGGCCTTCGAGTTCAACGCGGTCGGCCATCGCAATGTCATCCACGCGTGCCTCCATGCAATCTAGCGCGGTTTTAACATCGGCATGGATGGTGATGGGGCCTCCGGGGCCCGGCATCTTGAGCTGGCGGTAGGCATAATGGGTAGCCACAATGAACTTCACCAACGCCGGCCTCCCGAGCACGGCGTTGTATGGCAGATTGAGGTCCGCCACATCGAAGTCAATCCGCTCGGTGCGGAAATTGGCGGGGTTCCCAAAGGTGACCGGCAGCGCGATCTGCCCGAGGGGCCACACCTTCCCGGGCGTCACCCCAATGATGGGATAGGACGGCCCGAGCACCATCCCCGGGACCTTGATTGCATTGAAGGCCTTCGGGGATAGTACATTGAGGGCCGCACATCCGTCAATTAAGACTCAGCCGACCTTGACGTTGCAAATGGTGGGGGAGGTCACGAGGGCCAAGTGGCCGCTACGTGCGATGCTCCCCGGGTGATCGGTCTGGTCGAAGGTGATTGGCACCTCCGCCCAGCGCGACCTTCGGGCCGCCTCGTGGGACGGCACAGCCGCGAGGAGCTCACGCCTCATAGACTTGAGGCTCCGGTGGGACACCTGGGCACCCGCCCCCCCCGTCGATGGTGGCGACGACGTGCTGGGGATCTTGGTAGCCCAGATCGTCATCTTCATCTCTGACGGGGGCCGCACCCTTGGTCTCCTCTCGTCGGTTGTCCGAACGCTCCGCCGGGGCCTTGCCCTTGCGGCGGGTTTCTTTCTCCTTCTCCCTCCGCTCCTGCTCGTACTTCTGTACCCGCTCGGCCAAGTTCTTGACCGAGCGGCACTCGGAGAGGTCGTGGTGGGATGTTTGGTGCACTATGCACCACTTGTCCCCGACCCGGCCCTGGGGCCGAGGGTCCGGGGAGCGCCTGCGGTTGCCCACGGGCTTGCCCTTCCACGGGGGCTTCTCAGCACCGTCAGCGGCGAGGACGTGGCCCTCCTCGCCACCGCGCGATGGCTTGCGCTTCCACCGCCGCTCGCGCCGCTCCTCCCGGGACGCGGAGGGGGCAACACCGGTGGAGGCTGGGGCAGGATTCCTAGGATTCTAAACCCGAGCCTCTTCCTTGCGGGCCACCCGGTCAGCGAGCTCGAAGAGCTCCGTGGTGGTCCGGGGGGCCTTGGACTCGATCTTCTCCAACATAACATCGTGGCATACACCACTCCTAAAGGTGAAGATCACTGCATGGTCAGCGATGGATGGCATGGTGTTGCGTACCTGGCAAAAACGCTGGATGTATTTGTGCAGGGACTCGTCCTCCCCTCGTCGGACCATGTGGAGGTCTGCCTTCACCCCCGGGCGCGGGTACGTGCCCTGGAAGTTAGAAGTGAACTGCCGGCACAAGTCGTCCTATGAGGTGACCGACTGAGCCGACAGATTCATTAGCCAGGAGCGGGCCTGGCCCTTGAGCGCCATGGGGAACAAGTTGGCCATGACGAGCTCGTCACCTCCAGCAGCCTCGATGGCGGTGGTGTAAATCTAGAGGAACTCGGTGGGGTTTACCGAGCCGTCATACTTCTCCGTAAGGGCTGGCCTAAACTTGTTAGGCCAGCGCACATTGCGGAGGCTGGCGATGAAGGCCTGACAGCCGTTGTCGGCCAGAGGGGGCGACGAGGGCTGGGGGGCCTCTTTGGGCGCCGCGGAACCTCCTACTCGCGGCTGGGCCACCATGGCCGCTCGCCGTCCCCTGAGGGGCTCCTCCCGCGGCAGGGCCGCTGCGACCGCTCGCCGAGTGTTTGCGCCTCCTGACGAGGAGGCACAGTCCTGAGCCCGTCCCATGCGATGCTCGTCGCGGCGCTGCTCGATGCGAAGGCGGGCGTCCCGTTCTTCGTATAGCAGATCTCTCGCCACGTCGTCGAACCAACGCTTGGCGTTGGATCCCTCGCCCGGAGTGACCGGGGGGTGGCGCAAAAGAGCTTTCGCCGCCTGAAGGGCGCCCTCAGGCATGCCAAACTCTAGGCGATGATGGACGTCCCACCGGCGAGGTTCGCCGTGCGTCCATTCGGGTGTGGCTGGATCCTGCGGGAGCGTTGGCAATCTGCGGGATGCACAGCCTCTCATCCCACGGCCGCCGTTTCGGCGGGGGGGAGAAGGTGGCGCGGCCCCGGTTGCTACCGCTGCCGTCAGAGGCGGTGAGGGGGACAAGGGCCCTCCCTCCCCTGAGCGGAGGTGGCGGAAATTAGGGCTGTGCCCACCCCTGTCAACCTCCTCGGACGCCTTGTTGGCCAAGTCGCACTCGCGGGTAGCGCCTAAGCCGGATGCGGACCGCAAGATGTGGCCGTGTACCATGGTGAGGACGGGGAGAGAGAGTTTTTTGGGCGGGAGATGGAAGGAACACAGGAGTTCAAACCCAAATGCAGTGCGCTCCCCCTACCTGGCGCGCCAGCTGTCGATGTCGGAGATCGACATGCGGGAATCCGGAGGACCCCCTTTTTGGTTCGGCACAGGGGAGCGGTGAATCCGGGCTCAAACTCGCGGCAAAGATGATGAGGAGTCGGTAAAACCGAAAGAGATCGCAACCGCTATGGACACCAGGGGGTTATACAGGTTCGGGCCACCTATGAGGTGTAATACCCTACTCCTGTTCTTTGTGTAATATGAGGGATGAATTACAGGAATTGGTGAGGGTGTTCTCTTTGTGGGTGTTGGAGATGGTGGCTGAAGTGGTCAAGGAGCTGCTAAGAATTGAACGAACCATTGTTCAGGAACAAGCACCCAGGTCCTCTTCTACCGGGCGAACCGAGCGAACCGTTTTTACGATGGACTTGGGCCTCCTTTTATAGTGCAAGGGGACACCACAGTAGTCCTGATTTTCTCTACTCCGATCCATGTGATGGAGCGTCTCTTGCCTTGTCTTGTCGAAGAAGCCACCCCCATCTTTGTTCCTGTTGTCGCGTCATGGGAGTAGGCGGAGAAAAGCATGCGTCGTGGCAGCCATGTTGCTGACGCGAGGATGGGCCGGCCTACCTACTCCAGTGGGGCCTACTGGTCAGTGGCCCATCTCCTGGATAGGTGCTGACGCAACGCCTCCTGCGCTCGTGTTCTCTCTCCCACGTGGCCGCCCAATGCATTTAACGCGACTGGACAGGGCGTGGAGGGAGGCGTGCGCGGAGTGGGTGTGCTGCCATACCACGGTCATAGTCAAAGACTTTATGCCCTCTTTGCCTCGTGACGGGCAAAAAGGGTGACGATGAGAGCGGCTGACAGGCGCGCCTCACATCGCATTAAATGCGACGGGGCAGGCGCTTAGCCTCTCTCTCTTTAGGCATTAAATGAGGTGGTTGGCAGTTGGACTCGCCCCTCTCTAAGAGAGGTGAGGGGTGAGGGATGGGGGGTCCGGGTGATCCCGGACCCTGCCGCCTGGGAATACGGTGGCCTCCGGGCAGCCCCCGGGCCAGGCCCCTCTTGGGGTGGCCACGTGGCCGCCTGTGGCCGGAACTCACTTGAGCCATCCAGGACATATCTTTGGTAAGCCTTCCTTTTTCAGATATCGTATCTCCAACATACCCCCGGGCCCATATCACCGACAACAACAAATGGCTAAAGATCTACGTTGTCTCAATTATCTTTAACTCATACTCGTGGTTAATACCTTCCTAACAAAAGGAACGGCTAACCACTTTCATCCAAGCATATGGTATCGATAACTGGTTTAATTACTCATCATGAGTCGTAAGCTATTACAACATAATAGTTCTTAAAGATACATATGGCCGTCAGGCCAAATAGTTATATAGATAGTCATAGCAAACGGAAGCAAACAACATTTCCAAGGATCTTTCTCCAACCGACTAGGGAGTGCCCTAGTATGAACCGTCCGGGTAGAATGGCACTTCCTCGGCAAATTCTTCCTCCTTGGGAGGAGTCTCCCCTGCAATCATGTCTATGAACAAACAAAAATAGACACAAATAACAAGTGTCAGTACAATGAATTGTACTGGCAAGCACCCATCAAGCCTAAGACTACATGTATGACAATATCAAGGAGAAGCTCATGTAGGGTTTCATTTTATGACAAAGCTAATTTTATTTTAGCAAAACCTCATTTCAAATACTCAAGTTTGAACAATTAACTTCAGCAAACAAGTAGTTCACTAAATTGGGCATTAATAAATAGTATTGCTCATAAATCTTCATCACTTTGCATTACGGGGCAACAAAGGAGTATAACGTTCACAAACCATTCATCCTTTGCCTTGTCGGGGCAGCAAAGAAGTAAATTAGAGAGCAAGAAATTTTGAATACTTTTGGTAAATAGTTGTACAAATATTCATAAACACATGAAAACTATACCCACGACACATTCACACGATGCTCGTAACCGTGAGCATGGCTAATCGATTAGTTTAAACTCTTCAGAGTGTATACACTTTACCCACATGATGTGACATAATAATCATGCAAAGCATGGCACACAATACACAAGTATCTGATTTATTATACACAACAAAGCCCTTCAAGTATCCGTGATTTAGCCTTACACCAGCACGATATGTGTCTCCTCCATCCTATACCATTTTGGAAATACGGAAAAGGATCGTTAAGTGGCGGGCCCATGCCTTAGACTTAACGTCGTGGGGGCGGACACGACGGGAACCCACCCACGTGGCACATTATCGTTGTATTGGACAGGCTTAGTCACCTAACTGCCTCGCCGGGGCATTAGGAAGCTCCTCTGAGTTATACGAACTTATACATTTTGGCCTACCAAAATGTGAGGCTAAACCACAAATAGTATACTAAGCTAGGGCTATCCCATACTAGCACATGTGGTTGTACTGTATTCGAGATGAACATTCATGGAGTGGAGTCCTTAGGGTAGTCTGGGCACACACTCCCCCTATCGGTATACAACTAAATACCATGTGTACACCACCTGCGGCCCAAACTTGGTAACCAAGTTGTACCATATTTTGGTTTCAACATAAGGCATACTTGTCGTAACATAGCTTTTGGAAAATAGAAGCTTTGCAAGTAAAACATCGGTACTTAGCCCAGTAGTCATGGGAAAATGTATACTACAAGCAAACTAAACATGGGGGTAAATAATTCATGAAATTCCAGATTGGTTCCCTATGTATTAGCCTCTGATAATTTCTAAGGTTTGGAATTGGCTAATGTATTAAGTGGAGTTTTCAGGGACATGCAACATCGGGTGTAGTACTAAACATGTTCATATCAAGTTTTTAGTATTACTCATCAAATATCATGCAAGTTCCCATCCCTTTTAAAATAACCTCCATAAAATTAGGATCAATTTGTTCAAAGGGGAGGTGAGGACTTTCCTGGTTCTCCTTCCTCCGGATCGTACAAGTACGCGGGATCTTCAAACGGTGCCGACGGTTCGTCTAATGTATATGTACAAAGTTTTAGATTTTAAGCATTTGTGAGAACCTTAACGAACAAAAGATGAATGCACATGAGATGCAGGTGTTTTAGTTTCAGATTGATATATATTAAGTGGGGTCTCTATAAAGTCCTTTTCTTCCCAAAGTGAAAGGCTTATTTATAGTTTCTTTTATAGTGTAGGGGTTTAGTGTTGCAATCTTTCTAAATTTGTTCAAGACCAAAATATGGGCTTTCTGGTAGGTATTTTATTTTTAATTGATAGAACACAGAAGGATGGTCCTAACAAGATTTAGTTCGCATTTTTAGGAATTTTATTGGGTCCACTATGATTTTTGGAAGTCAGGGTGCTCTAGAACAACTCTTTTATTAAATAAATCTATAAGTGGTTTTTCTGCCACAGAAAGTATATGATTTCATATTTTTGTATTAATGTATATCTTTCACAGTTTCTACAGAGTCTTGATTAACTTTATTCGGAGTAAGGATAATTTTCCTATGATTTTTACAAGTTTAACCCCTTTTTTAGCAGTGTTTACAAAATGAATTTTTCTAGCTAAATCTGCTGCTGGGAGTGGCCATTTTTATTTCACAGCCTTAAAGTACATAATCTTGTGGTCCTGAAAAAATTTGTCCCAAGTCAAAATATGCTATTTTCAATTTTCTATGGATTTTCAAATCGGGCTATATTTCTGTGTGGAAATACCTTATTCGGATTAATTCTTTATTTTGCGTGGGGCCTACATGTCAGCGGCAGCAGGTGTTGAAACGGTCTAATGGCGCGCCTGTCTATGTGGGTCCCGACTGTCAGCGATGGTTTAACATTTAAACATGTGATTTGGCGCCTGACATATGGGTCCCGACCGTCAGTGGCTCGGTGAGAGGGAAAACAGGGCAGCGGCGCGTGGCGAGGTTCTCGCCGGAGCCGGTGGTGAACGGCGGCCTGTGAGTGGTTGCGACCAAAAGATAAAACTTAGTGGATGTCAAGGCGAAACTAGTGGTGGTTATCTCGCGTGCTACCGTGGCCGGAATAGTTGCCGTCGACGGAGCGGGCGGCGCCGTGGTTCGGGACCAACGTGCATGTGTGTTTCTAGCACTTGCCATGTCATGCATGTATCGGAAATAGCTACTAGGGGCACTGAGGAAGCTTACCGAGCAAACACGGGGTGCTGCGAGGTCGAGGTGATGGTGGCGCCGTGCAGGGTCCCAAGGCGGCGGCGGCGTCTCTCACTTCGGGCGAACGGCGACAGAGCGTCACAGTGCGCGGCTGCGAAAATGGAGTGTGGGGCCTTGTCAAGTGAGTACTGGGGATGCTTGAATCGAGAGGAATCATGCTAGAACTCACTGGAGAGAAAAAGAGGCGGTTTCGTCGGCGGCGGCCGGAGTCAGGGAAGAAAAGAGGGATTCCTTCCACAGAGTGTTTCCCGGCGATTCCTTCGGTTTCAACCATTGTCAGGCATCAAGTAACACGGTGGCGAAAGGACTTTGGCAATGGCTCACTGTGGAGGGCTGGCGACGAGCGGGTGGTTCGACGGCGGTCAATGCAGAACGCGTAGTTCACAGCTTCGGCTTGGTGGCATTCCCGGTCACTGGCTGCGTCATTTGGAGTGAAACTGGGTCATTAGAGAGAGAAAAGATCAGGGAGTTGGGAACGTGCATTGCCTAAGGGAATAGCTCACCGGAGTTCAAATGTGATCGGATCTTGCTCGCCGGCGGAGAGGAATCGCTGGAGGTTTCTTGGCGCTCTCGGGCTGTTCAGTGTCAGCTTCTTGGTGAAACACAACAGGAGTGGAAAGGGTTTTGCGGCGGTCGGCCGGTCGGGCTTATATTCGGTCGTCGGCGGTGCACGGGAGAACGGGCTCGGCTCGGCAGCGAACGACACGTGCGCGATGCGTTCCTCGCGCGCATCACGTGCTCCCGTGTGTGGCGCGCACATCTGGACGAGTGAGACAAGGGAGAACACAGTGTCACTAGCAACACGGACCCACAGGTCAGTATGGCCCGCATGGCAGTGGGTAAAGGAAGAAGAGATGGGAAGGTTGAAAATTTTCTAAGTCTGGACGCAGTGACGACTTTACAATTTTAGGCTTCGTTTAAAATTTCTTCCAGGCTGATTCAGGGGTGGTGCCCTATGTCAAACTTGTAAAATGTGATTGCATCTACAATACTGCCAAGTTTCACTGCCTGGGGCCTGCTGGATTAATTTTGGCAATAGTTCAAAGTTAGCTCCAGAGTTCTGTCTCGGTCAGCACAGCACTTGGAAAATTTTCCTACGGTCTAAGTCTAGTTTCATGTTAATCCCTATTTTTTACCTTTGTAATGTGTCCCTAATTCTTGTGGTTGATTTGCAGATGCCCCTTTTAAGTTTTTAGGTATTTTTCCTAAATTTCTTTGGCCCCTTTTGTTTAAGTTCTAAGTGATGCCTCTATTATGCACATGCACTTTATTTATAAAAAAACTGAATATCTGTGACTATCTGTGACTCACTCAAATAAAAACTTTTGGTTCAATATTTACAGTATACTTTTCCATCAAGTTACATGATTTGTCGGGATGTGACAATATATATATATTATTTTAAAATATCATATAAATTTATTTTGTAATAACTAGTAAAACTTAATTAATTATATGATAATGCCCTTTTGTTTTCCATGCCCTTACTTTATTAAGTGTCGTCTGAGCATAGCTTTAAAATATGGATGAATCGAAGATACTCACTCGATAATAACAATTGAACATATGGATATCGTATTAATATTTACAATCACATAGAAAATATAGTTCTACAACTAATAAATTAAAAGGAAAAAAACAACATCCGAGATGGTGCCTTTCATTTCATAATAAAGCAATAATTTTTGCACCATAATTCATTGCCTATACTACTTAAAATATATTATTAGTGGTGATGTTCGTTCTGCCATACTACCCTTACCACTGATATTTAGGCACTAAAATCTATAGTATTACATCAACTTTCGAGTCCTCTCCCGGTTCACTATTGGTTTATTTTAAACTTCAAAATCACCTACATACTTAGGGCCTCTTTGATTTGGAGAAAAAACATTGAAATTTTGAAGGATTTCAATCCTATAGAAAAATTCTAAACAAAGGATTGAATCATATCTTATCTTTTGAAAATCAACATCTTAGAAATTTTCGATTGTGTCTATCTCTCTCATCTGATTCCTACGTTTTTCTTAGGGTTCAATCAAATGGTCATTTCTGTGTTTTGCAATTCTCTTTTTTTGTACTTGCATCCCTATCAGAATCCTGTGTTTTTCCTATTTCTCCATCTTTTCATTCTTGCAATTCAAAGAGGTCCTTATTGGAGGATGAAACTTCCTTCGACCTGCTCCTTTGCGGTTTGTTCTGTAACTTGCCACACAACCTCCAATAGTCCCTTCCGCAACTTGCGAGCTTTGTGGATTGGAGGACGAAACAGCCAGCCACTTCAGCCTAACCAGCTCTGTTGTAGTTTGTTTCTGGTCAGCAATAGCCATCAACCCTGCTATAACCGATGTGCAGAACCTAGCAAATATAATGCCACCAGCATGTCTCTGTGGAGATTATGGCAATCGAGTATCTACATGGCAAGCTTATCCGACTGGAGGTAGGGATAGATTGTGCCTGCCATATCTGTAAACCGAACATGACTTGGGTGTTACGATTGCCGATAGAGATAAGGCAATCGGCCTATAGTCACGGTTTGGTAAGATTGAGGAAACCAACTTAGAGTAAGATAGGGTTTCCTATCTGTAAGCCCTCCTCCCAAGACTATATAAGGGAGGTAAGGGGCGTCCCTTGAGGGATATGAGATTCTAGATCAGAAGTTAGATCAGCTTTTCAGCTTTTGTTACGCGAGATCACGAGATCAATATACACTTGGCGGATCGAATCCCCGAAACAGGAGTAGGGTATTACCTCACGAGAGGGCCTGAACCTGTCCAAATCCTCTTCTTCTTCTAACCCATTGTGCTTGGCGATCTCGACTGCGACCCCAGAAATTATATTGCCGAAGCCAAGTTTCGACAGTTGGCGTGCCAGGTAGGGGACCGCGCGTCGAGACTTCTTCAACAATCTCGCCGACAAGCGTGATGGGATCTCCTTCAGGATTCGGCGACTTCGCCGCCAACTTCTTCGACTCCTCCTCCTTCGACTCAGGTTCAAACCAGTCGGAAGGAAAGACCCACTCGGCGCCGTTCGGGCTCCCCAATAGCGCCGAGATCTTTGACGACATCTTCAAGATCAAGATGCGATCTGCTCGCTCCAACGAAGGACTTCACTCGGCACCGTTCGGATTACCGAACACCGCCGAAATCTGCACCGATCTTTTCGTCTCCCCGACGGAGACCATCTATTCGGACGACGACCTCTCGGTGCCGTTTGGGTTACCAAACACCGCCGAAATCTACAGCAAACTTCTCTCCCCCGAGTCGGTGGCGACCCACTCGGAGGAGCCCACATCCCCAAGCTCTGACTCGGACTGGAACGATCCAGACCCGGGCTACCCAGGATCAAGGGAGGTCGCCGTCATCCTCCCATCATTCGACTCTTGCTCATCTTCGGAGCTCAATGGATACCTCAGCTCCGCCAGCTTCAACGACCTCTACGGCATCCCTTCTGACGAAGCCGACAACTCCGATTGCCGCATGGACTACGAGCCGAAGTGCTTTGATGTCCTCATGGCCGAGCCGGACGAGTCCGACTCAGCCATGGCCAGGAGGCTTGCTGAAGAAGAGTGAGCCAAGATTGAGCACGAGCGCAAGACGGCCGAAGAGGAGAAGCAACGCAAGGACGAGGCTGACAAGAGGAAGCAGGACCTACGTGCAGCCGGACGATCTGCCCAGGAGGCCATCCTCCAAACGCGGGTTCGCAACACCAACATCTTCCAAACGCCACAGCAGAACGCTGTTGCCGCTCTCACTCTCTTGGATACCGTCATGGAGACGGCACCCGCCAATGTGACTCCGATACTCTACAAGATAAAGACCATCGTCGCTACCACAGCTAACGGCCATCCCACCACCTCGGCACGGAGGCCGACTGAGTCCGTGGCTGAAACGCCAGACAAGAGCCGGCTTCCGCCTCTAAGGTCAGGAGACTATAAGAGGCCCGAGCCAGATCGGTCGACGACCAGGCCAAGAGGCCCACCCCGCGAGTCCACGCTGAAGTACCAGGAGCAAACGGCCGACTCCCGCGACAAACGACATGGACGTCCACCCGTCCACCACCGCGTCCGCCGCAACAACAGCTCCAGCTACCCAACCAGCCAACCGAAGACCCCGCCGAGTGATCTACGGGAAGTCCTCGATCGCCGCTACCAGGAGCGGGACCGACGCACTCGGGAAGATCGGAGGGGATCACCCGATAGCGGCGACGACGGAGTACCGGCCTTCACTCGGGAGCTCCGCCGAGTGCACTGGCCGAGTGGGTTCAAGCCCACAGGGATTGAAAGGTACGACGGCAAGACCGACCCTGAATCTTGGCTTACCGTCTACACTCTCGCCATCCGTGCTGCAGGCGGTGATAACAAGGCCATGGCCAATTACCTGCCCGTGGCCCTCGCTAACTCAGCCAGAAACTGGCTCACGAGCCTGCCAAGAGGCTCAATCGGCTCATGGAGCGAGCTGAGGGGCCACTTCATCGTCAACTTCCAAGGTACCTTCGAGAGGCCCGGCACACACTTCGACCTATACAACGTCATCCAAAAGCCGGACGACGCCTACGCGAACTCCTACGCAAAGTCCAACGACGCCATCAAGGCTGCCCGTCAAGACCGGCCCGATAGGAGGGAAGACAAGCAAGCGGGAGGGAGCTGTAATCCTAAGAAGGATGGCGGCAACAGCAGCAACCAAGGCCAGAAAGATCGCAAGCGCCGATCTGAGGACCTAGTGGTCGCAACCTCCAACACTCAACGCCGTCCCCGAGTCGCCGCCTACGACGCCATCATGAACGCCCAGTGCACCCATCATCCAAATCATAAGCACGCGGCGAAGGACTGTTTTATCTACAAGCAGTTCGCCGAACAGTACGCAGCACAGCTCAACAAGAAGCCGACTGACGAGGCTGGTCCGTCAGGCGCCAAAAAGAACAACGCGGCTGAAAATGTCGAACCTTTTCAAGACCCAGTGGGGGAGATCAACCACATCTTCGGAGGACCGCTAGCCTATGAATCCAAGAGGAAACAGAAGCTAACTGACCGAGAGGTCAACGCGGCTCAACCCGAAGTCCCTCAGTATCTGCGATGGTCGGAAGTGGCCATCATCTTTGACCGCTCGGATCACCCCGACCGAGTGGTTCACCCGGGGCGCTACCCACTCGTCCTGGATCCCGTGGTCCGCAACATCAGGCTCAAGCGCGTCCTCATCGACGGGGGCAGCGCCCTCAACATCCTGTTTGCGAAAACCATGGATGAGATGCAGATCCCGAGGGCAGAATTGAAGGCAAGTTCAGCCCCCTTCCACGGAGTCATCCCGGGGCTATCGTCTACACCACTCGGGCACATCTCCCTCCCTGTCACCTTCGGGGCTCGAGAGAACTTCCGAACGGAGAACGTCACTTTTGAGGTGGCCGACTTCGAGACAGCGTACCACGCCATCATCGGAAGACCTGCGCTTGCCAAGTTCATGGCGATCCCACATTACACCTACCTCTGCATGAAGATGCCGGGTCCGAATGGCGTCATCACTCTTCGCAGCGATGTGAAGCAAGCCTTCACCTGCGATAAGGAGAGCTGTGACATGGCCCAATCTCGCGAGAGATTATGTGGCCAACAAGAAGTCCGATTGGCTGCATCAACTTCGACAGAGGGCGAAGTCCCCGCGAAGAAGATAGCCAAATCGGGATCCGGCGACGCCAAGACCAAGACGATCTCCCTTGATCCGTCGGATCCCTCGAAAACTGCTGTAATCGGCGCTGACCTAGATCCCAAATAGGAAAGCGCGCTCGTCACCTTCCTCCAAAATAATAAAGATGTTTTTGCTTGGAAACCATCTGATATGCCTGGAATTCCTAGGGAAGTGATCGAGCACTCTTTGCACGTCAAAGATGACGCCAAACTGATAAAACAACGATTACGCAGATTTGCGCAGGATCGAAAAGACGCTATCAAGGAAGAACTCGCAAAGCTCTTGGCTGCCGGCTTCATTAAAGAAGTCCTTCACCCCGACTGGTTAGCCAACCCAGTCTGGGTCCGCAAGAAAACGGGGCAATGGCGCATGTGCGTTGATTATACCGACCTCAACAAAGCTCGCCCCAAAGATCCATTCGGCCGCCTCGCATCGACCAAGTCGTTGACTCAACATCTTGCCAACTCCCGAGTTTCTTGGCATTACTCGGGCTATCACGGATCGGCTTGAAAGAGTCCGATTGCTGAAGACATCGTTCATCATGCCGTTTGGGGCCTACTGCTACATCATCATGCCTTTTGGCCTGAAGAACGCCGGCGCCACATATCAACGCATGATCCAAAGATGCTTCCAGACGCAGATCGGCAAGAACGTAGAAGCTTATGTCGACGATGTTGTCATCAAGACCAAGCAGAAAGAAGACCTGATCGCCGACCTAGAAGAAACTTTTGCAAACATCTGGGCCTTCAGAATGAAGTTGAACTAGAGAAGTGCACTTTCGGCGTCCCATCGGGCAAACTGCTCGGCTTCATGGTGTCACATCGCGGCATTGAAGCCAATCCGGAGAAGATCAACGCCATCCTAGGCATGAAGCCCCCGAGTAACCAGAAAGACGTCCAGATGCTCACTGGCTGCATGGCAGCGCTAAGCCGCTTCATCTCCCGACTCGGCGAACGAGGCATGCCCTTCTTCAGATTGCTAAAAAAGACAGATGACTTCCAGTGGACCGCGGAAGCCAACAAGGCCTTTGAAGATTTCAAAGAGTTCCTTACAACGCCGCCCGTCCTGGCCTCGCCTCAGCCCCAAGAAACTTTGTTGTTGTACGTTTCAGCCACCCACCAAGTGGTCAGTACGGTCCTCGTGGTCGAGCGCGAAGAAGAAGGACGGGCTCAGAAGATTCAGAGGCCAATCTACTTTGTCAGCGAAGTGTTGGCAGGAGCCAAAATTCGCTACCCTCAGGTACAAAAATTACTCTATGGTGTTCTAATAACCACGAGGAAATTGGCACATTATTTTCGTGGTCACTCGGTCACCGTCGTCACTTCTTTCCCACTCGGCGATGTCATCCACAACCGCGAGGCAACCGGACGCATCGCCAAGTGGGCTCTAGAGCTGATGCCATTGGACTTGACTTTTAAGGCGAGGACGTCCATAAAGTCACAAGCCTTGGCGGATTTCCTGACCGAGTGGACTGAACAAGAAGAGAACGTACCTCGGGAAGACCTCCAACACTGGACCATGCACTTCGACGGATCCAAGAGGATCACCGGCTTGGGAGCAGGAGTAGTGCTGATCTCCCCGACCGGGGAAAGGCTAAGATATGTCCTTCACCTCCACTTCTCCGCCTCACACAACGTTGCCGAGTACGAAACTCTGCTACATGGACTGCGCCTCGCAGTTTCACTCGAAATACGTCGGCTCATCGTGAAAGGCGACTCCCAGCTGGTCGTCAATCAAGTAATGAAGGATTGGTCCTGTCTAAACGACACTATGGAGGCCTACCGACAAGAAGTCCGTAAGCTTGAAGATAAGTTCGACGGCCTCGAACTCTCACACGTCCTGAGACATAACAACGAAGCAGCCGACGAGTTGGCTCAGTTTGGGTCTAAGCGCGAAGCGGCCCCAACAGACGTCTTTGTCGAGCACCTCTATGAACCAACCATCACGGCAAAGGCAACCCCCAATGAGCAAGTTGCGATCGAAGTCGCCATGACTAACACCGACTGGAGGACGCCGCTCATCAAATTCTTAACCCAGCAAGAGCTGCCGGATGACCGGGATAAAGCAGAACGCGTCCGGCGTCGTTGCCAAGCATACGTCATGGTTGACTCTGATCTATACAAGAGAAGCCCCTCCGGAATCCTAATGAGATGCATCACACCCGAGGAAGGGAAACAGCTACTCCAAGACATCCACTCGGGCATATGCGGAAGCCACGCGGCAGCACGCACTCTGGTCGGCAAAGCTTACAGGCAAGGTTTCTTTTGGCTTACCGCGGTCTCCGACGCGGACAAAGTCGTACGAACCTGCGAAGGCTGCCAATTTTTTGCCCGACAGAGCCATGTCCCGGCCCAGGAGCTGCAAACAATCCCACTATCCTGGCCGTTCGCGGTATGGGGCTTGGACATGGTCGGCCCCTTCAAGAAAGCTCTAGGAGGACTCACACACCTCTTCGTCGCAATGGACAAGTTCTCCAAGTGGATTGAAGCCAAGCCGGTCGCCACAATTACTACTGACAAGGCATGAGACTTTTTCCTCAACATCGTGCACCGCTTCGGCGTCCCAAACAGAATCATAACTGACAACGGGACTCAATTCACGGGAGGCATCTTCAAGGAATTCTGCGAGGACTTCGGAATCAAGATCTGCTACGCATCAGTTGCCCATCCCAAAAGCAACGGACAAGTCGAACGAGCCAACGGCATGGTCCTCCAAGGCATCAAGGCCCGCGTTTTCGATCGCCTAAACCCTTAAGCGGGCAAGTGGGTCCAAGAACTTTCCTCGGTCTTGTGGTCGCTGCGAACCACACCCAGTCGGGCTACCGGCCAAACTCCCTTCTTTTTGGTCTACGGCGCAGAAGCCATGTTGCCAAACGAGATGGAGTACGAATCTCTCCGAGTCTGCAGCTTCAACGATGAACGCTACGACCCCAACCGAGTGGATGACCTCACCCGACTGGAAGAGGCCCGTGAGGCAGCCCTCATCCAGTCGGCCAAATATCTTCAAGGGCTCGGAAGATACCACAGTCGCAACGTTCGAGCACGAGCTTTCATCGTTGGCGACCTGGTCCTACGCAAGATCCAGACCACCAAAGATCGTCACAAGTTATCCCCCTTATGGGAGGGACCGTACATAATCGCTGAGGTGACTCGGCACGATGCGTACCGGCTAAAACGAGAAGACGGGTCTATGGTGGAGAACTCCTGGAACATCGAGCATCTTCGGCGATTTTATGCTTAATTTGACTAAGGCTTCATGTTTTCCTTGACTGCCAACCTCAAGCAAGATGTCTTCTTGAGTTAGCAGTTGGGGGCTGCACATATGTCAATAAAGCTTAAAGTTTTCCTCATCAACTTCTGTGCATGATTTGGTTTATCATTGTTTAATGTTCTCCGATTCGAGTTCAGTGTCTAAGGACTGAGAGTTTTCCGATGACCTAATCGAGCCTAGGCTTGGTGACTGTCAGACAAAAACTACTTAAGAAATTTCACACAAAAACTCGGATCAAGGCATTAACATAAATAAACTGAATATATCACAAGTTCTACGTCAGAGCGTCACGATTACACGACATTTACAAGACAAAGTTTGAAGGATGAATCAAATCCAGAAATTGTTCACTACATCAATGGATATCTTCTTTGCTGCCTCCTGCGCCTCACTCAGCGTATCCAAGGCCTGCTCATCTGTGGTCCCATCGGCGAAACCCTCCCCGACCGAGTGGATATCCACTCGGGGGTAAAGGGACTTGGTCTGTGCAAGAGCCAGACCAGCCCCCATGTTGGCGGCTTCAGTGATATTGGCCAGATACTGGTCGGGGGCCAGCCGCAGCTTGTCAAAGACTTCAGTTGGGTCCAGTGAGCTGGCCCCGACCCCATGATGGAACAAGGATAGCAAGATCGGCATAGCAGCATTGACGACCTCTTCCCGGATCTCTCCGGTTTGTTTGACCCGCTCAAGCAAGACGTCGTATTGACCTCGAGACTTAACCTTGTAAGCTGCCAAAAGCATCAGATCATGCAAAGCGCTCGGAAATAAAGCGGTACAAGGAATGTTACTTCAAAGATGCTTACCTTCAAACTCGGCCTCCAACTCGGCTTTGTCGAGGCTGACTGCCTCCAGCCGGACTTGAAGCGAATGGACCTCCGAAGAATTTTCTACAAAAGAAGAAGATCGTCAGCAACTGAGGTTAACGTAAGAATCATGAAGAAACTTGGAGAGACGGGCTTACTCCCGATTGATCCTCGGAGGTCGAGGTTCGCCTCCCGAAGCTCTGCGATCTCTCTCCTTAAAGCCGCCTCCCTCGACGCGGCCTCCTCCTGAGTGGTCTTCAGCTTTCGCTGAACGTCCTCTAAGGAGTTCAGGTGAGGAACTAGCTTCTCCAGCACCTCGGACTTTGCCATGGAGCGGCAGTACTCCTTCTACGCATGAAATCAGAAGAGTGACCGACTGAAAAATAATGATAATACAATAAAAAAGAAAGACTAAGGCTTACGTTGAGCAGCCGGGTCGCCTCGCTCAAGCTTTCGACAAGGGCATCCCTCTCATCTCTCTCGGCTTGCCTGTCCAGGATGATGCCCTGCCTTTGACCCTTCGAGTCCCGCCACTCAATCTTAATTGGGGGAACCCAGGTTTTAGAGGACTGCAACCTGGGGATTTCCTCTACTGTGGCTGGCGAATAAGAAGGGCAAATGAAGATACGAAAGGTTCAAACTGAAAAAGAGCAAAAGAATACTTTGATACAAATCTCACCAGCTTCGGTGGCTGCGCGCTTAGGTGGAGCGGCCCGGCTGGCCTCCTTCCTCTGGCTCTGCGCCGAGTGGCCTCGGTCGGGCCGCTCGGGCCGCGGCTGATGTTTCCGGCCGTTGGCGGCTTCCGGTCGGGACATCCGGCGGCGGCGGGGCTCCTTCCTCGGGGCATCCTTCTTCGAAGGCGAAGGTTGTTTGCCCGGAGCGCTCACGCTCGGTTGCGGGCTCCGGGGCTTTGGCCCTGCAGGCTTTGGCACCTCGGGAGCTGCGGCAGGGGTCGGCCCCTCACCTCCCCCGGCAGGATCTATGTCCTGGGGTCTCCTGCGATAATGAATACAGCTGGGGTAAAGATAAAGAAAGCCTTCAACGAAAAAGTTTGGACTTCCGTTATAGAGCGTACCTGGACGACCGGCGGATCTTCAGCGCCGTCCGCGGCGATCGTCGTAGAGGAGGGGTCTCGACTGGAGGAGCCGGGACGTCATCATCCGAATCCTCGATGATCAGCCTCCTTTTGCTCGCCCGCTTGTTTGAGTCCTCACTCGGCGCCGCTCGCTTCCCGACTTGATCGCTTTGGATCTTGATCTCGCCAGCCGGCTTCTTGGCAGGGCGACGCGACGCGTCATCGTGGGACACCTTGTACGGGTTGGAGGTAACAGAAGTATTTTCCTGCAAAAAAGAATGCACAACACTAAGAGACAAGATATCAAGATGGAAAGACACTATGAAGCAACCAGTCGGCTTACCGGAGGAGGAGGTCGGTGGATGCTGAAGGGAAGAACTGGCAGAATGAGGGCGCGCTCAACTGCAATTCTAGTTGAGAAGATCTTGTACATTCGGATCTTCAGGATTTTGTAGCTGAGTGGATCTGGATCTTCCCGATTAGGGTCCTTCCCGCCTTCGTATTCGAAGGCCGGCTTGACCGCTTCCTTGATCGGCGCCGCCGCACTCGATGAAGTGCCGAGTGATCCGTTCGCCACGAAGACCCTTTTGTTTCATCGCCGGATCTTCGCAAGCAGCTTGTTGGCCTCGTCCCAATCTTGGGCTACTGAACAGTGCTCCAAGTTGGCTCGGGACAGGGGGAAGATCGACGAAGGCCGGCAAGCCGGGTTCGAGGTTGTTAATGTAGAACCACCGCGTGCCATCCCTTATTGGAGGACTTTAGAGGGAGAGAGAAGTACTCCTTGCGGAGAGATCCGCGGAGCTGGAAACCTGCCCCGCCAACGACGCATGGGTGGTCTTTATTCGGATGAGGCTTAAGATAAAACATGCGGCGGAAGAGATGGAAGTGGGGGAGGATGCCAAGGAATGCTTCGCACACATGAATAAAGAGAGCGATGTGAAGCATCGAGTTCGGGTTCAGATGGTAGAGTTGAAGCCCATAGTAATCCAGGAGCCCCCAGAAGAACCCGGAGGTGGGAATGCTGAACCCGCAATAGAAGAAAGAAGTAAAAACAACTAGCTCACCGGTGTTCGGGGTTGGGAAGTCCTCACCCGCCGCCGGACGCCATCCCACGATCTCCTTTGGTGGAAGCACGCCGTGCTTCACCATCTCTTTGAGGGTGGATTCCCTCACATCCGATACGGCCCATTGGTCAGATGGGATCTTTTTTACCTCCGCCATGAGAGTGGTGTTGATGGGAAGTGGATCTGGTCGGAAAAAGTGGGGATTTTGACAAAGGAACTTGGGAGATTTGGCTGCGGAAGTTGGTTGTTGCAAAGAGCGAGTTCCTGGATGGATGGATTTGGGAGCGCGCGAGTCTAGGGTTCTCCGCAGGGAACTGGTGAACAGTGCTGCGAAAAGGGGAATCTTTTGGAAGATGAAGAGGCGGGGACGACCTCGAGCCTTTATAGAAAGACTTGAGGGTTGCGCTAGGTTTTCTTGCGATTGGGCCGAGCCCATGAGAGAATCTGCGGCCCAGTTAAGGTGTGGCCCGACGCGTGTCCTTAGGGACTTAAGCGGATGAGCTTAAGCAGATTTGCCCTGGCAATACGCACGTGTCCGAATGCCCTGTACCTTTGAAAATCCTTCCATACCGCGGTTTGCTTGACTTCGTGAGAAGCTAGCACGATGCAACTTGAAAGGTGACCAACAGTTAAGTTTTTATAGCTGCCTTGATGACAAGGGCTGTTTGGTTTTTTAGCATTTGACTAATTGATTAGATCAATGTTATCTATTTTTCCACCTTGGTGAAGATCTTTATAGATTGAGACCAGTATTATGGCAGAAGCTATTTAATAACTTGGTCATATTTTTCATACGATTGAAAGAACTTGTTTTCCCATGAGGGACGATTAAAATATTTGTTCCGGGATGACTCGGGCAGATCCACTCGGATAAGCATGAGCTTACCGAGTGCTTTTTACCCGCTAGGGTTGATTGAGTTAATTGTTCTGAGATAACTCGGGCAAATTCACTCGGATAAAGCACAAGCTTGCCGAGTAATGAGTTTGCTTTAGCTTGAGCTAAGCATCTACATAAGAATGATTTTTTATAGTTCTTGACTATATGCTTAGTCTGTTTCTGACTAACCACATAGTCGGGGGCTACACCTAATTAGGTGCATCAGGAGATGCACCTAGATATTTATTTTTGATAAATTTTTTAGATATTTTCCAGCCCTTCACAGTCTTTGGAGCCACTCGGGAAGATTCAGGTAGAGATGATGGAATTACTCAGCGCCAAAAGCACTCGGTCAAAGAGATTTTTGGCTGTGTGCTGTTTTGGTTTGAAGTTGAGCTGTCTCGTCGACTGAAAAGGACTCGGGGGCTACTGTGGAGATTATGGCAATCGGGTATCTACATGGCAAGCTTATCCGACTGGAGGTAGGGATAGATTGTGCCTGCCATATCTGTAAACCGAACATGACTTGGGTGTTACGATTGCCGATAGAGATAAGGCAATCGGCCTATAGTCACGGTTTGGTAAGATTGAGGAAACCAACTTAGACTAAGATAGGGTTTCCTATCTGTAAGCCCTCCTCCCAAGACTATATAAGGGGGTTAAGGGGCGTCCCTTGAGGGATATGAGATTCTAGATCAGAAGTTAGATCAGCTTTTCAGCTTTTGTTACGCGAGATCACGAGATCAATATACACTCGGCGGATCGAATCCCCGAAACAGGAGTAGGGTATTACCTCACGAGAGGGCCTGAATCTGTCTAAACCTTGTTTTCCATCCAACCCATTGTGCTTGGCGATCTTGACTGCACCCCCAAAATTCTATTGCCGAAACCAAGTTTCGACAGTCTCCATGTAGCATATCACCGCTTCTTCTTTCTCCTCTGTTTCTGGAGTCTCTGGAACCACAGACATGAAGTGGTTTTTAGAAATGAGCAACCAAGTCTCCAGCGATTGCTCTGCCAATGCTTGGAAGATGCAAGCCTTTGGGCTGAAAGATTGAAAACCTCATATATATATATATATATAGATTTGTTGTAATGGCTTCGAAACAAGCCTTCTCCCACCCCTCAACTCACATCGCTTGTAAGTGTCAAATGTTACCAATCCATGTAATCTTTTTCGACTCTTCATCAATAGAAAATTCATGTGAGGAAGCTCTCCTCCTAGTGATTTCCTCAAAAATATCTATTTATTCAATAAAGAAAATCATAAAAGTATTACTTTGATTAAAGATGTGCTTAATTGACTTAATAAGCTAGAAACTGAATTTATTTCTGTTGCAACGCATGGGCTCTTGGTTAGTACACCAAAATGATAGAATGGCATAGGGCAGAACGACGGCATGGCAGTGTTGGCATGGCCGTGCACATGGCATGATGTTGGCGTTGGTGGCTAGATGAATGTCGAACTTCGAATTTTCGAAGATGAACCATCCAACTCCAATGATGGTGTCGATCGGAGCTCAAGAGATGAGACATTGATCGCTCAGAGTGTGGCATGACTGTCGAAACTTGGTTTCGGCAATATAATTTCTGGGGTCGCAGTCAAGATCGCCAAGAACAATGGGTTAGAAGAAGAAGAAGATTTAGACAGGTTCAGGCCCTCTCGTGAGGTAATACCCTACTCCTGTTTCGGTGGATTCGATCCGCCGAGTGTCTTTATTGATCTCGTGATCTAAAGCTCTTGCTTATGAAGTCGTATCTCAGATCTAGTGTTGGATATCCCTCAAGGGACGCCCCTTACCCCCATTATATAGTCTTGGGGGGAAGGGTTTACAAATCGGAAACCCTATCTTATTCTAAGTTGGTTTCCTCAATCTTACCAAACCGTGACTATAGGCCGATTGCCTTATCTCTATCGGCAACCGTAACACCCAAGTCAAGTTCGGCTTACAGATATAGCAGGCGCAATCTATCCCTACCTCCAGTCGGATAAGCTTGCCATGTAGATACCCGATTATCACAATCTCCACAATAGCCTCCGAGTCCTTTTCAGTCGACGAGACAACTCAACTTCAGACCAAAGCAGCACTCAACCAAAAAATCTCTTTGACCGAGTGCTTTTGGCGTCGAGTGATTCCATCATCTCTGCCTGAATCTTCCCGAGTGGCTCCAAAGACTGTGAAGGGCTGAAAATATCTAAAAAATTCTCAAAAATAAATATCTAGGTGCATCTCCTGATGCACCTAATTAGGTGTAGCCCCCGACTATGTGGTTAGTCAAAAATAGGCTAAGCATATAGTCAAGAACCATAAAAAATCATCTTCATGTAGATGCCTAGCTCATGCTAAAGCAATCATAGAAATCTCATTACTCAGCAAGTTCATACTTATCCGAGTGAATTTGCCCGAGTCATCTCAGAACAAATAATTCAATCATCCCTCATGGGTAAAAAGCACTCGGTAAGCTCTTGCTCATCCGAGTGGATTTGCCCGAGTAATCCCGAAATAAATATTTCATTCATCCCTCATGGGAAAACAAGTTTTTCAATCATATGAAAAATATGACCAAGTTATTAAATAGCTTTTGCCATAATACTGGTCTCAATCTATAAAGATCTTCACCAAGGTGGAAAACAAACAGCATTGGTAAGATTACCCGACCGAATGCCAAAAAACCGAACAGCCCTTGCTCACCAAGGCAGCTATAAAAACTCAGCTGTTGGTCACCTTCCAAATTGCATCGTGCCAGCTTCTCATGAAGTCAAGCAAACCGCGGTATGGAAGGATCTTTAAAGGTATAGGGCACTCGGACACGCGCATATTGCCGTGGCAAATCCGCTTAAGCTCATCCGCTTAAGTCCCTAAGGACACGTATCGACCACACCTTAGCCGGGCCGTAGATTTTCTTATGGGCTCGGCCCACTTACCAGAAAACCTAGCGCAACCCTCAAATCTTTCTATAAAGATGCGAGGTCGTCCCCGCCTCTTCGTCTTCCAAACGATTCCCCTTTTCGCGGCACTGTTCAACAGTTCACCGCGGAGAACCCTAGACTCGCGTGCTCCCAAATCCATCCATCTAAGAGCTCGCTCTCGCAACAACCAGCCTCCACACCAAATCTCCCACGTTCCATCGCCAAAGATCCAACTTTTTCCACCGATCCACTTCCCATCAACCCATTCTCATGACGGAGGAAAAAAGGATTCCGTTCGACCAATGGGCCGCCTCGGATGTGAAGGAATCCACCCTCAAGGAGATGGTGAAGCACGGCGTACTTCCGCCGAAGGAACTCGTGGATGGCGCCGGCGGCGGGAGGACTTCCCGACCCCAAACACCGGTGAGCTCGTCGTTTTCACTTCCTTTTTCTATTGCGGGTTCAGCCTTCCCACCTCCGAGTTCTTCCGAGGGCTTCTGGACTACTATGGGCTTCACCTCTATCATCTGAACCCCAACTCAATGCTTCACATAGCATTCTTCATTCATGTGTGTGAAGCCTTCCTAGGCATTCTTCCTCACTTCAATCTCTTCCGTCGCATGTTCTATCTGAAACCCCATCCGAACAAGGACCAACCTTGCGTTGTTGGCGGAGCAGGCTTCCAGCTTCGCGGATCTCTCCGCAAAGACTACTTTTCTCTCCCTTTGAAATCTTCCAACAAAGGCTGGCACGCAGCTGGTTCTACATCAGTAATCTCGAACCCAGCCTGCCCGCCTTTGTCGGTCTTCCTCCTGTCCCCAAGCCATCTTGGAGCACCGTCCCGGTAGCCCAAGATTGGGACGAAGCCAATGATCTGCTCGCGAAGATCCTGGCGATGAAGAAGAGGAATCTTTGCGGGGAACAAATTACTCGGCACTTCATCAGGTGCCGACTGGCGCCGATCAAGGAGCGATCGAAACCGGCCTTCGAGTATGAAGGCGGGACGGACCCCAATCGGGAAGATCCAGATCCACTCACATACGAGATCCTGAAGATCCGGATGTACAAACTCTTCTCGTTTGGGATAGCAGCTGAGCGGGCCCTCATTCTCGCTAGCTCCTTCCCTTCAATCCACCGACCTCCTCCTCCGTAGTCGACCGGTTGCTTCATAGCATCTTTGAATCTTGACATCTTGTCCCTTAATGTTGCACTTTCTTTCGTCTGCAGGAAAACGCCTCTATCACCTCCAAGCCATACAAGGTGGCTCATGACGACGCGCCGCATCGCCCGCCAAGAAGCCGGCCGGCGGGATCAAAATCCGTGAGCGACCTGGCCGGGAAGCGGCGGCGCCGAGTGGAGACTCGAACAAGCGCGCGAGCAAGAGGAGGCTGATCATCGAGGATTCGGATGACGACGTCCCGGCTCCTCCGCCGAGACCCCGCCTCTAAGGCGATCGCCGCGACGGCACCGAAGATCCGCCGATCATCCAGTATGCTCAAACCGAAGTCCCGAACTCTTTCGTGGAAAACTTTTCTTTATCTTTGCTGTATTCACTTTCGCAGAGGCCCGGGACATAGATCCCGCCGAGGGGTGAAGGGCCAACTCCGCCGCCGCCCCGAAGTGCCAAGGCCAGAGAGCCAAAACCCTGAGCCCGCAACCGAGTGCGAGCGTTCCGAGAAACATCCTTCGCCTCCGAAGGAGGACGCCCTAGGAAGGAGCCCCGATCCGCGGGACATCCGCTGGAAGGCGCCATCACCGGAAACCCGAGGCTGCGGCTCAAGCACCCCCGACGGGGGTCACTCGGCACGAGCCCGAAGAAGAAGAAAAGCCCGCCGCTCCACCTAGGCAGCACCACCGAAACCGTAAGACTTGCTTCAAGCATTCCTTCGTTCTTTCAATTTTGAATCTTTCATGTCTTCATTTGTCTTTCTTGCTTGTCGCCACGGTAGAAGAGATCCCTGTGTTGCGCTCTTCGAGACTGGGTTCCCCCGATCGAATCGAGTGGCGGGATTCGGAAGGCGAGAGACAGGGCATCATCCTAGACCGGCAAGCCGAAAAAGATGAAAGGGATGCCCTTGTCGAGAGCCCGAATGAGGCGACCCGACCGCTCAACGTAAGCCTTTGTCTTTCTCTTTGATTATATCATCGTTATCTTTCGCCGATCACTCCACCGCTTCGTGTGCGTAAAGAATATTGCCGCTCAATGGCAAAATCAAGTGCCGGAGAAGTGGTCCCCCACTTAAACTCCTTGGAGGACGTTCAGCGACAGCTGAAGGCCACTCGGGAGGAGGCCGCATCAAGGGAGGCGGCTTTGAGGAGGGAGATCGCGGAGCTTCGGGAAGCGAACCTCGACCTTCGCGGATCAATCGGGAATCTTGAGTCACCAAACATCCTTAATTGGTCCGCGGACCAAACATCCTTAATTGGTCAGTCATATCACACTTGAGATCGACGCCGCCTATCCACGACACGCGCCTAACACACAAAGAACTACCAAGGAGACAAACTAAGAAAAACGGTAAAACTAAGGAGGGCAACCGTAACGATCCACGAGACGAGGAATCAAAACTGCTTCCTTCGTAAGATCCCCATTCTTCCGAACGGCTCCTGGAGTCCTCGGCGTCACCTCGCACTTGGACTCTTCCGAATCGGTTGCCGTAGCCCAACCGATCCTGCCTCTTCCCTCCGAGGAATCTTGAGTCTCTTCGGAGTCCATGTCTTCAGCCGAATTATCTGAGCTTGAGCCACTGGAGACGGAGATCCAACCATTACGCCACCTCCGCCTTGATTCGCCGAAGCCGGAGCAAAGGTGAGGCGTAACTCGCAAAGCAGAGGAACTGGAACCGGCGCCGAACCGGAGCGGGTGGAGCCGAGAAGGCGGGGGAATCCGAGGGGCTAGCCGGATACGGACACGCGCGGTGGTGGTCTTCCGAGGCGTAGTGCGGAGTCTGACCCCAACTGGTGGCGGGAGTCCCTTCAACTCAGCTACCTCCTTCTTCAGACGAACCACTTCGTCCTGCAGTCGCGCGATCCTCAGCAGCTTCTTGTCGTTCAGCTCCTTGGTCGCCTTGTGTAGGTCAGAGTGCATCTGATCCAGTCCTTTGAGCACGGTGCACATGTGACCGAAGGTAGTGTCATTCTCTTCCGCCGTTGACTTGAATGCACTGACCTCGGAGGAACTACCTCGACGGGGATGGTAGCGGTAGGAGGAGGTGCGAAGGTCAGAGTCATGCAGCTCCCTCATCCTGGCTAACATCAGGTAGGCGGCTTCTTGACAAGCGTGATCTGACGTGCCTCCGGAAGCTGTGACCTCCATGTTGGGAAGACACGTTCCCACAAACCCGTGAACCTCCAACCGAACACGGTATGGCAACTCGCCACTGAGGGGCGCAACTGTTGTATACTCTGGTGCTTCGGGATATCCAACTGCAAGGGCCATACGCGCCAGTTCAGCAACGAAGCCTGTCATCCCTTTTCCGCAGTGCGTCGGGGAACCTGCCATCTATAGAAACAAAGGAGTGGGAAAAAAAATCAAAACATGCTCAAAACCCACGACCACATCCCATTTTCGCAATTCCTAAACCCTAGACTGACTCCATTTTTCAAAACACCCCTTTTTCTTTCAAAACATATGCACATGAAAAGAATTAGAGGGCTCTTAAGGTTTCCAGTTGGCTTGTCCTACGCTCATAGGAAGGCTCGATACCAACTTGTAACGCCCGAAATTCAACCTGAATTTCGCAGCTAATTTGTGCATTACATCCTCGTCCAGAATCAGCCGAGGTACACAAATCGACGTTATTGATAATACGAATCCTCGTCTTAGAAACAATATAAAAGAGTTACATAAATGCAGCGGAAAAGAAAAAAACCGACTTAAGCTAAACTTTGACACGAGCGAAGCGGAACACCAACTCCACGGCTAAACCTTGACGAGAACAAGCCTACACCTCCTGAGACCTCGATCTCAACCTCGGCACCGAAGGGGAAAAAGAAGCAAGACTCGAGTACAACCACCGTACTCAACAAGTCACACCGAAAAGGGGACATGATGCAAGATAAATAACAAGGAAAGGTCAAGAGGCTCAATTTGCGTAAACAACATTTGCGTAATACAATAATGATATTTGAAGACAAGAAAACAAAGAGTAACATTTAAGCAAGATTAAATAAACACTGTCCAACGCTCAAACCACGTTGCAACAGCCCATCCATCCACCCGCACTAGTCATAATCCAACATTTCATTCGAATAAAGTAAATGAGACTAATCAAGGTGAATCGGTCGATCGCCCGTAACCGTGGGCACGGCTATTCGAATAGTTTTTACTCGATCGAGGTGTACAATCAGTACCCACAAGACACAATCCCACAACACATTACGTGTGCCGTGCACCACCACGGTGCCCCGGAAAGGAATTGTGACAGACCCTTCACACAACCCCTCTAATCAATCGTACCACACCAAGGTTTCGCCCCATTCCCATCGGGCAATGGGCAGCCCCTCTAGTGCCGCGGTGAATCCGGAAGCTGATCAACCCTTAAAACCGGGCCGACCCAACTCCATCACGCTCACCCTCTCGGGATACGTTAACTAGAGACATATGCTACAGCCCACCATTACCCATGCCGGCTTGTGGTATGCACGGCATTTCTTCCAGGGTTTCCCGAGAACCGGTCCTTAATCGTCATGAGCACGCTAACCAAAATCCAACCATGTGCTCACGACCCACCTTTCTCATAATTCAATATTATTACAGCCAAAGTCATATCTTAATATCATCTAAGATCCACTTTAGAAATAAACTTGATTAGTGTGACTCCCTTAAGTGAGCTAGTTGCGCTAAGCATAGTTAAGCAACCCTAAACTAACATCTAGTCATATTGAACCCCAAGTTATCAATGGTATAAGGTAAACAATCCTATGGTTGAGTACAATAGGTATGAAACATCCCATGAAATGACATTCTAAAACATATGCAGTATTGGAATGAAATAGAGGTATTTACATAAAATAGGTACAATATGGTCAATGTAAGGTATGACTTGCCTTGCTCGGAGACCGAGGAACTTCGGCGACTACTGAAGAGAACGGGCTCGCCGGAAAACTCTGGATCTACACGACAAACAAAGCACTCAACAAACACCCTAAAAGTCTACTGAAACAGCACTGAAAAGTATTTTTAATGGATTCTTGACATTTTTCTGGATTTAATGAAATTTGAATGGACTAAAACGGAGCTCGGATTCAAAAGATATGAATTTTAGAAGTTTAATTGCGATTTTTAAACTAAACGAAAAGATTAAATTATTTATTGCGCAATTAAGTCCCGGTGACGTCACCCTTGCGCGGCACGGCTGACGTCAGCATGACGTCGGCGGGCCGGGCGCGCCCTAGGGGCGACGGCGCTTCGGCTGCACAAGCGCGGGCGACGGGCGCGGCGGCGGATTGCCGCCACGTGGCGCAATCCGGCGGTCGAATTGGCGGCGACGTGGTGCGATCTGGGCGGCCGGATTGCGACGATCGGACGGCGCAGATCCATCGCGATCGGACGGCGCGATCCGTCCGATCCGCAAGATCGGACGCACGGGCGACGCTAGGGTTAGGGTTAGGGTTAGGGTTAGGGTTTGGACGCGCGGCGGCGGCGGCTGCGCGCCGACGACGACCATCCGAGCGGCGGCGGGCGGCGGCGACCCGACGAACGGCGCGGCGGGACCGGCGACAACCCGACGAGCGGCGGCGTGCGCGAAAGGAAAAAGGCGCAAACGAAAAACAAAAAGGAACCCGAGGACGGCGGCGAGCTCACCGGCGGATGAATCGACGGAGAACGGCGGCGACACGGGCTAAAAACTTCGGCGAACAAAGGGGAAAAGAGGCGGAGCTCGAGGGGTTTTATAGGGGAGAGAGGAGACCGAAACGGGCACGAAAACAACGGGGATAAGGTCGCCGGAAAACTCGGACTCGGAGAGAGAGGGAAGATACGGCGGCCGTTGGGGCGGCGGCGGCGTTGCGGCGCGCGGAAGTGCGGGCACGGTGCGGCGGCACGGCCGGAGCCGCGTGGGGCCCACGCGGCGCGAGGCACGCGAACGGCCGGGAAAGCGGCGGGCGGCGCGGCTATGGCGCGGCGCGGCGGCCGGCGGGCGCGGAAAGGCGGCTCCGACAGTGGGGCCCACTGTCGGTGGCCGCGGCGCGAGGAGGCGAACCGGACTTGCGCGGCGCGGCGGACCGTGGGCTTCGCCCACGTCCGGAGAGCGCGCGCGCGGGACCGGGCCGACGGCCTAGTTAGGCGCCGGCGGGAGCGAGGCCGTACGGCGTACGGAAAAAGAAGAAAAAGAAAAAGAAAAAGAAAAAAAAAAAGGGACTTAATTAAATTCCTGTTTTCTTATTTAATTGATTAAAAATACTTAGAGTGCTCTAAAAATTCCAAGAAAATCCTCGTTAGCGTATTTTGACATGAAGAATTCAAGAAAAATCCTATCATGTCACTTCCATTTATTAATTGTATTTTAAAATTATAGGTTGACTCCAGATTAAACTCAGAAATTCCGATTATTTCCGGTAAATTATTTAAAATGAATTAGCGAAAACCCGTGATGTGACAAACTTGTCGGCGAGATTGTTGAAGAAGTCTCGGCGCGTCCCCTACTCGGCGCGCCAACCTGCCGAAACTTGGTTTCGCAATATAATTTCTAGGGTCGCAATGAGATCGCCAAGCACAATGGGTTAGAAGAAGAAGAAGATTTAGACAGTTTCGGCCCTCTCGTGAGGTAATACCCTACTCCTGTTTCTTGGTGGATTCGATCCGCCGAGTGTCTTTATTGATCTCGTGATCTAAAGCTCTTGCTTATGAAGTCGTATCTCAGATCTAGTGTTGGATATCCCTCAAGGGACGCCCCTTACCCCCATTATATAGTCTTGGGGGGAAGGGTTTACAAATCGGAAACCCTATCTTATTCTAAGTTGGTTTCCTCAATCTTACCAAACCGTGACTATAGGCCGATTGCCTTATCTCTATCGGCAACCGTAACACCCAAGTCAAGTTCGGCTTACAGATATAGCAGGCGCAATCTATCCCTACCTCCAGTCGGATAAGCTTGCCATGTAGATACCCGATTATCACAATCTCCACAATGACCAACGGTGATAATGAGTTGTTGTTGTCTTATCAGGCTGACGGGTGGACATGACATGGTAATGTGGATTGCTACTAGGAGGGCTAGAGGTGTCTAGGGGTTGTGAGGGCGATACGGGTTGTAGCTAGGCCGGTCAACCCACCTGTCCAATGGGTAGGTCTATCCCTGGCTGCCATTGCAAACGCAGGAATATACCAGTACATGTTTGAACGTGATAGGTTCGGACTATAACATTGAAGATATTATTGATTTTGTGCAAAATAAAATTATATTTATAAAAACAAAAGCAATAGTCACATACAAAATATAAGTGTACTCATGAAAGAGAGGCAAGAGACCCGCCCGTAAAATATATTTTTGTAGACGAAAAGAGAGACAAGAGGCAAGTAGCTAGAGGGAGGCATTTTTGTGGGCATGCACTTAAGAGACCCACCTATGTAGGGCTTATTTGGCAGGGCTGTAACTCCAGCAAAATATAAGTATACTCATAAAAGAAAGGCAAAAGACCCACCCATAAAATATATTTTTGTAGGCGAAAAGAGAGATAAGAGACAAGCAGCCAGAATGAGGCATTTTCGTAGGCAGTCACTTAAGAGACCCACCTATGAAGGGCTTATTTGGCAGGGTTGTAACTTCAAAAATTAACTCCAAGAGCTAGGTTTGGAGTAGAGTTGTTGAGCAGCCAAAACCAGCTCCACCTCCTAGATCGTTTTGTGAGGGGACTGCAGTCAACTCCACTTTTATTTTAAGTAAAGTTGAAACTATTTGATTAGGTTCTATCTTTAAAAGAGATGAAGCTAAAGCTAGAACTCTACCATACATGTCTGAAATGTAAGGGTGTTTTTACATGTGAGGCTCTTAAGGACCCACGTGTAAAGATGTCTTTCTGTTGGCGGCTCATGTATCCTCCCTCGTGAATTGAGTATACCATGGACAGGCATTGTAACACTAACAACCTGCATATGAGTTGAGGAAGAGGGTTACGTAAAAACATTTATGTAGTAGTATATGTAAATAACCTCTTGCACTTGATACTTGTAATTTCAATCTCTGCTACTTAACGTTCGTCTACTTATTATATGATATAGATATCGTTTTGTCTTTGGGCTCGCATACTAAGGATAGTACTATATGTAAAAATTGGTACCGATGAAATAGCTATTTTGGAATTTGGTACACACTGGATTGCATATATACACTCAGCTCGTAAGTTGATATACAACACCGCTATTATTTGGTGGTCCAGCAGTTATCCAGTAGCACTGTAGTAATATTAACAAGCTAACTGGACGGTAAACCGTAACAAAAGGGGAGTTTGATCCGTGTGTGCGCACAGCCACAGGATTGCACGGGTTGTGCATGACCCACCATCCGTGACCGTGCGAGCACAACAACATGCATATTTTATCGTAAAAGCTCGCTGCGCCGCTCGTCGGCCTGGGTGACCAGCGGATTCCAAATGTACGGCCGGCGATCCCACAAGTGGAGTTGTAGTAGTACATATCAAAATGTGGGGCTATAGCTACTGCTAGCTAGTACGCCCGGTAAATTCGGCCGGCGGCCGGAGCGTGCAAGATACGGCGAAAAGTCGTCGATCTCATCTCGCCGTTGTTCCTGGGCGGCGCCGCGACGACATCACTCGCTCAGACGAACAGATGGGATAGTTCCTGTCATATTTATTTTTAAATATTAAATATAAATTATTTATAAAATTTATTTTTAATCGGAGATTAATTGATGAGACGAATTTAATGAGCTAATTACGTCGTGATTTAACAATATGATGATACCGTAAGCATTTGCTAATCATGGATTAATTAAGTTTAATAGATTTGTATTACGAATTAATTTTTGATTTTGTAATTATTTTGATAATTAGTTCACATGTAGTGATTTAAATTAATATTAAAACATTCAATATGATAAGAACTAAATAGTCCATAAATCTAAACATCACCTAATAATGGTTGTGGCCACGACCACACATACAAGTACCATAGTCATATGTTAGTACTATCTATATTATTTTTAATAATATTATAATGGTGTTTAAGTCTGTCTTTAAAGTTAATTTTTTTACACAATCACACATGAATATTTTTTATATGATGTTATATGTCTAATTGTTTTTATCTCATTGTAATATTCGTTTGCAACTGACGGACTATTAGTATAAAAAATGCTCCTCGTCTTTTACAGAAGGATCCTGGCCGGAATCTTTTTGAACTTTGCTGTGGACCGACGGAAACGGCCGCGGACGCCGATAGCAGGCATACGTATCCGTACGTGTCTGCATACATTCATACATAGTAGAGGTGACAAACGAGGAGAGGAGAGAGAAAAAGGAATCTTCTGGGGGGTGACGTCAGGTGACGGCATATGGTCGGTTTTTATTCTCCTCGCGCTGACTGCTGCCATCTGGACTGGACTGGCCCCGGGTGGCGCGCGAGCCGGAACCGGACCCCATCCATTACCTGATTAATTACAGCAAGAGTAACTCTCCAATTCAAACAGTGGCGGCCAAGGGCACCACCGTCATTTCGCCAGGTTAGGTACCGCCCCCTCTTCTTGTTATTGTTAGCCTTTGACGTCCTGCCGAAAAAACGGCAAACGAGATTGCCTAATCTATAATGGATTCATATATAATGAAATAAAATCAGCGGACGTTACGTTATATTAAATAAATTTTTTTTAAAAGGACGTGTACCAGATATTTGCTGTTTTAAAGAAAATATTTTACCTTTTTGATATTAAGATATTATTTTTATCGTAACTATTTTTAAAAATTGTATATTTTAAAACGAGGAGAGTCGTGGTTATTGAGTAAAGTCTGAACAGAAGTTTTGTTCTTTCATTACGTACAGAGTAGATGTATATATTTTTTTTCTTTTCAATTGAGATGCTTTTCTTTGCAGGATACGTGTCGCCTTGGTGGATACACGCATGCACACGAGGATGGAGGCGGTAAGCTTTTCAGCTCATGATGCGTGTGCTCGCGACCGTTCGATTGGGCAACGGATGCATCTAAGCAGTTCGTACCGTATATATCCTTGCGAACAAAATGGCCAACAGTTTGTTTTCTTAATCAACGATTGTGGGTTGTATATATTTTCAAATTGCTACACTTTTTCTAAAAATAGAAAATACTCCTTCGGTTCCTAAATACCTTTCGTCATCTTTCGTCATTGGGTACACAGCTTTAGTTTTGATCACTAGTACTATTTCTTATTTTTGTATTATAAGACGTTCTAGATTTTTTATAAATTTTTTAAAGTTCGATCAAATTTATAAAAAAATAAATTATTATTTTCAACATAAATAAATATATATATCAAAATATATTCAATGTGAGATTTAATGAAACTATTTTATTATTTTATTATTACATATATTGTTAAACTTTTCTATAAATTTAATCAAACATAAAAAGTTTAATTTATGTAATAAATTTATTATTACATATAAAAAACTTATAACTTATAATATGAAATTGTTGGCTTAATTTTTAAATGGTCGGAGTACTTAATAATACTTGGTACTTTGATAATATATCATCTTTTTAAGTATTTATAAAACACTAACATTTCAGAGAGCAAAGTCAAAGTATATATCGTTGTAAAAAGAATAGTTGGCCACGCCCAGTACGTACCGAAAGTAAATGTAGTGCACTGTTAGGTTTTCATCGTTTCATTCATACAACTTCCCTGCTACTAAAATTTAAATTTTTATTAAAGTTGATTTTAAAGTTTTTTATCAAACTTTATTTTTCAACATTAATATTTAAATCGTTAAAAACATATATATATATATATAACTTTTACATATAAATTATTATTATATTAACAATACGTCGAAAATGTTATATAACCCGTATTTGAACAAACGACGAGGGATTTAGTATCGGATTCGTAGCTGGAGGGGTCAAGAAAATAACCAGCAAACTAATTAATTAGCCGTGGAAACTACAGTGCAAGACGAGAGGCAAATTGAACGGAGTCGAATTCAGTTGCCTAATCATATGATGTACTAGGAGTAGTACTATGATGTAGCTCATCGCTGATCGAAGCCGGCAGAGAACTGGGAAAAATTAAATTTAAAAAAAAAGCCTGTGAACTAACGATGGTGTCCCTGTCCGGGCGGCGCGACACCATGAAGGCCACCACCGATGCTTGCGTGCGAGCAACCTCCCAAGAATATCATGGCCCGCTTGCGTTGCGTGTGCAGGGCCGCATTATCATGCCGCCACGTGCCGCGCCTTCTCTTCTGCTGTTCGTTTTTTTTTAATTTGAAAACTTGCGACCGTTTTTCTTTGGGTAAATTAGATATATGCCACTGCAATTATGTAGTTTCAGATATATGTCACTACAATTCAACTAATTAGTTTCATGCCACTGCAATTCCTGAGTAATTCGAAATATACCACTGGATCGGATTGCATGTATTGTCGGTTTTTTGACACTTTTACCCCGGCCCCACCTCGTCGGAGGTCCCCGTGTACACCCATGACTGCCTGTGTCGATTGATCCATCCCGCCTGTGCCTGTGTCGATCGATTCCTCACGCGCGAAGGGAACCGTAGCAGGCGGCGGCACGGCGACTCAAGACCTGCAGGCAGCAGCGCATCCCTCCCACGGCGAGGCGGCGGCGCGTCAACTCCATGAGCAAGGTAGCCATCTTTCCCCTCTGTGCAATGGCTTCAATGGCAGCGGCGCCACCGTCTCCCATCCCTTCCCCTCTGCAGTCGCGTGAAATGGTGGCGGCGCCTCCCTCTCCCATCCCTTCCCCTCTGCGAAGTCCCGTTGAACGGCGGCGTCACCTCTCTCTCCCTCTCCCACCCGTTCCCCTCTTCCTCTTTCTGTCTGTCTCCTTCTAGGACTCTACGCCACAGCCCTCTAATTTGTAGCCGGTGCGCAGGACTGAGGAAGAAGACAATGGAGCACTCGGAGGTGCTGGCTGATGCCAGCAGTGCTGCGATGGCTTGCAAGGAAAGGTATATTCGCGCTCAGTAACTCTGAAGATCATTATTTTTGCTGCATTAGGTTTGATTTCCATATGTGTGATGTTGTAAGCTTGTTTTATTCTCGCTAGAGATTAAAATTGAAGCCTTTCGCTCTAAAGCCCCTAATGGTAGGAACACTTACACTAAGGGAAGAAACATTAAATGGAATGTTGAGTCAGAATCATTTTCATTCAGTATGATGATGAATGGCTTGAGCAATGAGGTCAAATGGGCACCTGATCAGGTTGCCACTATTTGGTACTTTGACAAGACCAAACATCAGGATGTTATGCTCAAAAATGACAGTGGGATGAGAGATTTATTCGAAATGTATAGGTCTGAGATGTCTTGTCAACTAATTGCATCAGTGTTCCCCAAGTCTGTTTCTCATTGGCATCAGATTGATTGCTGATGATTTTCAACAAGTAGCTATGTTGCCACCTGCTGATCCATGTCCTAGTGATGCAGCAAACACCGACACTACATCCAAATCCAGTTGTACAACAAATGCTGGTGATGGAGCACCTGCAGATATGTCTGACCTGTTTGACAATGGGGAGGAATATGTCGGTGTCGATGATGACCACATTTATTTCCTTGAACAAAACCCACTGCCAGACCAAACTCAACACCAACAGCATGAACCCCAACCACATGTTAATGCAGCTAATGATTTTAGTGCTGGTCCAACAACTGTTGATGCTGAGGATTATGTGAATGATACAGATCCTCAGGTCGCCCAGGTTATTCATGATCCAGAAAATCCAAACATCAGCATTGGTGCATTGTTCCCTGATACTGAATCATGCAGAAAGGCAGTAAGGCATTTTGCTGTCAAAGAAGGTTTTGCTTTAGCTGGTATCAGGACAGATAAGAGTAGGTTCATTGCTAAGTGTGCTGCTGAAGGATGCCCATGAAGGATTCATGCTTCCAAGATCACTGGTGAAAAGACAGTCAAGGTATGGGTTACTCTTCGATCTAATGTGTTCATTTGTATATAAGTTGTTTACTATTTTATGTCATTAATATTGACTATTTTAGATCAAGAAGTTGCCAGCTGCACACAATTGTGCCACTACCAGGTTGCAAGAATGCAAAATGGCATCTCAAGGATGGTGTGCAGACAAGCTAGGAGATTGGTTGAAGAAGAACCCAGGCAAGGGACCAAAAGATGCAAAAGAGAAATTAGAAGATGATTATGGAATATTCTTGAAGTACAGCCGGGCTTGGGCAGGTATGAAACTTGCTCTCCAACAAATCCACGGTAAATATGATGAAAGTTTTCATCTCCTGTTCAATTGGAAAGCTCAGATAGAGAAGTCTAGTCCAGGATCTATTGTGGATATTGAACTATCTGGTACAGGCAAGAAAATTTTTTTCAAGAGGATCTTTGTAGCATTTAAACCTTGTGTAAATGGCTTCTTGAATGGTTGTAGACCATTTCTAGGTGTGGACTCCACAGCTTTGACTGGTAAATACACAGGGCAGTTAGCATTTGCTACTAGTGTAGATGGCATTTGCTATTTTTGATCTTGAGACAGAGTCCAACTGGACATGGTTCATGCAGAATTTGCATAGGGCAGTTGGGTCTCCATCAAGATTAGTGATATGTACAAATGCAACAAAGGGTTTAGAAAGAGTTGTTGGTGCTGTTTTCCAAATATTGAGTATAGGGAGTGCATGAGGCACCTGTATGCAAATTTTATGAAGCGTTTTAGTGGTGATGTTTTTAGTACACATCTCTACCCTGCTGCTAGAAGCTATACTGAGAACATGTTCAAGTGGCACATGAGCAAAATCTTTGAGTTTTCCCCAAGTGCCATAGAATACCTGCAGCAATATCACAACAGAATTTGGTATAGATGTGGGATGTCTGAGTTAAGTAAGTGTGATTACCTCACAAACAATGTCTCTGAAAGTTTCAATAATCAAGTAAAGAAGATGAAGGGAATGCTGATACATGAGTTAGTGGATGGGTTGAGGCTGATGATCATGGAGAAAAGGAACATCAGGAGGCGAATTGCTAATCAACTTCCAGATGGAATACTGCCTATGGTCATCAAGGACCTCAATACTATTAGTCAGAACTTGAAGATAGTTAAAGTGGCTTCTAGTGATGACCATTTTGCTGAGGTCATATTACAGGATCAATGGCAGAGTGAGAAGAGGCACACCGTGGACCTTGCCAACAAAAATTGCTCATGTAGAGAATGGCAGATTACTGGCAAACCTTGTAGGCATGCTCTAGCTTGGATCTTGAGAAAGAGAGGATTCAAGATTGATGATTTTGTGCATGACTTCTACTCTGTACAAAGGTTCAAGGCTACATATGCAGAAAGAATAGATGCAATGCCAGATAAGGAAGATTGGCCTCAGGTGATATAATGATCTTTTCCTTCCGTAAAAATATTTCTGTTATGTTCTGACTTGTTTTCCCTTTTGATTGTGATCAGGTGGACCTTGGCTACAAAGTGCACCCTCCTCTTTTGGGTAGGTCGCCAAGAAGGCCAAATGTTCAAAGAATGAGAGGATGCTTTGAGAAGAATACTAAAAAAAAGAAGGTCAAATGCAAGAGATGTGGTGCATTTGGTCACTTCACCAAGGCATGCAAGGGTCCAATGCAGTAAGGGCCATCAAACCTAAGGTATTAATCTCCTATCTGTGTTATGTGCATCCTTATATAACCACACTAACATGTTCATTTTGTGCAGCCAAGATGGAGCTGGACCATCTCAAACTACCAAGAAAAGGATTAGGACAAAGAGCAAGAAGACTCCAGTGAAGAAGAGGCTTAAAAAGACAGCTACTGCTCCGGATGCCAGTGTTGTGAGAAGCTTGAAGGATTGGCTTGGTGTCTCGCAGCCTTCTTCACAGACAACAGGCTCCCAAGCTCCTCCAAGCTCCCAGCTGTGAATGTTACTGTTGCCTAGGATCGTTATCTAAACTTACTGTATTTTGCTGGATGTGTTTTGTGACATGATGAATGTTATCTGGACACGATGAATGTCAGCTAGACGTGCCATCTTATGAATGTTTGTGATCTGGTACATTATGCAACCAGTTTATGTAATATATGCCACTATGCATAAGCTGTATTTTGGGGTAACTCGTGATCCGGAATGCTACGGTTCAACCTGTTTATGTGCTTCTTTATGTGCCTGTCTATGTGATCTGAAATTTTGCAGTTTAGCCTGTTTATATGCCTCTTTATGTGCCTGTTTATATGATCTGGAATGCGAAATTGTATGGTACATGAAACTTGATTGAATACAACCTATTACGTGAATTTTTGGCAAAGATGTCCTTGATCCGGTAAGCTTCAAAATGTGCAAATTTTATTAGGTGCATGGCTACAATTTGCTCCACACGTCGCCCTTTTTTTTGAAAAACAGGAATGGTGGAAGGGGTACAGAAGGGAATGGGTAGAGAAGGGTATTATCGTCAATACAAAAATACAAGTCTGTGTGGGGCGTATCCAGTGGCATATTTCGAATTATACAGGAATTACAGTGGCATGGAACTAATTAGTTGAATTGTAGTGGCATATGTCTGAAACCACATAATTCAGTGGCATATATTTAATTTACCCTTTTTTTTCTCTCGAGCTTTCAAGATTTATGTTGCTTTAGTTACATATAAATTATATTTATATTACATTATATTATTATACCATTATATAATATATTTTATTAACGGCTAAGATACATTTATTTTCTCCATCATCCAACGGTCCATATCAGTCGACGCACCATCTCTCTCCTTTTCATCTCGATCGCGCGGGCGCCACGGTTCCCATCACGTGGCACGCGCCGCTCCGCCCCTCCATCTCCAGGCCTCACCGTCGCCAGCGTCGGCCAACTCAGCGAGCGCGTGCGGGAGAAGCCTCCGTCCCCTCCATCCGTCGCCGCGCCCCGTCGACGACTACACCCGCCGCGCGCAATCCCGTCGCCGGCCCAATCCGCCACCGCGCGCCGCCTCCCCACGCTGATCCCGTCGGATCCCGTGGAGCCCGGTCGCTTCGTCCGCATCGTCCGCAAGTGCGAGAAGATCGCCGCTGCGCCGCTTCCCCGTGTTGATCCCTCCGAGAGCACCGACGATGATATCATCGTCGCCCAGGTGCGACTCCCGCAATCCCCTCTACCGCTAATGCTGCCTAATCCCCCGCACTCAAACCTCACTAAAACACTAGCACGACAGGGTATTTTAATTTTCATTTTTTTGGTTTGGTTTGGTTTGGTCATAGATATCGAAGAACAGGAGGGTGGCGGTGTGGACCTGGAACGGCAAGATCGTCGTCGGGGTTCATTTCATTTTTTTGGCTTGGTTTGACACTGAAGTTTTGATTCCTCTGCTAGAGTTCATGGAGATGAACAGGCAGGTAACTCAGGAGGTAATGGAGATCCTGCAAGCTGATTAGATGTCTATTTCTTGTCGATTGGATTGTCGACTCAGCTCCTGCATGAACTTGATCTTCCCCAGCAGTCCATGAGCTACTTTTTGTTCTCGTCCAGATTTATTAGGGATGCAGGAGTGCACCACGACGAGGACCACTGCATACGAGATGCTCGTGACAATGCCTCACAGCAAGATGATATTCATACCTTTCCCTGCCTTTTCTTCTTTGGAAATATTGCAGGGAGATCAAGGGAACTTTTAATGTTAGACATGCTGCCACTGTTGAAATGAAATGAACCATCGGTCGTACATATGTGGGATTTCTAATGTTCGTTTCCTATGTAAGCAAAAGAGTGAACAAAAGTTGGTGCATGATTACTCTACAAGTCTACGTGATCTAGACAGGTAGCAATATATGTAAGCAAAGATGCATGCTCTGATGTAGTTGATTTTTTTATACAAACATTCAAACGATGTTGATAATACTAATGTTGTAACTGCACCTTGTCTATCTGCATCCTTGTGTACTCGGTTGGTTCACTAAATGACTCAATGGCCCCTTTTTTTCCTTTTTGCAGATTTGATAATTTGAGGACTAGGCTTGGATGCTCTTTGCCAGAGTTGTAGTTTATTTCTATAGGTCATTTGGGGTAGAAAATTGTTGTATGGAAAAATTTTAGATAGTTAAACAATTGAGCAAGCCTTTTGGATGAAATTTTCATTGCAGGTTGTTATTACTGGTGATTATTACACCCATTTGATTTTTCATTCGTATAAAGCTAGTAGTATCCCAGGTATACGAATTTACTTTGTTGTGGATGGGTGCATAACTGCAGATCATCAGCAGATGTATCAATGAGGGGAGTCTGGCCTAATTTCTACCCTAGCACCTCAAGCTGCATATCAATGCCCTTTGATAACCTTCAAGGACTGGAAGGTAGTTGAGCTTTTTATGTTCAGGTATGATCACCCTAAAAAAAGGTGTCACAAATGGTTATGAGATATAATCTTTTTATGTTCTGTTTTTTATGAGATATAATCTTCAATATTGGGAGGAAATAACAATATGACATTTTGTATAAATGGGTATGAGTATGTATTGTTTCTTGCTCCTAATTTTTTAGAGAAGTTAAGATTATCATAATCAATGCCTGCGTATAATTTAAGGCTCTTTTACTTTTGTGGGGGATGTACTTTCATGTTCCCTGCCACAAACATTCTTACCTTTTGGGTTTCTCATCCCATTAGATTTGGTGAGCATGGTATAGATTTGGGTGTATTTTTAACTCACATTTTTTAGACTATTAAAATATTGGTTTATTAAACAATTTTTTGGGTGACTGCCAGTAAGGGATGAGATCCTAAAGTCATTGCTTAATGCTGATCTTATTTGGTTGTCTTATTTATTGGGCTTCAAACATTTGACTGTGTCTGTTAGTTCATCGTTGCACACAAGATGTTACATCAAATGGGCAGGTCAGACACTTTCGCAAACCCTAATATGTGGATTGGAAGATGATTGGTTGCATACCAAAAAATTAGCATCAGTATCATTACGTGATTAGCAATTGTTTATAAAAATGTGGATGAACACCCCTTTTTTTTCCTTAACCATCATTCATATTTTGATAGGATATATTTTGTAGGCGACACTACCAAAAATGGACACCAACCGTATCCACTGACGATTCCGCATCCCCAGTTCACCATCGCCGAATCCATGCCCACAGGTCGGCTCCTCTGATTTAAAGGTAAATTTTCATTTGTTACCTTCAGTGTGTGGACACGAAGTTTTTTTAAAAAAATTGTGTGGTTTCCTGCCTTGAATCATATGATCTAGAGAAAATGGCATTGTTGTTGCTAAGCGATTCTATCAATAGAGCAGTCTGGAAAATTTTAACTGATGGGGAATAGATTTTATATATGGATGTTGATCAGTACAAAATTAAAAATCATATCATCTCTAAAAGATCTCATTGATGCGTTATGGCATCTTTCTTTTTCTGCTATTGAGATACCATGCCTAATATGCAATGAAATTAACAAGTTAGTGGTCAGATCAATAGCAAAAGCACTATATTTAAGATGCAATATTTAGTTATTTTTCAAATTTCTCAATTCTGATTCCATTAGGCAATAATAGAATTAACTATAGCTAATCTAATATGCAGGAAGAACTCTGGCTTGACGTCAACTGCCGCAACTTCACTGCTATGGATCATGCTGTCCATTGTTCTTGATATTCAATCAACCCTATCAACTCTGCCTGAATTTTTTTACACTCCCAATTTTATTGTTTGATATAGTTAATGTGGACTGATGGCAATATATCTTTCATCAGCTGTTATTTTTAATGCCATTTGGCAAGCTTTTTGATTTGATAAAATAATCACATTGTTCACACATTTTTGAAATAAAGTCAGGGGTTCATCGACCCAATTACAATAACTTTTGAAGAAAAAACTACCCTAGCAAGCTTATGAGCTGCCTGGTTGGCCTTCCAAATGTATAATCAGAGATAATTTGTAGCTGTATCCAAACAATTGATATATGTGATAAGCTGACTGAGGGAAGCAACTTCTATATAGATGGTCTTTTTTCAGAATCCCATTTCACAATATATATTGTATACTTTTTTAGCTTTTTATCTGAATAGACCTCATGCATGATCAAATTTTTGCTCTGTACTCTAACTAATGTTCACTGGTCAAATAAGGACATCTATATAGTTAGTGTGGATTGGTGGAATATATTATACATTAGTTGTGTGACTAATTAAGTTAAGATGAGTTGCAAATTTACTGTTTCACAATGATTTTAGTTTGTCTATAGATTCATGTTCATTGATTAGTCATTTACTAACATTTTAATTGATTTTTCTTATCTTCCACTAACCATTTGACCATGTGTGGTTTTTTGTACTCTTTATCTGCGCACATACATATGCTGGTGCTACTCATGATCTATTGTGTCCACCTAGATAGTAATTTTAAGATGGTAGTTGCATGATCAGATATCATCAATTAGAATTAGATTGTGAGAAAACCTGATGCTTTCTGAACTACATTAGTTATTTTTTTTACATATGGTTCTCTGATCTGTCAGCCTACTATCTTTTTTTCCCTTGGTACATAATGCCATGTTTAGGCCAGGAAACTAATTTATGTCAAGCAGGAACAACTATTTGTTAGGAATAACCTTGTTGGTTTGTCCTCTCTAGCTACCTGCATGTTTTTTTAAAAAAGATCACATTAACAAAGTGACCATTGCCATTGATGGGATTTTATTTGCTGTTCTTTACTTTTGATTGAACAAAGTCTACATTGCAGAGGTTAATTGATTATAATACCTTAAAGTACAAAAATGTGTGTTTAATCTATTTGTCTATCTCGAAAAGTGATGATATAACTTGTCTAATGGGCTTGCTACATCAGAGATTCTTCATAACATGGTGCATCATTTTCAGACTGTTTTTGCTGTGGCTACTCTATGGTAATTACTTAATCACTGAATTTACAGTTAGTTATTTTCAGACAAGGCTACTCTATGTTTCCTTCTGCTCCTTTAACATTAGGGCTGGGCAGTTTTGAAACAAAAACCCAAAAAAACCGAACCGTACCGAGCCAAACCGAAATTTGTGGTTTTTTGGTTTTCGGGTTCAGGTTTGGTTCATGGTGTTGCAAAAACCGCATTGTTCGGTTCGGTTTCGGTTTTGGATGTCTGAAAACCGAATGCCCAAAAAAACTGATTTTCTTTGGTAGCCCATATACAGAGAGAGAAGAAACCGAACAGGAGCCGGGAGGGCGCGCCGCGCGGTCTCCTCCCGACCCTCCGCGCCACCCGGGCGGCGGCCCCCTCCCTCCCTTCGCGCCAGCCCGGCCGGCGGCCTCCTCCCTCCGCACCGCCTCGGCCGGTGGCGGCCTCCCTCTCTCCTCCGCGCGCCCGGCCGGCGGCCTCTCTTCGTGCCAGCCCGGCGCAACCTCCTTCTTCCGCGCCCGGCCGGCGGCGACGGCGGCCCTCCTCCGCCGCCGGCGCCGTCCCGACCGGTGGCCACCTCCTCCGTGCCGCCCCGGCCGGCGGCCCTCTCTCCGCGCCGTCCCGGCGGCGGCCCTCCTCCGCGCCGCGCGCCCCCGACCGGCGGCCACTTCCCTCCATGCCGCACGGCTTTGCTCATCTGCTGCTTCTTCGCTGCATCAGTTTTTACTTCTCCGCTGCATCGTTTTTGGTAAAAACCAAAAATCGAACCAAAAAACCGAACCCGAAATTTGCGGTTTACACTGTTGACATAAACCGATCGGTTTCCACTTCATGCCAAACCGAAGTATGAGTAGAAAAAACAAACCGAATTGTCGGTTTAAACCGATTGCCCACCCCTATTTAACATCATGGAGTCTGAAAAACTGTGGTATGAAGGCATCAACGCTCCTGGTAGAGTTTCGTTTTTTATATTTGATTACTCTTGGAGTTTGACATTGCTATTGCCGCTCACATTTGCTTTGAAAATTTTGGACGGTGCCACAGGCAGCTGCGCGGCACCATCCTCGACAGTTGAGCGCTCACACGCAGCGAGACAATGCCAATGTGGCGATGCCGCCTCACAGACGCGGGATATGCATGTGGACATGCATGATTAGTCCTACTTGACTTACATCTTGCATATATAACATATAGGCATGTATGTTTACTTACTCACAATCACAAACTCAATAGTATTTAGGCTCGGGGCATTGTTCCTTTAAACGTCATAAAAAATGACTGTATGAACATAATTCGAAGAGTAGCATATACAGATAACAAATTACCATGTGGAATTAGTCCGATTTTTTAAGTTCATCACTTGAGAATGTCTGAAAGGAAAGGATTTTGGTTATAAAACCAGTTTTCTCATGTAAAATATGATATAAAACTGTTGGCACCTTTTTTGACAAAGGCACGAATACGATCGATTCACCTAAAGATTTGCGGTGGTTCTTGGTACAGAGTCGCCAACCACTTCAATCTAGCCAAAACTAGAACAAAGTGGGTTTTGTAGATTAAATCGGCTAGCGGAACCGATTTGGATGGATAGATTGATAACTACTCGTTTCGTGAGCAAACGGAAAGTTTTCAAGGCAAACTTACAAAGAAGTGTCGCACTCTCGCAGCGGCGGCGGACGGTTTTCGGTGCAAACTGACAAAGATGAACTAAACTAGGGCAAAGTAAAAAAATAAGGCTGAAAATAAAGAAAATGATTCAAATAGATTGATTGTGTGTTGTGTGTTTCGATATTACAATTGAACCGGCCTTGACCCTTATATAGGGGTTGGTCTTGCCCTTTACAGGCCCTTCTCCACGTCCAATTCGGGATAAACATGTTTGGAAACCCGAGATACATCGTATGGAGAAAGGAAACCCGAATACCGACGAAGTCATCTAGGTTTCGGACTCTGCCGGTCAGACCGGTCATATGCCTTTGGTCTGACCGGCCCCACTGCCCGGTCTGACCGGCCTATACACGGCGGTCAGACCGGCCTCTCCGAAGAAACCGGCAAATTTCCAAACATTGCCATTTTTTTCTATTTCGATTCCTAGGTGCCAATTTTGGGTGTAAACACATGCCCCACTGCCTTTTATGATGAACATCGTGAATCTAAAAGCACAAGACATGTTTTAACTTGGGACGATAACTCAATTATTGGCCACACAACTCCCTAAGCATCCTGCCAAATACTCGGGAAGTATTTCTTCAGATATTTACCGTTGATAGCTCGCTGAAACCGTTCTCCTTGAAGTGTCTCCAAGAAATACGCATTGCCTCGAACGATTCCATATATCCGATAAGGTCCCTCCCAACTTGGCGACCACTTACCGAATTCTTTAGATTGAGAACCCAAAGGCAAAATAGTCTTCCATACTAGATCTCCTACTAGGAACGTCTTTGCTTTCACCCTTTTGTTATATGCTTTGGCCACCCTCTTCTTTTCCTTTTCTATCTCTTCCAAAGCCTTCAAACGTTTGTCGACCACTTCATCAAGATTATCACCCATCAAGGACTTGTAATCTTCGGCTGACAAATCGTCTTGCTTTATATATCGAAGAGAACCAAGATTTACCTCAATCGGTAAAACGGCTTCTTGTCCATAAACAAGCTCAAAAGAGGTCACCTCGGTAGCACCATGCTTGGATATTCTATGCGCCCATAAAACTTCAGAAAGCACCTCATGCCACCTTCTCAGATGTTCTTCGACCTTCTTCTTGATTAGTGTCACACCCTGGGTTTTTCTCTAATTCATTTAAATAATTTACCCTGAAATAATCGGAATTTCAAATTAACTCGGAGTCAACCTATAATTTTAAAATGCAATTAATAAATGGAAACGACATGGTAGGATTTTTTTGAATTCTACATGTCAAAATACGCTAACGATTTTTTGAAATTTTTAGAGCACTCTAAGTATTTTTAATCAATTAAATAAGAAATCGGGAATTAATTAAGCCCCCAAAATCCTTTTTCCCTTTTTCTTTTCTTTTCCGTACGGGCTGCACAGTACTCCCGCCCTCTCCTTTGGGCCGTCGGCCGGTCCCTCCCCGCCCAAGCCGCCGCGCGCGCCGGTCGTGGGCCGAGGCCCGCAACGCCCGCCGCAACGCGCAAGTCCGTGGGGTGTCCTCACCCACGAGTCACCGACGGGTGGGACCCGCTGTCGGGTTCCCGTTCCGCGCCCGGTCGGTCCGGCGCGCGCCGCCCATGCACGCCGCCGCTCCGCTCCTTTCCGTTTGAATCCGAGCCACGTCGGCCCGAGCCGGCTCAATCTCGCGACGCCGTTTCCATCCCGCAACCCCGCGCCCGATGGAAACCCTATCCGCGCGAATCCGTCGCCGATTGTTTCCCTCTCTCTCGATTCCGTGAACAACGGCGAAGAATCCGCGTCGTTTCCGTGTTTGTTTCGGCCCCGTTGTACCCCTATAAAACTCCCCATCGCCGCCGCGTTTCCCTTTGTTTTCCCGTGCACTAGCCCCAAATCCGCCGTCGCCATCGTCGTCGTCTCCGTCGCCGGTGAGTGCGCCGCCGCCCTCTTCCTCTTCGTTTTCGGGTCTCCCCCGAACCGCTCCCGCGCGCATCATTCCGCCTCCGCCGTGTTTTCCCGCACCGCGCACCCTCCGCCGCCGCGCCGGTGCCGCGGAGCTCGGCCGGCCGCCGCGCTGGCATGGCCGGCGGCGAGCTCGAGCCGCCGCCGCCCAAACCCTAACCCTAGCGCCGCTCCTCTGCGCCGTCCGATCTTTCGGATCGGGCTGATCCGCACCGTCGATCGAGATCGATCCGTCGCCGTTCGATCCGGTCGCCGCGGCCGATGGTTGCCGCGTGTCCTCCTCGGCCGCCGCCGAACCCTAACCCTAGCCGCGATCCGCACCGTCCGATCCTTCGGATCGGGCGGATCCGGCCGTCCCTCGCGCGCAAGGCCGTCGCCGTCCAATCGCCGCCACCCTCCCGATGCGCGCCATGTACCCCGCTCTCTCGCCGCCGCGGTGGACTCGGTCCACCGTGGACCGCGCCAGCGCCGCTGCGTCGGCCGCTTGCGCCGGCGACGTCGGCCCTATCGCTTGCGCCATGCTTGCGTCACCCGGGGGCTTAATTGCGCAATAAATCGTTTTAATCTTTTCAGTTTAGTTTAAAAATCGCAATTAAACTTCTAAAATTCATATCTTTTGAATCGAGCTCCGTTTTAGCCCATTCAAATTTCATTAAATCCAGAAAAATGTCAAGAATCCATTAAAATTACTTTTCAGTGCTGGTTCAGTAGACTTTTTAGGGTGTTTGTTTAGTGCTTTGTTTGTCGTGTAGATCCCGAGTTTTCCGGCGAGCCCGTTCTCTTGAAGTAGTCGCCGAGGTTCCTCGCTCCGAGCAAGGCAAGTCATACCTTACATTGACCATATTGTACCTATTTTATGTAAATATCTCTTTTTCTTTCAAATCGCATATGTTTTAGAATGTCATTTTATGGGATGATTATACCTATTGTACTCAACCATAGGATTGTTTACCTTATACCATTGATAACTTGGGGTTCAATATGACTAGATGATAGCTTAAGGTTTGCTTAGTTATGCTTAGCGCAACTAGCTCACTTAAGGGAATCACACTAATCAAGTTTCATTACTGGAAGTTAACTCTCAGATGATGTTAAGTTGTGATCCTGTTTCTAATAATATTGAATTATGAAAAGGTGGGTCGTGAGCACATGGTTGGACTTTGGTTAGCGTGCTCATGACGATTAAGGACCGGTTCTCGGGAAACCACGGAAGAAATGCCATGCATACCACAAGCCGGCATGGGTAATGGTGGGTCGTAGCGTAGCGTCTCTAGTTAACGTATCCCGAGAGGGTGGGCGTGATGGAGTTGGGTCGGCCCCGGTTTTAAGGGTTGATCAGCTTTCGGATTCACCGCGGCACTAGAGGGGGCTGCCCATTGCCCGATGGGAATGAGGGTGAAACCTTGGTGTGGTACAATTGACTAGAGGGGGTTATGTGAAGGGTCCTGTCACAGTTCCTTTTCGGGGCACCATGGTGGGGCACCGGCGCACGGTAACGTGTTGTGGGATTGTGTCTTGTGGGTACGGTTGTACACCTCGATCGGAGTAAAAACTATTCGAATAGCCGTGCCCACGGTTACGGGCGATCGACCAGATTCACTTTGATTAGTCTCACTTATTTATTTGAATGAAATGTTGAAGCATGACTAGTGCGGGTGGATGGATGGGCCTGTCGCAACGTGGTTTGAGCGTTGGACGGTGTGTATTTATCTTGCTTAAATATTACTCTTTTTTTTTTGTTTTCAAATATTGTTATTATATTCGCAAATGCTTGTTTATGCAAATTGAGCCCTTAACCTTTCCTTGTTATTTATCTTGCATCATGTCCCCTTTTCCGGTGTGACTTGTTGAGTACGGTGGTTGTACTCAGCCTTGCTTCTTTTTTTTCCCCCTTCACTGCCAGAGGTTGAGACCGAGGTCTCCGAGGAGGTGTAGGCTTGTTCTCGTCAAGGCTTAGCTGTGGTGTTGGCGTCCTGCTTCGCTCGTGTCAAGTTTAGCTTAAGTCCGTTTTTCTTTTTCCTTTCCGCTGCATTTGTGTGACTCTTTTATATTGTTTCTAAGACGAGGATTCTGTATTATCAATAACGTCGATTTGTGTACCTCGGCTGATGCCTGGACGAGGATGTAATGCACAAATTAGCTGCAGAAATTCTGGTGTGAATTTCTGGGCGTGACAATTAGCTTCAACAACGTCTTATTACTAGACTCGGCTTGTCCATTAGCCTGAGCGTAGTAAGGAGACGAACTCAATAGCTTAATTCCATAAGACTCGGCAACATTTCTCACTTCTTTAGACATAAAAGAAGTCTCTTGATCCGTAGTTAATGTCTGAGGAATGCCGAATCTATGAATAATATGCTTCAGAATAAAATCAATTACCTCCTTATGCGTCATATTCCTGAGCGGCACGGCTTCGGCCCACTTGGTGAAGTAATCCGTCGCAACTAGCACGAACCGATGCCCCTTTGAAGACAGAGGATAAATTTGACCAACAAAATCTAAAGCCCACCCCCGGAACGGCCATGGTTTAATTATAGGATTCAACACCGAAGCTGGTGCCAATTGGACATTGCCGAACCACTGACAAGCTTCACAACCTTTATAGTATCTGAAGCAATCATCAATCATTTTCGGCCAATAGAACCCCGCTCTTCTAAGCAGCCAGTTCATCTTATGGGCCGATTGATGAGTCCCGCAAATTCCTTCGTGAACTTCACCCATAGCAACCTTAGATTGATCGGCATCCAAACATTTTAATAGTACACCATCTATATTTCGGCGATATAACTTTTCATCAAGCAAAGTATACTTATATGCTATAAGACTAGGATCCTTCAAATAACTAATCAAAGGAATTCGCCAATCATTTACTGTTTCCAGGGCACACATGTCCAAATTACCACTTAATTCGGCCCCTGTGTTGAGAAGATTGTGCCCCCCAGCACCTTCTGTAAAGTTGGTCTGACCGGCCAAGCAACTTCGGTCAGACCGGCAACCACCCGCGGTCAGACCGGCCACAGAACGCCGGTCAGACCGGGTGCCATCCACGGTCAGACCGGCGACAGTGCTCCGGTCAGACCGCCTATGGTCTGCCTCTTTGCCAATTTCGCCCAAAAAATTATAACCAAGCACCGGTTGATCTAATACGAAAAATAAACCTGTTTTGATGCTATAACCAGATGCCTGTTGAGCTAAGTCATTTGCTCTAGAATTTTCATCCCTAGCAATATGCTTAATAATAAATTCATCGAAACTGGCAATAATATCTAGGCATTGATCTAAATACCTGTTCAATGATATGTCGAAGCATTTGTAGACCCCGGCAACCTGTTGCACAACCAATTCCGAATCACCGAACGCTTCTACATGTGTTGCTCCAACGATCTTCATTACTTGTAAACCGAATAACAAGGCATTATATTCGGCTTAATTATTTGTACAATAATATTTTAAACGAACCGATGCTTCAAAGCATTGACCATTGGGCGAAACTAAAACTACACCTATGCCTTGACCCTCCTTACACGAAGAGCCATCAAAATAAACTTTCCAAGGTGTAACACTAACTAAACAGACTTTATCTCCATAATCAACATCTACATGATGATCTACTATAAAGTCTGCTACAATTTGGGCCTTCATAGATTTCAATGATTCATAGGCCAAATCATATTCAATTAATGTATACGCCCATTTACCAATTCTACCACTTAGAATTGGCCTTTGCAACATGTGCTTAATGACATCGGTCTAACAAGCAACTATGCATGTACTAGATAACAAGTAATGACGCAACTTGGTACAAGAATAGTACAAGCAAAGACAAAGCCTTTCTACAAATACATACCTCGTTTCGGCATCCAGAAGACGGCGACTCAAATATGCAATTATGTATTCCTTGCCATCTTCCTCTTGTGTTAAAACGTCCCCAATAACTTTGTCTTCAGCAGCAATATACAGCCGAAACGGAATTCGGCTTTAGGAGCTCGCACCACAGTGGAGTAGATAAATATTTCTTCAAACCTTCAAACGCCTCTGTGTGCCCCCAAGTAAAATCGGCTTCTTTCTTCAAGCGTAGAATAGGCACAAAAGCATCGATTTTACCTGCTAAGTTAGATATAAATCTTCTCAAATAATTTACTTTACCTAGCAACCTCTGAACTTCTCTCTTGCATGTCGGCGCCTTGAAGCCTTGAATCGTTTCAACTTTCTTAGGATCAATCTCAATCCCTCTCTCATGCACCATGAATCCTAAGAACTTTTTCGCCGACACACCGAAGGCACACTTGAGTGGATTCATCTTCAAACCATACCGACGCATCCTCTCAAAGGCTAACCTCAAATCGGCCATATGTCCATCCATATCATCCGATTTGACTACAATATCATCAATGTAGATTTCTAGGATAAAACCTAACAAATCATGAAAAATTAGGTTCATCGCCCTTTGATATGTTGCGCCGGCATTCTTTAACCCGAATGTCATGACTACCCACTCAAACAGCCCGACAAATCCTGGACATCTAAAGGTTGTCTTATACATATCCTCTTCTGCCATGAAGATTTGGTTGTAGCCGGCATTGCCATCTAAAAAACTGATCACTCTATGACCTGAGGCATCGTTTATTAGCATGTCGACTATAGGCATAGGATACTCATTTTTAGGAGTGGCTTTATTTAAATCTCTAAAATCTATGCAAACCCTAATTTTGCCACTCCCCTTCTTTTCTACCGGTACTATGTTAGATACCCACTCCGCATACCGGCATGGCCTAATAAACCCTGCTTTCAATAATCGCTCTATCTCTTCTTTGACACGATCATATAAGTGGGTTAAACCGACGAGGAGGTTGTTTATAAGGCCTAAACCCTAACTTTATCGGAAGCCGATGCTCAACAAGATCACGGCTAAGTCCAGGATTTCATGGTACTCCCATGCAAAACAATCATTATATTCTCTAAGCAGCTCGATCATCCTAACTCTATGATCGGCTCTCATGTTTTTATTTATGAAGGTCGGTCTTGGTACGCTCCCATCGCCTATATCTATTTCTTCTAATGAGTCGACTGATGTGAACCCTTGACCGAGCTTCTCTACCTCGTCAAAATCCTCTATAGTTTCTCCAATATCGTTCTTTGTTGACCGATATTCTTGAACTCTCTTTTGTAACCATTATAAATTGGTTGTTTTATTCATCATACAAAGTAATATCAACAAGCCGAGCTAAACTAGCCGGCTTTACAGAAATGGGTACAAAGCCTTCTTTGGAAACACTAATAAAATCAAAACAAGACAGATCTAGCCCTGATAAGCACTGCATATCTCCATGTTTCCATCCCACAGAAACATCGGCCATGGCAACCTCAGCCGATGTATCCGCCTGAACTACCTCAACCTCATCACAATCCCATTGTACTAGGCACTGATGTAAAGTAGATGGGACGCAGCAGTTGGCATGAATCCAACACCGCCCTAAGATAACACTATAGTTACCTTGTACATCGACGATGAAGAAGGCGGTAGGCAACGTCTTGTTCCCCACCGTAAGCTCCACGGACAAGATCCCCTTCGCCTCTGTTGACTCGCCATTGAATCCGTTGAGAAGCATGTTGGTCTTCTTCAGCTCCGCATCTTCGCGACCCAACTTCTTGAAGAGAGAGTAAGGCATCAGGTTCACTGCCGCGTCTCCGTCCACTAGCATCCTCGAGACCGGCTTCCCATCAATGTGGCCCTTCAGATAAAGAGGCTTCATGTGACGGTTGGACTCGTTGGGCTTCTCGAAGACTGCATCCTTTGGACCTAGTGACATTTGAGCGACCTCGGCCTCGTCCATGGTGCAAAACTCCATGGGCAACATGCAAACCATGTTGATCTCCATGTTCTCGCCGGACGACGCCTCCACAGTCGGTTGTTCATCCTTTTGAACAACTACCGGCTTCTAAGCAACTAATGACTTACGTTTCCACTCCTTCACAGGCGGTGGTCGCAACTCATCGAATTCCCTGTCTCTCCTCTCCTCGGCTTCCTTTTCCTTCAACTCAAGCACGAAGACACTGCAACCTCCTCTTCTGAGTAGCCATCAAATCCTCAAGCATCCACCTAGGATTCGGCTCTGTTCCAGGAGACAAATAATGTCCCCCGTTGCCTTTACCCGAAGAGGGAATTACCCTAGTACTCTTCTTACTGTAACGTCGGCCGACCGGCCCCGTGTCCTGGCCGACCAGGCATCGTGCTGCCATCAAACCGGCGACTAGGCCCGCCGTGATCGGGAGCAAACATCGACCGGCCGGGATGGCGTGGTCTGACCGGCTAAAAGACGCGCGGTTAGACCGGCCAGAAGGCTCAGTCTGACCGGCTATTGAACTATGGTCAGACCGGCCAGGACGTCCGGTCTGACTGTCTTCCTGCGCGGCATCCTTCACGCCTTCGGTTCGGGGGCCAAATATCAACTTAGCCTCCTTCCTAGATGGTACCGGCACATCATACGATCCTATCTTGATAGTGATCGCCTCTGAAGTCCTTTCCTCGGGCTTGGCGCGCTTGTGTGCCCTTTTCTCGCCGTCGAGCCGGTCCTTTGTGGGGAACCGGCTTCCACTAGAAGTAAACGCCTGCCCTCGCAGCGATCTCCTCTCCCCTCTCCATCCTTGGTGATCCTACATTGGAGGCATGTTGTACATAGGCGGGGGTGCCCCCCAAGGCATGAAGTAAGGGAACGGATAACCTGGAGGCAGCATCGGGCATGGTCCCCATGGCATAACTTGAGGGAGATGGGGAAACGGCGGCTCCAAAACCTTTGACGAAGGACCAAATCGTTCCTTAGGGGGCGATCTTGGTCTTTTTCCTTTGGCACGCTCCTTCTCGACACTCTTCTTCTTGTACTTGTCAAGGAGCATCTCAAAGGTCACCTTGGGATTGTAGGGCTTCTTAGATGTGGATGCCTTGGCCTTGTTCTCTTTCCACGTCCCAACCTCTGGGCTCTTTGGCACAAGCATCTTGGGCCTAGGCTCCTCAATGACAACTTCCTTCCCTTTAGCCGATTCGGCTTGCTCCGGCCGAATCAACACCTTATTGCCATCAAGATCGATGGCATTCACCGGGAAAGGATCGTTGTCAAGCTTCATCTTCGGGCCCTCGGTGAATTTCAATCGTCCTTCATCTATGGCCGATTGAACCTGTCGACGAAAAACATTACATTCGTTAGTAGAATGCGAATAAGAATCATGTCATTTACAATAAGAACGGTGCTTCAATTCTTCTAACGAGGGTATGATGTGGCCTTTAGGTAATTTGATCTGTTTTTCCTGCAGAAAATAGTCAAAAATCCTATCACATTTGGCCACATCAAAACTGTATTTGATCTCGCTTTGCCGATCCTTGCGAGGAGTCGGCGTCAAGCTAGAACAAACAAAGGGTTTGTTCTTGTTTGTCCAAGACCACTCAGCGACGTACATGTCATGGTCGCCCTCATCAGAGTCGAAATCACTATTAGGACAGTTGACCATGCTAACATGAGGTTTCTTATCATTGGGCCTAACAAACTTTTTAGCATCTCTGACTCAGCTTTCTTGAGCCAAAGCCTTCTGCATTACTTGACTAACATCAGAAATTGTTGGCCATCTAAATTCTCTTTAATGGGAGAAAGCAATCCATTAAAGGCGAGGTCGGCCAAATCTCTCTCGGTTATGCTTAAGCTAAAACACCGGTTTCTAGCATCCCTAAATCTCTTAATGTAATCTACAACAGATTCATTATACTTTTGCCTAACCGATGTCAAATCAGAGTCTAAGCTCAGTCTCAGCAGTATAAAAATAATCATGAAATTTCTGTTCTAGCTGAGCCCAAGTATGAATAGAGTTAGCTGGTAAAGATGTAAACCAAGTAAAAGCAGTACCGGATTAAGATAAAGAAAATAAGCGCAATTTAAAAGCATCCGAAGTGCTAGCCTCCCCACATTGCGCTAAGAATTGGCTGATATGCTCCCATGTGGTCCTATTATCATCTCCACTGAATTTGGTGAATTCAGGGACCCTATAACCACGAGGATATGGGATGTTATCGAAGTAGTCAGGATACGGCTTTTGGTAAACCTTAGCACGATTCCTGGGATCAATTCCAAACGATTCTCTAATGATATTCCTGATTTGTTCTTCCATATTTTCAGGCCTAGGCGGGTTGGCTACGACCGGCGGCCTAAAAGGTGGCTGTTGCGGCGCAATATTGTCATATTGGTCATTTCTCGTGTCGCGCGGATATCCCCTATTAGGATCATTGTATTCATTGGGGACATGCGGGGGAATTGGTGCATCGACGGTAGCCATAGGGGAGTCGTGTGCGGGAACATGGTATAGAACCGAGTTGCCCGTGATGGGATCTACCTCCTGTACTGGCACCAGAGCGTCGGTCTGACCGGCCAAGGGCCCAGTCTGACCGGCTAGATAAGGCGCGGTCTGACCGGCCAGATAGCCACCGGTCAGACCGGTGTAGTATGGGTGTGGGCTAACCTGACGGCCGGTCTGACCGATGTAAGGTGAGCCGGTTAGGCGGCGTAAGGAGACCGTCGGACCGGCCATAGGGCAGTCGGACCTCCGTATTGTGTCCGGTCGAGCCGGCCGTCGGGCCGATCGACCAAGATATGATGGGCGGTCGGACCGGCCACGGGCCGGTCGGACCGACGTAGTGAGAGCCGGTCAGACCGGCCGTAGGGCCGGTCAAACCGACAGAGGCGGCAGAACTAATTTCGTCGGGGCCTTGGGAAATCGCCCCGTCGGTTTTACTAAATATGTGGTTCACAGGGGGTTGGCTTCCCCTTGCAATCGAGGTAGCCGGCGAATCGGTCGCGGGAAGACCGGATTTATTGCTCATGTGCGCTTTAAACAACCTATTAAAACAAGCCTCTATAGCGGATTCAACTTTATTGTTCACGGTGGCGGTAACGGACTCATTCACCGTGCTAGCAACAAGCTTTTGAATAGGCATAGAGATGTGATCAGCGCTTACCTCGCCGCGAGTTACCTTGAGCGGGCTCCCGGGCTTGATGATGATGCCCTGTCGCGTTTTGGTGCAAGATTGATCTAGCACCTCTTGAGTGATCGCTCGAATGCGCTCCTCCATGATTTGGCGAGCCTCCCCATTCAAGTCGTCCAACGAGATGTGGACAACGTTGGAGGGCTCCACGTCTTGCGCCGCTTGCTTGGACATGGCGGCGTCGAATCCGAGTTGGCGTCGTGTATTCCCCAGCGGAGTCGCCAAAAATCGTGTTGGCACCTTTTTTGACAAAGGCACGAACACGATCGATTCACCTAAAGATTTACGGTGGTTCTTGGTACAGAGTCGCCAACCACTTCAATCTAGCAAAAATTAGAACAAAGTGGGTTTTGTAGATTAAATCGGCTAGCGGAACTGATTTAGATGGATAGATTGATAACTGCTCGTCTCGTGAGCAAACGGAAAGTTTTCAAGGCAAACTTACAAAGAAGTGTCGCATTCTCGCAGCGGCGGCGGACGGTTTTTGGCGCAAACCGACAAAGATGAACTAAACTAGGACAAAGTAAAAAATAAGGCTGAAAATAAAGAACACGATACAAATAGATTGATTGTGTGTTGTGTGTTTCGATATTACAATTGAACCGGCCTTGACCCCTATATAGGGGTTGGTCTTGCCCTCTACAGGCCCTTCTCCACGTCCAATTCAAGATAAACATGTTTTGAAACCCGAGATACATCGTATGGAGAAAGGAAACCCGAATACCGACGAAGTCGTCTAGGTTTCGGACTCTGCCGGTCAGACCGGCCATATGCCTTTGGTCTGACCAGCCCCACTGCCCGGTCTGACCGGCCTATACACGGCGGTTAGACCGGCCTCTCCGAAGAAACCGGCAAATTTCCAAACATTGGCAATTTTTTCTATTTTGATTATTAGGTGTCAATTTTGGGTGTAAACAAAAACTTCATCCGTGGAACTTTGCATTGTTAGCTTCTGGTTGTGCTCCAGAATAATGAATATGTGGGGGCCGGACGTTTTTTTTTTGTCTCCTTCCCTTGAATGACTTATTTGATTGCCAAAGTATATATAGTATCGTCGTAGTGTTAGCACGGACATATATAGTGCTGCCAAATTATATATATTGATTATTTTAACTAATTTTCTAAATGTTAATAGTTTGCAGATTTGATTTGGAAATTTAGTTGACTGTTAATATTTTCGAATTGCTATAATTGGTATATGATTGATTTTTAGTGAATAAAACTAATGTTAACTCGCTGTGCGAATGACCTGAACCTAAAATATGTGGATATTCTGGCCTGGAGGTTGAGTTCTATGTGGCACTGTAGTGTGTTATGCGGTGTAGACAGTCATGCATGTAATTATCTACTAAAATATCTTTGGGTTGGATTATAACATCATGGGAAGAAAAAGAGTTTGCACTACTACTTATCTTGAATGAGTTGAAACATTTGGAGAAAATAAGCAATATACTGGATATAAGGTTCCACATGTGTACAATGTTTCCGCACGTGTTAGATGAGATATTACTTGATTTGAAACATTTTATGAAAATCTCATTTATCTTTAAAACATGACATAACTTATACTACTTTGCAGGATGATATAAATAATTTTAGGTTTCAGCCACCTACTTACCTTATGGTATTCGAGATTAAACATAAAGAATAGATATCGAGAACTTGAACAGCCAGTTGGTGATGAAGACAATCCAAGTGATGTTAAAATTTTTGATAATGCATTTTAACCTCGACATGAAATTGGTGTGTCCTGCATAGAACGAGAATTTTTCTGACTAACATCATGAATTAAAGTGAGAGGGAAAAAAGTTGCTGATCAATATTATGAGTATATATATTATTTATGTATATTTCAAGAATACATATCAAATTAATAAGTTAACTTACTATCTGTCATTCACAGATATCACATACACTCAGAATAGAATTCTTGCTGGACATTTTGAATAGTCATGCAAATAAATGTGAAAACTTTCCTAAAGACCTCAAAGATCTATTTAAGCAATTCAAAACTTATTTGTAGTATACGAGACATTACTTTATTATTTCTTATTATACATGAATGTATTTCAGATTATATTTATGGTCATATACAATTGCGTGAGACAAAAACTATGAAAGTGTATCCCTTAAATGAAATCGTGGTGTTAGCACAGACACTATACTAGTATATAATAAGTTATAATAATTTTAAATTATTATAACTGCATGGTAACTTATATTATACCTTAAAATCTATGACTATATTATAACTGTTGAAAGTGATATAGCCAATCCAAATTAAAAAAACGAATGGTTTATCTTGTTAAGAAATTGTTGATCGTCGGATCGACATCAAGGTTCGTGTAAACAGATGAAAATAAAAGATACGTGAGGACATGGGGATCAAACCCACGATCTCACATCAGCACGCCGGAGGTCCTAGCCAACCGAGTAGAAGTTTTGTTGTAATGAAATGAATTTGTTATGTATAATTACACAATAATTATTGAAATTTTAAAGCTTTTTATCTAAAAATTTGTCGAAAATTTTACCACTAATCTCTTAAAAAAACTTAGAAACCAAAACAAATTGAGTCCCACGGCAGTTGAATAGCGGTTTTGTTCTGAGTGACACTCATATAACCTACGTATCAGTAAAAATCTATATCTATAACTATCTATAAAGCAAGCAGTGTTTCCATCAAAATTTTGTTCTGCCTGGCTATTTTGCAGAAAACCTCTTGGGTTTTTATAAAATTAACCCACAGTCTGCCTGCCTATATTGCAAAAGAACCCTTGAGTGTTTATAAAATTAACCCACGGCCCACCTGACTATTTTGCAGAAAACCCTTGAGTGTTTATAAAATTAACCCGTAGTTTGTCTAACTATTTTGTAAAAAATCTCTTAAGTGTTTATAAAATTAACCCGTCCCAATGTTAAAATAGGTCTTAGGTAAAAACATAAAGAAAAAAATATAAATTGGAATTACATGAGACTTCAACTTTGAAATAATTATGATAAAATAAAATGACGTCCTTTGCAACGCATGGGCATATTTACTATCTATAACTATCTATAAAGCAAGTAGTGTTTCTATCAAAAATTTGTTTTGTCTGGCTATTTTGCAAAAAACTCCTTGAGTTTTTTGAAATTAACTCGCAGTCCGCCTGGCTATTTAAAAAAACCAGTTATACGTACGATAGAGCTTATCTTAACTACTTAAAAAATCTATAACTTTTCGATCATCAAATCGTTTTTTATCCAAATCTATAAAATTTTCGATCCGTATAACCTCTCGCTCCATTGTTGCATCGCTTTCCTCACTTCCAGCAAGCGAGCCCGACTCACGCGCCTCCTGCCTCGTGGTGCATTGCCCTGAGCGACGACCGAGCACACGCTGCACGCGTGAGCTAGCGCGCCGCCGTCGAACAAGGGAGAGAAGCGTCTGTGAGGCATGGCCGAGCGCTGTCAGCTTCCGCGTGAGGATGGGAGAAAGATGACATCCTGTAGCTTCTGGCGATTTTATATTTTAGTCCCATATTTATGGTAAATCACAGACAGTTCCTAGAGGCTACATCAGGCCCCATTGGCTGTGATGTTTGACCATAGTTAACTGAGGTAAGTAAATTATAAGGAGATGCAAGGGTTCACATGCCTGTTGATGATAACATATGCCTGTTGATGATAACATGCAACTTACCCTATTCATCAATATACTTTTCTAACTAATAATATCCCAGTCGTAAATATTTTCTTTAAAGTATTAGTAAGTCAATATATATTTTCATTATATTTTTTATTTAATTTGGTGAAATTAAATTAATTTATACTAAATGTCTATCTAATATTATTTCTTAATCAAGGTCTAGTGATACACAAAGTTGAAGACACCCTTACTTTCAAAGTTATATATATATAACTATCTATAAAGCAAGTAGTGTTTCTATCGAAAATTTTCGTTTGTCTGGTTATTTTACAGAAAACTCCTTAAGTGTTTATAAAATTAACCGGCAGTTCCAATGCTGAAAAGAAAGGGAGGGCTTGGATGAAAAAAAAGACTCTTGCGTCCCTCTCTTCCGTCCCCATCCGCACCGCGCCCCGCACCGCGCCTGCGCCCCTCCCTCCCGTCGCCGCTCGGAGCTCCCGCGTCGCCGCCTGGACCTTCGCTCTTTGTCTGCTTCCTTCCCTACGTCGTCGTTCCGTTGTAACGTACAGACATTTTGCTAGTATTTTAAAAATAAATGCCTCGAACATCAGTCATCTCTTTTTTCTTCTTTACCCTTTCTCTCTCTCTACCCTATCTATCTCCCTCGGTCAACCGCCACCACCTTGTCGACCTCCTCCACGAACTTGCGCGCACGCACTGGTGGCATGGCGTGCTTCTCCACACTCATCGCCGGCACCCGGTACCCCAAATGCTCCCTCTTCTGCTGCGACGGCCGATGGTGGGGTGGTGCAGTCGCCGGAGAGCTTGTGGTGGGGCGGTAGTGTGAGAGAGCACAAGGAGGAAGCGTCGACGGCATTATCCGCCTCTGCCTCCAACTGGTGTCTCGGCACCTTCTCTGCCTCCGAATCTCCCCAAGCCGCCGATCGGCGTCGCGGTCGTCGTCCGTCGATGAAGAAGGGGGAGCAAGCCGCGCGCGCGATGGTCAAGGACGGAGAACGCGTCGACCTCTGCGGCTCTAGATTTGTGAGGAGACCACGCTGCCGATTGCTCAGACCGAGGCGAGACGCGACGGAGACGAGTCAATGTCCATCGGCTAGAGGAGGAAGAGGCAAGAAGGGGAGGACGGAGTGGATGTCGTAGTATTGACGTAGACAAACAGGTTCCTACTGTCATCCTGGCACCGGCAAGGATGCCGCCGGCCCCTTCCCCACCTCACTTCGCCTGCGTGCTCACCGCTATGATCCCCTGCCTCCGGCTCCACCTCACCACCGCCACCGTCGCCTTCGCGGCCTCACGCGTCCGGCACGGTCACAGGACATGTGCGGCCATGCGACACAGAGGTTGGTGGCATTGGGGTCAGACTCGCAGGCAAGGGCATCGTCGTTGGTCAGTGAGCGGTGTAGGTCCTGGAGCACGGACATGTCGCTCGGGTTGATGGCGTCGTCAGCAGGTGGGTAGAGGACCTGAGGAGGAGGAGGAGCATCGGAAGACGAACGGGATGGCATGTTGCTATACTAGACACCTGTTGCTGATGATGCATGGATGGGGATACCAGTTGACGACGGAGGAAGACGATGATGACTCTTTGGTGGCGAGCCGCCGCAAACCCTGGGCGACGATTTGGTGGCTGGATCGGCGACGACGAGGTCGATCCGACATATGGGGAAGGAGAAAGGGAATTTGACTGATATATGGAGCCCACCAAAAATGTGCTACATTTCACCCCTCTCGCTGACTCAACAAGTCAACTTGTCACATTAACGAAAAAAATCTTTTTTTTAAAACATCAAAGGAGTCAATTTTAATTTGTAATGGTTTTCGAAGTTGAGAGAGACATTATATCTAGTTTTATGGTTGAGGGATGTAAAAGCAAACTTATTCCTTTCTTTTTATGTAATATTACAGTTGGGTTTAGCAGGGGTGGCTAGTTGGCACGCACTGGGTGCTTAACTCGTGTAGCCGCGTGTGCCACTGACGACTCGATTAATTTTTTAGAAAAATTGACACTTAAAATATTCTCAAAATAGTTAAAAGTTTTAAATTTGTAGTTGAAAGATTTTAGATTTGAATTGAAAGTTTTGAATTTTATGTCGAAATTTTGAAATTTAAGTTGATTTTTATTTTAGTTGAAAGTTTTTTATTTTTAAGATGAAATTTTAGTTAAAAGTTTCATAATTTAAGTATAGCTTTAAAATATTTGTTTCAAAGTTTTAAATTCTAAATAGTTTTTAAATATTTTTTAAAAAAGCTGCAACATCACTTTGAGAAAAAAAAACAAAGGGAGGGTTGCTAATCGTGATTTTGATTCATGTCGTTTCCAACGGTGGCTCACCAGGCCTAACATGCACACACGTGGGTGCGCAAGCTATATGCTGCTGCCACTTTCAATGTAAAAAACTATTATTAGTTTCGATAGTATAGAATATTTTATTAAAAAAATATTTTTTATAGTGTAAGAATTTATATAGTATAAGACAACGTATAAAAAAACTACCATATTTGCTTTTTCAATGAGATTATAATATTTTTGTCCATTGATAACCGTGAAGACTTGATTTCTTAGATTTTTTTTATTAAATCACTTGTCACATTTTTATTGCCTACGTCACGGTATAATTAATATCTATATAAATTATCATAGTTTCTGCATTAGGAGTATCGTAATAGGATTAGGATTTCAGGGTTTAGTCTCATCTCAACGAGAAAACTGTTGAGTTATACTTCTCGCTTTGTCTACAAACAAAACCTAGGACACCGATTTATAGGAAAAACATATGAAATTTATACGATTTGAATAATATATGAAAATTCCCTATTCGGTCCACTGAAACAAAGGGTTAAGACTCAAACAATCCTATGAAATTCCCTTTGAATCTCTCCTCTAATTTCTACGGTTTTCATGTGGTTTATCCAAACAGCGCATTCATGTTTTTTTCCTATATTTTATAATTTTTTGTTTTACACTTACATTTTTCTAAAAAAAAGAAATTGTGTGTGTTACTGCGTTTTCCCAATTTCTGCATTTCCTCAATCCTGTGTTTCAAGGAGAAAGAGGCTCTAAGCTGCAGGGATTTTGGAACTAAAGTCTGCCAATCTACAAGAATGGGCTAACGATCTCGGCCTCTCAAATAAGCTTGGGCCGAATCATGGCTGCGTTTTGTTGGGCTGGGCCGATACGGAGAGGCAGGTGGCCGGCCCAACAGACCTGATTCGATGTACACCGGCGAAGAGTAAACAACTGATTAATCAAAGCATCATCCCAATGGCAATTTGATTACTGGTAATAGAGAGCAAATGCGATGAAAAGTTGGAGCCGAATTCGATCAAAACAAATGGTGTACTTGGCTTTCTTATTATTTTTCGTCGTTAATTTCTTTCGCTGCTGACCTCTGTGCTTCTTTTTTTCGCGCTTATATTGTGATATTGTGAAACGGTCTAGTAATCATTAGCGGCGATACAGTTTTGGGCAGGTAGGACGACCGCCCAGACTCTGTCACCGCCACCCTCACTGGTCAACGATGTTGCTGCCTCCACAACTGGTCCATGCGTTTGACTCATGTGTTTTAATGAACTAAAAGAGAATCTATTTTATATCGTTGAGTCATTGGTCATTTGTTTTACGATATTATATTGGACTAGACTTTTTAAAAAAAATATCCAAAATACCCTTATATAATTAAAAGTTAACAAATTGATTTATTCTTTCAGAAATTTTTTTAAAAAAATATGAATGTTTATGTATCGTCTTTACGTAATGTGAAAGTTTATGTATAAATTTTAAGATTTTTTTTAATTATATTTTTTGTAAAATTTAATTTATCTCTGATATGCCATATAATTTTGTTAATGTAAATCATCTTTCATATTTTTACATGAAAATATTTTTGTGCTATTATCTTTTCTGTAAGCAATATCTCTGTCATATACCACACAAAAATATTTTTCTAAAATAATAAAAATACAAAAACAACTTGAAACTTAGGTATAAACTTCCATGTTGTGTAAAAAGGCTACATTTAAAAAAATCATATTTTTTTAAACTTCTAGTGGGATAAACGAATAATTAACTTTGTATGCACATAAGGGTATTTTGGGTATTTTTTAAAAAATCCCAGCCCAAAGGTATATTGTTGAACAATTGATAAAGTTGTTGATATATTATAAAATAACAATGTCAATGGTAAATTATTGAACTAAGATAAACTCAATGACACAGTATTGATTCTCTCATGAATTAATGCACAACCCTCAAACAGGGTCGATTCTGATAATTTGGAGACTATAACGAGATATAAATGAAGTCCCTTAGTTCTAAGATTTTTTTTATTTAGACCATATGCAATATTCAACTATACTTCCTTAATTTTAAATTAGTTATTATTTTAGATTTGTCGTAAGTCAAACAGACCATTAATTTTTAGAAATATATATACTTTAACATCATATGAATTATATATTATAAAAATATATCTCATGATGAATCAAAAATTTTGAATCTTATAATGTAAAATTAATGGGTTTATAGAAATTAATGGTGAAAGATTAAAATGTTTGACTTATAACAAATCTAAAATAACAAATAATTTGAAATAGAGGAAGTATATAGTTTATAAGTATTAGTTAGTTTTTTACAATTAGTCACACTAATATTTTTTAAAGTACTATCGTATAATTATTTTTAAAACATTGTTATAAAAACAAAGCTAATACTTTTGATAATCCAATCGACTCAACCTGATATTATTATTATTATTACTAGCTCCCTTATTAAAGTACTACTATAAATTTTTAAGCGAAGTTTATATTTTCAAGAAACCAATAGCGATTGAATGGTTATGTTAAGCTAAGCATACTTACTTCTATTCTTCGATAAAGTATTTTTGCTAAGTTAATGATAAAAATAATATTATACATATTATATATATACTAGCAAAATACCGTGCGTTGCAACGGAATGACGATGCGGGGAGAGAAGCGGGCGGAGGACGAAGGTCCGGGCGACGCGCGGGAGCTCCGGCGGCGACGGGAGGAGGGCGCGGCGCGGCACGGATGGGGCGAAGAGAGGGACACATAAGTTTTTTCATCGAAGTCCTCTCTTTCTTTTCAATATTGAGATTGCGGTTAATTTTATAAACAGTCAAGGGGTTTTACGCAAAATAACTCTTTTTCTTTTTAATTGGTTTTTTAAATAGCTAGACAGATGCGGGTTAATTTTGAAAAAATCAAGAGGTTTTCTACAAAATAGCAGACAAAAAAAAATTTGAGTGAAAACACTACATGCTATATATATATATATATATATATATATATATATATATATATATATAAACCTCCGAGATGGATGGCGCCCTCGGCACCGTGGGGCCAGGGCAGCCGCACGCTTACCCTGGGCCGGCGATGCCCTCGAATATTGATTAAAACTCAAGGTTAGAAAAAAAGGTCCACAAAAATATTGCACTTCATCTTACATAGTATATTTTGAGATGAAAAAATATACAACGACAATGACCTAGTATGATATATTTATTTTGAGACAAAAAATATACTCTCACCTTAGATTAGTCTTAAAAGGTTACAGTCTTATAAGTATATATATAGTCCTATATAGGGGTGCTCAATATAGTTATTATATAGGTAGACTGCAGCTGCAGCAGCTACGGTACATAATACACAGAAAAATATATAGCACCGGCTGTACAGTGCAACTGGCTACAGCTACAGCTGCAACCCAGCATTACCGAACATGGCAATAACCTACCGTAACCTATATTCAGAATTCTTGTGATTGATAGATAGAAAGAAATCAATCAATCAATCAAGCGATCATTCATTTCTCAAGCCGGCAGTTTCGCCGGTTGATGATTGGGCCACTTGTCCTCAGTGATGTCACATATAAATCATCTAATTGATGTGAGAAAACAAATCCGAAAAACGGCGCTCGGGAGAGAGCGAGAAAATAACGAGGCGAGCGCCCCGGAGGCCGGGACTGGGTGGGCCAAGCGCTCGGCTGGGCCGCGTGCCTGATGGGCCTGATGCCCCATATGCCCTTTTTGTCTGTCAAGCTCAGACGCAATTACATATTTTTTAAACTATTAAACACTATATTTTATTAAACAGTGTGTTTTGATTTTTCATATGTAGAAATTATTTTAAAATATAAACATATTTAATTATTAAATTTATAATAATTAAAACTTAATTGCTAACTTAATTCAATGGGAAAGAAAATGAACTGACAAACCAACCAACAGTGCACAGGTTGAACCCGCTGAACAAGTGAACAATGCATGAACGGTTTCTAGCATTCCTTTTTTTTTTTTTGAAAATTTCTTCCATTCCATTAATGTGATCATTGCATTATAACTAGAATGTTGAATTGATTCGATGAACCTGAAGGACGTTAGGCCATGTTCCATTTTTAAGAGAGCAGATTCAATGGAAAAAATATATTATCTGAAATATATTTGATTATACCATTGTAAACAAAACAAGTCAATTACTGATACCAACCTCATCAGGACAGGATTAACGCGTACACGTCCAACTACAGTCTTGGTTATTTGATCTCGTTCCTACTATGGGTAAAAGATATGCATGCCCACAATGATATGTGTGTAGATTGTGTGCATCCTACATGTAAAAAAAGCGGCATATAGGCCGGCAAAAAATATTTCATGTTTAAGATTTAGTCAAACCTTTCAAAATTTCTTTAAATCATAATACAAACATAAGTATACTCAAATCAAATACACACGTACGTACTCACTTCTATAAACACATATACATATACTCTATCTCTATAAATATTTCTAAACGACCAAACCAATATATTTAAGATTGATAAGTTATTATAGACATCTCACCGGCGTCGATTGAAAGAATTTGAAAGTTTCATCGTCAATTTAAGTTTGTAATATCATAATATTGTTATAAACTACAAATATTTCTGATTGAACGTAGTAGTAGAAAACTAAATAAATAAATAATAAGGGAGAGAAAAGAGCATATTTAGGATCTTTGGCTTTTCATAATATTTTTTTCAATAAATACAATCTACTACATGTTAAATCAAAATCGAGCCAAGCAACTTCATCATGTTAACATCCCGTATTTCTAGAAAATAAACAACAGCAGACAACAAAAATTAAATGCACACAAATAAGTAGTACCAAGAATTTCATTAAGACTAAGACGAGTCTTAGAATGAATACGGTCTACTGCATATTTATTTGAAGAGAGAGAGGTAAAATGACTTAATTTCATAGAACGAAATAATGCAGAAATAAACAAGTAGTAGCAAGAACTTTGCTAGGATGTTGCATTTGAAATATCGAGGTATATAAAATCAAGATAAGTATTTTATTACCATGTTGATATCTTATGTATTTCTGTAAAATGAAGCAAATGGATGAAAATAAGTAATCCAAACGTAATACACATTGGGGGCTATAAACAGACTGACGTGTTAACTGGCATGTTGATTTTTTAGTAAAAATTTAAAGTAGACGACCTTGATCATTAAGTTTTTAGTGGTTCAAACCCCAAGTGACATAAGTTACAAAAGAAAAACTGAAAATGGAGAGCTCAAACACTGTATCTACTTTAGAAAATAGTAATAATGCCACGCTCTGCTATCTTAATAATTTTTAATAATTTTTATTCTAGTAGGATGTTGATAGCATGACAATGCAAAAAGGCGGTGTTTTGTCACGTCAGAGTGAGGTGCCATGAAACCCTTATCCACATAAAATATCTAATCCAAGCCAGGCTGCTATTGGCTATTCGCCTATTCCTAGTCCAGAACGAGGGAGTCCAGGTCAAATTCTTTGAAACCGGCCTTCTCTCGCAGCCACCTGCTTTTGTATTTTTGCAGAGCCGTACACTCGGATTCTCCAACAATTAATCCCTCTTGTCTACCTTGTGAATCCTAATTTTGGTTTGGGATTATGTTGACATAATTCTCTTTTGTTATTCTATTCTATTTTTTATCAGTATCTGATTTTTTTTCATAAATATACAAAAGAATTATACGTTAATATATTAGAAAAAAATTATGATACACAACAGTTAGATCGGTTTATATCAAAGAAGAAAAGAAAAGATAAAAAACAAAAGACGAAACTCGAGAACTACTACAGCGATTAAACATAATTCAAAAGAGAGGCCGAGCCACACTACACTCTTAAAATAATCCTCAAAAGCGACAACACCAGACCACAGCTCTGCGAGTAGAGGTAGATACCGAGCCGGCTCGGCTCGGCTCATCTCGTTAGCCAAACGAGCTGGTTCGGCTCGTGAGCCGGCTCGAGCCAACTCGTTTGGCTCGCGAGCCATTTCATCAATCGCGGATGGGGCGGCGTGGCACCGGCGGATGGGGCGGGGCGGCGCGGCGGGGCGTCGGGACGCGTGCGCCGACGGATGGGGCTGCGGGGCACCGGCGGATGGGAGGCGTGCCAGCGTCGATGGATGGGGGACGGGCTGCATGCACGTGGGCAGTGGTAGAGCCGTGGTTCGTGCTGCCGCGTGCGTCAATACGTGGTGAGGAATGAGGATGAGAAGCAGAGGCCAGCCGCCAGAGACCAAAGAAGAAAGAGTAGTCTAGAAACCATGCGCTAGCAATTTTAGGGTTTTTTATTGGGTCGGGCTGTTGGTGGGCTATCCGGCAATGGCTTGGCTTGTTCAGCTCGTGAGCCACTTGTGAGCCGGCTCGTTATAACTAACGAGCTAAAGTTTACCATTTCTAAACGAGCCGAGTGAGCTAACGATCCACGAGTACTCTGCTCACCCTTATCTGTGAGGATGGACTCCAGTAGCTGATTGAATTGTTGGTTTGGCTCAACTAATCTGGCTGCTACTACTATCAAAGTCTTTGCTTCTGTCTAGCTCCCAAAATTTATGTGCAGGAGATACTACTCGCATCTTTTGACTTCAAGCTTTTGCTCTGGATCTGAATACACACTTCTCAAATATCAATATCACAAATTCCAAGCAACTACTACTGTAAACTGTGTTCTCAACTGCCAACTGTATAAGTATTGCTTTTTAAAGAAAAGGAAAAAACAGTGGACTCATATTTGTGTACTCTGTGTATTCCAATTGTTTTTCTAAAAATAAAATCAGTGTATTCCAATTGTATAATATTGGTCGTATCACTTACGCATGACTAATAATATAGGCTGTATGTGCGTTTGGGTATAACAACGATCGTTATGTTTGGGGAAACAGAGGATGTATGTTAGAAAATCATTGAATGGGATTTTGCAATCAAATCACGGTTGTTTCGTATAAACATCTATTCTACTATAAAAATAACAGTGGTGATGAACACCACCATCACCATCACTCTCAAGACCAATCCTCACATAAAAAAATGATAATTAAATATTCTTATTATGGATTTTTTATCGCTCTAGATAATAAGTGTAATGTTTTTAGAGGCTTTAAAAATATATACGTAAACTATTTTTATAAAAAAATCTGTTGCAACGCATGAGCTCATATAAAAATTTGTAAGAAAAAAGATAACAAAAATCTCTAATTAAGAAAGGGAAAAATCCGTACGAATAATAAGAGGCCTAAATTTCTTAGCGTACTGAAGTGGTTCATAAGTCATACGTTGCAGCTTACATCAAAAGTAGATAGCAGACACGATATAGGATGAAATATCACCTTCAGATTGGAACTGGTATCACTAGTTTACTACTCCTGCCTTGTGATTTTTTTATAGCGCGTACTCAATAGTTTAGTTTAAAAATTATTAAAGATTAAATTTGATTATTAATTTCTCGTAAAGTATTTATTAGGTACAAATGGAACCACGTAAACCCTCATGTACATTCACATATAATATTTCTATAAACAAATATTAAAATAATAGATAAATATGAATATTAACATCTGTATAAAAAATCGTCCGAGCTCAAACAGCTATTATTAAGGGTTTTAAATATGTGTCTTTTAATATAGCTTTTTTTACACTTAAGTCGACTAAACAATTGATGATTAAACTTTATAAAGAAATCAAGAAAAATTGTGTTTCCGTGAATCGAAAGTTTGTAAAAAAAAAAGAGAAGGAAACGCTAATGCAAAATTGCAGTCAAACCCACGGGTCAATCGAACCATACGTTTCCCGTGGGCAGAGGAGAATTCAAAGCAACACTCTTTGCAACGCTCCCTTATTTTTAAACCCAAATTCACTCGTTTATTTTCCTATTAAGAAAACCCTTCGAATTTGAGCTGACGCGACGCCGCGTCATCCACCCAACCCGCCTTCCTCTTCCGCCTCGAACTCGTCTTCCTCCCCCCGAAATCCAGTCCAATCCCGCCACTTCTATAAATCCTCATCTCCTCCTCCTAAATCTAGAGACCTGTATGCAAGATATTGGTTAGCTCCGGCCTTTGAACTTGACCAGTCTCGCATTTCTTGGATCTTCTCGTCATCTTCGCTGGTCGATCGGTTGATTGGTTGACTGCTCGTCGGTGAGCTAGCTGTTGGTGGTGTTCTTGAATCTGAATCTGTCGGTGGGAGATTTTTGGTCGTTGGTCGGCGGCCATGGTGGCGGCGGCGGTGGCGGCGGCGGAGCAGGTGATGGCGGCGCTGCGGGAGGAGTGCGCGACGACGGCGGCGCGGCTGGATGAGGTGGCGGCGGCCATGGCCGGCGAGATGGCGGCGGGATTGGCGAAGGAGGGCGGCAGCAAGATCAAGATGATTGTTTCCTACGTCGACAACCTCCCCAATGGGTAACTAATTGCTACTAATTACTCAGCTAATCACCGATCACAGCTGCTAGCTCTTGTTTCCTTCTAATTAGTTACTTTTTCATCCACTTTTTTAATTAGTTATCTCCTACTAGGAAATTTGTCAGTATATTTTCGTCATGTGGTTCTTGGGTGCCATAACCAGATGCAGCTAATGATCATTCAGATTTCAGATGTTCTGATGAAATTTTTAGTTTTCCGTGATAGTTTGCAAGCTGGTTTAATCTCCTTGGTTATGTAGATGGTTAATCACATTTTTTTAGTTGGTGTTTTTCTCCTAATTTGCATCATGTCGGTTGAGCTATCGTTGGCTACTTGGCTCGTTGCCACCTGCAGTGAGCTGCTAGTGACACAGATAGTCGTGTCTCGTAGCCAAGCAAATTGAGATTAAATTAAGTTAATTAATCCGTAGAACATTATTTACCTACTCTTTTTTTAAAAAAAAATTACCGCACTCTTGCGTGTCCTGGTCCATGCGCGTGTCAAATTGCCCGCACTCGTGTCACCTGCTGCGGTAACACGTGTGTCCGTTGCGTGTCAGCGTGTGAGCGTGTCACGGTGTCTAGTTACATTACAGCTTGCCGATGCAAAAAAAGCAGAAAAGTTTCATCTTTTATTTGTTGAGATTAGCAGAAATTTGGTTTTTTGCTAAGCTCGCTGCCAAGACAGAGCACAACTGCAGAGCAGCAATGTGTGTATCGTTACTGCATTTCTGCAGATGCATAAGCACAAATGTTTTGTTTTTTTATGATTAGCAGAAAAATATCTTTTTGATATTCTCGTTACCGAAACAACAGAATAGTGAACAGCAATATGTGCAGTACTGTATTTCTACATAGAAAAGGCAAAAAAAAGCGTCTTTTTTTAAAAAAACTGTAGTTAGCAGAAAAAGGATTTTACCAAGTTCGCCTCCAGAATGACCCAAATGCAGAACAACAATGTTGTTTATCACTGCATTTCTCCTTTTTTATTTTTTTATGAAGAGCAGAAAACTGCTTAAGCAAAGCTAGCTGCCAAAGCAATACAATTGCAGAACAGCAATGTGTGTATTACCGTATTTTTCATGATCATATTGATTAAAAACCTTTTGTTGTGCTAAATAATGTAGGAGTGAAGAGGGCTTGTTCTATGCGCTGGATCTTGGAGGAACCAACTTCCGTGTCCTGCGCGTGCAGCTCGCCGGAAAAGAAAGGCGAGTTGTGAAGCGCGAGTCGAGGGAGGTCTCCATCCCTCCCCATCTCATGTCCGGCAACTCCTCGGTGGGTGAACATATCCACACTTGTTTTCACAGTTTATATGGCATCATAGGCTTTTGGATGAACTGGCTAGTATATATCATAAAACATGTCAAATTAGTAGTCCCATTTGATTAACATGTTTGTAATGTTGCTGTGATGCCATATCAGGAGCTGTTTGGCTTCATCGCTTCTGCGTTAGCCAAGTTCGTCGCTGACGAAGGCCATAATGCTGTGTTAAACGACAGGCAAAGGGAACTAGGGTTCACCTTCTCTTTCCCTGTGAGGCAAACATCGATTACATCGGGGACTCTTATCAAGTGGACCAAGGCGTTTTCTATTGATGACGCTGTAAGAATTCTCTTGATTTGTCAATTGTCACACATCACTGTGTCAGTCATTATCTAAATTTTTTTTCTCAACATCAGTAATCTGTTTCGTCACATTTTTATGTGAAATGCTGTCAACATTTTGTCATTGGTTTCTTTTTCTGAAATCAGTACTTCTTTGGAATATGACAGGTAGGTGAAGATGTGGTGGCCGAATTGCAGATGGCCATGGAGAAGCAAGGTCTGGACATGCGTGTTTCCGCATTGGTTAGTTCAGAAATGATCTGTTCCATATCAGCACTGTTCTTGAACAAGCGAAATTTGTTCTTATGTGAAGCTTGATATTATTTCTTCACTCTTTTAGATCAACGATACTGTTGGGACATTGGCGGCAGGCAGCTACTATGATGAAGATGTTGTCATCGGTGTGATCTTAGGCACAGGCTCAAATGCCGCATATCTTGAGAAGGCAAGTACCATTCCTAAGTTGGAATGCGAGTTACCGAAATCAGGAAACATGGTAAGGATCAGAGACCTCAATTCATGTTGACATGTACAGCACAGAATCATCTACATGTATTTGGACTTCTTTCTCACTGTACTTTCTGCATTTCAGGTTATTAATACAGAATGGGGTAACTTCTCCTCATCCTGTCTTCCCATAACAGAATATGATAAAGCGCTAGATAAAGAGAGCTTAAACCCCGGAGAGCAGGCAAGTTTCTCAGAAGATTTGCATACTCAAGTCTTCACATGTCAGAATTTTTTACCCACATCATTAAAACTGTTACCGGTTGTCTAAAAAAAACTGACTTGTTTTTTCAGATCTTCGAGAAATTGATTTCAGGAATGTATCTAGGTGAAATCGTAAGGAGAGTGCTTCTTAAAATATCTATGCAGTCATCAATTTTCGGCAATGTAGATCAGACCAAGCTCAAAACCCGCTTTATTCTGAGGTATATTCCTGGCTAAACTCAATTGTGCAGTAACCGTAATGTATAAGCTAGGCAAACAAAGCATCATTTGCTGAGAATATCTGTAGGATCCCTTGGAGTTTGCCCAATGACCCATAATAATTAGGCGCAAAACATATATGGCTTTGCAGTTTTCCAAAATGAGAAAAGCAACTTTGATAAAAACATGTACTGACTTATCCTCTCTCATGACATTCAGGACTCCTGATATTTCTGCAATGCATCATGATGAAACACCTGATCTGAGAATTGTGGCTGAAAAACTTGCAGATAACCTGAAGGTAATCTTCATCAGTAAAATTGAGTATTGCACTACACTCCCTCTATCCATTTTATGCACACTGAACACATTACATGGTATTGTACACTTCTACTACAGATCACAGACACGTCCTTAGAAACAAGGAAGATGGTTGTCGAAATCTGCGACATCGTCACCAGAAGATCTGCCCGGCTGGCTGCTGCTGGGATTGTAGGGATCCTCAGGAAGATTGGGAGAGGCGTCCCGGGCGACAAGCGGAAGTCAGTGATCGCCATCGATGGCGGCCTGTATGAACATTACACCGAATTCCGGCAGTGCCTGGAGAGCACGCTGGCAGAGCTGCTCGGAGAAGAGGCGTCGAAGTCGGTGGCTGTCAAGCTTGCAAACGACGGGTCTGGCCTTGGAGCTGCCCTGATTGCAGCTGCTCATTCTCAGTACCTGAATTGATTCCTCCGTAGACGCAGAGTTCCAATTTTTATTAGTGACTCAGTCAGTGCTGTTGTTATAGTTTATAGAAAATGTGGTGAAGTTCTGTATGTTTCAAAGGAGTCTGATGGACTCGACAAACAAAATTTTCACAAATGAAATCGAAGCCAAATGTGTTGGTGGTGTTGCAATTTGCAGTATCTTCTCCGAATTACTACAGGGGAAAATAGTTCTGAACTTTATTGTACCGCAGAAAGTAGTCCTGAACTTTGTTGTCGGTTATTTTTGGTTCAGTACTTGCATCAATAATCCCTTCATACCACGAAAAAAAATAGTTTGTATCAATGGATTTAAGATTTGAAATATCAATTATAAGCCACGGTCAAAATTATAATTTTAAAACCTAATTATGAAGTTAATTTTATGGTTTTCTCATTGTAGTTTATTTTTCAGCATTGATAATGCTTTTAATAAAAAACTTATCAACTGAGACTCCAGCTACAAACTGAAGTTTCTTCTAGGAATATAATCTCAGCGATCGGACTCCAGGAAGATACCATCGTAGTAATTCAGTTTGCGCCAAATAAACCTTTGAATACACAAAGCAACATCATGAATTAGCACCACCGTTTAGCAAATATTATAAGATCGGTCCTCCATAAATGTGTCGAAAATCAACTTAAAGATGTGCATTAAACCCCAAAGAAGTACAACAAAAGTCATCTTTTTTTGTTCAAGCATTTCCACTGAAATGATATCACATATTCTCAACGTGACTGCATGTCTGAATGTAAGCACACAAGATCACTCCTCCATTGCATCACCCTCTGTCACCTCTACCTTCGGCTTCAGCTGTGTTATCTTTGTGGACAACACCACTGCGAGACAAGAGAAGAAACACGAATGAGTTCATATTGCTGAAGCATTTCTATCAATATGCTGTAACATTAATAAGACACTGACCAGTCTGCCCCTTGGTGAAGCTGTATCCCTTCGAACTAACGTAAGTCCTTGGATTTGGTAGCTGATGGTTTCTCAAGTACTCTGTCTTCCCCTGGTAATGTTAACAGGAGACTTTGTTAGCAAAGCAGGAGATAAAAACGCACATCCACTTTTGAAGCGACAACAAGAGCACTTCAAAGTTGGTTCAATCAAATATTCTACCCCTGACGGAAGATTATAGCATAGAAATATTTAGCTTTTTTTTGGCACTGCAGGTATCTATTTATCTAAGAATATGGCATTTTACGTAAATTATTGCATATAGCAACCAAACCGAAGGAATTGAGTGTCATAGATTATTGACTAGAGCAACTGCATAGAAGGAAATGGGCATTAGATAAGTAAATGGGAATTTTAGTTCACATGAAATTATATCAAGAACTGCAACCATGTGTGAGATAGATCGCATATATGGACAAATAAATTGCCACAACCATAGTTTGCCTGTTAATGCCATGCAAAAAAGCATAATTTATGTACCTTGGTGATTACACAAACATCCACATTGCTACCACTGCCCAAGTCATTGAAGATACCAGCACGAATTGCATCAGCAACAAGTTGTATTCCCTCCTCCCTCTATAGAATTTAAGAAATCATTAGAATGATGTAAAACATAATGAAAAAATATGCAGTATCAATATATGTAAATAAAAAAAGGTATACAACAATCAGCAAATGCCACCCTGAACAAAGAAGAACAAATACACTGGTTCACTTACTGTGAGGCCTTCTTTGTACTTCGATTCAAACACTGACATTGCCGCAAGGGATCCAGAACCCATTGTGGCAAAAGGAAGAGTATCCGTGGAGCCATGCGGATAAACCTGTATGATTCAAAAGATTAACAAAACTACCCTAAATTTCTCTTAACAGATATTTTTAACAAACAACCATACTCAGTTACTCACAGTGTGCAGGTGTGGCCCAGTAACATCTACTCCGCCAAGAACAAGGGCAGCACTGACATGACCTTGATAGCTAAAACATAAGGAAGAAAGAAGGTGAAATGTTTGCAATGTATGATAATCTTACTGACGACGCAGAAACGTTTGCAATGTTAGAGAGAGGGAGGGAGGCAGAGAGCAATCACCTAAAAAGGTGCGACTTCAGTAATGTAAGAGCGGTTACAACTCTGGACTCACGACCAGTTGCATAACGGTGAAGTTGAAGCTGGGAACTGACCATATCTAGAGTTGAAACAAAACAAGTTATATTTTTCTATTTTTGTTATATAAGACAGAGAAAAGCAAACTAATAAAACAACTGGGTTGGAGAATACTAGTTTTTTTTTCTCTTCATGCTACCAGGATACCACAATTCGTACCTGTTACAGCCTCAGTGTCAGCGGCAGTTCCTGCTCCACAGCAATATATGTTTGGCGCCATATAATGAATTTTCTCGCAGTTCTTATCAGCAACTATAGGACCCTCGGTGGCCCTTGTGTCTGCCCCAAGAACAACACCATCCTAAGTAGAAAGCATAGTTACACCAAAGTTAACTCAGCAAATTATTCATGATGAGCAGGAAAAGATGCCAATTAGATGGAACGAAGCATAAAAAATAAAATCACCCATCGAAGTATTAACAACTACGAGGCTAGGAGCAAAAATACAATAGGAAGTTAAAACAGGCACCATCTACTTCCCTGCAGAAAGCAACTGCGATAGCCAATCTAGCCACTACAAATCTCCTCGGGTAATCCGTTATATTTCAGGTTCAAGAAATTTACATAAACAGAAGCATAAATTCGTGCAGTGCACACATACTAGAAACTACAGTTGAGGGGGAACAAAAAAGCTGAGGTAGCTAATGTTACAGCACAATTCAGTTATATCCATTAACCTTGATGTCCATAAAATCTTATGATTCCCTTGATTGCACGCAATTTGAGTAATTGACCGGCACACACAAAAGAAGAAGAAAAAACTAGAGTACCAGTTAGCAGAGCAAAAGAGAGGAACACGCACCTGAAAGACCAAGCCGACGATGGTAGTCCCGGTCTTGAGGAACCCAGGCATCTTCAAGCCCTTCTCCACAAGCATGGCGTTCCTCGCGCACATGTCGTAGCTGAACCCGCCCTTCGGGGGGAGATCCATCGCTCCGGCCATCCTGCGCTATCACCGACAAAACAAAATCAAATCAAGATCGCGCACATGAATCACTTCCCCTAACACACACCCTACCTCCCAATCTCCTTAATCTCGCAAAACAGCGAGCAGAAACAAATCGAAAACCACATGAAATCGCCGCCACCCCCAAAACCCTAGAAACCCAACGAATCAGGGGGGATTTTTTTCTCGGGGGAGGGAACAAACTACCTGTTGTTATTAGTACTAAGATTGATAAAAAATAAAAGGCAAAGATAAAAGCAGCTTCCAGATCTAGTGGGAGAAGCTAGGGTTGAACACGAGCTCGCAAATTCTGATAAAAAAGTGTGGGGTAGAGATAAGGAGGAGGATGCGCGTAATGGGCGGATGGATGCTTACCGGCGAGGATGCGGCGGCGAGGGAGGGGGGGACGCCGGCGGCGATGGTGGCGTCTCTCCGGCGAAATCGCGAGGAAGGTGAGGACGGAGACGGAATCAACTTGGGTAAGGGGGCAAAAGACGCAACGGAGTGGGCTTTTCTTTCTATAAGGCCCAGTGGTAAATCTAAATCGGCTCAAGTTCGTAAGCTAGGAGTCGGAGTTGGATTGGGGGAGAAGAAAGGAAAATTAAATTAGGACGCCTGCGCCAATATTCGTGCTGGGCTTACAGATGGCCAGATGGGCTGTGCCGTTGCGGGTCGGCCCGGGCATGGCTATACTGTTCACCAGCCCGGCACGGCACGACTCGTGAGAAGATGGGTTGTGTCGGTATGGCCCGTTGAGGCGTGCCGTGCTTGGGCCGTCGCCCAAGCCCGTGGGCCGGCACGACACGATCACTCTGCGTGTCGGCCGGGTATGACACGGCCCATGGGTCGTGCTTGGATAAGAAATATTTTTGAGATAAAAATATTTTTCGGACAAAAAATATTTTTTATGAATTTTCGGACAAGGAATATTTTTTATGAATTTTTAGGAGAGAAATGGTTTTATTTTCAATTTTTATTTTTTTCGGATGAGTAATAGTACTCGGCTGGGCCTGCCTTGGCCCGTGGGCCTTAACCGTGTCTATGCCGGCACGGCACGACCTGGCCACCCGTGGGCCATGTTTGGGCCCAGGTGTCAGCATGTGGGCCGGCACGGCACAGCCCGCTACAGGAGCCGTGCCTAACGGGCCATGCCGATACCGAGCCCGGGCACAGCACGACCCCGCTATAGGAGCCGTGCCTAACGGGTCGTGTCGATGCCGGGCCCGGGCCGTGCCGTGCCACGCGGTCCATTTGGCCACCTCTAGCTGGGTTTTCCTTTTTTATTGTTTTTATGGGCATTTTTCATGTGGAGGCCTACTCCCAATAGACAGACTTAGTATATTACGTGACTTATTCTAATACTATGAATCTGGATAGAATGTGTCACATTCTGTATTTTGCTTTTTTATGGAAGGGATACATAGTACACACAATCAAGTAGCTCTCGTATTGCAACTTGCAAAAGGTTGTGTTCGGCAAGAGAAGATCAAGATGAGATGAGAGCGTGGTTACCGATGATGCTTGGGTGGGTTATGCCGTGCCGCCTCGGCACGGTGAATTTCGGTCGAAATTCGTGAAAGCCATGAAAACCGTCGGTGATGAACAATAACAAATTTGAATTTGAACGATTTCGTGTGTCTGCGAAAACCGTGCCAAAAACGCAAAACGAGCAAAAACCACATGAAAACGTGAAAAACCGTGAAAACCGTGAAAACCGTAATTTAAATTTGAACCAAATCTAAATCCGTGTCGTGCGCGTTTCACTCAAACCGCGCGAAAACCACGGTTTCGCGACAAACATCGCGAAATTTATATTTTTTATAAAAATATATATATTGTGTGTTAAAATGAATTTTTTAAATTTTTTGAATTTCCACAAAATTATTTAAACAAAACCACGGGGATGCCATGCCACACCCCCACGAAACGGACGAAAGCCGGTGGCTTTGCGAAATCGAAACCCTGGATGAGAGATCTTCTCACGCATATAAAATAGATTTATTAGCACATGATTAATAAATTATTCTTAAAAAACTTGAAGGACTAATATGATATTTTAAAATAAATTTTTTTATAGATTTTTTTTTACAAAAGATGTGATTTGAGAAACGTGCTCATGGAACATGAGAGCTAAAGATGAGAATAGAGATAGAGAGTTCGAACCCAACCTAGTAAACCCGCTACGCTTTTTTTTTTGCCATTACCATCGGGGTTTACGATTTCGGCAATCCTTGCCGTGCCGCCCTCGCGGGAGCACGAATTTCGCGGCTTCATGCCGGCGGCAAAATGATGCGCAAATTTGAATTTGAAAAATTTCGTCTATGCGCGGCTTTCGGTAATTTCGCGCGAAAACCGTGAATAAAGGTGCGAAAAATTAGTAAACCGTCGCGAAAAATGTGTAAATATTGTCAAAAAATTAGGAATAAATACTATAATTATTGAATACATAAATTTGATATATGCACTAATATATGTGTGTGAAAATAGTTGTATGAATTATGGGGAATAACTAATGTGATGTTTAAAGTGTAGTAAAAATAGAAAAATAAAGATATATTTTGAATGATAAAAACATTTTGTGAAAATGGAAGATATAATGAACTTGGATGGGCAAATTTCACGAAATAATTAGATTACGAAACGAGTACGAAATATTTGTCTTAGCATATGTCATATGGTACAAAGTTGCAATTAGGTCCCATAAGTTCCCTGAAATAGAAATGATAGTAAGCATCCACATATTTCGCCATCGATATTGTAGTCTTCATGCTTGAAAGAAGTGAGCGGCGAGCGCGCGCATATTTCGCCCGATTCCGGCACATAAATAGAGATATGTCGCAAGAATATCATTTTTGGCACAAATTAAAAGTACGAAATGAAATTGGCTAAGTATGAATTTTTTGAAAAATTTGGCATGACCTTTGCTAATATTTGGTTATATGACGAGATGTACTAGGACTATACATTCCGCAGACAACATTTCATAAAGCGATAACCTCATAATTTACAAACATAGTATAGGAAGATATCACATAGTCACAATGCAATTAACTTATAGTTTAGAAACAAAAGAGAGTATACCTGAGGTTCTGTAGATGTGCATTCTATTGATTCCATTGTCTTCTCGCAGCTGCATCCTCCTTTCTTGCTTTTTCAAGTTTTCGTTGATCAGCAGCCTGCTCCTTTCTATCCAGGTGCCGCCTAAAGAAATCCCTAACATCGGGTGGAACGGCGGTGCAATATTTCACTCCTTCTCCACGGTGAGCCAAATGAAACTTAAATCTTGTAGCTCCACCTCCATTCCTCTTAGCACCACAATATTTGCGTTGGAAACCACCACCTTGCCTTGTTCCATGTTCCCACACGATGTCTTGGTCTACCATTTTAAACCTACAATTGACAAATTAACATGTAAAACATCTTAAGAATTTACTATCAAACATATGTAAGCATAACATTTGTCGCATAACATATCATCAGTGATTCATGACAGATTTGAGATAACATATATCAAACTATCATGTGTAATATATTGCCTACTAACAAATATATCATCGGTGATTCATCAACTATCAAACTTACATTAGCGCTAACATGTGTAATATATTGCCTACAATTTAGAGGTAACATATATAATATAATCTATGAGCTAACTTCATTGGCATTCGTAAAATCCGTAGGATTGCTTAATTTCACACATGCATAATACACAAAATCATATAAACGATAATATACACGGTGAAATTTCATCACTTTCGTGCGGTATGCATGCTCGGCATCTGCGGATTTCGCCATTTCCTTCGAAAGCCGCCTATGCCGCGGCGAAACCGTGCCGCCTACACCGCGCGAAATGTTTCCACATATATACGAAATTCGTATGAAGCCGTCGAAATCCTTCGGATGCCGACGAAAGCCGTGCGCATCCAATGAAATAACAGTACGTACCTTATGCCGCGGCTTTCGCCTTCGCCGCCGCGAACTCCGTTGCTCGCCGCACGAAAAAAGCCTCTCCGGCGGCGGACAACCCGATCGCGCCGCCGCCGCTCTACATCGGCGAGGAGTGGGGAGAAAGGCTAATGCACGGCGTAGAAACCCGGAACGCACGTTTAGATGGATGGGGATCGATTTGGGCTTTAGTGGGCCGAATGAACAGTGCATGCTACACAGTGACATTTTTCCTTTTCTTTTTCCCATTGCACAAATCGATTTTTTGAGGGCCAAAGATATGTGTATTTTCATGGGAAAAAATACCATAATTCTTGTAAATTCTAGATCTATTTTATGTATTTTTTTCAACAAAATTCTTCAAAAATTTTTAAATCTCCCGAAAAATTTCAAACTATGCCGGCAGTTTTCCGTTTCGTCCCCTGCCGGCACGGGCGAAAGCCGCGAAAGCCGTGACGAATTTCGCGGAAACGAAAACCCTGATTGCCATACCCGTAAATGTAGGAGCGCAAACACAATAATACCTTTTTATTACAGGAATACGGTGAAACACACCTAGAGCGCATGAGAGCTCCATGGTGATATCTATAGTTCAGAGTTGAAATTCTGGTGGGTTGTATTTACAATTTTACATCTACATATAACTTATTTGAAACCAGTTTTGAACGGAAACATATTATATGACTTTCTTAGGACTTAGTCTAATTATTGTAAAAATCTCCAAAATTCAAAAGAGGCCTTAGATTTCCTGGCCTAGTATTACATGATACGTTTGTGTTAGCCTCGATCTACTGCTCTACACCTATTCTTCTCTAGATAAACTATCATCTTTTAAAGAAAACTAGAATGTTATAAGCAGAATGTTACCATGCGGTTTAAAAAACCCTGACTCTGACGGCAGCTTATGCTGTAAAATGTTTCATATGCTCCATCAGCTGCTGAGGGTCATATCCGGAAAATGTTTCAGGCTTTCAGCCGTTAGAACATTTTCCGGAAAAAGATCAATTTTGATTCTCTTCGCCGTCTTGTAGAAGTTCAGAAGAAATTCTAGAGACGGGACGAGTCATTAGCAAAAACCAAGATTAGTTTGAATCCAAACCATTTCCGTTCTAAACCCAAAGTGTAACTGAATCTACTCTGAACCGAGCCAAACTCGGATGAACACACAAAGGCCTGACTGCTCTGATCAATAACTACAAACAGTTCCAAAATCAACGTGTGTTTCGTGCTCACTGAAATCTGAATCGACGATTGCGAAAAATGTGCGGATGCTTTACGAGAATCGCAAGCAAAAACATCAACCAGCGCCAGTAACAAAGACACCTCACACAGCATCAACAGTGTCCATGATTAGCTTCCAAGGACAGATGAACATGATCCTAATTAATAACAGTTTCCATTGTCGAATACACCTTTCCCTAGTCGTAGTCGACAACACCATGATCCCCCAAAAAAGACGCTTCTTGCACATTTTTGTACACAAAATCTTCCAAGAACACGAAGAAAAGGATTAAAAACAAAAACAGAGCTATCACTATGCAGATATGCCTCCTGCTCTGCTCCCCGCGATGATCACTCGGCTGCTGCCCTCTTCCTGCTCCCTGCTTGTATCTACAAACAAGATCAAGAACGAAATCACTGATCAGAATCGATCAATTTCTGAAGAAAAAGGGGAGAAATTTTACTGACCGAGGAGGCGTTCAGGTCGGAGCTCCTGAGCACGCGCAGCCTCTTCGCCGCCGCGATGAACATGCTGCAAGCAAGCACGGCGCTCGCCGTCAGCTTTGGAGAAGACGAGAGATTTATTCATGGTGTGCAAGTGGGTGTGTGTATGTATGTGTGTATCGGACTCACTTCCATGGCACGTCGCCGACGAGCATCTGGTCGCCCTCGTCGTCCTCGTAGACGAGGGTGTACTCGCCGCTGCCGCCGTCCAGGAGCCCGGCGATCGCCTCGTCCTCTCTTCCCGTGCAGCTCTCGCCGGCGGCCATGGCGGGGTCTCTTTGAGCTGCCGAAGCGAGCAAGCACCATCAAGAGAAGCTCGCGGAGATAGAAGAATGGTAATGTCGTGGGGGGAAGAGACGGAGAGGTGGTGGTGTACTGGCGAGGAGGCCGCGGAAGAGACGGTCGACGGCGGCGGAGAGCTCGCCGTAGCCGCCGTGCGCCGCCAGGTCGACCTTCCGGCCGATCGGGACGCCATCCATGTTGACCTTGACGAAGCGGCCCCTCTGCCCGGCGACCTTGCCTCCCGCGGTGCCGTCGTCTCGGCCTCCATGCGACGGCTTGGACGACGAGGCGAGGTTCCGCCGGAACGACCGCACCGGCGGCCACCCGACGACCGGAGTCGCTGGCCTGCTGCAAATCACAGAGAATTAGGGACAAAATTAGCATCTTTTCGCGGCAGATTCCTCTGAAATGTTCTGGCGCCTGAACTGAAACAGAGCAAGCAGATTGCTTCTGTTTTTCTTTTTCTACAACACAATCAAAAACCAGAAATTCATTAGTACCTTGCCTTGAAGCCATCGCCTCCTTTCGTTCCAGCAGCAGCAGCACTCCTCTTCCCCTCCAAACCTGAAAAAACAAAACAAGCAGGAAACTTTCAGGCGAGATCAATCACAAGCACAGAAGAGAACAGAGCACGAAGCAAGAAGAGAGCAAGCGAGCTCACCTGCAGCTTGGGTTGGTGATGAAGAAGAGTCGGAGAAGTATCCAGGGAGGCCAAGCCTCAGCTCAAGGCCCCTCTCCTCTCCCTCCTCCCCAAACCTGCCATTCCAAGCCATCTCTCTCTCTCTCTCTCTCTCTCTCTCTCTCTCTCTCTCTCTCTCTCTCCCCTCCTCACTGGTCACTGCTCAAGTGTGAAGTGTGGCTGTGTGAGTGGCTGGAGGAGGCAAGGGGGAAGCATATATAGGAGGTGAGTTGAGTTGAGAGGGCTTTGAGGCCAGTGAGGCAGTGAGATGGACCTTGGACAGGAAGCTGGGAGGAGAAGGCTGCAAGGAGAAAGGAGAGGAGACGAGAGGAAGAGGACACAGGTGGTGGTGGTGGCCAAGAAGCAGGCAGGCAGAGACCGAAAAGGCCAGAGAGGAAAGCAGTGAAAAGAAGGGATTTTGCAGCCAAAGCAGCAGCAGCAGCAGCACTGACACCTTTCTACTTCCTCTCTTCTTTGGTCTCCACTCCTCTCTACGAGCAAGTTTAATGCTTTGGTTTTGATTTTTTTTCAAAGTGAAACTTAGTTAGATTTGATCAAAAATTTTAAAAAATTTAGCAATATATATCATACCAAATTAATTTTATTAAAATATAACATTGAATATATTTTGATAATATGTTTGTTTGGTCAGTAATTTTAGTATATTTTTCTAAAAGCCTGATTAAAACTTTTAAAAAGTTTTACTAGGAAAATAATCAAAGCAACTTGTGATATGAAATGAAAAGTTGGTAGAGCTAACTACTGTTCCCTCTGATTTCATCTGATTTCATAATTATTAACGTTTTGAACAAGGATACGGTTTCTAAAATATATGTTTGACTATAGTTTTCTATTATAATATATACAATAGACAAATGAATTTGTTTTTGCTATAGTATTTTATAAGACTTTGTTCTAATGCCTTAAAACTAAATATTTTTAAAGTTATTGCTAATCGAAGTTGTAAAAACTTGACTTAAATTTTACCTAAAGCGTCAATAATTATGAAAAAGTAATTATATGTCAATTTAATAGTTAAAGATTAGCTATTAGATCGTCTCTATTTTTTTCCTCTCTTTGTGTAATTAATACATTTCCTTTGAAGCATGTATAGAGATAGCTTTTGCACTTGCATAAGAGCTATTCTCTCCCTACCTAAATGATTATCATATAAATTGTTTACGATATTCCCAAATGATCATTAGTGTTTATTTACTAAGTCATTGTGCATTGAAATAAATAAACATTGATACATATATCTATGTATACAAGTATTTGCATCAACATGCAATGTTTTAATTTGTTATTGGCTAAAAATAATAGAAATGATGCATACATCAAATTTGTTGTTGGAATAAATGTAGTATGAAAAAATTATTAGCTTTTTTGTTTTTGTTGTATCTACGTAATATATGATGATTATTTACGAATGAAGAGAGTAACATTTATCATTATTCTTATTCTCTATCCTCCATGTAAGTTTGTACTTGTTTTATAGTCTATTATTAAATTTACTCTACTCCACTCTCCTGTACAGTCTACAGTTCTGTCTGAAGAACACCTTCTCAGTGATATTGTACAAGATTCTTGCACCACAAGCTCGTACTAGTACTATCTTTCTCTGAAGAACAAAATCACTAGTGATCTAAATTTTCTGTCTTGCTATCGAGTACTGTTGGCACCGCGCGATATAGTGAAAAGGAAGTTCAGGTCTCCTGGGGAGTAATAATATTACTCGCAGAGCTAATACTAACTTCATCCTCCTAAAATAAGTATAATTCTAATTTTAAATTTTATCTTAAAACAAATACAATCCTATCATAATAATTATCATATCAATTACATCACATTTGAATTTATCTTGATATTACCCTTAACTATTATACACTCCCTACAATCCTTCATTTAATAGTGGTCATTTGGGGTTTTTCCTCTTATTTTTCTCTCTCAATCTTAAAATTGTAATTATAGTGGGATAGAGAGGAGTGATAGAGAAAGAGCATCAATATTACTCGCAGGAGGGTAGTAGAGAGCCATTGTCTCTCTGACTTTCTCACTCCCACGTCTTCAATTCTTGCGCTCAATACGGAGTACTCCACTCTTTTGAGTGGTTTTTTTAACCTTATATAATGTAGTATTAACAAAATATGAGTTCTTTCACCGTCATCCTAAAACCACACATCACATTTTTTGAACAGATTATAATTTATAATCAATCCATGGATCATTATGGACACACTTTTAAAGCTCATACTCTAAAAGGTACAGTTTTTGAAAAAAAATAAAGCTTTCTCAATCAGTATTTATTTTTCCCTAGAACTTATCTAAATCAAGTTATTAACTTTTTATCATTTAATTCATTCGTCTGTATCCTCACATAATGGTCGTACAACTCTGCGTTATTCATAATCTTTAAACTATTGAGAAACACTTTAGCTGAATTCTATGTCTCGATAGGATTACCTTTTATTCTTACAAATTTCTTTGTGCACGTACACAGGACACCCTCCATAAAAAAAATAACTAGGCTATAAATCTTAGTGCCTTTCACTATGGGTGTGGTAGTACGATACGAGTAGGATATAAATCTTAGAGCCTCGTCGGTTACCTTAAAGCCAAAACCAAAATTTAAATTTTAAAATATTTTCAACATAGTTTCTTTTTTTCTTTCTTTTAAGTCGCTAATTTTACATAAATTATTTGTCACTAATAAGCCATTATACCATTATAGCTTAATCAGCTTTTGGACTTAGTACATTTCATTTATTTGAGACTTCAATTAGAGTAATTCTCACTGTTTATCTATTGAACATATTTACCTTAACGCTATACATTTCAAATTCAATTTAATCCAGGAAATCATGTTGTATTCTGTTAGATCAAGAGCAATGGATGACTCACATTCATCCTAGTGTACATTGGAAAAAAACTCAATTTTGTGGTAGTGAGATATGACTTTGGCCAAAAAAAATTTTTTATAAAAATGTGTTCATACTTATGATATTCTAAGTGAAAAATGGAAAAAAAAGGTCTACCCTCGAGTGCATGCAGAGGATAGATTAAATCCACAAATTTGGACCTAGCTACTTGCTATAAATTAGTTGTTGATTTATGCATACTATATAGAGTTAGAAAGCTCATATATCTAAGCAGAGAAGGCTGTGACGAGGACTTGTCGCCTTAACCAAGATTGCGTTGAGAGGGTCATCTAGTGACATTTGAGAGGGAGCACGCATGCATGTGTGCAACTAGGGTTTAATAACACTGATTAAAAATGCAGGCTTGGATGGGATAAGATAAGCTCAGCACTATCTAGCATGCCAACTTTACATGTATATTTGTCACTTTGTTTAATTTAATTAATCTGTCTCCAACCTCAGGGAAAACATGCCTAGCTATATATATGCAACTGGATTAATGGCAGATGGGTTAAGACTGAGTTATAAAGAGAGACTTCGAGCTGCTAAACAATGTGTTCTACGTAAAAGTTTTCTAAATAAAAGTTTCTTTTAAAAAATCAAGTAAATCCTCATGCATTTTTCAAGTCAGTAATAATCAATACTCAATTAAACAAAAGTCCCATCCTAATAGCGGAAACGAATGCACCCTAAGATTCAATGTGATGTCATGCAAATCTCTAGCGAAAAAGTTGCATGTGGGCAATAGTGGATGTATGGCTTAGTTGCATGCTTTGCTTGTTGCTCTTTGACTTTTTGATGAAACTATCAGGCTTTGTTCATGGGCGGTTAGTGTGTGTAGTGGTGACTGGTGACTGTCAAATACAAGCATTGAATCAAGACATTATGGATCATGATGATGATATATACTACTAGTAATGAAGTGTGGGGGAACAAATCTGTACATTCTGTAACACGTGATAAAATTGTCTGAAATTAACATATTCACTGGACATCACTTTGAGGCAAAATGACGTCTACTGTGGTGGGTGCTGCATTTGCTGGAGGATAGAGATCGTTTTATGGGAAATGCACCTCACCCTGATTTAACGAGATGTCTAAAGGTTTTCTACAAGAATAAGTTTTTGAGGGCTAGGATTGCTCGAAGATGTGTGTGCACACATTTGGCCATAAATAAGAGACGACTAGGTGTCTCATATCCGATCCCAGTCAAAACCATAGATGGCGTTTCACTGTATGTAAAAAAATATTTCAAATATTTCATTACTCAGCAAAATATGTTTCGGGTGTTTCATTGCTCATTGGAAAATATTTCATTGCCTGATGAAAAAATATTTTAACCAGATGCAACATTGAAAGAAAATGACACCAATGTCAACACCCTGCTATGTGCAACATACATGAAAATATGGTGCGCATCATATGTAACATCCCGATGAAAAAGAATGAAACGCTTGAATACAACAAAGTACAACAAACAAAGATCAATGGACTGCAACATATAACTTTTTTTTATAAAAACATAATCATATGATAGCTTGATATGAAGATTTAAATACAACGAATATAATTCTACAATCTCATCGTAAATCAGATAAATAATGTATAATAAAAAATAATTGCTAAGAAGTTATAACATCGTCCCATAACCCATAAAAGACTAATCCTAGAGACAAAAATGTGTGTCAGAGATACATCTTTAGATTTAGACTTATTTTGACAGAGAGAATACATGCAAAAACAGTGGTAGCAACTTCCTGGCCTACTGTTGTTTGCGTGCGGCTATTGCTCACAGCGTCCTATCTGCAGCTTGTGTAGACAGACGCCGAGTCAAAGCATTTTGGTATAAATAATCCTTCCATTTCTCCCTCGCATCATGTCTTACTAATTACCTATCAAGGCCCACATCCTTAATCATCGTCAATCAAGTTATCTCTTCACCCGGTTTTCTATGCCTTCTTCAACATTAGGGTGGGGGCAGAATTTTGACACCCCCGACTACATGAGATACACTTGATGATTTAATGGTAAAGGATGTGCGGTTTAAATCAAGGTTTCATGTTTAATTTTTAACATCCTAATAATTCTTAATTACTCTTTGGTTATCGGGTCTTTTTTTTCTTTTGCGGGATAGTGAAAAACGTGACTTTCTAATCCAAATTTGAAATGTTTTGAAAATCGTTTGAAAATTCTGAAGGCATATCTAGTTCCGGCCCATGTCGAAAAGGTTGAACTTCACAAAATTTTCAAACCCATTTCAACGAAATTGTGAACCCCATCGAGCAAGTACACTAGTATCATCTCTCTTCCTCGTCTTTGATCCCCCCAACCCAGCTAAATCCAGGTCATTTTATCCTCAGAGTGGCCGGCCTTGTTTTTCCGCACAGATGAAACAGTACGGGACAAATTAGTAACAGAGACAGAACACTTTGGACGAAGAAAAAAAAGGGTAGAAATTCAAACTTGTGTGAGGAGGAAGAGTAGGGGGAGCATCTGTTTCTTCTTCCCCCGTGTTCTCTTCTGCGCGGACAGAAAGACGCCTGCCTCGCTAGAAATGATTGCATTCGTCCCCACTACTCGCAGGGGTGCAGAGGCTGGTTGGTTGACTAGGACTATGGTTTTCATTACATCATTTTTTCAAAATATTAAATATGAATTATGTTTTTTTCAAAGTATTAAATATGAATTGTTTATAAAACTCATTTATAATTAATGAATAATTTATAAGACGAATCTAACAAAAAATTAATATTTGCTAATCATAAATTAATTAGATTTAATAGATTTGTCTCGCGATTTATCCTTTGATTCTATAATTATTTGTATAAGTAATACACGTTTAATTTTTAAATTGATATGTAAATATTCAAAATATTCATATGTCGATGATTAATTTTAGTCCCCTATCCAAAATATACCGCATTAGTTCAGTAGTCGTAGGTGTAGGTCAGTTTGGTTTGGCAAAGTCTAAACTTTGACCAGTACCCAAATGTCCAAATCCTCTTCTTTTGCAGCCTTCCAGTAAGACAGACAGTAATTATACCCAGATACTGCAGAAGCCAGTGCTCCTTTCCCAGAGGTAGAAAGGGAAGAAAGAGTGCATCATTAGTTTACCTCCAGTTGACCACACATCCTCTTCCTTTCTCTACGACTCGACCTATGCAGAGGTCAGAAACGAAGAATTGAAGTGTCTACAAAATATGTGTCAACATAAAAATTAATATGACATGACACTGCAGTAAATTAACGTGTTTGGTTTTTAGAGACTAATATTAGTCCTGGCATATTAAATTAAATGTTTATAGGTTATTTTATAGTATTAAATATAGATTATGTACATAACATATTCACAATTAGTGGCTAAGTGACGAGACAAATTTAATTAACCTAACTATACCATGATTTGACGATATGTTGTTACAGTAAACATTTGCTGATTATGGATTAATTAGGCTTAATAAATTCGTCTCGCGAATTAGCCACCGATTCTGTAATTATTTTTATAATTAGTTCACATATAATTATTTAAATTGACGTCCAAACATTCGATATGACACGAACTAATATTAGTCCCAGAGAACCAAACATCCCCTTAATTATACATGACCCCCGTCTCATAAAAAATTAACCGAGCGTATGCTAAATTGCAAAATATACTTTGGCTAGCAACCAAACATTTCTTCCTCATTGTATATGCTAGGTTTTTGTTTAGGAACGGTTCGGTGTTTGTGTACGGTTTTTTAATTGTAGTTTTTTATTTGCTTTTTAAACTGTTAACAGTTAAGAGTAGAGATAAAAAAACTTTAAAACCAAAAATTATTTTTATTTCTGCCCGAAACTCAACCGATCAGTTTGATTCAGCTTCTCGGCTGAACTACTACCACTTTTGTCTATAGCAGTTCCTTCTAAAATTTTATTTTTAAAGTTTATAGTAATTAATATTAATTAATTATGTGCTAATAATTCTCTCGCATAAGTTCTGATTAGGTCACCCACAAGCTGATTCAAACATCTGATTAGTTCAGCCCATAAACTGATTCAAACGTGCCTAGGCTAGGTTGCATTCTGTGAGTGTGTTGTGTGTGGGCTAGTACATGTCACAGAAAATGAAGTAATCAATTTAATTAATTAATTAATTAATTAATTATGAGCTTGAAAATTATATTTGTTTAAGTTTTTCTATATATATAAAATAACCGTTTATAGAACATGTTTACTAACGAGGAACAGGGTTTACCAAATTGTATAGAGCATGGTTACTACACCTCATGGTAAGGCGATTATCGTGGTAACCGTCAAAAAACACATGAATTTTGGGTTTGAATTTTTGAATTCAAATTCCAGCGGTTTCACGATTTCGACACTGCGGTTTGACGTGATTACCTTCAAAATTTCAACAAAAATATAATTAAGCCAAAAATTCAAAAAATATTAAAATATATGGAGAAATTTGGGGTAATTAGAAAAATATATAAGATACTTGTAAACCTAATTTTTGGATGTAAAATAGAAAAATCCGGCATGAACTTTTCCATATTATTAACTTTGAAGCAATTCGACATTTCATAGCATAATAATTCAACAACGACAATTGAAAAACCTTATATTTCAAAGCATAGTGATGTACACGTGTAGCTGAAATTATATAGTCTATAATATAATGTCCGCGGCTATAGAAATGATAATTCATTTTGCAAGCAACACAAATATAAAAATTCTACTTAGAAACGAAAGAAAATAAATAAATAAGACTAATATAGAGTATAACTAGGTGTTTCACCGATGATATACCATGTTGTACTTATCCATAGACATAAGCATCAAGCTGGGTGAGATACGGACAGAGAGAGAATGAGAGTAGAATCAAGAGGAGATATTTTATTTTCTATTAGGCCTTAATGAGCGGATTGCATAGTACAACTTAAGTCCTAATATTTTTTTCCATTTTATAAACTACTATTGGTTTTGTCCTCAAATATGATTTTATTTTACTCTTTTTTCAAAAAAATTATTCATCATTTGCTACGAACTACATCCATCATTTTTTTAAAAATTCTTTTATTTTTTTGGAAAATTTTAATTTGGTCAAAATATTCTAAACCTTATCGCCAGTAACCGTATTTTACGGCAAATTGGTTATCATGGTAATTATTACCGTGGTTATTGATGGTAACGAAAACATCGTCGAGGAGACATTAGGGCATCTCCAAGAGTATCCCATATATCTTTCTTATCCTTAAAATTTGGAAAAAAAAAACCAGAAAAATTAGTATCCTAACAGTCCTCCGTACATATTCCCCATCTTTGCGAACTTGGAAAATTCGGAACCTCGCTAGTGCTAGCCAAACGGGCCGGGCCGAGGCGTGCTGGCCGGGCACGGCTGATGCTTGTGCACCGGCCGGCACGGCACGGCCCGGCTCGTGATGGGCCGTGCTGCGGACACGGCACGACGGATAGATGTCGTGCACAGGCGGCACGGCACGGCACAAACTCTTCCGTCTTGGCCGGCACGCACGGCCTACTATGGCCGCACGGCTGCAGCTGCTTGCGGGAGGGGTCCAATGGCATCGCGACATGTGGCAGGCAGGGAGGAGGCGCGCGCGGGATGGTTTGAACCGGCGAATCACGTCGTGCCACGTGTCCCAACGGCTATATAACGGCTATAATTTGAAAATAGCCGTTGGAGGCCAAAAAAATCGAAAAAAATCCGAAAAAATTTCAAAAAATTGCAAAATTTCGTCCTATAAATAGGGCATCCACCCCAGCCATTTCTCCTCACCCCAAACATCTCATTTTGTGCTCTCAAGTCTCAAGTGCTCTCTTGTGCTCTAATTTGTTGGTTTTGACAAAATTTGCTCAAATTTTGTCAAAAATCAAAATTAGTTTCGTAGTTAATTAGTTTGATCGCAGAGGTGTGAAGTGCTTCCGGTTTGAAAGATGTAAGTGATATTCATATGTATGTATTATTTGTATTTTGTTTGTGTATTTAATAAATATCTAAATTTTGTTTATTTTGGATTAAAATTGCGAATGGATCCGAACTATCCATATCGATCACCGTCGTTCACTTTGGGTGATTTCGACCCCAATTACATGTCGGGGTTTGACGATGCCTCGGATCGGCTCCAACTCCACCAACCGTGGAGAAGGAACCGGTGCCGACGGCGGCGACGGCTTCGAAGGATATTCGGATCCGCGAGCGGAAGTGTTTCGACACACACCGGCTCGAAAAGATCAAGAACCTCCGGTGTGTGGCAGCACTTTGATGAGGTGAAAGTGACCGGCCCCAGACGGGAGGAGGTAACACAAGCTTGATGTAGAATTTGTAGGAATACTTTATCTCGCACGATCTTCGGTGGTACAGGACACCTAAAGCGTCATGCGGAGGCGTGTGCAAGGAAGCAAGGAATACAATTGCGGCGGCAACAATCGATGCTAAACCGGACGGTACGGTACATAGCAGGAGTACGATCCCATGGTAGCTCGGGAAAATCTTGTCCGGTTAATCGCCGGACAAGATTTACCCTTGAACTTTGAGGAGTCTCCTGCTTTCGAAGAATACGTTCAACAATCGCATAATCCTAGATTCAAAGCGGTTAGTAGACAAACAACAACCCGAGATTTAGAAAATTTTTATGAGAAGGGTAGTAATGCACTTAAGGAACTATTTAGTACATGCACTTTCTCTGTTAGTGTTACCTCGATATATGGAGCGGTGGAGCTAGGGAGGATTACCTTAGCGTAGTTGTTCATTTTGTTAATGATGATTGGGAGTTGCAAAAAGAGTTCTAGGCCTCCGGTTAATAGATGTGTCACACACAGGTGAAAACATAGCCGAAAGAATTAGGGAGGTAATTAATGAATATAATCTTGCGAGATAAAATATTTGTTACACTAGATAATGCATCTCTAATTTTAGGGCAATGGAAATATTGCAACCTTTATTTTGTGTTTATGCACAGTCTTTTCTACTTCATCGCGTTGTGCTTGTCATATAATAAATCTGATTGTTAAGACTGGGATGAAGAGAGTAAGTGTTCACATTGACTCAAGCAATCGCGTGGTTAACTGCTTCTAACCCGCGGATTGCTGCATGGAAGAGGTTTTGCCATGCGGTGGTAAGAAAGCACGTAAGTTTGCCACCGATCTGAGCATCGGTGGAATGCAACCTATTTAATGTTAAAAGTTGTGTTACCTTATAGTGAATTACTAACTGATTTTGTCCGAGTCACGTAATGGCCCAAGAAACGACGGTGGGCCAATACTGAGTGAGCACGTGTGGGCAATTATCCAAAGATATTACCAATTTCTTGAAACTTTTTATGAGTCTACTCTTACTCTGTCCCAAGTTTACTATCCAACTGCCAATTTAATTTTGCACAATATTCTCGAGATTGCCACGTTGTTAAAAGAATATGAAAATGATGAAATTCTAGCCCAACCTGTCTTTCACATGAAACAAAAATATTTAAAATATTGGAAAAATATACCTATGTTGTATGCTTTTGCTTTCATATTAGATCCTAGGGGTAAATTAAGGGGATTCTTCACTATTTTATCACTTATTGGAGATACTATAGGTGTAGATTATAGTTCATTTTATACTGAGGTTAGGAGTAAACTATATGAAGTTTTTGGAAAGTATGAACTAAAGTTTCAGGGAGTTCGCCAGCAGAGACCCCCTCCTATCCCCACTACAAGTAAGAAGAAGATACAGTGGGGTAGAATTTGGGGTGGCTCATCTTCAAGCCAAGGGGGTGGCAGTTCGTCGGCTGGAAGTGGAGACGTCACTTCACACGGTGTTGCCGAAGAGTTGCCAAGTTATGTGGACGGCGACGCCATCGGGCATGAAGCACAAGATTTCAACGTCCTCGGATGGTGGAATGACCACAAGATGGCATATCCCGTGCTTTCAAAATTGGCACGGGATGTGTGACTGACTACCGTGTCAACGGTATCCTCCGAATCGGCCTTCACCTTTGCGGTCGAATCGTCGAAGAAAGGAGGACAACTCGAACAGCGACCACGTTGAAATGCTACTAAGCGTTAAAGACTGGGAGCTAGCTAGACAACATGCCCAATACACTGCTGAGAACCAAGAATTGGCCGCCCGGTTCGAGAACCTCTACTTAGATCCGGACCAACCCCAATAGAACTTTGTTAGAAGTAGTTGTGATCTTTGCGCGTACTCTTTTCTTTGTCATGGTTTTCTCGCTTTTCCTATGAGTTTTTACATGACAAAGTTTTTAACGAGGCGCATGTATCATTGTATCATATAATGATATAAACATCAATAAAGATCACTACTATTTTTATCATATAGTAAGTGTCAATATTTATTTTAATAATTTCAATATGAAAAATAGATGACGAATATATTTTTTTCATATTTTTAACGTGACAAATACATCATTATTTTATTTTTTATCCTTTATTTACATTTTTAATTTTTATATATAGAAATAATAGGGTTGTATTTTTTTTCTATTTTTTCATATTTTTCTCTATTTTTTAAATTCGCCGTGCCTTATGGGCCCGTGGGCTCGGCCACGCCCACGGCCAAATTCGTGCGTGCGTGCCGGCACGGGCACGGCCCGGCCTCCGTGGGCCGTGCTTGGGCGGGGCGAGCACGCGGGCGGCACGGCACGGCCGTCACGGTGGTCGTGCCTAACGGCCGTGCCGTGACGGGCCGTGCCGCGCCGTGTCCGTCTTCGGGCCGTGCCGGGCGGCCCACTTAGCCTCCACTAAACCTCGCGCGCAAAAATACGCGCTCATCCCGAGCGTGCATCCCTCCTTCCCGCAGCGCAAGGCTTCCTTCCCGCGCCGCAAGCCTCCTTCCCGCACCGCAAGCTCTACTTCCTGTGTAGCAAGCCCGTGCCAAAAGGACATCTTCAATCTCCGCCTGCGTCTGCATCTCCTTCGCCACATCACCTCTTCGATCCCCTCCGCTGCGGCGTCTGTATCTCTTCCGCCGCAACACCTCTTCGATCCCCTCCGCCGCACCTCCTCATTCCCGCGCTGCTCTGCCAAGGATTTCATAGGTAAGCCGCTCCGCTGCATCTTCTCTTTCTCGCCGCCGTGCTTGTGCAACCCCGCCGCCGCCGTCCATGGGCCACTCCGTCGCCGGCCACATGGTGCCCGCAGCCGCCGTGCTCAGGCAACGCCGCTGCCGCTGTGCATGGGCCATCCCGTCGCTGGCCTCATGTTGTCCTCCACCCATCAGCGTCTGTGAGAGAGAGGAGATGAGATGAGGGATTGGGGATTGGGGATCGGCCGTGTGCAGCAGTGTCTGTGAGAGAGAGGAGAGGAGATGAGGGTGGACAGGCTGCTTGACTTGGATAGTAGACCAGAAAGTCTGTTTGATATTGGCTGCTTGACTGGAGCAAGATTGTTTTGGCAGCTCAAATGTTTTTTCCCTAAATTAAATTTTGGTCGCATCATATGAAATTAATTTTTTTCCCTGGAGCAGAATAGTAGGTTGGACTAGTAGTACTCGTCTAAGAAGTTCTGATGCTGCTTGTTGGGCTTAACTTTTGTGATACAGCTTGTTGGGTTGGGCTGAATGATTGTCCTATGCATGAAACTTTATTTTTTAGCCCTCATTCTTGACATGAAAATTCTGGTCACCATTTTCCAGTCCATGGTGCAGCATTACCGCAAGAAACATATGACGTGTTCGGCTGTTCTATAAGCCGACTGATAAGACAAACCGGCTGGTTTGCTGTGAAAGAAAAATACTGTTTGAACGGCTGATAAGCCCGACTGATACGAAAATAAGGCTTCATAAGCAAGGAAACAGAGAAGAAAAAAGGCGGTAGCTGTTTTCCTGATCCTTCCGTTCAACTAGATATAACAAGAAAAACGGTTGTGGGTTCCATACTTTTGAAGATTATCTCTTTTTTTCCTCTCAATATTTTTTAGAGTTGCAAACAATAAAATTTAGAAAAAAATATAAAACACTATTGGAGATGCTCTTCGATAAACCCAAAATGAAGATCCGAACCCAGGGAAGCTGATCCGACCGGGCACCTTTGGTGAGCGCTCCACAGCCGTACACGTCAGCACCGCTGTGATCCGGGCCCCACTCCACAGGCGTGCTCCCTGCAGCCAACGGGGGATCAACACGCGTGGCATATTCCTGTCGCTGTCAAGTGGGCCCGGATCCCATGGCCGAATCGTGGTTGGCTCGTGACAGGACTTGCCGCCATCCAGCACAGCCCCCAAAGCTGGCGCCATCATCCTCCCTAAATTAAGCAAATGGAGATAAGGTGATTTCCCTACCGTTTATGTTAGGACAGACAGCCAATCGGATGGAGGATGTTGACAGCCAGCCGATGAATTTTGATGATGCTGCAGACAAATCTGTACTGTGCCATCGATGCAAAAGCAAGTTTATTTTTTTTAAAAAAAATATATTTTGATCTATGTTATAGTATTTGGATGGATAATCGTCTTGGATTGTCGATCGATGGCTTGGTGAGGTCTTTGCAGCAATGGGATGGGCTGTAGATGTTGTCGTAGTCATGAGCCACGTGGAGCATTTCTAAACAAGTTTGGTCATGTTTTTCCTAGATGTGGTAGCATTTGGTTCTCTTGGGGCCAAGATGCCGACCGTTTTTTGTTCTTGTTGACAATAATTATTGAGGGAAACCTTTTATAGATTCGTGAGGTTGACATGAACTATGGTGTCCATAATTATCTATTCAACTTGTTCCCTGTAACAAAAACATAAAGTCTGCTAGATATCATATAATTTATGGTATTATTAAAAGAGATAAGAGTTTTGTAATACCCTAAAAATTTTAATTCAAAAATTCGGAAACAAAAATTTGAAATAATCATTTTTATTAAAAAATTCTCATACTGGTATTTATTGGATTTTCTTTTTCTTTTGTTGTTGTGTTAGTACCAAATTAAATTAAATAATAAAATTAAATTTAAATTCTAAATATAATTATGGAATTCAAATAATATTTACTAAAGAACAATGATTATGAATTAATATAATTTAAGAAAATATTTTGCAAATAAAAGCAAATACTAATTATTTTCCTAAAACCTCTTTTTATGAATTAATACCCCTTTAATGCATTATTTTACAAATAAAAAGAATCTAATAATTATTTTCTAAAAACCTTTTGTGAAGATAAATTCTTTAAGAAATTGTTTTGCAAAATCCAAAACAAATAACCCTGTCCCTGGTGGGCCTAGCCTAGCCCACTTAGACTCCAAAGTCTAAGTTGAATCCCTCAATTCCTTCTCTTCCTTTTTCTCCTTCCCTTCTCCTCCTTCTAGCCCAGCCCAACGGCCAAGCCGGCTCGCAAGCCACCGAGCCGAGCTAGCCACCACCTTCGGCTCGATCCCTTTTCTTCCTACCATACCACGTTCAGCCGCCAACCGAGTCGCTCCCACGTCTGTCACGTCGTCCCGTGCACGCGCGCCCGTCAATCGAGGCCGCTCGTGCCATTAGCGGACCTAGGATTTTAGGTTTGGGTGGGTCAAGGACGATGATGGCGAGGCGAGAGTCAGCGGGGGTGGTTCGAGTTGTAAAAAAATTTACATGTCACATATATAATGACCAATATATGTGTATAAAATTACTAAAAGGCACCAGCAAAGAGTATTTAAAACTAAATTTGATACAAAGAAGTGATCAAGTGTTTAAAAGCCCGGTTTATGTTTATATTCTCATTGTAGAAACCAAAGATCAACCCATCAGCCTCACTGTGCTCAAGCTCTTCTCCATATCAGTCATCACCACATAGGCTAGCACAACACTACCAATCACTGATCTCACCTCTAGACTGATGCCACATTGTGTCATCCATGGCAATCACATGCAACTCTAACAAAACATCATTTGATTAGCAAGATTTGAAAACAAAAGGATCTTACAACTTGAATAAGGAGACGTACATATACGGCGGCGCAGATAAGATCGATCGATCCAGTACAATATGATGGAGGAAGAGGAGCAGCAAATGGTGGAGGGGTCGTCGTCGTCATGGTTGCCGACGACGGGGAGGTCACCTACTACCTCGTGAGGAAAGCCAAGGACTCCACCTTCAACAGGGATCGCACGGCAAAGGACGGCAGTCACCAGGGATCGTGGCATCGTGTGGCGCAGGAGACGGAAATTGCAGCGGGGGAGGGTCTGGGTGGGCCTATTTGGGACCACCCCCTAGGTCCGCTGCTGTCTCGTGCGCCGCGCTCGATCGAGGATGTGTGTCACGTCTTCCCGTGCCTCGAACCCTAGCCCAGAGTCGCACCGCCAAAGCCGCCACCGTTTGCCTTGCTTCTCCCGCGCGCGCGCCGCAAGACGGTGCTCGTGCGAGGCGACGCGCGTGCCGTGACGCTGGACACGGCACAAACGCTAACGTCTCATTCATCGCCTCCCTATGTGTCGCTCGCTCTTGAAGTGCACCGCACCGACCCGAGGTGCCGCTCCTTGTCACACCACGTGTGTTGTCTGTCATGTCGCTATGTTCGAGCATGTCGTGCGACGACAAGAGCCAGACCCTGTCGACCGTCCTCGCCTGGTTTTGAATTAATTTGATTTAATTCAAATTTGAATCTTTGGAAGGTCCCAACTCTCTCATTTTAAATCGGATTTTGATAAACTCTCACCAAAATTCTTCTAAAATCAAGACATACCCAATGGCATTGGTTTTGCATTTTTACCCTCTTTCTAGGATTTTGCCTCTTTATGTTAGAATAGGAAAACCGGTCTTTAACCCGGTTCATTGAGCAGGTTACGTGTGTGAGGATGAAGCCACAACAATCAACGAGGAGCCCTTGACTGAACTCTCCTCCTTGAACATATCGATCTCATTTTAATAAAATATTGTTTGTAAATAAAATTACATGCTAATTATAAAATGGGTATCTAAACTTGTAAGTCACATTGAAATTTTTATTCATATTCCTTTCTGCCTGAGTCTATTATTATGTGTGGCCATTTATTAACACTACTTAGCATTGCTTGTTTACACGAATATGCACTCCATGGTTGGTATATGGATATGAGGAGTGATCACTCATGTGAGTGATTATCGGAAGGCAGGTGGAGACATGAGTGCCACCGAATTCAAAACCTTTGCAAAAACCAGAAACTTAATAAAATTTTTTTTGACTGGGGCGGCACGGATAGAATATGGGTGGTTCTATGAATGGCAAGCCGCCGACCTTTGTCAATTAAGGACTGAGTCAAGAAGCTCTGCAGAAACGAATAGAGCACGACCGCATGAATCAAATGTCCATAATTCACCTACATACAAATATTCACCAACTCATGTGAAAATAAATAGTAATAAGCACTACCACTTTGATGTTTTATTCTAATTGATTTCATGCATTAATTGATGGTTGGATTTTGTACTTAAGGACCGTCAACAATATGTTTGTAAAATGATTTGTAAAATCTAGCTTTATGCAAAATAAACCGAGCCATCCTTAAACCCATGTGTGCACTAATGCATTCTATAGAAGTGGCTTGCTGAGTACGGTTCGTACTCTCCCTTGCTTAATTAACTCTTTTAGAGGAAGGTGTTGGAGACGATATGTACGTGTGCTATGCTGACGAGGAGGAACAAAAGAAGATGGAGTACGGATCTAGGTTAACCAGTCGCTGCCTATGGAATAAGATGGACTGCCATTGCTCCGCTTCCACTATCTTATCTACTTCTTTTGTATTGGTATGCTTGGTCTATTTGGATCCCACTCAGGTAACCCTTGTATTATTAATGTATTCTAAGACCTTTATAAGAATGTTAGCTATGTGGTACGTACCTTTATCATGTGTGTACCGATCCAGAAAATTATTTTGTAAACACATGGAATTCTCGGTGTACAAAACCAGGGGCCATAGGGTCATCTCTATCTCTTTCTAGTCCTAGAAATCACAACACATTAATCAGAGAGAAAAACTTTGATTGTAGTGCACCCAGATTATAAATGTGCGACTGTGTTTGTACTGTATTTAAAAAAATTATAACAGTGTAGATTGATTGAAATAGAAATTAAAAGTTGTGTACTAAATCAAACTATATTTTAAACTCTATAATATGAAGTACAACGGTATGTATATATATATACACACACACAAATGGAAACCACGAGTTGTATATCAGTTAAAATCTAGATCTGTAAAGGCGAAATCCTCTAGTGTTGATAATGGAAAATGGTTTCTACACCGGTTCATCTACTAGTTTTTTTTATTACAACCAAGGCATTTTCATTGGTATGACAAAATAAGGAAAAACAAACCGACGGTTGTTACATCTAAGAATACGGTGGAATTTTTGTGAGTGACAGTTGAACAACTGAAAACGCAAGTGGCGGTCATTTCAGGATTAAAAAGGGTTCCTGGAGAAAAGTTTGGATGGTTGATGTGAAACAAAAAGGGATAACAATCAACAAGGTACATAGATGCTTTTGCAAGTTCTACATGTAAACTATGTTGAGAGGACGTTAATGGAGATCAGATCACCACAAATATTTACAGTGTCATCCTTTCTCCATTAATTCTGCACCGATAGATGCAGGTAGGGGTCTTGGTGTTTTAAGGTTTCAATGAGATGGATTCAAGAGACAAGATCTCCGACGAAAAACTTTTCATCGACTTCGGACCTAGGAGATATGGCCGACCGGAGCATGTTATCCTTTAGATCCCCTCATCGTCTCAATCATCATCAAAACATTGTCGCTATGAATTTTTCAATGAGGGATACTTCAACGACTTCAGACCATACAACCCGACCAGATCGAAACCATCGTCATCCAACAATTCGATCTGTCAAGATCGACCTAGCTTCAAAACATCACCGCTGCAGAAAACAAGAGTTCAATATCATTGACCACGAGACTTCAATCCAAGTCGAATACTTCCAAGTTGATTAGTATCACTAATCAAAGTAATTAGTATATTGATTTTTAAATCAATCTATTGATTTCATAGATACATTCGGCATGTATCTTCAAAGGTACGTAATATTTTATACATACAGTTGTACCTATTTTAAAATCCATACAATATAATCAGATTAGTAATTTATTATGTTTACCTAGAGCACATTTTTATACAATATCTATTGTGCGAGTGTATCCTATGTTAGGCCGACCACAGTCTAATACTGAGGGTTCGCTCTGTTTTTTTATATAAATCATGCTTGTTTATAGTATACATAGTACCCGATATTCAATCTAAATCTGCTTTATATCCTGACAATACTAGAAGATTTATACAGTTTTCTGAGTACATGCTCGGTATTCTCTATTATATATATTGCCTTCTACAAAATATTTTTTAGGAATAATCGAGCACCCTAGTAGTCAGAGGTCGAGTACACCCCATTGTCGAGAACATTCTTGAACAAACAAGAAGTTGTCGGACGAAACCTACTAACAAAGACCGGCGACCTATCTCACATCTAGTACCATTCATGCCCGGTCTATTTGTGAAAAGGTTGTTACATATAATCTCCTTGCAAACATTGATGGCTTGATCACCCGACATGATTGCGAACAGATATCCAATCTGCTTGTAAGTTGGGTATGTGAAGTCATGCTAGCCACACGAGATACTCATGTAATGACAAACTCAAGCGATCCTAAAAGTGTTCAACGTACAACTATACACCTGGTCCTCGACCAACATTGTGACGATCCTTCCACCATCTCTACGAGTGGTCGAGGTAGAACTACACAAGGTCCTCGACCAACAGTTGTAGCAATCCTCTAACCACCTCTATGAGTGGTCAAGTACGACTACACATCTAGTTCTCGACCAGCGTGGTAGTGATCTCACCATCTCTACGAATCTTCTGTGAGTGGTCGAGTAGAACTACACAACTGGGCTTCGACCAGCGTGGTAGCGATCTCACTACCTCTAGAAATCCTCTGTAAGTGGTCGAGTATGACTACACAACTGGTTCTCGACCAACGTGGTAGCGATCTCACCACCTCTACGAATCTTCTACCAGTGGTTGAGTACGACTACCCAACTGGTTCTCAACCAGCGTGGTAGCGATCTTACCACCTCTTTGAATCTTCTACGAGTGGTCGAGTACGACTACCCAACTGGTTCTCGACTAACGTGGTAGCGATCACACCACCTCTATGAATCCTTTATGAGTGGTCGAGTATGACTACACAACTGGTTCTCAACCAGTGTGGTAGCGATCTCACCACCACTATGAATCCTACTACTGGAGAAACAGTTTTTCTAGACGAGGCCCCCGATAGGTTCTAGACGGGCCATAAGTGGTCGCATCTGGGAAAACCGAAGATACATTATCCCATGCAGCCCACTAAATCGGCCGCACGGGAAAATGGATTATCCCGTGCGGTCGCTTAAGTGGGTTGCACGGGATAATGCGGCATTATCCTGTGCAGCCCACTTAAGCGACCACATGGGATAATCCATTTTCCCGTGCGGCCGATTAAGTGGGCCGCACGGGATATCCATTTTCCCGTGCGGTCACTTAAGTGGGCTGCATGAGATGATGCCCATATATGTTGTGGTATTGAGTTAATGTTAAGGTTTGTACAAATTTGAGATACATACAAGTTCAAAACTTCATATAAGGTATATAAACTTAAAACTTAGAGTTCATTTAGATGAAACTATAACAGATTAGCTCCCACTGCATATATAATGCAGTTTGTGCGTGTGTAACAAGTTTTTGCGCGCATTGTTCCCGTTTCGTCCTCTAACTCGGAGTCGGTTTTTAAAACGACCATTTTTTGCATACAAACTACGATCGAGACGTTCTATATATGAAAATCGATGAGAAAAAAACTTGTGATGCGTTTGTCCACCGTTTCGCCCCGTTCAGCGATTTTATTTTGCCCAAAAATGCCTCCGAAGGTTGCCTTTTCGAGCCCGAAAGCTTTTTTTCAATTCTGAGCGTGTCTTCTGAATTTTCCACCGGCCATGTATTTCGCTTGTTTAGGCTCAAACGTTACCTCTCGTGTGCTCTAAGTCAAGAAAAAATATTAAAAAAATAAAACAAAAAGTCGATTTTTTCTAAAAAAAATAACAAAATCAGATGAAAAGCAAAAATAGAGAGGGGCAAAAGAGGAACAATATATCTAGAGAAGCACATAGTCTAGGATTGCAATGTAAACTCAAACTTCAAAAGGAATATGTTAATTATATATGAGTTGTCATGTTAATTATAGCTTCTTATAAGGTATATAAACTTTGAAATGTTTAGATGCAACAGAGGTGTAACCATTTATGAACAACATATAGTCTCACTTGATCAAAACTGATTGATTTTTTTATGATAGTGTTATGGAACAAAAATAAGTTGTCATGTCGATTTATAGAAATTTCTTACCAAATTTAGATACTATTACAATTTTTGTAGTCTGTAAGGTTTATAGATTATCGCGTGCGGGCGGCTTAAGATCCTGCACGGAAAGATGGTTTTTCCGTGCGGACGACTTAAGCGGCCCGCACGGAATGATAATCTTTCTGTGCGGGCCATTAAGTCGCCCGCACGAAAAGATAATCTTTCCGTGCGGGCGCTTAAGCCGACCGCACGCGATGATCACCATCGTCTATATAGGTGTGCGTGGGCTCCAAAATTTTCTAACTCCCGACGAAATTTTCTAGCGCCGCCTCCTTCTCCTCGGCTGCCACCTCCACCGACCGCGGTCGTCTCCTTCTCCTCCGCCGCCTCCGACCGGGCCTCCTCCTTCGACCACGACCGCGACCGTGACCACCACCACCACCTCCTCCTCCTCCTTCGCCGCCGCCTCCGACCGCGGCCTCCTCCTCCTCCGTCGTCGTCTCCGACCGCGGCCTCCTCCTCCTCCTCCGACCGCGACCGCCTCCTCCTCCGCCGCCGCCTCCGACCTCCTCCTCCTCCTCCTCCTCCTCCTCCTCCTCCGACCGCGACCGCGACCGCCTCCTCCTCCGCGCGGCCTCCGACCGCGGCCTCCTCCTCCTCCGACCACTTCCGCGACCGCGACCGTCTCCTCCTCCACCTCCGCCGCCACCACCGCTACCTCCTCTGACCGCGGTCGCATCCTCCGACCGCATTGCATTGTAAAATTTATTGTATTGTAAAATCTGTTATAAAATTATACATATGAATATGGTAAAATTATGATGATGATGTGAAATTATTTTTGTGTAATTTATGATGTGATATTAGTTGTTGATTTAATTCAATAATTCAATATGTAATATAGGACGGATGTATCTTCCCGTGCGGACGGCTTAAGTGGCCCGCACGGGATAATCGATTTTCCAGCGCGGTTAGGCCGCCCACATAGGAAAATTTGATTTTTCCAGACCCTCTCGCACGTGCGGGCAGGCCTTTCGCACAGGAAGATGCCTTTCGGCTTGCACGGAAAAATCAATTCTCTAGTAGTGTCCTCTACGAGTGGTCGAGTACGACTACCGACTGGTCCTCGACCAGCGTGGTAGCGATCTCATCACCTCTATGAATCTTCTACCAGTGGTCGAATATGCCTATCCAACTAGTCCTCCTCACAACCTCTATGAATCTTTTATGAGTGGTTAAGTATGACTACCCGACTAGTCCTTGACCAGCGTGGTAGTGATCTCATCATCTTTACGAATCTTCTACAAGTGGTCGAGTATGACTATACATCTAGTTCTTGACCAGCGTGATAGCGATCTCACTATATCTACAAATCTTCTACGAGTGGTCGAGTACGACTATACAACTAGTTCTTAATCAGCGTGGTAGCGATATCACCACCTCTACGAATCTTCTAAGAGTGGTCGAGTACGATTACTCAACCGGTTCTTGACCAGTGTGGTAGGGATCTCACCATCTCTACAAATCTTCTACGAGTGGTCGAGTACGACTACTGATCTGGATCTCGACCAACATGGTAGTGATCTCACCATCTCTCCGAATCTTTTATGAACGGTCGAGGTATGATGCCACCTGATCCTCCACCAGCGGTTGTAGCGATCCTCTTATCACCTCTAGATGTGGTCGAGGTATGACTACACCTGGTCCTCGCCAACGGTTGTAGCGATCGTTTTACCACCTCTACGAGTAATCGAGTACAACTACACAACTGGTTCTCAATCAATGTGGTAGCGATCTCACCACCTCTATGAATCCTCTGTGAATGGTCGAGTATGACTACACAACTAGTTTTTTCTAAAGAAATTTCTGTATAAAAAATTCGTTTAATGGTTTTAAAAAAATGCTCATGGTAAATGATGGAGTTAAAAAGCTAAATGAGCTTTTACAAAATCAAGAAGAAGTAGTATAACTTTGTGAAAAGAATCTCCCATGACACTACAGATCGGACACGACCTTGCTCCATGCATGAATAAAATGAGATATTTCATGTAAGAAGCTACTCTCTCAATCTCCTATTAACTTTATTTTTCATCATTTTATTTGCCCTAAAACAACTTTATATTTTAATTGTCATTGTACAGGAGTTTATAAAAATGAGGAACAAATACAATAAGTTTTGCGAAAGTGAAGAATAAATACATTATGATTTCTTAAAGTGGACGAGAGTTGCATCGGAGTTTGCTAAAGTGAAGCGCATCCCAGTTTTTTTATTTTTTATTGGTATAGTGAGATGAGTAAAAAAAATAGAGTTATTTGAGACAGAGACAGTATAGATAAGACTTCCTTTCTATCCGTTGTTCCACACTTGGGCCTAATTACATTAGCAGCCTGTGGGCGGGGATCATCGACGTATGATTTATAAGACAATGCTAAAATTTAAATTTTAGAACTTAATTTTAAAGTTATTTTTATGTTTTTCATATAGTTTTTTCTATAGTACATAGTATATTATATAAAAGATTTATCTATAAATTATTTTTATCATCAATAAATTATAATGGCTTATAATCAGCCATATATAACCATGGACCATGGGGACCTTGACGTTTGCATGCAAGCATTATTGAATATAAAAGCCCAAAATATGTCTCTACTTCGCAAAGTCATCTACCTTCCATCTAGTGCTGGTCAGATAGGTCGGGCCTTCCCATGCCTAGGCCGGCACGTGAGCATTGTAGCTCAACCCAGCCCGGCACGGAGCGGGAAGGTATGGGCCGTGCGGGCACAGTCCGGTGCGTGTGTTGTGTTTAGGCCGTCGTCCAAGCCTGTGGGTCGGCACGAGACGACACGGTCCCTGTAGCGTGTCGGCCCGAGCACGGCACGGCTCACGGGACGGCACAACACACCAAGGAATCAGGCGCTAGGCGGCTAAGGTTAGGGTTTAGGGCGACGGTGGTGGTGACGGCGGGAGGCGATGGGGAGAGGGGTCTAGACGGTGCCTAGATGGTAGACGGTGGCAACCCGTGCAGTTTAGGGGGTAAACGGTGGGCTAGATGCTAGGCGGTCCTAGACGGTGCTAGGAGGTCTTGGACTATCTAAACGGAGCGAGCTAGACAGTTTGTGGACGCGTGTAGACGGATAAAGACCCGACTAGGTGGCGGTCTAGGAAATGAGACATTTTGAGAAAACTCTAGGTTTTATTTTTCCCAACCCATGGCCCTATTTTCCTTTTCCCTCCACTTTCTGGCTAATTTTCCCCCACGATTGCACAAGCTAGGGTTGGAGGAGGGAGACGCAGCCGCCGCCGTCGCCTTCCACTTGTCGTGGCGCGCGACCTCTCCCCGCACGGCCTCCTCCGCCCTCCCTCGCCGATCGCTCCCTCCCCGCCGCCTCTCCCTAGCTTGGTCTCTCCCCCGTTGGTTGTTGCTCCCCAGTCCCCCCGCCACGGCCTCCCCTCCCTATCGGCTGCTGCAGCATCTCCCACACATACACCACCAATAGCTCCTTCAGTGAATAGCAATGTCGTAAGCGGGTTCAGAATAGCAATGTCGTCACCTGTTGCTGGCCGATCTCAGATTTATTGCTCTGAAAATTATGTACAAAACAAGATATATATTGTTTTTTCTAAAAATAGAAAAACCGCAAGACCCGTCTAGACTTCGTCTAGACTGTCTAAACTCTAGACAGTGAGGTGCTGTCTAGGATCCGTCTAGCGTCAAGAGGAACACCGATTTTCAATGATATTGCAATGTACGAACATGTTATGTCACGAGAAAGAGGAGAGAGAAAAAAGAGGAAGACAACTTTGGATTTTTTTTAGCATTTTTAATTTTATTTTTTAAAAGATTTACAAAAATAATTTTTGGTTTCGAAAAATTGCAATTCTAGTCGCGCCTCTCTCCTCCGGAAGGGCGAGATTTAAAATCGTTCTCCCAAAGGGCGTTTTGCGACGTGACAGATGGTCGTTGGGCGCGTTTGCTGCGTCGTTTGTTGTTTTGCAAAAAAACACTTTTCGCCCTCCGGAAGGGCGTTTTAAGCTAGCAGGTTTTTGCAAGCGGCCCCCGGTGCTACGGTTAAAAAACGCAAACTAGTGATATAGTTAAAAACGCCCTTTCGAGAGCGGGAAGGACTTTTTCCAAAAAACAACGACGCGGCAGACAACGCCCAACGACCGTCGCCATGTCGCAAAACGCCCTTGAGAGATCGACTTTTAAATCTCGCCCTCACGAGGGCGGAAGACGACTAATTTTGTAAATTTTCGAAACAAAAATTATTTTTATAAATCTTAAAATATAAAATTAAAAATACTAAAAATTCGATAGCTTTGTAGGTTTTGGCCCATGAGATACAAGCAAGGAAATAAAATTAGGAAAGGGAACATATATGTGATACATCCTGGGCTCACCCTCTAACGCTAGGCCACCAGACTGCTCCGTGGCCCAAGACCCGAAACGCCTCACGGCGGCCGCGGCGGCGCTCGCCGAGACGGACACCGGCTTCACCTGCCGCCGCCGTCGACGTGGGCGGCCAGGCATTCAACATTCTCCTGCAAGGCACCAACTATACATTCTTGAAAGCAAACTATTTTTTTATCAAAATCTGGATTCTTTTAGGGTATAAAAATCTGGATTTTGGAAGCACTGACTTGTTCCAATCACCTTTCGATCGATTCGTACTATGAAACTTCACACGATTTTCGTAAAATCAGTTCAGTTCCCTCAAAATTATTTCAAATTGATACTGCACTTAAAGGGGTGTTCTTTTCTCCTTTTCTCCAACTTCTAATCCTTTATTTTTCACACTCACGTTTCATTACCTACTAAACGGTGTTTTTTTATAAAATTTCTATAAAAATCTCAAGGTTTATAAGCTAATATTTAATTATGTCTAATTTAGGGAAAAAGGATTCTAACCCATAAAAACAAACCTTTCTCCCATAGACGGCCACCTAAACAGACACAACCCGGCAGCGCACATAGATACCGCAGCATCAGCACCGGCAGTGTGCTGCTGCGTGCTACTACTCGGCAGCTGAAAAATGCTGGATCGCAGCAGTGGCGCCCGCCGGAAAGGCCATCCTTTTTTGCGTGCGCTCACCGGAAAAGTGGCCGCCGTCCACCGGAACGAAGACGGTACACTGCCGGCGGTACACAGATATCGGTCGAAACCAACAACCCATAAACTAAACTAAAAGCAACGCAACTACTGCCAGACATGTGATGATGTGTCCATATCCATAGAATCACAATCCCGTCCGTCGCATGATCGGTTGGTCCAGATGCACGTAAAGTTGCTAAACCCAACAGTATTATAGTACTTGCAGATCAACAGTGTGCGTGTGTTGACTGTTCAGTACAAAAGTGGCGTCAGATCGTCTAAACAAATGAGTAGGAGAAAGTCGTAGCAAACATGAGTAGGAGAAAGTTTAACAGTGAAGATAATTAGTACTGCCTTCATTAAAAAATATTAGACTTAATTTATATTTTGTTTTTTAAATAAGGTTTCGTTTAGTTTCTGTTTTGATGTAAACTTTACATCTTAAAATTTTTGAGTGTAAATTTTATATAAAATAAGGTGTTTAGTTTTCTGTGTAAAGTTTTTTTTAAAGTATTTGTATCTCGTTAAAAAGATAGATATGTCCCTGTTAACATCATGAAGTATTAGGTGCTTAAAACCAGTACCAAATTGACTTAATTATTTGGACAATCCAATAGGATAATGAATAGTCAATCAGAACAAACAATTGACCAAGATGTATTGCTTCCACTGGGTGAAACCTCCACCGACATTGCTTAACAAATAGAACCAACATAAGAGATTCTTGTTGTCATTGCTTCACAAGTACTAATCGGAAGCTATTGCGTAGGGGCTTTCATACTTATTTTACATTAACAGCAAAACAAAGATGATAATTTTTGCTTGTATTTTTTCCTCTCTTTTCCTGCTCCTACGGCTTGAGCAACATTGCAACCATGCATAACGAAACTAGGAGCTGCAAGAACTAGCTGTTAACCAAAACCATAGGCATCTAATACTCTTAATTTGTGCAATGTCCCTAACAACACATGCCAAAACAGTAACAAGAGGAGCACGAATATCCCCCAAATTTAAAGCATTGCTGCTGTAATCAAGAACAGCAAGAAAAAAATCAAAGCACGGATATCCTCCGTCCTACCTAACCACCATCTTCCATGAAAGAAAAAAGAGGGGGAGAATCAAGCAAGAAACGAAAGAGAAAGCAAAAGCACCGACCTTGCCGCCGAAGGAGATCCGTTCCACGTCGACGGACACAGACTCGCTCGAGTCCCCCATGGCGCCCCCACCCCTTTCTAGAAGCTTCTCCTCCTCCTCCTCCGCCACCAATCTCCTTTCTCTCCTCGTTGCCCAAATTCCTCGTATATATTTGCCGGGGGTGGCGCGGCGGGGGGAGATCCGGGGGAGGAGGGCGGAGTCGGCCATCGTCGTCTTCTTCTCGTCGTCGAATGCTGGTTGGTCATCGTCGACGGCAACAGATTCCATGGGATCTGCCGCCCGCCGAAGCCCACGCGCACGATCGCCGCCCGCTCCAGTGACGCGCGGTGGGGAGCCACCATGGTCGCGTCTCCGACGCCCGCGGCCGCCTCTGCCTTGGATTGAGCGGTGGATTTTGGGAGAAATTTTGGCAAGGCACTCACCGTGCGCGGGGAAAGGACTAGGGTTGGGGATGGCGACGCTGAGCCGTACGCGGCGGTAGGGTCGGTCAGCTCGTCTACCGATACAAAATTTTAACTTTTTTTTGTCAAAACTCTCCCAAAACCAAAATCTTTACACCTCAACTTTACACATGGGTATTTACACCTCAACTTTACACATGGGTATTTAGTTCTAAAATCCAAAAAAGTGATCAAAATCCCAAAAGTTTACAGATTTTGGGTGATCTAAACAGGGCCTAAGTTAGACAACTTTTAAAATAAAAGGATAAATTAAATGTTTGATCGGAAGCTGAGGAACCATCATCTAATCTTTTTTGGTTTGCATGCATGCATACTGCATATACTTCGATTTGTTATCAATCAGATGAGTTAATTTTTTTGTCTTGATGATAAAGGTAATATGTCTAACTCTTTTGGCTGAAGAGAGTAGCTATTAATCCATATTAAAGCTCGCATGCACTACTACAGAATCAATTTTTTCCATGCAGTCAAAATCGATCTTCGCAGGTGGGTGGGTGGCCCACCTACACCCAGGTGTCTGCAAAATCGGATTTTTGTATGCAGGTGGAGCAACCACATGCTGACGCTTAAGTCGTCTAGCTGCGAAAATAAAAAATCACAGAAAAATAAAAAAATCTAAAAATCCAACCCTATCCCTGAAACCCTACCAAGATCCGTCGCCACTCAGTCGCCGCCATCACCTGAAACCCTAGCCCGTTGGATCTACCTGGGCCATCGCCATCGAGGCTGTCGTCGTCGCCCGCTAGATCCACAAGGGTCGTCGAGATCGTCATCGTCACTGCCGAGGTCGTCGTCATCGTCGCTCGCTGGATTCACAAGGGCCACCGGCGACACTGGATCTGCCTTGCCCATGGTTGCGGCCGACGAATCCGTCGCCTTCCTTCACCGCTGCTGGTGGATCAACCACAGCCGGATCCGCCGCGCCCCGCCACCGCTAGACCCACCCCGACCAAACCCGCGTCACCCACCACCGTCATCGTGGTCGCCCTCCACCCCAGCCGAACCCACATCGCCCACTGTCGTCATCGTGGTCGCCCTCCGCCTCGCCGCCCCATTCCTTCGCCGGTAGAGGCGAATCCCGCGCCGCCACGCTGGGCTCCCGCGTCCCATCGGCCGCTCCGTTCTCGCTGGATCCGCCGCCTCTCGCCGTTGTCGTCGAAGGTCATCGCGTCCCGCCTCTTTTACCATAGAGGAGTGGGGAGTAGGAGAGGAGTTGGGAGGGGAGAGTTGAAGAGGGGAGGGGAGAGGAGTGGAGAGGAGGACTTAGTGGGAGAGAGAGAAGGGAAGAAAAAAGTGGAAAGAGAGAGGGATATTTTTGCATGTGGGTCTCAGAGGTCCACATGCGAAAATTGATTTTTGTATGCAGACCTTTTAAGAAGCTATACGTGAAAATACAGATCGATTTTTGCAAATGCGACCAGTTATTGTTCGCCTACAAACTATAGATGTATTCATACAAAATCGTTTATGTAGTATTGATGTGTAATAAGTTAGATATAAGGTTGATTTTGTTTTTTCCCTCCTCTCTCTCTTTCTCACTATGAATCTCCTTTCTCTCTCTTACTATGAATTTATTGCATATATCTTGAGCTAGCTCTTACATTAGCTCTTACATTAGATCTAACACTATTATATTTTCTTTCTCTCTTTTTCATAGACTTATAATTAATTTGCTCTAAGGCTTTGTTCGCTTCAGATAGTTGGATGAGATTTTCTCTCGTTTGCTGTGAGCATGTTTCCTGGACTGTTAAAAATGAGTAGTGTATTTTGTGCAAAAGTTTTTTATGAAAAGTTTCTTAAAAAGATCATATTATTTTATTTTTAAAATTTTAAATATGGATTTCGTGTGGGTCGTCGAGTAGCTCAATGATCAAGCACTCCTTCAAACATCCTAAAATTGCGCTGCCGATATCCAAACTTGCAAGATAAGTGTAATATAGTACGCAAATGTCTAAAATGTTCGTTTTAGTCCATAAACTTATGTGTACGAAGATCGAAACAATATACTGCGGCTAATTTTGTTGGAATGGATGCTGATTAGGACGTCGCACGCGCATCTAAGGAGTATATATTAATTATACTCTTTTTCTCATATCAAATTCCTATGCTTACAGTTTCATCTATTTTTTCTATACGTTAATTTTTTATTGCATTGTACAGTATAATGTATTATTATACGGTTGAGTAAATATGTATGTGCCCTGCGTCCTGCCTTGTTCATATATGTGCCTGTATTACGTTCTAGTTAGCGTCCAATTATATAAAATTAGTTACAGTGTATCGTTTTGGTAACTCAGTAGAAAAAGATCTTTACTACCGTTTATAGCAACCGAGACCGAGACTAATAAGATGGAACGGTACTAAAAGTACATACTAATACTAAGTTAAAAAATATATGGGATGTAGAATTTAAACTCAAAATCTCTTTACCTCGGTCCTCACACACATTACCATTTTACCTACTCTACAAATATAACTTGAATAGAATAGATATGTTTTTTTAACTAACCTTGAAACATCCTTACTACCGATTGTTAATATCAACCAGGACTAAAGATTCATCAGCATTAGTCTCAGTTGATATTACCAACAAATAATAAAGATGTTTTTAAGTATCGGTTGGTAATACCAATCAGAATTTAAGATGTTTATAGTTTTTAGAAGCGGTACTAAAGCATTTAGTATCGGTTGATAATATGACAAGATATTTATGTTTTTGGTATCACAAAGAAAAATCAGTTATTCATATTGACTTTTCGTGCTAACCGCACAATGTCAACAGGTATTTTACAAATTTGTATACCAAATTACAACCAAATCGTGTACCGTCGTTGTAATTTACTCAACAAAATCCATTCCAGATCGTTTGTGCTCTCTGGTTTATAGAGACAGGACGATAAAAATAACAGGTGATTACTAGGGTTCGGATATCTCATTGTCCAGGAAATAGGATTAGGCCGGCCGATCGAGCGGCTGCGCGGATTGAATTTAATTACAGGAATTAAATCAAAATCTAGCCCAATCATACCAGCAGCGTCAGGAACCACATCAAACGCTCTTGAGTGGCCGTGAAGCGTCGGATGCATCGATCGGATGGCTACGCATGCATTAATTGCTTGCTGGTGTGCGTTAGTGGCTATAAACCAACTATAATTTTATATAAAAAGAAAAACAAAAAAATTAGAAGTGTTAGCTCTCGTCTCTACACATGCTTTATAGTGAGACAAATTATGAGACAAAGATAGAAAAGAAAAAATAAAATCAATCTTATATAGTTATCTAATATAAACTAATAGTTAGCTTATATTATTAAATTTGTCCTTTAACATAGGTTAATAGTCGTTTATTATTAAACTTTCTGAGGAGCTAAGCTAGCTAGCGTAAACCTAACTTAACTAACTACTAGTTCCTGATTAATTATATTTGCATTATAGTATTGTTGGCCTCCTCTAATTCTCCATCCAGTTAATGCACTGATGCACCTGTCACTCTGCCGTCGGCAGCAATGCAGTAATCTTGAAAGGGACACGTACCTATTTTTCTCCAAAAGATTCGAAGTTTTGGCCCAAACTTTATATGATGTCACATCAAAAGTTTAAACATATAAATAAAATATTAAATATGTACTAAAAAATAATACAGTTTCTGTAATTTACTGAAACGAATCTTTTAAATTTAATTAGATATGATTCGACAATAAAGTCTACATAAACTCATGCTACGACGGATTAATTAGGGCTTAATAAATTCGTCTCGTCGTTTATAGACAGATTATGTAATTTGTTTTTTATTAGTCTATATTTAATACTTCAAATATGTGTCGATGTGAAATTTTATGATCTAAACACAGCCTTTATTCTGCTCCCTCTGTCCTAGTTTAGAGGACGTACGTGTAAATCTTTTTTTGACGGTGTCCTAGTCTAAAGGACGTGTAAATGTTTTCCTTTTGCTTTTCTTCCTGAAGTATCCTTGTCTAAAGCATGCACATGACGCTTACATATGCACGGGCAATAACTGATAAGGCGACGCAACTGACCGGCGGCCGGAGCTGCACACGCATGGCGCAACAAGGATTAGCCTTTGTACATGCATGCAGCTGTTACTAACTTTATTAGAGGCAGTTTAGAAAAAAATAACTTTGCATGTTAGAGAACGTTTGGCAGAGATTTAAGTCCTAGATCCAACTCCAATCAAAACTAGATTTTATAGAAGCTGAAGCTGATCCAAATAGTGCTTGGTTGTCAGAACAGTTATAAAAATCCTAAAATATATTAATAAACAATTATATCCTTGTTTTATCTGTGTATTGAATGGTTGTAATGATTTTTATATTAATTAAAAAATTCAAACTAAATGACTTATTTTTTTGAAAAATTAAATCATTATTAAGATGATTAATTTAGAATTATTAAACTAATTAAATTTAAAATTATTAAATGAACTAAATCGTTAGTTTAAAATTATTAAACTAATTAAATTAAAAATTATTAAACCAATTAATTTTAGAATTGTTGAACAAATTAAATCATTAGTTCAAAATTATCAAACTAATTAAATTTAAAATGATTAAACTAATTAAATCATTATTGGAGTTCAATAGCAAAACGTGCATAAATAACTGTGAAGCGCTATGGGTAAAAGAGTAAAAGAAAGCTGAAGTAGAGCTGTGGAGCTAGTGAAAAAGAGCTTCACCTCCCTAGTGTATTTTTTAAGCTCTCTGAGCATATCTATGAAGTGCTATGGGCAAAAGAGTAAAAGAAAGCTGAAGTGGAGCTGTGGAGCTAGTGGGAGAGAGCTCCACTTCCCTAGTGTATTTTTGAGCTCTCGAGCATATCGAGAGAAATCTTTATGAAGCTGGACCGTTTGGCAGGGTTTCAGCTTTATTCCAATTCAGGATCTGGAGCCCTGCCAAACATTCCCTTAGCTTCTTGATCTCGGTGAATTTTTATTTGTGTGTACTCTAAATTGGGACGGAGAGAGTATTTATGAAGAATTACAATCACCATGCAACTATTAAGAGTGGTCTAGCATTTAATTTGACGATGATAAACTCTACAAAATAATTGATTCTGGGCTTTACGGAGCTAAATTTTTGTTTGATGGGTAGAATTGAACTAGTTATTGTAAATCTTGAGTTCCAAAAGCAGCTTATTCATTTGGACAATACCACCCTGCAACTACTGGAGAAGTCTATTTGGCGAAGGTTCAACCCCACCAAATTTTTATGTTAGATTCATGAATTATGGATTGTTTGGCATAGACATCTTGTTGACACTTTAGATTAAAAGGTAGTCATAGATCACTTTCTTTTAGTCTCAAACTCCAAGTTCTACAAGAATATGTAGAAAAGCTGCAAAATTAAATTGTTGATTCTCATGACAAATGTCAAATTTAAGAATTAAGATGCTATTGTTCCCTAACACTACTGAAGAAGATCAATAATATCAACTCAATGAATAAAGTGTTGCTATTACAAATATCAGTCCTACGAAGCCAAGAAAACTTAATACAGGTCTAACACGGAGCCAAGAAAACCTAATAAAAGTCTAACAACTACTACTAAATATATGTTTACTTTTATTATAGTACTTTGAAAGACAAATTATATATATTGTTCTGGTTACTTTTGAAAGAGCATCTATGCCCTAGAGGATTTTGGCTAATTTATGATAAACAATTAAGAGACAAATGTGCTTATTGAGTGCAAAAGCTGGAGATTAGTCCGATGAAAAGATGATAAAGATGATGTGAAGAAGATAGAATACAATGAGGTTTCATTATGATGCAAAGCTACAAGTGACTGAAGATGGAAAGATGCGGTGAACGGTTGGCAAGACCTGGCTACGTGATGGGTCTTGCTTAGGAGAAGGGCAAGTGGAGGCTTGGCGTCGAAGGACCTAATGCAATGGTGAAGGAGAAAGTACTTGGTTGCACACTGACGAACCGATCGAGGCCATAAGAAGTCACAAGTTACCGAGGATCGATCTTTGTTGAAGAAGATCAAGATAGAATGCCAAAGATCAACAAGATGTGATTCGTCGATGAACATCAAGCTAGCATTGATCAAGGCAAATGTATAATTGATTCGGGACTAATGTGCTTAATGAATTGTAGATGAATAGTCCTGGTGGTGAAATGGCGTTGACGTTGGCAACCCTAAAGGTGAAGCAACAAGATGGTGTGATGGCGTTCCTATTGATATAGTTTTTCTATTTACATTTAAGTATAGTAATGTCGTACTATTAAGAGGGATGCAACGTTGATGTGTTTGTTTATGTCTTAGTGTTGAAAGTGACCTATGCAAGTGTCGGAGCACGAAACCTCGACAATGAGGAAGCGAGGGCCTTCCCTTTGAAGATTCGGTCAGGGATGAGTCAAGCTTGAGTCACCCTCAACACAAAGGATTATATAGGATCGGACCACACGGATACGTAACACCCTACTTGTAGGATCGAACATGACCAAACAAACCTACCAGAGAGGGGGTGAATGGTAGGGAAAACCAAAAACCCAAATCTTTTGCAGAATTAAAGATACCGATGAAACCGATCTTAAAAAAAAAAACCAAACCGAACCTGTTGAAGCCGTCGCCGGTCACACCGCAGATACCTGCCGGTCGACCGCCCTCCCGGGGTGCCGCCTAGCCTTCGGTTTGACCGCCGCCACAACCCGCCGATCAGACCACGTGCACACCTACGGTCAGACCGTCGGGATCCCAGAAATACTGGTAGATAAACTCTCGAAGAAGTATATCAAACTAATTCAACTTTATTGCATCTAAAAGTGTTTACAAAGTGCAACAACAGCACTCCTCACTATAATCTTGACCTAACTCGAAACCCTAGCTATTCTCTCAAATTTCTCTCTTGAAAATCGATATCTAGGAGGCACACCCTCCCTCTCTATTTATACATGAAGTAAGCCACGAATTCTACACGAATTAGGACTCCTAATCCACATAGGAAACCTTCTCTTGCCATCCCGAGGCAACACCATCCCGAGGCCTCAAGCGATACCTACACATATACGACAAAGAAACCATATTCTGAGCACAAGTTCGTCCAAACTTGATTCACATTAGCATAACAACAGTAACCATACGCACAGGAACCATCTAGAAGTCAAATCCACAATGAAACAATCCAAAACCGAAAAGATAAATAAAATCCGAAACCGAGTCGAAGTCGGTCGGCCTGACCGTGTGCACACCTCCGGTCTGACCGATCAAGCCTGGCTGGTCTGACCGGTCTCACCGCCGGTCTGATCGTCAGATCAGAATTGTGCACAATTTCACAAATCTAAACATCATCACCATAAACCAAAATCATCACCAATGTTTCATCACACAAAATACAAATCAAACACATTTGATTCTACAATCTCCCCCTTGATGAAACCATTGGCAAACCCAACAAAATCAATTGGTTTGATGTTTTGTGAAGCAATCCAAAAAATATTTCTAATGCCAGAAAAATTTCTAGAAAATTTCAAAGAAAAATCTCTCACTTTTGAAAAGAAAGAAAATTCTTTGAGTATGAAAATGATGCGTAATTTTGATGCACAAATTTTGTTTCCTTGTTCTCCCCCTTTTGAAAATGAGTTCATCAATGTATCTGAAGCAATGAAGAGCATTGCATTATATCAAAAGTAACTCAAGTACATGTTTTGCAATAACAAGGTAGAAAAAGTGACTAGCTAATTAACAAGCATGCACTAGAGTAAAAAACATGAACCTATAATATACAATTAAGTTTAATGATTCATGATTTCAACAACTTAAAATGCAACATTTTCACAAGTGCAAATACTGAAAGAAAAACCCCAAATATATATCCTATGACATTGATACTCTTTCTCAAATTAATTTCTTCTCTAAAATAACCAAAAGAACTTTTAGCTTTTTTTAACATTTTTTTATACTTTTCTCTCAATTATTGTGGGTACGTCCTTGTCATCAAGACTGTTTCCAAGGATTAGACACCCTTTTTTATCTCACCGTGAATACGTCCTTGTTGTCAAGACTGTTTCTAAGGATTCGGTATTCATTTTTTTCTTTCATATAAATAAGCATTTATGTACTCTTGCGGTAATAGGAACAAAAGGATTAATATGAAGAATAACAACTCATAAAGCATATATAAAAGCATTAATCATTCAAACTAAACACTTGCTTCAATATTGCATATTTTATTAATTCAAGTAAAAAAATATGTGTCATGTATCATATCACTTAAAAGCAATATCAAAAGCTCATATAATTACTAAAATACACACAAGCTAATATAGTAATCAAATTATCTAACAAGCATTGCTAGCAAGCACTAGAATATACTAAAGATATAAAACATAGCTCATCCACCTTTTATTTTCTTTTCCTTTTTTTCTTTTTTTATCACACCATGCATGAATTAAAAACATGAATGCAAAAGAAAAAAAGAAGAAAGAAAATATTCATACAACAAAGAGCCAACAACTCTCCCCCTCAATTAATGCCAAAAGGATGAAAAAACATAAACTCCCCCTCAAATTAACCTCCAATTCTCCCCAAAGAAAAATCAAAAAGAAATCAAAGATTTTTGAAGAAGACATCCAATTGCCAACGATATCACCAAGGTTTTCATAAATTGACATATATTCACTTGTACTAACAAAAACTACTACCTCAAACACTAGCACATGAAAAGCTAATAATAAAGATAGTAGAACAAAATTATGTCAATTCAAATTTACCTTGATGTTACCGTGAAAGCAATCGTTGTCTCCACATTGCACACACATGGGGAGTATGCCATCAAAATACCTATAAATGAGAAGATGTTGATGCCTCCGTGTTGGGATTAGAAATAAGAAATTTTAGAATCCAACACTGAGTCACACGACGAGTAGAACCAGTAGGTACATATGCACAAACAAAATCAGAACCACACTTACCTAAAACCTTACCTTGTTGATTCACAAAAGTCTAATTTGAATTATGCACAAAACTTCCCCGAGGCCGGTCGACCACCGCAGCACTCCGCGGTCCGACCGAGCCCGGTTGTCTGCCCGACCGGTTCACTCCGCAGCCCGATCACCGGCCGGCTCGACCGACCGGTCAAGATCGGTCCGACTCATGCTCCTTGAACCAAAACCCGATTTTTGCCATCGTCGTTTCGCAAAAACAATTTCTCTTTCTTTTTTCTATTTTCGAGCTAGATTAAAACAAAATCCAACCAAATGTCCATCTTTTCCACAAAACGAACAAGTGTATTTCTCACGATGTTTAGAAGCATAAGTAGAAACAGATGGTTTAGCAACAGAAGTAGCAACAAGAGCTTTTGCAATCACAACATTGGTTTTGGAGAATGATGCATTCAAAGAAGTCATGATGCCAGCAGATTTAAACATAGTGTTCTTAGATTCAGGTTTAATCAAAATTTCACCACTTCTAGAACCAACACCTAAAACAACTGGAGGATGTCTAGCATGATGAGCATAAGGATCAAAACCTAACCCACGATTATTTGTGCTAACTTTAGATTGATCAAGAATCATGTTGAGGTTCTTTTTACCATCAAAAAATTTTTGCAAAGAACTTTTCAAGCAAAAAACATCTTAAGTAAGAGTAGCATAATTTTTACAAGCATCCAAAACACTCCTTTATTTTCTACAAGTCATGCAAGACATCACTTCATCTTGTTTAACAATTTTCTCCATGTGCTTAACACGACCCAAAGCATCTTTTAGTTTCATCTCACTAGCAAGACATGTTGAGCAAGGTTTTACACTAGATTGTTTCAACCTTTTAGAGCTAATCACATTAAATATAGAGCTAGCAAACAAAGCAACTCGACATTTATTTAAAGCTCTTTTTCTTAAAAACAATTTATCAGTCAATCTAGTGTTCATGGCAAACCTAAGAGCAAGACAAGATTCAAATTTTCGAGTTTTCTTAGATTCAATATCAAACTTCTTGGCATAAACATCTCTAATTGACTTAATTTCAGCAAACAAAACCTCACAAGATTTGCAGTCATCATCATCAGAAGCAAGAGATCTTAATCTATTATTTTTAGCTTTAAGAGAATCTATAACTACTTTATGTTGATTAATCTTCTTTTCAAATTTAGAAATCTTGTAACCAAGTCTAGCAATAATATCTTGAAGATATTCAACACTAGGATAAGAAGTTACCTGATTATCATCTTCAGAATCTTCATTAGTGCTAGTGGCCATGAAACAAACCCCAGAAATGTTCTTCTTCTTGTCATCATCTTTATCACTTTCAAAATCAACATCACTTGATTCTCGAACCGCTTCATATGCTGCATCAATTGCCTTTTGGTAGAACTTCTTCATCTTCAGATTTTTCGCCTGCTTCTTGTTCTGCTTAGCGTCCTTAGATCCATCTTGAGTTTTTTCTTCCTGTGTACCTTTTCCAGCCTTGGGACATTGGGAGCGAATGTGTCCTGGTTGTCCATAGGCAAAACACTGGATTGGTCCTCCTCTTCTCCTGGACCTGACATTATTCACAGCTCGAGAAATTCGATTAGCAAGCGATACCAAGTCCTCCTCACTGATTTCTTCCAGTTGATCATCGGACATGGCAGAGAAAGAAGCAGACATCGACTGTGAAGTATAATCAGAAGATGCAGAAGTAGACACCAAAGCAGAAGATTTCGAATCAGTCCTTTTAGAAAGAATGTTCATCTCATAGGTTTTCAATTTAGTATAAAGAACATCGAAAGTCAAGGTGTTCATATCAACAGATTCCTGAATTGAGGTAACATTAACTTCCGAAACCTTTATATCAAGACCATTCATAAAATGACGAGCAACCTTAGACTGAGAATAATTATCATTATAAGAAGAATCAACAGATCTAAGATTACTCAGAATTTTGTTAAAACGGCCTAGATAGTCATCCAATGACTCCCCGTGTGCCATCTCAAATTTGATGTACTCCTTTTTGAAAACATCTTTTCGCAACTCTTTAATGTTTGAAGATCCAGTATGAAAATCATTCAAAGCTTTCCAAATCTCATTAGCAGTAGCAAGATGCGAAACACGATCAAAGTTGAAGCGAGAAGTTGCATTAAAAATAATATTCCGAGCTTTGCAATTATTTTCAAAGTCCAATTTGAGAGTAGGAGTATCAATAAGATCACGGATGTCATAAGATTGTGAAACTTTTAGCCAAATGTCATAACCTTGAGATGTTATGTAAGATTCCATTTTTTTCTTCCAATAGTCAAAATCGGTTCCATTGAAAACATGAGGTTTGTTTGAAAACTTTTCAGCCATGACAAAAGATCAGAAAAGCAAATCAAGAACGAGGCTCTGATACCACTTGTAGGATCGAACAAGACCAAACAAACCTACCATAGGGGGGTGAATGGTAGGGAAAACCAAAAACCGAAATCTTTTGTAGAATTAAAGATACCGATGAAACCGATCTAAAAAAACAAAAACCGAACCAAACCTGTTGAAGCCGTCGCCGGTCACACCGCAGTATACCTGTCGGTCAGACCGCCCCTCCTGGCCGGTCAGACCGTCGACTAGCCTCCGGTTTGACCGCCGCCACAACCCGCCGGTCAGACCACGTGCACACCTACGGTTAGACCGTCGGGATTCAGAAAACACCAGTAGATAAACTCTCGAAGAAGTAGATCAAACTAATTCAACTTCATTGCATCTAAATGTGTTTACAAAGTGCAACAACAGCACTCCTCACCAAAATCTTGACCTAACTCAAAACCCTAGTTATTCTCTTAAATTTCTCTCTTGAAAATCGATATCTAGGAGGCACACCCTCCTTCTCTATTTATACATGAAGTAAGCCATGAATTCTACACGAATTAGGACTCCTAATCTACATAGGAAACCTTCTCTTGCCATCTACAAACTCATCTCTTTCCTTATCTCAATCAATCTTCCCGAATCCGGACTCCTTTCCAAATTTGACTCCTCTTCCCATACGCACATGATTCCTCACGTATACCATATGGATTCTCCATTTTCCACGTGCATTATCCTCTAGCCTTTTAGTATCCCGCGTGATCTCTTGATCTCTGTACATCCACTTCTTCCAAGTCGACTCCGATCCATCACCGGCAACACCATCCCGAGGCCTCAAGCGATACCTACACATATACGACAAAGAAACCATATTCCGAACACAAGTTTGTCCAAACATGACTCACATTAGCATAACAATAGTAACCATACGCACAGGAACCATCTAGAAGTCAAATCCACAAAGAAACAATCCGAAACCGAAAAGATAAATCAAATCTGAAACCGAGTCGAAGTCGGCCAGTGAGACTGTGCACACACCTTCGGTCTGACTGGTTGCACCGCCGGTCTGACCCTCAGATCAGAAATTTGCACAACTTCACAAATCTAAACATCATCACCATAAACCAAAATCACCACCAATGTTTCATCACACAAAATATAAATCAAACACATTTGATTCTACACTACTCCTGTGTGTTATGGGTTGTTTGTGAGAAACTTGAGTTATGATGAGATATGAGACTTGTGTGAGCTCTAAATATTATCAATCCAACCCTCTTACTCATTGGCATGGATTCTTCTTTTATAAGCCAAGGGAAGTCCATGGTGCCAATGTATGAATGCAGGATCGTGCCCATTTTAAAGAGTTGGGCATGCTTAGTATTGTCGATGTCCGTCATGGCAAACCGGTCGGATATGACAACCTTGCTCTCCGGTTGACACATGACGCATGAGCCAAGCGATCTTCGTCTGGTCACCATGGGGCCCGCCAATTATTTCTTGCGAGGTGGCAAGATGAAATGGGGTGGGGCGTTGTGGGCGCGGCACGTCGCGTCCCTCCTATTTCTTGGCCAGACGTGGGCATGCAGGAGGCTGCATGCAACACCACGTCCCTGAGATGAAGGCAGCTGAGCTGTTCTTCAATTGTCTCCCTCCTATAATAGAAACCATTACATTTGGATGGAGTTAAGCCTCCGAGCCCACCTAGCAAGACGGAGAAAACCCCAGCGTGAGCTCGGGGCAATGGGTTGTGCTCAGGCACCAGCTTGGGGGCCCCTAGCCACCTGTCATGCGCCTCGGGGTAGCCTCCGCTTCTCGGCAGCGCCTACCCAGAGCCAAGTGATCTTCGTATGGTCACCATGGGGCCTGCCAATTATTTCTTGCGAGGCGGCAAGATGAAATGGGGTGGGGCGTTGTGGGCGCGGCATGTCGCGTCCCTCCTATTTCTTGGCCAGATGTGGGCATGCAGGAGGCTGCATGCAACACCACGTCCCTGAGATGAAGGCAGCTGAGCTGTTCTGCAACTGTCTCCCTCCTATAATAGAAACCATTACGTTTGGATGGAGTTAAGCCCCCGAGCCCACCTAGCAAGACGGAGAAAACCCCATCGTAAGCTCGGGGCAATGGGTTGTTCTCGGGCACCAGCTTGGGGGCCCCTAGCCACCTATCATGCGCCCCGGGGTAGCCTCCGCTTCTCGGCAGCTGCCTACCCAGGGCCTGTTCCAGGCCCAGGATCCTCAGGTGTACCCGGGGCCCCGCACGCTCCCTCTGCTTCTTTACAGAATGTCTCGTTAATTTGGACGAGCTTCTTGAAGATGTCGAAGACAAAGGAGTTCATGATGGATAGGTCTTAGATGGAATGCCATCATCGTGATGCATCTGTTCTAGCATCATGAAGATATAAATCTTATAGGTCTCAACGCTCTTTTTGAGACCTTGTATATGTAGATTTTATAGGTCTTGACACTTTTCATGAGACCTTGTAGATGTACATCTTATAGGTCTCGAAACTCTTCTTGAAAAACTGTAGATGTTGATCTTGTAAGTCATTGGTGCCCTAAGTTCCCGGAGGAATGGAGACCCTGGTTCCAGTTTCTCCAAAAGCATGTGCTACCTTAAGAGAAACACAAATCTTAACCTAACCTAAGAGTGGTCTTAGATCTTGTTTTTGGTTAGGTTGGGTAGCCTTTTTTATAAGCTTTTCATAAAGCCTAAGTTCGTCAAAAATGAACTTCAAAGTAAGGAGTTATGACCATTTTTGTGAAGTGTTGTCAGCCTGTTAAAGGAGAGCAAAAGTTCTGGTCTGTGGGACCTGAAGTTTCGGTCTGGGTTCACTCTTCGGCTTTGGAAGGCTGACCTAAAGTTCAGGTCTTTGTGACCTGAAGTTTCAGTCCTTTTTCTACACCGGAACAACAACTTCGGACTTGAAGTTATGGTCTTTTTGACCAAAAGTTTCGGTGTTCGAATCTGTGAGTAACGATTAGTTTTTGGGGACTCGGGTATTTAAACCCCTTCACCCCTATTATCCATTGGCTGCTGAGTTTGATCAAGAGTAGATCTATCCATAACCAAATAGCCTCTCCCAAAACACCTACCTTTGTGGTATATCTTTGTGAGTGAGATTTGAGAAGAGATTTGGAGAGAAAGAGAAGGGATTTGGGTTTGAGAGAAGGATTGAGAAGAGAGATTGAGTGCTACTGATCTCCACCCCATCCTTGAGTGAGTTTGAAAAGAGAGAGGTTGAGAAGAGAAGTTGAGACTATTGAGCTTCACTTCATTCTTTGAGCGCTTGAGTCATATCAAGCAAGTCATAGATTGTGTTTGTTACCCTTGGTGGTTCTCCACCAAGATGGCCAGACGTTGCCCGCGAGGATCCGACCATGTGGATTGCCACGGAAAGTTTGTAACGTTTGCCACACCGCCGCAAGGGAAGAGGTAAGATTGAGTAGAAACCGAGCTATCTTCTAGGAGGTTGCTTGGTAGAGCAAGCTTCAATGGAGGTGGGTGCTCGTTGTCCAAGCTTGAACCTAGGTGTGGTCGTTTGGAAACTTGCTAAGCCTCCGTGGTTTCTTGAAGACTAAATCTTCCTTATGGTTGATAGCTTGGTGAGACTTGGGATCAATCGAGATTCGGCTCCTTGGAGTCTCTCAATGGAGAGTAGGATCATTGAGATCCGAACTTCGGTGAAAAATTCATGTCTCCTTCTTGTCTTGCTTGTTGTATTTGTTTCCCTGTGTGTTCCTGATTATTTACTTTATCTATTGCAACTATGTGTCGACTTTGCCCCTAGGTTTGCTCCTATAGGAAAACAGACTAAGGAGACCGAAGTTTAAGTCTTTTGGACCGGAACTTCAGTCCGCTACTTCGTCCCAAATAGAAGAAGACCGAAGTTCGGTGCTTAAGACCGAAACCTTCGTAAATTTGATTCTGCGTGAAGTGTTTTTAGGAACATCTATTCATCCCTCTCTAGGCGACATCAAGGTGCTTTCACCTTTAAGCTAAATATTTTTAAAGTTATTGATAGTCAAAGTTATAAAAGTTTAACCTTGACCTTATCCAAAACGTCAAAAATGATGGAACAGGAGAGTACTGTCTTTCCTCGAAGAAAAGTAGTAATCTCTTTGGTTTCTAATATTCTATGCTGATATATTTTGGATGTATGTTTGATCATTTTTTATTGAAAGAATATGTAATTAACATTTTCTTTACAACGATTAGTTTTATCAATAAAAATATTTTTAAGCATGACTTATATTTCCTTTCATATTTAAAAATAATAATGAGATGAGTGGTCAAACATATTCCCTCCATCCAAAAGTTTAAGTCATTTCTTTTGTCATCAAGACCAAAGCAAAAATTAACTTATCCCTTATGTAACCAAAAAACTATATACATAAATACAACCAATAAATATTTGATTGTTAGAGTTTTGGTCAACAATTTAATTTAGCGTGGTAAAAAAGATAATCCTTTCATTCAAATCTTAGATGTATGAAGACTACTAATAAATCCATATCATATGAAAAAAATGAAAGATCGAAGACTTTTGAATGAAAAAAAAAATATAAAGTTAACGGTATCGAACAAAAGAACACAGTATCTGAGATCAAATAAGAGCAAACTTTTGCTGTTGATTGTTCTTTGTTTTAGGTGAGGATCTTCTCATAATGTAACTACCAACCACTGATATGTAAGTCTTATTTTTCTATTATCCTATTCGTCACTCTCTGCAATGGTAGTATCAAAACGTGAACCCCTTGCTTACAAGCGTCGACAATTGTTTGCTGTCAGTTCGAACTAATGGGTTCTTATGGACACCAAAGCAATATCCCATCAGAACATTGCTTCCCGTCTGCAACACGTATTTATTGCTCAAGGTTACCGATCGAATTGGATCTAAATATGAAGAATCCTTTTTATGCGAGAATACTCTGAAAATTTTGGTGCCATAACACTAGCCACAGCTATCGTATGAGTTGTTTGTTATGCATAGTTAATAAATAAATAAATAGAAATAATACTATTGATTTAACAAACGTTAAAACTTGATCGCTGTACTTAAGCATGACAAGCACGGTAACATATGGATATTAAATTAAAAAACATATAAAAACAAATTAATACAATTTTTAAAGTAACTTTTATATTTAAAAATATTATTTAATAATTTGTGAAACATATATACATGAATAGAAAAATATAAAGTAGTGAATTGGATTTTCGAACGCAGCCTTAGAGGCTGTTTGGTTGAGGGACTAGACCCATTAGTCCTTTTAAATTAGTCTCTTTTAGTTCCTAAAATGTCAAACATTCGGACTAAAAGAGACTAAACTTTTTAGTCTATTAGATCATAATTAAGGTACTTATTCGGACTAAAAAGATTTCTTCCTCTGGATGCCTCTCCACAGCGCCCTAACCGCATCGACACCGCTCCGCGCGCTGTCGTCGGTCCCGCGCCCAGCGCCTCCTCTGGTCCCACGCCCGAGCCGCCGTCGGTCCTGCGTCCACGTCGCCGCCGGTCTCGCGCCCGAGCCACCGTCGGTCCCACGCCCGAGTCGCCGCCGGTACCGCGCCCGAGCCGCTGCCGGTCCCGTCGCCACAACCACATCAACCAGGTTCCAAATAAATGGTTTAATCCAAACAAATCCTCCTCCTCCTCCGAGGCAGCGTAGATCCCGGCGGCCCTAACCATCGGGGCAGCGACGGAACAAGGTGAGGTCGACGCCGCGGCAGCCAATGTCGCGACACATCGTGGGGTGGCGTCGGGGAGCAGGAGGTGGCCGCGGCGGTGGCTGGGGACGGTGGGGGCGTACCTGACGAAAAGGGATCAGAAGAGATAACGAGAAGAAAAGAGAAGGAGGGAAGGGGTAATACTATCTTATATTGATAATACTATCTTTGTATATTGTGATTAATGACCTTTACTCTCTTTTAGTCCTTGAATCCAAACAGCAGGGGACTAAAGTTTTTAGTTCAGAGGGTCCGCTGACTAAAGCTCTGCTCTTAATTAAGTTAGTTGGCATTGAACAGGTACCGTCTGACTTGTCTATGGAAAAGGGAGAAGTGGCATGTCGAAAGAAAGGGAAATTTGGAAAAACGCGTGCGCTTTGACCGCTCAGGTGTGACCAGGGGCAGGTCTTAACCTGACCAGCTATATCTCCCGCACCCACCAACCTGTGTGCACGCTTGCTGCCACTGCAACGTGGGGCCACCCGCCGACCCATCTGGCCCACGCGCAGCGAGGTGCCGCGTGCGAACGGCTGGGGCCGAGTCAGCGTCGCGGTCAAAGCACGAGATGGGTGCGGTGTGGTCAGGTCAGGTTTGCATTGTTGCAACCCGCCGTGGCGCGCGACGGCGCGAGGCGGGAATCGCAAAGGTAAAAAAAAAAAAAGCCACCACATCCACACCTACCGGTGAAAACGGTGACGTAAATTTACCATTTTCATCGACCGACCAATATAAAAATAATTATAGATAAAAATATAAAAATAATAAAAAATGATTTTGTAGTATATTAATTATATCTAAATTTTACTGTACTTTTACGGATATTATTGTTTTTTATATTATGATATTATCGTATTTTTAAATATGTCATGTTTAGATATCAACCAAATTCTGTATAATCTGTAATTTAAGAAATGTAAAAATTGACAATGTTTATATAATAGTCATCTATCTTTGTGGCAAAATTAAAATTTATAGTGTGAATTCTATAAAACAAAATTATGGGATATGTAGATTGATTTTAAACGCCACTACTTAATCAGTGGCAAAAAGTTAAATTTCTCTTTGTGAGGTTGACTTACAATGTTGGCACATTAAATTTTATTGTGACCGTTTACACAATATGTAGGTAGGAGAGCATGGGTAACTAAATTATAAATTGACTTTTCCTATATAAAGTATGTTTGAACTTGAGTATATATCGTGTTTCAACTTATTCTTTTTTCAGATTATAAATAGATTGTTTGTTTCACGTTTCGGAAGATACATTTCCTTAAATTATTTTTGCTTGTATATATGTGAATATATACGAAGTGATATATGATATATATATATATATTCATTTTGTTAAACTTTTTAAATTTCTTTTGAACGACATGCGAACGAGGATGTTTCCCTGGTTGTACCACCTGCTAGCTACCACTTTTCCCAACCACGTTTGCATTGTTCAGTCCTTGTATACACTGACCGTAATGATCTGTTGGTTGGTGCACCATACACGGTTTCAATGACTTCGTAACCAGAAAACTAAAAGAAATTTTGTTTAAAAGAACTCCGGAGATACGGCGAAGGAACAAGCCGTTTTTGGTCTGAAAAAAACATCCACTTTGGGGAAAAGGTACTAGTAGTTACCAGCACAAGTCTGGTCGAATTGGGTTGTAGTTTGACCATGCTGAGCTATAATAAGCTGCCAGGATGCCCCTTGACCATTGAAAGGTCAGCGTTGAAGTCGAATTTCTATCTGACACCTGAATATGCCCTAAAAAGAAAAAAAATGGTAAAAACTGTACGTGAAACTTGAGTGGTAGCCGGCGGCTCACGGCCCAGGAATGGCATGAACCGTCCGTACGCCGTACGTGGCCGATCCTTGGACGACGATGTCGTCGTGCTGACGTGTTAAGTGGGCCCATGTGCTCCCGCGAAACACAACCCACCCCTACGTGCAGTAGTCGGCAAGGCGTGCACGTAAACCAGCTGCGAAGGACGATGTGCAGTTTATTTAGGGCCCGTTTGATTTTAAAAAATCATAAAAATTTCAAAGGATTTTATTTTTATAGGATTGTTTTTCCTACATAGCTCTTAATAAAGAAATGAATCCTACAAAATTTTTATAAAATTTGTATGAAATGTCTCATTTCATACAAATTTTGAAGAAAATTTAATATGAGGTAAAACCTCATAGAAGTTTCCTTTGAGTCTTTTATCTCTTTTTAAATTCATGTGTTTCTATACAGTCGAATTGAACTTTTATGTGTTTTCTTATGTTCTGTATTTCTTTGGTTTTATATTTTTCATATTATTATGTTGGTTCATTTGGATACTTAAAGTTTTCTACTCTCCATTTTATATTACAATATGTTCTTTTGTTTTTCTAAACATTAAATTAGTTTATAAGAAAATTTAACAACACCTAAACCACTAAATTAATTTTATTAAATCTAATTTTCTGTTTTTATATTAAAAATGCTACTGGATCTGTTTGGGAGCCCGTGCTGCAGCGGTATAGGCTGAGCTAAGAAACCCAGCCGTTCGGTTGCTGCAGCAGACAGAGGAGAAAAAGCAAACAGACAGCCCATCCTCCCGTTCCCATCCTGCAGCGGCTGCTACAGTTGTTAGCTGCAGCGCTGCATCATGTTGATCTTTCGAACAGGCCCAGTCAAACGTTTAGGTTTTTTTTTTAAAAAAAGTCAAAACGAGAAAACGGAGGAAGTAGTATTTTGTTCATTGTTTTCATATCTGTGCTGCTATGCAAATTTTATTTTCTTTAAGAAAAAAAAGAAAAGGAAACGGAAAACGGTGGGGGTGCGTCCACACTGTTCCAACCCCTTTTCCCCCCTTCCGTTTCCCATGAAAAAGCAGCAGCACCCGACGTTTCCTCCTCCTCTCACCTCCGACGTTTCCTCCCTGTCACACGTGGGCCCCACCGGCCTCTTGTATAAATACCCGAGCGCTCTCCTCGCCGCATCCCATCCCATCCCCTTCCATCGATCGGCCACCGCGATTGGTTTCGTTTGGTTTGATTTTTTTGATTTGAGGAGGAGGAGGAGAAGGAGAGGAAGGAGATGGCCGGCGGCGGAGTGGAGGACACGTACGGCGAGGACAGGGCCACCGAGGAGCAGCTCATCACCCCATGGTCCTTCTCCGTCGCCAGGTGAGAGACGTCACACCCTCCTCCCTCCATCTCCTCCGTTTCGTCCTCTTCGATTTCGAGATCCATCCATGGCTGTCTGAACTGAATCTCTTGTTTACTCCTCTCAACACGCTGCACGATTTCCGCCTCTGTTTTTTTTTCCTCTTCTCATTATTTTCTTTCCGTTTTTTTTCTGCCAACTTTCCAACTCCGACCATAAAAGTTTCCGTTTGTTTTACTCTCGTGGTTTCCTGACTCGCTTCAGTTACAATCTCCTCTGATCTCCTGCACCATCAGAGAAGAAGAAAAAATCCTGACATGCACTCCAAATAATTCGGTGCATTGTATCAAACTTATGAAAAATCTACGAACAAATTTTGATGATATTTTCAATTGAATTCAAATTGATGTGTTTGTGCTGTTTGGTGCGGGAAATTCACAGCGGGTACACGCTGCTGAGAGACCCGCGGCACAACAAGGGTTTGGCCTTCTCGGAGGCGGAGCGCGACGCGCACTACCTCCGCGGCCTCCTCCCTCCCTCCATCGTCTCGCAGGAGCTGCAGGAGAAGAAGCTCATGCACAACCTCCGCAACTACACCGTCCCGCTCCAGCGCTACATCGCCATGATGGACCTCCAGGTAGAAAACACCACAACCACCACTACACTTTGATCACTCACTCAAATCAAATGCATTGATAATGTTCCATGCAGCAAGAACTGGATGCTCAACACTGTGTGATGTTGTTTTTTTTTTTCAGGAGAGGAATGAGAGGCTGTTCTACAAGCTCCTGATCGACAACGTGGAAGAGCTGCTGCCGGTGGTGTACACGCCGACCGTCGGCGAGGCCTGCCAGAAGTACGGCAGCATCTACAGGCGGCCCCAGGGCCTGTACATCAGCCTCAAGGACAAGTGCGGTTTTTGTTGCTAGGATTCTGTTTTTCTTCTGATGATGAGGTTGATTTAAGAATTATCATTCCTGACAGGAAGCTGTGTTTCTTTGTTTGTTGGATTCAGGGGGAAGATCCTTGAGGTGCTCAAGAACTGGCCAGAGAGGAGCATCCAGGTGATCGTCGTCACCGACGGCGAGCGCATTCTTGGCCTTGGAGATCTTGGTTGTCAGGTAGTACATCTTTTCCCATCTCCTGCCCTGATTTTGCTGTCTTGAACATGTCAACAAAAAACACAGCTGTGATGATATATGTTTACCTGAAAGCATTTGCTGATGTGTGCTGCTGTTATTCTGTATAGGGTATGGGTATTCCTGTTGGCAAACTGTCTCTGTACACTGCCCTCGGAGGAGTTCGCCCATCAGCTGTAAGTGTTCTTGTCGTCATGAAATGATCAAAGTATTTTAGACTGTTGATGGATTGCTTTGCTGACTATAGATGAATATATGTATGATGCAGTGCCTGCCAGTTACGATTGATGTTGGTACCAACAATGAGTCACTGCTCAACGACGAGTTCTACATTGGACTCAAGCAACGCCGTGCTACCGGCGAGGTAAGCAAAGCAGCCAGAGTCTCTGCACATGTAGCTCGCCTGCAATTGGAGAAACCCAAAGCTCTTTCTACCACAAGTTTTCATTTTTCATCTTATTTTTTTTATCATGGTTACCAGGAATACCACGAGCTTCTTGAGGAGTTTATGACCGCAGTTAAGCAAAACTACGGCGAGAAAGTGCTCATTCAGGTCAGTCTGCATAGACAAATTAATTAGTTACATGTGCACTCTCTGTTTTTGCCTTTATCAGGATTCAGGAGATGACTGAATAACATCAAATTTCCTTTCCACAGTTTGAAGACTTTGCCAACCACAATGCTTTTGACTTGCTTGCAAAGTACAGCAAGAGCCACCTTGTCTTCAACGACGATATTCAGGTACATGGGACTGAAACTTTTACCTTAATAAAGCTTTCATGTCCATATAATTTGTCTCAATTAGTAACCATAAAAATGCTAACGTGACGAATATGGTCTACAACGATGGATTGCAGGGAACGGCATCAGTGGTCCTCGCAGGTCTTATTGCGGCGCTCAAGGTGGTCGGTGGAACTCTTGCAGATCACACTTACCTGTTCCTTGGCGCCGGTGAGGCTGGAACTGGCATCGCAGAGCTCATTGCCCTTGAGATGACAAAGCAGGTAGCTGAATCAAACACCCTGCAAATTCTGCATCGCCTCACTCACTGTCATTGAATATGATCAATGATATGGTGTGTTAATGGATATGATCGTTGATGTGTTTTGCGTGTAGACGGAGATTCCGATCGAGGAGTGTCGGAAGAAGGTGTGGCTGGTGGACTCGAGGGGGTTGATCGTGGAGTCGAGGAAGGAGTCGCTCCAGCACTTCAAGCAGCCATTTGCGCACGAGCACGAGCCGGTGAAGACGCTGCTGGAGGCCGTGCAGTCCATCAAGCCGACCGTGCTCATCGGCACCTCCGGCGTCGGCAAGACCTTCACCCAGGAGGTGGTCGAGGCCATGGCCACCTTCAACGAGGTAATTAAACCGCAACTGAACACATCATGGCTGTAATGTGCTCCTCTTCTTGATGATCAAAGTGAACTAACATGGTGTACGTTGGTGGTGAAAATGCAGAGACCTGTCATCTTCTCCCTGTCCAACCCGACGTCGCACTCGGAGTGCACCGCGGAGGAGGCCTACACCTGGACCAAGGTTAGTAGAAAGCTCCTATCTCGTCGTCGTCGTCGTCAATGGCGACCGACGCCGTGGAGAAGATGAATGAAAACTGCGTGTTTGATTTTGCAGGGACGGGCGGTGTTCGCGAGCGGGAGCCCGTTCGACGCGGTGGAGTACGAGGGGAAGACGTACGTGCCGGGGCAGTCGAACAATGCCTACATCTTCCCGGGGTTCGGGCTGGGGGTGGTTATCTCCGGCGCCATCCGCGTCCACGACGACATGCTGCTGGCGGCGTCGGAGGCGCTGGCGGAGCAGGTGAGCGAGGACAACTTCGCCAGGGGGCTCATCTTCCCGCCATTCACCAACATCCGCAAGATCTCCGCGCACATCGCCGCCAAGGTCGCCGCCAAGGCCTACGAGCTCGGCCTCGCCAGCCGCCTACCGCGCCCCGACGACCTCGTCAAGTATGCCGAGAGCTGCATGTACACCCCGGCCTACCGCAGCTACCGCTGATCGAGCTCTCGAGTCTCGACCGACCGAGGAGGAAGACGATCCAATTAAGCAATAAAATTATTTATTCAAATCTTGGCGCTTCCATTAGAGGAGTTTTATTTTTTTGTGTACCCATATATACGTGTACTGCATTCTTTTGACCGATTTGAGTTTGGTAGGGTGTAATAGCACTTACATTTGAGTTGTCCACATTGTGTTGATACGGTGTAATAGCAGTCGAATTTGAGTTTCTTATGAAGAGTTGTTCAGTTTCAGATACAATGTGTCGTGTCATTTTTTTCCCAATAAACAGACATGTATACTTAAATGCAATGCAATTCTTTCTCCTCGTGAGCTCCATTTTATTACGCTAACGCTGCATGTGAACTCCAATACAGAGATGTAATTAAAGATCAGAGGAAAATTATTTCTTGGGAAAATTTTTTTTGTCTAATTCTGGTCCATCAACAGGGAATGGACCGGAATTGAGGCCTGCTGGACAAGGCCTAAAAGTTAGTCACCTCCTTCCTCTTCAAAATTGCATTTCCCTTTGATGCCTATAGCATCTCCAAGAGTTTCCCATACATCCCTCCCTAAATCTTCTTATTTTACAACTCCTCAAAAGATATTGGGAGAGAAAAAAGAGACAATCTCTAAGAGTGTCTTCCAAAAAAATAAATTTGGACCCATGGCCGTTTTTCTGTTGTATTTGGGCCCACAACCGTTTTTCTGTTGACATATTGGAGGATTTGTGCACACTGTTCCTGCGATATCCGTATTTTTCATGTGTCGTTTTTTTCCTTGCGCCACACAGATTGTGTATCTTTTCCTATCGCTGCACTGTTCCAATGCTAGGCACTGTTCCAACAACGCCGCACTGTTCCGGCGTCAAAAACTGTTCCTACGCCAAGCAATTTTCCTATGCCACATCGATCCTAGGCCGTTCGCCGCCGCCGCCGCTTGGGATCTCGCTGCCACTTCTTCCAAATCACTCCCAGCAAGCCCTCCACGGTAGACGCCATGAGTGCTTCCAAATCACTTCTGCAGAGGGAGTTGGATGACTCATCATCAGATGACGATGACATTTTGGTTTTCTCAGCGGCTGCAATTGTTGAGACATATTAAAAAAAGGAAGACATGGTGGTTCCGTCCCGGGGCATAAATTTATTTATCGAGATCGACACGGCGAGCACGAAAGGATGTTTCAAGATTACTTGGCTAAAGAGCCGACATATGACCCAAATTTATTTTGCTGGCGGTTCCTGTGCATTCACTTGTGATACATACATGGTATGGTTGGTAAATGTTGTATGATTTTTTTCAGGTACAGGATGACTAGAGAGCCTATGCATAATGAATGATGTTCAATCACATGATGATTACTTTGTGCAAAAAAGGAATGCAGCGAATGTACTTGGATTAAGTTGCTACCAAAAAGTCACCACAACATTTCGTATGCTAGCATATGGGGTTCCGGCTGATGCAACGGATGAATATGTTCGCATTGGTGAAAGTACCGCAATTGAGAGCCTACGTAGGTTCATTGCTGTAGTTGTTGATATATTTGAAGATGAATACCTACGATATCCTAACGAGTCTGACATAGCACGCTTATTGACACTCGGTGAGAAAAGAGGTTTTTCTGGTATGTTAGGATCCATTGATTGTATGAATTGGGCATGGAAGAATTGTCTTGTAGAATTGCAGGGTCAGTATAAGGCACGTGGAAAAGCCCACTATTATTTTAGAGGCTGTTGCTTCGAATGATCTTCGGATATGACAATGCCTTTTTTAAAATGTCTGGGTCTCACAATGATATCAATGTGCTTCATCGGTCTCCATTATTTGCAAACCTGGCGAAGGGCAGAGCTCCTGAGGTGAAGTATACCATTAATAATCATGATTATACAATGGGTTATTATCTAGCCCGATGGTATATACCCGTCATGGGCTACTTTAGTGAAGTCCATCTCTCAGCCTATGGGGAACAAGAACAAATATTTTGCCAAAGCACAGGAAGCATCGAGGAAGGATGTCGAAAGAGCTTTTGGGATTCTGCAATCTAGGTTCGCCATTGTTCGAGGAGCTGCTCGTATGTGGGACACAGAGATACTTGAAGACATCATGAAAGCTTGTGTGATCATGCACAATATGATTGCCAAGGATGAAGGAGTTGTTGACCCTAATGAGCAGCCAAAACGTGGAACCTTCTCACGATAATAATCGAACACTTGATGAATTTGTTGAAGCACACAAAAGATCAGAGACAAGAAAACACATGTCCAGTCAAAAGAAGACCTAATCGAGCACCTATGGAATCATCATCCTGATTTATATTAGCAACATAACCATGATCATTTACCTTGTTTTTTTAGCCTTTTTACTATAATGCAAAATAGATCTAGTAGCAAACGAGCCAAGGATTGAGATTGTTGGCCATGACAGATTAGTCAGGTCACTGGCCTTCTATAAAACAAGAGTTCCTTTGGATCATGACCAGAGAGGTAGATATTATGGTGATGTGGATCATGACTCATCAAGTCCAAGCTTCAGTTTAAAATAAGCAAACTTTACTTTGATGGATTAAGATAAGTTGAATTATAGAATATTTACTATCCAGACATGCAAACATCTTTAAGAAAATAAAGTGATGTAATATTCTCATGTAACACTATTTAAGAAAATAAAGTGCTCAAAGTAATTCCACATGTCCTAAAGTTGCTAGAAATATAATGACATGATCTAATTCTAATTCGCCATATGACGAGCAACGATTTTTTGGCGAATCATACTGTAATATTGCTGCTGCAACGGGTCGAGGTTGGTAATGTCGATTATCATTATTTTGCCTTCCTTTTCGAGAAGGTATGATTCTACCTTTTCTCATATTTTGACAGTCGCTTTTTATCTAGCTTAAGTGAAGCCATGAACCTACCTTCTTTCTTATTCTCCTTCTCAACCTCAAAAGCCTCCTTTTTAGCCCACATCTTGTCCAAAGCCTCCATGCAAGCTTACCACCTCCTCGCGTTAAAGCTTCCTTTGCCTTCTTCGAACCCATTAGCCTCTTACATGCTTCGAATTTTGATGGTGGAATCTCAGCGACTTCTTCACTGTTATTGACTTGTACAATCGCAGACGTGGAATGCACATTAATCTTCTGTTTCTTCTTATTCTTACTAGCTTGCTGCTCTGACATTCTCTTCTTCTCCGTCTTCCACTTGTCTTCATCCTTCAACTTGTTCCAACAATGCATTAGAGTGAATGTCTTGTTCTCCATGTCTAATTACTTGAACATCTCGGCCGCGTCAGAAACCTTCACATGTTATTAATTAATTCATCAAGGTTTATATATTCACAAATAAATCAAATAAAAAAACAAATGAACAACAGAAACAAATAAGAAAATAAACCTTGTCTTGAATAGTTGCACCACTTTGATGCCTACGCTCAATCGCTTCGTAGCATGCACAAAACTTTTTCACTTGGTCCAATATAGTCATCCATCTATGCATAATGGAACTCTTTGTTCTGAAAGCTTCAATTATCTTGTGTTTCTCATAGAAAGCATGAATTCTACTCCAGAATAAGCCATGAGGCTGATTTAGCCTCGCGCACGGGATCTTTGCTCGTGTTCAATCAAGCTGCAACAACAACTACATCCTACTTTGGATCAAAGTTTTTGTCCTCTTCGTATAAGGCCTTGTACAGCGAGGGCGTGGAGCACCTCCACTTGCCTGCACCGGCACATCAATTGCTTCAACATCATTAGTCATCTCATCAATGTCCTGGTGTCCTGTGTCATGGTAAAATTGTATTCAACCAAATTAGGAACAACATCCTCTCCTGTTACCATGTTTGTTCAATATTGTTCCTTAAACATTGGTTTCATCCTACAATTATTCAATACTCATAATCCATGTATAACAAAAATGTATTGCAAAAAAAAGTAGACGTTCGACTAGCTAACAAGCACCCCTATTCTAGACTCTGTTTAAGACAGCTTAAAACAACCAGCTTCACAATACTATCCAGCTTAAGACCCCTATCCTATACTATCCAGCTTAAGACAGCCAGCTTCATCCATAACCCCTTTGTTCGCTCACTGACAAATTCACCCTGTTGATTATGTGCAATACGCCTAGGTGTAGCTTTTCTTTGTTGTACTGCAACCAATTTCTCCAATAAAAATGAGATCATTACACAACGAATGAAGATGTTAAAGTGCTAGCAGCATAGTGCTTCTAACAGGAAAATGGAGACACGATCTTTTATATAGAACTTCCTAATGATAGTAACTAGTAAGTCTGGAAAGGGAATAATAAGAGCATGGTGCATTAACATCATTAAGAATGACTGTGAATATTGGACATTCCATATATGTTGTTTATGCATGTCATGGTGGCTGCCTTCTTCATCAATGATTAATCATGGGCATCAACCAAAAAGGACTAATATTTCACTAAAGGAATTGCCCATCAGTAAGTATATCTAAAGACAAAAGGATCATCAGGAGAAAGTGGCATAACAGTGAATAAACTTGTACAAGCAACGCACTACTGGAATTTGAAGCCATTTTACTTGTTTCCCTATTCACTTGTTTGGCATAATGCAATGGAAAATTCAATTAGCAAATATGCAATAGATAGCATAGATAGCTCAATTAGCAAACATCGGTACAGGCATTGGAATAAGCACAAATCCATTTTTCAGTGTCAGATGAGAAGCATGAACATCCAAGCATATTGAGCTATTATTCGTGCTATGAAGCCAGCTCGGTAGAAAAAAGAGGTTATTTGACAGAGGGATGATTATATTGTTTGGAGCCACATAGCTGCTTCTGAACAACTTGTCAAACAAATAAACAATTTGTCAATTTTACACCAAAATTCACTAGTTTTTGTCAAACAAAAATACAATATCTGCTTCTGAACAATTTGTCAAACAAAAAAACAATCTCTAGTGCATGTGGCCGGCGACGGGCAATCCAATCCTACAATTTCCAATCCCCAATGGGTGGTGACATGGTGGCCCATGGGCGACGGCGACGGTGGGATTGCACGAGCACGGTGACTGCGGGCACCATGTGGCCGGCGAGGGGGTGGCCATGGGCGGCGGCGGCGTCGGGTTTGCCCGAGCGCGGCGTCGGGTTTGCCCAAGCGCGACGGTGGGGTGGCCAATGGGCGGCGGTGGCGGGATTGCCCTAGCGCGACGACGGGTTTGCCCGAGTGCAGCGACGGGGTGTCCATGGGCGGCGGCAACGGGGTTGACAGAGCGCGGCAATGGGGTTGCCCTAGCGCGGCGGTGGGGTTGCCCGTGGCCTGGCTCGTCGACGGAGCGGCACAGGAAGAAGGAGGTGTGGCTTACCTTAACCCTCGACGGAGCGGCGCAGGAAGAAGGAGGTGCAGCAACAGAGGTCGCAGGAGATCTCGGCGGAGCGGCGGAGAACGACAGAGGATTTTCGACGTCGGAAGGAGGATTTTCGGCGTTGGTGCAGGAAGGAGCGATGCACGCTTGTCTAGAGCATGCATTTTTCCGCGCTCATTTTCGGATTTTGCCCAGTGTGCAAAGATGAGGAATAAATATGGGTAACTGTTGGATACTAATTTTTCTCTGTTTTTCCCTAATTCAAAAGATGGGAAAGGCATATAGAGCACTCTTTGAGATGCTCCTACTTCCAAAACTTCTACACTACCTTCTTTTTCAATTCTCAAATAGATGCTGTCCTAAAATGTGCATAGTGCATAGACGTGCGGTCAAACATCACAAACCTTAAATAATTAACCAACGAATAAATATTAGAATTTAACATGCATAAATAATATTGTTATATTTATCATTAATACTTTAATAGCTTTTATAAACAAAGAGTTAGAAAAATTAGCGATGACACCTGTGCATTAGAGACTATATCAATATCCAAAACAAAAGAAATTGAGATATATCTTATTAATGTTGGTTGATTTTATCAGCTAATGCTAGTTAGTTAGGAAAAAGATAAAATCTTACTAGTTCCTTCCTAACAAGAAAAATAAGAGATAAATCTATTTTTGTGTGATCGGTAAAAAACAAATTCGAATTTTAATTGGAGATAAACCCTCGAGCCTCACCACTGTCACTATAAAAAAGAAAGAGGAGGATAGGCAAAAGGTTAACCCGAACTCTATCTAACCCTAAAACCCTAAACCAATCGTCCGATCTATTTAGCATTGGAAGGGGTTTGTGAGGTTTCTCTATGCGTTTTCTTTCATTAACAGAGAAGAAGAAAAGAAGAAGAAAGAAGGAGAAAATGAAATCTTCAATGGCTTCACAGCAAGGGAAGTAGATCATTTATTTTTTTGCATAAGCATAAGGTGATCATGTTTAGGCTAAGACTTAAAAGATTACATTAAGCAAAAAAAAATCCAATATTGAGCTATCAGAGCTTAATCTTAGTCTTCTTGATCCCATCATCTCTCTGAGTGAAGCCTTTTATGCCTTAAACTCTATTAATCTATTTGGCATGATGCAAATAAGTTAGAATTGTTTTAAATCTAAGTTAGTTAGATCGGCTTAGCTCTTTATGTGTGTTGTTCTTCCATATTTTAATTATTGATTAAGTTCTATTATATTGTGGTATCGGCTAAAATGAAGAATTAAGATTTATTTGGCTTGATATAGTTAGATTAAATTAGGGTTGAATTCTATATTATTTTAAATTCAAGATTCAAGTTTTATTACTTCACTTAGCAGCAGAATTAAGAAATAAGAGAAGAGGGAATAAGCCCGATTGAATCAACCTGAAATCCCCAAAATTAAGAAACCCTAATTTTGGGTGAAAAGCCCTAAGTCCCGAAATCCCCAAAAAATTTTCACAAACTCAGAAATCAAATCCAAATAAGAAAAATAAGTTTTGAGTCCGGATTTCTTACCGGACTTAAAGCCCTAAGCTCGCCGGGAACCGCATGGCATAGTACGGAGCTCACCGGGAATAGGCATCGCCGCTGTTGCTGCATGGGCTTGCCTGTGCGTCCGCTTGGTGTGCGTTTGCCTTCTCCTCCTCATGGTCACGCCGGTTCCATTGTGTGCACACCGTAGTGGAGCCTCCTCACTGTCACCGCTTCGCCGGGACGAGAAGGCTTGGCTTGGCGCCGCATTGTGCTCCGCGCCCCAGCAGGTGAAGTCTGGAGCCGCTCAGTGCTCGTCGCTGCTTGCGCGTCCCCACTTCGCCGGACCGTCGATGCCGCCTAAGCGGCATGGCTTGGTGTCGCCCTTGCGCTGCGCCTCTCAACCGACAAAGATGGAGCAGCCGACAAAGTCACCTTCGCCCGCAAGTGCACCACTTCGTCGGACCACCATCGCTGCCATCGTCGTCGTCCTCTCACTTGCATCGCCAGGAGAGGGGATCGGGGGAGAGAAGGGGATTGAGAGTGAGCTAGGGTTAGGGTTCACTCCCTCCCATCGACGATTTCATCGGCGTGGGGCAAATCTGAGTCATCCATCAGATCGGATTAGTGTCGGCCAAATGGGCCGCACAGCATGGCAGGGCCCGGGCGCGGCTTTGACATGGCCTGTTAGGCACGACTCCTGTAGGGGGCTGTGCCGTGATGGCCCACGTGCTGAGCCCCCAACCCAAGCACGACCCACGGGAGGACAGGCCGTGCCGTGCCGGCATGGGCACGAAAACAACCCATGGACCGAAAATGCAAAAAAGGCCAAAGTACTATTCCTTGTTCGAGAAAAAAGAAAAATTGAAAATAAAATTGTTCCTCTTCAAAAAAAATTTTAAAAAAACTATTCCTCATCCAAAAATTCAAAAAATGAATTATTCCTCATCTTGAAAATATGAATTGTCTGAAATTAAAAAAAGAAAACATTCACACTAAGAGAAATTTTCAAAACAATATGTTCAAAAATAGTAATGACCATTATTGATGTTTATATCATTATATGATACAATGATACATGTTGCCTCGTCAAAAAATATGTAAAAACTCATATGAGAATCTAAGAAAACCATGACAAAGAAAAAAGTACAGCTCAAAAGGTCACTACTATTTATAAAAAGGTCTGAAGCTATTGCGGTTGGTCTTCATCTATGTAGAGGTTCTCGAATTGGGCAGTCACTTCTTGGTTGTCATCAGTGTATTGGACATGTTATGCTGCTAGCTCCCAGTCTTTAACGCTTAGTAGCATTTTGACGTGGTCGCTGCTCAGACTCGTCCTCCTGTCTTGGATGATTCTTCCGCACAGACTGAAGGCTGATTTGGAGGACACCGTTGACACGGCACTGTCAACACATCCCGTGCTAGTTTTGAAAGCACGGGATATGCCATCTTATGATCATTCCACCACCCGAGGACGTTGAAGTCTTGTGCTTCATGCCTAATGGCGTAGCTGTCCAAATAGTTGGACAACTCTTCGGCTGCACCATGCGATCCAGCGTCTCCACTTGCCGCCGACGAAATGCTACCACCATGGCTTGAAGATGAACCACCCCAAATTCTGCCCCACTGCAGCTTCTTCTTACTTGCTGCAGGGGCATGTGGGGGTCTGTGTTGGCGAACTCCCTGAAACTTTAGTTGATACTTTGTAAAAACTTCATATAATTTAGATCTAACCTTACCATAATAAGGACTATAATCTACCCCTACAGTATCTTCAATGAGTGATACTATATTGGAGAATCCCCTTAATTTTCCTCTAGGATCTAGTATGAAAGCAAAAGCATACAACATAGGGATATTTTTCCAATATTTTAAATATTTTTATGTTAAAGACAGTTGCATTATAAGATCATCATTTGCATATTCTTTTAACAAAGTTGCAATTTCAAGAATATTATGCAAAATTAAATTTGCGAGTTGGATAATAAACTTGCGACAAAAGAAGAGTGTAGTCATAAAAGGTTTCACGAAAATGGTAAAAACTTTTGAACAATTTCCTAGGTTTGCTGAGTCAGTATTGGCCCATCGTCACTATTTCTTGAGCCATTATGTGACTGAAGATAAATAGTTAGTAAATTGTTATAAGGTAAAACAACCTTTAACATTAAATAAGTTGCATTCCACCGATGCTCAGCATCGATTAAAAACTTAGATGCCTTCTTACCGGATGCATGGCAAAACCTCTTCCATCAATCCGTGGGTTAGAAGCAATTAACCACACGATTGCTTGACGAACGACGTCGATGTGAGCACCCACTCTTTTCAACCCAAACTTAACAATTAAATTAATTATATGGCATGCACAACATTGATGCAGTAGAAAAGACTAAGCATAAACACAAAACAAAGGCTACAAAATTTTCATTGCCCTATAATTAGCAGATGCATTATCTAAGGTGACAACAAATATTTTATCAGCAAGATTAAACTCATTAATAACCTTCCTAATTAACCTAAGGCCTAGTACTCTTTTTTGCACCTTCCAATCATCATCAATAAAATGAATAACTACGCTAAGGTAATCTTCCCTAGCTCTACTACTCCATATGTCGAAGGTAACACTAACAGAAAGGTGCTTGTACTAAATAATTCCTTAAGTGAACTACAACCCTTCTCATAAACATCTTGTAAATCACTGGTTGTTGTTTGCGTACTAACAGCTTTAAACCTAGGATTATGCGAAGTTTGAATGTAATTTTCGAAAGCAGGACTTTCACCAAAGTTCAAAGGTAAATCTTGTCTAGCGATTAACCGAACAAGAGATTCACGAGCTACCGTAGGATCATACTCTCAACTATGTACCGTACCGTCAGGATTTAGAAGAAGTTGTTGATGCCAGAGTTGGATTCCGGGCTTCCTCGCACAAGCCTCCGCATGGGGCTTCAAGTGTCCTATACCACCAGAAGATTTTGCAGATAATATATTCCTACATATTCTACATCTAGCTACTGTTACCTCCCTTTCGTCGGGGGCGGTCACGACCACCTCATCGAAATGCTACCAAACACTGGAAGTTTTTGATCTCTTCAAGCCGGTGTTTGTCAAAGCACTACCTCTGCGATTGCACTATTTTCAACTTCAAACCTAATTTTGATTTTTGAAAAAAATTGAGCAATTTTTGTCTAAATCAAAAAAATCAAACACTAGAGAGAACAAGAGAGTACTTGAGAGCATTTGAGAGCACAAGATGAAATGTTTGGAGTGAGGAGAAATGGCTGGGGTGGGCACCCTATTTATAGGATGAAATTTCAAATTTTTTGAAATTTTTTCTGATTTTTTTGAACTTTTTCGAGCTCCAACAGCCAAATTCAAAAACTAGCCATTATGGGCCATGTGGCGCTTCCTGATTCGCTCGTGCGCAAGCCGTTAACGGCGCCGTCCGGCCAAACGCCCTCCCTCTGCCACGCGTCGCACCATGATTCGCCCCGTCCCCCGCGTGTGCCGTGCCGGCCCGTGGGTCGTGCCGTGCCCATGCCGGCACGATGACTGCACGTGTCGTCTTGTGCCGGCCCACGGGCTCGGGCGGCGGCCCGTGCACAACACGCCTTCTTGGGCGTGTCGGCACGGTCCACCACCTACCGTGTCGTGCCATGTCGGGCCGAGCTACAGTGCTCGTGTGCCCAGGCCAGCACAGCACGACCCGTCTCATCTGGCCAGCTTTAGATCGGATGGCTCAGACCGGCCCCGTGTCGGGCCGCCACTACCGATGGGTTGTGTGGCCTTTTCGGCAGCGGAAGATGTTGGACCGCATGTCACACACGCCGCACATTCAGCTCACGCGCTCACGCTAAACGGGCCGGCCAATTTTTGGGCCGGCTTGGTAGAATTGGGCCAAAATGAGAAATTCTTAATACCCATTGATTTAACTCCTTATTTATTTATGAATAAATTCATTTACATGCCTTCTTAGCTATTTAAAACTGCTGAAAAATTGTAGTCAACTATTTGATCACTAAGTAATTATTTCCGGTTAAATGGAACCAAGAAGAAGTTTAGCTAGAAAAAAATTAATGGTATGATATTATATTTGACAAATGTTAATATAGTTTCATGTCAAAATTAGTAATATCATTATTTCCTAGAGTTATTTAATTTATCTCTAGTTAAATGGAAGTTTTATTTGACCAATATTATGATTGCATGTCATCATCATTATGATCGTTATTTCCTTAGTTATTTAAATTATTTCTAATTGAATGGAACCAACAAGAAATTTAACTAGAAAGCATTAATATATGGAGTTATTTTGACCTACGTTATTATCATGTCGATTTCAAGATTATTGAGGCATACCTCCTATATATGGATTCGTATAATATGGCAATACCACATACCTAATAGTATACGGGAAGGTATCCTTTAATTAAGGAAATACGACAGATAAAGAAGGAAATTATTTTCTTGGAATAGAAGGTGTTAGAGTCTAGTCAGGAAAGATAAGGTCTCCTTAGTCGTATATGGTTCTAGTTCTGTGAGTTCTACTAAAAGAAGAAGGTAATAAATGTTATAAATACAAGACCCCCTAGAAGGAGAAGGGAGAATACAAGCCAACACAAGCCTAGACAAACCCAATACAGAGCTACAAAGTCAACAAGAGGGATCCAGAGCTACCACCAATCTTGCCGAGTTCATATTCAAGGAAGAAGACTACACTAGCCATTGACTACGTGTGCGAGCTCCATGTCGCTAAGCCAACAGAGACTAGATTAGGCCATCCCAAATATTGTACTCATGTGATTCTGATATATAAAGGTAACACCGGCTTCGGCCAACAGGAGTAGGGCTATTACCTGTCAGTTAAGGGGCCCGAACCTGTATCAAAATCTATGTCTCCCATCTCTTTTACCTCAATCTCGCGTAGGTTCCAACGATCCCCATACTATACAAATACCTTTGGTGTATAGTCCGTCAACATTGCCCAACAGTGATATAGTTGAGGAAAATTTAAATTTCATTATTATTTCCTTTGTCATTTTGGCCTTAATGGTAATATGATTTAGGATTTTAATTCATGCTACTAGTGCATTTATATTTCCTTTATCACTTCTGCCTAATAGTGATGTGATTAAGGATTTTAATTTGTCAATAAGCTTAATTTCTTTACCATTTCTGTCCAAAGGTGATGTGGCTAAGGATTTTAATTTTATGTCATTACTAATGGTATTATTTTCCTATATAATTTATCCCTTACGATGATTTAATTTAAGATTTTAGACTTAACTTACTATGTTATTTCCTATCTCATGTCTACCTACTTATGGTAATTTGATTTAGGATTTTAATTCAGTAATTTATGATATTATTTTCTTTGTCACTTTTGTCCAATGGTGATGTGTTTTAAGACATTAATGTTTATTCCCTAATTATTTCTTCCCAACGGTGACTTGATTTTGGATTATAATTATTTCATGTAATGATTCCTTCATTTTTGTCTTTGCCAACGGTGATGCAAAGCGAAATGGAAGATTTAGTTATCATTATTGTGTAAGTAACTGTACTAACGTACATTATTTGCATGGGCAACCATAATAATGATGCCGCTTAATGTTTTAACAATAAATATTGTTGTCAATAAGCTAAAGTCCATTCAATTATTTTTTCGTTGACTTAATTAAGCTAAGGTCTTTCTGAGTATGACTTAGCATTAATAAAGGATCCCATGTGGCTTTCACGGCTGATGTCACTAATGTTTCCTAAACTCAAGAGGCATTTTTAGCCTGGGAGAAGGCCAATATAATGATATGTTTTGCATGTCACTAGTATATCTTAAGATTATTATCCCTGTCAGTATTAGGGAAGAATTTTGAGCATGACAATGTGAAGACAATATCTAGCAAATGTTTATGAATATTAGGAGTTTGTCAAAGGCTAATGCTAAGTACACTCAAAGTGTGCATGCACATTTATCGTCATAATCAGAATGTTTGCAATAAGAATAATTTACATGGCGTACAAATTTAGTGGGATGGAATCACACATTTCATATGCGCCACTTGTCCACTTCACATGACTTTAATCCTATTAGAGTATGGTCAGATTAATTGTAATAATCAGTAAGACAAAGTGGACCATAGTTGACTTGGTTCATCACTTTGTAAATCAATAAGAAATATAGAAGACTAAGAGGCAAACTAAGTAAAATCCTATAAATCTTGTCATTTGATGACAAAGATGAAGCTTTAGTAAGGGTAAGGGGAGTGTAGTAACTCCAAATTTGATAATGGTAATAAAGCTCATATTCCTCGTAAGGGGAAATACAATTACCTCTATGTCTTACAAAAACTACTATTAAAATTTTCTTGTGTAAGTTTTTGCAAGAAACATGGACATGCTTAATGTGCTGGTTTGAGAAAGTAATTACATAAGAAAATTAATGGCATTATTTTGGGTTGAATCATTATGAGACATTGTCAAAATTATGGCCTTATTATTTAGCCACATTTTCAAAGGAGAGAAGACATCTCATTAAGATAAATACATTTTACCCTTAGAAATTTTTGACATCGATCATTATTTAGATAATAATTCAGTAAGTAAAATTAAATTAAAGTTATGTGATTCAAGTTCATGGAAAATCATACTATGCTTCCATTGCATAAATGGTAAAATCCGTAGGAGCTCATCAAGTGCTACAATAAGAAAGGTTATTCTACCTCATTTATGACCCATAGCTCCATTATGTGGATGCTAAAATATTGCATTTCTTAATAGTGACTTGCATCAATAAATATACATAGCATAGCTTGAGGGTTTTTTTGGAAGGCAAGTCACATATGGGGTGCAAACTTAAGAAATTCATTTGGTTGGACTTAATCAAACATCAATGATGTTTTAAATTCTGCTGCATTATTGCGAACTAAGCTTTAATTAGAATGAGGTGGATAATTATGTTAATGGTGAAAAATTCATTCACCAGTACATGTTGATGACATTTTATTAAGCAGTGCATATTCTTTGAGAAACTAAGGAAAATTTTGTCATCAAAATTTGGTCTAAAGGAGTACTGGGCATATATTAATAAGTCATATATTGACATAAATTAAAGAAATAATTTAAGAGAATTCAGTTAAACTCATAAGTTAAAATTAAATTAGTAAGATGATCATTTATGATTTAGCTAGAAAAGGTTTTTTCAGCTTAATATTAGCTCAAGTTTGGATGCATACAGATTTGACATATATTATTTATTGGGAATCTTGGCAGTATTTTAATTAAATCCAAATGGTATCAAGAATACTTTGTATTATCCACAAGGCAATTCAAGTAGCATGCTCATATTTCTAAAGGCTAATGGCCTGTATAATTTTGAGTCATTCAAACACTTATTTTGTGAGATGTGTGGATACTTAGATCATTTAAATTAATTCAGACTAAGTTTTGTCCACATTCTAGCGTTGGGAGCAATAACCATAAAAAAGCTCCAAATAATCTCTTATTGCATAGTCGACGATGCAGTTAGATCTTTTTTTGCATGTTATGATTAAGCAAACTAAATATTTTAAAGATATCTCCCAGAGTAAGAGTGGCATACAACTTTTGAGCCACTAATTATACTGCATGATAAATTACGCAATAAAATGCAATTTTCTATTCAAGTAGCAATATGTTGTGTGTCTTCTGCCAAGCATATTGACATTATTGTGAAGGATGTGTCCTGAGGATTGAATTATTAAGGGTGTGTTTGGATGGGGTTTTTTTTGGATGGATAGGACATGGCGGCCCCTTTTTTGAGTGTTTGGTTGGTGGGTAGGGGTGGGATACGGCGGTCCAGAGGGGAATATTCCCCTTAGATGCCAGATGGAGGGGTCCGACCGATTTGCCCGGACGCAGCCGCTCGAGCGCATAGGTGAGCGGGGCGAGCGACCAAGGTGGGTTGCGTCATCCCTCACAATGCGACAACGACGACGCCACGAGCAAGGCGGCGGCTGGTGTGGACGGTGAGCGCGGCAAGCGCAAGAGATGAGCTCAACGGCGGCATGGGATGCGGCGTGACGGCGAGCCCGGAGGCCAGAGGCAACGACAATGGGAAGAAGGGGCGACTGCAAGCAGGAAGAGGTGGCGGCGGTAGTGGGAAGAGGGCGAGGCAAGAACCACAAGGCGGAGATGTTGATGACAATCGATTTGGACCACCGCAGCTTCCCAAGCTCCTCCTCGCTAGGATCTGGAGGCGGCAGATCCAATAAGGCGGCACTGGTGGTTTCGCCACCCCGATGAAGCTGTCATTGTCGTCATTGTCACCGATGAGTGAGGAGACAGGGCGGCGGGCGACGAGAGGAGTGAGGAGATGGGACGGTGGGCAGCGAGAGAAGCGAGGAGACGGGTGGCGGCCAGTGAGACAGCGAACGACAGAGAGGAGTGAGGAGACGAGGCGACGATCGACGAGCAAGGAGATGGGCTAACAGCTGGTGAGAAGAGGAAGGGGGACCATTTTTCTCCTTTTTTTCGTTTTTCTCTCTTTCCCCTTTTATTTCTTTGTGATTTTTTGTTTCTCTTTAGATTTTTTTGTTTGTAGTAGATTGATAATTTTGTGGGTTTTGGTGAATTTGAAGGGGTATACTCACCACCTCTAATGAAGGGGTGATTGCAACCGTTCATCCATCCTACTCCCTCTAACGAAAAAAATGGATCACTAAATCCACCTTCATCCCTACAACCAAACAAAAAATTGGATCGCCATATTCACTCAACCAAACAAAAAACTGGATCGCCAAATCTAGCAAAATATGGACTGTCATATCCCATCCAATCTTGACTGTCAACCAAATGCACCCTAAGTCAAGCATATGCTCATGGATCCATATTTTAAGGACTCATAAATTAAGCTTAATTAAGATTATGTTCTGACCAGTATATGTGTGAATGAGGGAGACTTAAATATACCAATCAACACTCACTAAGTTAAGTTTGAGTTTATTTGAGTAGTATAGTGAATTATATGTCTTGTTGTCTCAGTGGCTTTAATGTTGTTGTGACACATTGCCTTGGAGAGTTGTTTTATTTAGTAGACTCATCAGTTAATCTCAAAATCAAGAGGATAATATTTGTTGATTTTATCGGCTAATGCCAGTTAGTTAGGAAAATGATAAAATCTCACTAGTTCTTTCCTAACCAGAAACAAATAAGAGATAAAATCTATTTTTGTATGATCGGTAAAAGACAGATTCAAATTTCAATTGGAGATAAACCCCCCAGCCCACCAGTGTCGCTATAAAAAGGAACCAGGAGGAGAGGCAAAATGTTAACCCGAACTCTCTCTAACCCTAAAACTCTAAACCAATCATCAATCTTCAATGGCTTCGCAGCAATGTCAGTAAATTATTTATTTTTCCGCATAAGCATAAGGTGATCATGTTTAGGCTAAGACTTAAAAGATTGATTAGATTAAGACCCTGTTTCTTTACACCAGCTTCTGTTTTTTCAGCCTACTGTAGACAAAAAGTGAAAGAAACAGTTAGTTTCTATGTTTAGCTTCTCAAAAACCATTTGGCTTTTCTGAACTACAAGCTCACCAGTGTGAGCTTTTTTGGCTTCTGAGGAGAAAAATTATCCATCTGCCACTGTAATGCACCAGCTTGTCTGGCTTCCCTCGTCGGATATTTTGAAACCCGTTTATGAATATTTTGAACTCCGTTTGGTCCAAAAACTAATCTTGAAGAAAGTTGTAAAACAGACTCAGCTTTTACAGTCCCAACTTCTAGAGATAGTAGTAGTCCAAAACCAGAAGACAGAAGCTTGCTTCTATAGAAGCAGAACGTGAAAGAAACATAGCCTAAGTTATCACGTGACCATCATTGAGGTTGTTTCAAGCATGAAAAAGCATGTCCCAAGTTGTGAGTACAACCTTTCTTTCTTTCTATGTTCCGTTGCCTGGTTGATAAAAGAGCGAGCTAATATTAGCAACTTATTAGCTACGTAGACTGTAAATCAAAATTAATAAAATACTATCTCCCTCCAAGGATCCTGGCCATCCAGATAGTGGTGTGATGGTGTAGTGAATCACCATCGAATCGGTCATCCATCAACCTGTGTGTGGTCAAACTCGTGGCCAATGCTTTCCTTTCTCATATTTAGAGCTTCTTTAATTTATATGATTGGCAAATGATTTTTATAGGATTTAAATTTCTATGAATTTTTTTTACATGTCTCTTTGATTAAAAAGGAAGAAAGAAAACTTTTCATATAATTGTACTCCTATTTCTATGTTTCACATTGAATAGAAAAAAAATATGTTTCACATTGAATAGAAAAAAATAGCAAGTGTGATCTCTTTGTGAACTTTCTTTTGTTTTTTCCATGGCACTATTGTTTTTCCTATGTTTTTTATTCACGTAGGATTTGAGAAACATACTATTTTAATCATGTGTTTTTTCTAAAGAATTATATCAAAACCAATAAATACTCTAAATTTTGAAAAGGAAAACGATGCACGTAAAACTTTTCACCAAATCAACTAATAATTAAATCAAACATTTAAAATTATGTTTGTAAGAATTTTGTGAAGAAAAATTAGTAAGCATAGCACTGGTCTTTTAGAAACCAAGCTCAGCACAAAATTGCTCAGAAATCCACTGGTTGATGGGGGATGAAATAGAAGAACCATCTCCTTCTCTCTCTTCCTGGCCTGGATGCGATGCGAGAGTGCGAGCCGACGCCTACCTCGCGGGTGCGACCGGCGAGAAGCCGCCGCCGCCGCAGGCGAGGCGTGGACGGCCGCCTCATCTCTTCCCCTACCCCGCCCTAGCCTTCTCCCCTGTGCGGGTGCGGCGGCCTGGCCTGGACTCCTCGCGCGAACGGCGGCAGGTGAGCAGGTTCTGGAGGGTGCCACGCGGCCGGCCGACCTCCTTCCTTTCCTCTGGCGTGCATCCCTCTCGTTTCGAATCGAATAGAAATATAGAATTGCAGCTCGTGTTCTTCCACTCCCCACCCCCACCCAAAAAAAATAATTTGTGGGGTTCGGGTGAATGATCCCCATTCCCTGTTTGATTGGATGGCTGCCTTCTTGCCATGATAAATAGCGTCTCATTTATATCATATATGTGGCTGTTTCATTTTGTTGTTAATGAAATTTGGAATGCTGCTTCAGGGAAAAATAGTAAGATTACTGTTAGTGTTATTGTGTTATCCCTGTCAACCAGTAAACAAAGTCTACAATGCTATAATGTTCTTTGAAGGTATCTTCTTCTTGTTGTTGTGGAAAGAAAGTTTTTTTTTAAAAAAAAATTCTTGCAGCTAATTTGGTCTTACTCTGCAGAGAATTTCATCAGTAGTATCCTGCCTGGTCTTGATTACGGATGTTGTGCCTCTGTTATGCTCTGTCAAAGTTGTAAAATTCTTTGATTTGTTTGGAACTGAGACTGTAGTTGAGATGATTCTTCCTATGCCATTTGTGCAAGAAGCTATCTGGAGTAATCTGTTCGTTAGTATAAAAGCATCATGGGTTGCATTTTTCTTTGTCATTTCTGTGTGAAGCTGTCTTTGGTTAGTGCAAAAGCATAATTGGTTGCCGTTTTTGTTTTTATGGAGAAGGATGATTTGATTCCTCTTATGTCATTTCTGTGTGAAGCTGTCCATGGTTAGTACAAAAGCATAATTTTTTACCATTTTTGTTTTCGTGCAGAAGGATGAGTTGATTCTTCTGATGTCATTTGTGTGTGATGCTGTCCATGGTTAGTACAAGTGCATCATTGGTTGCCATTTTTCTTCCCAGGTGAAAGGATTTGCGTCCACCTGCAAAGGCAGCAACTGGAGATACCGAGAAATGGGAAGGGCACTTAACAAGTTCGCGAGCACTGTGGAGACGGCTGCGTTATCACCACTCTGGGAACCAATCTCATTACACTATTCATGATTAACCTCTGCGCCAAATGGATTTGAGGCATTTTCCACGCAGGTCAGCAAACAGAAATTTGACCATCGCTTTATTCATTTTATTGAGGAATTGAAAGTTGTTAGGCACTTAGGCTAACTAAGGCTGTGTTCGTTTATGCCGGTTGGGAACCTTTCCCTCTGGCACGAAAACGGAGCAACTCATTGGTGCATGATTAATTAAGTATTAGCTAAAACTAACTTGAAAAATGGATTAATATGATTTTTTAAAGCAACTTTTCTATAGTAATTTTTTGCAAAAAAACACACCGTTTAGCAGTTTGAAAAGCGTGCGCATGGAAAACGAGGAAGAGGAGTTGGGAACACAGCCTAAGTGAAGTGCTTAATTTCTGATTATCAGAGCAACGAGTTGACTTGCATTAGTTCATAAAAGATAAAGGGTGCAATTGGCCAATTGATCATTGCAATTAAGATCTTGTGTGCATCTTGTCTCCTCAAAGAATTCACTAGTTGAGGTGGAAACCTTTACACAGATAACATAAAAGAGATGACATATTGCACATGTCCCACCATTGGCCAATAGATATCCATATCATACGGCATACGACAACTTCAAAACCCTTATTTCACAATACTATAATAGGGACTGTAGGGTAGAGAAGAAATATGTAATAGCTACACTCTTTGATTTCCTGAATGGAGAACCACGGTGAAACAACAGAACAAAAAAAAATGGATAAACATTGCAAAAAGGAGGCACGATTATATGCCCATAAACTGGTATCTCATGCTATGCGCATTTGAAACAGGAGTGAAGAACACAACACCGACCCTGACGTGTAAACATGCTTTTTTGACTTAGGATGGAAGACATTTAGTACATCAATAAAAGGCACTTTGCTATAGCAGTATTAGACTGTCTGGATTGATGCTATTTCTCTACAAGGATGGTCTTACCAATGTCACATTCCAATTGTTACTGCTAATTTTCTATGCTGTTGGAAAGGAAAACAAGGTTCATGTAGGCATTGTATAGTGACTATATTTAAGTCTCTGTTAAACTGTAAGCAATTCAACACAGTACTTCTATTTTGCCTATCAAATCAGTGGACTGTGTTAGTTTTTCTAATGTCACCCAAGCACAGTAGCAACGATTTTGGTCCACTTTGAAGATTTATATCACCAAAAGAATTGAAAATTCTGAATTCGGGGATCCAAAACGCAGACTCTTGAAATCTGAACAAATCAGGTGCATATGTCATGACTTTATGGAGCCAAGGACCCATGCATTTCTTGTGTTTATCCATACTCAGAAGAATATATCAGTCAGACAAACATTAAGACAAGTAAGACAGAAGAAGCAGTTAATTTTGTTTGAAATGGCTTCAAAGTTCAAATATTGTGGTATTCCTACTTCAACAGCTCTGCATTAGTGATGTGTTCTGCAGCTTGTTTCTATACCTTGTAAGGTGGGTACCTGCTGCTAGTTATCAAGAAGCAGCCTATGTTTGAACAATCCTCCCAGTGCATGCATGACTTCAAATCAACCCCTGAGATTACATATTTGAGAATGTCAGGATCTAACTTCAGTAAAGAGGCATCAACTTTACATATAGTGCAGCATGAGGAATCTGATTTTAGGAAGCCTTAGTAACATATGCTCCACATTAGGTATAAATACACATATATTCTTCAAGAGCACCACTGCTCAACAGTGCTAACATTCTATCCTTCAAATGCTGCAAACAGGAAGGAAGCAGTCTCAGCCTTGTAGCTTAAATCCCACTGATTTGATGGCAGAGGGCTTCACAGTAGGTATCTTGGTGAAACAGTGCTTTCTGGTCTCCAATAATCTATTCGTAAAACAGTGCTGGCTTGAATGGAACATCTGCTCTCTCTCTCTCTCCAATTTCTTCAGGCTATTGGTAAAAGACAATTAGCATGTTGTATGAACCAACCTTGCAATGATGAGGCTTGTCTTGAGGAATAGCAACAGTTGTGCAAGTAATTTAATATGGACAAGTGTGCAATATCCATATTTCGAGATCGAACTTTATGGATACATATAAATTATATATATTGGTGTGCTCCAGAATTTCCTCGTTAGCCTCTGGGCATTATCCTGCTTTAAACATTAAAGTTGATCATGTGCCTCGTTTATGTTCTTTGTCCAAAAAGGCATGTATGCCAACTGTCAACTACAATTTGTTTTATTATTTTACCTGTCAACAGTCTAGGAATATGTGTTGCTGTAGAATATGCATTGGATCTTGATCTTCCTATATTATTTCATATCTCCTATGTAGCACAAGAAATGATTTTAGACTATGGCAAATAAATTCCCATATTGTCTTTGATATTTGGAAATTATGTGTTGCTATCCTATCTTTTGCTAACTACAAAGGTACAAGTAAAATGAGCTCATAAAGTTCCAGTTTTAGTGTTGCTGTGCTCTGGAATATAATTTGTAAGAGAATCTTTATCACTTCTAGTAGTTTTTTTTGTGGTGGCACCAAATAAGTGGTATTTAATTATTTTAACCTTTTTAGAAATAGTAAAATTGCAGATTGAACACTATTGCAATGCCAAATTAAACCAATTTACTGTGTAAAAACACTTACAGATGTATAGTTCCTCAAAACATCAAATGATGAATAGAAGGATATGGACATATATAATTGGTTGGTCTATTAGGTGACAAGTGATTTTGATCTAGGCAGATTTTCCCGTTGATAATTTCCTAAGGTGTTAATATGATTATATGAATATGACTAAAACTAGGGTGCAATTCATGATATACAATTTTCCTTCTATTTTTCCTAACAAATATATAACTATAACCGAGATCATCACAAAGTATAACAATAAGCATAGTGCATAATTGATAATAGTGCGAAGTGATTTGATTTATTGAAGGTCAAATGCTTAAGTTCTGTAGACGAGCATATTATTTCTTGCCAGTGTTTGAAATACAGTAATTACAATATAATTACAAACTTGCAAGAATTCATGTTACATGTTTATTTGCCATAAAATCTTAGTAACGTGAAGCACACATGTACTTCACTATGTAATGTACAGATGGAACATATCGGTAAGAAATCCCAATGTGTAGTATATCTGTATTCTAATCAATGTGTAATTAATTCAGTTGGTTGCCTTGTTAAATGTATATAAGTAGTAACTTATCAGTTGAAATTCTTTCATCAAACTTCATTCTAATAATGGTCTAGTGGCTCTAAATCATTGAGTAACAGATTTGCAAGATCCAAAATCTCCAAAATTTTCAAGGAATAATCTGTCTCTTTTAGCCTACTGCACTTCCATAAGCAGATGTGCTGCAAAAAATTCCATCTCTATAAATGCTCTTTGGTCAATTTTTTACATTGTTATTCTTAACTGAATTGTATGGTGCAGGATCCAATCCTGTAAATATAAACATGAAATATCATCCCACATAAATTCTTACTTTCCATGGAAATACTTTGCTTAGTCTGTAGTTTCCGATAGCTGCCATTTCTCCCTATTTGTTTCATTGTTGATATAACTGGAAATATGCATTTAGGAATATACATAGCAAGGAAAATGCAAAAAAGCTGAAACAGTGCAACCATTCTTGCAACTGTCAGAATAGTGAGGTGATGATTCTGCCACCTCACTTTGTTATCAGATTTGTGCTCTGTGGCTATTATTTGTTTTGCATCTTGTTGTCATGATTCGCCAAGATAAGAACTTTACTGACACTAACCATTTAAACCAGTATCTGTCAAGTTTTTTGGAGAAAGTACAATTGGATACACACACCCCACACTAACACCACCAGACGTGTGCATGTCCTGTGCACACGCTTCACACGCCACCCTAGAGCGCAGGCCCACACATGCTCACTAAAAGCACAAACGCGTGTATACTCCTAACATTAGTGGGTACCAACGTCAAAATCTAGGATTTGAACCTTGGTGGGCTAGGTGCACAACTGCACCACCTAGCCATTTAGCCATATGCAAGCTTCCAGTATCTGTCATTTTAATATACTGTTCCAGGTTAGGATTCTCTTATCACTATCCAGCTGAGATACCAACAAGTCATTATCTTTGCTCCAATTATACATTTTATTCCTCTTTTCAGCATCTACTGAAAGTAGTGGATGGGACCAGCTAAATAAATTATATAACTATAACTGAAAAACCATGGGAGGTAGCTACTAGAAAGATTTATCCATCCTTTTCTGCATGAAGTGGAATAAAGGCAGAATTTCCTGCCCACCATGCATCTTCCTTTTTATCATCCAGTTTTCCATTTGGTTTCAGTGTGAAAGCACAGTGATGCCACTATTTCTCTTCTGTCTTTTTAGTAGGATGCCTACTTCGGCCATTTGATGGTTATGTCTCACTTCCAATCTTTGCTGTTAGCTTTTCCTGACAATCTTTCAGGATATGTGAGATGTGGCGAAAAGGAGCAGATAGTTGAGCTCGTTTGGTTCATCAGATGACAGATCTGCCTGAGCTGTCCAGGCCTTGTGGTCTTACATGTTAGATACCTCTAGATGTTTTATCCATCTAATTTTCTTTGAGAAATTTATCGATCTGATTTAGCTAGAGGAAGGGCACAGCTCTAACTGATTGAACAGAGGTGAGCTCTAACTGATTGAACAGAGGTGTTGCTAATCCTAGATATTACACATATGAGTTTGATTATTGAAAATACATAAATTGTCGTTGGTAGATGTACTTTTTCATTTTAATTTACTTACCATCGGTTTGAATTCCTAACTTCCTGCTGTTCCTATGTTTTTGTGAAGTGGCTTTTTAACAGTTGGCTAGTGACTTTATAAGTCACTTTCTTTCTCAAACATATAGAAAATAAATGATTCTCCAGTCATTATCTGATTCTGTTATGTACATGGTTTGGTGCGCAAGGTTGTGGCCAATGGCTGCTGCACCCTTGTTCTTGTAGTGTCAAGTATCAGTTTCTGTTCAACCTGTACAAGTCCAAGAATAACACCGGAATGACATAGCTGTAAACTTGTTGACAATGGAAAATTATTGTACTGCAAGGAAGTTCAGCCATGTTAGTTGTGATAGTTGGTGACCCTGAGTGGACAAGTACTGGCTGATTGTATAGTTTTTTGATCCCCTGATAAATGGAATCCGGGGGTACCCATTGTAGGAAAAAAAAGTTCAGCTGTATTTGGGATTACGTGTCCTGATGCACTGTTATCCTATGAAAAACAAAGACCATTGTAGGGCGATCAATTTTTGGGTGCTTGTTCATATTTCATGTTCATGGTAATTTTTCATTATTTATTTTACAAGATGTTAGTCCTATCATCTTCAAGGCCAATATTGTCATCTGCATAACATGCAACCTCAACTTTGTTCAATGAAATCAACTGGGTTGTACGGAGGCAGAATTTGGTGGAAGGTTGCCAAGAGTTTGTAGTCCGATTATCTATATAATTCAGGAAATAGGATAATTACTTTCTGTTAAATACTCAATGCAGAATTTCAACGGTTGATGTCATTCTAGGGAGGCATGAAAATCTCTCCAGAAACTCATGTTTAGTATAAGATATCTTGTAAAGTTCAAATTGCTAGATTTAGTGAATCTGTCCTCCTTAAAACATCAAGTGGTCATCAGCCACTAATGAACTTCGTTGGCTTGCATTGCGTGACATTCCGATGGGCTGTTTCCCAACTCTGTTACATTTACTTGCACATACTCTGTGTATTGGAATTGTAGAAATAGCTTCTTTGTCTATAAATAATGTAATTTCATAAATATATAAACTAGCAATATAATAATGTTAAAATGTTTATTTGTTACATCTCTACAATTGCTTCTTCGGGAACAAACTTCTGTTCTAGGTGCTACTGTTCTACATACCTCTGTTGTGCACTGCCAGTCTGCCATCATATTCTTAAATCTATCTTGCTGTCTAGGATATAAACCACAGAAACCAAATGAAATACTGAGCTCAGCAACTTGCAGCATTGGTACTCGAGTTATTGTTCAACAGTTTTATGAAAGAGAAAAGTACTCTGTCCTTTTGTTATGCTTTATTCACAGGAGGGCATTATCAATGTAGAATAAAGGTTTTGCATGTTATAAGAAAAAATCTTTTTTTCCCTCTATATATACATCCCCTCTTTGTGCATGGCTCATTGTGTCTCAGCTCTCTCTACCTGCTTGAACTGATCTATAAGCTTTAGCCATATATGGAGTATTCAAATTTGCGTCGCCAGATCATCTTTATGAAGAAAAATCTTTTTGATCAGGTTTTCATGCCTTCACTTTTATTCCTTTGAGAACTGAGATCGTGATGAATTAGTGTATTGCACTAGTTGATGCTTTATTACTTCTCAGTTCATGATCTGTAATATTTGATAAGATAGTTAACTAGGAGATAGAATTAGTTTCTTCGGTTTTTGTCTTACATATAAGTATATAACAAAGTTGATTGCACCCTTGGACATTCCCTAAGGGTACACTGAATCTCTGGAGCATGATCAATCAATGGTCAGATTTGTGGTCATGTGGAGCTTATATCATTCATGCACTCTGCTCCAATTTTGAATTTCGTTTGCTACTGCATAATCAGTTCTGTAGTAGTCTACTAGTCTGGGATGACGCTACAATGCTCACTTAGCAGTTGGCACCCATCTTCTCATCTAAAAGTTATACAACTTCTTTTGCACCGCATATGCATTCATTATGATAATGAAGTTAAGTAGATTAGCAAGGATGTAATATGCCATAGACAATAGCAAACTACTTAATTTCCTTTGTACTATACCTTTGAGAATCTACAAAAAGTCAGGGCTTTCAACCTTTAGAGAGTAATCAGAGTAGCATCAATTTGATGATACATTAGTATCTCCTAGGCAAATATTAGATTTCCTTTATACTTAACTAGGCTCAAGCCTAAATACACTTGCTGAAGCTGGCTATTTTTTACCTTCGACTAATTATATAGATTTACCCTTGTAAATTAGTATTATTTGTATTATATGGACTGCATAAAAGGTTTTTTTTGGTTGTGTATTTCATGCTTCTTTGTTTTGCCTATAATCTACCTCGTCGTTTTCCTGCAGGGTTACCTTGATGAACAGTTTAATCAGCTGGAAGAACTGCAGGATGAATCAAGCCCCAATTTTGTTGAGGAAGTTGTGGCTCTGTTCTTCAAAGATTCATCAAGACTGTTGACAAACATAGAACAAGCAATGTAAGTAATATGTCTGCATCTACGATATGAATAGATAATTGATTTTTTTCGTACAATGTATACTCATGATTTGAAAGATATGATAATTACATTTACTTCACATTTCTTTTGATGCAGTGATAAATACCCTCAGGATTTGTACAGGTTAGATTCTCTTGTGCAACAACTCAAAGGCAGCGGATCCAGGTATAAAACTGGGGCATATGCCCAGAACACAGAGTGAACAAATACTTTTGCAGGTCTCATCAGTGTAAAATCTTGTCTTAGGTCTTAATAACAAATATAAAAACATACAAGCTTAAGAGTGCTTATTGATGTGAAATAAACGAATATTATTTATTAATAGGAATGTTCTCACCGAAAACTTACCATCTTTGCCTGCTTTATGTGTTCAAATTCGCTAAAATTGGCCTGCGTTTTGCGCAGCATTGGCGCGCTGAGGATGAAGAATGAGTGCTCTGTGTTCAAAGCAAATTGCAATGACAGGAATCTGGAAGGGTATGCATTTTATTGGCTCTTCCAACATGTTCTTCACACACTATCTCCAATCATCTTGCAATTTCCTCACAAGATGTGATGTGCCCATGTTCTCGCTCAGATGCCGCAGGTCTCTTCAGAAGATGAAGAGGGAGCATGCCACTCTTAAGCAGAAGCTGGAATCATATTTTCAGGTAGGTTGCTGTACATCCCTGTCTCTCAGGTCTCTCTTTATGTTTACCTTACTTGCAACATTTCTACATGGCTAAACAACTTAACTATTTACTTGCAGTTATTGAGGCAAGTTGGTCCCCGAGATTATGCAGTGAGCTCAAGGAAGTAAGAAGAAGAATATGGAAACCAGTTCCAAGGAAAATAAAGAATATATACATAGCAGCTATCAGTCTCTTGAAAGTTTTATCACTGAATTTTATTATTATTTTTGCATTTGAGTTAATGCTTAATGGTGCCCTTTTGTTGTGTGTGGGTTGCATCTGTAGCTCCATAATCCATACATACTGTATGAAGTTATGTAAAGCCTGCTTATGCACACTCTCTCCTTGCCTGTCTGCAGAGAGTGCCATGAACTTGTGTTGTTACCTGTTAGTGACTGTAGCAGAAAGTGTCATGGTACTGATATGAGCTTTTAATATTTGGAACTAGTCATGTGTAAACTAGTTTTTGGGTTAAGTAATTTCCCCGGTGCCATCGTGGAAAACTAATTGTTTGTACTTTGTCCACTCAAAAAAAAATGTGTGTGCTTTGTATACTCAACAAGCACTATTAGTCACATTGTTATTTATCCTCAAGACACTTTCAAGCATCAAACGCTGTTTTTTTTCATTCTTCCACTAATATTCATAACATAGTCCTACTACCAAATTATTGTTTACTACTACTTCCAATCACAAATAAGTGATGTTTTAGAACACAAGTAGCCAACATGTTTAAACTTTGATCATCAATATAATTTTGAATATTTCGATTTTTAAATTCTAAAAATGATATGGCTAGATTTGTCTTAAAAAACTATGCTATATTCTTCATAGGTGACCACGTCACTATCTAAAATGTCATTTATTTGTTGATTTATATTTCTTATAAAAAAATAGTGGTAATGATTCTGTCATCACCTTACTATCAACTTTCGTTACATTGTCAACTACTCTCATCAACTTTTACTTTTGTGGAAAAAAAACAACGTGAAGTTAACAAGGTTCATATGTAATTAATAAATATGTGTAACAATTAAAAGATGATAATAGCATGTTAATAATATTTTTTAATTAAAACTCGTTGCAACGCACGGGCAATATGCATAATTTATAAATTTATAAGGATAAAAAAGAGAGAAACAGCAGAATTGCAGAGGGCCAAGCCCATGGGCTCGGTCCATGGGCCCCAGACTGAGCCCAATCCATGGGCCTGGGCTTGCCTTTCCCTCCGTTTTATCTACTCCGATGCACGCACAGCTTATCCGATTCCATCCATCCATATCCCTCACGCTCTCACCAGTCTCGCTCCCATGGCGCTCCTCGCCGTCCACGCCATGGCCGCGTCCCCGCCCACCTTCCCCTCCTTCCACCACCACACCGCCGTATCCTCCTACTGCCCGCTCCCCGCCGCCGCATTCTCCCGCTCCGGCTCCCGCTCTCGCGTCGCCGCCGCCACCCTCTCGGCCCCGCTCACTCCAGTTCTTGAAGGTAACTGACATGCTTACCTACCTACCTACCTATCTGGTTCTCCGTGTTCGTCAATTTGGATTCCTATTGTGTGAAATTGGCTCAATGATCTTAAATTAAACTACTTTTGGAATCAAACTGCACGAATTCAATTGCTGCAGCAACAAAAGATAGATTAAAAAAATCGCAGTTTGAACCAATTATGAATCAAACTCAATTACTCCCTTGGTGTGACCAGTTTACTGCGGGAGAGGCGACAAGAAGACCAAGAGAGGCAAAAGGTTCAACCATTCCTATGGAAATGTGAGTCTCTAGCACACATACACAAAAAAAAAACATGTGCTTATTGCTTCCTGTTCTGCTGTTGCTGCAATTCTTCAGACTTAGCATCTGCGCTGTCTGCTCATGTCAGGCAAGGCCCCGTAACAAGAAGAAGGGAACTGGCCCTGCCCGACTGTTTGCGCCGCCGGCGCCTCCGAGGAAGGACCAGTTCGACGACGGCGAGGTCACCCCGATCGACATCGACGAGGACATCCTGGAATAGGTTGTCTGAATTTTCCCCTTGAATTATGGTTTACCTTGAGCTTACCTTTTGTCTAGTCTGTACCAAACACTGTTTCTTGAAATTGATTACATTACATGGTCTCATTCTACATAATGTAGATGCCTATGCTTATTCCTTTCCTTGTAATATATATGGATGGTGCTGCTTAGAGTCATTTTTTAATTTTTATGCATTACCAGCTGAAGCAGAACGTAAATACAGATACAATCATCAAAATTTTGTGTTCTTGCTAGAAACCAGGGAAGATGCCATCTCATTTTGTCTAGCTATGCCACTGAATTCAAGCAGATTTTTTTTCTCTCGAGAATACATATAAGCTTTGCGTATCTTTTTTGTATTAAGATTGGGATGGTGTTTTTTTTAACATCAACCAATAAACCTCAACGCCAAAGAAAACAGAAAAAGAAGGAAAAGGAGTCAGCTAAGCTGATATATCGCATTCGATGGCATGACCTTTCAGGTCGAGCGTGGCAAGACCCGCCGTTTTGCTTAGCTGATAAAAAACTCGGCTGTTTCTCTGTTTTCAGATCAAGCACTCTTTGACATGCTTGGAATTCGTTTTGATTATCTATGAAGTATATTATTTTAAAACTGGACAACAAACCAGTTCAACTGGTTAGGTCAGTGGGAATAGTGTGTTAAAATTCTGTCAATTTTTGTTGTTTTGTCTGCTGAGTTCGTTGTGATTCCAACTACGTGATGGTTTTGAGAAAACGGTGATGTGATGTAATCTTTGGAGCATGCTTGGTTTGCTACCATTAACATAGCAAATTTTGGAAAGACAACAAACCAAACATGCTGAAGTATCCCTACCTTACCAAAAATTTTGGTAACATAAAAAACAAACAAACCTGCCATGTATTCAAAATTTTGGTAAAGTAACAAACCAAACATTTTCACACATAGTCCTAACATTTTATAAGTGCACACATCTATAGCAGTTAAAAAAATACAGGGGAATAAAAATACACATCTGCAGCAGTTATCACTTTTACTTAACTATTCAAAACCAAAAACGTCTTATAATGTGAAACAGAGAAAGCAATTTACACATCAACCTTGCACACACAAATAGCTTGACCAAAGAGCTGTATGTTTGCAGCTGGAGTGAAGTATGCATAGAACAACGATACATGAACAGTACACTGAGTAAGTACAATCCAACCCCAAATAAAGAGCCTAGGGTTGAGATTAAAGGGTTAGTACACTACACTTCTATATACTTCATTGTATTTTTATTTTGTACATTTCACACAGAATAAAGCCTCTGTGCTTTATTCCAGTACCATCTTCAGTAATTTCCCATCAAGAACTGGAAAAATATATACATTCAGGAAGATGGGTAGACTCCTATGCTATTTGTTCATCAGTGGTCCTTCCTTGATGACCTAGAACTTGGTCTAGATGTCTTCAGTGCCTCGGCAAATTTTTGAATCTTCTTGGCATCTTCAGGAATGGTGGATTCACCATTGCCAAGGTGAGAAGAACTATGGCCAAAATTACTCACTCTCCCCTCTCCAAAAGACACACTCTTCACCCCAAGATGGATGTTTCTTGCATCTGCGATTTCCTTGCTGAGATGTCGAGCACTTTGGCTGTCCAAAGAATGCCAACGGGAGCTGTGACTGTCATGCAGTTGATTGGCAGAATTACCTGTTTCTGTCATGAACGAAGCATAGCTATCATTTGACTCTCTTCCATTGAACTCATCAAAGGAACAGCTCGAAATCGATATTCTCCTCTCCAGAGTAGGAATGGTTTTGTTGTCCTTTTCTTTTCCCAGCACCAATTTCCGAAGCTTCGAAAAGAACCTTTTCTTCTTAGGGTTCTTGTGCTTGTTTGTCAGTGAGACATCGATCGATGTGTCGTCGGTATCACCTGATGATGCTCGTGAGGAAGAGTACTCTGAACCAAACTCTATATGATCCAAGTTTTTCTCATCCGGGCCGGCATTTGCGTACTCCATTATCAGTTGCTTGGCCTTCTCTTCAGATTGGGGGCTTAATGTCTTGCTAAGATCCCTTGCAACATTTTTCCCTGATGGAGCATCCTGGTTCCTGAGCTCATAACGCAGGCAAGCGTTGATCCATTTGAGATATACCAATTCCTCAACATCTGAAAACCTGTCAGTCTTGAGCTGTTCAACCTCTTTTGCCAGCTTGTCATTTTCTTGCCTCAAATGATCAGCTTCCTGCAATGCTTTTACCTGCAACCAATTTTACTTGTTCAGTTCCTGACAGAGCAACACAAGCTGAAGTAAACACTGAAAAATGAATTTGAAAAATCAATAGCACGCATGAGAAACAATTGATTGCTCTTGCAAAACAAATATCAAGAAGAGCATTTCCTTCCGAGGAATAACAACCTCGATCTGATGATTAAAATTGATAGTAGGTGCCAGCTACAATACAGTCCAAGAACAGGAAATATTCACCTCCATGTTATTGATGGGCTTGGGTACAGGGGGCAGGCGTGTGAGCTCCAATCGCCTGACAAGATGTGCATTCTCCTGCTGCAGCCTTGAATTGACAACCCTAAGCTCTCTTGCCTCATTTTCCAACTCCTCTAGCTTATTCATTTTTTTCTCAACCTCAGCACTAAATTTCCCCTCAGTAATAACCTCTTTACACTGCCAAGAATCGGCCGTTTGCTGAAGTGAGGTAATTCTCTCCTTTGCTTGTTCTGCATCCTGTCTCAGCTTCTTCTTCAACAGCTTGCATTTCATTCTAGCTGCCTCAAGCTCCGAAACCAGCTTTGAGCTTTCAGTTAGCTGAGCCTGCAGCCTCTCATTTTCAGACTGCAAGGATTCAATCTTTAACGTGTAAAGCTTCGATTCGACGGTGTTGATCTTCAGCTGATTCTCGAGCTCCCGCACTGTGGCATCTTGCTCCTGCAAACCATAGCACTCCAGAAGCTGTAGCTCCAGGGTCTTCTCCCTTTCTTGCAGTGATCTGACCATGTCTCTAAGCTCACAAATTTCCCGGTTCTTCGATGCGTCTTCTTCGCTTACTCTTGGTGCAGGGAAGGTTGTGATGTTGCCCATGTCTTGGCCGAATTCTTTGAAAACCATTTCGTTGAATTCTGGTAGGAGGAATTCTTCATCGTCAGCAAGAGTTCTACATTTTGGGGGCAGCGGGACCAAGGCAGTGGTGGTCGTCATTGTAGTGGTAGTGGTAGTGTGGACAGAGTTTCCATTGATGATTTTTGCCTTGGTGTCCTCCTTTACAAACAAAACCAAAGAGAGTCAACATAGGAGAAGAAAGATGGAAGACAAAGAAACAATATTCAAGGACAAGTTATATTTTGTCAAACTGCTGGAATAGAAGCAAGCAGTATGAGATTAAAAAAACGGAGAAAAGAAAAAGGTTGAAATTAAAAACAAAACCAAAGTCCACACCCCAAATGCATGTGATATGGACAGACTTAGAGAATCTAATATAATGAGGAAAATATAGCCGGATTATGAACAATTGAAGACCATATTTCCCAACTGAAGTCTAGAATATAAATGGAAGTATGAAAAGTACATTAATATATAATTTATAATTATGTGCAAACAAGATTCTTACATTCTTGAGGATCCTCAGCTCATCCTTGAGCCCTCCGCCACCCTTCATACCATCTGATTCTTCAACAAAACATCAAGAAACAATTCATCACCAAATTTTTTTTAAGTAGCAAACAGCAATAACACATAGCTTACGACCTTAACAACACCGGGCTCACAATTTTGGAATGGAATCCCGAAATTTCAGGACCGAATGTGCGTCTGGCCGATCGAATTTATTTGAAATTCAGCGAAAAATTGTTCATATTTCAAAATATGTAGCTCAAAATTTCCAAAAAAAAAACTGAAAAATTTGGAATTTGGGTCTCCCAACTTTTTTTCTTCACCCCGAAATGTGAAAGGCTGAACTGGATGTCTCTGCTGTGTTCATTGGTTGATACCTGAGCGAGGAGGAGGTAGCCGGAGCTGGCGTGTCCGCCGCCGCGAGAGGAGCAGCCCGGCGAGGGAGAGCGTGATGGCGGCGCCAACCCTGAGGAAAACAAGGCGCAAGTCCTCGCTCCTCCGGCCACCTCCGCCGCCGCTATCTCCGGCCACCTTGGGCATCTCCCTCTCACCTCACCACCAACCTACCTATCTTATTCCCAAGAACCCGCCACATGCAGACTGCAGCAACCAACCAGCAATGGAACCCAAACAATCTCTCTACCCTGGTCACCAACAACAAGATGATAATGATCAAAATCCAACCTTTGAGCAAAAAAGCAGACCTTTTTTTACTGCAAGAAGATTTTGGCCATGAACGAACCTGTTCTTGGAGGGGCTGAAACTTGCATCAAGAAACACGAGCTCGCTCCAGCCCCCATGATTGAAGCTTTGCCGGCTGGCACGAATCGACCAGACCGGGAGGAGATTAACCCAGCCAGCCAACAAAGTCTCTGAATTTGGTTTTGGGATTTGTCCTACCTGCGACTGCGAGAAACCCCAATTAGGCTGCCAAAACAGCCGCTAAAATTGGGGTGTCAGGCAGGCTCCGGATTCAGCTCAGAGCCATCGAAAACGCCAAGAAAAGCAAAGCAACTGAACAGAAAGAAAGCACATCAAAGTTAGTAGTACCCTCCAATCTCTCCCTGTCTCTCTCTCCTATTTCTGTTTTGGCCTGTTCTTGTTCAGAAGGCACGACAATTCCAAGGAATCTGGCTTTGTTCCCTAGCCAACAAGTGCTCTACTTGTGCTGCCGCTTTTCTTAATTGGATGGACATGGACTCCTCTCTCTCTCTCTCTCTCTCTCTTCCATCCCTTTCTTGCTGATTCGACCAATTGTTGTAACTCCGAGTCTCTGACCCGTGTGGTTTACTTGGCAACAACATGTGCAGGTGTGATCATGCGAGGCAGCGAGAGACTTCCATGTCCATTTCAGCTCAGGTGTGATCATGCGAGGCAATGGAGTAATGGAATTGCTGCCGTTGGGAGGAGGGTGGAATTGATGGTGGATGAGACGTGGATTGCTGTGGGCGTTTGACGTATCTTTCATGTGATTTCATCAGACCGTGCGAGAATTGCAAGCTGCTCGAGCTGTCAACGAACGAAACAAATGGATGAAGGCGTGTTTTGTTATTAGAGGTTGGTTGTGTTAATCACGTGGTTCATCCTCTGTCAGAGAATAATTGAGCATTTGCGTGCAAGTTATGGCATAGAGAGACAATTTAAGTCGGTTTGATTTTTTAATCAAACAAAAAGTTTCACTAAATTAAAAAATAGTAATATATGTAACATCAAATTAGTTTCATTAAAACTATAATTTATTTGGGTTGAAGATATGCTACATTTTTCTATAAAATTGATCAAAGTTTAAAAAAATCTGACTATAATTAAAATCAAAATGACTTATAATATGAAAAAAAAAGAATTTCTAGATCACCGATAGAGTGGCGAAAATGTTAGAAACACGAACAGGAACTTTAGGTGCTAGTAAAGTAAACTGGATTTTTTTGTGTTACAAAACAAAAATTGCAAAATTTCGGTGCTGTGGAACAAAATTGCCAATATATTATTGTATGTTACGCTTAGCAGATTAATTTTGTGGATATACTCAAGAGTATTTTCATCTTCTTTTATTGACTAAATCACAAGCTTTACATCAGATAAACTGTTGAATGTTGAAAGTTTTCTTTGTAGTTTGCATTACAGCAACCCACTAACTAAACTAATTGATGAGGACATTACTTCTTTAGATACACACACTACTTTTAAAGTCGTTATGTAAACTACTTGATAAGGGCATTACTCCTTTGAATACACACAATACTTTTAAACAATACTTTTAAAGTTGTCATGTAAGGTTCAATTATTAGAGCTCACGCTAATTTGTTTTTAGGATAGATTACTATCTAATGATTTAAAGGAACCATGGAGAAGACCAGGAAGAGAGGCTAGGGGATGGACAAAGTCATCACGGAAGTCCGCTCTAAAAATATCGTTCAGGTCACATTCAAACTCTATTTTTAACGTTCTACCTATGTATGAAAAGCTAACGAGACCATCTTTTAAATGGTTCTGGTTTCACGTCAAAATTCTATCTTAGTCAGTCCAATAGGGACGCGTCCAAAGGTCCTTGGTCAACCCTATAAACTATATATTTAGTAGCTGTCGTCAAGTTAGAAAGAGTTTTGCTTAGATTATTTCTGCCATTGCAGTTTCACCGTTCATCACTTTGTGAAACCCCAACTTCAAGTTCTTAATCAATCATCTGTATTTTGTGTTGCAATCTTTCTTGTTCTTGCTCGTCTTCGATTCGCACGCAGGGATTACCCTTTTCTGTGAGGTCAATCAGGTTCCGGCACGGTTGATAACCAAAGGAGACGGATCATGTTGATCGAAAACCGGATCATGTGTGTTAAGTTTCTGCCAAATTGATAATAGTTATCTCTACTTGATGAAAAAGGGTGTCGAACACCCTGTTGCCATCACCACTAAAGCACTCGTACAATTAGTTTGCATCCTTGTAGTATTACTCGATGATGCAAGGCCACAAAGGACATCACACACCACTCACGTCCAGCTATTTTTTTAAAAAAAAGTTCCATACTGATATAGGAAAAGAAAAGTATGGAAATAAAGCAGCAAGCTACATTACACACCTATGACAAAACAAACCCCCGAGAAACAAAAGGGAGCAGTGTCCCGACTACACTCGATTCTATTCATGTCTTTGGGTTGGAGGGAGAAAGAGAGGGAAGGAGAGAGAAGATGGATCCGTTCTTTGCCGCATAGACCCGTCAACATAGCCATCTTGTATGAAAATTAGAAATTTCATATCTGATGCCTTGCTCTTTTCCATGTTAACATCAAGGCAGGAGACTCGGAGTTCTAAACAAAAGATTTTTTTCCCCACCATCTCATCTCTATGATTAGCTCAGGTAAGTTTATAATTCTATGGTGTCCAGATCCTACAAAGAATGGATCAATTGAACCTTTTTATGTACAAGGAAACCAAAGCTGAGACTGCACAAGGTTAACAATGGACTATAAGCATGCATCTGTAAGCAATGTACTTTGCTTGCTCTGCCTGGTCGAAAAAAGAATCAACTCATTCCCTAGCCTTCCTTTTATCAACTCCCAAAAACTCGAGTTGCCAAAACTTCTGATGATCAATTCAGTGATACAAATGCCATCACTGCCAAAATATGGTTGGGTCATTGCTATAAACTGCACGATCCTGGATCTCTAAGATAGAGACATGCCAATCAACAAGTCTTGCTTGGATACATTTACATAACACAAGTCCTGTTGGGAACAGCCACCAGCTAGTATCATCCCTGCCAAGAGTACCAATGCTTGTGTAAAAAAAAAAGGAGGCAAGAGCTTTTGAGGTCGTAACAGTTATGGTAGAGCAGTAGAAAGATGTCATTTGGTTTTCAAGTAAAGGTTGCTTTGCAGGTACGTGGAGGGAAGAGATCCTTACCCGCCCAAATTCCAAGGTTGCATGCTTGGATGCCTTTTGGCTGAAGACATGTAATGCACAAGTCCACACACAAAGGCCATGATCTGCAAGGGATAAACCAAGTATGAATAGATTAAGATCCATAATGGAAAGGATTAAACTTGCTATTAAAATTTAGCAGAACGAAAGATGGCATTGTAGCTGTTGTAAAGTTCTTAGGAAGTTGAAATAATAGCTACTATTGTAATAAGAAAATCAGCATAATCCCATGCAACTAGTGCATGGAACCAATCAGGATTTGAGCTAAGAAAAAAAATCTATAAATGCGTGTGTTTTAGTACATTAGAGGCTCAAACTTCGACTCAATAAGACACAAGGACTTCATAAATGCATGTCCAAAAATATATATTAAAAAAACCAAGCTTGATGGAGCTTGAGAATGAGTCAAGGGTTTGAGCTCAAGATCAGCTCTTGCTTAGCTCGAGACAACCCTGGATACCTTGATGAGCCCAGGCTTTCTTGACACATCAAGAAGTGGGAAAAATACTGCCTAACTGAATACACTATAGCAAACTGTACCAAATAGACCGAAACTGTATGTTCCTGTTCTTGTGATTGTGGATGTATGAGCAATGATAACAGCCAACCAAATTATATAATTTCCCATTATTTGGAACCTAAAACATTTGAAATGAACGGCAGGTACAGTCAAAGATGAGTACTCACAACATTAACCAATGATGTAATATTCCACAAAGCATACACACGAGCAAGACCTGCTGATCGCCGTGGTCCATGACTAAATAGAGCATTTATCCCAGCAGGAAAGGGTGCCAGTATCCCAAGAGGAAGAACAAACAGCACCAACAACACATCGATCATAGAATATGAATATAGCTGGAGAAAAGTAAGCAACACTAAACTGAAATCTGCAAGAAGTAATATTGAGATCACCAAACCAACAAGATCCTGCAGGAAAAAAAAGAACCTTGGTAAGTGCAAGATGGTGTACATCCATCATAAGCAAACTAGGGGTTGAAATGATGTCAGGATAGCTGCGCAAAATGGAAGTCACCTGATGCCCAACTGGTTTGGTATTGTGCAAGATAAGAGAAAGAGGGTAAAATAAATCTCTCTTGTCCTTGAGTGTCCTTAAGTTGTCAATGTCAAGAACTCTGCCAGTTATTCTTTTACGCATAATAGCATCATTGTTCCTTGAGTGGTCTAGTTGAGAATCAACATTTGTGTTCTGAAATCTGCACAGCATGGTACGGATCAGTGGGATAAACTTTGATATAAGTGCAAAATGTGCAGAGCTAAAGCAAATGACTTACTGCGCATGATAATCAAATTTCATTCTAGAGCCACCTTCAAGTTCACTACCGACTGGTCCCACATAATGAATAACTAGACCAAATTGATAGTACCCTAGTGCTGTAGCTTGGAACCATGCAAGGTCAACACGCACGTGGTATGTGTTCAAAGCAGGATTTGCATGAGTTTCAAGCCATTTGAGTACAGGAAGAAATGTGGCTTTTAGATTTCCATGACGAGCCAAACGCAACTGGGCGTTCAATCCAGCAACAAGGCGGTGCCATATTGATGAAGGTACACACTGTAAAAATATTTTTCATGTTATATGCTAATAAAATGAAATGTTAACTTAGTGATCCAGTACAGCTTGAAATGTTTCAGAATAAACCTGACTAATAAGACTTGTGACCACACTGTCACTGTGAAGTGAAAATGGAGCCATGTAACTTCCATCGCCTCCAAAGATTAATGACATTGGCAACCTTTGATGAAGACGAGGGGGGAGGTCGGGCCTTTTTTCATCCCCACCAAGAAAGAAATCTAAATAACCCAGCATTAAATCTGGAGTAGCAGCAACCTATCAAATGGAAAGCCAGAAAGCATCCTCAATCCATGATGTGATGAGACTATTAATTGTATAAAAATTAGTAATACAAGTGCAGTTCTGGTTCTTGTACTGGTACAATTGCAGATAATGCACACAGAATCAACACAGCAATATTTGTAAATCAATTAGATTCAGTGTTCCAAAAAAGAAACTCCATAAGGAAATAAGGGATGGGTGCCCAACCTCGTACCACTTAACCACGTAAGCAGATGGGTAGGCTGTATGTATGATCACTACAAGGTGGGTTCATGAATACCACTTACCGCTTTTTAGAACCTTTGAACAGACTTTTTCTTAACAGTACAGTGACGAGATCTATCTGGTTATTTTGGATGTCTAATGATGCTGTTTACCAATCCCAGTAACTGGATGATACATACTAGTGTTATAGCAATTGAAGATTAATTAAAAAGCTTGAATCAAATGAAGAACACTTAAACATACACTGGCTTCCTGACAAAGTAAGGCTAAACAACATAATTTCAAGAAATTCCAAGATAATTGATGAAATTGATCGTCCTTGAGCTCATAAATAACCACTAAAGCTCATACCAGGGATTTGGCGCTGAAAAGTACATACCTTCAGCCCTTCATAAAGAGCACGTGAACGACAAGACCGTAAACATGAATGATCATATTCAGATCGAACAAATTCACGTAATCTTTGTAATTTCCTTCTTCTGCGCCACTGTTGCCAAGACCATGCCAAGGGGTATGAAAGTATACACAGGATACTATAAATTGATCCTTCCCACCACTGATATGCTGCGAGAGCATTTATCTCATCGACAAACTTGTTAAATGCATCCTCATACCTAACAAAAATATGATAAACACAACCTTAAATGAGACAGGTAAAATTTGTGGCAAAAAAGCAAAACCAGTAAAGATGAAGGAAAAGAAATGACAAAAGAGCCCAAAGGCTGAATTCATTTTGTTCAAAAAAAATCTTGATTTAGTTGTGGACAGATCTACGTACACAATCTCAGAAATCTGCTCAGGTGGGGCGTGTGGTAGATGCCAAGGTTCACTGAAGGTGTTGGGACCCATGAAATACATCCTGTGAACATGACAGTGAGATTCTTCGGCCCTATTGGTTTCCAGGACCTACCATATTAGGAGAGATTTCAATGAAAAACCGGAACAATCACACACAGCTTAAAGAAACAAATTGGAACTGCAGAATGTTCTGCTACCTCATTGAGTGATTCTAGGAAGGGAAAAGAGTGATCAATTTGGGAGCTATGTTGAGTTGGTGCTGGTCCAGGCAACTCATCAGTGCCAACAAACTTCATCCGAGCGATACTCAAAACAAGGGCTAACAAAAAAAGAAGGCCTGAGAGAAACAGACCAAACAACCAAGGTCCACCAAAAGTGTATATTAACTCTTCAAGAGCAGTAAAACAGTGAGGCATGCGGTATCTATCGGACACACATTTGTATGGGCACGGGGTTTCAGTAACACCTCCTGTCAAAAACAATATCTAAGGTTAGAGCATTAAGGTAAACTGGCAGAAACATTTCATAGATAACATATGTAAAGCTAACAAAAACTGAAGAGTTTGATAATGCTAAAACATGAGGGAACAGAACTTCATACTCTAGTTAAAATATTAAACAACAACAATTATAGACAGCTACAATTCAGTCTAGCCATTAGTTTCTAACACAACACAACCAGTTAAAAGCAAGGCACTTCTAGCAGCCAAGCCACATGGAACTTGTGGTTGCACATACCTCGTGTCCACAGATTTATTGCAAAAAATCCCATTAGATATAGGACCATTTGACAAAGCCCATAATGCTTTAGAAAATTTAAAACCATAATTTATTTGATCTGCACTTGAGACGCATATTTCTAGCACAAAGAAAAAAAATAGAAATGACCTCGGATGCTTATGTACACAGCACGATGAGGGAGCTCATTTGTAGGGCATGGAGAACACAAGGACTTCAAAGACCCAGTAATGTTCTTGTATGTTCCTAAAGGACAGGCCTGCATCATGCCACAAAAACCGTTGCAGCAAAGTGAGTAAATAAGTAGTATGGCAGGTTGAACTAAAAAAATTAAAGTACAACTATGACATGCTTGCTATGTTGATAAGACATGTTATCTGATTTAAACACAGAAACAGTAAGCTACAAATATATCAATAACAAATTTGAAAATAGCAAACACACTTTTGCTACAAGTTACCTTGCAAAATGTGCCATAAAGACCTTTTGGGCAATCTTTTCCTGTCACTGTTCCGTTTTCACCCGGAAAACCTTGGCCATCAACGATTCCTCCTCTGCACCAACAAAGAATAGCCAGTATTTTTTGGTCAAAAGGAAGAGTCAGCATACTGTTTACCAATCTTATGTGCATGGCTGCCCACACTACACAGAATCAAGGCTCTGGAAAATGGGTAGCTGAGGGATGGGGTTTGCTCCTAGTTTGCTTATTCTGCTCTAAGCTTCTAATAACTATTACTCCTTGAAATATTCCAGAAATACAATTAAGGAAATGTAAGGACATCCACCAGCAAAAGCATCATAAATTTAGAACTTTAAATATAACAATGCAGATGTAATAGCACTTTAGCATCATAACAAATCTAGCTAGTAAAACAATAGGAAAAAAGCAAACAGAGAAAACATCAGAATTAAGAATGCACCTTGCAAGTATTGATCCATTAACCGTTGCAAAAGGAATATAATCATCTCCAGTGGGAATATCAGACCAGTGGAAGTGAATCCGGCCACCTCCACCTCCGCCACTACCATTACTTCCAACCCCACCAGCGCTAGAAAGTACAGAGCCCTCCTCCAAGGACAATGTCCTCACAAATAGAAGAATTGTGCCCCCGGAACCACCACCACCAGGTCCTCCATTTGCAGCATGAGTCACCGCACCAGTGAAACTGCCACCATTCGCCTCTATTGAACCAGCAAGGGAGAGTAGTGGTAGAGATTGCTCCAAAGAACCCATTACTGGAAATGTGCAGATGAAAGGCAATATGAACCAGTACTATTAAGAGTAACAGTGACTGAATAGAGGAGGATAATTAACAAAGATCCATATGCTCGATCTCTGTTACCTATTATACCACCGCCAGCTGTTGAAGATGATGTACTTACGTTACCACTACCACTGCCAAGTTCACATGGTAAATCAGCACTACCATATGCAGTTCCACCCCCTGCACGACTGCCACTGTAGAAAGCATCCCCTCCTTTACCACCATGCCCACCCCCACCGCTAAGGCCACTGCTTACCATTCTTCCTCGTCCAATTCCACCTCGGCAGCCTGCAGCAGGGAGAAATCAAATCTAAATTTTACAATAGTTTACAGAAGGCTGCATTCAAAAGAAAGATATCAAAAGAAGCTATATGTTACTATTAAATATGCGTACATAGAAATACTGACGCTTAATGAAATCTCCATTATGAAAAATAGGTATACTGAAGCAGTAACTATTCAAACAAAAATAAAATTTCAATGCTGATGATTCACCAATTCACAAACAAACAGAGAATTAAGACAGCTTATCTCAGACAGCCATAAAATAAGACTGGTAGATGTAAGACTTAAAAAAATCATGCCATATTTTTTTAGTCTACTCAGTTGGAGCCGTGCACAAGATTTATTCACTGCTATAAACATTATAGCATGTCATGTCATTTGAAATCTCGAGTAAAACTGGACAAATGGATAATGGCCATCAGTCACATAAGCATACAAATTTAAGCCTTAGATCCTCTAACGTACTGCCTTCTGACTATGAGTGGCTGATATGTGGGGCCCACATGTCAGCGACCCATGTCAAAGGGCAGTAAGTCAAAGGAGCCTCATCCAGGCTTACCATATGACAGACTTTTAAAGTGATTATTGCAACATTGCAGCAAGGACTAGAGAATAGTTATCACAGCAATAAGAAGCTATCATTACACTAAATAATGGTTTCTTTTCAAATATTTAATTAATCAATAGTTTGTGATTGCAGATTGAAAGCAGGGCTGTGCTGTGCAATGCCACAATCTGGATATGGTTGTCTTTAACAACTCCTGTAAGAAGTTCTATCATATAGCTTAAGAAATTATGCTTCCAATAAACTGTTTTATCCAGAGTAGAAACAATGAAGTGCTTCTCAAAAACCACCACAATGCTGAACAGAATCTTAATAGCATTTATGGCAAAGAGGAAGAAAAGGTTACCTAATCCTGTTGCACTAATGGTCCCAGATGATCTCACAGTGACATTTCTTGCTCTGTTGAAATTAATAACAGTTCCTTGCACAAGGCCAGAAACAACAATGTCTTCAACACGGCATATCTGCATGCCAAAAGCTACAATGCGTTACATGTTAAATGAAAAGGCAATCTAAGATAAATAATATATATATGAAGCATCACTGCACGGAAAAACCTTGGGAAATTAAAGACTGCACCTGTAGGGTAAAAGACAATGAAGTGTTCAGGTTGCAATCCTCAGGAGGATGAAAGATTTCCATAGGACAACTCTCCTCTTCACAATTCAGCTTTGGGGCCCTAGTGTAGAGACAAAAGCTCAGAAACCATTTGAAACTTCATGGTGGAATAGCAAAAATAAAAGCAACACAAAAAATGAAGGTGGTAGTATTTACACATCATCACTACTTCCATTTACAAGTGGGCCCTGTAGAACAGCTCCAGGTCCAACCTAAAATGGAATTACTTATCAATTAGAGTAGTGTGAATGATCACGAAGGATCAGAAGCACCTAATAGAAACAATAAAATGGTTGTACAAAACCACAAGGTTGCAACAGGGTTATACGAGCACAATATGCAAGGTAAAAGAGAAAGGAAATGCATCAAGGGCTGCACTCTATATCTAACAGTTGGAGAAAATATTGATCTCATATATTATGAACAGCACTCTATATCTGAAGGGTTTCGAGAAAATATTGATCTTGTATATCATGAACAGCAGCATAATTCATCTCAAAGATTAGTTTAGAACATTCAATTTAGTGTATCGAGTTAGATGAGATATGAATAAGTGAATAACAGAATGGAGAACACTACAGATAGATCACGCAAACTACTGATGTCACACGATGGCCTCATAACATGTCAAATTTAAGGCAATATCAAAAGCATATTCATCATCCCAACTCTGAACACAATCTGAGTCCATAAAAATGTGCCTAAGCCTCAAAAGGTATGCTATAAGAAATAAAGCAATTCAGACTCATAACTGATTGTGAATAAATAAACCAAAATGCACTTATGTACCACTATGTTGTAGAAAAGTGATAAAATAAGACGTTGCGCCTGAATCGTATCTCCATCTCCAGATAAATTCAAGATGCCTTGACCATGAATTCCAAGATTGCCAATAGAATGTATAACTGATGATTCCTGACAAGCATGGGAACAAAATAAATCATACAGAATAAAAGGCAGAGGAGGAGAAGGGCCACATCTTGCGATTTTGAACCAATAACATACCTTCAAAACTATCAAATTGCTACCCTCCAGTAAAGAAGTTGCAACTCCTGACTCTCTGCCACCATCAATCAACATTCTAGAGTTCCACATAAGAAGCATCTTTACAGACATTCGTAAAGCACCAAACACCTGCATATGATTTAAGAATCGTGAGGTGCGGATACACCACGTAATGGGTTAAAATTGCGCATAAGAAATATAATATCTGTATGAAGCAACATAAATAAATACCTTAATTGTCGAATCACTCATAAGAAGTTCCTCAGCCAACAATTCAAACTCCGAATATGGATAGTGTGTCAAACCAAAAGTTAGTGTAGCACGAGATAGAAGGCTAATTTGTCCTTGAGCCTGAAAATCAGAAAACATTGAAAAAAGGGTAACCGAAATATCCTTAGTGACTAGAATGAAAGAAACATTTAGTTAAAGAAAATACTAGTCCAATATCAGCTGCATGCTGCAGCAAATGTATCCCTATTGACCTATACCTGCCAGTCCCAATAAGGACAGAATAATAGCTCAACAGCAGGGAACAACAACTCATGTTATTTACCTAGGTGACATGCAGTAAAAAATATCAAAAATATTTTTTCCCATAATGGAAGTCACCAGAAATAATAGCATTCCTCCTCCCAATTTAAGAAAGAAAAAGGGGCTCAGATCCCCTTTAAAGAAAATAATTTATGTCTTTGCAATTTCATCTCCACAAAAACAAAACAAATGAAGTGCTTATGGACAAGCAATCAGAATAGACTTTAAAACTAAGTTCATGTTTAGGCCTCACACCTGAATACGACTCCAACGCAAGGGAAGAGAAACTTTGGCATGATTCTTGATAAAAACATTTGTCCAGAGTGGATCATATGGGGGTTCTAGAAAAACTGTATCAGTTTGTGTGCTCAAGTTATTGTTGCTAACAGTAATACTCTTAGGCACTTCTTCATAAAGAGTCCCAGCTGCTCCTGCATTGTCCAGACAACCTGAGCTCCTCCCACCTGTTAAGGCAACATAGTTCAAACACAAATAAGCAGTATGCTGATAAGCTTGTACAAACTATGTACTTTACATAACCAAGCACCAACGACACAGGTAATACTAATACTCATAGCTTGTCCTCCTAAAACGAAAACCAAATAAGAAGAATCTCTGTGCTAGTACAATAAATATCTAAGCTAGATCAGATAATGCCAAAGTTCACTTTACACTCTGCCAGCATGAAACAAATGGAGAATATGTAGATTATCTTTTATTTTTCGTGCAGGATTCAAGAAGCCAAATCAGAAAATGAAAACTAACACCCTGCAGGGACATTAGCATCCCTTTTAAACTGTTACTGGAAGAAACTGGTTGGTTCTGTATATTTAACAAGTTCTTGATGTTTAACTCTAAACTAATTTGGTCAGAAATGTTATGTTCACTAACGTCAAAAGAAATATGGTCAAGCTCTGCGAAGATAGTGCTTATGTAAAAGAATAATGTAGAAGGTTTCCAGAATAGTTCATATCTTACAAGTTACAACAAACTGAACCATATGCCAGTGGTTTCCCTGATCAGAAGTTCAAACAAAGTATATTATGTTAAAACAAGCTTTTTTGACGATCGACCTAATCAATGTTGAAAGTTAGAAAAGAAAAATCCAAGGCTGGCAGGAAAAAAAATATGGATACCATGAAGATCGCAGGATCTAAACGAAAACAACTTCATATAACCTCAGCAACTAGAAAATCAATGTGAAGATACGAAATTGGAAGCCTATCAGAGCAAAAGTAGTCCACGACGCAAATGAAATCAAGTGAGTTACCATGAACAAAAAATTGGGAGTCATCATGCCTACTGAAAACATCAACAGAAACACGCCCACCACCTCCCCCAGCCAAACCATCCCCTCCGCAAGCACTTATTGTGCCACCTCCTTGCCTGTTCGAACAAAATATCAGAGAGGAGGCAACTGTTAGAAATAACCTAAATTTGAAATTTAAACAAAAAGTTCTATATATTCATTTAATATTTTAAAATATCAATGACTATGGTTGTCATAGACCAGCTCACTTCCAAATATGGCTGGTCAGGCCAACCTGCATTATAATCTAATGTGTACATAACTGATGCTTCTTGGTAATTCTTGCATTGCTTCGATGATTCCTTCTACGTTGGAGATTTGGAATGTATTGTTTGATCTTAGCTAGTCATGCTCTTACTAGTCACTATGACATAAATATGGAATTTTAGACTAGAGCAACTGATCTGGAGTAAGTTTACGTAGCATTTAGTCCAAAACCCTTCTGAAGGATGTGTTTGTAACCCAAATATGTAGATATCAACATACAATCTTCGAGGGCTATAAATCCTATCATATGATTTAGCACTTAAAATAATTATAAATTTAAACTTATCTGGTCCCCATCATTGCAACTGTCAGTTTTAGGTATATATAGATCAATAAGGATACACAATCTCCCTCAAATCCTTATTAGGTCTTAAAATACCTATACCAGATATAGTTCCTCCTGGTTTATTTCGATTGGGAAGTACTGTTTCAATCCTGTGCACTGGAAGTGAAATTTTGTACCATTCTCAGCGCAGAAGAAATTTTATTGGCTTTACATCCATTCCAGTGTATAATTTCTAATACATCTATTGGACAAGCTAGTGCATGTTGAGTGCATCCTATACATGAATCATAATCTATTACAGAATATGACATTGGATATATAACTTTTTAAATATGGTAAAGTTAAAATAACAAAAGATAAGTTAGTTTTTATATGGATTGTAGACAACAAGCAGAGCAATGGCTTATCCAAACTTCAAAAAATAAATTCTTGTTCCCTTTGTGTGAAAGTATGAGAAGAGCCAAGAGGCCTGAATTTTGAACTTTAAGAGTCACATTAGTATGAATTGCATACTCTTTCGAATTAGCCAACAAAGTTAATATCATATTTTCGACATAAATTATAAATACTCACATAGTTTTAGCCTTCAGATAGATGCTTCCCCCAGAGCCACCTCCACCCTTGGTGCCACCATCTCCTCCATTAGCAAGAATTGTTCCATTCATCGTAATATCCTTGGCAAACAACCACACTACACCCCCACCACCACCACCATAGTCCTTCTCGACGCTAGTAGAACCACCTTTGCTCCCGTAGCTATTGGGGGTCTTGAGTTCAGCCCAAGCGTACATGTCGCCACCCCACGAATCCTCCTGTGCCTGCCCCTCCTTGACATGGCAGCTAGCGCCACGGCCGCCGTGGCCACCGCCATCACCATACGTCCCGGTAGGAACGCCGCTGGTCTTGTCAGGCGGGTTGCCAGCGAGCGCGGTGGTGTCGATTACAGCATCACTGGAGAGCGTGATGTTGGTAGCAGAAAGAGAGACCCATCCGGCCACGACACGGGCCTCACGGCCGAAGAAGATACCGCCGGACAAATTGGCGGAGACGACGCACCCTGGCCTATCGCAGGTGAGGGCAACGTCGTCGACGAGCACCAGGGTCCCGTTCCCTCTGATGTAGACGCCGGGGCCCCGGAGCCTAACGGAGGCTGGGACCACGCAGTGCGTGTCGAAGTCCCCCACGCCGCGGAGGTCCCCGGCGCAGGTCGCCGAAGGGGCGGGCGGCGGCGGCGGCAGCGAGGGGGGCAGCGGCGGCGTGTAGTCGTGGAAAGTCAGGATCGAGTACGCCTCCGCCTCCGCGTCCCCCCGATCGAAACCCCCGAGGCTAGTGTTCCCCGATGCGACAGCGAGGAGGGCGAGGAGGGCGAGGTGGGGGAAGCGGAGGCGGGGGAGGGGAATGTGGGTGGCCATGGGGTGGGAAGCATCAGAGGCCCAGCGCCCAGGGGTAGGTGATAAGGGGAACTCGACGGTTTTGGATTGGCGGCGGCGGCGGCGGCGGCGGAGATCGCCGGAGACGACGAGGTGGGCGGTGAGGGGGCTGGGGTTTGGTGGTGGTTGCTCGGTTTCCGCTTCCGTTGCGAATGGGAATCGGAGCGGCGCGGTGGTGCGGTGGGAGATAGGCCGTCCGATTTGCTTTGAGATTCGGGGAGAGGTTGGTGAGGACTATGCCGGAGTTTGGTGGGGCCGGATGGCAGTGGCATCATCCCTCTCTCTATTTTCACTTGAATGCAGCTAACTATTTTTGTAGCTATATATGATCTTTTAAAGTGCAATGCGCCACTCGAAGTGACAGCTTATAGCAGATTAGCAAGAGATCAGTTTGCTGGTACTTTTGTAAATATTTTACTGTTATTAGAAATATTTGTTTTTTTACTAACACCAATCTATTCGTCTATTTTTGGCTTTCATGTACTGCTAAATTGTGTCGTTTGCATCTCTTGCTTGCACATATTATTCTAATATATATAATTATTAAAAAAATGATGTTCACGAGTGTTCATTTGTGTATGGAGGATTCTTCTTTTCTTTCTCTCTAATAATATGGACCCAATCAAATAACACATATGGCAGGAGAATACGCAACGATTGGAAAAGGATCCTGACTTTCAATGCATAAAAGGCAAATGCCTTTAGACTATATGGTTAGATTAGATAGGACCATGCTTTCTTTTTTCTACAATTACTACCAGATGGCCTTGTCTAGCAGTTAAATGATAGGATCATGTTGTTATAGTAGGATAGAATTAATTTCCATCCTATTTCTCTAGGATTGGGACCAAGATATGTACATCTATTTATACACTGGCCGTGGGGCTCAATAAAAACAATCCACGATATGCAACACATGTTAATCGTGTCCAAAACTTTCATGGTATTAGAGCGAGTGACCTAGCATCGTCTCTCGTGCTTCTGCATCCGCTACCCCTAAGACAACCGATATCCCGAGGAAGGCCAACCATTTTGATTTTCGTTGTTCATCGTATGGCATTCGTGTCACGGCAAGCGATAGTAGTCACAATCGTTCAGCTCATTGTGGCAAAACTCCGCTCCTCCTCTATCAGCTATCAGCCATTCAGATTCATAATGGCCTCGCCTCCACCCTGGCTTTGCTCCACCGCTCCAAGCCCTCACCGCAGCGTTGTTGCTGCTATGAAGGATGGAGGTTGTGCCTACCTACAGATCTGGAGCACCGCCATCGACTCCTCTGCTTTGGCATCTACCTTCATATCAAGAACCTCCTTCGACTATCGCATGGATCTGGATTTGAAGAACCCCTCTACCGGCATCACTAGAAAGGCTACTGCCTCTACTACTGCTACACTACGATCATCATGGTGTCATCTCTAGGCCAGCGCCACCTTGGCCATCTTTTCTGCCATCCTCGAGGCCCCACCATCATCACCATCTATACAAATTTGCAGTTGTATCACGTCCTAAGGCTGTAGTGTCGCTGCTCTCATTGTCTTCACCGTTGTTCATGCATAGACGCCTATAACATGATGAAAATTAAGCATTTTCTAAACTACATCATGTCGATTCTTACTATTTTAATAATGTCCAAAACCTAAGAAAACATAAATTAGAAGTAACCACTTAAAATTAAGTTGCATAAGTTCCCCTTGGTACTTAATTCTTTTGTGGCTTCCATTTAAAATTTCATCTTATTAAGTTGAGGTATTTCTTGATTTTATTTTATTTTTGAATTTCAAACCTTCTTTCAACTAAAATTCCTTTATTCAAATCTATTTTTTAAAAAATACTTCTATAAATTATGGTCCAAGGAAATCCTCCAATATTGCCTTTTAGATTGAACCAAAACAACCCCAATTTGATTGGAATTAATTTTCGACCAATCGCTTGATTTAAACCTATCCCTAGAAACCTTTAATTCTTCTCCACCAAAATATTTTATAAATCCTTCCATATATTCTAATATCCAAATTCATATTATGATCAAGACTCCAATTTAATTTCTATGGCTTGATTCCATCCTTGGCACAAGAATAATATTATCAAAAATATTAGAATGATTGCTCTTGTGCTAAGAAAATATTTTACAATTTTATTTCTAAATCCAATCCTTCCAACATTCAAAATTCCTATGAAGCCCCATTTAATTCCATTCTTAAAGTCCAATTTTTACCGCCAATAAAGACTTTATCCTTTGATTCCTATTAAAATTATATCCTCAAAATTCAAATAGTCCAAAACAAATTCCTTTAGATTTTATCTCCTTTAATTTCTATTCAAATTATTCATACAACAATTCTCAAAAAAGTCATATTTACCTGGGCCAAATTCCCCTTGGCCCATTCTTTTCCCCCTTTCCCTCCTGTCCTTCCCAGGCCGCACGGCCCAATTAGGCGCACGGCCCAGCCGTCTCGCGAGGCCGCCTCTCTGAGCTCTCTCCCTCTCTTTCGTGGGCGCCGCCGCCACCGTGCTATGGGCGCCGCCGCGCCGAACTGGAGTCGCCGTTGCCGTGCCCTCCTCCTTCTCCTCCACCGCCATTATTGCCACCGCCCAACTCCACCGCAGCCGCCACGTGTGCGTGTTGCCATTGTTGTCCAATGGGAGGACGAAGCCGGCGCCGTCGTCCTCTTCTCCACGCCGCCGCTGCCGTGTCCTCGTCGTCCTTTGCCTCCGAACCGCCATGAGCAACCGACCTACGTGGCCTATTTAAACTGACGAGCTCTCCATTTATCCCCACACCTCAAGCTTTGCAAGCTCACTCTCTCTCTCTCTCCTTACCATGTCCGGCCACCGGTCAATCTCCCTCACTGGAGCTCCGCCAGCGAAATCCCCTCGCCACCACCATTGCTTCATCCCGACGAATCCATTCCCCTAATTTTTTTCCTTCTTTACCCACCCTCCCACCACCACCATCATCTTCTTTGCCGCTGGAGCCAAGCCTTTCCATCCGCAGTTCCGGCCATCTCCATTATTCCCTCCGCCGGCCGCCACTTTCCCCGGATGCGCCTCATGAGGGAACACCCTCCACCGCCGACGTCGCCGCCTCCCGGCAACCGGACCGCCGGCGCCCTGCTCGCCTTCCCCTCTCCCTCCTCTCGGCTTCCTGTAAGGAGGAAGAAGAAGAAGGAATAAAGAAAAAGAAAAGAAAAAATAACTGACAGGTAGGCCTCTGCACAGTACACATTTTCATTTTCCTTACTTAATTCAAAAATCAATCCTTAGAAGCCCATATCTCCTAAACTGTAGATCCGATTCCAATTAAACTTGGACCTAAATTCATATAAATTCAAATTCTACATTTTGATACCAAATTTACTATTTTAAGATTTTATTTGAATTTTCTTAATTTATTTAAATACCATTTGAATTTATACTTGAATTTTCAATATAACCTTATATTTTGGATTTTAAAATATTTTATTTTATTCCAAAATATTCTTTAGCCACTAAAAAGCCATTGGTTGGAACTTTACGCTTTTCATGGGGACATTCGTGCGGTCTCGACGTCGTATAGTTGGTTGTAAAGCTTGGCAGAATCAAACCCAAGGTCAATGTGCTGCTCCTGGCACCCCATGTCTTGATTCGTACAGTGATCGAAGCTTCACTACTCCCTCGACCTCCACAACACACTGCATAGTTAGCTCTTGGGCTCTGTGTGATCCTAGCTGCTCCACCGCCACTCATGGTTGTCGGAGTAACACTTCCGCCCCGCTAAACCTGCACAAACCTCCTACTCCTCTAGCCGATATGATGTATGTCGATGTCGGCTAGAGAAAATACCAAGTCTAGCCGTTGTGCTACCCAACTCTGGCACCGACTAGCAAATACTAAATCCTTGTCAATATGCTATCCTTTTCCAACATCGGCTCAAGAATAACTAAATCCTAGCTACTATACCACCTAGAACCTAACACCAACCAATACTTTAGCCACATGTCCGCTCGACTATTTAGTTTATCGCATACACTTCTCAACCCCCAAATAAACAGAACCAGTACCTAAAATATAGCCATAGACATATCTATACCTATAAATTATACCTTAAACCCTGTCATCCTAAAATCCCCATAAAATAAAGTAGATTATATCCTAAACCCAAGCCCTCCTAACCATTCATCATTTTCTTGTTATTTTATGATTTATATTGAATATGGTCATTCCTCTTCTTTAGTAGAGTCTATTATATTTTGGAGGCAACATGTGGTATTTCAAAGATCGAGTAATCAGGTTACCTATCTCGTATTTCTTGGCGTTGGAGCAAGGCAAGTTATTATTCCTCCCCTTCTAATATAATGATAATATATTTATATATCTCTATCATTCCACGCATTTGTCATTCATGATTTTGAATAGTTTACATAACCCGAACATAGAAAACCATATATATGCTAGTTTTGCTCAACCTTGCTTAGTTAGATTATGCATAAAATACAATGAACTTAGATTAAAGCAGTATGCTAGAAAAGAAAGATTTTTGGGTGGCTAGTACTGTTATTCGACATAGATTTTGCCAGGTGTGTGTGAAGAACGAACGAGTACGACCACAATTCTCAAGTGGGTATAGACCTAGCGGACTAAATTATCTAGCATAAGTGGTACCTCTGTACAATGATTCATTCATTTTTCAGACCTCGAGGAGGAGGTAAATTCTAACGAGGAGGGCAATTGTGATATTTACTGAGCGCGGGTAAATATATTGACATTGATAGTCTAGGGGACTATATTATGGCCATGTGATTTTATGAAACCCTGATTGTGATGATGTGGTGTCATACAATCAGTTCTTCTGTGACCCCGGGAACGCCAGAACTCCTTGGTACTGATAGCATACGTTCAGAGCGCATAGGGACTAGAGTTCATGGAACAGGTGCCACTAATGTTAAGAACCAAAAAGCTAGGCCATCACAAGGCTAATTCGTTTGGCACATCATGGATTGTGGGTACAACATACATCTACTGCAATATGAGTACCTTAAATATATTCGAATAGCCATGCTCATGGTTATTGAGGACTGGGACTCAAAATTGCATCTTGGCTAAAATCTTAATACAATATTTTATTAAATACTATTGCATTCCAAACATTCCAAGTTCATTACTTCTACCAACTTTCTACAAGCAAACCTAGCCCTATTTAAATACTATTATTTCATACGATCATTACTTGATATAATAGCTTGCTGAATACATTATACTCACCCTTGCTTTAACCCTTCCAGAGTCAATTCGAAGTTCTTGCCAAAGTCGAAAGCTCAATCATTTAAGAAGTCACATTCAAACTCAGTTCTCAAATTTAGAATAGTTAGAAGGTTTAATTCTATAGCAAAACTAGTAGAGTTAGTTTCTTCTATAGCTTCTGCTACAATAGTTAGCCACAATTTTGTAAACACCCTTATATTTTATGTAATAAAATCTCCTTTGGAGCCTTATTCAAATGTGTGCAATGATAATCTAGACTGTTGTGCCTGTATCAACTTACTGATCTAGCGCTTGATACAGTGTATACATGTCGGTTGCCGAATCTTAATTTTGGGACCCGACAACGTCCTAATCATCTCTGTCGGATATCATCAGGCACCGGGTTCTTCTTTCCCTACTTTGAGCACTAGCACTTCATCGCTTCACCGCTTTAGGCCACTAATCCAGTTGCCCTTGCATTGGCTACCAACATCATCATTTAGGCCATTGGTCCCGCTACTTCATCTTCGTCTTCGTCTGCCACGCACCATCTTCTTCCTCGACTACGTTTGTCCTGCTCTAAAAATATCGGGTTGCATCTGCTCTTCTCCCTGTAAGCTACTCTACACATCACAACCATCTCATAAACCTTCTCTGCTAGTCTCATCCAACAATGGTGCAAGGTTCATGCGGGTCTTCTACCACGCCCATGCGGTATTGGCAATACCAATGTGCACTTCATCCCAATTCGTCCTTGGGCTTGGCAAACCCAGTGTGACGTGTCATCAGCAATGACTTCAATAGCATCGTCTCTTCAGCGTCATCTTTATCAATGACGGATGTTGGTATTTGTTATGTTCACAGATAAATCTGCAAGTGCACGGATACCGCTATAGATTTCACCCATGAGTATTCCCAAGGATATCGTATTTATATTTCCGTGGAAAAGGCGATGGTGTAAAGATAGAGTTTATACATCATTAATCAACCTATAATTAACTCACCATAGTTTAAACATGGGCTAGGATAAATATGATAATGGGGTAGTGTGATACACAGGAGATTCATCTCTATAGTAATGTATAGTGGAAAAGAACATAAGAAAACTACAATACAAATCTACTTCTATATTACTAATATCTAATATACACTTAACACATACATGCTTACAAGGTTAGGGCTTAGTTCTAGGTATCCAGGTACTACCAAAAGACCACTCCCTACTGATCTGCCAGCTTGGTTATGGCATTTACGTACTCTTACATCATACTCGGACGTGGAGGAATACAAAGAACGGGCATTGTTGTCACCACCTATCGCCTACCTCACTTTTTGTGGGGCATACCCGCATCCAAGGGCATTTATCTAACCCAAGCACCATGCTTATGCTATTAAATAATATCACTAATTCCTTCGAGACTTCCACCCTACAGATGGACAAATAAGAACTAGTGCAACTCATTAAGTTCATTAAATCGTTACCATAGCATAGATCGACTAGCCTAATCAAGTGAAGCATATATATGAAGTATATCCTAATCATAAAGCATATAATTACTAAAGCAATATATGAATTATGAACACAATAATATAAATAAGATAAATTTATTAATTCAACTATAGTCTTACAAGAAGAGTAAATTATTAAAGACACCGAAATATCCGAGAAGACTATAGGACCAAAGATACTCTAAGCCTATTTCCACTAATATTATAAAGAATACAATGTAGAGTAGAGAGAATAGCTCCTTGAGGTGTGTGTTCTAAGTGAAGAGAGTGAGCTCCTTAAATAAGCTTCAATGACGGTTGATTAAGGCGGTTGTAGGTTGGTAACCCCTTGTAACCGTCATTAGGAGCTCATCAGGATCGTCCATGTGTAAGGTGGAGATGAGATGGACCAAGATTGGTTTGACCAAACCATGGGTTCGACCAACACTTGGGCCCCACCTTTCTCCACCACCTTTTACCAGAGGCTGCCAGGTGGGCCCCTAAGACGGTTGAGGATGGTTTGGTCTCACTTTAAATCGGTTTATGCTGACTTATGGACCCCTCAATCCTTGTGCTTGCACGTGATTCGCTGGAGATGTGTTTCCTTGCATGCCGGCTCATTTCTCCTTCTCTTTGGTGTTTATTCTCTGCAAACATGTTAGTTCTCTAAGTAGAGTAGAACTACATTATTTATTATTGATATGCGTTCAAAAAAGCTAGTTCTTCCTTTATTTATTATGATAGTTGACGGTCAAAATCGATACTTAATGACCATCAACAATTGACGTGATCACATCATTGTTTTCATCTTCAGCGCGTCCTCGCACCTTGGTCCATGGTGCCATCCTGTGCACTTGCAATCGCTACATGGATCCACTTGCATACCATAGCTTGGCTACCTCGCTCATCATTGTCATCTGAGTTCAGCTTCATTGACCACAACGCTCGTACGATGGCTTCTCCTACCATTACTGCTTCATGTCGTTCACTTCGGCTACATCAACAACATCACAAAGGGCTATCATCAATGTTGAGTACTCTTGTCAGTTAATAATCTAGTCTAAGTGTCCACTTTGCTCATACTTGGACTACAAGGGATGCTAGAGTATATGCTTAAATTAGATAGAATCCGGTTGTTATGTACTTATGTATGATAGGATAGGATTAATTTACATCTTATATCTTCGAGATTGCTTGAGATCCAAGCCATGTATCTCTATTTATAACCACCCCTTGAGGCTCAATAAGAACAATCCACAATATGCAATACATCTTTTCTCCTAAAGTGTGCCATACAAGGAGACGTTCTTCACATCCCCTTATGAACCGGTCAGTCATGGGAGAGAGCTAGATTGATAACTTTGTGTTAACGACCAAATTTGGTAAGCGAATTATCAGGTTTGGATATAAAGCCGAAGCCGATTTGGAAAGAATTGAGTTATTCTAAAGACGGAGTGTGCGCCAAGTACATACCAAATCGGCTGAGGGTTTTGTCGGCTGATGTCGAATCGGACAAGGATAGCCGATGCAGCCGATTCCGTTTGAGATAACAGATGTGACTGATTCCGGTGGGAAGGCATGAGGATTATCATTAGATTCTGTTTCCAAGTGCTTCAGAGATATTGCCATCTATGAATAAAGTCCTAAAAAGACAATTGTATCTTTAGATTAGAGTATTTGTATAGTTTCTTTACAGATAATGTTGGTTAGGCATATCTGTAATTCGATCTGTAATAGGGGTAGGAATCGTGTCCGTTATGGACTCGTCGTATAATTGGGTATAAATCTAGCCCAAGACCTTGTATTTATGAATCAATCAGACAATCAATACAATCTAGGTGCATCGCCACTTTTTTCCTTTAATAGTTTCGACGAGTTTCTGCTTCTAGTTGGGCTGCATCATTTAATCTCCAGCGAAAAGGTAATTCTTGTCATAGCGGTTTGTGTTATCGGGATTAGTGCTTTCATCATCATGATACTCTAATTTTGTCTTCGTAATCTGCACAACTATCATATATGCTATATAATTTAGATCGATATTATGGTCTAAACCCTAATCGGCTAGCATTAATTGCTAGATGATAGCTGGTGAGTTTAGATTTCAATGTTAATCTGGATTATATAGTATATTCACCATCTTGAAAGGTGTTCATAGACTTGTATAGATTCTATGTTTCTTTTGGTACTTAATGTTGCATCGGTTAGGTTCGATTTATTAAGTCGCCTTTAGAATCATAATAAATCTATCTTGTTTTATGATCATTATTAGAGATAGTATCGGAGTTTCAGCTGATCTTATCTGTTTTAACTGTCTTGTATGTTTTATATTTACTTGATATGTTAAAGCTACCCTTTATATTAAGATATCCCTATAATTACATATATTAAGCTTATAATTGATCTGATACGTTATCTTAGTATATGATTGGTTCCTATTTAATATATTTGGTTAGCAGTAATATCTTAGTATAAAGCAATATCGGAGTACTAGCCAATACATGTTTGATTAATCTCTTCGTCTATGCTGTGAACAAGTATAATCCTTGTCTTACTGTATTTTTAGATCTAAGTGATTTATACTGCCTCGATACACTACCGATCTATCCTAATCACATGGTTTAAATATGCTTCAATACTTGGATTATATTCTGTTAACATCTGCAGCCGACCGGATGAATCTAATCGATGCCGATTCAGTATGCACCGCATCGGCTTAACCCTAGACGATACGTCATCGGCCACCAGCCGATCGGCTATCGTTTGTGTCGAAACTTGGTTTCGGCAATAGAATTTTGGGGGTGCAGTCAAGATCGCCAAGCACAATGGGTTGGATGAAAAACAAGGTTTAGACAGGTTCAGGCCCTCTCGTGAGGTAATACCCTACTCTTGTTTCGGGGATTCTATCCGTCGAGTGTATATTGATCTCGTGATCTCTTGTAACAAAAGCTGAAAAGCTGATCTAACTTCTGATATCCCTCAAGGGACGCCCCTTACCCCCTTATATAGTCTTGGTAGGCGGGCTTACAGATCGGAAATCCCATCTTACTCTAAGTCGGTTTCCTCAATCTTACCAAACCGTGACTATGGGCCGTTGCCTTATCTCAATCGGCAACGTAACACCCAAGTCATAGTTGGTTTACATATATGGCAGGTGCAATCTATCCCTACCTCCAGTCGGATAAACTTGTCATGTAGATACCCGATTGCCATAATCTCCACAGTAGCCCCCGAGTCCTTTTCAGTCGACGAGACAACTCAGCATCAAACCAAGACAGTACACAACCAAACAACCCTTTGGCCGAGTGCTTCTGGCGCCAAGTGATTCCATCATCTCTGCCTGAATTTCTAGAGTGGCTCCAAAGACTGTGAAGGCTGGAAAATATCTAAAAAATTCTCAAAATAAATATCTAGGTATATCTCATGATGTACCTAATTAGGTGTAGCCCCCGACTGTATGATTAGCCAAAAACAGACCAAACATACAAGCAAGAACTATAAAAAATCACTCTCACATAATTACCTAGCTCATGCTAAAGCAATCATAAAAATCTCATTACCCGACAAGTTCGTACTCATCCGAGTGAATTTTCCCGAGTCATCTCAAAACAAATAACTCAATCAACCCTCATAGGTGGAAAGCACTCGATAAGCTCACGCTTATCCGAGTGGATCTGCCCGAATTATTTCGGAACAGATATCTTAATCGTCCCTCATGGGTAAACAAGTTTTTCAGTCGTCTGAAAAATATGACCAAGTTATTAAATAGCTCTTACCATAATACTGGTCTCAATCTATAAAGATCTTCACCAAGGTGGAAAAATAGCATTGACATAATCATTCAATCAAATGCTAAAGAACCAAACAACCCCTGTCATCAAGGCAGCTATAAAAAGTTTAGCTGTTTGTCACCTTTCAAATTGTATCGTGCTAGCTTCTCATGAAGTCAAGCAAACCGCGGTATGAAAGGATTTTCAAAGGTATAGGGCACTCAGACACGTGCATATTGCCAAAGCAAATCTGCTTAAGTTCATCCACTTAAGTCCTTAAGGACACGCGTCAGGCCACACCTTAGCTGGGCCGTAGGTATCTCATGGGCTCGGCCCAATCTCGAGAAAAACCTAGCACAACCCTCAAATCTTTATACAAAGCCTCAAGGTCATCCTCGCCACTTCGTCTTCCCAAAAATTTCCTCTTTTCGCAGCACTGTTTACCAGCTCCCTGCGGAAAACCCTAGGCTCGCGTGCATCCAAATCCATCGATCCAGAAGCCCGCGATTCGCTCACAACTAGCCTCCGCATCCATCTTTCGCGACCCCCATCTCCAACCCCCATCCTCTAAGCCAGATCTGCTCCCCATCCAAACCACACTCATGGCAGACGATAGGAAAATCCCTTTCGAGCAGTGGGCCACTTCAGATGTGAGGGAATCCACCCTTAAGGAGATGGTGAAGCACGGAGTGCTTCCTCCCAAGGAGATCGTGGGCTGGCGCCCGGCGGCGGGTGAGGAGTTTCCCACCCCGAACACCGGTGAGCTCGTCGTCTTCACCTCTTTCTTTTACTGTGGCTTCAGCCTCCCCACCTCCGAGTTCTTTAGGGGGCTTCTTGATTATTATGGTCTTCGTCTCTACCATTTGAACCCCAACTCTATGCTCCACATTGCTCTTTTCATCCATGTATGTGAAGCTTTTCTTGGCATTCTCCCCCACTTCCAGCTCTTTCGCCGCATGTTTTACCTTAAGCCGCATCCCAATAAGGACCAGCCCTGCGTTGTTGGCGGGGCAGGTTTCCAACTCCGCGGATCCCTCCGCAAGGAGTATTTTTCTCTTCCCTTGAAATCCTCCAACAAAGGTTGGCATGCAGGCTGGTTCTATATTTTCAATCTTGAGCCCAGCCTGCCGAACTTCGTTGGCCTTCCCCCTGTGCCTAAGCATACCTGGAGCACTGTGCCAGTATCCCAAGATTGGGATGAAGCCAACAAGCTGCTAGCGAAGATCTTGGAGATGAAGCAAAAGGGTCTTCGCGGCGAGCAAATCACTCGACATTTCATCAGGAGCCGACTGGCGCCGATTAAAGAACGATCGAAGCCAGCCTTTGAGTATGAAGGCGAGAGGGACCCCAATCGGGAAGACCGGGACTCCCTTAGCTTTGAGATCCTGAAAATCCGGATGTACAAGGTCTTCTCGACCGGAATCGCAGCCGAGCGCAGCCTCGTGCCGCCTGGTCCTTCCCTTCGCCCTCTATCGACCTCCTCCTCCTAAGCCAACCGAACTCTTTCATTGCCCCGCAATTTTGTCATCACACTTCTTAGTGTTGTAAGACTCTTTCTTGCAGGAAAATGCCTCCATCATTTCAAAACCATACAAAGTTTCTCATGATGACGTGCCGCTTCGCCCTGCCAAGAAGCCGACCGGTGGAGTGAAGATCCGAGTGATCCAGGGAAAAGGGCGGCCCGAGTGAAGATATCAAAACGGGCGAGCAAGAGGAGGCTCGTCATCGATGACTCAGACGATGACGTCCCGACCCTCCAATCGAAACAACCCCTCCAAGGCCGTCGTCGAAGGCGGCGCCGAAGATCCGCCGTCGTCCGGTACGCCTCATGACGAAGTTTGAACTCATCGTTGAAAATTCCTTTGTCTTCATTCCAATCGCTCCGTCATTCTCTTTGCAGAAACCCCAAGACATAGACCCCGCAGGCGAGTGAGGGGCCGACGCCAGCTGCCACATCAGAGGCATCCAAGCCTGCGGAACCAAAACCCCGGAGCCCTCTCCCGAGCGAGAGCGCTCCGGGTAGAAAGCCCTCGCCTCCAAGCAAAGATATCCCAAGGAGGGAGCCCCCGACCGTCAGCCGGGATATCCCGACTGGAAACCAGTCGGCCGCGGAGAAGCCCCCGGCTGCAGCTCAGAAGGCCCCGACTGAAGACCAGTCGGTCAAAAGCTAGAAGGAAAAGACCAGTCGGGCTGCTCCAGTTAAGGACCCGACCACCAAAACCGGTAAGTCTTGAATTGAAATTTCGTCTTTAATCTTCAGCTTAACTCTTTCGTGTCTTCATCTGTTCCTCCTGATCCATCAGCCACAATAGAGGAGATCCCCAGGTTGCAGTCTTCTGAAACCTGGGTGCCCCCGATCAAGATCGAGTGGCGAGACTCAGAAGGCCAGAGGCAAGGCATCATCCTAGATAAGCAAGCGGAAAGCGAGGAAAGGGATGCCCTTGTCAACAGCCTGAACGAGGCGACTTGGCTACTCAACGTAAGCCTTGATCCTTTCCTGTTGTAGTATTGTTATTCCTTTTAGTCAGTCAACTTCAGATCCTGTGTGCAGAAGGAGTATTGCCGATCAATGGCCAAGTCCAAGGCGCTCGAGAAGTTGGTCCCGCATCTAAACTCCCTGGAGGACGTCCAGCAGAAGTTGAAGACCACTCGAGAAGAGGCCGCATCGAGGGAGGCAGCCCTGAGGAGGGAAATAGCCGAACTCCGGGAGGAAAACCTCGACCTTCGGGGTTCAGTCGGGAGTAAACTCAGCCCTCTCAGTCTTTTAATGTTCTCTGTGTTGATTTTGGTTGCTGATATCCTTTCTTGTTGTAGAAAACTCATCGGAGGTCCACTCGCTTCAAGTCCAGCTGGAGGCAGTCAGCCTCAGCAAGGCCGAGCTGGAGACTGAGTTTGAAGGTCAGCTTCTTCAAAACAACATTCTTTGTACTGCTTTGTCTTCGAGTACTTTGCGTGATCATGTTCTTTTGACAGCTTACAAGGTCAAGACCCGAGCTCCATACGATGTTTTGCTTGAGAGGGTCAAACAAGCTGGAAGGGTCCGAGAAGACGTTGCTAACGCAGCAACATCGATCCTGTTGTCCTTGTTCCATCATGGAGTCGGGACCAGCTCACTGGACCCAGTTGAAATCTTCGATAAGCTTAGGCGAGCCCCTGACCAGTATTTGACCAACATTTCCGAGGCGGCTGTCATGGGAGCGGGCTTCGCCCTTGCACAAACGAAGTCACTCTACCCTCGAGTGGACGTAGATTCAGTCGGGGGAGGGGTTCGCTGAGGGAACTTCAGATGAGCAGGCCCTTGATTTGATTAGTGAGGCACAGGAACCGGCCAAAAAGGTGGCCGCGGATGTAGTGAACCACTTCCGGCCTTGAGTTGACTTGTAAACATTATATGCGACTTTCGATGTAAAACTTTGTAGATATTTGGTTTATTTATGTTAATGTCCTGACCCGAGTTTTCATGTAAAATTTCTTAAGTAATTTTCGTCCGACTGTCACCAAGCCTAAGCCTGATTAGGTCATCAAAAAATTCTCAGTCCTTAAACATTGAACTCGAATCAAGAAGCATTAAACAATGATAAACCAAGTATGCACAGGTTGTCGAAAAAAGACCATGCTTTATTGACATATGTACAGCCTCCGACTGCTAACTCAAGAAGTCATCTTGCTTGAGGTTGGCAGTCAAGGAGAAACATGAAACTTAAGTCAATTTAAGCGTAGAACCGTCGAAGATGTTCGATGTTACAGGAATTCTCCACCATAGATCCGTCTTCACGTTTTAATCAATATGCACCTGGCCGAGTCACCTCAGCAATTATGTATGGTCCTTCCCATAAGGGGGATAACTTGTGACGGTCCTTGGTGGTCTGAACCTTGCGTAGAACCAAATCGCCAATGATAAAAGCTCGTGCTCGAACGTTGCGACTGTGGTATCGTCTGAGCCCTTGAAGATATTTCGCCGACTGGATGAGGGCTGCCTCACGGGTCTCTTCCAGTCGGGTGAGGTCATCTACTCGGTCTGGGTCGTAGCGTTCATCGTTGAAGCTGCGGACTCAGAGGGATTCATACTCCATCTCATTTGGCAACATGGCTTCTGCGCCATAGACCAAAAAGAAAGGAGTTTGGCCGGTAGCCCGACTGGGTGTGGTCCGCAGGGACCATAGAACCGAGGGGAGCTCTTGAACCCACTTGCCAGCGTAAGGATTTAGGCGGTCAAAGACGCGGGCCTTAATGCCTTGAAGGACCATGCCGTTGGCACGCTCGACTTGTCCGTTGCTTTTGGGATGGGCAACTGACGCATAGCAAATCTTGATTCCGAAGTCTTCGCAGAATTCCTTGAAGATGCCTCCTGTGAATTGAGACCCATTGTCGGTTATGATTCTGTTTGGGACGCCGAAGCGGTGCACGATGTTGAGAATGAAGTCCCGTGCCTTGTCAGCAGTAATTGTGGCAACCGGCTTAGCTTCAATCCACTTGGAGAACTTGTCGATTGCGACGATCCTGGAGCCTTCTTGAAAGGGCCAACCATGTCTAAGCCCCATACCGCAAACGGCCAGGATAATGGGATTGTTTGTAGCTCTTGGGCTGGGACATGGCTCTGTCGGGCGAAAAATTGGCAGCCTTCACAGGTTCGTACCACTCTGTCCGCGTCGGAGACCGCGGTAAGCCAGAAAAAACCTTGTCTGTAGGCTTTGCCCACCAAGGTGCGTGCTGCCGCGTGGCTTCCGCATATGCCCGAGTGGATGTCTTGGAGTAGCTGTCGTCCTTCCTCGGGGTGTGATGCATCTCGTCAGGACTCTGAAGTGACTTCTCTTGTATAAGTCGGAGTCAACCATGACATAAGCTTGGCAACGACGTCGGACACGTTCTGCCTCATCCCGGTCTTCCGACAGTTCTTGCTGTGTTAAAAATTTGATGAGTGGTGTCCTCCAGTCGGCGTCAATCATGGCGACTTCGTTTGCAGCTTGTTCGTTGGGAGTTGGCTTTGCCGCAATAGTTGGTTCATAAAGGTGCTCGACAAAAACGTCTGTTGGGGCGGCTTCACGCTTGGACCCGAACTGCGCCAACTCGTCAGCTGTTTCGTTGTTGTGTCTTAAGACGTGTGATAGCTCGAGTCCCTCAAACTTGTCTTCAAGTTTGCGAACCTCCTGTCGATAGGCCTCCATGGTGTCGTTTAGACAGGACCAGTATTTCATTACTTGGTTCACGACCAGCTAGGAGTCCCCTTTCACGACGAGCCGACGTATCCCGAGTGAAACTGCGAGCCGCAGTCCATGTAGCAGGGCTTCGTACTCGACGATGTTGTGTGAGGCGGAGAAGTGGAGGTGGAGGACGTATCTTAGCTTTTCCCCGGTCGGGGAGATCAGCACAACTCCTGCTCCCAAGCCGGTGATCCTCTTGGATCCGTCGAAGTGCATGGTCCAATACTGAAGGTCTTCCCGAGGTACATCTTCTTGTTGTTCGGTCCACTCGGCCAAGAAGTCCGCCAGGGCTTGTGATTTTACAGACGTCCTCGCCTTAAAAGTTATGTCCAGCGGCATCAGCTCTAGGGCCCACTTCGCGATGCGCCCAGTTGCCTCCCGGTTGTGGATAACATCGCCGAGTGAAAAAGAGGTGACGACGGTGACCGAGTGACCCTGAAAATAGTGCGCCAATTTCCTCGCGGTTATCAGAACACCATATAGCAATTTTTGTACCTGCGGGTAGCGAGTTTTGGCTCCTGCCAGCACTTCGCTAACAAAGTAGATCGGCCTCTGAATCTTCTGGACCCGCCCTTCTTCTTCACACTCGACCACAAGGACCGTACTAACCACTTGGTGAGTGGTTGATACGTACAGCAGCAGGGGCTCTTGGGCTGGGGTGAGGCTAGGACGGGCGGCGTCGTAAGGAATTCTTTGAAATCTTCAAAGACCTTGTGGGCTTCCGTGGTCCATTGGAAGTCATCCGTTTTCTTTAGCAATCTGAAGAAGGGCATGCCTCGTTCGCCGAGTCGAGAGATGAATCGGCTTAGCGCTGCCATGCAGCCAGTGAGCTTCTGGACATCCTTCTGGTTACTCGGGGGCTTCATGTTCAAGATAGCATTGATCTTTTCTGGATTGGCTTCAATGCCGCGATGTGACACCATGAAGCCGAGCAGTTTGCCTGATGGGACGCCGAAAGTGCACTTCTTCGAGTTCAACTTCATTCTGAAGGCCCGAATATTTGCGAAGGTTTCTTCTAGGTCAGCGATCAGGTCTTCTTTCTGCTTGGTCTTGATGACGACATCGTCGACATAAGCTTCCACGTTCTTGCCGATCTGCGTCCGAAAACACCTCTGGATCATGCGTTGGTATGTGGCGCCGGCGTTCTTGCCGAAAGGCATGGTGATGTAGCAGTAGGCCCCAAACGGCATGATGAACGATGTCTTCAGGCAGTCTGATTCTTTCAAACTGACCTGGTGGTAGCCCGAGTAACAGTCCAAAAAGCTCAGGAGTTGACATCCGGCTGTTGAATCTACGACTTGGTAGATGCGAGGTAGCCCGAATGGATCTTTGGGGCAGGCTTTGTTGAGGTCGGTGTAGTCAACGCACATGCGCCATTGCCCTGTCTTTTTACGGACCAGAACCGGGTTGGCCAACCAGTCGGGATGCATAACTTCCTTGATAAAGCCAGCGGCTAAGAGCTTTGTGAGTTCTTCTTTGATGGCGTCTTTTCGATCATGCGCGAACCTGCGTAATCGTTGTTTGACTGGTTTTGCGTCATCTTTGACGTGTAAAGAGTGCTCAATCACCTCCCTAGGAATTCCAGGCATGTCAGATGGTTTCCAAGCAAATACATCTTTATTATTTTGGAGGAAGGTGACGAGCGCGCTTTCCTATTTAGGATCTAGTTTAGTGCCGATTACAGTAGTTTTCGAGGGATCCGAGGGATCAAGGGAGATCTTCTTGGTCTTGGCGTCGCCGGTTCCTGATTTGGCTATCTTCTTCGCGGGGATTTCACCCTCTGCCGAAGTCGATGCGGCCAATCGGATTTCTTGCTGGCCACGTGATCTCTCGCGAGATTGGGCCATGTTGCAGCTCTCCTTGTCGCAGGTGAAGGCTTGCTTCATGTCGCTGCGAAGAATGATGACGCCGTTGGGACCCGACATCTTCATGCAGAGGTAGGTATAATGGGGTATCGCCATGAACTTGGTGAGTGCAGGCCTTCCGATGATGGCGTGGTAGGCCGTTTCGAAGTTAGCCACCTCAAAAGTAACGTTCTCCGTTCGGAAATTCTCTCGAACTCCGAAGGTGACCGGAAGGGCGATGTGCCCGAGTGGTGTAGATGACAGCCCCGGGATAACTCCATGGAAGGGGGCTGAGCTTGCCTTCAGTTCGGCCCTCGGGATCTGCATCTCATCCAAGGTAATTGGCCATGGCCTTGTTGTCCCCTCCTGCTGCACGGATGGCGAGAGTGTACACGGTCAGCCACGACTCAGGGTCGGTCTTGCTGTCGTACTTCTCGATTCCGGTTGGCTTGAACCCGTTCGGCCAATGCACTCGGCGAAGCTCCCGAGTGAAAGCTGGCACTCTGTCGTCATTGCTATCGGGTGATCCCCTCCGATCTTCCCAAGTGCGTTGATCTCGCTCTTGGTAGCGGCGATCGAGGACTTCTCGCAGGTCACTCGGCGGGGTCCTCAGTAGGCTGGTTTGGTAGCTGGAGCTGTTGTTGCGACGGATGTGGTGGCGGACGGGTCAACGTCCTTGCTGCTTCCCGCGGGAGTCGGTCGTTTGCTCCTAACGCTTGTGCGTGGACTCGTGGCGTTGGCCTCTTGGCCTGGTTGTCGACCGGTCTGGCTCGGGCCTTTTGTAATCCCTTGACCTTAGAGGCGGGAGCCGGCTTCTGTCGGGCGTTTCAGCCACAGACTCAATTGGCCTTCGTGCTGAGGTGGAGGGATGACCGTTGGCCGTAGCTGCTACGATGGTCTTGATCTTGTCTAGTATTGGAGTCACGTCGGGGGGCGCCGTCTCGATGACGGTGTCCAAGAGTGTAAGGACAGCAACAGTGTTCTGCTGTGGTGTCTGGAAGATATTGGTGTTGCGGACTCGCGTTTAAAGAATAGCCTCTTGAGCGGATCGTCCGGCTGCCCTTAGATCCTGCTTTCTTCTGTCGGCTTTCTCTTTGCGTTTCTTCTCCTCTTCCGCCAGCTTGCGCTCTTGCTCGATCCTGGCTCACTCTTCTTTCACAAGCCTGCGGGCCATGGCTGAGTCATACTCGGCCACCTTAGCCATGAGGACATCAAAGCACTTCGGCTCGTAGTCCTTGTTGCAGTCGGAGTCGTCAGCTTCGTCCGAGGGGATGCCATAAAGGTCGTCAAAACCTGAGGAGCTTAGATACTCATTGAGCTCTGAGGATGAGCATGAGCCGAATGGCTGGAGGATGACAGCGATCTCCCTCGATCCTGGGTTGCTCAGATCTAGATCGTTCCAGTCCGAGTCAGAGCTTGAGGACGTGGACTCCTCCGAGTGGGTCGACCTCGACTCGGAGGAGAGGAGTTTGCCATAGATCTCAGCGGCGTTTGGTAATCCAAACGGCGCCGAGAGGTCTTCTTCCGAGTAGATTGTTTCTGTTGGGGGGACGAGAAGATAGCTGCAGATCTCAGCAGTGTTCGGTAGTCCGAACGGTGCCGAATGAGTTTTTCCTTCGGAGAGGGTGGACTGCATCTTGGAATCCAAGATTTTGTCGTAAATCTTGGCGTTGTTCGGGAGCCCGAACGTCGCCGAGTGGGTCTCCCCTCCCGACTGGTCCGAATCCGAGTCGAAAAGGGAGAGCTTGTTGAAGTCGTTGGCGGCGAAGTCGCCGACGCTTGAAGAAGATTCCATCGCGCTTGCCGGCGAGATTGTCGAAGAAATCTTAACGCGCGGTCCCCTACCTGGCGCGCCAACTGTCAAAACTTGGTTTCGGCAATAGAATTTTGGGGGTGCAGTCAAGATCGCCAAGCACAATGGGTTGGATGGAAAACAAGGTTTAGACAGGTTCAGGCCCTCTCGTGAGGTAATACCCTACTCCTGTTTCGGGGATTCTATCCACCGAGTGTATATTGATCTCGCGATCTCTTGTAACAAAAGCTGAAAAGCTGATCTAACTTCTGATATCCCTCAGGGACGCCCCTTACCCCCCTTATATAGTCTTGGGAGGCGGGCTTACAGATCGGAAACCCTATCTTACTCTAAGTCAGTTTCCTCAATCTTACCAAACCGTGACTATGGTCCGTTGCCTTATCTCAATCGGCAATGTAACACCCAATCATAGTTGGTTTACATATATGGCAGGTGCAATCTATCCCTACCTCCAGTCGGATAAACTTGCCATGTAGATACCCGATTGCCATAATCTCCACAATTTGCAAGCTAATACTTTCCATTGTTTCTTGTTGATTGCATGATCAAATCAACTGGCACGTCTACAAACCTCAAGTAATAATTTGGACCTGCACTAGAGTTAAGCAGATCTCTCAGGCCAGTGCGTGAGAAATTTTCTCATCAACACTCTGCAAACCATAGTTGGTTTGACGATAGGGCTGAAGGTCTCATGATAGTTGACATCCGATAGTTGCGAGAATCCACAGATCACGAAGAACCCAATGGCACTTGAACCAATCAAGTGTCACGTCAAATTTGAACTTGTGGCAGAAGATCCATTTACTGGTGATGACGTTGGCACCAATAGGCTAGGGAACAAGAACCCACATACGGTTGGCCTGTAAGCTCGAGTACTCCTCTTCCATGGCCATGTGTACATTGGCCATGAGGCTCAACAAAAACAATCCACAATACCCCATATATCTTCCTCTTGTACAAGCTTTCAGAGGAACATAGTAAAATGACTCTATTGACTATAGTGTGAGTAGTACAAAAATTTGTTGTTCATTGGGTTGATCTGGTCCATTCTTTGCAAATCGTGCGTACGAAAATCCCCGAAAGTCACAACAACATTCACCTTTGACTTTATTCGACTAAAGTCAAAGACCCTAATCCCAACGATTCATGTGTAGGTACATTTAGCTCGAGCCAAATGACAAAAAAGCACACAATGAATCATGAGCAGTCGAGTAGAGTAGTATCTATTTCTTAGCTAGGTTGTTCCAAATTGGGCCCACCACTACTACAGAAACTGTTTTTCTAGACGAGGCCCCCGGTAGGTTCCAGGCGGGCCATAAATGGCTGCACCTGAAAAAACCGGTCCCTAGGGGCCGGTTGCATTATCTCGTGCAGTCCACTTAAGCGACCGCACGTGATAATATCCCGTGCGGTCCACTTAAGAGCCCGCACAGGGTAATCCATTTTCTCGTGTGGTCCACTTAAGCCGCTCACACGCGATGATCACCACCGCCTATATAGGTGTACGCTCGGGTTCTGAAATTTTCTAGCTCCCAACAAAATTTTCTAGATCTCGTTGTGGCTTCCTCATCAACCCACCACCTCCACCGCCGAGGGCCTCCATCGCCGCCTCCACCACGCCGCCTTCACCACGCCGCCACTGACCGCGGCCGCCTGGTGACGACAAAATTTGGCAAGCTAATCCCTGGGTTTGGAGCTATAATTGAAGCGGAATTGGAGGAACGCGTGATTCTCGGAAACAGAGTGCACATTGGTTGAGTTTGAATCGGCTGAGGAGTCAATCGGCTGAGAACAAATCGGATAAGGTGTCTGGCATAGCCAATTCCGATTGGGGTAACTAAATGTGACTGATCCCGGTAGGAAAGCATGGAGATCATTATTGGATTCGGTTTCCAATGCTTCAGAGATGTTGCCATCTATGGATAAAGTCCTAAAAATGTAGTTGTATCTTTAAGTTAGAATATTTTGTATAGTTTCCTTATAGATTACGTTGGGAGGAACTTGTCCCAGATAATTATCGTATTTTAAATAGTGTTAGGATAAGAGTTGTGTCCTACAAAGTCTATGTTTGTAATTGGGTATAAAGATGACCCGAGACCATGTAATCTAATATATCAATCAACAATCGATCAATACAATTTCGACGTATCGCCACCTTTTCTTTTAGTTTAATCTCGACAAGTTCTTGCTTTGGGTTGGGCTGCATCAGGTTTCGATCTCTGACGAGAGGTAATTCGTTACAAACAGCTTGCGCTCTCGGGATTAGAGCTTTCATCGTCATGATACTGTAATCTTGTTATCATAATCTGCACAATTATCATATATGCTATATAATTTAGATCAATGTTATGATCTAACCTCCAATCGGCTAGCATCCATTGTTAGATGACAGCCGAAAGGATTAAATCTCATTGTTGATCTAGATTATATAGTATATCTACCATCTTGAAAGGCTGTCATTAAGCTATTTTAGATCATATGCTTCTTTTGGTACTTAATGCTGCATCGGTTAGGTTCGATCTATTAAGTCGCCCTTAGAATCATAAAGATCTAATTTGCTTCATGATTGCTATTAGAGATAGTATCGGGGTTTCAGCCGATCTTATCTGATTTAACCGTCTTGCAGGTTTTAGTTTTGCTTGATATGTTAAATCTGCCTTTACATTAAGATCTCATTATATTAAATATATTAAGCTTGTTATCAATATGTTAAGACATCTTAATATTTGATTGCTTCTTGTTTAATGTATTTAGTTTGTTATGACATCTTTGTGTACAACAGTATCAGAGTATTAGCTGATACATATTAGATTTATCTCTTCGGCTATGCTGTAAACATGTATAATCCTTGCCTTATGACATTTTTAGATTTAAGTGATTTATACTGTCTCGGTATACTACTGATCTATCCCAGTCACTTAATTTAAACATGTTTCAAGATGTGGATTGTATTCTGTTAACATCTACAGCCGATCGGACGAATCTAGTTGCTGCCGATTCAGTGCAAGTTGCAGCGGCACAACACTTAAGGGATACGTCGTCGGCGACCAGCCAATCGGCTATCAATCTAGCTTTGTTTTCTCTTTTTAGTTTCTTGTTGGTTGTAGGAACAAACCAACTGGTACACCTACGAACCTCGAATCAATACTTTGGACCTGCACTAGAGTAAAGCAAATCTCTCAGGCCAGTGCATGGAAAATTTTCTCATCAACACGCTTTTGGCACGCCTGGTGGGACTTAGAACACGAGCCAAATGCAATGGTTGACATCAAGACTTCCGAGGTTGACCAAGACAACGTTATTCTGATCACCATGGATAAGCTAACTCCAGAACAACAGACTGAGTACAAGGAGATGATAGACCAGTTGCTGAGTCATTATCTGCAATCTTTTGCTCTAACCAAATCAGGGACAATCGTCCAAAAATACAAGGTCAAGATCCTAGGTCAGGATGAGTCTGGGGCAAGCTCTAGCAAGGGCAAAGAACAAAAAATCAAACAGGAGGAAGGACCAGAGCTAAACAATCTGCAAAACAGGATTGATTATGTTGTCCATCATGCTTTGATCAATCAGTCTGGAATATTGGTCAATACCCTCAACAACATGATTAGTACAGTTGTCGACTTCAGGATAGCAGAACATCAAGCCAGGGGCCCATTATTCTTCTTTGAGGGCAAATTTCCTCAGTAGAGGGCCTTGTCGATAGATGGGTTGCCGACTGCTTCTGGTGTTCCTCCAGAACAGCCGATCGCGCCAGGATCGGTTCCCTTCAAGCCGTTTGTGCCACCATCGGCATCAAAGCCGCCAGAATTTCAACCCAGGATCCTAATGAGGCCACAACCTCAGCATACGGGCTATGAGATTCCTTGGGTTTCTCCAGAACGAATTGGGGCCATGTTCAGCGCGGATCGGTCACCTGTTCTACCCAAGGTGCAGATAGGATCCTACCCATCAAGTTTCCCTCAACATCCTGTCGGCTCTCAGCCTCTGCATGATCAGCAGCCTCACATGATGCATCAATCTCCTCAGCAGCGCGCAGGAGGCAACTTCAACCAGCAATATCAGCCTCACTTACCTCAGATGTCATATCGGTAGGGACCGCTCCAGTTTGATCAATATGCGCCGATACAGCAACAAAGCAAGCCCTGGGTGAACCTGATTGCCGATGTGATGAGAGAGCAGTTCGGTCTCAAGCCCAAGGACACTGGCAACATGTATTGGTACCCATATCCTGAATATTTTGAGAGGGTTCCATTGCCCAACTGATACAAAGTACCAGATTTTTCCAAATTCTCAGGGCAGGACAATTTTTCTACCTATGAGCACGTTAGACGATTTTTAGCCCAGTTCGGAGAGGCATCAGCTACGAACGCCCTAAGGGTTAGGTTGTTTCCCCTCTCTCTCTGGATCAGCGTTTACTTGGTTTTCTTCGCTTCCACACAATTCTGTTCAGAGTTGGGCTGATTTGGAAAAATAGTTTCATCGCTACTTCTACACCGACATCCATGAGATGAAGTTGTCCGACTTAACGGCCATCAGGCAAAAGCACGATGAATCAGTCCAAGATTATATCCAAAGATTTAGAGACATGAGAAATTGGTGCTATAGCCTGGTATTGTCCGACTCATAGTTAGCCGATCTTGCCTTTCAGGGTTTGTTAACACCTATCAGGGAGAGATTTTTGGCTCAAGATTTTGAAAGCTTGGCGCACTTGGCACAGAAGATCACTGCCCATGAGCAACGTTTCTAGGAGGCCAAGGAAGCCTTTAAGAAGGTTAGCCACATTGCCTACGCTTCTTACTCCGATTCAACTAACAGCGAAACCGAGGTGGCTGCAGTCGATTGGGCCAGAAACAAGAAGGTAATAACTTGTCAGTGGATGAAGAATTCGGCTAAGGAGGAGAAATACAATTTTGACATAACCAAAGCCGATAAAATCTTCGATCTGCTACTTCGAGAGAAACAGATCCAACTCCCAGCCGGCCATGTCATCCCATCGGCTGAAGAGCTGAAGAAAAGGAAGTATTACAAGTGGCACAACACCGGGTCTCATAGCACAAATGATTGTAAAGTGTTCTGATAACAAATTCAGTCGGCTATAGAGGCGGGAAAGATCAAGTTTGAAGACCCAAAGAAGCCAATGAAAGTTGATAGGAACCCTTTTCCTGTTAACATGGTTCATGCCAGTCGCATGCCAGCCGATAATGAGCCCCGAGAGATGGATTGCCTGATCAAGTTCATGAAAAATTTCATATAGAGAGATTCACCATCTTTGGCAAAGGTCACCAAAAGACATCAAAGGAGATATGACCGGCGGGAAGAAAGGTGCTATGAGGAGGATAACAGCTTTGATCCCCACTGGGGCTATGAATTTTTCAGGTTTTGCTGGAACCAGGGGATGAGGCTGCCATCACTACAGGATTGTCCAGCCTGCAGTGGCTACAGGGACGAGCGGATCGCAAGCTCCAGCCGATTTTTACCAGGGAAAATCGGCTAAGGCAGAAGAAACTCCCCGTTCACTAGAGGTTGGGCCCAATTCATCAAGATTTCTTTCAAGAGGATTTTGAAGATGATAGAGGACGAAACTGCCAACCCACAATGGTGCCCCTCCGACACTTTCACAAAGACCCAAAAAGGAGGATGCAGCGGATGAAGAGCGAGGGTCGGCTGCAAGAAGTCCAGCAAGAGATCGATCATCGACTGCGGAAAAGAAAGAAACAATGGCACGTAAAGAACAAGACTATGACGGCCGATGAAGCTCAAGCTGACAAGACAAAAAGATTGGCTAAGGAAAAAGCTATGGCCTCTGCATCGGTTAACATGGTTTTCGTTTTGCAGAGTTTGAAGCGACTCAAGCCGATGCAGATATGGTTGAGGAATCAATGGCCAAACTTCTGTTGCCCCCGGAGTAAGCAATATTTAAAAAACCAGAAGGGACATGACATCGACATCTTAAGCCTCTTTATGTCAAAGGATTTGTCAATGAGAAGCCGATGTCAAAAATGCTAGTTGATGGGGGAGCTGCTATCAATCTAATGCCCTATGCTACTTTTAGAAAGCTGGGCAAGGGTTCCGATGACCTCATCATGGTCCTTAAGGATTTTGGCGGGAACCTATCTGAAACAAAAGGGGTTCTTAATGTTGAGCTGACCGTTGGTAGTAAGACATTGCCTACCACCTTTTTTTGTCATCGACGGGAAGGGGTCATACAACCTGCTGCTAGGGAGGGATTGGATCCACGCCAATTGCTGCATCCCTTCTATCATGCACCAGAGCTTGATCCAATGACAAGGCGACAAGATCAAAATCATTTCAGCCGACAGGTCAGTAAACATAGTCAATGCCGATTTAACCCTTTGGGAAATCGACGGCATCGATTGCTTGTCCGGCAAGGTTTGGGAGGCTAATTTTCTAAAGGTGTCCGATTATACTATACAACCAATTAGAGACGAAGAGCTTCAATTATTACTATGAGGGCGTCGTGGAGGGCTCAAGCGTCTACACCAAGGACATCGTGGACGATTTCGATGGCAAGCTAGGACAAGGTTTTATGTCGGCCGACGAGTTTGAAGAGGTTGATATAGGTCCAGGAGATAGGCCTAGGCCGACATACATTAGTAAAAATTTGTCTTCTCATCTTAGAACCAAGCTTATTGAGTTATTAAAAGGAATATAAAGATTATTTTGCTTAGGAGTATTTTGAGATGATAGGTCTTAGCCGATCTATTATGAAACATCGGCTCCCTATTAAGCCAGGATATCGGCAATACAAATAGCCTCCCAGGAGATTTAAAAGCCGATATGTATGATGTGATTAAGGCTAAAATTACTCGACTGTATGATGCTGGTTTTATTCGTCTGTGCCAATACGCTGAGTGGGTTTCGAACATAGTCCCAGTGATCAAGAAGAACAGCAAGCTGAGGGTATGTATCGATTTTTGTGACTTAAACAAAGCTACCCCTAAGGACGAGTACCCCATGCCGATTGCTGATTTACTGGTCGATGCTGCTTCAGGGCATAAAATCATAAGTTTTATGAATGGCAATGCTGGATATAATCAAATTTTTATGGTTGAGGAAGACATTCATAAGACTGCTTTTAGGTGTCCTAGTGTAATATGCTTATATGAATGGGTTGTCATGACATTTGGTTTGAAAAATGCTGGGGCTACTTATCAGAGAGCCATGAATTATATTTTTCATGACTTAATTAGCTTGTTAGTGAAAATCTACATTGACGATGTTGTGGTAAAATCTAAGGAAGTTGAAGACCACATAGCCGATTTAAGATTAGTATCGGAGAGAACGAGGAAATATGGCTTGAAGATGAATCCTACCAAATGTGCTTTTGGCGTATCGGCTGGACAGTTCTTGGGATTTCTTATTCATGAGAGAGGGATCAAAGTCACACAAAGAAGTATTAATGCAATTAAGAACATTCAACCTCCATAGGACAAGAAGCAGTTGCAATCTTTGATCGGCAAGGTAAATTTCATCAGACGTTTTATTGCTAATTTGTCTACGAAGATGGAGCCATTCATGCCTTTGCTAAGGCTAACAGCCGATCAAGAGTTTACTTGGGGGACAGAGCAGCAGAAAGCTTTGGACAACATCAACGATTATTTAAGCTCCCCTCCAGTTTTGATCCCTCCACGGAACGGAGTGCCTTTTAAGTTGTATTTGTCAGCTGATGAAAAATCAATCGGTTCAGTTTTGATCCAAGAGTTTGAAGGCAAGGAAAGAGTAATATTTTATCTCAGCAGAAGGCTTGTGGATGCAGAAACAAGGTACTCTCTTGTGGAAAAGTTCTGCTTGTGCTTATATTTTTCTTGTACAACGTTGAGGCATTATTTATTATCCAACGAGTGCACCATTATTTGCAAAGCCAACATAGTCAAATACATGCTATCGGCTCCTGTTTTGAAAAGGCGAGTTGAGAAGTGGATTTTTGCTTTAACAGAATTTAACCTAAGATATCAAGCACCCAAGGCAGTTAAGGGTCAAGCTATAGCCGATTTCATTGTTGAACACCAGGATGATTCAATCGGCTCGATCGACATGGTGCCTTGGACATTGTTTTTTGATGGATCAGTTTGCACTCATGGTTGTGGCATCGGCTTGGTTATCATATCACCCAGGGGGTGAGTTTTGAATTTGCTTATACTGTTGCGCCTTACGCTACAAACAATTAAGCTGAATATGAAGCAGTCCTCAAGGGTTTACAACTTTTGAAACAGGTTGAAGCCAATGCTGTGGAGATTATGGGCAATTCCTTATTAGTCATCAGCGAATTAGCAGGAGAATATGAATGCAAGAATATCATGATGCATCTCCTATGCCACCTTGTCAAAGAGATCTGTATCCTCGATCTGATATTCCTACACAACATGTTCCCTTTCGAGAGGTATATGAGCGTTCTAAAGAGTACGTCCATAACCGTTCTCGTCTGGAGGCCAGCATCGCCAAGGGATATAGAACAGAGGAGGTCATTGAGTTCTGCATCGACTTTATTGAAGACCTTCGTCCCATCGGGGTGCCTGAATCAAGCCATGAAGGTAGACTATGGGGGAAGGGAACTCTTGGAAGGAAGGAATTAATGACCATAGACAATGACTTGTTCAGGAAAGCACATTGGACTGTGTTGCAACAATCTTCCTTGGTGGCTCCTTACATCAAGGAGCACCTGACGATTGTTCGCTCGGAAAACATCGGTAAGACGGATGCCTGGATTATATGCCATCACATTAATGCATTCCTTGCTTGGCTGCGATAACGTCTCATGGACAACGCGAACATTGACCAACAACTAGCCTTCTTGGCGAGGAGACCATCTTGCTCGATCACCACATTCCAGGCATATGAAATCAATGGGTACACATTTTACACACGGGCCCAAGATTTAAAGAGCACGAATCAGAATAGTGTTGTCCGCATCGACGCCGTGGGATACGATGGTACGGCTAGCACATATTACGGCAGCATCGATGATGTATGGGAGCTTGACTATGGACCTCTGAAGGTCCCTCTATTTCGGTGCCAGTGAGTTACGCTCAGTGGTGGAGGCATAACCATTGATGCAAGTGGGATGACAACGGTCGACCTGAGCAAGGTTAGATACTCAGACAAACCCTTCATCCTTGCCAACGATGTACGGCAAGTTTTCTATGTGAAGAACATGGCTAGCAAAGCAAAGAAGGGGAAAGGGTCCAACGAGCCAAAGCGCCACGTGGTTCTCCAAGGAAAAAGGAAAATCGTGTGGTTCTCCAAGGAAAAAGGAAAATCGTGGGACTCGAGGATAAGACTGACAAAGATTACGATCAGTTTGACGGGCAACCTCCGTTCACGGTGGCGATTGACCCGAACATCCTCCTATCAAATGAGGACACCCCTTACTCACACAACGATCATAACGAAGGAACAATAGTGTGAAGAAAGTACGTGAGGACAACCATGACTTAGCTAAATTTTTGTATGGATGATGTAAATTAGATTGAATTTATTGTAACCATTTGAATTTATTGTAAATTATTGTAAATTATTGAATTTATTGAATTCAATAATAATTTATTGTAAATTATTGAATTTATTGTAAATTATTATAAATTATTGTAAATTATTGAATTTATTGTAACCATTTGAAGTACTGGGCATGCTTTACTTTTGCTTCCCGCATGCATCTGGATGAAGTTAGGATGTTTTGCAATAACTTGTTTGGTGTGTGCAATAACATTGGCATGGTAAAGATTTTATCTTTCGAAATGGTCCTTCTTTTCATAGCAAATTAATGGGAGACCATGTGTCGATATTAGACAAGCACGTCAAGATAACTTAGATGCTAATGACAGTGCTATACATCAACAATCTCAACAAGGTGTGATCAAGCAACAACTTGAGTTAGTAGTAATAGTACTACCAGATGCAAATGCAACTGTCTTTTATGGTAAGCACATAAATTACTTCTCAAATTCATGAGAAGCGGCTTCGTCGATCGATCCGTTCGCATTTGCAAACACTAGAGACATCTAAAACCTGCAAAAGTTTCTGACAGTTTTGCAAAACACCAATACTACAGTTGTACAAAATGAGCTTCTATTCAACAAGATCAACCCTTCAGCAGTAGAACATGAACCACAGTTGTACAAAATGAGCTTCTATTCAACAAGATCAACCCTTCAGCAGTAGAACATGAACCACTTAACACTCTCCTTGACTTCCGGAAGCGTCTTCGTCGATCGCTCCGGTCGCGTCGTTACATCAGCACCGTCCCCATCACCGTCGTTAAATTGTAACGGCTTATAGTATTTTTCAATAGGGCATATGTTAATTATATATTATTATTAGAATTTAAAATAATTTTTAATATGACATATGTTAATTATATATTATTATTAGAATTTAAAATATTTTTAATAGGACATATATGTTAATTATATATGTTTCTTACAATTTAAAATATTTTTTAATAGGGCATATGTTAATTATATATTATTATTAGAATTTAAAATATTTTTCAATAGGGCATATGTTAATTAAATATTATTGTTAGAATTTAACATATTTTTCAATAGGGCATATGTTAATTATATATTATTATTATAATTTAAAATACTTTTGAATAGGGCAAATGTTAATTACATATTATTATTAGAATTTAAAATATTTTTCAATAGGGTATATGTTAATTATATATGAATTTAAATACTTTTCAAGAAGGCATATGTTAATTCTATATAATTATTAGAATTTAAAATACTTTTCAATAGGGCATTCTTTTTAAATGTTTAATCTTGGTTTTTAACACCAACCGGACAAAAAAATTGGAAATAGCAGAAAAACATCTTTAGTCCTGTTTGGTTTCAACCGTACTAAATATTCTAACCTACCAGGGGTACGGGCATCTTTAGTCCCTGTTGAAGCCACTAACCAGGACGAGGATATCTTTAGTCGCATGGCATCGGCAAAGGAAAAAATAGATCTACTCGATCAGCTATAGATATCAATAGTATATAATCTAGGCCTCAAAATACGTTTAAACCAAGTGATTGGGATAGATCGCAGCGTGCCGAGACAGTATAAAACACTTATGTCTAAAAATACTTTAAGACAAAGATTATATGTATTTGTAGCATAGTCGATATCATAAATTTAGCATGTATCGGCTAATATTCCGATACCACTTTATACTAAGATATCAATATAGATTAAATACATTAAACAAGAACCGATCAGGTGTTAAGATGACCTAACAGCTCAATAACGAGCTTAACATATTTCATCATAGTGAGATCTTAATATAAAAGACAGATTTAGCATATCAAGTAAACATATAAGAAACAAGATAACTAAATCAGGTAAGATTGACTGAAACCCCGATACTATCTCTAATAGCAATCATGGGACAAGATAGATATTATGATTTTAGAAAATACTTAGTAGGTCAGACTCAACCGATGCAGCACTAAGCATAAAGAGAAGCATAAGATCTAAACAAGTCGATGAAAACCTTTCGAGATAGTGGATACACTGTATAATCTAGGTCAACGTTGATATCTAACCCTATCGGCTGTTGTCTAGTAACAGATGCTAGCCGATTAGGGTTAGACAACAATATTGATCTAGATTATATAGCATATATGATAACTCGACGGTTTACGTAAACAGAATTAGAGTGTCATAAATATGTAAGCACTAATCCCGAGAGCGCAAGTCGCCATAACAAGCTCTACCTCTCGTCGAAGATCAAACCCGATGCAGCCCAACTCGAAAGAAAGAACTCATCGAAGTAATTGAAAGTAAAAAGGTGGTGATGCACCAAAGGTGTTATTGAACTGATTCTTCACTTTTACATGGTCTTGGGCTATATTTATACCCAAATACAAAATATGTCCTTGTCGGACATGACTCCTATCTCTATTACAACTCAGAATACGGATAAGTCCCTTAGGTGGACTCTTACCGGTACAATCTATAAGAAAAATTATTTACAATAACCAAACTAATAGATACAATTGTCTTTTTTAGACTCTATCCATTTATGGCAATCCTCATGAAGCACATTAACCTGATTCGATAACGATCCCAATGTCATCTTACCGGAATCGGTTACATCGGCTTACCTTGTTGTTGACGCCAAATTCGTACCGCTGACAGATGTGTTGACATCGAATCACACACTGGCCTGGGAGATCTGCTTAGCTCTAGTGCAGGTCCTAAAATTGATGAAGCATGGGCGTGCCAGTCAGTTTGATCCTGCAACTGACAAGATATGCAAAACAACAGAGCATAAATCATATCGACCGATAGACCAATAATCAAAACAGTCGATCTGTTGACAGCCGATTGTGTAATTACAGCCGATGCCGATGTCCAGATAACTCGTCGGCTGAAATCCCGACGAAACCCTTATTGGTAGCCATCAGGCAGGCTAGAGACTACGGTTCTAATCACGACTTAGTAGGTCAAACTGAATTGATGCAACACTAAGTATGAAAAGAAATACAATATCTAAACAATCAAGCCTTTGATTAATTTTTAGGGTGATAGATGTCTAAACTAAACCAATCTAGTAAACAGTTTAGCTGGTACCGGCAGAGACCCTAAAGCGAGAAACAGCCGATAGAGCTAAATTGAGATACTAGGACTAGATTAACAGAGACATATGATAAGACCAGCTAACCCTCCGATGAAACATTAGCATGAACCTATCGGCTTAACAAGACTTAGATTATCGATAACAATCTAGTAGATCGGACCTAACCGATGCAGCACGAGATTGTATATGATAATCTAATACTCGATGAGCCGATAGATTTGTCTAATGTGATGGATATAACAAATCTACCTAAAGCGCCGTTACATTTACAGAAACATCGACTTGATCAGAATATCGGACCTAACCGAGAAAGTCCTAACTAAGCCGATATATCTATGAACAGTAATGAAACTAAAGACATATATGATATACCTGGGCCAACGGGACTTTGGACTTACCCCTTCGTCGGAGATCAAAGCTGATGCAGCCCCACGTTGGGTGCCAAATCCCACCGAATAATGAACAAAGTAGCCAAAAGTAAAAAGGTGGTGATGCGCCAAGTTGTATTGATCATGAGGATATATTACATGAACCCCGGGCTTACATATTTATACCCATAGGTAACAGAGATCCTAACAGATTACAAATCCAAACTTTTCTAAAGATAAAAGGAAACAAACCGAGTCCTTATTGAATGCTAACACACTTTTCTAAAGATAAAATAGAAAGCTAACAAACTCTTCCTAATTAATAGATACAAGCTGCATCCTTCCTGAACTCGGTCTCTTCTGGATAAGATCTTTTCAAACCGAATCCAACAAGAATCCGACTGTTGGAGATATTGATAATAGAAAACCCTCATCGGCTAACGCAAAATCTCTCAGCCGATTCTAGCTTTGAGCCGATATGAACACTCAGCCGATGAGGATTCCGGGGCTTATCAAATTCTGGCGTTAACACTTGTCTGATTCGTTATCGGCCGATGAACACCTTAGCCAATTCGGTATCAGCCGACGATCTCCTTAACCGATTCGGTCTGCAACTGGCGCGCACTCTATTTCTGAGAATCTCGATTTCCTCCAATCGGCTTCAGCCTTAACTCCAAATCTGATTGGCTAATTTACCAAATTTGATCGTCAACACACTCGTAGTCCAGTACAAAGCTTTGCATTATCGTAAGACAATCATCACAGGTTCATTAATAAGGCTAGTCTCAATGGGTTTCATGTGGGGTTTCATGCACATTAAATGAGGTGTCACATTAACAGATTTATAGTTTTTGTAAGAAACAAGGAGGAGAGAGAGAGGAAAGGTTTCATGGGGATGAAACTATAAAGCGTTGTTTCCAAAACGTTAGAAACTTCGAGTGAAACCCGCACTGAGAACCTTCTTTAGTTTCATGGACTGCTTTTTATTGGTCGCTTCATGAAACTGTGGGACCGGTGAGACCATAAAATACTAAAATAACCTATGAAACTGTGTGATGAAACTATGAATTGAGAGAAATACCTGTTTCATTGTTTATTTCTTAGTCTTGGAAACTGAGAGATGAAATCTTGCATTGAGACTGGCCTATGTCTTATGAGACCTTAAAGTTTGGGTTCTTTAGACAATTTACGAGTTTTGAGAGTGGAATATCTTGATTACCTGTAAGAACAGCACGCTCTATACAGCTAGCATGGTAGCTTGGTAGGTGCAAGCACTTGAGCTTCCAGGGGTTGTGCAAGCTAGAGACGGGAGATCGACATGGTTCTGGGCTAGGGAGGTCGAGAAGGTGAACCCGTTTCATGTGATTGGTTGTACTCCCAACTAAGAGCAAAGGATGTTCTGTGTCAATTCTGTAGCGAAGCGATCAGCATGGCGGCCTTCGTCATCAATCACTTTCGCTACAAGCATGGCGGCCTTCGTCATCAATCACTCACTGACACGCATGCATGCAGTTGTGCTGGCCACATGTAAAAATTCGATTTTCACAAAATCTTTGTGCGCAGGCGGACCGTCGTCCGTATGCAAAAATCACTTTTAGCCACATAAAAAATGATTATGTAGCAGTGTTATCTTAAGACCCATAAAAATCCTTGTTTTTCGTCTACTTGAATGCAACCTCGTGGATACTCGTGGATAACTTGGTACTGACGATCCTTATATTTTATAAATATCGTTGTTGGGTATAGACTGTCAATATATTTCAAGCCACCAAGATCAGATTTAGAGGTGAAGGAGCCAGGATTTAGACATGTAAAAAGTGTAAGAGTTTTAGAGAAGACATAATACACTATTATTTAGGTTAATTATCTAATCAGCTAGATGATTACGTGTGGAAAAATTTGTTAAGGCCAGGGCCCTGGCCGTCCTCCTGTCTCCGCCACTGTTAGTTAGGACCATGGTTTAACAAACCCTTTTAGGGCGTTACCGTCCCCCGTGGTTTGGCGATTACTACAGTAACCACATGGTTACCGTGGTGTATACCATGGTTTAAAATTGGAAAGAGGTAACGGTGACACGGTAACCGCGATAACCACGTGGTTTGTGAAACTCTGGTTAGGACCAACTACTCTTAAATCGACATATGACAATGAGTCTAGGACGTGTCAACACCCAAATCTTTCCAGCAATTCGGCTTAAATTGCCGTCACTACTACAAAAACCATCATAGGTGTCGGCTTATAGGTTTTAGTTTATTTAAAACCGACACCTATTAAAAATAATAGGTGTCGATTCTAAAGAAAAACCGACACCTATACTATTGGTATCGGTTTGTTAAAAAATCGACACCTATAATATATTATAGGTGCCGGTTCTAAAGAAAAACCGACACCTAGTACCGTTTTTTAAAAACCAAGACTTATAATATATTATTGATGTTAGTTTTTTTTAACAAATCGGCACCTAAAAATCGAGCCGGCATTTAAGAGCCAAACTGGCAGCGAGGAGTTTTCTCGATCTCTCAATCCACTCTCCTCTCTCCTCTCTCTCGCTCTCCCTCTCTCCTCGGATCCGCTAGCTCACCAATGGGATGGGGCCGGAGGGCGGAGCATGGGAACAGGGACGCGGCGGCCAACGTCGGTCTCCCTCTCTCGCTCTTCCTTTCTCCCTCAGATCTGCTAGCTCATCTGCTAGCTCGTCGGCCGAGATGGGGCCGGAGGGACGGAGGGGCGGCGCATGGGGTCAGGGACACGGCGGCAGGCGTCGGTCTTCCTCTCTCCCTCAGATCTGCTAGCTCACCGGCCGGGATGGAGCCGGAGGGGCAGAGGGGCGGTGCATGGGGACGGGGACGCGACGGCCGGCATCGGTGGGGGCGGGGACGAGCATCGGCATCGGCGGATCTGGCGGTGGGCTTGCCAAGGGGAGACGGCGGCGGCTACGCGACCGTGCGACGACGACGATGGTGTGTGTTCTTTTCTTTTATCTGGGATGTGGATTTTTTGTGTCTAAAGTTTCAGCTGTGGATGGATTGATATGTGTGTGAAGAATTGTTTTTGTCAAGACTTGATCAGTGGAATGTGGATGAATTTCTGTTCTGTTGTTATGTTCTTGATCTGTGGATGATATATTCTTCGGCTTGATCTGTGGATGATATGTTCTTTGGCTTGATCTGTGGATGATATTTCTTGATCTGTTGTTATGTTCTTCAAGCCGAGACATCGATTCATCGGCTTGATGTGTGCATGGATTCATCGGCTCGGCTTGCATCGAGCCAAATTTTTTTACCCTTGAAACCTAATAGGTGTCAATTCTTAAATCGACACCTATTTATCTTTAAATAAGTATCAAGAAATAAGTGTCAGTTGAAAAAAGGTTTTTCAACCGACACATATTCACTTTTCTGTGTGTCGAAGTCAGCTAGCTCGACAGATGAGATCTACAGCAGCTACTTGCGTTTGTCTGTACGTATAAGCAACGGCCCTAGACAAGCATGCAAACCAGTCGTCGTAGCTGAAAACGAAATGTACAGGCCAGGAAAGCTACGTACAGCTGCTGCTCCTCGCCAACCATACAGAGAATATACGATAATACGATGTACAATTCATTTTGTGTACGTACTTGTAGTGTAGTGTGTACAGGGGACTGATGAGTCACTGAGCTAGGCCTGTGTGTGTAAAACTGTAGATATTGTGTGCTGATGCTTCTCACTGATCCGGAGGCGAAGTCGTGCTTAGTCCATGCATCAAAAAGCTTTGGCTCCCGCAGGCCGGAGACCGGTCGAAAACGATATCACTTTTCTATTATTTTTTATTTATGAAAACGGTATCGGTATAAACTTTTCATACTTATAAATTCAAATATTTATTGAGAATTTCAATACAACGTGGACAGATATTAAGAAGACTAAATGTTATAATTGGAAACAATCGAAGCTTATATATGATGTCTTTTTTTATTATTCTTTACGAAAACGGTATTGGTATGATAAACAAAATTTTCATACCGTTTTCATCCCTAAATCAGAGGAGTCAGTGTATTTAAACTAACATATTATAATCTTTTTAAAAGAATTTAAAAGCTAATTAATGTATGACGACCAACACTTGTTCAATGATCGAAGAACTAACAGAACGAATAAGGCAAAACAAACTAACAGTGCTATACGTAATAACAAACTCTTGAAGAATTCTTACCAACAAAGCTTTTGATAAGGGCTCCCAAAAGAGGAGAACTAGCTAGCTAGATTGAGAAGGGAGGCAAAGGGGATGCAGAATCAAAGAACAGAGCCTGGGGAGCGAAAGAACAGAAGGGAGAAATTAAGGAGGTAGCAGGAGGAAGGAGGAAGAAGGTGGCCGGCCGCAGCCTCAGGTTCATTCAAAATAGGAACAAATTCACTTTAGATCTCTCATCTACTCCAAGTTTAAAATGTATCCTTAAACCATAGCACCGGATATAACGAATCTCTCAACTTGTAAAACCAATATACCCGAGGTCCCAGGACAGTATAGTGTTCGATTGTGCCTGACGTGGCAAGTTAATTGTGGTCAACCTCGCTGAGTCAGCGAGACCCACGTGAGCCTCACATGTCAGCGGCCAACTCTTTCTTCCTCCTCTCTCACCCTCTCTCTCTCTTTTCCATCTCTCTCCAACCAGCCTATCCGGCCATAGACGCGGCGATGGAGCCCCTCCTGCCGCAGCCGAGCCGGCCATGACGCCATCGACGACCACCATTCTGTGTCGAACTAAGCACTACGCCGTCGATGGCCACCATCTCGTGGCGAGCCATCGGAGCTGGTCCAACTTCCCCACCGACGCAAGCGCCTTAGCAAGCACGTTGTATTGTCGGGTGGTCCACCGAGCATGCTGCGACAACAGGAGCGGAACACCTCGAGGGCCTGGTCCATAAACCTTGCGGAGGCGAAGTGTTCGATGACGACAATGTATATGTGGTTGCAGACCATGGAGCGGAAGGCGTCCACAGCGGTGGCATGGTCGACGATGCTAGGAGACGATGGCCTGGAAGAGTGGGAGCGGCAAGAGCGGCGGGAGGGCACAGAAGATGGAGACTACAGATCCGCGTGGCCGCATTGAAGTCGCTCCTCGGGACGATTCCGGCGGACGATGGTCTTTAGGGTGGCGGAATATGAGCAAGGCGGTGACCTCATCTCCCTTCAAGTGGCGGTGGAGGCGGCAACGCTGTCACCGAGCTCGAGTGGCTGCCTCGTCTCCTCTCCCTCCTCTCTCCTGAGCGGCGCGGACCATGGTAGTGAAGCTCGAGGATGCGGCAGTGGATTCGAATATGTGACGATAGGTTGGGTGGAGTGGTCCACCACCAAAGCCGGTTGTGGCAAGAGGGGCTCTGCCCCGTCCATGACTCCATGGCCGGCTAGGCTGGCTAGAGAGGGAAAAGGGGGAGAGAGGGGGAGGAAGGCTGGGACACTAACATATGGGGCCCATGTTGACTTGGTCAGGTTGACCACAGTCAACTCACCACTTTAGCGAAAACTGAGCATTATACTATCCCGAGGCGTACATTGGTTTTACACGTTAAGAAATGTATTATATTTGGTATTACGGTTGAAGAAAATTCAAACTCGACGTTAAGATTAGGGATATAAAGTGAACTTATTCTTCAAAATGATAGATGCCTCTCTTATGGTTGCTCGCCTCTTTTGTAGGCTTTCCCGTCTTGCCCATTAGGCCCTTTTGTCCAGCAGCCTAGAAGTCCTAGGAAGGCCCACGTACGTGACAGGTATCAACACCCTTTGTAGGCCCATTGCAACTGTTGATGAACAGTTTGAATTGTGGTAGATACATCCAACATATACCCAAAATTTCAAATAAAGTATTCCACGAAAGTCCGACATTTTACGTGAATCTAGGGAGAAAACAAACGAACGGTGCTGCTGCTGTAGGTGTATGTCTCCTGGGGTTTACAATCCGGTGAAACTCATGTCACGATTTCGTGAAATTAGTACTTTCTAGACTTAACCGAAAACATAAACCTTTTGATTTTTCAATCATTTTGTTTTTTAAAAAATAAAACTATATTTTAGTTTTTCTATAAGATTTATTTAGATTTTATCGTTTTTGTCGATTTATCGACGGTTTCCGAGAAAGAGAAATCCAAAGATACAGCTTATGAGTTGTTTTTATCCGGTATCAGAATTATGAACTTTGATGTCCGTGCTAATAGAAGAGAACCATGGCTATTTTTAGGCGGGAAAACTCAAACGGAAATGGATTAACGGATCCTCCACACGCTTCGCGCGCATCCAAACTTAGCGGCCTTCAAAATTTTCCAATCCTTTCATCACTCTTCTCCCTCCCTCCTGCATGCATGCATTCATGCACGCATGCCCTAATCTGACGCCACCAAGAAAATTAATGGCAAATCGATCGCGGGTGTCATCGACCATTGCCGCGTCCCTCCTTCTCCTCACCTTCCTCTTCCTCTCGTCGATCTAGCTAGCTCCGCTTTCTTCTTCTTCTTCTTCTTCTTGTCTCCCTCGTTTTGGTTTCGATCTGTCTCGGTTGATCCAATCCCAGCGGCGGGCGGTGAGCCTCCAAGGGGCGGCGCGGCCATGGGCGGCGGGGGAGGCGGCGGCGGCAACACGAGGGAGCTCGACCAGACGCCGACATGGGCCGTCGCCTCCGTGTGCGGCGTCATCGTGCTCATCTCCATCCTCCTGGAGAAGGGACTCCACATGATCGGGGAGTTCTTCTCGCATCGGAAAAAGAAGGCCATGGTGGAGGCGCTGGAGAAGGTGAAGACGGAGCTCATGGTGCTCGGCTTCATCTCGCTGCTGCTCGTCTTCGGCCAGAACTACATCATCAAGATCTGCATCACCGAGGAGGCCGCCGACACCATGCTCCCCTGCCGCCTCAAGGCCTCCACCATCGGGGCCGAGACCGACAAAGGTCACCACGGAGACGCCGCCGCCGCCGCCGGCGAGCAGGCGGGCCACACGGCCACGCCGGCCGAGCACTTCAGCCTCGTCGGCGTCGGCCCTCCCTTTGCAGCCGCCTTCTCCCGCCCTCACCACCGTTTGCTCGCCGAGGCCAAGATGTCAACCAAATGCCCCGATGTCTGTCACGGTCACCTTTCCTTCCTCCTCCTCTTCTTCTTCCTCCTCCTCCTCCTCCTGCATTCGATCGATCAAGCTAGGATGCTAATTAACAAACTCCATGGATGGATGGATGGTGTCAAATTGTGCAGGGGAAGGTGTCTCTGATCTCCATCAACGCGCTGCACCAGCTGCACATCTTCATCTTCTTCCTCGCCGTCTTCCACGTCACCTACAGCGCCATCACCATGGCGCTAGGCAGGGCCAAGGCAAAGCTCTTTTTTCTCTTCTTCTTCTTTTTTTTTTCTACTTCTTTCTTGGCGATCCCTGCTAATAGCTTCGAGCCGCGTTCATGGCGACGCTGCTGCAGATTCGTGCATGGAAAGAGTGGGAGAAAGAAGCCACGGGCCAAGATTTCGAGTTCTCCAATGGTACATATATACGGCTTGATATCTTTGCATGTTTATTTCTTCACCCTCTGAAGATTGGACTAACATAATTAACGGATATGGATTTTTTACAATACAATGGCAACCATTATTTACATGTCGGTCGTCTAAATAGTCGTTTTAAAATTTTATTGATTAGGTTGATTATGATGCTAGAAATATATATACTAACATACAGTTAAATATGATTTATCGTTCGAGAAAATAAAATAAAACTTGACACTACAGAATGCAAACAAAATTTGTTATTTTTATTTCGATCGAATTTATAGTTTCATGTTTGTATATTAACTTATATTATTACAATATATCTTATCATTTTTTTCATATGTTTATTTAACTGTTTATACCACATGCATTTGCATACACTCACCTGAGTGTAAAAAATACTTTTCGCATAATTAACGGTATGCATTGCACTGCAGATCCGACGAGGTTCAGATTTACTCACGAGACGTCGTTCGTCAGGCAGCACATGAACGTTCTGAACAAGACGCCGGCGTCGTTCTACATTGTAAGATCAATCTGTCTCAGTTCACATTTCTGAGAACAAACCCAGCTTCCACGAGAACACGCGAAATTCAGTTCTTCTGACATGAATTCCTCTCTGATGATCATGAAATGTGCAGAGCAATTTCTTCAGGCAATTCTTCAGATCGGTCAGGAGCGCCGACTACTGCGCGCTACGTCACAGCTTCGTCAACGTGAGTACAACACAAGCTAATATGATCTATCATCATCTGCATGTAAAACATATAATCAATCCAGATAATCTCTTACCTTGGATTGATTCATTAATTCATGATGTTTTTGCAGGTTCACTTAGCTCCTGGCAGCAAGTTCGATTTCCAGAAGTACATCAAACGGTCTCTTGAGGACGATTTCAAGGTCATTGTCGGAATCAGGTGCGCTGCTAAATGCTAATCACATTCTCATCTTGCAATCTGTCATTTTTTTTACTGAACCGTCACTAATTAAGTCTGTTCTTGGTGGTATGAATGTTTCTTGCAGCCCTCCACTTTGGGCATCTGCTCTCATCTTCCTGTTCCTCAATGTCAGCGGTCAGTCCCTGATCTGGACATTTCTTGCTTTTAATTGCTGCAGTGATCTTGCCTAATTTGTTCGAGTATATACTTGATGAATTACTGATCTCTGCATTCATATGTTCCAGGGTTGCATACCATGCTCTGGATCTCCATCATGCCAGTGGTGGTAAGTATACAATGTTCATACATCCAAGATTCACAATCCTGAACTGAACTGAACTAAACTGAGCTGAACTGAACTGAACTGAGCTGAATTACCATCATGCCAGTGGTGGTGAGTAATACAATGTTCATACATCCATTTCAATCCTATAAACTGAACTGAACTGAGTTGAGTGGTGAAGAACTGAATTGGCTGAACTGAAGAATGATGAATCAGTGATGAGTGAGTGATGCATTGGGTGAAAATGGCAGACGATCCTGTCGGTGGGGACGAAGCTGCAGGGGATCATCTGCAGGATGGCGATCGACATCACGGAGCGGCACGCGGTGATCCAGGGGATACCGCTGGTGCAGGTCAGCGACTCCTACTTCTGGTTCAGCCGACCAACCTTCGTCCTCTTCCTCATCCATTTCACCCTCTTCCAGGTCGGTCTCTCAATCAAACATTTCTCTCTGCCATTCACCATTGCAAACAGTAATAATCTACTTGACGAGCTGTGATTGATTTTTCTTCTTTTTCAATGTCTTGCTGTTCTTTGATTTGAGCAGAATGGCTTCCAGATCATCTACTTCCTCTGGATACTGGTGACCCGATCTTGCTCACTGAATTTCTTCAGTTCTGATTCATGAAATTTTCAGTAGATTGATTGATCTGTCTCACTGCTTGTCTGTTGTGTGTTTGTGTAGTACGAGTACGGCATGGACTCCTGCTTCAATGACTCCAAAGAGTTCGTCTTTGCTCGCCTCTGCCTCGGGTAATTAATTATCACTAAACTACTCATCTTTTTCTTTCAAAAAAGGATAAGTTTCCATTCAGAATTTCTAGATTGCGATCATTGAATTTGGTTAGATTTATCGTCTGAAATTTGATTACGATTTTGTGTGCCTGCAGAGTTGTGGTTCAGTTTTTATGTAGCTACGTCACTCTCCCCCTTTACGCACTCGTCTCGCAGGTATATTTTACTCCCCCATTTCATATTATACATTATTTTTAATTTTTTCATAATCAAATTTATTTTTAAGCTTAAACAAGTTTATAATAAAATATAACAACATAACACTAAATTAATGTTATTAAATCTAATATTAGATATATTTTAATAATATATTTATATTAGGTTGAAAATGATACTCTGTTTTTAAATTTAGTTACTTTATAATATAAAATAAAAGGAGTATTGTACATGTACTTTCTTCTAAAGTTATTGCCACGTGGCGACCTCTACTTTTCACTGACACGTGTCCGTGCGTGGTCAGATGGGGTCAACGATGAAGCAGTCCATCTTCGACGAGCAGACGTCCAAGGCGCTCAAGAACTGGCGCGCCGGCGTCAAGAAGAAGCCGGCGGCGGCGAACTCCTCCAAGCACGACGGCGGCGATCATCCGGCGAGCCCCCACTCCGGCAGCCCCAAGGGCGAGGGCGGCAGCGTCGCACTCACGCAGAGGAAGCACGGCGGCGAGACCAAGGCCGAGGGCCCCGACGGCGGCGGGTCGGGGTCCAAGAAAGGGGAGGAAGGCGATTACGAATTCATCAAGCTCGAGCCGTGATCGATCGATCCACTGCAAGCTATAGCAAGGATAATTAATCAAACTAATTAATCGACCAAGTACAGTAATTAATCTTTAATTAACCATTATTCTTTGTTGTTGTACCAGTAGCTACAGTGCAGCAGTACGTATGTACCGTATTCATACATAGGGTACGTATCCTTGAAAATACATATAGGGTACGTAGGACATGCAGGACGAGAGGGACAAGGAAACTGAATATGTTTCTGTAGTTCCCCTCCGGTTTGTTAAGTGGTTAATTGTTGTATTAATTATGTTTATCAATGTATTGTTATAACTTTGTATAATTAAGATATAATCGCCGTGTCACGGATTATGAACTAATTGCAGTATGCAGTATATATCATGCAGCTGGCATATGTGCACTGATGAATTCTTGCTCTCAGTTTTGTCTTCCAAGTCAGCTTTTGGGAATGTTTCTGTACACACTTTTGGCCTGATCTAATTTTGCCATATACGATGCTTGTGAAAGTGTAATTTAGTAGCAAACAGTTTGGCTACTATTGGCGCGAACATATAAGCCCTGTCTAAGAATATCAAATAGCACAGTGGAAAAATAAACGAGACTATAAAAAATTCTATAGAAATCTATAACTATCTATATATAAAGAAGCATGTAGTGTTTCTATCTAAAATTTTGTTCTGTCTAACTATTTTGCAGAAAATCTCTTGATTTTTTTAAAAATTAACCCGCAGTTAGGGATGGATATCGACTCGGCTCAGCTCGGCTCGGTAGAGAGCCGAGCCAGGAGACTCGGCTCGACTCGGCTCGTGAGCCGGCTCAAGCCAGCTCGTTTAGCTCGCGAGCCACTTTAATACGGTGCAATTTATGTACAAATTACATTTTATTTTTTAGTCTATTAAACATGCAAATATACAATTGAAAAAAAGTAAAAAGTGATATATTAAGTCCATAATTAACGTAATAACACTTGTCCATCGACAATTATCCATGCAAATGTAATGATGCGATTAGATTAGATATTATTACTATTATAATCTAAAGCATTATATCCATATTGACCATCAAAAAATCATAAAAATTATTGATTTATTACCACATTAACAACAAAACAAGCAAAACATTAGGCCTTGCTTTGTACGTTGCATCTCGCTCGTTGAGCTCACGAGCAGCTCGCGAGCTAACTCGAGCTGGCTCGTTATAGCTAACGAGCTAAACCCTTGACGTAACTTGTTAGCATTTCTCAACGAGCCGAGCCGAGCCGAGCCGACCACGAGCCGAACGAGCTAGCGAGCCACGAGTATTTCGTCAGACCTACCCGCAGTCCCAATGCTGAAAAGAAAAGCTTCGCCCTCCCTCCCTGCGCCTCTCCCTCCCGTCCCCATATGCACCGCGCCCGCGCCGCGATCGCGCTCCTCCTCCCATCGCCGCTCGGAGCTCCCGCGCCCTTTGTGCCAACCCCATCCGCGTCGCGCCTCAACTTCACCCGTTGTAACGCACGGACACAATTGCTAGTTATATATATATGTGTGTGTGTTTTTCTAACGATTTAAAATCTAGTGTAAAATGACTACGATAGAAAAACCTTAAAATTAACTTAAAAAATAAACTTTAAATTCTAGATATGGATGACAATTAAGCTAACAACTGATTTCCAGATTGTAAAACTCAGTAGCCGTAAAATATGAAAAAGAAATAGTACCTAATACTCCTTCATTTTTGTTTTATGTTATACACTACGGGAAATCCCCTTTTTGCCGAGTGCCTGGGATACTCGGCGAAGCCTGTTTAACACTCGGCGAAAATTTCGCCGAGAGTTGCACTCGGCATAGGTCACACGGTAAACTTTGGATTGGCAAACAACTCTTTGCCGAGAGTTTTCCATCGGGCACTCGGCGAAATCTTTGCCGAGTGTCGCTTCGACACTCGGCAAAAAAAATACACGTTAGGTTGGGTATACGGTGACAGAAAAGTTTGCCGAGAGCCGGAAAAAACACTCGGCGAAGTTTTCAATTTTGCCGAGAGCCTGGGAAGAAAACACTCAGCGAATACCCATACTTCGCCGAGTGTTTTAGCAAAAGCTCTTGGCGAAATTGAAAACTTCGCCGAGTGCTTTGGTAAAAGCGCTCGGCGAAAGTGGTAATTTCGTCGAGTGCTTTTGTCACAGCCCTCGGCGAAGTTTGTGCACTCGGCAAAGAGGGTATCCGTAACCCCCAGTTACCCTCTTGCCGAGTGTTTTGGCCATTGCACTCGGCGAAGACCCTCTTGCCGAGTGTTGCACTCGGCAAAGTGAAAACTTTAACCCTCTTTTATTTGTTCAGTCGCATATTTCACAAATATTCAATATATACATCACATTCACAATCACAATCATTCCACAACCCCATAAACATCATTCCACATCCCACTCAGTATAACCACATCGACAACCACAATCACAACAGCTTAGCCATAATTCACAATCCACAAGACATATAATTCACATTCGTAGTCACAGTCACAATCCACAAAACATAAACATAGTACACAGTACGTAGTCCACAATCCGCAAACGAAATTCGAAGAAAATATAGTAGTTCACAGTAGATACTCCAGAATTACAATTGTTCAAAAGAAATTACCGAGATGGCCACGGCGCCCAACCGTCGTGGTCATTATTGGGGGGTTATTTGATGCCGCCAACTGAGACTGCACAAAAGGAAAATAGAATAGTATAGGTTGTCAAGATAGTAACATTCGTAAATAAGAAAATTAAATGCGAGGTTAAGTGACTCACCGGAGTGCCTACAAAAGGATGTGGAGAAGTGAATACCACAGGCTGTGGTGGCGGTATGACAGGAAGACCCATGTTTATTTACCACATATTGACTCAAAAGGGTCTAAATAACATGAATATAATTTTTGCACTACTTTTTTTTATTTTTTTAACCACTTGTAGTTCTAATTTGAGACTTACAAAAAAATTCACGAAAATACAATAAATCAAAGAAATATAACAAAACCAATTGAAAAATTACCAAATTTGATAATTAGGGATTACATGTTGTATTTACATAATAGAAAAAGTTTGGAGGATGGATGAGGAAAATTTTTGACATGTTTGCCGAGAGCCAGGGAAAGACACTCGGCAAAGGTGGTATTTTACCGAGTGCCTGCTCATAGCACTCGGCAAAGATGATATTTTGCCGAGTGCCTTGCCCTGGCTCTCGGCAAAGATGGTACCAAACGGTATTCGTTGACGGCGGTTACTGTTTTATCGAGTGTCCTTTATTGGCACTCGGCAAAATTGTACTTTCGCCGAGGGCCGTGTGGAGGCACTCAGCAAAAGTGATTTTTTGCCGAGTGTTTTTGTTCGCCGAGGGCAAACACTCGGCAAAGTGTCCTTTTTGCCGAGAGTTCTTTTTTGCCGAGAGCCCGCTCGGCAAATATATTGTTCGCCGAGTGCCCGACATAAAACTCTCGGTAAAAAAATTTACACTCGACAAACATGAGCTTTCCCGTAGTGATAATTCGTTGTTTACTCTTTTTCAATACAAACTTTTTAAAATTTGACCAAATTTATTAAAAATATAGAAATATTTTCACGCAAAACAAATATATTATCAAAATATATTAAATATTAAATATTAGTTTTAATGAAACTAATTTGGTAGTGTAGATTTCAAACTTAAAAAATTTAAAAATCAAAACGACTTATAATATAAAATTATAATATAAAATGGAGCTATAGAAACTAAAAAGACCTCATTTTATCCATATTCTCATCAATTGAAAACTCCTAGCTATTTCTTGAAACCACTAGCTAGACCTTTAATTTTAAGGTCTTTCAATTTGTCATCGAATCTGAGATTCGTCCTTGAATCAAAATACCATATATATATATATATATAGTATATCTTCCAACTCATAAAACCATGTTAAATTTGATTCCTTGATAGTGTAATGGTCGGTTTTAGCTGACGTGACGAGTGGAACCCACGTGTACCTCCACATATCACCGGCCAATTCTTCTCCCTCCTCTCCCTCTCTCACTCGAGGAACGGCATGTTTCACCGGCGCCATCGTCGGACGCAGCCACGGTTGGGCCGCCGGAAGTCCACCATCAGAAAGTTGGCGACGTCGAGTAGCTGCACTGCACGTCCGTGCACACGTCATACGCGTTGTTGCGTACGCATAGTCGGCGGAGGCGCGACTGCGCGGTACCCGACGGCGTAGGCGGAGCATACAAAAGCGCAATAGCGGTAGACTTTGGCATTCCTCACCGGATGTTTGAGATGCATCTCTACCAAGGCCTTCAATTCAAGGAGAAAGATGACATGAATCTCTTCAGGAGTGGTAGACCGCCACATAATATATTTGTTCACCAGTGCTGCAAATGAATGGTCTCACCCTGATTCCCAACGTCTGCACAAGAAAAGGGAGGCTCTTGATAGCCTGAACCACTTTCAGGAAGCACTTTCACGTTGTTGCAGAGCACCACCGGAGACATCGATTACCTGGAGCACATCGCCGGCGGCAGTGCGGAAGAACGGGGCGTTGCACACGATGAAAAGCTGCTCCTGCTCAGTGGTCCAGAGTAGCAGCCACGTGCCAGAAAGCTTGTCGGAGTCGGATACGGTGTCACGGGAGCGGAGGCGGCGAGGGGCGTCGATGCAGGAGACGATGACGGTGAGGCGGGAGGGGTCAGACTGGGTGTCGAGGCCGCGGCGTTGGTTGGCGATGAGGCGGAGGAGTTCATCCTTCGCTGGCGGAGGACGGGAGTGCCAAGAGGGAAAGAGAGCGCGGAGGAAGCTGTCGGCGGCAAGGAGAGCGGGAGCGAGGCGGCGGTTGCCCCGTAGAATCGGGCATCCATGGATATAGGATTTTAGGTTTGGGTCGATTGAGGATGACGATGATGAAACGAGGGTCAGTGGGTTCGAAGACTCCACGACAGTAAAATCCATAGACACCGGCACTAATCTAAATTATATGCTTGCGATGGCTGCCATTGACACGAAGAGGGCAAGCAGTCAATCAAGTTGCGTGTTGGCAGTAGCACTGTGAACATGGTCAAAGCCTCAAATATGTAGGCATTGCATCATTCCATCAATCATCAGTGTGCTAGTTGACGAGAGCATGATCCCACGTGCAAGCAAAGCATAACCACGGCGACCCACTCACCTCAGGCACGAAGGCACCGACCCGTCGGCCGCCGACCCGCCCCCACCGGCTTCCGAACCTGTGCGTGCCGCAGCACGGGGTGAGATGAATGAGCGACTGAGCGGAGCAAAGCGGACCGAGCCATGGAAAGAAGCGCGGCGGCGGAGGAAAGCAGGGTCACATGCGGGAGGCAAGGGACCGGCGATCGCCAGTCGCGCGGTGCAAGAGACGAACCGTCGCGGTCGAGCCAGGGAGATCGTGCGTCACCGTCACGTGTCTTCGTTTTGGAAGGCCAATCGCAGAAGAAGGGTCTAGGTGGGCCTCATTTTTGGTGGGCCACGGCTCATCCGGACCCCTCATAGGTCTGTCCCTGGAATCGGGGCGAGAATTTGCACGTTAGAGACTAGTAGCGCCATGGGCGAGGATTTGGTTTGGGTGGTGGCGACGTGATAGTGACGACGAAAGGGAGGTGACGGCTCCAGATCCGCCTACGTCATCGGGTATGAGCGGTCCGCTTCCGCCTTTCCTACCCGACGACACATACAACGTGTGCACGGAGTGCAGTTGCCCCAATGCCGTCAACTTCCGAGCAGTGGACTTCTGCTGTGTCCAATAACGGCGCCGGTGACATGCCGTTCTGAGCGTGCGTGGGAGAGGAAGAGGAGGGAGAAGAGTTGCTGGCTGACATGTTGGGTTCACGTGGGCCTCACTCGTTACGTCAGTCAAAATCGACCATTATATTAGAGAGACCAAATTCGACATGGTATCGTGAGTTAAAAGATGAGTTATACCTGGTATTCTGGTATTTTGGTTCAAAAATAAATTTCAGACTCAACCACCAATTAAAGACCTAAAATGAACCTATTCTAATTTTCATCACCTGCAATCAAAGGCCTTGGCCCGATTAGAACATGATTGGGCTTATCTTTTTGGTCCAATGAACCTCCATGACCACCCCCCTCCCCCAAATATTTTCCCACTTATTAAATGACTTTCATATTTCGTGCTAAAATATGAACATGCATGTATGGCGGGACATACATGCTTGCTCTTTTTTGGTTTTTATTTTTTACAAGTTATATTTTTTCAAGTACGTAAAAGCTTTGCCATGCATACCCTAGAAGATGAGAATAACGATTACACCACATGGATATGGACTTAACGCTCGTATCATACCTTTTTTACTTTTATAGGGATATAAAATAAAAAAAAATACGAATACGAATAGTTCGAATACAGAAATAAATATAAATTATCTTAAATATAATAAAAATTAAATATAATCAAACATGAATACGAAAATATTTTTTAAGACACAAAAACACACTAAACTTCTAATTAAAAACAAACACCATCACACATCATATCACACATCATTATCTCGTTTTATATATCACTAGCAGTATGTACGCAAACGGCTGTGAACTAGTGAAGTAAACATAGGATCATGATCTTGAAAAGGAACAAGCTGCATAGGCAGGCATAACATGGAGGAAGTCGTAGGCCTATTAATTAATCTGTGGCGCGCCTGCTTCGACCCTTCGGATCTGGCTGCAAAAATAAAACTCAACTTTTAATTTCTATTTCATTTTTTGAATTATGTAATGATATTTTTTATAATCTAGATAGAAACCTAGATTGGTTGAAGGGGAGAGAGATTCTGGGAATAACTATGCTTATGAAAAGTTGCCCAAAAGAGGTCCAAAGAATCACCTATATAATGAGGGTGTATATAATGACACCCTCAAAGAAATTGTTTTATTCACTACAACCGAACCCTCATTTTAATTGAGCGACAACCCTCATCTATATCTATATCAGGTATGGTTCCTGTCACAGCGCAAACATCAGTGAGAAGTCATCTCTATCATGCAAAAGCCCGTCACTGATGCACTTATCTTTGTCGCGCCTAAACCAAAGTTCGTCGCCGATAGGTTTGACCCATAAGCCCAGTTAATCAAGGGTCCATCCCCGATGAAATAATTTTAAACGAGCCTCAATTAATATCCATCACAGATAGATGACTAACATCGGTGACGGGCTTTAACTTAAACCCGTCACAGATGATGTCATTTGTGACGGGCTTAAGTTAAAACCCGTTACCGATGAGTGTTTCCCAAATAAAAAAATAAATTCTGTTTTTTGGCTAGCCTTAGGCTTAACCATGTCTTCTGAAAAATTAGAGAAACAAAGATATATATCCTCATTCCCAGCATTCCCATTCATATATACAATTATACAACAGTCTTATTATATAACCAAAACGAAAGTAACATTATCTCAGTTCTATACATGTCCTATTATATAACCAAAACAAAAGTGACATTATCTCAGATCTATACATTACACCTCTTTATGTGCTCCTCTAGATATTGTTCCTCTTTCGCCCCTATCTTTTTTTCTTTTTGGCTATTGTTGTTTTTTTGGAAAAATTTGATTTTTTTCTTTTTATTTTTTTATATTTTTTCTTGACTTAGGAGCACACGAGAGGTAACCATAGAAAATTCGAGCCTAAAGTGGCCGGTGGAAAATTCAGAAGACACACTCAAAATAAAAAACAAGCTTCTCGGCTCAAAAGATAATCTTCCACCGCTTTTGGGATAATAAAATCGCTGAATCCGACAAAGTGGGGACGAACACATCCAAAATTTTTTTGAGCAATTTTCATATATGAAACATCTCGATCAAAGTTTGTATGTGAATGTTATGTCCGTTTTAAAAATCGACTCCGAATTAGAGAAAAACAGAAACAATACGCGTAAAAACTTATTATATGCGCACAAACTAGACATGACGGCTAGGGTTTGATGGAAACAAAGGGGGAAAACACATGAGGAAGCACAACAGCACATGAGGGAGATGGACTTACCTGGAGCACGGTGGCGCTAGGTGGCTGGGCTCGGGGACGGCGGTGCTCGGTGGCCAGGCTCAGGGATGGCGACACTCGGGCTCGAGGACAGCGACACTCGGTGGCGGTGAGGGAGAACGACGGCGCCGGGCTCAGGAAGGCGTGAGGGACAACGACGACGGGCTCCGAGAGACGGCGGCAGCGTTAGGACTCTGGGAGATGGCGGCGACGCTAGGGTTCACAATGTGAGAACTTAGAAAATTTTCGTGCTCATGTGTAGATCTGAATCGATGCTCGGGCTTAAAGTGATTACACTCATTTATGACGGGCCTAACTGTTATCTCAATCGAGCCTCAAGTTGTAGCCCGTCACCGATAGCACTCATCATTGACGGGCCTAATTGTTATCTCAATCGGGCCTCCGGTTGGTACCCGTGACCGATGAGTGTCATTGGTGACGAGCTTCTGTTGGGTCCGACAAAGATATCGTAGGTTATCTTTGTCGGCCCATGATTTGAGCCCGCCACCGATAGATATCATCCGTGACGAGCTTGAGTTTTTTTTGCGCATCTAGCATATATGTGCGAATATTTCTTTGTTGGCCTCTTTTTAGACCCGTTTGAGATGACTTCGTTGTGACGGCCCGCAAACCCAGACATGTGAGAGACCGTCATAGATGAGAGAATCTGTACTAGTGATTTTTGCTTGAGCCCAATATGTTAAATTTTAAGTTCAATTTTTTTAAAGTAACGGTCTTATTAAAAGCAGTGGAGCACAATTTTATTATTAGAGTTTAAATTCTTCTACCCAAATATATGTATTTGTAACTATGTTTTGATAGGATTTCATGAGATTTACAAACTTATAACTATTTTTATCTGTTCAGTACTTCCTCTGATCCATAAAATTTAAAGTTAGGAGTATGTACTAATACTAATCTAATACGCCTGAAGTCAAATATTTTCTTACTAGAAGAGTATATATTGATAGTATACTCACTGGTATATACGTATACGTCCGGTGTGCATTGAAGAAAATCAAGATGGTGCATGAGCTCATCTTTCAAACTGTAATAATAATAAGTAACGAAAATAAGGAAGGATGACGAGTGACGACGTCATTTGCTGACAACGCCGGTGCATCCTAAAACACGACTAAAAAAAACCAAAGTATCAAATGGCTGGAATTTTCATGTCACCTACAGCTATATAGCTGGCACGCACGGCCGAATCATCATTCTGTGTAACAGTCGGAAGGATAGAGACGGCCGGCCGGAGACGGGGACGACGACCGCGACGGAAACGGAGAAGACCGGCGCCTGTCGTCGTGTGGGTTCGCGTCCCTTTCCGGCGAGGTCTGCCGGAGACGACACGGCAGACGACGATCGATCGATGCCACGGCGATGGAGGCGGATTGATGACGATGCATGCCAACGGATGATCATCTACAGCGACACGGGCGGTTTGATTGATTTGATGGGCAGCTGATCGATCAAAGCCTGCAGCCAGCTGACCGCTACTCCTCTCAAAATATCCTTGTCTTCGAAATATCCTTCTGTCTCAAAATAGTCAGCTATAACCGAATATAATATAAACTGTATTACAAATTCGATCAAAAGCCATGTCTTAAATTCATAGTGTTATAATATCTCATTTGATTCTAAATTGCCAATACAAATTTTCAATTAGTGTCAACCTCTCTTGACAATACAAATTTCCAAGCTTGCTCTTGGCCTATTTTTCTTTTTTATTTTTCCATAGTTCTCAAGAAAATTTACTCCCTAGTCTCAAAAAAGTTCCAAAATATAAGGATTTATAGGATTTAAATTACAGAAATATAAGAATTCCCACACTAATTCTGATTTTTCTCATCATTTTAATAATTCTAAAGCCAATCACGTACTTACGAAAGGAATCTAAGCAATTTAAAATTTAAAAATTTAAAACTGACATGACTAAAAGAAAATCTTTTACCCTAACCTTGATATTTTCTAAACAAGGTAAAAATTAAAATAGAGAAAGTATAACATAATGTCCTTTCAAATTTATTAACCTTTTAAAACATAGTAGTATCGGCGGCGGCGCCACCATCGCTAAAGGTGCAGCAAAGTTCATATCTATTGTGCCGATTATTTGTCGCCCTGACACCACCTAAGTGCTAAATATGAGAAAGGCATTACTAGATCCCATCTTCTTCAGCTTTCGCACCGAACCTTTTAGGACACTAGCTTCTTTGTTAGAATGGCTCGCGAATGGTGGAGAAAATCGTCGATCCAATCCTCGATATTGTAGACAATCTCTCACATCTGCCGCATCGACATATAGGTTAAAAACCGTGACGTGTGACAACGATTGCGTCACATTACTTATGAAGGTGCTATATAAACAAAATAACTAAAAATTAACTGTAAGTATCTAACAAGTTTACCATGGTTTATTTATGGTTGGGGAATTTTTTTTCTTTTTAAAAATAAGGGTTTTAGAGAGTTTATTTTCGAAAACAAATCCTCGTCCTCTTCTTTTTTTAGCAACTTATACGTGCTACCGTCACTTATAATTGATAGGGCTTCTATTTAGATGCATACCACTTTTAAGCTGCCAATTAATAACACATCTCCTCAAAATTCTATCTGTACCATTAAGCTAGCAAAATGTCACATATTTCCTTCTTGTTTTTTTCCTTTTCTTCTATATCTCGGTCTATATCTCAGCCTCAGCCACCAGCTCGGCCACTAGCACAAGCTACTACTAGTAGTTCGCTTAGCTCCAGGAATTCACCCCAGCATGTGAAGCTACATGTCATGTTTGGAACTCCAAGTTGCCGTTGGGATAAGAAAAAAGCAAGATACAACTAAGGAGAAACTTAGTATTATATTAATAAAGAATTAAAATAAGCAAGTCAAAAACATTTGATATATCGTCTAGAGAAAAAAATAAATAGACGTTTTTGAAAATTACTTCAATTGACCAAAACTTTTAATCCCATTGAGGGGTCGAAATCTCCGACTAGTTTTCTCGGCCAAACAACAAGGTTGGTCAGAACCTTCGCTCTCTGGACCCAAAACTTTAGATCGGCCGTGGGTTTCCCAAAGAATCACGGGTAAAGGAACTCCTAATCATCAGATACACAGTACACAAACCGAATTACAGGAGCCACAAGGACTAGAGCAAGAAACACAAAACAGAGCAAGAAGAGTGGAGACAATCATTTTTACACGAAGTCAAATTAAATTCCAACATTAGGATTCCATCGAAGTCAAATAGTACCACAGATTTTTAAGTATCAATTAATAACACAACATCTTCTCAAAATTTTAACGGTACCATTAAGCTAGCGAAAAGTCACATTTTTGCTTGTTATTTTTCCGTTTCTCTTCTCTCTCATCCTCAACCACTAGTTTCATCGGCCGCCACTAGCTCAAGCTACTACAGGAGATAAAGGGAATGTTTGGTTGACAGGAGGATCGAATGTTTAGATGTTATTTTGAAGTATTAAATGTGGACTATTTATGAAACTCATTCATAAACGATGAATAATTCGTGAGATGAATTTAATAAGACTAATTATATCGTGATTTGATGATATGATGATACAATATACATTTGCTAATCATGAATTAATTAGACTTAATAAATTTGTCTCGTGAATTATCCTTTAATTCTGTAATTATTTTTATAATTAGTTTATGTTTAGTGCAAATATTCGATATAACAGAAACTAATTTTAGTTTCCTAACCAAATACCCCCAAAGAACATCGTTCACTTGGCTATAGGAATCCACCCCTCGACATCTAGAGCTCTATGATGCTCTTGGTCCTGGGGATGATGAACTTGTCATCTCCATGTTGAGCGGCTCCTGCGTTCTTATCTCCACCACCTCCAACGTTTATCCCTGGGATAGCAAAAAAAGAAACATATGACTAAGGAGAAATATAGGTAGTTTTAAAACTGACAAAGATAAAAGTTAAGTTGACATACATAAAACAAGAAAACCATTAACATATGATTAATTAAGTTTTAATTATTATAAATTTGACCAATAGATATATTTGATATTTTAAAACAATTTTTATATTATGAAACACATCGTTCAGTAATTTAAAAACGTGCTATTGAAACCAAAGCAAAATCTAAATCTTAATCCAAAAAGAACAGATTTAAAAGATTTAAAAGTAGGATATCAACTCAGAGAATACTGATATGAATACCCACATCCTGCTGTCGCTGGGATATGTAAGGGCACTTCCAATGAAAAACTACTCATGATTTCTATACCTGAAAGACTTTACATCAAGAAACTATCTTTCCCAATGCATAGTTTGCAAAAGCAGTTTCCATAGATAAAAAAATCTAAATGCAATACAAAGCTACCCGATCAGTGGTGGCATGTTTTCTTGTGATCTAAATGCAACACAATGCAACTCAAAGCAGAGCATTGTTTCTGCAACGGCAACGGTCGAGCAGGGCACCGGGGCCAGCATGCGGGAGCGGCGACGACGCATGGGGCGGGCGCGGGCGCGGGCGCCGAGCAGGGAGTTGGGGGCTGGCGGACGGGGTGGCGATGGCGCAGGGCCGGTGCGCGGGGTGGCGACACGCATGGGGCGGGCGCGGGCGCGGCGCGAGCGAGGAGTTGGGGGCGGCGACGAGGTGGCGACGGCGCAGGGCCGGTGCGCGGGGGCGGCACGCGGGGGCGGGCGCCAAGTAGGACGCCGGGACCGCGCAGCGGGGGTCGCGACAAGACGAGGGGCACGGACACGGGTGCCGAGCGAGCGCCGGGGCCGACGCGCGGGGCATGCGCCTTCGTCGACTTCGCTCCTCCGGTCGCCGAGGCCGAGGGCCTCGTCCCGGTGCGGAACTCCCGACGGCCGGAGGCCCGGCGACGACGACAGGGACCGAGGAGGGTGCCGCGGCGAGGGTGCCGTGGGCTGGCGACGGCGACGGTGGCGCCGGAGTCGGGTGGCGGGGCGCTGGCCGCATGGGATCGAAAGAAACTAGGATGCCGTCCACAACGCTGGTGTCTTGTGCTTTGATACATGCGAGGAAACGATTTCTAACTTAGAAACGATTTCTTCGGTTTGTCCATTCTCTTTCTTATCACATCAGCAAAACATATTAAATAGAGAGATAATAAATAGAGATGGAAACCAGAAAATCTGCATTGGGAGTGCTCTAAGAGACTTAGACTCACTGCTGTCTACTCAAGCTGTCACTACATGTGTGTAGCTCCCCGCCGCCAACACACAATGGGGAAGAGAAACCAGTGCCACATGCATGCGACCACTTGTCATGTAAAGCCTCAATTTCTTCTAAAAATATTACAAAAATTTAATGATCAGCACCATAAAAAAATAAAACTCCAGAACATCATTATTTGATAGTCTTTTCAGATAATGGCCAATATCCCAACCACTGCACCCGTAGATGCACAAAGCCATCATCACGTATTACAGGTTTTCCGCATAAAGCGGAATCAAAGAGACATAAAGCAACGTCCTGCAGCAGTTGATGAAACACCATAATGCAGTTAATTTATTTGCTCAAAATTACTTATTAGCTGAAAGATATATCTACTTAACCACATGTAGGAATAAAAATGGATATTCACTTCTGAATCAGACACCCCATCACTTACTGCGTACTACTTTTTTTTTTGGATTGTTGCTTCCTTAGATTATATAATTTTCCTTTTATACATTATTATCTTTTATTTGACTTTATAAAATTGTAAATTGACATGGAAAGGTATAAAATGATCAAATGACATGTTTGATAAAAATTAAACAAAATTGTATTCTATGTTTTAAATAATATAAGGACGGATGATTCCTACCTATTGGTTTTGAACGTATGGATATTTAGCTAGTATATACCCGAAGCTTTTTAAGCTGAAACTATTGAAGTTGGAATGAGCCACGGGTGTAAATAGCACTAGATAAGCTTAACGAAAGGACCAACACATGCAGATGCAATGCACGGCATTAACTTGACTCCGTGCTGTACTAGGCACGATACGTGTTTCTTCAACGTTCGCATGGACGGGTGTGGCCATGCTACTTAATTTGATGTACGATACTAAGGTCAGAAATGTACTGCCACAGATACAGCAAACATGAGGCCTAAAAAAGAGTACAATTTCTGTACTCAAATTTCCCTACAAATATTCCCTACATGGCTGGTTCTTGTGCTCTCAGTAGACGTTTCTTTTCATGCGAAATTTATTCGCTCCAATGTGTGGCATGCAACTACACGTATGATGTCCGTATGTAATAATGGAAGTCAGTCTTTGTCTCTATCTACATTCGTTCCTGAATTGGCGGCTACTAGCCTACTACTCGTATCCAAATTTTCATCACTCGTATTTTAGCAATAAGTTTGTAAATATTTAAAAATATTTTAATATTATATGAAAGTATGTCATGGATATAATCGTACAAATTTATCAAAATATAATAATTTATTAGTGGTCAAAATACACTACTATAGAAATACACAAAGGTGTCGGCACTTTAGATGCCAGATTAGCTAAAACCGACACATATAGTGTCTTTTCCGCCCATGCGCCCGTCTGTAGGGAAGCTAGTGCCAACAATCGACATCTTTCTCTTCAAATAGGTATTGGTTTTTAAATAGAACCGGTACCCTTTTTTCTATCGGAGAAGATACTAATTTCGAACCAATATCCGACACCTTTCATATGCGTCCCATCGGAGTGGTTGGTCGTGGGAGCCTACAATAGAGTCGGCACTTTTGAGGATGTCAAAGATAGGTGTCGGTTATACTTAAAGAACCGACACATTTGAGCTCTCCACCCTCCGAAGTAGCCATTAAAGGATCCACTTTGAGAACCGACACCTATGTAGCTGTCAGACATAGGTCCTAGTCCTAGATTAAGAAGTGACGCCTATGAAACCAATATATATGGCTTTTCTCCCACTCGAGCTGATCGAGCAAAGAACCTAGCGGCGTCTCTCGTTCTTGCTCGATCAGCCAGAAGAGGGGGAGGTTTTGCTCTATTTTTTTTGTTTGGGTGAAGATTGAAGCCTACATGGTTAGTGTTTATTATTTCTCACTTTGTTTCGCTCTTGCTTGTTGAATTGAGTCGTTTGCTACGTATATATATAAAGTGCGCAACCAAAACAATTATTTCAATTTTTTTCTAGGGATATTTTTTATTTTTTGTGTTCATTTAATTAGATCATTCACAGATAACCACATGCTAATTTTGAATGAAGTATTGACATGACAGTAATTGACTTGTACGTAAAATTAAGTGCTTCAAATAATATTCATAGAGTAGTATAGAGAGGTGTAACATAATATAATAATAATTAAATTATTGAAGTTGTATCCTTTCTGTTATTCTAATTTGCTTTTGAGTTATAAAATCCTCATTGTAATTATTATATGTTTCTTCTAGGGTGGTAAATTTCGTATTTTTTCCTGTTTGTTTATTTCATTACCTCATCCAATAGTAATTATATTATGAAAAATCTATCAATTTTGTTGTTCGTATGGGTAAATTAACTTTGCATCATTGAGAGTTAATTGACATTAAATAATATTTATCAGAGCGGCACCTCTCATTCTTGCTCAACCAGCTAGAGGAGGGGTAGGTTTTGCACTAAATTTTTGGGTGTTATTGGAGACAGATTGCTACAAGGTTAGTATTCATTATTTTTTTCCTCTATTTCACTATTGCTTTTTGAATTGAACCGTTTGCTACATATACATAGAAAGTACGCAACCGAAGCAATTATTTGTATCATTCAGAGTAATTGAGATTAAGTACTGTTCCTAGGTACCCATCGGTTATAATGGATCCAGGATGGGTGTGTGAAGCGGATTGTGGCTCTATGGAGTATATTAGTGTCACGCCCAGAAATTCCTACCGGAATTTCCGATGCTGAGTGTGTATTAAATTCCTGTCCGGACTAGCCAGGGCACAAACAACAAATTATATATACAGATCCACGTCTTAAAAATATATAAAAGTCTTACAATGCAGTAGAAAAGGAAAATAAACTTATTAGACTAAGCTTTGACGCTTGCGGCACGACAACTTCACTCCATAGGCATCCCTTGACTGCACCGACAAGCCTACTCGTCGACGAACTCATCTGCAGCTTCATCCTCTAGCTCTGAGGTGGGGGAAAGGAAGCAAGACTGAGTACAATCCATGGTACTCAGCAAGTCATACCAAAGGAAGGTACGATGCAGGATTGTTCCAAGGGAAGGCTAATGGTTAACTTTCAAAGCGACATTTCACAAACTTAAGTTGAAAGTAGTAAAACGAAGATTAAATTTAATTAATCAAAATTAATCATCTCTGCTCAACGTTACACCACGTTGAGTCAGGCCCAATCCATCCAACTATTCTAACCAATTCCATTTAACCAAATTATTATCAGTGGGACTAATCACGGTGAATCTGGTCGACAGCCCATAACCGTGAGCGTGGCTATTCGAATAGTTTCTAACTCTGATCAGAGGTGTACGTCTGTACCCACAAGACACAGCCCCACAACACGTTCCCGTGCGTCGACAGCCACCACGACATATCAAAAAGGGGTCTGTGACAGGACCATTCGCATAACCCTCCCTGACCAAGCGGCACCATACCTCAGGTTTCGCCCCTACCTTTATATCCAAGGTACGCAGCCCCCTCTCGTGCCTAGGTGAATTTGGAAGCTGCATAGACCTTTTCCGGTCCATCCAAACTCCATCATGCCCTATCTTGCCTGGATGCGTCGGCCAGGAAAAGCTATACTACAAGCCCAGCCGTTACCTAATTGGCTTGTGGTACGCACTAATTATTCTTCCAGGGTTTCCCGTGAACCGGTCCTTAACTGCCATGGGTGCATCTGTCAAAACCGTGCACCCACAGCCCACCATTTGGTCATATTTTATTTAACCGTTATCCTTTACCCAAGGTAACTCCGGTCTGAGACCGTCATTTCATGTAAATAAAAACTAGTAACATAATTCTCCCATTAATGATCTAGTTGTACTAAGCGAACTAAGCATGTCCTAGCCATATATCTAGTCATATTAGTTCCCAGTTAATCACTTAATCAGGGTAAACGACCTAGGCTGAGTACTATAGGTCCCATCCCGATGACATTATAAACAATGTAATTTAATAGATAAAACGAGAATAATTTGTAAAGTAGGTACAACATGATTAAAAGGTACATGACTTGCCTTGGTCTTGCTCCTGTTGAACCTCCGCGACTACTTCAAAATAAACCGGAGCGTCCGCGAAACCGAAATCTAATCGATAATCAAAGCACAACAAAAACAGGCTATTAAACTACTGAAACATGCAATTAAACTATTTTTAATGTGTTCTAGACATTTTTATGAGTCCATTACAACTTGAACGGACTCAAACGGAGTTCGGATGAGTTTTCTATGAATTTTACAAGTTTTTGTGATTTACTAATTAGAAAAAAGAAAAAGAAATGATTTATGGCGCAAGCGCCTCAAGGGCTGACGTCAGCTAACACGAGGCGGTGGCACCGTCAGGCGAGACCCACTGGTCAGTGGCGCAAGGGGGCGGGAGCACGGTGGACCAAGTCCACCGGCCCAGGGAGGACGCGCGCACCACGTGGCGCCTACGCGGCAGCCACGTGCGCAACCACGTGGGCGGCGGGATCCGCGGCGGCTCGGCACCGGGATGGACGGCTCGGAGGTGTCCGCGGACGGATCCGACGGCCGAGAGGGGTGCGGGCGAACGCTGCCGGCGGCGAGGCATGGCGACGCACGGGACACGAAGGTCACCAGCGACCGACGAAGGAGTGGCGGATGGTGGCGCTCACACGCGCGATGACTAAAGAGCACACGAGTTCGAGGGAAAGCAACGGCGCTCGGGTTGGCGACGGGAAATGGAGTGGCGGCCGACGGAACAGAGTGGCTGTGCACGGGCCCTAGCGGCACCGACGACGACAAGGACGGCACGCGCGCTCAACGCGACGTGGCCGGGAACTAAACATGTGCGGAAACCGAACGGAAACGAAAGGAGACAAGGGAAGAGATAAAAATGGCTCACCAGCGGCCGGAGTTGAGGAAGGAGACGACAACGAGCGAATGCGGCGGTAGATTTTTGGGTAAAACGGCTGGCCGGTGGTCTACGAGCAGCAACGAGTGCGGTGGAGGCGGTGGAGTGGCTCGGAGAGCGGCGGCGGGAGTGGAATTGGTGGCCGGAGTTGAGTTACACGGCGGTGGTTCGGGTTCTTCCGTGCGGGTGTTGATGAGAAAATTTCCCACACACTGGCCTGAGAGATTTGCTTTACTCTAGTGCAGGTCCAAATCTATTACTTGAGGTTCGTAGGCATGCCAGTTGGTTTGATTCTACAACCAACAAGAAACTAAAAAGAGAAAACAATGTTAGATCGATAGCCGATCGGCTGGCGGCCGATGACGTATCGTTTGATATTGTGTCGATGCAATATGCGTTGAATCGGCAACAACTAGATTCGTCCGATCGGCTGTAGATGTTAACAGAAGGCAATCCGTCTTAAAGTGCATTTAAACCAAGTGACTAGGATAGATCGGTAGCGTACAGAGGCAGTAGAAATCACTTAGATCTAAAAATACTATAAGACGAGGATTATACTTGTTTACAGCATAGCCGAAGACATGAATCTAACATGTATCGGCTAGTACTCGATACTATTGTATACTCGATATCATAATAAACTAAATACATTAAACAAGCAGCAATCAAATGTTAAAGTTACTTAGCAGATCGATAACAAGCTTAACATATTTAGTATGATGAGATCTAGATATAGAGGGCAGATTTAACATATCAAGTGAGAATAAAACAAACAAGATAGGTTAAATCAGATAAGATCGACTGAAACCCCGATACCATCTCTAATAGCAATTGTAAGCAAGATAGATCTTTTATAGTTCTAAATATTACTTAATAGATCGGACCTAACCAATGCAGCATTAAGCATAAAGAGAAACACGATATCTAAACATGCTGACAAAAATCTTTCGAGATGGTAGATACATTATATAAGCTAAGCCAACCTTGACATCTAATTTCATCGTCTGTTATCTAGCAATAGATATAAGCTAACTGAAATTAGATGACGACATTGGTTTAGGTTATATAATGCATATGATAATTCAGCAGATTACAAAAACAAGATTAGAGTATCATGATGATGGAAGCACTAATCGCGAGAGCGCAAGCTGCTTGAAACAAGATTTACCTCTTGTTGGAGATCAAAACCCGATGCAGCCCAACGCAAAGCAAGAACTTGTTAAAATTAAACTAAAAGGAAAAGGTGGTGATGCACCGAAAGTTGTATTGATGTGATTGTCGATAATAATTACAGGGTATTGGGTCATATTTATCGGACATGACTCTTATCTCTAATACTATTCAAATTACGACAATTGCCTAAAACAAACTCTTGCTGATGTAACTTACAAGGAAACGACACAAAATATCCTAATTAATAGATACAATTGCCTTTCTAAGACTTTATCCGTGTATGGCAACATCCATGAAGCACTTGAAACCGAATCTAATAATGATTCTAATGCTTTCCCGCGGGATCGGTCATATCTATCACCCCTATCGGAATCAGCTATGTTAGATATCCTTGTCCGATTCGGTCTGAGACGATTAACACCTTAGCCAATTCAGACTCAGCCGATGCGCACTCTGTCTCCGAGAATCATGCGGTCCTTCAATTCCGCTTCTGTTTTAGCTTCAAACCTGAGAATTGGCTTGCCGAATTTGGTCGTTAACATCGGGGCACGAGGGAGCTTTGATTCAAGCGATTGGCAAAGGGGAAACTTGAGCCCGCGCACGGGGGTGCTTTATAGGGGTCGAGGGGAGGTGGACGTGGCCGGATTGTGCGGGAATGGTGGTGGATTGGGTCGGTGAGAGAGAGGCGGCGGCCAAAATTCAAAACACGGCCGTTACGGAGTTTTCGTGCACGCGGGCCGCACAGGGAGAGGGGAAAGTGGGGCGTGAGTCGCGGGCGCATGCGTGGAGTGGGCGGAGTGGCCGGGTGATGCGCGAGATGGCCAGGAAACGTGCGGCGTGGCGGCGGCCGGACCCCCGATGAGAGGTTGGGGATGACAGGTGGGGTCCTCCTGTCAGTCCCCGACCCTGCCGAGGAGGGAAATGGACTCGCGGCTACGCGGCTCGGCGATTTGGGCCGACCCGGCGAGGAGGAGGCGCGGCGCGCGGAAACGGTACGGAGGGAGTGGGCCGCTGGCCCACGGGAAAAGAAAAAAGGAAACATGAGCGAAAAAGAAAAAAAAGGAAAAGCCCTTTTCCTTAAGGAATTTAATTCCGATAAGCCTAAATCAATTTTTAAATTTGCTTCCGATGCTCTGAAATTCTGATAAAAATCATGTTAGTGTATTTTGACATGGGGAATTTAAGAAAAATCCCACCAAGAATTTTTTCCAATTATTAAATGGGTTTTAAATTCAGAGTTTGTCTTCCTTTACATTTTCCGGTCGATTTCTTTTGCACGATTTTCCTAGGTGATTTTAAACTAGAGGAAAAAGCGGGGCGTGACAATTAGGGAGTAACGTTTATCGTTGTCACGGCAACGAGCACAAACTCAATTGATGTGCTGGATTATCTATGGTGTACATGCTTTGATTGCAAGAAAGACAGGCAATTTCTGACACAACGGGTCCATGCGCATCTTCTTACAAGGGGTTTTATGTAAAAGTTTATATGTCATGAGTTTCTTGGCAAAGAGGAGCAAGGAAAGGGAAGTGCAGGCAATAGGGACATGCCTAATGAGGATGTCGGCTGTGAGCAGGAGGACCAAACATGCGTTGATCATGGTGAAGCTGATCTAGATCAGATGTTGCATGACGGGAAGAGGGCTGACACTAATGATAGGGAATATTTTATGTTCAAAACCATGGTGGAGGACTAAAAAACTCTACTTCACAATGGATGTCAGGCGGAGCACACCAAGTTACAGGTTGTCCTATCTCTACTACACCTAAAGGCAAGCAATGGATAGTCAGATAAGAGCTTCACTGAGTTGCTAGAGCTGTTGACAGAAATTCTTTTTGTAGGAATGTCTTGCCGGAAACAATGTACCAAGCGAAAAAAGTTATATGTTCCCTTGGCCTTGAGATACAGAAAATTCACACTTGTCAAAATAATTGCATTCTTTACCGGGGTGATTATGCAAATTTGGACAAATGTCTGGTATGCGAGGCTTCTTGGTATAAGTGTGTAGACGGTGATGGTGATGGTGGAAGTAATGGTACAGTGAAGAAGAAAAGAGTATCGATGAAAGTGGTATGGTATTTTTTCAATCATCCCTTGTTTGGAACATATGCTCGCAAACAAGAAACATGCTAAGCTGATGCGTTGGCACCACGAAGAGCGTAAAAGAGATGGAATGATACGACGCCCAGCTGATGGATCTCAATGGAGAAAGATAGACAAGAAGTATAGAAAACATTTTGCGTATGACATGAGGAATGTGAGGATTGCATCAATACAGACGGCATGAATCCTTTTGGTGACATGAGCAGTCATCATAGCACATGGCCAGTGGCTGTTATTATCTACACCATCCTTTCTTGGCTATGTTTGAAGCGTAAGTACATCATGATGCCACATCTAATTCAAGGACCTAAATAACCTGGCAATGATATTGATGTGTACTTCAAGCCACTGGTAGAGGATCTTGGGATACTATGGACGGATGGTGTAAAGATGTGGGATGCTTACAAACGAGAGTACTTTGCATGTCGGGTTATTTTGTTCACGACAATACAAGACTACCCAACACTTGGTAACACATTGGGCCAGACGGTGAATGGCATGAAAGCATGTGTAAGGTGCTTGGCCCAAACAAGAGGCAAGTGGCTGAATCACTGCCGGAAGACCGTGTACATGCACCATCGAAGGTTCCTTAGGCTGAATCACCCATACCATCGGAATACAAAAGATTTCGACGGAACGGTGGAAGAAGGAGCACGTCCAACATTCATAACCAGAAATGATGTCTGGAATGAGGTAAAAGATATCAAAGTTATATTTGGTAAAGAGAGTGGAAGCACATGTGCATCCACATCAAGCGGTGAGACCCCTCTTTAGAAAAAGAAATCTGTCTTTTGGGACCTACTGTACTACTACCGGCTTATGATGCAACTACTACCGGTTGCAATCAGAGGTATCCTTCTGAAAATGGTTCGAGAGCCAATAATCAAGTTGTGTCGGCTTCTTCAAAGCGATGAATCGAAGGTAATCGATCCAGTTCGTTGGACAAGCTTCGAAGGACGCGATTCTAACTCTTTGCCAGCTCAAGATGTTGTTCCCTCTCTCATTTTTCGATATCATGGTGCATCTCGTAGCTCATCGTGTGGAACAAGTAAAGATCCTAGGCCCAATATACCTTCATAGCATGTGGGCTTTCAAGAGGTTTATGGGCATTATAAAGAAATATGTTTAGAACATATCGTGACCCGAAGGTAGCATCGTTGAGGGTTATGCAATAGAGGAGGTGGTAGAATTATGTATAGATTACATGGATTTGAAACCTATCAGTGTGTGTGCGCCTTGTCACGAGGGTAGGATATTTGGAAAAGGAACATTAGGCCATAAGAGAATTGTCCCCCCTCCCCCTTCGATCAAAAAACATAAGACAAGCACATTTTACAGTATTACGACAATCAGCTTTGGTGGCTCCTTTCGTGAACATGCACTTGGATGAATTCTGCAATGACAATCTGTCACGTCCAGAAATTCACACCAGAATTTCCGCAGCTAATTTGTGCATTTCACCCTCGTCCAGGCATCAGCCGAGGTACACAAATTGACGTTATTGATAATACAGAATCCTCGTCTTAGAAACAATATAAAAGAGTTACACAAATGCAGCGGAAAGAAAAATAAAACTGACTTAAGCTAAACTTGACACGAGCGAAGCGAAACGCCAACACCACAGCTAACCCCTGACGTCGAACAAGCCTACACCTCCTCGGAGACCTCGATCTCAACCTCTGGCACTGAAGGGGGAAAAAGAAGCAAGGCTGAGTACAACCACCGTCCTCAACAAGTCACACCGGAAAAGGGGACATGATGCAAGAAATAACAAGGAAAAGGATAAGAGGCTCAATTTGCATAAACAACATTTGCAGAATATAATAACAATATTTGAAGACAGTAAAACAATAGTAATAATTAAGCAGTATTAAATAAACACTGTCCAACGCTGAAACCACCTTGCAACAGGCCCATCCATCCACCTGCACTAGTCACATTCCAACCTTTCATTCAAGTAAAGTAAGTGAAACTAATCAAGGTGAATCTGGTCGATCGCCCGTAACCGTGGGCACGGCTATTCGAATAGTTTTTACTCTGATCAGAGGTGTACAACTGTACCCACAAGACACAATCGCACAACACGTTACCGTGCGTCGGTGCACCACCATGGTACCCCGGAAAGGAACTGTGACAGGATCCTTCACATAACCCCCTCTAACCAATCGTATCACACCAAGGTTTCGCCCCCACTCCCATCGGCAATGGGCAGCCCCCTCTAGTGCCGCGGTGAATCCGGAAGCTGATCAACCCTTAAAACCGGGGCTGACCCAACTCCATCACGCCCACCCTCTCTGGGATACGTTGGCTAAAGACAGCTACGCTACAGACCTAGCCATTACCCATGCTGGCTTGTGGTATGCACGGCATTTCTTCCAAGGTTTCCCGAGAACCGGTCCTTAATTGTCATGAGCACGATAACCAAAGTCCAACCATGTGCTCACGACCCACCCTTTTCATAAATTAATATTATTAGAAATAGTGTCACATCTTAACCTCATCCGAGGGTTAACTTCTAGTAATAAACTTGATTAGTGTGATTCCCTTAAGTGAACTAGTTGAGCTAAGCATAACTAAGCAACCTTAAGCTATCATCTAATCATATTGAGTCCCCAAGCTATCAATGGTATAAGGTAAACAATCCTATGGTTGAGTACAATAGGTATAATCATCCCATGAAATGACATTCTAAAACATATGCAGTATTTGAGAGAAAATAGATATTTACATAAAATAGGTATAATATGGTCAATGTAAGGTATGACTTGCCTTGTTCTGGAGACTGAGGAACCTCGGCGACTACTTCGAAGAGAACGGGCTCGCCGAAAAACTCGGGATCTACACGACAAACAAAGCACTCAACAAACACCCTAAAAGGTCTACTGAAACAACACTGAAAAGTATTTTTAATGGATTCTTGACATTTTTCTGGATTTAATGAAATTTGAATGGGCTAAAACGGAGCTCGGATTCAAAAGATATGAATTTTAGAAGTTTAATTGTGACTTTTAAACTAAACAGAAAAGATTAAAACATTTATTGCGCAATTAAGCCCCGGGTGACGCAAGCATGGCGCAGACGGGTAGGGCTGACGTCAGCTGGCGCAAGCGGCTGACACAAGCGGCGTGGGCGCAGTCCACGGTGGACCGAGTCCACGGCGGCGGCGGCGAGCGCGGGGACACGCGGCACGCATCCGCGAGGAGCGGCGGCGATCGGACGGCGACGGCTTGCACGGAGCGAACAGTCCAGATCCGCCCGATCCGAATGATCGGACGGTGTGGATCGCGGGTAGGGTTAGGGTTCGGCGGCCGATGGGCGGACACACGGCGGCCATCCAGCGCGCGCGATCGGATCGACGGTGACGGATTGGGCGGGAGCGAACGGTTCGGATCCACCCGATCCGACCGATCGGACACTCGGAAGAGTGGCGCTAGGGTTAGGGTTTTGGCGGCGGCGGCTCCGAGCTCGCCCGTCGGCCATGGCCGCGCGGCGTCCCGCCGATCTCCCGGCACCGGCAACGGCGACGGAGGCGCAGCTGGCGCGCGGAGACGACGGTGGAGAGTGAAGCGATGCACGGGGAAACGACTCGAGAGACAACACGGAAAACCGGAGAGAAGGGGAAGCGGCGGCGCACTCACCGGAGTTGGAGAAGACGACGATGGCGGCGGCGGTTTTTAGGGCTAACGCGAGAGAGAGACAAAGGGAAACGTGCGGCGGCGATGGGGAACTTTATAGAGGTGCAACGAGATCGGAAAGGGCACGGGATAGGCGCGGATTCGTCGCCGTTGGTTACGGACTCGAGAGAGAGAGAGAAACGGCGGCGGCGAAATCCTCGCGGATAGGGTTTCCATCGAACGGGAAGGGCGCGGGGATGGATGCGGCGTTGCGGGATCGGCCCGCCATGGGTCCGACGTGGCGCTGGTTCAAGCGAAACGGAGCGGAGCGGCGCGCGCATGGCGGGGCGCGGCGGGCCGGCCGGGCGCGGGGACGGAGACCCGACAGGCGGGCCCACCTGCGGTGACCCGCGAGCGAGGGAGGGTTTGCGGACTTTGCGGCGCGGGCGCGTCGTGGGCTTCGGCCCACGACCGGAAGGAGGCGCGCGCGCGCGGAGCGGCTCGGGCCGGGGAAGGAAACCGCCGACGGCCCAAGTTGGAAAGGGGCGGGAAAAGCCGTACGGCCGTACGGAGGAAAAAGAAAAAGAAGGAAAAGGATTTTGGGGCTTAATTAATTTTCGATTTCTTATTTAATTGATTAAAAATACTTAGAGTGCTCTAAAAATTTCAAAAAAATCCTCTTAGTGCATTTTGACATGCGAATTCAAGAAAAATCCTACCATGTCGTTTCCATTTATTAATTGCATTTTTAAATTCTTGGTTGGCTCCAGATTAATTCCGAAATTTCGATTATTTCGTGGTAAATTATTTAAACAATTTAGGGCAAAACTCGGGTGTGACAACCTACCCCCTTAAACGGAATCTCGACCCGAGATTCGGAGGTACGCGAAAAGGTGCGGGTGTGCGGCCTTTAGCTCATCTTCTCTTTCCCAAGTAGCTTCTTCTTCGAGTGATGAGTCCATTGAACCTTGCAAAACCCGATAACCTTGTTCCGAGTCCTTCTCTCGCGATCTCGAGAATACGTGCTGGTCTCTCTACGTAGGTTAAGTCCTCTTGAATTTCGATCCGTCCGGACTCCCCGCTCTTCCGGTACCCTTAAACACTTCTTTAAGCGGGACACATGAAACACGTCATGAATACCACCATGCCGGAGGAAGCTCAAGCCGATAGGCCACTTCTCCTCGACGTTCCCGAGTCGTATGGTCCCACAAAACGTGGTGCCAACTTGCCTTTGGTTTGGAAACGGTGTACTTCCCAGTGGTGTAACGCGAAGATACACAAAATCCCCGCTTCAAAAGCGAGGTCTCTTCGACGATTGTCCGCGTAACTTTTCTATCGGGATCGCACAATCTTCAACCTTTCCCGAATCGTTCGGACCTTTGCCTCGCTTCACTTATTACTTCATGCCAAACAACCGGCGTTCACCGTCCGATCCCGAAAAGGGTGTGCGGCACTTCCGTCCATACAATGCTTCATACGGTGCCATTTGAATGTTGGCTTGATAGCTGTTGTTATAGGAGAATTCTGCATAGGGCAAGCTTTTGTCCCACGCTATTCCAAAATCAAGCGCGCATGCTTTCAACATGTCTTCCAAAATCTGATTCACTCTCTCAGTTTGGTCGTCTGTTTGCGGATGGTAGGCTGTACTAAAATTCAAATGGGTACCGAGCTCTTCTTGCAACTTTTTCTAGAACTTGTAAGTAAATTGACTTCCCCTATCGGACACGATCTTTTTAGGCACGCCATGCAAACACATGATCCTTGCGAGATAAAGCTCTGCTAGCTTCTTCCCCGAGTAGGTAGTATGCACCGGTATGAAGTGGGCCACCTTGGTGAGTCGGTCCACAACGACCCAAATTGAGTCATATCCCGACGCTGCAGGGTAAACCCGTGATGAAATCCATTCCAATTTCTTCCCATTTCCACTGAATCTGAGTGGTTGCAACAGCCCGGTGGGCCGTTGATGTTCTGCCTTAACCCGCTGACAAACATCACAAAGTGCAACAAACTCCGTTATCTCCCTCCTCATACCGACCCACCAAAACTTTTCTTAAGATCTTGATACATCTTTGTACTGCCCGGTGAATTGAGTATTGAGTTTGGTGAACTTCAGAAGGATCATTTTTTTCAAATCCCACGACCGAAGGAGGCGCACGCGCGGAGCGGCTCGGGCGGGAAGGAAACCGGGTCGACGGCCCAAGTTGGAAAGGGGCGGGAAAACTGTACGGCGTACGGAGGAAAAAGAAAAAGAAGGAAAAGGATTTTGGGGCTTAATTAATTTCCTGATTTCTTATTTAATTGATTAAAAATACTTAGAGTGCTCTAAAAATTCCAAGTAAAAATCCCGTTAGTGCATTTTGACATGCGAAATTCAAGAAAAATCCTACCATATCGTTTCCATTTATTAATTGCATTTTAAAATTACTGGTTGGCTCCGATTAATTCCGAAATTCCGATTATTTCAGTGGTAAATTATTTAAACAATTTAGGGCAAAACTCGGGTGTGACACAATCCTAGGAAATCGAGGCACGGCTCGTGAAGAAGCATAAACTTCAATTTGGGAAATGATTGATGGAGTACCTGACAACTGCAGACATCGATAGTGACAAACTATTTTCTTTGTCTCGGGGGCCATCCAACACAATCCACATGTACCAAGCCTATGAAATAAACAGATATACTTTTTACACAAAACACCAGGAGAACAAGAGTACTTATCAAAACAGTGATGGATAAACGCCTACGCTGATGGTAGCAACAAGCAGACTTATTATGGATTCATAGAGTCAATCTGGGAGCTAGATTACGGAGCCCTCAAAGTCCCTCTATTCCAATGCAAGTGGGTAAGAATTCCATGGGGGTTGAAGGTTGACAAGTACCGGAAGATCATCATTGACCTGAAGAGGTCGTAGCGGATGCCTTCTTCTTCCTCCCAATCCTACCACAACGCCTCCTGCTAGTATAGATATAGTTTATCAGATGTCCAGCGAAAGCTGAATGATGCAATGCATTTATAGATATAGTTCTAAGAGCATGAAGATAACAGATTTACAAATTTACATATAATTTGCTTGTCTCTATATATATTTCAGTCCATTTGCATGAAATTTGATTAGTTGTATTTTAAAATTATAGTGAATAAACTATTTTGCTCGATGATGAACTGCAGCTATTCAGACATGTTGCAAATTTCGCCACATCCAACCATGGTTCGAATTATTTAGGCATGTTGAAGGCATGGTGACAAGTTGTCACGCCTAGAAATTTAGCCAAATTTCTAGACTATTTTGTGTATTAAATCCCTGTCCAGGAATAAGCCAGGGTACACAAAATGACAAATCAATAAACAGATCCAAACATAGATAAAGCGTAAAATACTTACAGAAGAGGCACTTAGTCCTCGCACCCGAACAAAAGCAAGAACAATGGACAAAGGCGATCCTAGCGGGGCTTCGCTCCACTCCACGAGCAAACTCAACCGGGTCCGAGCCTTGGTCTTCTAACTCCGTCTTCGACTCAGAAGCACAACACTTCTAGGAAAAGGGGGAAAAAACAAGGCTGAGTACAACCACCGTACACAGCAAGCCACAAGGAGAAATGCAGACGTGCAAGGGGAGACAAGAGTGGCTCGGGCTATTTTGCATAAAAGCAGTTGTAAAACCTTTCTGGTTCAAAACAGTAAAATAGTTGATTAATTCATTAAATCAATATTAATCATCCACTAAACAACGCTATACCACGTTGAACAGGCCCAACCATTCCACCTGAACTAAACCAGTTCCATTAAGTCAAATTATTAAAGGTGGGACTAATCATGGTGAATCTGGTTGATCACCCATAACCACGGGCACGGCTATTCGAATAGTTTTACTCTGGCCAGAGGTGTACAACTGTACCCACAAGACATGATTCCACACATGTTGCCATGCCCCGAAGCACCACCGCGGTACTGCAAGGGGGAAATCGTGACAAGACCCTTCGCATAACTTTCCCTGACCAAGCGACATCACACTAAGGTTTTGCCCCTACCCCTATGCCAGGGTAGGCAGCCCTCTCTGGTGCCTTGGTGAATCCGGCAGCCGCATAGACCTTGCTCGGTCCATCCGAACTCCATCACGCCCACCCTTGCCCGGATGTGTCGGCGAAAAAGCTACACTATAAGTCCAAGTTGCCCATGCGGCTTGTGGTAAGTAATCGTAAGTCTTCCGTGGTTTCCCATGAACCAGTCCTTAATTGCCATGGGTGCGACAAGCAAAACCATGCACCCACAACCCACCATTTAGTCATATTTTAATTAACCAAGAACCTTTGCCAAGGTACCTCCGGTCTGAGACCGTCATTTCATGTGACTATCAGCTAGTAGTAAAGTTCTCTCATTATTGTGAGCTAGTCTAATTAAGCATGGCTAAGCATAAATATTCCTAGTGAGATCACATAAGTGATTAAAGCTAGTCAAATTAATCACCCAAGTTGACAATGGATGGATAGTAATTAAATGAGACACAAGCGATCAGATAAGTATTCTCGGTTCTCTTGTAATTAGCAAAACAATGCAATTTTATTTGCAAACAATAAATAATTTTATAATTTGGGATCAATATGCGTCAAGGAAGAATGTGACTTGCCTTGCTTCTTCACGACCTTCTCTTCTTCGCGAACACGAACTCCCAAAACAAATAAGTCTACACGCCGGCACGCAAAATGAGAAAAACTCTAATAAGAACCAAATAAACAGTACATGGAAAGTAAACAAACATGTAGAGCTCAATTTTAGATGAATTTTGCAACTTGGATGGCCCAATTTGGAGTTCGTATGGATTAGATATGATTTTTAGAAGTTTTGGGCCATTTAAATGAATTCTGGGAATTAATTCGATTTATTGCACAATTATTAATTGATTTCTCAAGGAATAGGTATCCGCTGACATCCTCAAAAGGCCGGTGCTGACACACGGGCCCCAAGAGTCAGCGACACAAAGGAGCGGCCCTCCGAGGACCAAGTCCAAAGAGGTAAGAATACGGGCGGAAAGGAGGAGGTGAACTGGACTTCTCAGGGCTAGGCCAAGGAGAGAAAATGGACTTTGGCGATGGAGAAAACCTATGGGCCTGCGGCCCAAGGGGAAAAAAGGAGTGAAAGGGAAACGAGGGAGCCAAAATAGACTTTATTTTTAGGGAGAGAGAATAAATGGGTCGCATGGGGAAAAACGGCTCGGTCTACCATGGACCGAGTCCACCAAGGCGGGGCCCACGCAACAGCATCAAAGGAGGCCGGGTGCACGGTGGACCAAGTCCACCGGCTTGGGGAAAACAAAGCATGCGCCATGTGGCGACACCTGATAGGGCGGCTCAAATAGGCACGGGGAAAAATGGTGGCCGCACGAGGTGGCTCGGGGTGGCACCGACGGCCAAGGCTGGCGGGCGGGCTGCGGCGGCGGCAAAGACAGGCCGGCGGCAGCGCCGCGACGGCCAGTGCGCAGCGCGGCGCACCCGGAGCCGAGGCGATGAATGGTGGCGCGAACGTCGGCGACGCGATGACACAGCGGTGGAGAGGCGGCGCTGCCGGGCGGCGGCACGGCAGCACGCGCGGCATGGCGGCGCGGGAGAGGGCGCGGCCGACGCAACGCACCGTGGCCGAGAGGCGATGGCGCACGACGGCGGAACGGAGAGGCGGCGTGGCTTGACGCCGCGGCGAGAATGAACAAGACGAGCCAAGGGGCACCTGGCAAGCCAGCGGAACAAAGACACGAGCTTGCCGTAACGCGACCGAGGCTAACATGAACGGTACCGAACGAACTAAACAAAGAAAAGAAAGGGGAGAGAGAAATGGACCTCACCGACGGCTGGAAATGATGGGGACGACGGCGGCAGCAAAGCGCGGCTAGGAATTGAGGAAAACACAATGGGAAGGTGTTCCGAGAATTGCGAAGGTGGAGATGGTGGTGGCTCGGTGGGAAGAGTGACGGTTTAGCGGAACGGCTGGAAGCAGCGAGCTCGGCGACGGAATTTGGGCGCGCACGGTGCGGGAGCTCGGGAATGGGTGAACGCGAGGGAAATAAGTGGAGAGCGTGTTACGGAGTGTGGGGATCTTTATAGCCGGCAAGGGCGCGGGCATGGCCGGGAGGAGCGGGAACGGATTTAAAACTGCCGCGTCGCGACATTAATGGCGGCTGCAAATGATGGTCTTTAAGTTGGCCGCTTCGGCGCACATGATGAGCGGAGGAAGGGAAAGTGGGGGAAACGGAGGAGTAAAGCCGGGAACATGTTATGACACGGTTAAATGTGGAGGAACATGGCCGGAAGAGGTGGGGACGATCGGCCATGGTGGAGCTCGGCATTGAAGATCAAATACACCACGAACCGATGCGGGATTGAATGGGGATTTATGGGGAACCGATGAGGACGTGAAGGGAAAATCGTTTTCGCAATTTAATTGGAAGGAAAACCGATGAGGAGGGAGATCAAACGGTGGGCGGAGCTACGCTTTGCACGGGAGAGAGAAAACAGTGGGCGGGAGGAGGAAGATGACACTCTAGCGCCAAGGAGGAAACTTAGACTTTGCTGTCCAAACATCCTTTAATTTTTATAAATACTTCCAATGCTCAAATAATTCCAAGAACAATCCTGAAAATATGAACACCCAAAGTATTTAATAAAAATATCTCTAGCTCATTTAATGTTTAATTAATTTATTTAAATAATTACTTTAATGCTCTTTGTATTATTTAAATTTTTCTTGAGCTCCAAAATTTCACGAAAAATTTCACGAGTATTTTAGGGCATTAAGAATATTTCAAAATATTTCCATCCATGATTTTTAAAGGAAAATTTAATTTCCTTAATTAATTCACTTGATAACTTTATTTTTCTTTTTAATAATTTCTAGAAAATGCCTTATTAAATGATTTTTAATCCCGATCGAAAATCGGGCGTGACACAAGTGAAGGTCTTCGCATCAATCCTCGTGTCAAAGGTCGTGGCGTAGGCCTTCTACTTGCCTCTTGACCTACCACAACGCCTCATGCTATTACAGATGTAGTCTTGGCAAATCTCTCTAAATGGTGTAACACTTTTTACAGATGTTATGAGAGCACAAAAATAAGACATTTGATAATTTAGAGTAGGTTACTAAACTATCTTAGAACTTTCAATAGAAGCGAATCAATAGAATCATGTAGTTCTTTTTTCTAAAACTAGCTTACCATTGTAGATCCCAGATTTCAACAAATATATGTATCCAAAGTGTGTGGATTATAGGGATGAGTTCGTGCAATGGAAAACATCTGAGAAGGCAAGAGAAATGAACGAACGAAACAAAGCCAACTCGGCGAAGAAAAAGTATCCACACCGACTCGGCCCGAGCGGATACGCTAAGAATATCCCTAAATGGGAAGAGAAAGAGGAACAGTTACGTCAAGACGGTGTCACACTTTAGACAGAGGGATGGGGCACCCTGACAAAGCACTCCGCGTACGCCAGGAAGACTGAACTGTCATCTTCAGGGGAGTTGGTAGTCGCAGGACCTCGATAGCAAGGGCTAAAACAGAAGATCGATGAGACCCATTTTCAGTCAACACAGAGTACTTTTGTGCCACAAAGGGAGATAGATGAGCTCACACTAGCATTCGGAAACCCTGAGTACCCTGGACGCACGAGAGGCGTTGATCTCGTTCCATGAAAGGATGTGTTTCCGGATGATAGGCATAGGTACTGGGCTCATAAGAGAAGACCCACGCAACAAGAGGAAGCCGATTGTATCACGAGAGAGGTGGACAGAGCAACTTTGAGGGCAAGCCGGGAACCAAGTGGTAAGCCCATGTGAGAGACGTAGCAATTGCGCATCTGCGGAAGCCGCCCCTGCAGAACATGACACAACGCACTATCTAGTGGACGACATAACGACACATACCCCGTGCGCCCTCCACGTCCCACTTCAAAACAACATAACTCAACAGATTGCTAGCGGTGTGGCACATCCTATATCTACAGAGCATACTATACATGGTGTTGCATTGTCATCAGGCTACTCAAGGGTCGGAGTTGATGACATGCCAAGCCAATATAGAGGGTATGTGTTGGAGTTTCCTCTGAAGGAAAGGGTTGACACTCTAGTCGCTACTCTCCACAACATGATCGTATGGCCAAAACGCTACATCATTATCACGTCAAACGATGAGGCAGGTGATCCAAGCGACGGCGGTTCCAGTCCTTCAAGTGGCCGAGTTCTAGATCTAGCTCCTTCTCCGCCTCGATAGAGGACCCCTAGCCCATCTCCTCATCAGAACACACCAAATCAACCACAGCCTACGAAGAAGGCCCCGAATCCACCCCCACTCAGAAAAAGACTCCAACAACAAGTGCATCGTAAAGGTGTGGATCATCGAGCTAGTCGCGACTCCCACCAACTAAGTCAGACTCAGTGCCAAAAGCCGACAACGACGCTGCCTAAGAAAACGGTAAGTGGCAGCATCACTTTGCTTTTTGTCCCGAAGAAGCCCGATGAACCAAAGATTTCAATTCCTAAGAAAGTGATCGATCATTTCAACAAGTGTGCACAACCAAAGCCACCTAATAAACCTATATCAGACATCCCGAGAATTGTTGGGAACAAGGATATATAGACTCAGGCTAGGGAATTGTTTGTTGAAGAGAAAGCATATGAGATAGAGGCATTTATTAAGTCAGCAGGTATACAAAACCTTGACGATTTGGATAACCTTCCAAAAGCCAAGGTGGTATTGCAGTTCCAACATGGAAAACCCACGGTGCTTGACTCAGAAATCGAAGAATTAGGAACTCAAGCGCGGTGGCCATAGATGGTATTTGGAGGAGGCCGTAAAGGGTGAACAAATTATCTATGCATACTACTCCGACATGGATAATCACCATGACCTCAATATATGCTTTATAGAATTTAGCGAACTCTTCAACATGTATCAAAGAAGGGAACTCGATGTCCGCATTCTTCAAATGTGATCATTGTGAGTCCTTTGATATTTTGTCCTTAATCCGACACCCTGGATGTACTCTCACTAGTTCTCAATCGTGTTCTTCTTTTACAGGCATTGCTCTTATCATTGTAGAAGTATGAACCATAAGGTTGCTTTTCTAGACCCAACACTTGTGAACTTTGACAAGCAAATGACCAAAGAAGTTAAAATCGATAACTATCTCCACAACGTCCTCACCAAGCTAAATCCATGTGACCACATCTCTTACCTTACCTTTCTCAGTAAGTTTTGCTTGCTCTCCACACGTCTGAAGTTATTGATACATTGTCCTATGTGCAGCAATCATTGGGTCCTATTCGTAATCAATATCGACGATAGTAATATTTGCATACATATGATAGGAAAGGGAGAGCAAACTACCCAACTCTTGTAAATGCACCAAATAGGGCATATGCGAGGTACCATAGGTCCAGAAGAGCGTATGGGAGATGCATGGTGGATGCAACAACATTTTGGATCTTCGAACATGAAATGATCCTTAGACAACCAACTGCCACCACCTTCTGCGGGTTCTACGTCATGCGGTACATTCTATATTTTGTAGAGGAGGGGCACCATCATGTTATTGCTGAGGTATGACATGTTTCAGATACCAAAGTCATAAATTAAACAATTCTATTATAGTACTAAGTAAATTTCTATGTCTTCCACCCTTGTGTTGCAGAAATTGGGTCTTGATACAAGCGAACTGCTATTGCACGTCATCAAAGGTCTCACCAACAAGCTTTGCGGGTTCATCCATAATCGTGTCATAGACCCAGCTAGCGATTACAACCTCAACAAGCACCCACCACGAGTGCAATCCTCTGCCTCTGCCCCTCCCAGCACTTCGACAAAGAAATCAACTTCTAAGAAGAGAAAAACCAAGTAGCTAGATTTGTTGTACAAATTATATTTAATTAGTGTTTATGCATGAATTATGAAAGTATTACGTAAGTTTACTTTATGTGTAATATATTTGAATAGTTACTATTATTATGTATTCTATTTTATGTTTTCTATTATATAGGCACGATGACGTGAGGTCGGGAAACCTAATCAAACTTTCAAAATCATACTCTCACCCGATATTATAGGTAAAATGCAATCACATTTACTTTTTTAGACTTCGGAATTTTTGGACTTACGAAATTTAGATTTAGGAATTTTAGACTTAGGATATATGTGCAAATGTTTAGAATTTAGACTTAGGAATTTTTGGACTTAAGAAATTTTAGACTTGACTTTGGAATTTTTGGACTTATGGAATTTTAGACTTAGGAATTTTTAGACTTAGGAATTTTTGACTTAGCATATATATATGCATAGGATATATAGGCAAATGTTTAGAATTTATACTTAGGACATATATGCAAATGTCTAGAATTTAGACTTAGGATATATATACAAATGCTTAGAATTTAGACTTAGGAATTTTTGTACTCAGGAATTTTTAGACTTCGATAATTTTAGACTTATATGTGTGTATGTGGATGTGGATGTGAATGTGGATGGGGTTGGAGTTGTAAAATTGATGTAAATTTGTATGTGGGTATGAATGTGAATGAATTTGTGTGAATGTAAATGAATGAGGCTACGAATGTGAATGTGAATGAATGGATGTGAATGGATGAATGATTGTATATTGATGAATGTGATGTGATTTGTATGTGAAATTGGTAGGTCTTTCTATTTTTATTTTTTTCCAACATATAAGTGTCGAGTTTTAATAAAACCGACTTAGTGTTTGCCACGTGTCCATTTTGATAAAAACCGACACCTATATGCTACTAATTGGTGTCGATTGTTCTAAAGAAGAACCAGCACCTATAAAAACCACCACATGGCCCTTTAGGTTAGAACGGACACCTATAATATTATATAGGTACCGGTTATATATAAAAAATGTATCTATATATGTTTTTATATAGGTATCGATTTAAAACCAGCACCGATAATCAGTGTCATCCGTGCCACTTTCTGGATGTCGTTGAGAAATCCGGCACCTAATAGAATTTCCTAACAGGCAACGAATATGCTTTTCTGTACCAAGTGGTAAACAGAACATAGGGAGTAACTAGGGATATATGCACGTAACTATTTTGTTATGAATAATTTGAACTTAATGATAGTCATATATATACTAGTAAAATGTCTGTGCGTTGCAACGGAACGACGACGTAGAGAGGGAAGCAGGCGGAGGGCGAAGGTCCAGACGGCGGCGCGGGAGCTCCGGCGACGACGGGGGAAGGGGCGCAGGCGCGACGCAGCGCGACGCGGATGGGGACGGAAGAGAGGTACGTAGGAGGTCTTTTTTTCATCCAAGCCCTCCCTTTCTTTTTAGCATTGGGATTGCGGGTTAATTTTATAAACACCCAAGGGGTTTTTTGCAAAATAACCTGTCGGACGAAAATTTTGGATAGAAACACTACTTGCTTTATAGATAGTTATATATATACATATATACCTTTGAAAGCAAGGGTATCTTCAACTTTATGTACCACTGGACCTTGATTAAGAAATAGTATCAGATAGACATTTAGTCTAAGTTAATTTAATTTCACCAACTTAAGTCAAAAATATAATGGAAATAGATATTGACTTACCGATACTTTAAATCGATTAGAAATTTGATAAAAGTTTAAAATATTTACGACTCGGATATTATTAGTTAAAAAGTATATTGATGAATATGATAAGTTGCATGTATATCGACGGCGGGGCGCTAGCTCACGTATGCAGCGTGTGCTCTGCCGCCGCTCAGGGCAATGCACGGCGACGCAGGAGGCGCATGAGTCGGGCTTGCCTGTTGGAGGTGAGGAAAGTGAGGCAACAATAGAGCGAAAGGTTATATGGATCGAAAATTTTATAGATTTGGACGAAAAACGATTTGATAATCGAAAAGTTATAGATTTTTAAGTAGTTAAGATAAGTTATATCGTACGTATAACTGGGTTTTTTAAAAATAGCCGGGTAGATTACGGGTTAATTTCGGAAAAACTCAAGGGATTTTTTGTAAAATAGCCAGGCAAAACAAAATTTGGGTGGAAATACTACTTGCTTTATAGATAGTTATAGATATAGATGTATATACATATATACATATACTAGCAACTATGCCCGTGCGTTACAACGGGTGAAGTCGGGGCACGGCGTGGATGGGGACGGGAAGGAGGGGCGTAGGTGCAGCGCGGGAACTCCTAGCGGACGATGGGAGGGAGGGCGCGAGGCGCGCGCGGGCGCGGTGTGGATGGGGACGGGCGAGAGGGACGTAGAAGGTCTTTTTTTCAACCAAGCCCTCCCTTTCTTTTCAGCATTGGGACTGCGGGTTAATTTTATAGACACTCAAGGGGTTTTCTGCAAAATAGTCAGGCGGACAAAAATTTTGGGTAGAAACACTACTTGCTTTGTAGATAGATATAGATATAGATATAAATATATATACTTTATATGCGTACGTACCTATACAAAGTGTATACACATAGGTTGAATAGTAGGTCTGCTAAAAAGCTTGATTTGGTGTGTGTGAACGAATTGGGTCCCGCCTGCTAAATAATAAAGCCCATAAAAACTACAAAAGAGAAAGTCTGAAAACGTGCAATCAAATTTGGTAACGGTCGAATTGATCGCACAGCTAAGCTAAAAGAAAATTTCCAAAACAACCAATGAGCCGAAAACGGAATTGGTCGCACGCATAGTGGGTCGTGCGCCTGGTCGTTCATTAGGGATTTCGGGTCTGGTTTGTGTTGGACGTGAATGGCCTCGGAATTGGATCAAATCTGAGGTGGCTGCTTGGGCCGCGGCTCTCCATTTCGGAAAAATTGAAGGGGTTTTCTACAAAAATAGTAAGGAAGAATAAAATTTTTGGTGGAAACACTACTTGCTTTATAAATAGTTATAAATATGTATATAAATATGTATGTATATATACATGCATATTTATATACTAGCAAAATGCCCATGCGTTGCAACGGGACAACGACGCAGGGAAGGAAGCAGGCGGAGGACGAAGGTCCAGGCGGCGGCGCGGAAGCTCCGAGCGGCAACAAAGGGGCAGAAGAGAGAAACGCAGGAGGTCTTTTTTATCCAAGCCCTTTCTTTGTTTTCAATATTGGGACTGCAAGTTAATTTTATAAATAGTTAAGGGGTTTTCTCGCAAAATAACCATTTTCTTCTTCTTTAACTAAGTTTTTTTAAATAGACAGATGGTCTACGGGTTAATTTTTAAAAAACTCAAGGGGTTTTCTGCAAAATAGTCAGGCAAAACAAAATTTGGGTAGAAACACTACTTGCTTTATAGATAGTTATAGATATATCTATAACTATATATATATATATCTCCACATGCAACCAACGTCGTATATATATATATATATATATATATATATATATATATATATATATATATATATATCCACATGCAACCAACGTCGTCATAGATGTTATAGCCGTTGGATCGTTTTTCATCTTAGATATCAGACATCAGATACAGTAAAAGGGCTACTCACATGTGGCCCATGCCTCGGATCAGCCGTTGTCTCGATAATACAGAAATAGATTTCCTTAATTCCTGGTGCTAATTACTCTGTACATGATTAAAGCTTTGTTTGGATCCCTGGACTAATTTTTAGCTCCTCCTTTTTTAAGCTCCAATTAGCTCTCAAGGATCCAAATAGGAGGGCTAATTTGAGGCTAAAGTGAATTAGCACACCCAAAAAATTAGCCTCTTCAAGGGTGACTTATTTGGGTTAATTTGCTCCTAGTATCTCCATGATGCCTATGGATTTGTTGAAAAGACACATTTATTCATATATTTAACTTTATATATTCATGTCACAAGTCATGTACATTTGTTCAATGTAATAGGATAATAATACCCTTAAATTAAAGACAAATTAACCCTCAAATTAGTCCTGGATCCAAACTACTCAAAGGGCTAATTTTTATAGAGCTAATTTGAGAGCTAAAAATTAGCCCTCAAATTAACCCAAGGGCTAATTATCCAAACAGGGCCTAAGCAATGGCACACTCTTCATGCTCAAAGACTCTTCATGCTCAAAGAAACAGTCAAGTAGTCACTCATCTAGGCTAATTATTCCCATTTCTCTTCTAGCATTTCTAGCCATAATAATTCCAGGAACTTGAGCACAAAATCCATCTCTATAGCACAAAATCCATCACTATGGCTCCCGCTCACAGGCTGAGAGCAGCTTTATCTATGCTTTCATATCATATTAACTTTGGAATTATAGGTCTCTAACCATGGTTCAGTTGCTGAGACATTTTTAGCCCCTCACTTTTTAGCTTTATTAGCCCTTAGAAATTCAAACATGGATGTTAATTTTGGGCTAAAGTAAATTAGTCTCCTCTAAAAAATTAGCCCCTTCAAGAGATGTTTATTTGGGCTAATTTATATGGACCCTGCCAATTTTCACGCGTTATGCCTTCCCTCCAACAAAAAAGCATTTTCGCCGCGCTCGGTCCTCTCTCACAGCGCCGCCACACCGCCCCCTCCTCTCTCAAAGCATCGCCGCCGTTTTATCCCACCGCGCCGCTCGGTCCTCTCCCTCGCCGTCGCCCCCTTCCTCTTCCGTCGGTCGCCGCCTTCACCACTCCCCTTTTAAAACCCTCCCAAATTCAAACGCGACCAGTCACCGGCGAGGTGAACGAACCCAACCATGGCGGGTGGCGACGAGAAGGTGGCGTGCATAGCGTGGATCCGGCATCAGGAGGAGAAGGCGACGTGGGTCTTCACGGTGTACGGGCGGGTGAGGTCAAGAGATGGGGCGACGGCGCAATGCCGTCAAGGTGCTCGGGTTCGACTCTAAGGAGTGCTCCCTCTTCGAACCCCTGGTACGGAATCTCTCTCTCTTTCAAGCTCCAAAGATTTCAAGGATTGGTTCGTCGGTTTGACTCCGGAGGCGTGATTGTGGGGGGAGAGGGGTGTTTCTTTGTGCTGCAGGCGAGGGCGGTGCTCGAGGAGGAGCAGGGCGACACGCCGCATGGCATCACCGAGCACCCCAGCGGCGACGAGCTCGTCTGCGCCACGGCCAAGGGATGCAGGTGCATGCCTCCATTGCTTCACTCGTTGGCTGATTGCCGTTGCGGAATTTCACTGCTAATGTGTGTGTTCGTGTCAGAAATTTTGCATTATCAGTTCGATCGATTTCAAATGGTAATTGATTACTTGTGATGATGTATATAGTTCCATGCTGTTTTGTACTTTTTAATTCTGATTATGTTGTTATTGAAGCTTTATATCTGCACTGTTAAAAAAATCTGCTTTACCTTTTCCTGTTCTCTTTCACTAAGAGTACTACTTTATAATTAAACTACATGTTTAAACTGCAAACTATTCAAGCTGGTTTTTGAAGAATTCACTATTCAACTTATTTCAAGAGATGCTCCATCTCTTCAAGAATCCACCATCTGATTGTTATTAAGCAAGAAAACATGAATATCATCATTGTTCCAGTTAACAACTCCTCCTTTGTATTTGAAAGAGCTTTTATGCACCTGTATTGATTTATTATGGAAAGGCTATTATGTATCTTGTTTTACTCAAGATTATGGTGACGCTTTACATTATATTGTTTGGAAGTGAAACAGTTGCTCCTGGCACTGTTAGAACTAGTTAATTACCAATACAACTATTAGGTTAATTAGCACATTATGTAGGTATTGGTTGTGGAAGAATATATACACATCATTGAATTTTCATTCAATACATGCATTAAATGGGGTAGTTAGGGTCGATGATTAGGAAATAGATATTAAAAACAAATTATCTTATGGATTCAAATTACTCAATAAATTAATTTTTAAAAAGATAATTAAAAAACTAATTTTTAGTCCTTAAATTAACGTAAGGGCTAATGAACCAAACAGATTCATAGTTGAGGTTTGAGGTTAATTATATGCCTTAACAACTTTCACAGCTCATCACCATTATTGTAAAGTTTGTGTTGATTACAGATATATCTTCTAAATCTGCCATATCGCTTTATTAATATTTTTATCACATCGCATTTTATTCAAAAGTCACTTTTATAAATTCTCACAGCAATATATGAGATATCTGGTATATTTGTATCTTTAACTTCAACATTATACTTATACCAACGCGAACCCTTTAACATTATGTCAGGTGACTTTGTATCACATCCGTCGACACGTGTCAATAATATAATATATATAGGAGGATCTCGTTCGTACTGATACAGTCTGGAAAATTCCATAGCTTATCCAAAACGAGCTATAAATTAAAGAAATGCATGTAGGGGGATATAATTAATAATTCTTTTGCACTCTCTACTTGATGAGCTCCACTAACACAAGATCCAAATTCCACAGCACGTGCAATTAATAGGAAAAGAGTTCTAAAGAGTCAGATAACTATTCTGTTAACATCTAGATGATCACAAGTACATCACTGTCAAGAAATGCCAACCTCCCCAATATCGAACCAAGAAAGAATTAGTGAGAAGGGGACTCAAATATCTTTTTTAAAACCAAATAATTTGTCTACAATGAGGACAGCTTGATTTGACCTCATCACCTAATTTCTCGTTATTATATATAAAAAATATTTGAATTTATTTGTATATTAGAATTATTTTGTAAGAGACCAAATAATTAAATTCTTTTGCATGCAGTCATATGGCAATCTGCGACTTTGCCTGAGGTGGTGGGAATTGATTTGCATGATTTTGGACTACTCGAGGGACAACCATTTGCTAGTTTTAGGAAAGCATTACAAATTTATTTGTCTTTTTTAAGAGAACATTAATTGGACGCACACATCCAGACAAAACCACAGGCATGCCTTTTGTTTTCTCTGCAAACAAACGCTCGAATATGTAGTGTCACCTTAAAGCACAGGCACGTGTACGTGTAATTAATGAACGTGCAGACGAAAATTTTGGGTTTTAAAGGCCTCCATGTAATGTTAGAATTTTTCTCGATCCCATGAACTCGTCGTCTCTGCTCGTTGCTTATCAGCCGTAGTTATAATTTTGAATTTTAAAACGTAGTTTTAAAGTTTATTTAGGGGTTTCTGTTAACATAGTCTATTTTTATGCATTTGCTTTTAAACTGTGAATGATATAATGCAAAAAAATTACCTATAAACTATTTTTATTTAGTTCATTATATTTTTGCACATTATCGATTATCGGTTATAGCTCAAACAATCAAAAATAGATTCATATATTAAAAATCTAAAAACATAATCATGGTATCAGATATGGACATATATTTGGCAAATGGATTATGAGAGGTAGGATTGAGATGGGAAATAAATGGAGGGTTAGAACAAAATTAAGCATGGAAAATGAATGGCCGGTATTTAAATATACCCTTTGGTGGGTGTGATATTATTTTTCAGACCTATTTATCAAATAAACTCATATCCCATTATATCATGACTAGATTTAGTCTAAAATAGACTATTCGACGGATTATCTATTTTATTATAGGATTAAATTAAAGACTTTTATAACTAAACTTAATAAAAAACCTACAGTGATGAAACAATGCATATAGTGATGAAACAATGCAGTAAAAATAAAATAGTTTTTTAAGGATATATTTTTAGAGGCATACAATAAATATTTTTCTAAATAGTCAGAAAATGACCCGTTAAAATATAAAAAGATTTCGTTCATGTAGTGCCAACGCATTAAGTGTAGCTCAGGGATACGTCGACATCAAAGATAGTGGGATTGACATGTGACGTATCTCCCAAAGCAAAGATTAGCTAAGGTCCATGAATTTGACAGGTGACGCATCTCCGAACCTTCGGATCATCCAAGCTCGCCATCCGAGAAAGATCCGGGAAGCCAGCCAGCCAGCCACCTCATTTTGCAGGTGTATAAATTGCAGCCCTCGCCGCCCTGAACATTTATCCGATCCCCATCACAAAAAATTCACAAGTGAAAAGGTTCAGAGCACTGTGTAATGGCGGCTTCCGTAGGACTGAACCCTGAAGCTTTCTTCAACAGCTCCTACTCTTACTCCTCCTCCCCTTTCATGGCCAGCTACACGCCAGAGTTTTCGGCCGCTGTTGACACCGACTTCTCCGGCGAATTCGATATTGACTACTCTCTCTTGGCTCCGGCCTTCATCGGAGCAGAAGAAGAGTATCCGGACAACGAAAACACCATGTAAAAAGACATTTTTGATGTTTAATTTGTCGCTTGATAGATTGATTTGATGCTGAATTGTTTGGTTTGATTTGATTAGGATGAGGTGCACGAGCGAGGAGAAGATAAGGGCAAGGATGAATGGGAGGATCGGGTTCAGGACGAGATCAGAGGTGGAGATCTTGGATGATGGCTTTAAGTGGAGGAAGTACGGCAAGAAAGCTGTCAAGAACAGCCCGAATCCAAGGTACAAGAATATTGATGACCTCAGTGACACTATGCCCATTTGGTTATCAAGCTTAATTAATTAGTACTACAAGTATAATCACTACCTTAATTACTGTTGTTCTAGCCAATCTCAGTTCACAATCACTTTTCTGAAACATCATGAGTTCAGGGTTTTAAATTTTAGAATGCAAAAAAATACGGAGATTTTGAACAGAATTTTCAGGGAAATTTTGAAATTTGAACAGATTTTCACTTTACTTGAACCGAATTTGTAAAATTCAATCAAATTCAAAATGTTCGGTCGGTGTTACTTCCTGCTAGGACTCTCTAATAGACTGAAATTAAATTTCACTCCGAAATTGTGGATGAAATTTCGTTCCAAATTAAATTATGAATCTGCAGTTTGTGCAATATTGGATGAGGAATTCATCACGAATTTCCCTGTGAATTCAGGAACTATTACCGGTGCTCGACGGAGGGGTGCAACGTGAAGAAGCGCGTGGAGAGAGACCGGGAAGACCACCGCTACGTCATCACCACCTACGACGGCGTCCACAACCACGCCAGCCCGGCCGCCGCGATGCAGTACGCCGGCGCCGGCGACTACTACAGCCCGCCGCTCAGCAACGCCGGCTCGCCTCCGGCCGCCTATTCGGCAGGCTCGCTGCTCTTCTGAGGCTGATGAGTGTATCTACTAGACGCCCGGGAGCTAGCTAGCTAGGCCTAGAAACTAGAGAAGTTTAATTACCTGAATTTTAATCACCTCACAAAGCTCTGATGTATCATATTATATATCATGATAGTGACTGCTTGTTAATTTTGCCGATGGTGATCTTCGGTTCCTCTTCATGGCTTAATGTCTTCATGTATGTTTTTAGCAGAAAGATCAACTGCTAGTTTAATATACAATTTTCCGGGAACAGATTGATAGAGAGACCCACTGAGATGCATTTTATTTTCTTTTGTTCGCTGATGTGATCCAGCACGGCATTCCAAACAAAGTAGATTAATGATACGATATTTGTTTAAAAGATTCAACCAAATCCTACTATGCTCGTTTCTCTCTTAATATGCACAACTATAACATATCAATGGTTCACGACAGACTAGATTCATCGGTCGCTTGCTCACCTACATTAGAGCATATGTGGTTATCTCAGGTGATGCTTTTTATTTAAAAGGAATCTAGGATATTAGAGCTTAACTCTATTTTTATCTTTGTAACACCTATTGCAACTTCAAAACCAATTGATAACCGACTTCGTATAGTAGATATATTTAACATAAACTCTAACAAAGTTTTAGAATGAAATTTATAAAATTTCAGGTCTACCTGTGATTCTGGTTTTGATGTGCCTCTAGCTAGAATTTTAGAATTTGTTTGGATTCAACAAATAAAAAAGTTTGAAATCAGTGAGAACATGTTTAAAGTTTAAAACTCTTCATTCAAAATTTCTGTCCCTAGCTTTCCCCTGATTTGTTTGCCTTGTTGTCTCTATGTGGTCTGAGCACCATTTCAACAAGTAACAAGTTATTAACTAGTAATAAGTACCCTTGACCCAGCTAATGAGCTAATTAGCCGGCCTGTTATTTTCTTCCTTTAGTCCAAATCGCCAGCATGCAAATTAAACCGGTTGAATTCCCAGTCAAAATACGAGACCTGGCCTGATCGATCATAGGCAGGAAAAGACTCCTGTAACGTACTCCTATATCATTCTGCGAAGTTTCTTACTCATTAATCTCTCGCTTGTCTATCTTTTCAATCAAATAAACACCACTCTTTGACAATCGAATGTTTATTAGAAAAGTATCAATCCCTGAAATGATTCCATCAGGACGAAAGAACATATATATTATTCGGCAACCATACATTACATATTCCTTATGGACCAAGAATATATATGTTGGACTTAGGAATGTTCCTTTTTTTAGTTAGGATTTTGCCAGGATTAAAATACCTCTTAGTGACATTGGTTCATGTCTTAAATGGGTTCCAAAATTGCTTGTCATGTTACAAAAGTATGGACTTGAAAATTTGCGGGACAAGACTACGGATTGGATGCCTGATCTGAGCTGAAAATCGGGCATTCAAAATGTTTTACTACTTGATTGTCACTGAAACATCAATTTATATGTTGTGAAACAAAAAAATTTAGTCATCGAAACATCCGAGAGAAAATATATGAGAAAGAAGCACACAACCAAGCAATATTAGAAATTTTCGGATGAATTGAAACATCTTTAGAAGTGAAGTGCAACACCACAAAGAAATAAAAAAAATCAAAACATTGTCAAATCCAAGTTGAAACAGATTAGGTCACAAAATAAAAATAAAATATGAAACACATTAAAATCATTGTTAAAACAGTTTTCTCTAACGCACGTTTCGTTGAGTTTTAACGGGTGAAACTTTTACTTCTTTCATCAAGCTATAATTATATTGGGTTTTATTATAAACAGTAAAAATACATAAGTAATCCTTGAACGAAGTATTATCTAAGTTTGTGTATCTTTTAGTGTATCACCCAAGGTCTAAAATATATCACACAATAGTGAGAATTTTTTTTAGATCTCTCCGTTATAATATGATCTCACATTGACTCCCATCACTCCTAAATAAGATTACGGGTAGAGCTATGATTAGGTGGCGATGGAGGGCAGTGCATCAGTGATTGTGAGGGTGATTGATGAGGACATCATTGGTTCGAATATAACATGATTGTGTCACACATCAATAAGCTAAATCTATATTAGGTTTGCTTATTATATGTTTGAACAAACGTTACTGTAACATGAGTTTTGTATCTTTTCATTTACAAAAATAATTACATGGAAAAATAAAAGGAGAGAGGACTCACGAAGTACTTAGATAATCAAAGAAGTTGATTGGGGACCAAACCAAAATCGTTTTCAAGTCTACTCCTTCATCACCACGTCAGTTTTGGACCATAGAAGTCAAGAGATGAAGTTCTACATATTTTGAATTTGGATTCGGGCCTCCTTTCCGACAGCATCAACTTCAAACGGATCTAGCCGTTGATCAGACGGACCTAGTTTTATGATACTCCACCTTAAATCTGTAGTTTGTGATAAATTTGGTGTTAAGTATATGGTTTTGTGATACATCATTTTAAATCTATAGTTTTACGATAGTTTTGTCAATATATTTATAGTTTTATGAAATTACTTAATTTTTTATTATCTAATGGTAAATATATTTTCAATTTATCATAGCATAAAAGGAACACACCAAAACCCTATAATTACCCTTTATAAATTTGAGCATTGCTATTATTAAAACTGCAAGATTGTAGCCGTCAGAATGGGACCTACACGTCAACCAATTTAATGGTTATTTTACGAGTAAATTGTGTTTATAGTACATAAATTTGGTAGGTGGGCATGATCTACTAAAAACTTTAAAAATAAGGAGACTGCTATGCCCCTAAGTACAGAGCATGGCCAAAGATCGGACGCATGCAGAGCCCTTGGATACACGTGCAAAACAATCTACGGTAGTACTCTCTTCTCTCTCTCATCAAATGCTAGCACAAACAAAACTGTAAATAATTTTTTTCTTAATTATTTATCCAATCAACAATCCGATTACACCGTTATATTAGCTGAAATTAAATCTTTACAATAAGATCCAACATGATTGTATTTTTATAAAAAATAATTACAAAAAAGGTGTTGTCTCATCGGTTATAAATAAATATTTTAGCACTTGAGGTCAACTGTTTCAACTCGTTTCTAATAATGTTTCAAAGAGGTTTTATCCACGTTACAGTACAATATTGCACATCCTATTATTTAGATGTTTCAATAAGTATTTTCAAATGTTTCACTTGTTATTTGTAAATGTTGCAATAGCATTATTTTGATGCTTCAGTAAACTGGTGTGATGTTTCGGTACTTATAACTCAGTTATTTCATTTATGATACAAAAATGTTTCATATATATGTTTTTCAACGTAGTATACTCATGTGAGATCTTGTTATAAAAATTTAATTACAACGAATATAAATGGTGTAATTATATCATAGATCGAACAAAAATTTACTAATTTATGCATGCGTGTACTGTGTGGGACTCCTCCTCAACACATGCGTGTCCAATCTTCTGTTTCACGCTCGCACGGCCGATAAAAAGCATTCTCGATGACTAGGGATCGGACATCCAATCCCAGTCAAAAAATCGTATAGTGTTTTTATCGCATGTAAAAAATATTTCAGTGATCAATAAAAACTGTTTAGATCATAGAAAAAATAAATAAATTCGAAGGAAAATAATTTAAAATTTATTAATTTATGTATGCATGCAGTCTGATGTTCTCACGCGCGGCGTCCGAAACTTTTGTCTCGTGGCATACGTGCATATAGCAGTCTCCGTCCGATAATTTGCTTCCCACCGAGCATACGATGGGAAGAATTTCGAGACTACTACAAATCAGACGTCCGATTTGATGCAAATCGTCGAACGGTGTTGCACATTGTTATTGAGGAATGTTTTATCCCTTGCTCAAAATTGTTTCAACGAAAATATTTCAGATCACTTACCAGAATGGAATATAGTCATGTGATATCTTGTTATAAAGATTTAATTGTAACGAATTCAATGATATAATTAGTTTGAAATTCGGATAAATAGTTTAAGAGAAAAAATCATTTAAAATTTGAAACATTTTTACATGTGCAGCGTGGTGCATCAGTGTGCTAAAAATTGTTTCAACGAGAATGTTTCTAATGTTTCACTTACCAGAGAAAAATGTTTCAGTAAAAAAATCAGCGGAATATAGTCATGTGATATCTTGTTATAAAGATTTAATTGTAACGAATCCAATAATAAAATTAGTTTGAAATTTAGTAAATAGTTTAAGAAAAAATATCATTTCAAATTTAAAACATGTTTACATGTGTAGCATGGTGTGTTACTGTGTGTCAATTTTTTTTCTTTGATCGGACAACCAATAACCAGTATTATAGGTACAACACATATGTATTCCGGTTAGAATATCATTATGCCACTGCCACCTACACCGTACTTTTTAAGCAATATAAAAAAGTGGTTTTTAAGCCATATAATAAAAAGCAACCACTTGTCCCATCTTGACAAGGGCCTACAATCTTTTGTCTTTTGTTGGGTAGTGTTTATCGTTACAACCACACTAGCACGTGCAACAGTGCAAGGAAACAATACATAATTGTATATAGGATATTATGGTTTCAACAATACAAATTTCTGAGGATTCACATGTCCCCGTTGATAATATAAGTCAATAAAGTTCATTGTGTTTTAATACTAAAACAACTTGCCGATTTGGAACTGAGTGCTTGCTACAACTAAGTGCATGCAAACTAACATAATTTCTTCAAGCGGTTATTCGACTATTCAAACATACTATCGTTGGTATTTCTTACGGTCGCAGATAAAATCCACAAGCGCATGGAATATCGTTATAGCACTTCATCCAGGGATAATTCCAAGGGATATCGAATCCAAGGAACGGTGAGGATTATCAAAGAGTCAGGATCATCCAAGGACATCCAAGATTAGGTAGGCTAAGGTATAGAGAGGATTTCTATGGTTGCGGCTCTAAGAAGCTGGTAAATTACTTTACTTTCTTTTACTTACTTCGAGCGTCGGCTTACACTCGGTCTGCCGAGTGACTCTGGCCTACAGCTCTAAGCCGTATCCGAACGTGGAGGAATACAAAGGACGTACAGGGTTGTCACCATCTGTCACCTATCTCTCACCCGTGGAGTACGAGGCAAATAAAGGTAAACTCTAGCCTAGACACCACGTCTACGCTATCGAATACTACTCTAGCCTCGCGCAAGAACACCCGTCTTCATCAGGGGTCTTAGTACTAGAGCACCCAAATTAATTGGACGATGATCCCGTAAGTACTAGAGCACCCAAATTAATTGGACGATGATCCCGTAAGTAAATATGGTAAAGTAAATTACTCAAAGTAAAAGTATAACAACCATAGTAAATCACGAACGCTTACTTTATTGAAGAAAATATCCGTCGAGGTACAAGGCCAGAGGTCGGTGCCGGGACTCCCGGCACTCCTCCGAACTATCCATCAGAGAAAATTCTGACATTTGGAGCACTCCTTTCGGAGCTTCCCCTCACTCTCTAACCTATTCACTAAGCCTTTGGAGTAAAGTTTTAATCTTCTTAGATGTGTGTTGAAATGAAGTGAAGTGTCTCCTTTTATAGCTTGTTAAGGCGGTTGGATGGCGGTTACTAACCACCATACCCACCTTACCGTCATTAGGGACCAATTATCAGCTGCCACGTGGAAGATGGGAGAAAGGGAAAGCCAGAGTGGTTCGGCCTAACCAGGGTTCGGCCGAACCCTGGCTGGCCCCTGTCTCCACCGTCTTTCTCCTGTGACTGATTGGTGGGCCCTTAAGGCGGTTCCTGGGTGTTTGGCGCCAATCTAAGTCGGTTTCACCTGACTTGTGGGCCCTCCGATCCATAGGAAGCTGACGTGGTGATCGCTGATTGGTTGGAGTTGTGTTTCTTCGTCATGAAAACACACTTTTGCTTCATTTTAATATATTATTCACCTGCATATAAATAATCACCAACACTCGTAGAAAGAGTTAGCAAATAACTCTACCGCTACGTTGATGTGCATAGTTTGTTCAATTTATGCAGGAGTTGACGGTCAGATTTTGGGAGTTAATGACTGTCAACAAGCTCCCCCACACTTAGCCCTTTGCTCGTCATCGAGTAAAGGTCGAGATGCTAAGGTGGAACATGATAACTTTTGGTATAGAGCTAACATACAAGTTATTCCTAGACCTACTCATAATACCATGCAGTTCCAAGTTATTAAAAAATGGAACAGCCTAGGTATAAGCTACTCTTATTTCTCCTGCTTAAATGACTTGGGGGTTTTGATAAGGTTTTCAAAAATAAAATACATAACTTTATTCCTTCAATGAATCTCTCGAGTCACTCAAAAGTGTTTGGTTTCTCACCAAGGCAATACTCGCCTTATTTTCTCCTACTTCTAATAAAGTTTATGTGGAGCTCAAGGTAGGGAAATCATGTGGCATGCTTGCATCAAATATTTTGTAAAGTCAAATAAAAGATCCAAGAAGAAAACTAATCATGTTCTCATGACCAAGCTTGTGCATATTTATGTGGATAGGAATATGTGGGTGAAAAATGAAAAAAAAATATTGTTTCGGTGGCTCCTATGTTTGAATGATCCTCCTGCTACTTTATTTTAGAGAACATGGCTATGATTCTTTTTTTCCTTTTTTTCTCTCTTTTTTTCATAGTCATTCTGCTCGAGAAGATTTTTTCTTCTTTTTCGTGAGCATATGAATCTTTTTATTCTATATTTCTATAGCACATGTCTCATTTGGCATGGGTAGGAGGATCACTAATTGATTAGAGCCTTTATTTTGTGAATGACTAAAGTGGATGCAAATTCCTGGAGTAGAAATCTGCATATATATGGATGTGGACAATATGGAAATATTTTTGGCTAAACCTCTAATGTAGAGGGAGAACAAATTTTTATGTGGTGGATATGCACAAGACTTTGATTAATGAGAACATGAAAAGATTCTACCGAGGGTCTAAATATTTGAGCAAACTTAAAATGATAGCAAGTACCATATATATAAGGTTTGATCATGTATTGACATATGGCCTTGGTAGGAAGAAAACATCATCGAGGAGTTAAAGTTATGGTTTTTTGAATTTTTCAAAATAAATCCCCAAGTAATTTTATGCAGCATGAGACAAAGTTGCTCATTACCAGACTATCTCTCATAGATCAATAGCTCGAATAACATGCTATCCCTAAATAATTGATTTCACAGCATATCAGTGCAAGTCATGGATTAAAGTGTATGTAAGCCAACCAACATGTATCATGTCTCCAAGGTTGATTTTTCTTTCTAGGCTCATGCTCATAGTGCTAGAAAAAATATTAGTATGCAAGGTGCAAAAATAAGAGTTGCAAACCTGTGCAATGGAGAGCATGATAACGAGCGAGACCAAATTTGGTTTGAACCATATGAGGTCTTGCTGCGTTTTCTTGCGTTATTCCCGTGCAAAAATGTGCAACGTCATGGAGGTGGTCCAAGGGATTGCACGTGTCGAATGAGGGACACCCCCATACTTATTCTTATACCTGCGACTTTATTGGACACAACACAAGTAGAGACAAACAAGAAATAATCCTACCGGTGTGACAAACCGGAGAACTCTATTCAATTAAAATAAAACTTACCTGAAAACTTACCTTGAATCCTCATGGGGACTTTGTGCGTGTAAAATGTGTCACCCATAGGCCAACAAACAAAAAGAATAATAGCAAAAGGAATTCTTACCTTTCTTACCTGTTTTATTTCTCTCTCTTTTAATCATTATTTTATTTTTACAAAATTTTATTTTTACCAACTTTCATATACTCAACCAAGGCTAGATTAAAATTGACTCAACATAAACTCTAGAGGGTTTTGCGGCCGCTCTATATGTTATGCATCTCTGTCATATATCTAATGCCTTGGGTATCTCTAGTTGAATCAACTTAAAGCCCGAATGTTTACAACCAAGACCTAAACAAACATTAACTCTAAGGTTCATTAAGCAAACTCAACACCATGTCTAGTTTAATTAAAGAAGACTTTTTAACCTAAGCACCATGCTTAATTTAAAGAGCCTATGAATGGACTGTATACAAATCCATTCAAACCAGAGCATGCAAAAATAGATAAATGAAGCATATGATCATGTTATATTCATGTGAAGATAAGTATGAGTATATGAATGGTGAACTTTGGGTACCTCCCAACAGGGCTTTGTTTAATGTCAAAAGCATGACATTTCTAACTTTTTTCGATATTTTTTTAGCAAGGCAAGATTCAAGAATTAACATCATCTCTAAACCAATGTGAAATTTTGGCATGAATGGAATTCATTATGAGATACATACCAAACTCCCCCACACTTGGATTTTTGTGTGGCGGGACACCAAAAATCAAGTGTGTGGTGTCAAAACTCCTTCAGAACTTGTTCCATCACCAGGAACACCAAGGTGCAAAAGCTGATGTAGCTTTATGTTCTCAGGCATCGCATGACCATCATTATTTTTAATCTTAACCTAAAATGGTTAGTGACCAAAAATACCAAAGGGCAATCTTATCCTAAAAACAGATTCTTGCTTTTTATTTATGAAGGGAAATGATAATCCGGGCTACCTCCCAACAGTGCTTGTTTATGGTCAAAAGCTCGACCAAGGGGAGTTCTTACAATGCAGCCACCATTGGTAATGTAGCCCCCAACTTTACCACCAGTTGTTGATTTATCGTTGAAGTTGTAGCTGCAAAGTCAGTGCCAAAGGAGCAACCACAAAATTTGCAATGTTTATGATAAACAAATGCATCTACAACCAACCTTCTAAACATTTCTTTAGTGAGGGTCTTAAGGTGGTTGTATGTGCTCGTGGCATAAATGTGACAGATTCTAAAGATAATTTAAGAGAGCAAGGTTCCTCAAATCCAACAAAGAAACTTTCATGCTCGTCTTGTAGGCAATCATTGATGGGTAGGTCCTGCACATAATGCACACGAAACTCATGGTCTCCTATCGAATTCTCTACTCCTTTTTAACCTTAATTTCAATGTCAAATTCTTGGAGTAGAAGAATCCATCTAATTAGCCTAGGTTTAGTATCTTTTTTAGTGAGCAGGTATTTCAAAGCAGCATGATTAGTGTAAATTACCTTAGCTCCAACTAAGTAAGATCTAAACTTATCAAAAGCAAAAACAACAACAAGAAGCTCTTTTTCAGAGGTACCGAGCTCCTGTTAAAGTTTTGCTAGCATAGTCTATGGCACTAAGTTTTTTGTACTTAGTTTAACCAATAACTGCTTCTACAGCAAAGTTGATGGCATCGCACATTATTTTAAATGACAGCGACCAGTTAGTAGGTTGAATGATAGGATCTGAGATGAGTGCTTCTTTAAGGATATTAAAGGAGCACAAGCACTCATCATCGAAGTCGAAGGGAACATCCTTAGCTAAGAGGTTTGTGAGGGGTCTAACGATTCGAGAGAAATCCTTAATGAACCCATGATAGAACACCGCATGACCTAGGAAGCTACGGATTCCCTTGACAGTGATAGGAGGTGGAAGTTTTTTGATAACATTGATTTTAGCTTTGTCCACCTCTATCCCTCTTTCGGACACAAGGTGCTCAAGGACTATGCCTTCTCGGACCATGAAATGACACTTCTCCCAATTAAGTACCAGGTCCTTCTCCCTACACCTTTGTAAGACCTTGTCTAAATTCTCGAGACAATGATCAAAAGTTTTTCTGTAGACGAAGAAATCATTCATGAAAACTTCCATGATTTGCTCGATCATGCTTGAGAAGATAGACATCACACAACCCGAAAGACATCCTGCGATAGACATACGTTCCATAGGGACATGTGAATGTGGTCTTACTTTGGTCATCGGGATGGATGGGAATTTGATGATATTTGGAATACCCATCAAGGAAACTAAAGAAAGAGTGACTCGCTAACCGTTCCAACATCTCATCGATGAAAGGAAATGGAAAGTGATCTTTCTTTGTTGCCTTGTTAAGATTCTGATAATCTATGCACATTCTCCATCCAGTGATAGTGTGTTGCGAAATTAGTTCATTCTGAGAATTGGCAACGACCATCATGCCTCCATTCTTTGGCACTGCATGAACTGGGCTAACCCACTCACTATAGGGAACAGGATAAATTATCTCGACATGAAGGAGTTTCAAGACCTCTTTTTTCACCACCTCTCTCATCGCATTATTTAACCTCCTTTGAGGTTCCCTAGAAGGTGTGAGAGTTGGGTCTGTAGGGATGCGATGGGTACAGAGAGTGAGACTGATTCCCTTGAGGTCTTGGAGTGAGTAGCCTAGAACAGATTGATGCTTTTCTAAGATGGAGATGAGTTTGGAAGTTTCATCCTCGAAAAGCTTGTCACTAATGATGACAGGCGATTCCGTATCTCTGAGTAGAAAAGCATATCGAAGGCCAGAAGGTAGAGGTTTGAGCTCTATCGGAGGTCATGATGGTGGTTCCGTCGTGGGAAGCTCAATTGTCTCTCCAGAGTCTATTTCTTGAGTAAAGAAGGTAACTTCCTTCTCAAGGACAGACTCTAGGGATTCACAAGGAGAAACCTCCAAAACTTCCTCGATAGGCTCATATTCGCGAGAGGACTCAGCTATGAAGTTCATAGCTCTAGAGATAGGAATTGAAAATGAATCCCTCCCGAGTTTGATATTGAGGACTCCTAGTGTTGATGCATCTAAGAAAGCTTTTCAAGCGAATGCTCGATCAGAATGTCGAAGTCTAAAACTTTGAATACATAAAAGTCTAGGATTGCCTCAAGGTTCTTGTGACTCATGGTCACGTTTTGCAAAATCCTATAATTTTCTAAAATATCTCCATGAGGAGTTTTGAAAGTTTTTAGGGTCGGGGTCAAAGGTTCGTCACCCAGAAGTGCAAATGCAGGGAATCAGAGATGATATTTGTCCCGACGATGGGATTGTAAAAGACCTGAACCAGAGTTCCCCTTATGTTGCAATGAATGGTTGATGAAGGTGAACTAATTCGAATTGCTTTGGACGTCAATTCACACTCTTTCAACCACTCATGGCTCATAATAGACGTTAACCCCTTCACGGTCTCTCTAAGGAATTTATCCTCGAGAGGCACAGGAGGAGAAACTTGAAATGGTGGTCTCTTTTTGCAGAAGAATTTCGAGGTATTTCCATAATCTTAGAAAAGATTATCCTCGAAATTGATGGGATACTCTGAAGATTGAATGTCTTCATCCTTTGGTGTTTCCGGTTCGGGTAAGGTTTCTACAGCCAACTCTTGAGATATGCAAGGTAAAGCATTGGACTCGGCTGGAGAATTATCCTCATCACTTTCCTTGACCGCCGATAGTGATTCATGATAATCTTCGACAGGAGGTGTTCTCTAAGATATGACTTAGGATTTTCCTTCCTTCCGTCGGAGTCTTATGTGAAAACGAACCACCGGATGCGATATCAAGGTATAGGGCAGACTTTTTGCCAAGACTTGACTAGAAATGCTGCAACAACACATGGCCAGGTAGAGACAGGTCGGGGCCGAATTGGAAAAGAGTTAAGAACCTGGCCCAAGCTGCACCTACAGTTTCCTTCTCGGACTGCTGAAAGCTGAGAACTTCTACACGCAGAGATGTAATACGGGTTAGCGGGAAGAAAACGAGACATAATTTGTCTCTGAGTTCCTCCTACTCACCGTTTGCTCTCTCTACGGTAAGAGCGTACCATTGTTTCGCCCTTCCGGTAAGCGAAAAGGGAAATAACTTCCACTTCAAAGTTCTTTGTGTCATGCCTGAAATCATCAGGCATGAACACAAATGCTCGAACTCTCGCAGATGATAGTGTGGGTTTTCATGATCGCGCCCAGACAAGGATTGCTCCCGAACCATGGCTATAAAGCCAGGCAGAGTTCAAAGACAGATGAAAGATTGGCTCAGAAGAAGATGGTGGCTCAAAGAACTCGCCCTTTCGAGCGGATAGGCTTTGGATAGATTGCTCCATAATCTAAGAAAAAATGGAAAAATAAAAATATACGAAGATGACCTAAGTTCTAGGATAAATCAGCAACAGTTCCCCGGCAACGACGCCAGAAATGCTTGTTGGTATTTCTTATGACCACAGATAAAATTCGCAAGCGCACGAAATACCGTTGTAGCACTTCACCCAGGGAGTATTCCAAGGGATATCGAATCCAAAGAACGACGAGGATTATCAAAGAGTCAGGATCATCCAAGGACATCTAAGATTAGGTAGGCTAAGGTATAGAGAGGATTTCTATGGTTGCGGCTCTAAGAAGCTGGTAAATTACTTTACTTTTTTTTACTTACTTCGAACGTCGGCTTACACTTGGTCTGCCGAGTGACTCCGGCCTACAGCTCTACACTGTATCCGAACGTGAAGGAATACAAAGGACGGATAGGGCTGTCACCACCTACCGCCTACCTCTCACCCATGGAGTACGAGGCAAACAAAGGTAAACTCTAGCCTAGACACCACGTCTACGCTATCGAATACTACTCTAGCCTCGCGCAAGAACACCCGTCTTCATCAGGGGTCTTAGTACTAGAGCAACCAAATTAATTGGACGATGATCCCGTAAGTAAATGCGGTAAAGTAAATTACTCAAAGTAAATGTATAACAACCATAGTAAATCACGAGCGCTTACTTTATTGAAGAAAGTATCCGTCCAGGTACAAGGCCAGAGGTCGGTGCCGAGACTCCCGGCACTCCTCCGAACTACCCATCAGAGAAAATTCTGACATTTGGGGCACTCCTTTCGGAGCTTCCCCTCACTCTCTAACCTATTCACTAAGCCTTTGGAGTGAAGCTTTAATCTTCTTAGAGGTGTGTTGAAATGAAGTGAAGTGTCTCCTTTTATAGCTTGTTAAGGCGGTTGGATGGCGGTTACTAACCACCATACCCACCTTACCGTCATTAGGGACCAATTATCAGCTGCCACGTGGAAGATGGGAGAAAGGGAAAGCCAGAGTGGTTCGGCCTAACCAGGGTTCGGCCGAACCCTGGCTGGCCCCTGTCTCCACCGTCTTTCTCCTGTGACTGATTGGTGGGCCCTTAAGGCGGTTCCTGGGTGTTTGGCGCCAATCTAAGTCGGTTTCACCTGACTTGTGGGCCCTCCGATCCATAGGAAGCTGACGTGGTGATCGCTGATTGGTTGGAGTTGTGTTTCTTCGTCACGAAAACACACTTTTGCTTCATTTTAATATATTATTCACCTGCATATAAATAATCACCAACACTTATGAAAAAAGTTAGCAAATAACCTTGATGTGCATGTTCGATTTATGCAGGAGTACGATCGGATTTTAGGAGTTAATGATCGTTAACAGCTACTATCTTATCTAATTTTGTCTTCGGCAATAAACATCGTGAAACATAAAATTGAATTGTCAATAATCTAGCCGTTAAGCTTAGGATACAAACCACAAAATAGGATGAATTGTAGGTAACCACGTTTTAACGTTATTGCCAAGTTCATTTATTGATTTGCTCATTTTTCAAGTTCTTGCATCTATCAAGTTTTTTAATTGTTGGTGTAAATTTTAAAAACTGTATATACTGAATATTATATCATAAAACCATAAAAAGATTATGAATAGAAATACGGGAGAGAAAATATATACTACTTTACAAAGAAAACAATGACTACTTGAAAAATCTCAAATTCTGGATACGCAGACTAAAACTAAATACCGGTCGGATTTTGAAATAATTATTTTCATAAGGATTTATATGCTTTCTAGTATGTTATACGGGATTTGACCATGGAATTAAAACTCATTTAGGATATATAGATATGCATAAAGTAAGATTTTAGAAGTATCTTTCTAATTTGAATTTCTTTTTCATGGTCTGTAATTTTGATTTTCAAAATACGGCATTTTCCAGTTGATGCAATTTTCTCGATTAAGTTATATTAAAATTTCAAATTTGAAATTAAACTACATGAAATTAGGTTAGGTTTGGTCGAATTGGTGTGCCGAACTACACCAAAATCATGTTCGGTTCGGTCCAGTTCGGCACGGATACCATTCAGGTCGACCATGTGGGTCCCACCGGTCAGCCTCAGACAAGCCCAGCACCAAACTCGCCCACCTGCCCCATCCCCTTCCATCCGCCGCTCACTTCGCCTTCGCCTTCGCCGCCGCCGTCTCCTCGCGCCGCCGCGCCGCCGCCCGGCTCGCGCCTCGCGAACCCTAGAAGCCCCCTCCCCGCCACGCCAGTCGCCGCCCTCGTGGAAGACGATGTCCGTTAGCCAAGAGGAGGGCTCGGGTGATTTGGGTTCGCCGATGCTAGCGCAAGCGCAAGGTATCATCGGATTCGATTGCTACTCCTCTTTCAAACAGAAAATCAGTTTTGGTTGGCTGGTGCCGTGTGAAACTGCGGTTCAGTTTTGCCATTAGGTGATCCATGCAGCATTAGCCTTAGGAATTTCCTTTTTGCAAATTTGTTAGGACTTACCTTGATTGGGGGATTCGATGGACAAATGTGGGAGCGAACTCGAGTGGTAGGAAATTTGGTTGAAAACCACAAACTTTTTATCCCAGTGTTGTTTAATTTATCCGCATATTTTGTGTAAAGGGGAAACTAAGCATGTTCTTAATAGAGGAATCGTCTCTCTGGAGACATTCGAGAAAAAAAAAGAAGTATCTGTTATTTCTCAGATAGAGCTGTTATTCTCTGTTCAATGTTAAATGTTCTATTTGTTTGTTGTTCAACACTGCTAGAGGTGTCAGATGCGTGTCAGTGTCGCACATGTAAGACGTAAGTCGATGTGTGGCTATGAATCGACGTGCCAAATAATTGTTGGGAATGTGTGTCCTGGTAACACAGGAGAAGCCTAATTTTCTAGTGTGAAAATGAGAATACAGTAATGTTCACAAGGTGATGACACCAGATTGATTTTACTTGTAGGTAAGCAGTATTTAGCCCATCAAAGGTATGCAGATTGGCATAGTATAATGTTGTATACCATTTAAAGTAGTATAGATGGGAATCATCCTGGTGTGCAATTCTAATAGTTGTGCAATTATCAACTGCCTTGCATATTTACATGAAAATTGAATGAGACTTTGAACTTCTCTAGTTCATACCCAAAGACCTTCCGTTTCCTGTATTCTGTTTTATGCTTTTATTTATCGTTGATAGTTTCTACTGTTTCTGCAGAATCTTAAGTACCTCCAGTCGAGTAACAAAAACACGTCATTTGGACATCGACGTGATCTTTGAAAAGCAACAATAACGAGTAATTTCTATCACAATATGTTTTTGAAACCTAACAATGTTATTATATTTCTAAAGTTCTTTTCACAACAAATCTACACATGGTTTTCATACATCTAATCCAAATATTTAAAAAGATAAACATGTTTAAAGAATTGGAAGTTTGTCTTAGGACTTACCCAAAACAGCTGGTTTTTTGTGGCTGGAGGGAGTATGATTTACCTACTGTCTATGAGGTTACTGCAATTTTACACCAGAATCTTCTTAACTCATATCATTCAATCTACTTCTTGTAGACCACCACATCATGGACTTAGGTGATAACTCTAAGATCAAAAGGGCAAGAGCCACGAATTGGCCTACTGTCATGTCAAAGTTTGTGCTTGACTGGTACCTTCAGAAGAAGAAGGAGATGCCACCTAAGACCAAGTTCAAGAAGATGCACCACCATTATTGCACATCCGTACTAAATGCTAGATTTGAGACAACTTTCACTGTTGATCAGGTCCATCGCCACTTTAGGCGCTTCAAGGAGGTTTGGAATATTGTGGCCCGTTATATGAATGTGAGTGGGAGCAGGTTCGACAAGAAACACAAAATGCTAATACTACCTCCTTCAACTATGGCTAGTCTACCTGTAAGTAATTTTATCATTGGAAATGACTCCCGTTTCACTGTTCTCCAAGTGCACTAATGATTCTTTTCCTCGATGTATAGATAGCAGAGCGTGCAATTCTCGTTAAACCAATTCCATTCTTTGATCATATACAAGCTCTCTTTGGTGAGTGGTCAGTGGATGCTGCCCCTGTGACAGAACCAATTGCAGCTGCTGAGACTAACGATGATGACATGGAAATCCTGGATCCATTGAACATGATGGCAAATTGTGCAGATGCAAGGGACCCTGATGGTGCCGACTTGGACAAATTTGTTTTGGAGGATGAAGATGACTGTCATGAGGTGGCAGCAAGCAGTGATGCAGTGCCTTGTGAAGTGATGTCTGACACTAGTGCGCCATCTGCCCAGCCATCTGGATCCTTTGCCGAGAGCACAATGGCTGCTCTCAAGCCTGGACTGAAGAAGTGCAAAGTAGTTAGCAAAGTAAAAACAACCCCAAACCCAAAGCCACAGGCACCTGCACCACATGAGGGCAGGAAAGCGGATATGGTAAAGAGTACCTTAGCTGGGATCCGCGACACCCCTGCAAAACCAATACGGCCAGCACCGACATCATCAGACCCAAATGCTCCTCTATGGAACATGCTGAAAGAAATCCCACTGACACCTGCTGATAGACTCTCAGTTGGGATTTGTCTTTGCAAACCAGAGTTTGAAGTGCATCGAAGCTTTTTCATGAACATGGGTAGGGAGTACCTTGAAGCTTGGGCCCATAAGTTCTTGTCTGGAGGTGAACCTGGATCCTTATAGTCTGATAGCAGAATCTGGCTGGCCAGGTGGTTCTTCCTTCTACCTCATCAATAGCAACCCATAGTCTCTGCTGGTGGAATCCTGTTTATGACACCTTGTTTTTCAGATACTCAAATACTATAAGTGGTAAATATAGTAGGCAATGTGAAACTTACTTTGATCCATAGCTGATAGTTCAGTAATGTCGTCTTGTAATTTGTGGACAAGTTATTAACATCGTAAGTTGGTAAGCTGTCCAGAGCTCACACTACGAGTCTACATCTGATGTCGCAAGGTTATTTATACATGATGCTGAAAATGATTGGATGTTATGTGTGCCATGTCTTTGTTCAGATTCAGATAACTTTACCTCCTTTTTTCTTCTTCATCTGAATGTGCCCTTTTGTTTAACCTTCGTTTGTCAATCTAACTGTATATGATGTCCTTCCTTGAGCAAGACAGCTCTACCTATCCTGATTGCCGCTATATACCTGCAGTATTGCTTAGTACGAATTAAAGGTGCGAGTGGGGGTTGACCCGTTAACTTACTTATGACCAAATAATGAAATAAGTGAGATAATCTGTGAATCAACCTATTTAATTAGCCTAAAATTGAATTCACTTGCGACCAAAACTATAACTAGTATTTTCATCCAAAATTTTCGTCCGTCTGGCTATTTTGCAGAAAACTCATTGAGTGTTTATAAAATTAACCCACAGTCTCTCTGGTTATTTTGCAGAAAATCTCTTGAGTGTTTATAAAATTAACCAACAGTCCGCCTGACTATTTTGTATAAAACCTCTTAAGTGTTTATAAAATTAACCCGCAGACTCAATGCTAAAATAGGCCACAAGTGAAGACATAAAGAAAAAATATAAATTAAAATTATATGAGACTTCAACTTTGGAATAATTATGATAAAATAAAAGTGCGCCCCTCCCTCCCGTCCCTATCCGCGCCGCGCCTGCGCCCCTCCTTCCCGTCGCTGCTCGGAGCTCCCACGCGCGCGCCTGCGCCCTTTCCTCCCGTCCCCAGTCGCGTCGCGCCCCTCTCTCCCGTCGCCGCTTGAAGCTCCCGCGCCGCCGTCTAGACCTTCGTCCTCCGCCCGCTTCCTCCTGCGTCGTCGTCCCTGCTTGTCGGCTCGTCGCTCGGTCGACCTGCAGGTGGACGCCCGGCGACCGCGCCCGTGTCCCTCCCTCCCGTCCCCATCCATGCCACGCCCCTCCCTCCCGTCGCCGCTCGGAGCTCCCGCGTCGCTGCCTGAACCTTCGCCCTTCGCCTGCTTCCCTTCCTGCGTCGTCGTTGTTTACATACTAGCTTTAGTTTGTATTTTGCAATATAACAAAAAAACAAACTCACCTTTGATATCTACATTAAATTAAATTCAAATCACTCGCGCAAGCATATTTAGTATTCCAAGTGTGTCAGACAATAGGCCTCAGGTAAAGACATAAAGAAAAAAATATAAATTGAAATTACATGAGACTTTAACTTTGAAATAATTATGATAAAATAAAATGACGCCCGTTGCAACGCACGGACATATTTACTAGTAATGAAATTATGTGAGATAATCCGTGAATCAACCTATTTAATTAGCCTATAATTGAATTCACGTGTCAACCCACTTATATTTTTAAATACAAATAGTCAAATATTTTTAAATACAAATAGTCAAATAGTAGGGCAAAAACCTTTTACCGACAAATATCTTGTAAAAGATTTCTCATTGTGTTGATAGATTTGTTGGCAATCTAGCGCCCGGGTGCAGTGACCATCCCTTTCTATGCATAGTCAAATGATGTTTTATGTATTAAGTACCTTTATTTATACATGTAGGAAGCAGACATACCAGAAGATAACTTTGATAAATAGAACATAAATAAATTGAGAAAAAAAAGAACACGAGTCATAAATCATAATCGTAGCGGGCGCGGATTACCTGATGGGCCTAAACTCACAACGTAATGGGCCTAACTTGCTTCTCTTAATGGGCCAATTGGCCCAATCTCCCATGATATTTGGGAAGGTAGTAGGAATAAGTCTATTTTGGTACCCTTCTCTCGTGCTCCTGATTGAATCGTCTCCCTCAATCATAAAATTGGGTATAACGTCTCTCCCATCTCTCAGAACCGGTAGAAATTGTCCCCTTTAGTGGTTTAAAAAGTGGTTTTCGCTGACATGACAGGTTAACCGCGATTGACTCGATGAGTCTGGAACCCACATGTCATCCTCTTCCGCGTCTCATCTTCTTCCTCACTTCTTCCTCGTATCCTTCTTTCCTCTCTTCCATCTTCCTTTTCTCTGTCGTGGTCGAGCTCGTGCACGACCAGGATACTTGCCCTGCCGATGCTCCGCGCTCTCCCACTTGGCCTCCCGAAGGTCTACATCGCGCGAAGAATGGCCTCCTAAGCCAGCCTTAGCAGTCGGTGTGGAGATGAGATGAGGAGGCGGTTGTCATATGGACCTCACCTGCTGATTCAGCGAGTCAATCGTGATCAACCTGTTATATCAGTGAAATACGCTTTCTAAACCACCGAAAAAGTAGATGGACACCGGTTTTTAAGGATGAAGAAGGCGTTGTATCCTATTTTTTGGTTGAAGGAGGCGATTCAATCGAGAGCGAGAGTTAAGGAATCTATTCCTATGCAGTATTAGCGACCCAGATTGATCTTCCACTGTCCGTGTTCCAATCTGACGGCCAAAACTGCAAACCGGATGATATCCAGTTCTCTTTCCACTGGACGTAAGCACGTTTGGTACACTCCCATCGGCTAGGGTTTGGGCGTTCCGTCCGTGACACTTACAGTGGGCCCCACCCCCGCCTTCGCTTAAGCCCTTCTTCTCCTCTCCTCACGCCTCCTGCGCGTCGTCCCCTCGCCGGAGTTGAGCCGCGGGATCCGTCGGAGATGGCGACCGGAGAAGCGGGAGGCAAGGCGCCGGCGCCGGAGCTGACGTCGTTCCTGGCGATCGGGCTTGACCAGCGCACAGCGGAGAACGCCCTCGCCAACCGCAAGGTCACTGCCAACCTCACCGCCGTCATCGCCGAGGTACCTTGCCACCCTCCTGCTTCGATTCGGCGCCTTGCGTTAGGGGACTAACTAATCATGGTTTATCCGCTGCTGCTTGTGCCGGCAGGCTGGTGTTAGTGAGTGTGACAAATCTGTGGGGAATCTTCTCTACACTGTAAGCATCCATCGCTGCTGAATTATATGAGTAGTATTAATCTAATTAAAATTTGTGAATTGGCTAGTTAGTTTGTGCATTAATTGGTTGTGCAATGGAGTAGGTCGCGACGAAGTATCCGGCGAATGCCCTGGTGCATCGCGCTGTTGTCGTCCAATACATTGTGTCGTCAAAGGCGAGTTTTGTTATGTGTGATTGTAATGTAAACACTGTTTCTGTGATGATTGGGCTCGTAAGTGTTGTAACTTGACAATTTGCGCTTTTCAGATCAAGACCCCTGCGCAGTTAGATGCCGCTCTGTCGTTTCTTTCTACTCTGGGTCCTGATTCTTTGGACACAGCAAAGTTTGAAGAGACATGTGGAGTGGGTATGTTCTTTCTGGATCAAATTACATTTATATGGTTTCTCATCTTCTGCAGTACTAAAGCTTGAAAGAAGTAGTACCACAAGCTTTGGAAGAGTTGTTGATTAATACCATACAAGGTTAAAACAAGTGTTATGTTGATAAGAGTCAACCACAATTTATTTTAGACATAATATAATTGACTGATAAATCAATAGCAATTCCTGTCTTCTGCTCATTGTTGTTTAAGGGCCTGCATTTTTTTCCTTGCAGGAGTGGTTGTTTCAACTGAAGAGATTCAGTCAACGGTCACTGATATCCTGAAGGATAACATGGAAGCCATAGTTGAACAGAGATATCATATAAATGGTTTGTTTTCTGCTTCATTTTCATTTTACTTCATTATTGATGTTTGTGTTTTATCTTTTGATTTGTGATGTCGGGGGAGTTGGGCATCATTTGCTCCTGACTTTTTCGTTATCCAGTTGGCAGCTTGTGCGGACAGGTTAGGAAGTGGCACCCTTGGGGCGATGCTAAGTTCATAAAGGTTTAATACATGTCATGGCTGAAATTGTGGAGTTTTTTGTTTGGTTGCTACAATTTGTGATATGGCTTGTACTACTACTAATTACTTTTGTTAATTTACAGGAGGAAATTGATAAAAGGCTTACAGAGATTCTTGGTCCAAAGACAGAAGCTGACAATGTAAAGCCTATGAAAAAGAAGAAGGAGAAGCCCGCAAAAGCTGAGGTTTGTTACCTGAAATTCAATCAAGTTTTATAGGACTATTTAGTTATTAGCTTACTGTATCATTCGGTTTTGTTTCCGACAAAATATAGGAGAAAAAAACTGCAGCAGCTGCTCCTGCTCCACCATCTGAAGAGGAACTTAATCCCTACTCCATATTTCCTCAACCGGAGGAAAACTTAAAGGTAAGATCAACTATATAGGATGCATGACACTCCATATTCCTCAAAATAAATAATTCTCTAATAGCCTTGAAGCTGAAAAATGTTTTTTACGAGTAGGTCCATACAGAAATTTTCTTCAGCGATGGAAATATATGGAGAGCACACAACACAAAGGACATTTTAGAGAAACATCTTAAAGCAACTGGCGGAAAAGTGATGACCCGCTTTCCCCCAGAGCCTAATGGCTACCTTCATATTGGTCATGCTAAGGTTGTGACTATCCCTTTCACCTGTAGCTTCGATTCTGCAAATGTTTATGTCTCAAAAATCTGAATGACGCTTACAAGCTTTTTGTTGCACAGGCTATGTTTATTGATTTTGGACTGGCTAAAGAGCGCAATGGACATTGTTACCTTAGGTATGGAGGATTAGTTAGATGTTATGGTTTCAAAGGAGCCTTCAAGTCCACTGATTTGCTCTTTTTTTTCCTTATGTACATACTGCATTGCAAAACATGCTGACATGATTGATATCTGAACAACAGGTTTGATGATACAAACCCTGAGGCTGAGAAGAAAGAATATATAGATCACATTCAAGAAATCGTCCAATGGATGGGCTGGGAGGCTTACAAAGTTACCTATACAAGTGACTATTTCCAAGAATTATATGAACTTGCTGTTTGTTTGATAAAGAAGGGACTAGCTTATGTTGATCACCAGGTTTGTTTTCTTTGGATCAATACTAGACTACATTATGCATATAGCTTTCTAAAAATATTATCACTGAATGCTTCTGGAGAAAGTAACAGTGGATGTGTAAATTGACTATTGTATGCTTGCCAGACACCAGAAGAAATAAAGGAGTATAGAGAAAAGCAAATGAATAGTCCATGGAGGGATAGGCCTGTAGAAGAGTCACTGAAACTGTTCGAAGATATGAGGCATGGTTTGATTGCCGAGGGAAAGGCAACTCTTCGGATGAAACAAGACATGCAGAATGACAATAAGAACATGGCTGACTTAATAGCATATAGAATAAAGGTAAACAATTCGACATAATGGAATTACTGTTTTCAGAGAAGTGTAGAATTTAATACATTTGTAATATCTACACAGTTTACACCTCATCCTCATGCTGGCGACAAGTGGTTTTTCTATCCAAGCTATGACTATGCTCATTGTTTGGTGGACTCTCTTGAAAATATTACACATTCGGTAACAGTTTTTCTCTAACTACTTTTGGTTGTGTGAGCCTAACATGTTATCAGTTGTGCACACTAGAATTTGACATATGACCATTGAAACTATCAGTTGTGCACACTGGAATTTGACATATGACCATTGAAATTATCAGTTGTGCACACTAGAATTTGACATACGTCGTCCTTCATACTACTGGCTGCTCGTAGCCCTGGACCAGTACCAGCCATATGTTTGGGAATATTCAAGGCTAAACATATCAAACAATGTTATGTCCAAGCGAAAGGTATGACGCTAATTCTTGTGGAGAATTGTATCAATTTTATGCTACTTGATATATGGTTCTATAATATATGGATTGGGTTTGCAGCTAAATAGACTCGTGACAGAGAAGTGGGTAGATGGGTGGGATGATCCTCGCCTGTTGACACTTGCAGGACTACGGCGGAGAGGAGTGTCATCAACAGCAATTAACTCGTTTATTCGTGGAATGGGCATAACAAGAAGGTAAGAATGTGTTTGTTGTTGCTGAGAAATGTTTTACTCAAAGAGATGTTTTTGTCTTCCGATATCAGCAAAGCCTTTGTACTCCCTCCGTCCATAAATATTTGATGTTTAGAACAAGATTCGGTCAAAGTTTTGAAACTGGACCATCCATTTTGTATTAGAATTAGTTTTATGATATTATGAGTAATTTTTTCAAGGCAAATCTAAGCATATCATTTTTTTTAAAAAAAAACTAAGCATTTGGAAAATATTAATGGTCAAGGTTTTAAAAAGTTGTCCTAAATGTCAAATATTTATGACCGTGAAGAGTTATCGTGAACGTAGTACACTAATGATACCATTAATTTATCCTTTCAATGCAGTGACAATAGCTTGATACGCATAGAGCGCCTTGAGTACCATATTAGAGAAGAGCTTAACAAAGTAGCTCCTCGTGCTATGGTTGTTTTGCATCCCCTAAAGGTCTGGTACTTTTTTTGGGGCAAAATTTTGTTATTGTTGTTGTTTTCTTTGTTAATTGATGCACTGATGCTGTTTTCTTTTAATTTGGTAAATTTTAGGTTGTTATAACTAATCTAGACTATGGAACTACAATAGACCTTGATGCAAAAAAGTGGCCTGATGCCCCAGGAGATGACGCTTCGGCCTATTACAAGGTGATTCTCATGTTGGAATGACTTTAATCATTTTGAGAATAAAAAATATGGTTTGGTAATTACATAATCCCTTAGTTCTGCACCCCTTGCTCAAAGATTAAATACATTGATCAATATAAGTTTATCACTTCTCTGATTCTGGAACTACGGCCATCCCTAGGTTCCATTCTCAAGAACTGTCTACATCGAGCAGTCTGATTTTCGTGTAAAGGATTCAAAAGATTACTATGGTCTTGCTCCTGGTAAAACCGTACTACTAAGGTAATAATACATCTGTAGACTGTACTTATATAGTTTGCCTACTATATATGCCTTGTGGTCTCATCTATATTTGGTGTCTGAAACTGACAGGTATGCCTTCCCAATAAAATGTACGGAAGTTATCTATGGTGATAATTCAGATATCGTTGAAATCCGAGCTGAGTATGACCCATCAAAGGCTACAAAACCAAAGGTATCTAGGCAGTTGAAATTATTTTAGATCAGATGAGAATATTATTCTGCAGGCTTCTGCTATTGGAACTTCTGAGATCGTGATGTTGTGTAATATGTGTAGGGTGTGTTGCACTGGGTTGCTGAACCTTCTCCAGGGGTTAACCCGCTCAAAGTGGAAGTCAGATTGTTCGAGAAATTATTTCTTTCAGAGGTATAGTATTAACCGTGCCCCCGCTTGCAAGTGCATGTTGTACTGGAAATTCCCCTTGCTGACATCCCTTGAATTCTTGGTCTACATTAGAATCCTGTGGAGCTTGAGGATTGGCTGGGTGATCTCAACCCACGATCGAAGGAAGTGATAAAGGGTGCTTATGCCGTACCTTCGCTTGCAACTGCAGTGATGGGGGACAAATTTCAGTTTGAACGCCTCGGTAAACAATATTTGGGATCTGATCTTGTTACAATTGGTCATTACTTAAATAGAAAACAAATTAAAGGTTATGGTGGCTTCGCTGCTCACTACCAAAATGATATGTAATTACAGGTTATTTTGCGGTGGATTCTGACTCGACGCCTGAGGAACTGGTGTTCAACAGAACCGTTAATCTACGGGATTCCTATGGAAAAGCTGGACCCAAGTGATCGATTTGTTTCTGGTGAAAGATTGGTGTAACAGTATCATGCTTGGTCCTCTTCCCTCGGAGCTGTAAAATTCACCAGCGCATACTCCCATCAAATTTTGTTTACAATTACTTGGAACTTGGAAGTGCCTTTTGAATTAGCCAGTCAGATCAGATTCTGTTTACATATGACAGTTGCAATAGAAACGAAAAGAAACTTTGCAAGGTGTGGCTGTAGCAGCTATCCACAGCCTAAGCTCTCTGCTTGTAACCAGTAGCATATGGTCAGCACAATGTCGCTATTCAGCAACCTAACAGGTAACAAAGGGGATGTTTTCTCTATCCAAAGTTTTTACTGCCATTAATCTCCGACGATTTTCCACCGGAGATATATATTGGTAAAATTAAGGGTAATCGTGTCATAAGGAATTCTTGAATTTTATCCAACATGAGGAATTTTTGGCATCAGTTTTCATGGTTGCCGATATGCCATCGTCCGTTGGTCACGTTCTGCTGCGTGAGAAGCTCACATCACCTACCTGGCTACCTGACAACCGCGCATCATAGCCGACTTGAAAATCTACGTAAGCTTGTACGACATAAACAAAGCATGAAATTGTTAAAAAAAAGAACTTCACATAAACCACACGTGTTGTCCTTTTATTTACGGCCAAAGTGTTGCCTGAAATTAACAATGCCAGCACAGCACGGTAGAAAAAACCTAACCACTAAGTATTGCACAAGCTTTCAAATGTAACTTCACCTTCTGCAAGCTGGAAACTTGAAAAGACTGGAACTCTTTACATGTTAAGCTAGTAAGAAATTATCCTTCACAGCATTTCAATGGAGGGTGTGATCTGGATAAGATCACCCTCGGATACCGCCCTGACAAAAATGACTTTGGGCAGACGTTGGACCTACAAAATTATTGATCATTCCTTCAAAACATGACTGAGTAAATAAGCTCAGGCAACACCATGCAAAGAGGGTAAGTCCTCAAACCTGTTTATCTTGAATCAGAGTTGTTCTTAACTGCATTAAACGTTTCCTTGTCAAAAGTCCCTGTTTCTATCGCCAGTTGCAACCCCTGAAAAGCAGTGGCACAAGGCCATTATCAGCACCAGAGCCAAAAAAACTCAAGTCTCTATTTGTTCAGGTTGTAGCAAATTAGTAGTCCAGCTTTAGCTGGTAACTTCAATTAAGGTAATGAAATCAGACTACTTCTCCAAGATATTGGCTACAACACTTTCATTAATCATAAAAATATTCTAAGTGCAACCCTCAGTATTTTTAGGTAGGAAAATCAGGATTGAGAATCAACTTGTGGTATCACCATCTCTCAATGTTACTACTAACCTGTATGAGACTTTGGCTTCCAAAACGCTTCCCAGCCATTTTTGAGCCTTCCTGTACAAATTGAAAGTACAGAAAAGTGGACAAAAACTGAACATAGCATACACCATACCAAATATAAAGAACATAAAGTATGTTTGGTTTATAGCCATCTCAAACCTAGCAAAATATTTGCAAGTTAAAAATATGGGCATTGCCAAAATTTTGGTAAAGTTGAGTGTTTAGTTTGTAAAATTTTGGTAAAGTTGAGTGTTTAGTTTGTTGGCAAATTTTGGCAGAGTTGCTTTGGTTGTTTGGTTTGAGACCAACAAGAGACTAAACAATGTAACCAAACTTTTAGCTTTGGCAATGAACCACAAAATAGCCAAATGCATTGGTCTTGCCAAAATTTTAGTAAGGGTTATTTGGGCATCAATCATGCTACTTAACTGCAATTTATAACATCATAGAAATACTCTGCAAGTACTAATATCCAGTAAATATCCTTAGAAATTTAACTTTAAACAAAAGTGGCAAGTGAATGCTTGACTTGTCATCAAAGGGATGTTATATAAGCACAAGGCATACATATGCAAAAAACAGAACAAGTAGAGAGTTAAGCCAGAACTGGGAATTCTATAATAAATGCATACCAGGCGTTCTGGAAGCTTCCCACCATTTTGCTCTATAAATTGGCAGAGGTACATCACACCAGCGCACGAAAAGTTCTGTTGATAGAATATAATTAGTCATCATAACAAAAACTAAGGTTCAGAGAGCTTGCCGTATAAACTGAATACATGTAAATTCAACCCTCAATAGGATGAAAAGACACTAGGTTTGGTGTAACAGCTGCTTTTCTTTTCAACGTATACTTGGAAGAAAAGGGATAAGGGCCGCCATCTCAGTCCAGTCACCAAACAAATTCAACAAACTACAGCATGCATAATAAAAATCTGAAGAGCTACTTCCATTACTTCCCCAGCATATTTCTAGCCAGCCAATCTCTACTTTTCACTAAGGTTGGGACATGAGGCCTTGGTTAAACACACATTGAGTCAGGAGTACTTCCAACTAAAAAATATCATTGCTCAGGCTAAAACCGGTACCAATGAATGCACTATGCCTAGCATTGTTCCATGCAAAAAGAAAAGAGTGAAAACTAAAAGGATTGAAATAACAACAGAAACATTTCTAAGTGAATAACAAGTGGCCAACCTGTTTGGCTTCCATCGAATCCATCTTTTCATCCTGCAGAAGCAAAAGGGGATTGAAACAGCCTGAACAAGGCAATTATACAGAATGGCTGGGCAGAAACACACTCACCAGACCCCAAACCAATTGTTTGATGTTCTTAATTTCTGAACCAATATTCTCAAGCTTCAGCCGTGCATCAGTAACCTGGATAAAAAAGTAGAAATTTGAAAAGTGAAAATGCACTTAGCTGTAAGTGCTCATAGTTCACTTCCATAAAAGGAAATAAAAGTGCCTCTTAAAATATAATTGGGCTAATAATTGCATTTACGCATATGCTAATAGAGATTTTTTAACTATTCAACCCATGTGCATGAAAATGAAGACATGTTAATGCCAAACATGAATTGATATGAATGTTAAGGAGAAAGTACATCATCTCTTATTTGTCCAGAAAGCGCCTTTTGCTGATCCAATTTATCATCCAGCCTTTCAATACGCTGAGTCAAATGCCTTTTAGCAGCCTGCATGATAATCAAGAAAATTGCTTCACAATTGAGGATCTCAGGAATTGTACAACAAACTGCCAAACATCTCAACAGTGACATATAATCAAATTCTGAGATGTTTTATAGGATGAAAATGTATACAGGGCTTTTTTTAAGATGAAAATGTGGCATCAGATGCAGATGAATTAGGGTGCATTAAAGTCATCCTGGCATAGCTATTAGTATACACTCCATACTGTCACAGACAAGTGAAAAAGCAATGCTTCGTGACGAACTAGGAAAGAAACTTGTAACAGTAAGACTCACAGCGAGAGAGGTTTGCACTTGCTCCAGATGCTTAGTCATACTGGAAACAGCATTTGCCATGTTACGCTTGGTCACATACATTAGATCCGCAAAGGAGATGCCCTGGACAACAAAAACAATCAAAACAAATTAATGAATTGTTCTTCCATAAGTTGCTACTGTGAATGTAAGACATAAAAACAATTCAAAAGAACAAGCCCAGCTGAAAAAACAACAGCTAATAGGTTTGGTTTCTGATAAAAGAAAAGGCAGCCAAAATAAAAGCTGATCCTACAATTTGACAGTTACTCTATTACAATCACAACACAACTAAGGCTATAATAGAAGTATAGAAGTATAGCATACCTTCCACCACATGTAACCATAACCGAGTGCTCCAACAGTTGCTGCAGGTACTATCAAACCTGAAACCCCTGCCAAAAAGAAGATCAAGAGCACTAACATCATGAATGTCTGATCACAGAGGTCACTGGTTAATCATGCCAATTTTCTGGAATAAGCTACAACAGAACTATGTAGGCTGAACTAGTGAGTAATGATTATTATTCAATCCACTCATTCCCTAACTACAAGGAATCTTATATTTAAAACAAGAGAAAATGAAGCCAAATGATAAGTAATACTCATGCCAGAACATTTTAAGAAAGAAAAGAAAAAAAAAGACGAACAAAATGAGTGGAGCTTATGATTTAACAATTCTGTTAGGTTGTGCAGAAGCTATAAATTCTGTTAGGTTGTGCAGAAGCTAGACTGACCTGTTTGACCAGAACCTCCATTAAGAACAGTTATAGATCCACGGGAAGAAGCAAGTTGTTTAACCTCCATAGCCAAGTTGCGCACCTAAACTTGACAAAATTAAACCAAGTAACAAATATGTGTATGAAGATGGACAAACTGTTTTACTCATAAAGGACAATAAAAGATTATTATGGGAATATTGAACTAATATGTTTGTTGTTGCATATATCACAGCTTTTTACAGACGCAAAACTTATGATATTACAAGACAAAAAGGCCCTGCTTCTTATGATCTGACACTTGTGTTGCGGATTGTAGTAAAAATTGATATTAAGACAGCTGTTATGCACTACAAAAAGTACTCAACAACTCTTCATTGTGAATGTCAAAATGCCAACCTCACAACCTAACATAACACATGACAATATTAACTTATACATAATGGCAAGACCAACTAATGCATTGTTGAAGGCTTGAAGCTAGCAGTTCCCAGAAATTAGAAAAAAAAATACCACCAGCAGAACTGACTCAATGCAATGTGAACCATTGCCAGTTCAATACAATAATTCAGCAATCACTACAGCTATAAATGAATTCTCCCGTGGTAGTATTTCGTGTCAAAAAGAAAAGACACCAGCGTGGACATCACATTTGAAACTAGAGAATCAATAAATATATATACTAATAGGCGCAGATAACATCGATTTATAAGTACTATAATCTCATTAAAATGCATCACATGCTTCTTTTGACATGGGGCTCTGGCGGAGAAGCCAGAGCACCTAACTAATGGCAAAGAAAAAAGGAGACACAATAATCATGTCGAATAGCTGAATCCGACACATTCCTGAGCATACTAGTTGAAACATCTAGGGACAGGGAGATCACCAACGCACCTGTCTAGTGAGCGCGTCCGTCATGTCGGAGCCCCCGCTCCCGTCTCCGTCTTTCCCCTTCTCCCCCTTGTCCAGTATCTCCTGCAACGAGGTCCGCAAGGCACGGATCATCATCAGAACCAAACCAATCCAAATCCAATCCGGTGGCGCTGCCACCTCTCACAGGATCAGGATTCGCGAGCCGCAAGGTGGTGGATGCACGACGCACCTGCAACTCGCCGAGGATCTCGGAGAGGCGGCCGTTGCGGAGGACGACGGAGCCGGCCATCCCGGCGCCGATGAGGACGATGACGCGGGTGAGGCCCATGCCGGCCTGCACCATCGCCATGGCCGCCGCCTCCGCTTTCGCGCACGACGAGGAGGAGGAGGAAGCGGCGGCGGAGGAAACCGAAACCCTAGCCCTGGGCTACGCCGTGGAGTCGAGGCGGAGGTGGGAGGGAGGTGGAGGCGTGGAGGAGGGGTCGAGCTGCTTTGGGGAAGGGAGAGAGGGGGTGAGGAAATGGTTTGAGTGGGGGCCCACATGTCGGTGGCAGGAAGGTGGTGCGGTCGGATGGAGTCGGTGAGCCGGTCGCCACAATCTGCGGAGGTAAATAAACGAACACGAATCCAAAAGGATTAAGGGGTAGTTATTTTTAAGTATTAAATATGTATTATTTATAATTATTTTGAAGTATTAAATATGGATAATTTATGAAATCTATTCATAATCCATGGATAATTTGTAAGACGAATCTAATGAGCCTAATTACGATATGATTTTGACGATGTGATGCTACAGTAAACATTTGCTAATCATTGATTAATTAGGCTTCATAAATTCATCTCACAAATTATTCTTTGGTTCTGCAATTATTTTTATAATTTCACATAACATTTGATATGAAGGGGATCCCTTAACCAAACACCCCCTAATGATTGGTCGGTCTACTTAACAAGGCCTTTGATGGGTTGGGAATGGATGGAGATCTCGGCCCACCAACTTTACCCACTCCAGTTGTGTTTATTTGCATTCGTAATCTCAATTCTCAATCTTTATGTTGATTTATAGACCTCGTGAGAGTCAGGGTTGGGCAATCGGTTTTAATCGCAGGTTCGGTTCGGTTTTTTCCTATGCAAAGTTTGGTTTGGCAGGAATGAACAATCAATCGGTTCTCGTAAATACTGAAAATTGCATAATTCAGGTTCGTTTTTTGTTTTTTTACCAAAAAAACCGATGAAAGGAAACTAGCACTGGTCAAACGACGACGCTACAGCCTAGCGAGTCGGCGTGGAGGGATGCGGTGGTGGCGTGGCATGGCAGGCAGCGGCGAAGGAGGAGGCGGCGCGACGTGAAAGGGGATGCCAACGGCGGCACGGTGCGGAGGAGGAAGGCGCGGGAGCGCGGTCGCGTGGAGGGGGCGAGGCGAGGTCAGCGACGGCACGGTGGGGCTGGGGCGGCGCGGAGGGGGCCGGTGGTGACTTGCGGGCGAGGGCATCGGGCGAGGCGGTCCGGCGTTGCGACTGGTTCGGTTCTACACAGAGGAAGAGGAGAGGAAAGGAGAGCAATTCGGTTGGTTCGGTTTTTTTCGTGGTTCGGTTTTCAGACATAAAAAACCAAAACCGAACCGAATTACTCGATTTATACAACACCACAAACCGAAAACCGAGAAAAAAACCAAAAACCCACATACTTCGGTTCGGCTTGATGCGGTTTGTTTTTTTGTTTTCGGTTAAAAAATGTCCCGCCCTAGTGAGAGTGTACGCTCCTTGGCAGAACTCCAAAAATACACCTTGTCTAAGGACAAGCCTCGTGAACTCCTCAAAATTTCTATTGATACGCTTAACGCTTGTGGTTTAACCCCCGAACAAGTTATGCAGACGCAACTCCACCAGCTCAACACAAGAGGTGATTCTCCAGTTAGAACACACATTTTATTTAACTAAGCAAATAAGCATGCTTATTGCTGCTACATAGGTACTATACTATAGCTGCTATCTATAGCTAAGATAAAGTGAGAGACTCATAGAACGGGGCTCGAAAGATTATCTAGGATAGTTTTATTTACATCCAGATAACTAGATACGTTTTATTTACATGGAAATGGAGATGCCACTAGCCGTACCCTGTCTGTTGCCTCCTAGATTAGACTAATAATCAGTTAGACGTGGAGGCATGCAGTCAATGCAGGGCCTCTTCAGTGTGAATTCAGTCCGAACCAGGGCCGGAGTCCACGTCCATGGCTGCCGCACCACGGTAAGCAGCTGACTCCTCCGCGTAGCGCTTCTTGTCAACTTGAGACTGTTCGATGTATGGCTGCTTCTCCTCAGCTGCAAATTACACGGAAGGGGTATGGTTTAAAACAGAGGTTTCAAAAGGCTTGACGATCAGCATGGATTGAGTGGAATTGCGTTGCTACTACTGGTAACTTTGGACATGTTACAATGCAGAGCACAGAGCTCAAAGAATGTTACCTGTCATCTTTTGCCACCTCTCCCCAAGCTTCTTCGCAATCTCTGTGGTAGCCAGCTCCGGATTGCTGTTCTTCAGATTCTGCATTTGGGGAAAACGATCGTAAGCTCCCTTGTTTGATCTCTCTCTCTCTCTCTCTCTCTCTCTCGATCGAGAGAGAGAGAGAGAGAGAGAGAGTGCCCACAAATTTTTCACATAAGATTATTCAGAGAATTTCTTTACTCTAGTGCAGGGTTGAAAGAAACTTACAGCTCGCTCAGCTTTTGAGAAGTACATGAATGGTGCAATTGCTCTTTTAGGGGCATTAGGATCCTTCTTTTTCTTTGGCTTTCTTTTCTCTGAGCCTTCCGCATCCCCACTCTTTGGCTTCCTCTTCTTCAAAGGCGCCTTTGAGCTACTAGCTTCCTTTTTGGAAGATTTCTGGGGGAAAAATTAGTAATGTTGATTTCAAAAGCGCCTTTGGCTGATTCTTTTTAGGGGGCAGGGACATTGCATGCGTAAAATGAGTTACCTCCTTTTCTCCTCCGCTTAAACTAGCGTCAGATCCCTCCTCTCCAGAATCATCAGTAGGAGATCCACTATCGTCCTTGTCCGCCACAAAATCTTCATCCTGGAGTTGAAGAGAGAATTACAGTATCCGGTACAAACAAATTAATTCCAAGCTATGACAGGATTGATAAGTCAGATCATGGAATCATGATGAGTATGGTCAATAATTAAACACAGGAAATACCTCTTCATCACTCTCATCATCGCCAGTCTGATTTCTAATTCGCTCCAGATGAGGATCAACAGCATCATCATCAGTGCTCTGAAGAACAGCTGTAACGCCACCTGCTCTACCTTGGCCATCTCCAAGATTCAAGATTTTCAAATGCTTACCACTTGAAAAGGATTACAAAAAGGCACTTATCAGCTCCATACTTCATTAAAAAAAGGCAAGTACACCGATGATGGTGAAATCAACTAAAAAAAGCACAGACCTGATGAAGTTGAAGAGATTATGGTATTCATTTCTTTGGATATTTCTGAATAGATGTTCTTGATCATTTTTCAGCTTGACGAGGAGATCAAAATAGTGAGATGAGATACTAGCACCCCCAGCACCATGTCGCTCAAATTCGACATACTCAATCTGCCATAAAGAGCAACAGCTTAAGACAGGATAAATGGATGGAATTATTAATTTATCTCAGCAGCGTAGAATGCAGACCTCTTCATGCAGAATGAGTGTTGGGGGCTTTGGTAGAAAGAAGAAGCCCTTTTCCAGTGGATAGAGTAACCCATCTTCAGCTTTGAGTGATGATTTCACTGCATATCCATCTTGACAGCTGCGGAACGTGCTTGGCCTTGTAACTTTAGCACCAGATAGGCCACGAAGGACCTTGGAGAACACCTCATGTATCAGACCCTATAGATAAATCAAATACTTTCTGTGAGTTTGTTATTAATCTATCAGGAGTTAAAAATAGCGAATGAGCAAAAGATCAATATTGGACCCTATAATTCATGGAAAGTTGCAAACACAAGGGAATACATAATGCTTGATTCAATGGCAATACTTGCCACACAAGCAGTTCATCACATTAATAGCAGCTTGTGCAGTTCAGTCAAACAGGAGTCTGAGTAGATAGCAAAAATGCAAGCAAATTCAGTGAAACGGATGAATCACAAGTTAGGTGATTGCACTGATGATTCCTGGAGTTGCAGGCATCCAGCAGCACATTACAAGAATAAATACAGCTCAGAGCATATGATTAGAAACAAGAAACTGAAACGAACAAGAATGAATAACACTGCTGCCAAGCAGTTATTTAAAATAATCCACATCCCCAAACTTAACTTTTTTGGTTCTACAGATGCTCAAATGTAGAAAGAAATGCAGAACTACATGAGCCAGGAATTAGGATCCACTTTTTAGATGAAGAATGTCAGACTTGATTGAACGCAAACAAAGTACATCACCTGGTAAGAGCCCTCCAGCCTATCCTTATACTTTTCAGCCAAAACCTCCTCACTTAATGTCAGGTCCCTTTGAACGACTGTCTCAGTTTCAAACTATTCATAAATACAGAAAATGGTTACCAAATGCCTATTGGAAGGTTACCGTAAACTGTAACCAAGTTAATATCAAATTGAATTCTAATACAACACCTGAATAACAATGTGAGGATATAATGTTTGTCCTTTGCGAATTGGTGGATCAAGAGTGATGACCACAAATGTATGAGGATTATTTGACTGCCAAGGTGAAAAGTCAGAATTTTTTTTGTCAGATACACAGTTAACAAGTACAGCACATAATAAAAGTATTAAAAGGGGCAGAACCTTTGGTAAAACAAAGAGGCGAAGAATACTGCTATATTGAATTTTGAAATCATTAGCCTGTCCTTGGAGTCGCAAGAATGACAGATGAAGCTCAACACTGTATCGACCTCTGAATAGAAAAGGAGCAGTTAGCTATTCCAGAAAAATGAGAACAACAATATTGAATGATGTCCTTATTTCTAAAAAGTCTAGAGTCTCTATGGTTATAAAATGAATCCACCTTGGAGTAAGAATAGCAATTCCATCAAATGTAACAACAGCTTCCTCTGATGAGCCAACATCAGCTTTATTCAAGATAGACTGCCATAAAACCTAAAAAAGAGAGGATTTCACCATTTGCACAACAACAGCAAGTGTATGTTATCCATCTTGGATGCTTGTTGAGCAAACGCACCTGAGCTGAAGGACGATTCTCATCTCCAGGAAATTGAGTATTTGAAGTTGGTACATGAAAGCTTAAATCCATCAATGAATCTTTCTACAATTAATAGTAGGAAGGGAAGTTGAAATCAGCTGTGCTTTTTTTTTGGTCAATGATTACCTTAGCTGTCTTAATAATATTCTGAACCAAAAAGAAAAGAATAAAAATTGTACCGTCATTAAATATGTACTAGGGTGGAAAACAATATGAGTATCCTTTTTTTAGAAGATTTCAATGATCCATATGCTCTTCAGCACAAAGACACTGAAATTTTATGAAATGGTTTTTCTCTACAATGAGAATGTGCTACTTGTAATACCATCAAATGAGAATGAAAAAGCAGGGCAGTAAAATTATTTTCTTTAATTACAAGGCAGACAGTTGAGCTAATACATGACACTGAAATGTAACAGATAGCTTGTACAATTTTTATATTCACTTTTCTTCAGATTGATAAACATAAATTGATTACTTATAATCAACTGCACCTAACAAACAGAAAAGTAACAAGAAGCACACCAAACCAATACAGTAACATCTAACAAAATATTGGTGAACTTGGATCCAGAGAAATGTATATGTAGACAAACCACATACCTCATTAGCCCCAGTAGTATCATCCACATGAAACTCCAGAACAACATCTGTTTTTCCTTGCATCTGAGTTTGTGCTACATCTGCTAGAGAGACTTCAAATGCTTCCTTCGAGCCAACATTAAAGCTAAGCATATTGCCTGAAATGGAAATAACATGAAAAGCAAGCAAACTACCAAACATTGCAGAAAGGCAACAGAGCAACGAAATAATATAGAGAACTTGGCTCACCATTGATCTCAATTCCGCCCCAATTATGTCCACCAACAGAAAGTTGCTTCTCCTCTGGTGTGATTTTCATGTTCTTTTCCATGAAGTTAATCAGCGAACTGATATCCTAAAAATTAGAAGAAAACTCTTAGCTCAACAAAAGTTATCTATGAAAAACATACACATTTAGAAGACCTAATTTTCTTAGGAAAAACTGGAGGAAGTATTACCTGTTCACGGAAGCCAAAGAACCTGTAGAAGAGGCCCTCCTTTGTTGAAACACCAAGCTGATAGGATCTGGGGATTGCCATCCATGTCACAGAAGTGATATCAGATTTTTCAACCTCAATGGTCTTCCCTCCACCTTGCCTCTTCCATGCAAGTCCCCCAGAATAAAGTTTAAACTGGCCAGGGTTCTACAAGATCCCAAACAATAACAGTAGCAGAAGATTTCAGCACCTCAAGGGACAAGGGAAGTTACTAACGGTGGACAAGCAAATAATGATGATGGAAAAGTTTGGCGTTGATATCAGACTATTTTTTTATGGAATCAGACTTGATATACATATTCCTTTTTGCAATGGGAAATGGAATAAGCATTCACTATTTCCACAAAAACAATCATGAACAAAACAGATGCCAACATTTCTAGTTCTGCAAAAAGTGATTTGTTTCAAGAATGATAAAAAAATATAACTAGTATGATAAGAGTAATAAATCATTTAACAAGACAAGAAAATTGAAGATAAATGGTATTTTAAATTGTAAAATACTGATAATTATGTAGGCCATAAGATGCGATTTACTAAATTGATGCAGTGATAGACGAAATAACCACAGGATGAATGCTAAAATGTGCACCAAATGCAACGCAACTAGATATTAGGAGCAATTGCATGAGACATTCGAATAGTAAAAGGCTATTGAATGAAAAGATTATCAAAAACCCAGGGTGGAATATTTATAATTTGTTTAAGTTCCAAATTGTTCCATATGATGCTTTTCGCCGCCGCATTTGCAACAAAATAATTCGTTTTGCCTAGCCAACCTTACAATATTTGAGTCCACCATAATTTTCCTCATTCATTTCGACCTTTTTTTTCCCTTCCGAGCAGAAACCCTAGCGCGCAAACCCTAGAAAAATCAACCCCCGCCACACCAAAAAAAATCGCCGCCACAAATCCCGGTAGCCAAGCCCGTCCGCGGAAACCGCCTACACGGAAGCGAGAAAAAAGAAGCGGAAATCCTAACGAAACAACGCCTAGAGCCGAAGATTCGACGAGGGGGAAGCGAATTTTCGGCGAAGGGAGCGGAAGCCGACGAGTAGCACTCACGTTGCCGCCGCGGCCGCCGAGGGAGATGTTGTTGAAGTGGTGGCCGTCCGCCATCGCGCCCGCCGCCGCCTCAGGCTCCGCCGCTTCCGCCGACGCAGCCGGCCGTCTCGCTAGCCGAATCCGCCGCCGCCTCGATTCACTCGCGCGTCGCGCTTCGCCTCGCGGTGGTTTTGGAGGCGCGAGCCGCGACGGGGAGGAGAGAGAGAGAAGAAGAAGAGAGAGAGAGAGAGAGAGAGAGAGAGGCGTCGCCGCTTTTGGCTGTTTGGATGGGCGCGCGGCGCGTTAATATAGGCGTTTGGACGGGAGAGCGAGCGGATACTGCAGGTGGGGACATCGCAAGAGCTCTCGTAAGGGAACGGAAGGCTACATGGGCTGAGGCCTAGTTTTCGGCCCAACAATGGTGTAAAATATAGGCCCAGATAATTCTGAGATGGGCTGAGAAAATACTAATATATTGGGCTTTCTCAACGGGAAAAGCCATTTTTCCAGACAGAATTACAACGATGGAATTATACGTCCGTTTCAGATATTGCATTAAACCTTATTTAAATTCCAATGCCAGTATTCTCTTAATATTTTCCTGAGCTTAGGCTGGAAAAAATGATTGTACATACACCGGGCACGCACAGGCGTAAGCTCATTCTGGTTATATCCATCTTGATATTGGTTAATCATCAAGGTAAATGCAGATACATGAACTAGAGTGTAACATCTATAGCCCACGAAGTAATTCCTTATACGGCAAAGAAAAAAATTAGTCATGGAATTTTAGGCACAATTTCATACTCAATATAGCATAGCTAATTTAACAGGTTGGAAACAATAGATGTTATAAGAAGTCCGTATGGTCGTCAACATGGTCCAAAGCCTTCCTCATATTCGGGAAGGGCATACATAACAGTAAGCACGTTTTAGCATTTTAATTACAAGCAACTTGGTACACGACACACTGAAGATGGCCGTTTTAAGTTGGTTTGATGGAGTGGATCAGTCAGCAGTCCAGCTCTGCTCCACTATCTCACGAACTTTACGGTTGTATTCCCGCTTATTCTCACTGAACAGGCGGGCAGCTTCAGAGTTGGCAGGTGAATTTGGGTTTGGATCGCAAAGCAGCGACTGGAAATATTGAAGAAATGTTAGATACAAACCGTTAGTGCTAATACAAAACAGGAAACAGAAGTACTGAACAGTTCAATCAATGAAATTGCCTGTAATAATATGTCAATGTCTTGAGTCAACGAAATATGCATGGTTCTGATATGCACTTCTCACTCACACAAGCAAGATATGCAAGTATCCCAATTGATATAAACATTGTTGTGTTCTATACTATTTTCCATAGTTTAATCAAATATCACCAAGTGTACGACAAGCATATAAAGGAAATATGTAACATATTGACAGGCAGCCTCCACCACACTAAAGTTACTGTTAGTAACTAGCCAGCTCAACAGGGAAAAGGTTTCAGAGAATCAGTCAACTAGAGCCTAGAGGTTTACCTACATATAGAAGTTAGCAGATACTCTTCGTGGTCTATAGTTGTCACCAGAATCAAAACCTAAGCAGAGGCTGGAAATAGTAACGGGAAAGTATATAGGTGCCAATGTCACTTAATACTGAATACCAATAATCAGTCACAGAGAAGCCTAATATCTCTACTCTCAAGATGAAATACTTCTGCAGGTATATCGCATGATGGTGCCTCTAACAAAGAAAAATAATTATTTCAAGTGAATGTCGCTTACAGCTTAACAATGGAGCATGAAGGGAAGAAAAGTAGTAGTATCTATAAGGAAAATCATGTGTATTTTAAGGCGACAACAATTAAATTAGTGAGAATTCACTAATCCAGGATTGGCGAGTTTGCTCGATATATTTAAAGACAGGACCAAAATCAGAAGATGAATTATAAACATGATACACAATATTGTAACAAACAGAACAGGACATCACGACATGCTAATACCCTAAAGAAGGCATCATCTACCTGGATGGATGTGAGTATAGCAGCTACATCATATATGGGGCTCCATTGGTTTTGTAGTATATCTAAGCATATGCTCCCATCCGCATAAACTGTACACGATAAAAATATGTTAGGAAAGTTAAACAAATGGAGATACGACAATATCATTGCTATTCTAAGGTACATAAGTGCTTCCACACAAGTAGCAAAAGAAGTCGATCTTTTTAAGCATTTACATAAATTGTATGAAGCATTGTATAAGCTTCAGATATACTGCAAATCTTGTAAAGTCATTTCTATCTTGATGCAAGTAAACTAATTATGACATTCGAGGGCTAGTCACCAAATCAAACAAGTAATAATTGGATCTGCGTGATTGCTAGTATACTCTTTAACTGCCTGCGATGAGGCCCACAACAGCATAATTGCAACAATTGGATATTTGATACTTTATTCAATGTTCTGCACTAGATAGAAAAAAAAACTAAATTTGGATAATGAGAACATGAATCTCAGCGTCCAAAATAACTTTGGATGGCGTGGAATCAAGGAGAATCAGGGCGGCCTTCTATTGCTGCATCTAGATCCAATCCATGAATAAGATCGCTAGTTCTGGATCCTATTCTTTTGGCTGATTCTTGTTTAATACATTCAGAAATTGCCTAGATCAGCTTTTCAATGACGGAGAATAAAGGACTGCCAACGTCACTAGAAGGTGGAAATGGAAATGTCATAGGCTTCGTGTTGCATTTGGCCTTGACATGAGCCATCTAGATTCAGCTCAATGCCTCAGCTCACTACTTCTCATATCTTATTTTAGCCTGGTTCTTAATTGACGCGTTCTCTCAGGATGTTAAGACTATTGTTCCAAAATGCCACATAAATACTCAACTAGTAAGAAATAGGAACCATGCCACAAGCAAGTATTAAACAGCAAGGAGAACAGCTTACTGTTAGGATGAAACATCCGAGAAACAAATCGCACTGTAGGTGGCTTGTTAGGATAATCTTCAGTAAACTGAAGTGTCAGCTTGAACGTACCTGGCGAAGTAAACATAATTTGACGCAGTGTTAACATGTAAAAGAGTACAATTGATGATGCATACAAGAACAAAATGCCAATAAATACAACAAGAGAAAATATCCAGAGGACATACAGCAAAGAGGACTTCTCCAACAGATTGTTTAAAATGAGTTAATCACCTCATTAATGTTGTACGGAGGCTCTTTAATAAACAAGCACTTTTTCAGTCACAGAACCCATAAGACATGATCAGCTAATGATAAAAAGGTTTTCACATGTGTATATTGACGATTCTGACTTCTGAACCATAGAAACAAAGGCAATATAATCTCTTCCACAAAATAGACTATCATTTATCTGAATTCAAAATATTAATCAAACTAGGATCTTCAAACCATCCCCCCAACCCCCCAAAAAAAAGACACACTTCACTGGATTGGACATGCTCCACAGCCGAATCATCAACATGTTGACAAAAATACATGCGTCTAAAGTGTGTAGAATATACATTCGTAGACATGAAACACCAAAGACAGTAGAAATATGGGTTGCCTGACTGACAAAATGAAGTTCAGATATTTTGTTTAAGAACTATAAATTATATGATTTGTCCAGAACGTTAAGTGACTAATAATTAAATGAACCAATGATTATATCAACAACAAGAATGGAACTATGCAAGTAAGACTATCTCAGAATATGAAAACAGAAGTAAAACCAAGTAGAAGATATGCTATATATAGCATGCCTGTGATTACTCTCCCATCTGCAAATCCCAAATAAAAATAAAGACTTTAAATTCCTTACCTCCATCCCAAGGAGTATCATCAGGGCTGCAAAACAAGCCATAAATGAAAAATAAGTATAATAGATCAAAATAAAATTGAAAGGAGTATACATATCGCTAAGTCTAACACCTTACCCAAAAATGACAGCATTCCAAAGCATTATATTGTTGTCCTGTGGGGCCCCACTTATTCCAGCTGGAGGATCCTGCATCAGTCGTTTGAAATCCCTCATCAACCTCTTCCTTGCTGGCGTTGACATCTTCACCCTCTGTAGATACCATGCCACCAAATAAGTTAAATGCAAGGAATGGGAAATCTACACTGAGATTCTTTAGTTCACCCATGACACGTACTAATCAGACCAATCCATACTAACAATCAAGGCAGTTCGTCACTATGCTAGTAATAGTTTTTAAGTAGCCTGTAATTTCAAAAGAAACATAATTGCTTTGGGTGTACAAATTTTTGGTGGATGTTGCAAAAGTTACATATGCTCTCTTTCAAACAAGAACCAAATGTAAGATAAGAAACGAGAAAAAACTTCCGATTTTTGGTTTGTCCTGTTCTTAACGAAGTTTGGGCAGCTAGTAACAGGAGTCTCGGAGAATCACACATGCAGAATAGTTGCATCTGAGCACAAATAGGTACATCAATTTCCTTCCAAACAATCTATACATCCTGTGATCACGACAAGAATCTCCTTAAAACGAAAAGGCGGTACATAAACATGACAAACACACCATCCCACCACAATTTCCCATGCTTAGATTAGAGACCGAGGTCATCCGATCCGATGAACCCAACAAGGCCGTTATACTACTGGAAATCTGGAGCCATTTCCACAAGTGCAACTCCACGAATAAATCTCCCAGACCCTCGACAACCCTCATTCTCCCCACCAATCACCCCGGGAATATGGAATAACGCTACCACCACCCCAAATCCTCATCACCTAAACAAATTACCCTTCGCCAGGGGCGGATCCAATTTGGGACATGGGGGTTCAATTGAACACCCAAACTTTTGGGAAACAAACAAACTGTTTGTATTAAGGTTAAGGCTCTGAAATTAAGAGAAGAGCTTCTTCTAGATCTAGAAGAGAAGCTAGGGTTAACGCAAGCAAATTCCAGACAAAAGTACTCCCGGTGGGAGAGAGAGAGATGAATCAGAAGGAGGATGTGGATGCTCACCAGGATGCCCTCCCCTCCCCTCCCCTGCTCTGCTCGCCAGATGGAGATCGGCGCCCCTCCCCTGTTCAGCCGCGAGATGGCGCAAAGAGCAGAGGAGACGAGACGGGAGATATTCCAGTACTCCACCTATATCTCAAATTTTTCATTGTAAAATAAAGCAACCTATGTTCCTTCCGAGGACGGATGGCTCACATGTCAGCGGTTCTTTGGAAACAAATACAACAAACTCGGTTGAATTATATTGACAGCAAACTTTTTTTTCACTGGTAACCATTAGTTACCGCTCCATGTAACGTCATCATCACTCTTTCTCCGTGAGCCCCATCGTTTCCCCTCTCTATCTTCACATGTGCAACCACACTCTTCTTATTGTTAACACCAAAAATTAATATAGATCTTTAGTGATTCGGTTAAGGAAAAAAATCAATCAGCCGATTAAAGTTTATCTAGAAGAGATCAAAGTTAAGAAGAAATTATAAAAATCATGTCATGACAATTTGATTCTATTTATTAATTAGGCATGATTAATTTTTCTTTTATCTTTAAAAAGTGTTAATGACCAAATTTGATAACCAAATCACTGAGTTTGAAGCGGAATTGAAGCAGAGATTAGAGTGAAATGAGGAAACACGCGATCTGCGGGAACAGAGATTGCATCGGCGAGTCCGATCGGCTACGGCCCGGTCGGTGTCAGTTGGAACAGGATGCCGATAGCCGATCAGAGTGAAGACAGTGGAGTCAATCTCGGAAGAAAAGGTTAAAGATAAAGTATTGGATTCGGTTTCCAAGATGCGTTAAAGATATTGTCATCTACGGATAAGGTCTTACAACGGTAATTGTATCTTTAAGTTAGGATATTTTGTATAGTTTTTTTATAGATAATGTCAGTTTGTTTAGAGATTCAATCTGTAACAGGAATCATGTCTATTATGGACTCATTGTATATTCAGGTATAAATATGACCCGAGACCTTGTAAAAACAACAACACACATCAATACAACTTCGGCGCATCGCCAACCTTTTTGTTTTACGTTTTCTTGACGAGTTCTTGCTTTACTCTCGAACTGCATCGATTTCGATCTCCAGAGAAGATAATTTCTTGTTACAAGTGGCTTGTATCGTCAGGGTTAGTGCTTCCATCATCATGATACTCTAATTCTGATGTTGTAAATTGCTTAATTTATCATATGCGACATATAATCTAGATCAATGTTTAGATCTATCTCGCGATGGGCTAATATCTCTTTGAAGATAGCAGCCGACAGAGCTAGATCCAGAGGTTGATTTAGGTTATATGGCGTATCTACCATCTCGAGGAGTTCTCATTAGCCTAAATAGATCTCGTACCTCTTTTTTACTTAATGTTGCATCAACTTGATCTATTAAGTCGCTCTTAAAGCTATACACATCTATTCGGTTCAATGTTTACTATTAAAGATAGAACCGGGGTTTCAGCCGGTCTTACCTGTTCTAATCATTTTTATGTATTATTACTGATAGATATATTATAACTACCTTTTATATTAAGATCTTAATCTACTTAAATGTGTTAAGCTTTGTATCAATTTGTTAGGTTATACTAACAGCCGATTGATCTTAGTTTAGCGCATTTAATCTAGATTAATCTCTTTTTATAAAACATATCGGAGTATTAGCCGATTTACATTAGATCTACGACATCGGCTAGGTTATAAGTATATATATAATTGTGGTCCTAATGTACCTTTGGATCTAAGTGATTTATACTATCTCAGTATACTATCGTTCTATCCCAATCACTTAACCTAAATGTGCTTTGGGATAACAATTGTATATTTATTAATATCCATAGCCGATCGAGTAGGATCTGACCTTAACCAAACGCCTATTCTATGTTTTCTTGTTGGTTATAGGATCAAACCAACTGGCACGCCCGCTCAATCACCAGAGACGACCAATTTAGACCTACACTGGAGTTAAGCGGATCTCTCGGGCGTAGTGTGAAAAATTCACATCAACATGCTTTTGGCACGCCCAGTGGGACCACATCTTTCGAATCCGGCGCAATGGTGGACATCATATCGGCTGATCTCGACCAGAAAAACGTCATCCCGGTGACTATGGACAAGCTTTCGGTTGAACAAAATGCCGAGTATCAGCAGATGGTTGAGAGGCTGCAAGCACATTGTCTGCAATCTTTTTGTCCAGACCAGATCTGGGGCAATCCTCGAGAAATTCAAGTCTAACATTGAAGACTTTGATACTTCCTCCAACGAGGACAAGAAAGGGAAGGAAAAGATGGAGGAAGTCAAGCAGGAACAGGACGATTCAGGGCTCCACACGTTGCAAGACCGGATCGACTCGGCCGTCCACCACGCGTTTGTCAACCAGTCAGGGATACTAGTGAACACATTGAACAATATGATAAGCACCATGGTTGATTCAAAGATAGCCGAGCAGCTGCCAAGATGGCCGACATATTTTACTGATGGCCAGTTTCCACCATACATGACGCTGTCAACCCACGGGTTGCCAGTCCCTTCACTCGAGCAGCCGATTCCTCCAGGGGGAGCTCCAACACAGCCGAATGCACAATCATCCGCTGCACGACCGCATGCCAAGGTCCTGGTTCAACCACAGCCTCAACACCAGGGCCTCGGCATTCCAGTGACGACTCGGGAGCAGGCGAAAGACATGTTCAACACCAATCGACAATCCGTCATACATAACATGCCGATTGGTAACTATCTGTCGGATCCGCCTTACAACTCCGGCGGTAATCGGCCTCTCCCCGAGCAAACACCACCATTTGCCTCTCGGCCGCCTCTCGCCATGAACCAGTTTCACCATCAATTCCCAGGAGGTAACTACGAGTAGCAGTATCGACCTCAGACGCCACCAATGCAGTATCGGCAAGTACCCGTCCATCACGAGCAATACGAGCCGATACCACCAGTCCAAGCTCAGGAAAACAAGCCTTGGGCTGACCTGATCACCGACGTAATGCGTGATCAATTCGGCCTCAGTGTACCGGCAATATGTACCGGTACCCATACCCAGAATATTTTGAGAGTGTGCCCCTGCCAAACCGGTACAAGGTGCTGGACTTTTCAAAATTCTCTGGGCAAGACAACGTATCAACTTACGAACATGTCAGTCGATTCCTGGCACAATGCGGAGAAGCATCGGCTATTAACGCGCTCAGAGTGTGTTTATTCCCACTGTCACTCTCAGGATCGGTCTTTACATGGTTTTCATCCCTGCCTTATAACTCGGTCCAGAGCTGGGCCGATCTTGAGAAGCAATTTCACAGCTACTTTTACTCCGGCACGCACGAAATGAAGTTGTCGGATCTAACCAGTGTCAGGCAGAAACACAAAGAGTCGGTGCAAGACTACATCCAACGGTTTAGGGACATCAGGAACCACTGCTACAGCCTGGTACTGACTCACAGCTAGCCGATTTAGCCTTTCATGGCCTTTTGGCTCTAATCCGTGAGAGGTTTTCGGCTCAAGATTTCGAGAGCGTAGCCCATTTGGCTCAGAAGGTGACAGCCCACAAACAAAGGTTTCAAGAATCAAAGAAGGCCTTAAGAAAGTCACCCACATTGCCTACGCAACAGATTCCGATTCAAGCGACAGCGACGCAGAAGTTGCAGCAGCCGAATGGACTAAGAACAAAAAGGCTATAACTTGCCAGTGGCTGAAGAAATCGGCTAAGGATAAAAAAATATGATTTTGACATAACCAAAGCCGATAGGATCTTTGATCTATTGCGAGGAGAAACAAATACGCTTCCGACCAACCATGTCATCCCATCGGCCGAGGAGCTCAAAAGAAGAAATCTGCCCGGTGGCACAACACCACCTCCCACAACACCAATGATTGCAAGGTATTCCGCCAACAGATATAGTCGACCATCGAGGCAGGGAAGATTAAGTTCGAGGAATCGGCTAAGCCGATGAAAGTTGACGGCAATCCCTTCCCTGTCAACATGGTCCAAGCCGGCCAAAGGCGAGCTAATCGACAACACAGCATGGCGCACGGCTCAGCCAAATCCCAACAAACAACCGAGGGCGACTTGGACCAACAGGAGCCGACTGTGATGAACGCCGCACCAATCAACAAGGTCTACACCAGCGGCCGATCGGCCGATCGACACCCCAGACAGGCGGACAACTAACTGCGGTTCCAGCTCAGAGCTCAAGAGGAAGAAGAGGACCGACGTGGCAAGCCGTACCAGAGGACGTTGCATCGGCTAGGAGTGGCGTACTTTCGTCGCCATGACAGTTGTGTGGACCCCCGTTTTTGGAACGGGAATCTTTCGTGTTCTTAGTACCATTTCCCTGGATCGAGTAGTTGGTACCCACGAAATACGATCTTGAATAATCGGTGCACATGCACGAATAGTCTTACGGCGACATTATTACAACAATAGGCCCGAAGGCAATGTTCAACACACAGGACCTCATGGTCCGGATACAACACAAAGCAGAAATTAGATACGGCAGCGGAATAGAGGCAGCGGCATGTCAATTGCCACAGGCAACGACCAGAGCTAAGACCTAGTAAGCGCCATCAGTTCCTTGACCCTCCTGGTAGTAAGCGTAAGGATCCTCCAATTCTTCATTCCCACCATCTGAAGGTTTATGCGTATAGCAAGGGTGAGTACCAACCGTACTCAGCAAGCCAACACGGAATTGATGCATATGATAGGGTTATTCAAGGAATGGTGGAGCTCTTTTGCATAAAGCCAATTTTCACAATTTTTTCACAAGCCTAATAACTAGCCAAATCAAGTTTTAGTTCCATAGTTCATTAATTCGGCGATGGTTCGTCTACCATCCATCGTGATTCCAAGGATGGCTTCCGCCTCCGATTCGTCATGGTTTTACGGGAATTCACCCCTTCTCGCATCTCGAGAAGTTGATCCACCGAATGAAATCATCATGCAAACCCATCCCAGCAGTTTAAGTTTAAAGTCTAGCCAAGCGAAAGTCTTGTCACGATGCTCGATATCCGCGAGCACGGCTATTCGAATAGATTGATTAACTCACACTGCAGTGGATGTACACTTTACCCGTACTCCGCGATAGCCCAACGAATGAGCCTATGTCCCAACACATGAGACGGTCACGGCAAAGCCTTTCGATAACCTCACTTTGGCAGTACCCGCTCCATGAACTTAAGCCCTCATGCACTCTAGCCGTCATTTTCTAGTAGTGAGAGGAGTTCGCGCACCGGGGTAAGGGAAAACTTCCTCAATCTTTAAGTTCGGTTAATATCGATTTAATTCCACCATTCACACAAAGGCTACAGCCTCATCCTTATCACATAAACCACATCATAGAGAACCATCTATGCAAGGATACCGCCTCCGCTCGGCTATCTAGTCGGCTAGGTCTATACCCATTCGAGAATACGGTTGTGCGGCTCGTTTCCGGCTATCTCATGGCTCGGTCCTTAATTGACCGGTCGGCACTTGCCTTTTCCGGAATCCACCCAAATCATTCGGCGCCCAGTCTAAATCATTTGTATATCATTTTCAATTTTCATCAAACTTAGTTCATCATTCTCATGGCCATGTGGCGCTCATGTCTCCACGGGCCGCATTTCAACTACCTCCCTAAGGTAGTTGCCCGAGAACACAAAGCTTTCTTTGTAAAATCATGAGTATGCGGGGACCTAGTATAAGCGGGGCTAAGCATTTTCACCGAAGTTAGCCTCCGGTCATATCACATCGAAGGTTACAAAGAATAATTCTAATGGTGATCAACATCAAAGCGGGGTTTATCAAGCATAGGTACATATCTCGTGTAAGCATGCAATTTGCAATTAAAAATCAACATCATTTCGCAAAGTAGGATCAATATGTTCAAAGAGTGTGATGACTTGCCTTGCTCGCACGCTTGAGGGGTGGTGTCCTCAACGGGGTCGTTGCTTGGTTTCTTCGGGTGCTACCGTACGTGCAAAAAATCAATTGATTCGATTAGAATCCCGAGATAACACCAAAAGGTCGAAAAGATCCGAAAAGTCTCGAAACAATTCCAAGCGCTAAGCCCAAATTCCTACTTAAGTTTGTACTACGATCGCCGGAAAACTCCAAGTTTCGTCATCGGGTCGACGACTTAGGGTTTTCGTAAAATGACGATCGCGATCTGTTCGAGAAAACGGATTTGAAAATATCCGCGGAGGGATTGGGGCTAGAGGTTTTGAAGGTCCGAGCACAAAATGGAAACACATTAAAATGGCGAGAAAGGTCTAAACGAAATTCGGATTCAAAAACGACACAAAACGGAATTTCGGAAAAGTCGGATTTGATTTCCAAATTTTTGCACCGAGAAAACATACAAAAATATACTTTATTTTTGCCCAAAATTTTACCCAAACCTTCCCAAAATATTTTTCCAAATTTCCTAAAAATTTTCCAAATTTTTCCCTATTTTATTTTTTCTTTTTCCCTGTTGTTCATTGCCCGTCATCTATTCGACCGAGTCCGGGTAAAACAGGCGGCGGGCGGCGCGAGCGCATGGGGAAAAGGAGGGCAGCGGCGGGGCTTACCGGTGACGGCGGACCTCGGGGAGGTGTGGTGGGGCCCGGGGGCTTGGCGCACGGCGGCGACGGCGTTGGCGCTCGGGAAACGGAGGAGAGGGTGGCGGCGGTGTGGCAAAGGGCGGGGTCGCCGCCCTTTTATAGGTGCGGCGGGAGGAGCGGCGCGGCGCGGGGTGGAGAAGGAGGGACCGGCATGGCGCGGGCGGTGGCGGCGACGCGGCGAGCGCCGGATGGGCGGGTGCGGGCGGGCGCGATGCGGCGGCGGGGTCGCGCGGCGCGCGCGCGCGTGGGGAGTCGGCGCGGGCACGACGTGTGGCGCGAGGCGTGGGCGCGGGCGCGCGGCGGGCGGGCGTGTGGGGTCGGCGCGGGCGGCGCGCGTGCTCGCGCGCGCGTGGCGCGCGTGGGGGGTAGGGGCGGCGTGCGCGGCGCGGCGCGCGCGCGTGTCGCGCGCGCGGCGGGCGGCGGCACGCGTACGGCGTCGAACACTGGCGCGATATGAACAGTGTACTTTCATATTTTCCGATTTTCCAATTTCAATTTCCTATTTCTATTTTCCTTTCTTCTAAAAATTGCAAAATAAATTCCTATATTTCAAAAATAATTTTTAATATAATATTTTCAACTTTTCTCCACTTTTATTTTCCCACATTATTTTTTATATTTATTTATTTAAACCCTTTTTCCTAATTTCATAATTCACCTCTTTATTTTTCAAAAATTTTCCCGGATTTGAGTACGACTCCCAAATATTTTGTTATTTATTTTGTGTCCTAATTTATCCTCCCCAACCACAATTACTATTTTATATCTCCCAAATCGTATTTTCATAAATCCGCGCTTCTCCGATTCTGTTTTTAAAAATCCCTAATACGGACTTTCGCATTTTCATTCGACAAACTCCAAATCATCCAAAAACACCGAAAGGGAATTGATCATGACTAAATTTATGCAACGAGCGGCAAATAAGAAGCAACAAACTCGAGGAAGAAGCAACAAGCGAAGGTTTTGAAAGTTCCGATTTTTACGTTTCGATTTCAGTTTCTTCGATTTTCGGGATGTTACAAGTTGTGACCCACATTGGCGTTGCGAGTTCTTCCGATCTGTTAGGAATCGGGAATGAGCTGCCAACCCTTGAGCTCGCCGACTGCGGCGAGTGCGGGGAGGACGAATACATGAACACACCAATGGAAAGCTCTAGCCGATTCGTCCCTCGAGCCGTTCAACTCAACCAGCGAAGGCCGTCCGTCCACGATCGGCTCGGCCCAATCCACCAGGACTTCTTCCAAGAAGAGGACGAAGCGGAGGCTGAAGAAGAACAATCGGCCAACCCCCAATGGTGTCCTTCGGACCTGTTCACGAAAACGTAGAAAAGAAAAATTCAGAGGCTAAAAAGCGAAGGACAGGAGGAAGAAGTCCAGCAGATGATTCAACAGCAACAACGTCGATAGGGCAGAAAACAGTGGCGTGTCAAGAAACAAGCAGCCCCAGCCGACGAAAGCCCAGCCGACAAGGCCAAAAGAGCGGCAAAAGACAAAGGAGTATCCTTTGCATCGGTCAATATGGTGTTCATATTGCCAGCCAAATTCGAGGTTGTCGAGGCCGATGCAGACACCGTTGAAGACACCTTGGCCAAGCTAGTACTGTCCCCAGAACAGGCCATCTTTGAGAAACCCGAGGGGACAGAAAATCGGCACTTGAAGCTCCTGTACGTCAAAGGATTCGTCAACGGGAAGCCGGTGTCAAAGATGCTAGTCGATGGAGGAGCCGCTGTCAATCTCATGCACTATGCAACCTTCAGAAAGTTAAGCAAGGGAGCCAACGACTTGATCAAGACCAATATGGTGCTCAAAGACTTGGGCGACAACCCATCGGAGGCCAAGGGAGTTTTAAACGTTGAGCTAACCGTCGGCAGCAAAACCATGCCCAAAACATTTTTCGTCATCGACGGGAAGGGATCATACAGCCTACTGCTCGGAAGGGATTGGATCCACGCCAACTGCTGCATCCCTTCCACAATGCATCAAAGCTTAATCTAATGGCAAGGCGATAAGATAGAAATCGTGCCAGCCGATAGGTCAGTCAACGTCGCTAACGTCGACTTAACTTTATGGGAAGTCGACGGAATTGATTGCCTGTCCGGCAAAGTGTGGCAGGCTGATTTTCTCAAGATGTCCGATTCTGACATGCAGCCAATTGGAGACGAAGAGCCTCAACTATTACTTTGAGGGCGTCGTGGAGGGCTCGAGCGTCTACACCAAGGACACCGTGGGCGACATCGATGGCAAACTTGGGCAAGGTTTCATGTCGACCGAAGAGCTAGAGGAAGTTGATATAGGACCAAGGGATAGTCCTAGGCCGACATACATTAGCAAGAATTTGTCTTCTCATTTTAGGACCAAGCTTATTGATTTATTGAAGGAATATAAAGATTGCTTTGCTTGGGAATATTTCGAGATGCCTGGTCTCAGTCGATCTATTGTTGAACATCGGCTCCCCATTAAGCCTGGATATCGGCAGTACAAAAAGCCTCCTAGGAGGTTTAAAGCCGATATGTATGATGCGATTAAGGCCGAAATCACTCGGCTATATGATGCTGGCTTTATTCGGCCCTGCCGATATGTCGAATGGGTTTCAAACATAGTTCCAGTGGTAAAAAAGAATGACAAACTTAGGGTAGGCATCGACTTCAGAGATTTAAACAAGGCTACCCCTAAAGACGAGTACCCCATGCCTATAGCCAATTTGCTAGTGGATGCCGCCTCTGGCCACAAAATCATAAGTTTTATGGACGACAATGTTGGTTATAACCCAGATCTTTATGACCGAGGAAGACATTCACAAGACAGCTTTTAGAGCAATCGGCTTATACGAGTGGGTCGTCATGACTTTTGGCTTGAAGAATGCTGGAGCTACGTATCAGAGGGCCATGAATTACATCTTTCACGATTTGATCGGCTTCCTAGTGGAGATCTACATTGATGATGTCGTTGTCAAATCCAAGGAGGTGGAAGACCACATAGTCGATTTAAGAAAGGTGTTGGAGAGTACAAGAAAATATGGCCTGAAGATGAACCATACGAAGTGCGCGTTTGGCGTGTCGGCTGGCCAGTTCTTGGGATTTCTTGTTCATAAGAGGGGAATCGAGGTCACCCAGAGAAGTATCAATGCTATCAAGACTATTCAACCTCCGAAGGACAAGAAGGAATTGCAGTCTTTAATCGGCAAAATCAACTTCATTAGGCGCTTTATAGCCAATCTGTCAGAGAAGATGGAGCCGTTCACACCTCTGCTTCGGCTGAAAGCCGATCAAGCATTTACTTGGGGGACAGAGCAGCAGAAGGCTTTGGACAATGTTAAGAATTATCTGAGCTCCCCTCCAGTATTGATTCCTCCACAAAAGGGAGTGTCGTTCAAATTATACCTGTCAGCCGACGAGAAATCTATCGGCTAAGTTTTGATTCAGGAGATCGAAGGGAAAGAGGAAGCAATTTTCTATCTTAGTCGAAGGCTTCTGGATGCGGAGACAAGGTATTCTCCTATGGAGAAATTATGTTTGTGCCTGTATTTTTCATGCACGAAGTTAAGACATTACATGTTATCCAATGAGTGCACCATAGTATGCAAGGCCGATGTAGTAAAATATATGCTATCGGCTCCAGTTCTGAAAGGGCGAGTTGGAAAATAGATATTTGCTTTGACAGAGTTTGATTTAAGGTATCAAGCACCCAAGGCAGTGAAAGGACAAGCTATAGCCAATTTCATAGTGGAACACATAGATGATTCAATTGGCTCAGTGGATATTATGCCTTGGACTTTAACTTTTGATGGCTCGGTTTGCACGAATGGATGCAACATCGGCTTAGTGATAATTTCTCCTGGGGGGAAAGATTCGAGTTTGCTTTTTCTATCACGCCCCATGCCACAAACAATCAAGCCAAATATGAAGCCGTGCTCAAGGGGTGTGGAGATTATGGCAATCGGGTATCCACATGGCAAGCTTATCCGACTGGAGATAGGGATAGGTTACGCCTACCAAATATGTAAACCAACTATGACTTGGGTATTACGTTGCCGGTTAGATAAGGCAACGACTCATAGTCACGGTTTGGTAAGATTGAGGAAACCGACTTAGAGTACGATAGGGTTTCCGACTTGTGAACCCGCCTCCCAAGAGTATATAAGGGGGGTAAGGGGCATCCCTTGAGGGATATGAATTTCTTGAGCTACAGATCTTGAGATCAATACACACTCGGAGGATCGAATCCCCGAAACAGGAGTAGGGTATTACCTCACGAGAAGGCCTGAACCTGTCTAAATCTTGTTTTTCACCTAACCCATCGAGCTTGGCGATCTTGACTGCACCCCCAATTTTCTATTGCCGAAACCGAGTTTCGACAGTTGGCGCGTCAGGTAGGGGACCGCGCGTCAAGACTTCTTCGACAATCTCGCCGGCAAGTGCGATGGGATCTTCTTCAGGCATCGGCGACTTCGCTGCCAACGACTTCAACAAGTTCTCCTCCTTCGACTCGGATTCGGACCAGTCGGGAGGGGAAACCCACTCGGCGCCGTTCGGGCTGCCAAACAACGCCAAAACCTGCGACAAAATCTTGAGTTCCAAGATGCAGTCCATCCACTCTGACGGAGGAATCCACTTGGTGCCGTTCGGGCTACCGAACGCCGCCAAGATCTACAGTTGTCTCCTCACCTCCCCGTCGGAACCAATCTACTCGGGAGAAAACCTCTCGGCGCCGTTTGGACTACCAAACGCCGCCGAGATCTACCGCAAGCTCCTCTTCCCGAGTCGAGGTCGTCTCACTCGAAGAAGTCCACGTCATCAAGCTACGACTCGAACTGGAACGATCCAGATCCAAGCAACCCAGGCTCGAGGGAAGTCGCGGTCATCCTCCATCCGTTCCGGTCATGCTCATCCTCGGAGCTCGACGAGTACCTCAGCTCTTCAGGATTTGACGACCTTTACGGCATCCCCTCGGACGAAGCCGACGACTCCGACTGCGACAAGGACTACGAGCCGAAGTGCTTCGATGTCCTCATGGCTGAGGTGGCCGAGACCGACTCAGCCATGGCCCGTAGGCTCGCAGAAGAAGAACGAGCCAGACTTGAGCAAGAGCGCAAGCTGGCGGAAGAAGAAAAGAGGCACAAGGAGAAAGCCGGCAAAAGAAAGTAGGATCTGAGGGCAGCCAGACGATCCGCTCAAGAGGCCATACTTCAAACACGAGTCCACAACACCAACATCTTTCAGACGCCACAGCAGAACGCTGTCGCTGCCCTCACGCTCCTGGACACCATGATCGAGACTGCGCCCCCCAACGTAACGCCAATCTTGGACAAGATCAAGACCATCGTCGCGGCTACGGCCAATGGTCCTCCCTCCACCTCAGCCCGAAGACCGACTGAATCCGTGGCAGAAACACTGGACAGAAGTCGACTCCCGCCACTGAGGTCAAGAGATTACAAGAGGCCTGAGCCAGACCAGACGGTGACTAGGTCGAGAGACCTTCGCCACGAGACCATGCGCAAGAATCGGGAGCAATCGGCGACTCTCGCAAAAAGCGGCACGGACGTCCATCCGTCCACCACCGGGTACGTCGCAACAACGACTCTGACTACCGAAGCAGCCTGCCAAGGACTCCGCTGAGTGATCTGCGGGAAGTCCTTGACCGGCATTATCAAGAACGAGATCAACGCTCCCGAGAAGATCGAAGGGAATCGCTCGACAAGCAATGACGATGGAGTACCCGCCTTCACTCGGGATCTTCGCCGAGTACATTGGCCGAACGGTTCAAGCCGACGGAATCGAGAAGTACGATGGGAAGACCGACCCGAGTCATGGCTAACCGTGTACACCCTCGCCATCCGTGCGGCAGGAGGCGACAATAAGGTCATGGGCAATTACCTGCCTATTGCCCTTGCTAACTTGGCCAGGAACTGGCTCACGTGCTTGCCAAGAGGCTCGATCGGCTCGTGGAGTGAGTTAAGGACCACTTCATCGCCAACTTCTAGGGTACCTTCGAGAGACCTGGAACCCACTTTGACCTTTATAACGTCATCCAGAAGCCAGACGAACCTTTGAAGGACTACATCCGGCGCTTCTTCGAAAAGCGCAACAAGATCCCCAACATCACCGACGACATCATCATCGCCGCCTTCCAGAAGGGAGTCCGTGATGAGCTGTTGATCGGGAAATTTGGGTGCAAGCCACCGAAGACGGTGAAGTAGATGTTCGAGACGGCGAACTTGTACGCCAAGTCCAGCGACGCAATCAAAGTGGCGCGCCAAGACCGGCCTGACAGGAGGGACGACAAGCAATCGGGAGGAAGCCGGCATCCTAAGAAGGATAACGGCAACAACAACCAGGGCTAGAAGGACCGCAAGCATCGACCTGAAGACCTAGTTGCCGCGATGTCCAACTCCCAACGTCGCCCCCGAGTCGCTGCCTACGACGCTATCATGAACGCTCAGTGCACGCATCATCCCAACCACAAGCACGCGGCTAAGGACTGCTTTATTTATAAACAGTTCGCCGAGCAATATGCGGCACAGCTCAACAAGAAGCCGACTGATGAAGCCGGTCCATCGGGCACCAAGAAGAACAACCCGGCTGGAAATGCGGAGCCTTTTCAAGACCCTGTGGGCGAGCTGAATCACATCTTCGGGGGGCCGCAAGCCTATGAATCCAAGAGGAAACAGAAGCTAACTGACCACGAGGTCAACGCGGCGTAACCCGACATCCCACAGTACCTACGATGGTCGGAGGTGGCCATCACGTTTGACCACTCGGATCATCCTGACCGAGTGGTTCACTCAGGGCGCTATCCATTGGTGTTAGACCCGGTGGTTCGCAACATCAAGCTCAAGCGCGTCCTCATCGATGGGGGCAGCGCCCTCAATATTTTGTTCGCCAAGACCTTGGACGAGATGCAGATCCTGGGAGCTGAACTGAAGGCAAGCTCAGCCCCCTTCCATGGAGTTATCCCGGGGCTGTCATCCACGCTACTCGGGCACATCGCCCTTCCAGTCACCTTCGGAGTTCGAGAGAATTTCCGGACGGAGAACATCACTTTCGAGGTGGCCGACTTCGAGACGACCTACCACGCAATCATCGGAAGGCCTGCACTCGCCAAGTTCATGGCGATACCCCATTATACCTACCTCTGTATGAAGATGCGGGTCCAAACAGCATCATCACCATGCACAGCGACGTAAAGCAAGCCTTCACCTATGACAAGGAAAGCTGCGACATGACCCAATCTCGTGAGAGAACACGTGGCCAGGAAGAAATCCGATTGGCAGCATCAACTTCGGTAGAGGGTGAAATCCCCGTGAAAAAGATAGCCAAATCGGGACAAGGCGACGCCAAAACGAAGAAGATCTCCTTTGATCCATCGGATCCCTCAAAAACCGCTGTAATTGGCGCTGAACTAGATCCTAAATAGGAAAGTGCGCTCGTGACCTTCCTCCAAAATAATAAATATGTTTTTGCTTGGAAACCATCTGATATGCCTGGAATTCCTAGGGAGGTGATCGAGCACTCTTTACACGTCAAAGATGACGCAAAACCGATCAAACAACGATTGCGCAGGTTCGCTCAGGATCGAAAAGATGCCATCAAGGAAGAACTCACAAAGCTCTTAGCCGCCGGTTTTATCAAGGAAGTCCTACATCCCGACTGGTTGGCTAACCTGGTTTTGGTCCGGAAGAAGACGGGGCAATGGCGCATGTGCGTTGACTACACCGACCTCAACAAAGCCTGCCTCAAAGATCCGTTCAGGCTGCCTCGCATCGACTAAGTCGTGGACTCAATAGCCGGCTGCCAACTCTTAAGCTTTTTGGACTGTTACTCGGGCTACCACCAAATCATCTTGAAGGAATCCGACTGCCTAAAAACATCGTTCATCACGCCGTTTGGGGCCTACTGCTACATCACGATGCCTTTCAGCCTGAAGAACGCCGGAGCCACATACCAACGCATGATCCAGAGATGTTTTCAGACGCAGATTGGGAAGAACGTGGAAGCTTACGTCGACGATGTCGTCATCAAGACCAAGCAGAAAGAAGACCTGATTGCCGACCTAAAAGAAACCTTTGCGAACATTCGGGCCTTCAGAATAAAGTTGAACGCGGAGAAGTGCGCGTTCGGCGCGCCATCAGGCAAACTGGTCGGCTTCATGGTGTCACATCACAGCATTGAAGCCAATCCAGAAAAAATCAATGCTATCCTGAGCATGAAGCCCCTGAGTAACCAGAAGGATGTCCAGAAGCTCATCGGCTGCATGGCGGCGCTAAGCCGATTCATCTCTCGACTTGGCGAAAGAGGCACGCCTTTCTTCAGGTTGTTAAAGAAAACGGACGACTTCCAGTGGACTCCGGAAGGCCATAAGGCCTTTGAAGATTTTAAATAATTCCTCACAACGCCGCCCATCCTAGCCTCACCTCAGCCACAAGAGCCCCTGCTACTGTACGTCTCAGCCACTCACCAAGTGGTCAGTACGGTTCTTGTGGTCGAGCGTGAAGAAGAAGGACAAGTCCAGAAAATCCAAAGGCCAATCTACTTCGTTAGCGAAGTGTTGGCAGGAGCCAAAATCCGCTACCCTCAGGTACAAAAACTGCTATACGGTGTTCTGATAACCGCGAGGAAATTGGCACACTACTTTCAGGGTCACTCGGTCACCGTCATCACTTCCTTTCCACTCGGCGATGTCATCCACACTACGGGCTACATCGTTTCGATCCCCAAAATCCAGGTGAATGCTTGTCATTAGTTGTATGTTCTGCTGATTCTAGTGCTTCCATCGTAATGACACATTAGATTCAGGGGTTTATACTGCGCTATTTATCATATATCGCATATAAATTGGAGCAATGTTTAGATCTATCTTGCCATTGGCCAGTTCTCTCAAGAACCCGCAGCCAATAATGCTAGATCTAAAGGTTGACTGGTTTATATGTGGTATCCATCGTCTCGAGAGGTATAAATCAGCTACAACGGATCAGGTTGTTTTTTATACTTAATACTGCATCAATGATTGAACTATTAAGTCGATTTTAGAACTCCCAATGATCTATTTTGTTAGATTTATATGTTTAAGAGATAGTGCCGGGGTTTCAGCCGGCCTTATCTGCCCTATGTTGATGAGAAATCTCTCTCACGCGTGCTCAGGAGATGCAGCAACTCAGTCGGAGTCCTTCTCACGCCTACGCTGTGCGGGCGTGCGATTGATTTGATCTGTCAATCAACAAGAAAAACAAAGGAAAATGCGTTAAGTGTTAGGTTAGATCCCCACGGGATCGACTGAGAGAATCCATGAACATATATATGCTATTCTAAACTATATTTAAGCCAAGTGACTGGAATGGATCGGCTATACCGAGACAGCATCAACCGCTTAACCCAAATACAATAAAGAATAATAAATATATGAATCGATAACCTAGCCGATACTGGAAAACTAACAATGAATCGGCTAGTACTCCAATGAATCTTATAGAAAGATATCATTCTTGAAACATACATAGCCCGGAAATCGGCCATCGGCTGTAATGGTAGGCCGATTTCGGCTAGTAACGTCCGACAAGAATGCGATCTTAACATAAGAGGCAGTCCTAATATAAATCTAATAATAAATAGATTAAAAGGAACATATAAGGGCAGATAAGGCCGGTTTAAACCCCGGCACTGTCTCTAAACAATATAAATCCATCCAAACAGATCATTGGCAGCTCTAAGAACGACTTAATAGTTCAAACATGATGCAGCATTAAGTATAAAAGAACAACCTGATCTGTTGTAGCCGATTTATATTTCTTGAGACGGTGGATACCGCATATAAACCAGCCAACCTTTAGATCTAGCCCTATTGGCGGTAAGTTCTTGACAGAACTAGCCAATGGCGGGATAGATCTAAACATTGATCTAATTTATATACGCTATGTGATAAATAGCGTAGTATAAACTCCTGATTCTAATGTATCATTACGATGGAAGCACTAGAAACAAAAGATTATACTACTAATGACAAGCATTTACCTAGATCTGAGGATCGAAACGATGCAGCCCGTAGCCAAACAAAGTGCTCGTCTAAAGAGAAAAGGTTGGCGATGCGCCGAAGGTTTGATTGATTGTGAATGATGTTAATTACAGGGGGTCTCGGGTCCTATTTATACCCAAGATACAATTATCTGTACAAACCCTGGACTCTATCTAAACTACTATTTAAAACACAACATTATCCCGGAAAGGACCCATGCCGTGTTACAACTAACAGTCTAAACAAACCCCTAGATTACGAGATACAATTGCCGTTACGGACTATATCCATAAGTGGCAATATCATTTAACGCGCAATTAACAACCGAATCTTCTATTTATCCTCAAACTTACGTATTAGAAACGGTCTCATCTCTTCGACTGGAATCGGCTATCGGCTACCCTGTCCGATCCAACCTTAGCCGATTGGCCTCGCAACCGATCATTCCTTAGCCGATGCGACCCCTGTCTCCAGCCGATCTGACTCTGCTTTGTCTTTGCAGACTTAGGAACTCAATTACCAAATTTTAGTGTTAACACATGCCCCCAAGTCCGTGATACGAAGTGTTGCGGATTTGCTTGCTGTTCAAACTCCCGCTTCTTTCTTAACCTAGACCGCTTCGGCTTCTCCTAAGTGCTCTTTAAATACCCACTCCCTCGGCCGAGCCGCCTACGCCTTCAAAGCGCACTCCCCTCCTTCGCAAACAAGCCTCTTGCCTTCTCTCTCTCCTCCGGCGATCCCACCGGCGCCCGTCGAACTTCGTCGCGTTCTTCAGATCCATTTTCACCCCCGAGCATTCCGAAGGCCTCCACCGTCGCCGCATCGAGCACCTCCGTATCGGGCCGGCCACCGCGCCACGCTGCCCACAGCTGCGCCATCCGCCGCCGATGTTTCGGCCACCGCCACAACCAAGTTCCCTGAGGTACTCCCTTCCGATCCATAATTTTACTTTCGAATCTCCTTTAAACACATTGCATCAATATTACGTTCAGCCATTTCAAGTAACACTTTACTTCGTGTTCTTCTTCTCGACTAGTACTTTTCCCCTCTTTGAACTATAATATGCAACCGTTCTTGATTAGCACCCCACTTTTCCTTTAACTGCAGCGCTTGTCACACCAAGTGTTTATCCCCAACCTGACACAAGTGCAAAGATACTTTCTCGGCCCCATCGGCAACACAGATCCAGCCGATATAATCATAGTCGAAACCAACCGGATCCCTTTCAATACCGCCAAGCCATCCCTCGCCCACTGGAATAGGACGTTCAAATCCTGGCCGACCACCGACGCAGCCTAGATTGAGTGGTACAAAAGGGTGCGATCGGCCAAGTACACTCAGTGGGAAGAGACCGGGATTGCCCAGTGCCTAGCCCTATCTATCGCCGGCATGGAAAAGGATGAACCGCTTCTGTCGGCTGCAACATACTTCTAGAACGACAGTTTCAACGCCTTCATCTTCCGGCAAGGGCCGATGACTATCACGTTGGCTGACGTGTATATGACAACCGGGCTGGACATCGAGTCGTCGGCCAACCCCAGCACCTTGAGCCGAAAAGGGCAACATCAGTTCAAAACCAAAGCCATTGGCGGGTGGAGCAGCTTTATCGCCCAGAACATGAGGGACGGAACAGTCGGCCACAGGGAGCACGTTGCATTCTAGATGATGTGGCTCGAAAAATTTGTGTTTTGTGGATCGAGCTGCGGGCCGACCGCCAACTGGCAGGTCGTAGCCGAAGTCCTGGCCGATGGAGGAAAACTCGCGCTGGGGAAGTACCTCCTCGGCTACTTGTATCAGATGTTGCATCAGGTCGCCGCGAAGATAGCCGCCAACGCTCCAATCAACACCGGCGGCCCCTGGTGGTTTCTTCAGATCTGGCTGGTGCTGGCGACCCAAAAGATAGCTGGTTGGCTCCCTCTGACAGAAGCTGAATATCCAAGGCTAGAGCCGATTGAAGATGACGACGACAACTAGATCACCACAAGGAGGTGCATGAGCTATGGAGAGACAGCAGCCGCCTACGTAGGCTCAAGGCAATCGGCCGAACTGCTGGCCGAATGGTTCATAGCCCTCTACGATCGTCTCACGAAAACCGTGCCTGGTTTTTACTCGGGACCGGAGGTGTTCGAGTTGCCGGCCGACTTCAATTGGGAAGACGTCAACTCAGCCGACAACCCGAGATGCGAGGAGCTGTTCATCGCCACTCTATCCCCCGCATCTTGCCGACCGGGGTCCATCGGGGCGATCGGTGCCCAAGAGTTACGAGTTCTATTACTCGATGTCGCGCGAGCGTTCGGTCTTGGGCGTGCCCATCGGCTTCTTCTATGCCGATAAGATCGAAACGAGGGGAGTGGTCAGCCAGGATCTAATAATGGATCGGCTGCTGAACATAGCCGCCCTCCCGCGACGTCGACGTGATGACATTGGCGTTGAAGAAAGCGCCGCTTACGACCGATGGTGGGCTGAAATCAAGCGCCATATCTTCCATCAGCGGTCGTCTCATTACGTCGACCTTCTCCTGCCCGAGGAGATCCCCTCGGTAAGCTTTAAGTCCCAACTGATTTTCTCCTTCTTATCATCGGCTGATATAGCCGATTAACGTTTGCCCTTTGATTCGCAGGAGACGGAGACGGAGACGGAGCGGCCGACGGTGAGCGACTCCGGGCGCCCCATCGAATACAGCTTAGGTGTCTGGATGGGGACGGCCTCGCTCCGTCGGCCATCGGTGGGCGCCGGCTGGCGTCGGCTGGCTGCGGCGGAGTGCATCGGCCGATCGCACAAAAGAAAAAGGCATACCACCTCCACGGTCGTCGGCCGCGCCTGCCCCCAAGAGGCTGAAAAGACGAAACCGGTGGCGCCAGCCGATAGCCTCCCCCCTTGGATCTGACCGTCACGCAGTTCCTCGATACCGTCGCCAGCGAGGAAGTGCCGATGGTTGTTGGGCGGTGACCGAACCCGGGGTTTCCAGCCCTGAGTCGGTCAACGCTCCAGCCGACGTCCCGCCGGTCCCAAGTCCCCCAGCAAAACATCGGCCGGTAAGCCTTTACTTCACCAGATTTGGCTCCGTGATAATCCCTTGCATCTGATCGAACCGCTCTTTTCAGGTCAAGAAATTGGCCGGCCGCACTTCACGCCTCGCGCCATCGGTAATCACCTCTTGCCATTCGACTTGTAGTAACTAGTCGTTTTGCCCACTGACTTTCTTTTGCAGCCCCCGCGATCTCCATTGGCTGCCCAGGGCGTCCAGCGAGCACGCTACCCCTGCCATGGGTGGTGGCGACGACGTCGACGAAGAGGCACCGATGGCTGCAGGCGGTGATCCAGCCGAGCTGACTGCTCCGACCCTGGTGCCAACGGTGAGCCGACTAAAGCTGATGATTGGCTTCTGTCAACTCAATGTCTTCTAATCATCTCTCTTTTCCTTGCTGTAGAACATAGCCGACCTCCTCGACTTTGACTTGTCGGAGTTTGAGGAGCCCGGTGAAATCGGCGAGGAGGCGTTAGCGACCCTAGCCAACATTGGCAACCGGCTGGAGGCCTCGCTGGATGCGCTGGTGGTTGACAGTGGCTTGATTCGCGTGCCCTTCAAGGAAATCCAAGGCCAGCTGCCGGAAGCTCTAGCCGACGGCATCGTGCCGGCCACCTTCTTAGAAGCTCACCAACTCAAATACGAGCGGGCATGGCAGCGGATAGCCGATCTTCGCGAGAACTAGGCGCGGTCGGTCACCCTCCAGTCAGCCAAGGATGCCATCAAGAGCCGGAAGGCTGCCTTCGACCGCCTGAAGACTGAGCCGACGGCCAAGCTCGAGCAGCTCCTCACGCGCCAAGACCAGCTGATGGCCGATCTCGTTCAAGTCATGAACGAGATCGATGTTCATAAGGATTACATGGCTGGTTTGCCGGCCGAGATCAAAGCTGAACGCCAAGGCATCAAGGCGGTCGTGGCACATTCGCACAACCTGGTGAAGGGTATCCGACCAGTGGCAGGGTCCGAGGCCGATCACATGAAAGCCATTGAAGAAATAGACCAGATCAGGCGGAAGGCACTATCGGCCATAGCCGATTTTTTGAAACGATGAGATTGTAACATTCTGATATCCTGAAATCGGCTAATGCCTCTTGTACTATACTTGTCACACTTTTGTGCTAGGATTGGACAATCATTTTAGTTGTTCTTGAAATCGGCTTTGGATCGTGCAATCTAATTTATCAATCTTCTGCCACTGTGCTTGTAGACAAGACCGTATGCTTGTAGATACGATCGGCTTTCGGCCGTGCGTGGCGTCTTGAATTTCTTATGTTGAAATCAGCTCCGGCCGCTCGTATCATTTCGTGTTGCCGATTCCGAGACTACACCATGACTGTTAGTGTTAGCGCTTGAACATTATTCTCATTGGCTATCGACCGATAATATCTGAGTGCACCGCCGATTTGGCTTCATAGTCTGACTCATCCGAATCTGTATTTCAAGAACCCGTGAGTCCTGAACAATAGGTATCCAGTCTTGAGTAGTAACCAACCATTCAACGATTCCCAATGCTTTTAATGATGACCTCTTCGACTTCTATATCTGCAGCAATCTTTCACATCTAAATCCGCATCTTTTCTTTCTATAAATGCACCCCTTCAGGCCTTCCCGAACACCTCACAGCCGAAGAAGAAACTTACTCTCCAGGTGTACAAAATCCAGGTTTCCAAGCTCTCAGCAAGACCCCTCATGGCATCCTCAAGCTCATCGGTGAACCAGGTGATTTTCCAACCCATCCATCCTCACCATTTCTTTTCTCTAAGTACTCAGGAGTTAGTCTTCTCGCAGCCGCTCCATCCCCTACGAGTGTTCTAGCGATCATGGACACCCCGTATGAACTGATGGCTAGCCAAGCCCGACAAGTGAGAATCAACTTGCAGCGCTTCAGGGAACAAGATGCTCGTCATCCGGCGGCCAGGCCTCCAATCAACCTCGGTAGTGTTCCGGCCGTTATTCCTTTGGCGTCTTCAACGCTCATGCATCTCGACAGGTTTCCAAGCTCTCAGCAAGACCCCTCATGGCATCCTCAAGCTCATCGGTGAACCAGGTGATTTTCCAACCCATTCATCCTCACCATTTCTTTTCTCTAAGTACTCAGGAGTTAATCTTCTCGCAGCCGCTCCATCCCCTACGAGTGATTCTAGCGATCATGGACACCTCGTATGAACGACGGCTAGCCAAGCCCGACAAGTGAGAATCAACTTGCAGCGCTTCGGGGAACAAGATGCTCGTTATCCGGCGGCGGCCTCCAATCAACCTCGGTAGTGTTCCGGCCGCTATTCCTTTGGCGTCTTCAACGCTCATGCGTCTCGACAAGTGGGTAGCAAGGCAAGCACGACTTGCCAATGAACTGTTAATCACAACCACCGATTTAAGGGTCACTAGGCTAGAGTATTTGATCTTGGATGCTTTAGAGATAGAATCTCCAGAGGCCGTCAACCGGGCCCTGGAGGTCATCAGAGACTATCTAGGAGACATGTAATCGAAAACGGCTTCACGCCGATTATGAATAAAAATCGGCGACTGTCACACCGATTCAATCATCGACCCAAATACTGGGGTAATATTTCTTCTATATTTACAATCGGCCTGATTTTGCAATCGGCTCGTGTACGTATATGCCCCCCAAGTTTTGTTGATAGCTTCGGTGTCGACAAAATTGTGAGTTCGATCCGTTCGCGCATCCTTGCCGTCCCTATCGGCCAATCGTGAGACGATCGCAGAAAACTTAGCAAAAAATGCTGCATAACAATGCCTAAAGGCGATGCCTTGTTAATGCAAGACATCGGCTGGCGTAAATCGGCTGAAGTAACGATAGCTGAATCACGAGTTGATCCATACGCTTGGGTAATATTTCTTAAATATTTTCCATTGAGAGCCCTTCCAAATACCTCTCCGTCCAGTCCTTTTAGCATGTAAGCTCCTTTAGAGACGCATTTGTGAATCTTGAAAGGCCCTTCCCAATTCTCTAGATCCGATCGGCAGTATAAGTTTCCAAACAAGCTCGCCTTCCTCAAAAGATTTAGGCACCACCTTTTTATTATAATGTCTGGCTACTCGTTCTTTATCTTTTGTGACTTTTTCCAACGCCCTCATCCTGGATAAAACTAAATCTTTCGATTCGTCCACCATCAGGTGATAATAATCGTCGGCTGTGAGTTGATCCTGTAGCTGAATGCGCCTTGAGCCGACGACGCTTTCCCATGGCAGCACTGCTTCATGTCCATAGACCAGTTTGTACGGAGGGACTTGAATTGACCCGTGGCATGTCATCCGATACGCCCACAAGATTCGGCTAATCGGTTGTGCCATTGTTTAGGGTACTCAGAGATCTTTCTTTTGATCAACTTGATCAAACTTTTGTTTGTGGCCTCGGCTTGCCCGTTGGCTTGCACGTAGTACGGCGAAGAATTAAGTAGCTTGATCCCCATGCCGTCGGCAAACTGAACGAATTCGTCCGATACAAAGATGGATCCCTGGTCTGTTGTTATTGTTTGTGGAATGCCAAATCGGTAGATGATGTGTTCTTTGACAAACTCAATTGCATCCTTAGAATCCAATTTTTTGAGGGGAATCACCTCCACCCACTTTGTGAAGTAATCCGTTGCCACCAGGATAAACTTATGTCCCTTGCTTGAGGGTGGATTGATCTGGCCGATCATATCAATGCCCCATCCTCTGAACGGCCACGGCTTGATGATTGGGTTCATAGCCAATGCTGGTGCTCGTTGTATGGCGCCAAACTTTTGGAAATCCTGACAGCCCTTGTAATACTTGAAACAATCCTCCAGCATCGTCGGCTAGAAATACCCTGCTCGGCGAAGTAGCCACTTCATTTTGTGGGTCGATTGATGTGTGCCACAAATTCCTTCATGTACTTCCCCGATGGCCACTGTAGCCTGATCGGCTCCCAAGCACTTGAGTAGCACGCCGTCAATCGTCCGATAGTACAGATCTGCAACACGTATCACAATGCCTTGTATCGTAGCTTCCTTGTAGCCGATTCAGAGGGGTTTTTGAGATAGTTGTAGACTTCAAACCTCCAATCATCGGCTGCAATGACGGCAACGTCTACGTCGACTTCTTTCAGCATCGGCTGATAGCCCGCTGCCCCCTGAGCCAAGTCATTGGCCTCTGTGTTCTGCTCTCTGGGGATATGTTTCAAAGTAACTAGCCGAAAACCGTCCATTAATTCCCGGCATTACCGATAATAGACCATCAGCGCATCATTTTTGCATTCATATTCTCCTGATAATTCGCTGATGACCAACAACGAGTCTCCCATTATTTCGACGGCGTCGGCTTCAACTTCCTTGAGTAGATGCAATCCTTTAAGGACGGCTTCGTATTCGGCTTGGTTGTTTGTAGCGTGGGGGTTGATGGCAAAAGCAAACTCGAAGCTTGCCCGCCTAGGCGAAATAATGACCAAACTGATGCCACAGCCGTTGGTGCAAACCGAGCCATCGAACGTCAGAGTCCAAGGTATAATTTCCACTGAGCCGATTGAGTCGTTCATGTGCTCCACAATGAAGTCGGCTATGGCTTGCCCTTTGACTACCCTTGGTGCCTGATACCTCAGGTCGAACTCTGTTAGTGCGAAGATCCACTTCCCGATTCTTCCTTTGACCACTGGAGCCGATAGCATATACTTAACTACATCAGCTTTGCAAATTATCGTGCACTCGTTGGACAGCGAGATAGTGCCTTAACTTTGTACATGAAAAATAGAGGCACGGGCATAACTTCTCCATAGGTGAATACCTTGTCTCTCGCGTCTTAGCAACCGTCGACTGACATAGAAAATGGCTTTTTCTTTGCCGTCGACCTCTTGGGTTAGGACTGAGCCGATTGATTTGTCATCGGCTGATAAGTACAGCTTGAACGGTATTCCCTTTTGTGGAGGCATTAGAACTGGAGGGAGCTTAGATGATCTTTTATGTTGTCTAACGCCTTTCTCTGCTCTACCCCCATGTGAATGCCGATCGGCTTTCGGCAAGCAGTGGTGTGAACGGCTCCATCTTTTCTGAGAGGTTGGCTATGAACTGTCTGATGAAGTTTATCTTGCCGATCAATGACTGGAGTTGTTTCTTGTCCTTCGGAGGCTGAATTGTCTTCATAGCATTTATGCTCCTTGGTGTGACTTCAATTCCTCTTTCATGGACGAGAAATCCCAGGAATTGCCTGGCCGATACGCCAAACGCGCACTTAAGCGGATTCATCTTCAGACCGTACTTCCTCGTCCGTTCTAACACTTGCCTTAGATCAGCGATGTGCCCTTCTATCTCCCTTGACTTGACAACCACGTCGTCAATGTATATCTCTACCAGCGAGCCGATCAAATTGTGGAAGATGTAATTCATGGCACGTTGATATGTTGCCTCAGCATTCTTCAGACCGAACGTCATTACTACCCATTCGTACAAGTCGATTGCGCCGGGACACCGAAAAGCGGTCTTGTGGATGTCCTCGTCGGCCATGAATATTTGGTTATACCCTGCATTTCCATCCATGAAACTGATAATTTTATGGACTGAAGCGGCGTCGACAAGCAGGTCGGCTATCGGCATTGGGTATTCGTCTTTAGGGGTTGCCTTGTTTAGATCTCTGAAATCGATGCACACCCTAAGTTTGTCATTTTTCTTCAACATTGGGATGATGTTTGAGACCCACTCGGCGTATCGGCGTCCCATTGGATCAGGCTCTGATGCATTGTAGAAGGGATGCAGCAGTTAGCGTGTATCCAGTCCCTTCTGAGCAGCAGGCTGTAAGACCCCTTCCCGTTGATGACAAAGAATGTTGTGGGCACGGTCTTGTTGCCGACTGGCAGTTCAACATTGAGAACGCCCTTGGTTTTCGATGGGTTGCCACCGAAGTCTTTGAGCACCATGTTGGTTTTTATCAGGTCTTCGGCTCCCTTGCCTAGCTTTCTGAATGTTGCGTAAGGCATGAGATTGACTGCAGCTCCCCCATCAACTAGCATTTTGGAAATCGGCTTGCCGTTGACGAATCCTTTAACGTACAACGGCTTTAAGTGCCAGTTTTCGGTTCCTTCTGGTTTGTCGAAGACAGCCTGATCTGGTGAGATTGCAAGTTTCTCCAGGTCATCTTCCACGGCGTCTGCATCGGCTTCAGGAGCGCCGAACTCGACCGGCAGCACGAATACCATGTTAACCGATGCAGATTTTGCCTTTCTCTTTGGCTGCCCTCCTGGCTTGATCGGCTGGGCTTTCCTCGGCTTGCTCTTCGTCGACTATGGCAGCTTTCTCTTTGGGCACCCATCGCCTTTTGATTTTTCCGAGCCGACGACGTTGTTCGTAGATCATTTGCTGGACCTCGTCTTCTCTCCCTTCGCGCTTAAGCTGTTGAACCCTTCTTTTCTGCGTCTTCGTGAAGAGATCGGATGGGCACCATTGGGGGTTGGCCGATTCCTCATCGTCGACCTCTCCATCGTCACGGTTGTTCCCATCGCGGTTTTCATCGACGAAGAAATCCTGGTGGATCGGACCGAGCCAATCATGGACAGATCGCCGCCTTTGGTTTAACTGGACGGCTCTGGGAACGAACCGAGTTGGACTTACAGCCGTTGAGCTCCTGTACTCGTTGTCGCGGCGATCGTTGCATGCTGGGCAGTCGTCCAGTGTTGGCAGTCTCATGCCGGATTCCCAACAGTACCTGAAGAAATCGCAATGCCAATGCGGATCGGCATTGTCATGGTTTACCTCGTACCGCTGGCTTTGGGTATTCGGCTCGCGCCGACGAGGTGCTTCATTGTAGACTTCTTCCTGCTGAGACCGGTACTGATGACGATATTGGCTATGTTCATGGATCGGCCGTCGGTCAGTTGATCTGATGACTGGGCGCATCATATTAATTGGCGCGGCGTGACATCCAATTCGATCGCCTTCTGCCTTGGCCCCGATCGATGTGTTGACTAAGCCGTGCGCCATTCTATTCTGTCGATCCGCTTGCCTGGGGCCAGCTTAGACCGTGTTGACCGGGAAGGGATTGCCGTCTACTTTCATCGGCCGATTCGAATCGGCGAACTTCAGCTTCCCGGCCGCAATTGCCGACTGGATTTGCTACCTGAAGACTTTGCAGTCGTTGGTGGCGTGGGATGTGGAGTTATGCCACTTGCAATACTTCTTTTTCTTCAACTCTTCGACCGATGGGATCACGTGATTTTTAGGCAATTGAATATTCTTCTCCTTGAGCAACAAATCGAAGATCTTGTCGGCCTTAGTGATGTCGAAATCGTATCTTTCCTCTTTGGCAGTCTTCAGCAGCCATTGGCAGACGATGGCCTTTTTGTTGTTGGACCATTCGGCTGCCACTACTTCTGCGTCGTCGTCGTCGGACCCGTAGTCTGATTCGACGACGACCTGAGTTATATTTTTGACGGCCTTCCTGGTGTCTTGGAATCACTGCTCGTGGGTCGTTACCTTCTGCGCCAAGTGGGCTAAGCTGTCAAAGTCTTGCACAGAGAATCGCTCTAGGATTGGCGTGATTAGACCATGAAAAGCCAAATCGGCCAGCTAGGCATCCGATAGCACCAGGCTGTAACATCGGTTCCTCATCTCCCTAAAGCGTTGGATGTATTCTTGGACCGATTCATTGTGTTTTTGCCGATCTTTGGTGAGGTCCGACAACTTCATCTTGTGGTTGCCGGAATAGAAGTAGCTATGGAACTATTTTTCAAGATCACCCACTCGAATCGAATTGTAGGACAGCGAGGAGAACCAAGTAAAAGCCGATCCTGAAAAAGAGAGAGGGAACAATCGGACTCTCAAGGCGTCCGTAGCCGATGCTTCGCCACACTGTGCCAAGAATTGGCCAACATGCTCGTAGGTTGAAACGTTGTCCTGCCCTGAGAACTTTGAAAAATCTAGGATTTTGTATCGGTTGGGCAACGGGATCCGCTTGAAGTGCTCTGGATAGGGATACCGATACATGTTCCCTGAGTCTTTTGGCTTGAGGCCGAATTGATCGCGCATAACATCTGTGATCAGATCGGCCCATGTCCTGTTGTCTTGCTGTATCGACTCGTATAGGTTATACGGCGGGGGTGCTTGCTGATACAGCGGTGGTGGCGTCTGAGGCCTATAATGATGATCTTGGCGGCCCCCTTGGTACTGGTAGTGGTGATCAGCGGGAGGTGGCCGAGGTGCCGGTGGTGGCGTTGGCGGTCCTAGAAACAGATGTCGGCCACCGGTGTTGCACCGTCTATCTAGATCAATCGGCTCTAACTGTCAATTGTCATTGAACATATTGGCAATCTGATCGTGGGGCAGCGGCTATTGTCGGTTCAACATAGTAATCGTTGGCCTTATAGACGATTCACCTGGATTTGGCTGACCGAGGACTCCTTCCGGTGGCCCTTGTTGCGCTAGCGATGGGATCGGCCGATTCTGCGTGACCAGCGTCCTGTAACCAGGAAATTGGCCGTCTGTGAAGTACGTCGGCGCCCGTTGTAGCTGGTCGGCTATCTTGGCGTCAACCACAGTAGCGATCATGTTATTGAGAGTGTTGACCAAGATGCTACTTTGGTTGACCAATGCGTGGTGAACGGCCGAGTCAATCCGATCTTGTAAAGAGTATACGGCCGGATCATCCTGTACCTGGGTCGGCTCCTCCACCTTCTGTTTGCCTTTTGTCTCACCAGAGGAGGATGCCTTAGTGTCGTTTATGCTGAACTTATACTTTTGATGCACGGCCCCAGATCTTGTTTGGGTGAAAGACTGCAAATAGTTAGCCTGGAGTTCTTTCACCATCTTCTTATAATCGGCTTGCTGTTCAGCCGATAACTATTTCATCTTCACAGGCACGATGTTGTCCTGGGAAATGTTGGGGCTCTTGGAGTCAACCATCTTGCCGGCTGAATCTATGCGTCCGAGTCGAGTCGATAAAGAAAGTCCCACCGGGCGTGCCAAGAAGCGTGTTGATGAGAAATCTCTCTCACGCGCTGGCCTGGGAGATCTGCTTAACTCCAGTGCAGGTCCTTCTCGGCTACCTACGCTGTGCAGGGCGTGCCAGTTGATTTGATCTATCAATCAATAAGAAAAACAAGGGAATATGCGTTAAGTGTTAGGTTAGATCCCCACGGGATCGGCTGAGGAAATCCATGAACATATATATGCTATTCTAAACTATATTTAAGCCAAGTGATGGAATGGATCGGCTATACCGAGACAAAGATCGCCGCTTAACCCAAATACAAGAAAGAATAATAAATATATGAATCGATAGCCTAGCCGATACCGGAAAGCTAACAATGAATCGGCTAGTACTCCGATGAATCTTATAGAAAGATATCATTCTTGAAACATACATAGCCCGGAAATCGGCCATCGGCTGTAATGGTAGGCCGATTTCGGCTAGTAACGTCCGACAAGAATGCGACCTTAACATAAGAGGTAGTCCTAATATAAATCTAATAATAAATAGATTAAAAGAAACATATCAGGGAAGATAAGGTCGACTTAAACTCCAGCACTGTCTCTAAACATATAAATCCATCCGAACAGATCATTGGCAACTCTAAGAACGACTTAATAGTTCAAACATGATGCAGCATTAAGTATAAAAAGAACAACCCGATCTGTTGTAGCCGATTTATATTTCTTGAGACGGTGGATACCGCATATAAACCAGCCAACCTTTAGATCTAGCCCTATTGGCTGCAAGTTCTTGACAGAACTAGCCAATGGCTGAATAGATCTAAACATTGATCTAATTTATATACACTATATGATAAATAGCGCAGTATAAACTCTTGATTCTAATGTATCATTACGATGGAAGCACTAGAAACAAAAGATTATACCACTAATGACAAGCATTTACCTAGATCTGGGGATCGAAACGATGCAACTCGTAGCCAAACAAAGTGCTCATCTGAAGAGAAAAGGTTGGCGATGCGCCAAAGGTTTGATTGATTGTGAATGATGTTAATTACAGGGGGTCTCGGGTCCTATTTATACCCAAGATACAATTATCTGTACAAACCCTGGACTCTATCTAAACTACTGTTTAAAACACAACATTATCTCGGAAAGGACCCATGCCGTGTTAGAACTAACAGTCTAAACAAACCCCTAGATTACAGATACAATTGCCGTTACAGGACTCTATCCATAAGTGGCAATATCATTTAACGCGCAATTAACAACAGAATCTTCTATTTATCCTCAAACTTTTGTATTAGAAACGGTCTCATCTCTTCTGGACCTGGAATCGGCTATCGGCTGCCCCTGTCCGATCCAACCTTAGCCAATTGGCCTCGCAGCCGATCATTCCTTAGCCGATGCGACCCCTGTCTCCAGCCGATCCGACTCTGCTTTGTCTTTTAAGACTTAGGAACTCAATTACCAAATTTCAGTGTTAACACCCTAATATATTTCTTTTAGTATATTTATTACTAGATTTATGTTAGGACTGCCTCATGTTAAGATCCTATTCTTGTCGGACGTCATAAGCCGAAATTGGCCTGCCATCAACAGCCGACGACCGATTTTCGGGCTAAGCAGCTGGTTCAAGAATGATATCTTTTCATAAGATTCATCGGAGTACTAGCCGATCCCTTGTTAGCTTTCCAGTATCGGTTAGGTTATCAATGTGTATATTTATTATCCTTTACTGTATTTGGGTTAAGCGGCTGATGCTGTCTCGGTATAGTCGATCCATTCCAGTCGCTTGGCTTAAATATATTTTAGGATAGCAAATATATGCTCATGGATTCCCTTAGCCGATCAGTGGGGATCTAACCTAACACTTAACGCACATTTCTTGTTTTTTCTTGTTGGTTAATAGATCAAACCAACGGGCACGCCCGCACCGCACAGCAACAGAAGGACTCGCACTAGAGTTAGCGCATCTCCAGGCCAGCGCGTGAGAGAAATTTCTCATCAACACCTCCCTGAAGCCTAATCCAAGTGAAGCCAAAGCTTGTTCAGACCGGGACCTATAAGGGAAGACAGATCTGAATCCGAACATGGCGGTAAGCAATAGAGGGAGCCGCATGGTGATGCGAGGATACGTCTTTGCATTGTTGGAGAGGCCATGAAAGCAAGCTGATGTCGATGTTTCCCCTGAGTGGTTTGAAGCCGACCCGGAGGAGAGAACCTTAGAATAGATCTCGACGGCGTTTGGGAAACCAAACAGGACCAAGTGGATGTAGTCTCTTCCCGACTGATTCGAATCCGAGTCAAGGAGAGAGATCTTGGCGAAGTCATCGGTGATAAAGTCGAGGTTGCCGAAGTGGTAGGCCTGCCCTGGTGGGAAGGCGAAGTCATTGGCTCTTGAAGCTGATCCCATCGTACTTATCGACGGGAAACTCGATGCAACCCTATTTGGCGCGCCAACTATCGATTATTGGAATCAGCAATGACAAAAGGGGTAGCGCACGAGAGCTAAAGTAGATGAGTTGTGAGACAAGAGTTTAGATAAGTTCAGGCCCTCTCGACAAGAGATAATACTCTACTCTTGTTTCGGGGATTGAATCCACCGAATATTGTATTGATCCGAAGATTGAGTTGTGTGCCTATGTGTGGCTATCTAGTTCTATGATTCTATCTCCTTGGAGGGCCTCCTGCCCCCTTATATAGGTTATGGGACATGATTACAAGAATAGAAACCTAACCAAACTCGATATCGGTTTCCTAAATCTAGTCTACAATATTGTCGAATCGGGCCTTTGGGTCGTTTCCTTAATACACAAGGAAACATAATACTCAAGTTATGATCCAGTATATATTTAATATACATAATCTATCTCCTATATCGAGTTGGATAATCCAAACCGTGTGGGTATATAATACCCATAATTTTCACATTTGGTTTATGGTTTATTTTTTCACGGGGAAAAATATCATGTGAAAATAAGTTAAGTATTAAAAATTTGTGAAAATCATATCTAAAAGTCATGTAAATTAATGAAAAAATTATTAGAGATAAATATAGATATGAAATACATTTTCACCAAATCTCATGTCCAAACTCAACTTCATTTGAGAGAAAGAAACATAACAAATTTCAGGTAAATAGTGTCATGATACTATTCACCCAAATTTTGTATTTTTTGCTACTCCCAAATAAAGTTATGTTTGAACTTGAGATTTGGTGATAATGTATTTCATATCTACATCTATCTTCATGAATTTATGATTTTTACAAGTTTCTAATCTTTAACTCGTTTTCACCAATATGTCCTTTTTTTCACTAGAGAGGCGATACCAATTCAAAGAAATAAAGTACACCTTGCTTGCTTTGGTAGGAAACAACTGTCCACAAAACTAAAGAGTAAAAAAATTGAAGCCATATTGTAAGGAGAAATCTAACTGACCATAAATAGAATTAAATAAAACGTAGTCAAACAGAAAAAAATGATTTTTTTAATATATAGACCGTGTTTGTTGAAATAAAAGAAAAACATAGAGCTTAATTCCATAAATGGAATTTTCAGAGTCAAAATATATTTTACTAAAATTTAAAAGCTGGTATAAAGCTGCTTTATTCTACAACCGTTACTATGAGTAATATATAAATTGTATATATGTATTTCCTTAATGTCAAAAGCCAAATTCACGATCAACTAGTACTGAGAAAGTGAGAATTCAGCTTCTCAAAGCCACAATATAATTTTTGCTGTCCTATAGCTCCTGTTCTCTTGAGGCGTACTGTAGCAACCAGAGGGAGTGTCCGAGGTAAAAAAAAAAAAATCGGGAGACAGAAGTCAGCGGCTTCGATGCCCATGCCGAATTTGGGAATCCCACCATTCCTCCTCGCCCCCGCGCCTTTCCATTCGAGGAACACCTCCTCTCCTCCTCCGTCTCCGCCCGCAAATAAATCCCCCCCAATCCAACCGCTCCCCCGCCGCCGCAAAACCCTAACCCTAGCCCTCCCCGCCGCCACGGTGACAGCCGCGACGATGGTGAGCGGCGGCGCCGACGCCGGCATCGACCGGGTGCTGTGGACGGAGGCCGAGATCGCCGCCCGGGTGTCGGAGGTGGCGGTCGAGCTCGGCGCCGACCTCCGCGGGCTGCGTGAGCCCGCCGTCGTCGTCGGCGTCGCCACGGGGGCGTTCCTCTTCCTCGCCGACCTGGTGCGCCGCGTCGACGCGCCGCTCGCCGTCGACCTCGTGCGCGCCGAGTCGTACGGCGACGGCACCGAGTCGAGCCGCCGGCCGAGGATCACCTCCGACCTCAAGGTCGATGTCGCCGGGAAGCACGTCGTGGTGGTGAGTGCCCCGAACCCTCCCTCCCCCGTGCGGTGTGTGGTGCCGTTCTCGTGAGTCGTGACATCCTTTCTCCCTAATTATTGAATATAGTAGTTTGTGTAGGTTGATGACCACATGTTCCCGTTAATGTACTGTGATACTTTGGGTGTGTTTAGATCCAGGAAAATTTTTTGGCAAAATGTCACATCAATGTTTTGGACACATATTTGAAGTATTAAACATAGATTAATAAAAAAACAAATTACAGAATCCGTCTGTAAACGACGAGACGAATTTATTAAGCCTAATTAATCTGTCATTAGCACAATTTACTGTAGCACTTTATTGTTAAATCATAGTCTAGTTAGGCTTAAAAGATTCGTCTCATAAATTACATGCAAACTGTGCAATTAATTATTTTTTTAGTTCATATTAAATACTTCATTTATGTGTCCAAACTTTCGATGTGACAGGGTATAAAAATTTGGCGATGGATCTAAACAGGCCCTTTGAGAGCAAGTTTTATAGTAGAGGTGGCAACCGCCTCTAATTTAAAAAATTAGGAGGCAATACGTACAATAGATTACTTCTAACACACAAATTCCAATAACTTCAATGCTCTCACAATTTTATTGGAGTTTGTTTAGAGACTCTCATGCACTTACATGAGGGGTAGCTCTTCTTCTCTCTCTTCACTCCGCTCTCCAACTCATCAAATGAGCCTACACGACACCTAGGGGCAAGTGTTTAAGGGTTTAGGGCACTCCCAATGCAGAAACTACTCATAGTTTCTATACCTTCAAGACCTCATGATAAGAAACTAACATCCCCAATGCATTGTCATTCGTAGTAGTTTCTATAGATTAAAGAATTTAATATGCTCTACAAAGATGATTGATTAGTTGTGGTGTATCTTTGTGATCCAACCTGCTGGCCATCACAAACCAATGCAAGCAGCCAAGTACCAGCATACACCCAAGAAATGGAGCACACCGCCGCCAACGGCTTCGGCTGCAACGAGGTGAAAGTCACAACCCGAGCAAAAGATGGGAACAAAAACCTCAATGAAAGTCAATTTTCTCCCCTATTCACTCCAAATTGTACGATCCAGCAACCAAAACACCGAAAAAAGATTTGAATTAATCCGAATAAGACTCACCGGAGCGGTTCCGATGGATTCCCTCGACCACGACGGCGGCGGCCTCGGGCGTGGCGGCCGCGGCCACGGCGGGCGGCGCGGTGGTGGGGACGGCGGGGCCCATGTCGAGCGGGAGCAGCTAGCGCTCGTCGAAGAGCCACAGCGGCGAGGACGGTGTGAGCCACGACGAGGACGATGCCGGCAGCGGCGGGAGCTGCGGCGAGGACGACACCGACGAGAACAACAGTAACGTGGTGAGTGAGTCTTCCCTCTCTTTGCCGCAGCGGCGGACGGGGCCGGGCGCCCAGCCTGCGGCAACGACGGATGGGGTCGGGCGAGGGGGCGGACGGGGCCGGGTGAGGAGGGTGGCGGTGGACGGGGCCGGGCGAGGGAAACGATTTCTTCTTTAGAAACGATTTCTTAGTTTTTGGTTTTCTCTCTCATGCCACATCAGCAATCCTTAATAAATAGGAGGGTAATAAATAGGGATAAAAACTATAGTAGAGTATGTATTGGGAGTGCCCTTATGGTACTTGCTCTGATGGCTATGAGGCTGTCACATCTAATATAATATTTTTGTATTAATAGAAGTGTATGCAATCATTGAGTTAATTTAGTCTGTTATTATAGCATGTTTTTAATATGTTTCATTCCTGCGTATGGTCACAAATTCTTGTATCAACTAGTGGATACCTCATGCAACCTATATAGTTAGAACCAAAAGCTCAATATGTATTAAGCCACATAATTTAGAAAATAATAGCATGGCTTTTGTTTTCTAGATGAGCTCAATGCATGTTAGCTTTTGGTTCCAACTATATAGAATATATAGATATGGTTTGTAACATGGCTTCTGGAAGGTTTCTTCCATTATCAAAACTGAAGAACTTAGGGTGCATGTGATGGTAAATTTTTTTTAAAAAAAAATCCTTCTGTTTTTAAATAGATGACGTTGACTTTTGGACATGACGTTTGATCACTCATCTGAAGAAAACTATGTAAATATCATTTCTTTTCCATGACTTGTTTTATCACTAAAGGTACTTTAAGCATGACTTATAAATTTGCTAATTTACACTACATTTTGTAATAAGGCGAATGGTCAAACGCATGCTGAACAATGTCATCTATTAAAAAACGCAAGGAGTATTTTTATTGCGATTTTGCTGGAATAACCCATTTCTCAATTATTTGCCAGAATCTACCCATGTCGCTCCTTGTAGACCATCCAACAGGCGAAATCCGCATTCACGGTTGTTGTCGCCAGGATTTTTTTTAAATATTCCTTTATCTTATCTGGAGAAAGACATGATAACCCTTTTTGAAAATATCTTGAAAAATAACCCGTGTATCCTCACGTGACATGGGCCATGTCGCCCTGTTGGACGGGTGACAATGGTCCACGTCGCCCGTCCAACGGGTGATAGCATGGTTCACGAGCCGTGTCGCCTGGCCAACAGGTGACACCGGCACAATAATTGCTGCGTCGCCCAGCAGCCGGGCGATATGGGTGCAATAATTACGGTATTGCCCATCCGTGGGGTGAATTTCCAACCATATCAAGTTGCAATGAAATCCCAATAGCTCTATGTCTCTTTGCCCTGCTAACTCCCCTAGTGTGGTTTTTAGTGTATGCCAATAGGAATTCCATCTCATCATGCTCTAGAGGGCCAGCTTTGTTCTTTCTAACGAAGACAAGATTCCATTTCTTACATTCTTGGACATACTTCCCAAACTCTTGGAGGTACATGCATCACCGAAGCTACAAGAGCACAACGAATCTGTTCAAGTTTCGTGCTTGCCACACTAGTTTGTGAGCAGTTGAATTGCCTTCTTGGATCCCAGGAGGGCTACCACATCTTAGGAGGAAAGACTTCAGTTATCGTCTATTTGTCTTTGGGGGAATAGAAAAAAACGGGTGACCTGTTCTCAGTTTGCGGGTTATGACTGTAACCTAGCAGCAGCACAGAAGTGTTTGGAATCTAGGAACTCAGGTTGATTTTCATGTAAGAATCTTGATATGGTTGTCTATGCACCTTTTGGAGCTATGCTTGTATGTGATTTTAGAGTTGAAGGACGACCCTGCTCTCTCTCGGCCAGTGTGTACCTTCCTTCCTTATCTCATCCAGTTCTCACACAAACTGAACAAAGCATTTTGATCAATCAATGCAACTGAATTTCCAGCAACATTTTTAGGTATTGGTATAGTCCAGTTTCTTGGGAGGTATTACAGTTATCCTTTTTTACAAACAATAGGTGTTGCATTTGGGTTATAACAATATCAAGTAAATCTCTCTGTTATTTGGCAAACCTGCACCTTGCTTTGTTCTCTGATTTCAGAAGTTCGGCGAAAGTAGAGTGAAAAGTTTGTTAGGCAGTGGCAATAGTCAAAGTTAACAACAATATCATCTCATAAAGATTTTTAAAATGTGACAAGTAATCTAGATCACAACTTGTTAATTTTGATACAAAACTTGTGCAGACAAATGGGAACACAGCAAAATCATGAAAACTTTTGCATTCTTATCTTCATTTTAGGACCATGAAGGGACACCGTTTTCACAAAGGCAAACAAAATTCATGTTCACTTCAGCAATACTTACTTTTACTAAGGCCTTGCTTGGGTGGACCAGGATGGCAGTCTGCTCAAATTAAACTTAACTCCATGTGGTTGGGCTGGGATCCTGACCTTGCCAAACAAGGCTTAATAATATTAATCATACTTGATGGTGACTTATCAACTGAGATGATGAATCAACAACTGAAAAATAATTGACACAACAATGGTGACATGTGAATTGTGGATATGACAATACCAATGCCACTGCTTTGAGCCATAAAGGATGTGCACAAATGAGTTTTAGGTGGTATGAGAAATTAAATTGTAGTTTACTGCCCACATTGATTCCTTGTGCTGGTTGTGTCTCATGCTGACGCTCTAAGATGGAGTCTGACCAAGGAACTATATAGTGTGTTCCCTGATCCATGTTTTTTGATGTCTTAGCCAACAACTGTATGGTGCTTAAGGTTAACGGAGCAACCTACTTTTTTTAAGACCAGCAATACACTTGTGTATAGTATTAAATTGGTATCACATTTACAGCAGTGCTATTTATTTGGTTATGTCATATACATACTAGACTTGTATCTATTGAGCTTGTTCTTGTTGTCTAGAAATTGACCGTGGTTTCATATCTTGGTAGGTAGAAGATATTGTGGACACTGGGAATACTGTTTCCTGTCTCATTGCTCATTTAGAAAAGAAAGGAGCATCATCAATATCAGTCTGCACTTTTCTTGATAAACCGGCAAGGAGAACTGTTGATTTTCAGCTAGTGGGGGATGGAAAATTTTATAGAGGTTTTGAGGTATGAATCACTTAAATAGTGTGGTACTTAAATTTATGTGTAGCAGCATGATGTTGACGTCAAGTTAGCTTTACTTTCTGGTGTGATTGTTTCATAATTTCATTGGGAACAGCTGAATTGGTTGCACCATCCGGACAATCCCTCCTTTGAAATGTTAAATTAATCACCACTTTTTTAATTTTCCTTTTTTCAGTGCCCAGATTCCTTTGTTGTTGGATATGGCATGGATTATGCTGAACTCTACCGCAACCTGCCTTATGTTGGAGTTCTTAAGGCCGATATGTACAAAAAAGATACAAGCAATTAGAAAAGTACTTGCAACATATTGAAGAGATAAAAAGTTAGAAAGGAATACACATATTCCAGTTTTGAAATCTCTAGGCAAATCTTACGTCATTTTGTACAAGCAAGAAGCTTAAAGCTTTGGCGAGTCTTACTTTTTCTCTATCAAAAGCTCAGGAGAAACTGTCCTGTTTCAACAGCACTTTGTCACCAAACTACAACCACGCAAGAAAACAATGTGGTTGTATAACATGTTATACATCTTTGATTTATAACCAAAGAGAGGCTAATTGATTTGGTTGTAACTTACATCTTAAAGGATAATTTTCGTGGTGGTCTTCATTGCTTGTAATGCCAACATCATTCTAGTTTGGTGGTCCGCAATTTGGTCCTTACTAGTTTTGAACTTATGTTTGATCCTTACTAATTTTAAACTTATGTTTGAGCACGTTTTAGATTGACATCCTGAGTATAAATTTAGCGGCAGGCTGACGGTTTTAGCCCCCTGCCCCCACGAGACCCTTTAGCCCCTTTCAATTTTTAGATTCATATGTATTGTAATTTTTATTTTTAGATTCATATGTGTTGTAAAAAGGGGCTGGAAATAGAAAAAAAATGATTTTAGCTCTTTTTATAAAATATTTTTAGATTTATCATTAACTGTTTCAAGATTTATTATTAAGGCCAATTCCATTGATGATATGAAGGCCGGCCAATGTTAGGTGGAATGGCCACATTTGCCTGCAGATTTTTCTTTAAGATAATAGGGATTATTACATTAAGCACTGAAATCATATCTGGCCTCATCTACTTCTACTAGGTTTGCAGATGCACAGCCGACATGGACCCGTAGAAGTAGAACCCCATATGTAAGAATAACTAAATTTGTTTAAGGCTTTTGCTTTTATGAAACTCTAATATCATAATATCGTGGTTAGGACCAATGCTAAACTTTATGTGGTTTTATATAATTCGGACCATTACTGTTTTGTGAAATTTAACTAAAGAACAAAAAACTTCCAGCTCTGCTAAAACCAGAGCATTCCTGGTCGTGTTTGCCGCTCAGGTTTCTTCCATTTTCCTACGAACCGATTTCTTTCCTGCGAGAGATAACTCATCGTAATCCTGTGAAATTTTTATGCAAGTTTCTTTGAGTAGAGTTGAATTTCGTCAAGCGAAATTTGAAGAAACCATGTAAATTCTGATGAAAATGAAACAAAGTCGCATCAGCCTTCAGTCCCAACTCCTCTCTTCTCTATCTGCTTCCTCCTGAAGCGGAAGACGTCAGCAATGGCGATGAGCTTCCTCTCCACCGCCTCCACCTCTCAGCCACTCCTCCCCGCCCGCCGCCTCCCCGCCGCAAGCCCGCCGCCGCCGTACCCTCCCTCCCTTCCCTCTCAGATCACCACACCGCCCCTCTCCCTTCTCCGCTCCCCCTCCCGAACTCCATCGCCTCACCTACAGAACCCACTCCTCCTCCAGGACACCCACCGCCGCCGGCCTCCTCTCGCCGGTCATCTCCACCTCGAGAACCCTCCTCTTCCTCCTCGTTGCCTCCCTCCTCTCCCTCTCCGGCGTCCGCCCCCTCCCTTCCCTCGCTTCCCCTCCCCCACCTACCCAACAACCGCAAGAAACGGAGGAGCAAGAATCCAAGGAGGAGAAGCAGCAAGAAGCGCAGGTGGTGGAGGAGGTCGACGAGGCGTGGCTGCGGCAAGACGAGGAGAAGGACGAGGAAGAAGAGAGAGAGGAGGAGGCGGCGGCGGCGGCCGACGACGAGGTGCAGATGTACATGGAGGTGCTGAGCGGCGATCCGGGCGACGTGGACGCGCTCAAGTGCGTGCTGTTCGCCAAGATGAGGCGTGCGGACTGGGACGGCGCGCTGGGGTTCGTCCGGCGCCTGCGGGAGGCGGAGCCCGGCGAGGTGGAGTGGCGGCTCATGGAGGCGCTGCTGTACGAGCTCAAGGGGGACCTCGCTGAGGCCGAGCGCCTCTTCAAGGAGGTCCTCGCCGAGAAGCCACTCCTCGTCAGGGCACTCCATGTGAGTTGCAACTTACAACCTGCTCTTGTTCTCTTCAGTCCACTGAATTCAGTTTGTTGTTAATGTTGATATGATCTCATTGAATCCATTAGTAGCATGATATGATCATGGCAATTGGTTTCTTTTGCTTTGGCGGCGAATGATTTATAATTTATACATGTGAAAGAATTGACAAACCAAGTTGGTAGTTTGCGATGGTGCTGTTTCGGTGATTATTGATTAGTGGTGGAATACTTGTGGCATGAAACATTGTTGCAATTACCCATAATCTATCTAAGGTTTTGTGCTTGGGTGTCTGTGTGAATTTGTGATTGTTGCCTTAGATAGCAGAATTGGTGCTAGCATTTTCAAATGTTGAAGGATTTGTGATAAGAGTCTTGCCCGTATAGTTTTGGTGGCAATCTGTAGGCTTATATTTATTTGACAGAAGAATGTAGAAGTAGCTTAGGTCCTGTCTATTGTGAAATTCAAACTGTTGGGTTTCTATGGATATCAGATAAAGATGCTCCTCTTGTTTAGGAGTATATATTGAATGGCAACACATAAGTATAATTGAGTGAAGGCTCATACATTTCACCAGGAAAAATACAGTTTTAAGGGTTCTTATATGATGAATGCTTGCTCTGCATTTGTATCACAGGATTTTACAGCATTGTAAACTGCAACTTGCCTTTCTTACATTATACATGATGTTGTTTGTACCAAAAGTCTAAAACTAAGTTTGGCATACCAAATGGTTTATTTGGCATACCAAATGTTTTATTACTTTACTGTAGTCTTTCATCATGGAACATTATGGACAATACTGCTGTAGTGCTGTTTTATGAACTCACGCATTTTATGTTATTTCAGGGACTCGCGCTGTGTATGCATAAAAGATCTGAAGGACCCACTGTTTTTGAGATGCTGGAGAAAGCTTTGCAACTTGCGATTTCTGAGGAAAGGGTTCCAGAAGAGCGCAACATTAAGCTTTTGATTGCTCAGATGCATGTTGTCAAGGTAACAATTCACATTAGTTGTGAGTCCGTGTCTATTTTCTGATTTCAAACTGAAACTTGCAAATGCAGGGTCAGTTGGATGTTGCATCAGAGAAACTGCAAAATCTTATCAATGAGGATCCTCGAGATTTCCGGCCTCATCTTTGCCAGGTACCCTTAACCGTTTACATGTGTGATCTGTTCCAAATTCCTTTCATTTTGATCCTTGACATTAACTCACTTTCTATGGCATTCCAAAATGCAGGGTATTGTTTATGCGCTTTTAGACAAAAAGGAAGAAGCAGATGAGCTGTTTGATACATATAGAAGCCTTGTCCCAGATGAATTTCCAGATAAGAGTTTTATTAGTGATGTTATACAAGCAGCCAGAGTGGAGTCCAAGGATCGGTTACAGAAGGACTTTGGATCTGACATTTTATCTAAGAAGTGATAATTCAGGATTTTTCTATACCTGAACGACCAATAGTTTTTGTAGTGGTAGATAGTTGCATATTGATGTGCACACAAGTGCGAAAATGTTACAAGTGAATTGAAATAAATAGTGAGAAATGGAAGGAGATGTACTTCTCCTACCACCAGTTTTCTCCTAACATTTAAATAAAATAGAGAAATGGAGACGTGTTTCTCCCATCACCAATGGAATTTATTTCTGTTCTCTCCCCATTTCGGTGCTAATTTCTATGTAACACATTTATCAGTCCAGTATTTTTTTACATGCTTCTACATTGGGTTCACCTTTTCCGAGGTGCTGGTATGACAGCTTTCGCCAAATTTTGATGAAATTTCGGTCAAATTTAGTGTTTCAAAATTGAATTCTTGAAAACTAATTGGAATTTCACCTAAAATATGCTTTCGCCCCATGTCAGAACCTCAAAATTTTATGGTTTTCAGTCGTTTTTTTTTGTCAAAAGCGTGAACCCTGCCAAGTATATACACAATAGGCATCAAGATCGTGACATCTATACCCTCCTATAAAGTTACAACACATCACCTAAAACTTATATTTAAACATAGCATTGTTATTAATTAACATGTAAGTAGGACACATCAATTCACTATGCACCAAAAGGTTACATACTAAAACTTAAATATATAACTGTATAGAAGTTATAACCTACTAATCTACTAAAACTCAACATGTAAGCATAGCAATTATTAGTTAATATATAAGTAGACCACATCAACCTACTAAGCACTAAAATGTCATTATGCATAGTATATACTACAACTTAAATGTAAATACATACATCATCTACAAAATTATTATATTTTAAAATTCAACATATAACATGCTAAATCATCAATCTTTATATCATTTTCATAACATTTCTACCCTAATTCATCCATTATCTATACATTATTTAATATATATTCATCTATATATCCTATAACAAAACACGAGAAAACACGAGGTATCATTATCATCTAGTTTATCATAATAGTGCTTCCTCGCTAAACATTATTTTATAAATGCTAATTTGAAGAAGAAAAACATGTATGCAAACGATGTTTATGCAAAGAATATTCAAATCCAAATATTTAGCAGCATATGCTTCTACTACTCCAATTTTAAAAATTAATTGTATTTACCAGCACAATAATAAAAGGCTAATAATAGTATTTACCAGCACGATTATAAAAATAAAATGGGGTAAAAAAATATAAAATGAGTACAAAGCCGTGATCTCTCTGCCGCTGCGAGAAGCCGAGAACAAAACTTGCCGAAAGCACCCCCGAATTCTTGGAAGGAGGAGAGAAGAGAACCCCGAAACCAAGCCGACGCAGGCCGCAAGCCAGGATGCACCGAAACCCTCGCCTCCTCCTCCGCGCCGCCGCCTCCGCCGCCGCCCCACGAGTAGCCCCAGCGCCCGCGACGCCGGCGCTCCCTCCTCCTCGTCCGCCGCGTCCGCCCCTCTTCCCGGGGGCCCACCGGCGCGCCTTCTCGACGGCGGGCTACGGCAAGGATGTCGACGAGGTGAACCGCAAGTTCGCGGAGGCGCGGGAGGAGATCGAGGCCGCCATGGACAGCAAGGAGACCGTCTACTTCGACGAGGAGGCCGCCTGCGCGCGTGATGCCGCCGGCGAGGCGCTCGCGGCCTTCGAGTCGCTGCTCGCGCGGCTCCCGCCGGCCGACGCCGACTCGCTCCGCCGATCCATGGGGCTCAAGATGGAGCAGCTCAAGGCCGAGCTCAAGCAGCTCGACGAGTAGCGGCGGGGGCCGCTCCTCGGTGGCCGAATCCACGCGGAAGGCTTTCGATTTTGGGGGAGTTCCTGGCTTTGGAGCGAGGTTAGCTTTGGCCATATTATACATGTTCTTTGGAGAATTTTAGGTTGTTCTATTGGCGAATAAAATGCAGCTCGAAATCTACTGAGATTTGTACTTTCAATGTGAGATTTGGAGCTAATTTTCCATGCCTTCTTGTCTGATAACCTGGCTAAATTGGCCAGTGGCCACCTAATTCTTTGTACTGCAAAGTTAATTTTGGTGCCATAGCAGCTTGGATAATCTGCTTGTTTTGGTGGATCAATACATCGAGAAAATACTTATGCAATGGGCTGTTCTGATGGACAAACAACATAAAATTTACCAGCTCCGATATTGTTTGGACAAATTCATGACGCTTTCTCATATCAGTCCACTCTTAATCTTCATAATGATTTTGCTGCAAGAATGAACCATAAGACCTAAGATCTTCCAGAGTCTATGCTAGTCCAGTGATCGTAGCTGATCTGCTGGGGCAACTCTGATCTGCAGTTCTGCATGATTTGTTGAATGCTTTTGGTTTTACTGAGTTTCCTGTGTGGCTGCGTGTGTGTGCGCCTAATATGTGACAATTGAGCAGATCAATGACACCACAGTTCTGCAACAAATTGAGTTTAATAGTAACACCGCCTTCATTTTTTTCTTTTAGGTTCAAGGTAGATTGGATTGCAACTCATCACAAATTGGTTTGTTACTTCCCTGAATTTGCCCTGCTGTAGGTTTCCCTTTTCCCTTTGTTTTTCCAGCTCATTCCTTCGTTTCCAGCAATTTGCCCTCTCTCTTTTCTTATCTGATCTTACCTTACCTTAGCTTAGAAGCATTAAGACAATTTCCATGTATTGCTAAGGATACAAAATGGGGATTTCAGATGCATTCATAGTCTGGTTAGCTGCATTGTTTCATATCATGTTGTGCCTTTGTTCTTGCTGCCAGTTGAATGAGCCTTCAATGAATACAAACTATCACACTGTTGAACTTGTGATCATTCTCACTCGAGGATGGCACATTGGTCATTGGATATGCATATTGGTTATCGGATTTGATGCTAAAAATGTTTTTGACCTTTTCTGCTCTAAGAACCTGTTCAAACCAAGACTTTGGTTGGTACCTTTGCATGTGAGTTCCCTTAGCTCGCTCTTCTTCTTTATCCCTGGGGTTTACGGTACTGATTTGAAACTTGTCATAAATAAGGTTTTCCTCACCTACCTGAGCTTCCTATTTTATTATTATTATTTTGAATCTTTATATTTTGAAGTCAATTAAAGATGAGAGCTATTATCCTTTCTTGTACTTCCATAATTTGTAAAATACCGATTAGGCACAAACTCCAGTTTGCGGCCTACCATAGGATTTGTAGATAGGAGTATATGAATATGGTCCTTTCCACAATGTATTCATGTTCAGTACAGCAATATTTGGCAGTCTAGTGTATAAACATGTAAAGAAAGAGTGTGCAGCAGAGACATCACCGATTCACCTTGTTTGTTATTCATAGCGGGAACTTAAGATTCTGTTGAGCCTAGCTTCTTAGGTGGAATTCATGAGAACTGGTCAGTAAACCACAAACTAACCTCTGCATTAGGGCTCAACAGGGAAAATGAAACTCAGTGATCAGTTTTTGTATCATAAAGATCTTCTCAAAATTCACACTCAATAGAATTGAAGTTGGCTATGAAATGTCTAATTACTCTCACAAAAGTAACAAAAAAATAAAAAAAATAAATCCAATACAATCTTGCAGTCAGACATAACTGTATAATGCCATGTATGGTTCTTCCTACACCATTTCTTCTGTAGGAATCTTCTGAAAGGCGAATTTGCCATCGGCGGCGACATGGCAATCCTCCTCCGATCCTCGGCCGTCGTTGAGAACCAAGAAGTAGAGGCCACCGGCGACGACGGAGGCGGTCATCGCCCAGACGACGACGGCCATGGTGGGTGGTATGATCCGCGCTACCCTGTACGCAAACAAGCAGCTGAGGGCAGTGGACAGCGCCCAGGCTGCGCGGTGCAGCCACCGGCGTTCATGGGCGGGTGACTCCGGCGTGAGCTGCTCAGCGCGGCGGAGGACAAGGAAGAAGGCGATGAGGGCGGCGTAAGCGGAGAAGACGAATGCGAGGTTCCATAGGTCGTCGCGAGCCCGGCGCGCCGTCTGGACGAAGGCGCAGGCGAGGAAGGCGATCGAGGCGAGGTGGAGGCACACGCGGCACCCCTGCCTCAGGGACTCGCCAAGCTCGCCGTCGCCGCCGCATTGCTCCGACGACGACGACGATGACACTGGCGCGCCGGATGGGCGTGGAGCGTGATCGGCGCCGTTGCAGCCGGCGGTCGACGCCGTCACGGTGCTCTTGCTCTTAGCGTCCATTAGATCAATTGAGCTCCTAGCTGCGTGATTTATTATCTACCAAATTTGTGATCGTTGCAACTGCATGTAGTGTAGTGGTCGAACGGTGCATGACCATTTAAGTATTGATAGCAAGCCGGTGAGGGGTGTCCCAGCGCCTGAACTTGCTCAGTAGTTTCAGTCGAATTCTCGAACGCGTTATGTAGTACGTACTACACTTAAAAAATTAAGTTGACATAAGTAAACCGAGAATATCGTTAGCACAAAATTAATTAAGTTTAATTATTATAAACTTAATAAATTGATATATTTAATGTTTTAAAATAATTTTTATATAAAAATTTTTTTAGAAAACATACGAGTTTGAATAATATGCTAAAAATTAAGATAAAATCTAAATATTAATGAGAAAAGAACGAAATCTTAATAGTTTGTCACACTGTATATGCGAGAGACGGGGGAGAAAAGGACCCACGATTTAATTTGTCGTGACCATTACAATAGTAGTACTACTAGACCGGGTTTGTCAATCGTCATCATCCACAGCTTGCTCTGTTGTCACACCAATGAAATTTATAGGCCTTGGGTGGAACTGGAAGTTCTATGCCATTTCTTTCACCGTACGTGTCACGCGCAATCCGTATATTCTTCAAATAAAAGTTACGGGGTATATCCAAGTGAAGTGACTAGCCAAAAGGAAGCGTAAGCGCGGTCACGAAGGTGCAGTACCTTGTACTATCTCAAATTGATTCTGTAGGAGACCGGGCATAAAGGCATCAAAAATGGACAATATCTAGTTACAGCATCTCCAACAGCATAGTTATGTCATTCTTTAATAATTTTGAATCAAAATTATACTTCAATAGACTAGCCAACCAGATGGTCAAACCATTTGACTGGCCAAACTCCTTCTCACGCTGGCCAACTTGGGCCAGCCAAAAACGTCTTGCCAATTATGGGCCCTACGCATAAGTCCCATGTCTTTTTCCCTCTCCCTTGTCCCATGCTCTCTCTCTCCCCAGATCGAGCGAGGTTGTCACCCCTGCCAACGTCGCATCACGGAGCCATCGCCGTCCCCCCTCCATCCCCTGTCGAGGTCGTCGCCGCCCCCCTGCGGAGGCCACCACCGCCCTCCTGCCGAGGCCGCCGCCACCCCCCATGCCGAGGCCGTCGCCGTCCCCCCTCCATCCCCTGTTGAGGCGGCCGTCCTCCCACTGCCGAAGCCGTCCCCCCTCCATCCCTTTCCGAGGCCGCCGCCACCCCCTGCCACTGCTGCCCCCCATCCGTCGTCTACGCCGTCGTCTGGAGGCCTCCGCCGCCTACGCCTCTGTCGGAATCGGCCGGTGTGGTGTGGATTCGAGGGGGCCGTCGTCTCCCCTACATCCCCTGTCGATTTGGACGCCCCCTTGCCGAGGTAAATACCCCCATCCTGAGAGCTCCTTCCCCCTCTGTTTTGTGTGCAGATGCACAACCTCTATGTAGTGGCAAATTGCATCAACATCCAAACCATTTGGATCCCCAATTTCACAAAGAGCTTCTATTACCATGGAACTGTACCTAGCAGGAAAATTAGTATATGATCAACTTTTGAATCAAATGCTTGTAGGAGAAAATGATATTGTCATAATATTGATTGCGAATAATATAAAAAAGTATATTGTGTGGGTGTTCTTGAAATTATATGGTATTGCTAATGACCAGATTTGAAGGCATAATATGAATTATACTATGTAGTTCCTGTCAACTTAATTGATTGAACTGAAGATAATGAAAGGCTAACTTTGGAATCTTCTCATCCGGAGAGCATTTTTGTATGACTCCTGAAATGAAGTATTTGTTGGAGTGTGCGACAGATTTGAAGAGAAATCTTTTTAGTTAGTTTACCAAATAAACAAATGGAAAAACAAAACTAGTCATACATTGGAGATGCTCTTATATAAGGTGGGCTCATATGAATTTATTCCTTAGCTAATAAACACTCGCTGCAATGTATACATGGCAAAAGATACATTACAGTAGTGACGCCCAAAAGGGCCGTGTTGAGATGGGCCGGCCCGGGCACGCGTGGTACTATAGCAGCCCGGCATGGCACGACCCAGGAGGCAAACGGGCCGGGCCGGCACGGCACGATTGGCCATGCCGTGCTTGGGTTGCCGGCCAAGCCCGTGGGCCGGCACGGCACGGCCGTCTACTGTAGCAAACACTGTAGCACGGATAAAAGTAGCCTGTGGGCCTTTAACAGGCCAAAATCTCATCTCACACAGTGATAAACAGTGCCAAAACAGTGTTACCGGGTCGGCTTCAGCCCATAGGCCTTTAAGAGGCCCGTGCCGACACATCACGGTCCACAAGCCATCTTGTGGGTCATACTTGGACCGAGTGCTAGGCATGTGGGCCGACACGGCATGACCCGTTTCATGAAACGAACCAAACGGGCCATGTCGAAACGAGCCGTGCCGAAACGGACCCGTGCCGTGCCAGGCCGGCCGCCCGTTTGGCCATCTAACAGTGGGTCACATCTAAATAAAAAAATCGTACCACTCTTCAACTATCCTTTCCTTCTCCTCATCCGATCTCATTTTCTCGCGCACTTCTCTTGCGGGCGGTGGAGGCAGCATGTGCGAGCACGAGCGGATCCCGCAGCGGTGAAGGCGGCGCTCGCGGGTGTGGACAATGGAGGCGACGTGCGCGAGCGCAGGTGGATTCCACGGTGGCGGAGGCAGCGCTTGCGGGCGGATCCCGTGGCAATGGAGGCGGCCCTTGCGGCGCAGCCAGATCCGGCGGCGGCGATGTCGGTGCTCGCAGGCGTGGCTGGATCCTACGGCGGCGGCGGCGCTCGCGGGTGCGACCGACGGTGCTGGCGACAGCATCGACGACGGTGCTCGCTGGTGCGACCGAATCTAGTGGCGGCAAAGGCCTCGGCATCGGCGACGGTGCTCGCGGTGGATCCGGCGACGGTAGAGGCGGCTCTCGCGGGTGGATCATCGGCGACGACTACTCCATCCGTGTGCTTCAAGCCTGCTCCTCATCTTCCCCTTTCACATGGCGGGTTCATCACCTTCTTCCCCTCCTCATGGCAGCGAGCAAACAACTCCCACGGTAGGAAAGAGAAGAGCAAATTTTTTATTGCTTGTGGCCGGTCCTTACGTAAAGAATATAGAGTTGCAGCAAGTGGTTATGTAAGTTACTTACCATGTGATGTAATAAATATTTAGGATCATAATCCTTATCTCATGTTTATTAAAAAATGGAGAACTCATATTTTTAGACATGGGATCAAACATCATTTTTCTTTGGGTTTGGATCCTTTCATATCAGGGACGACTCTCAAATAAAGTTCTAGGATCAAATAAAGTTCTGGGAAGATAAGTGGTTGGATAATGCCTCGTAGAGAGACTAGTATCCTTGTCTTTATAATATAGGAAGATCGACTATTTATTGGATTTTTCAAACCAATTCACCAAGTTTTTCATGACGAAAGGATCTAATTGGTGCAAAATTAGCTGCATGGCATAATTTATTGTCTCGCATAGCTGATGTGGTTTCGGTAAAGGAGCAAGATGAGTTTCGCTGGAACCTCATCTCCAATGGGGTCTTCTTGGTTTAAACTCATTATTACTTAGCTCTACTTTATATCGGGGTCCCAAATATCAATAGAAGCATTTGGAAGATAAAAGTACCATTGAAGGTCAAGATTTTCCTTTGATATTTACGGCGGGGAGTAATTCTTACAAAAGACAATCCCGCTAAGCGAAAATGAAAAGGTAGTAAGACTTGTTTTTTTTTTATAAGGATGAAACCATCTATCATTTGTTCTTTCAATGTCGTTTTTCTTGTTTGGTGTGTGGTTTGTAGTTCATATAGCTTCTAATTTAAAATCACCTTGTAATGTTACTCATATGTTTAGGAGTAACGTTACTCATATGTTTAGGAGTAACGTTACTCATATGTTTAGAAGTTGGCTTTCATATGTACCTGACATGAGAATCCCTTTTTGATGGGTGCTTTGCTAGCCCATTTGGCTAAGTAGAAATGAGGTGATTATTGATAACAATGTGGTATCTTCTCCTTTGTAGGTTATTATTTTAGTTACCCGATAGGTACGTACCTGAGCTATCCTTCACTAACCTGGACTCCAAGATACTTGTGTGGTGGTATCACGATATTTGGATCAGGTGGCACGGAAGTTTTTTACCCAGAAGCATGGGTGATGGTTTAGTTTATGGATTGATAGCCACTAATCTTTATGTCTCTGTTAAACTTTTTGTTTGGATGAAGTTTGAGTAGTCTCTTTTTCGGCTATATGCATCTTATGCGAAGGTCGAGGGTGGGCTCAGTTGATTGTATCATTTTGATGTAATTGACTGAGTTTCAATAAAGCTTATATTATCTTAAAGAAAGATGCCATGTTACCATTTGTTATAATGCGTCAAGAAACTAATAAAGTAAGAGATAAAATGAGTTTTATCTAGATTAAATCATATCTATTTTTCTAATACAACTTGTCTCTTACATGTACTACTTTCTCATGCCGTTGACTTTTGACATGATGTTTGACCATTCGTTTTATTTAAAAATTTATATATACACCATTTATTTGTTGTGACTTATTTTATTAATAAATAAACTATAATCTTAATTTATACTTTACATATTTAGTAACTAAATGACAAATAATCAAACGTTAAAATTCAACGGCGTCATACATTAAAAACAGAGAGAGTATTGGTTGTTTAAATTATTAATAAAATGTCTTATTACTTACATGGCCTCTTAAAAACATAAAAATGGCATCTCCCACTGGAACTGGCAATAGGTATATCTGTTCATCAATTAATAGTTCAAAACTTTGAGGACTTCATTATTTTTTTTGGAAAAGATACAAATTACCCCGTGAATAATTGCGGTAGTACGATTTACCCTCTAACTGCATTACCAGACATTCAACACCCCAAACTCTTAAAATCGGATGAATTACCCCTCTAACTCACTCTGGAGCGGTTTTAGCCTATGTGGCACACACTTGACGATAAAAGGTAGCAAAACAAATAAAAACTGGTAGGGCCCACTTGTCAATGCTTTTTTCTCTTTCCCTTCTTTGCCTCTCTCTCGGTGAGCGAAGGAGAGAGCACCGGTGATGAGGGCCAATCCAACAGGGAGGGCAGGAAAGGGACTCCACGAGCTAGGCTAGTTAACTGCTGTTGCCGCCACCGACTGACCTTCTCTTCCACCATTACGAAGTCACACCCCGACCATGCCCAACAGTGCCCTTGCCACGGCTGTATTGACTGTGGAGGTAGAACATGTGTGGAGGCAACGGCGACAGAGCTTGCGCAAAAATGACGATGGACCCCAGGGTGGAGCTGTTGGGATGGGGGAGATGAGGAGACAGATCGAGGAGGTGGAGGCGGCGACCAGACCGCAACGGCGGCCCTCCCTGCTTCACGAGTGTGAAAAGGTGGTAGGAGGCAAGCTCGTGGAGGACGGTGACCGGATTTTCGTTTTCTCCCATGTCGTCACGTGGCTCGGCCTCCTCCCACGTCGGAATCACCCTCGCCTCTGCTTTGGATCTGAGGCCGCCTTTGCCATTGCTGCCTTAGGATTCTTCAACCGCCTGCACCGCCTGGCCCCATTGTCCTTGCTTCTCCCCGGATCTGAGGCCGCTGTCGCCCTAGGATTCTTCGGCCCACCGTGCACCGCTCTCGCCCTGGGCTTCTTTGGCCAATCACGCACCGCCGCAAGCGCCTCAAGGGACCAGTCTCCTCCATCGCCTCCTCCTCCTCCTCCTTCTCCCTGCTCGGTTCAAGGGTAGAGAGAGAGATCGAGGGAGAAAGGAGGTAGAAGAGAAAAGAAGAAGATATGAAGCACTGACAGGTGAGCCCATTATTTTTATATATTTTTTGCCATGTTCGAAATACCACGTCAGCCAGCCTGACCCAAAACCACCTAAAATAGTGCAGGGGGATGGTGGTAATTTGTTCGAGTTTGAAGAGTTAAGGGTTTAAAATGTATGATTTTTGAGTTTTTGATAATTCGGTCCACCTTTGTAGTTCAAAGGGGATTCATTTTTTTTAGAAATCGGGACTTCATTTCGACGATGAGTTGTTCTATTCGCCTGACGGCAGCGAATCGAGGAGGCTAGTGTACATCGGTACTGCTTGGTCTATATATGCTGGCAATTGAACGTGGGGTGCTACGTGAGTCTTCCCTTCTGCTTTGATCGGGAATAGTGGTCAGCGGCAGCTGAAATCGGTTCAGCAGCTACCACCAGTTGTGTGCGAATCCTTTTGTCTGTTTTTGATGGGGTAGCAATGCAACATGTATCACCACCTCCATCGCCTCTTGTCTTGTATTATTGATCTTGACAATGACATTGGCACCAAACGCGCTCTGCTTGCAGCTTTTGCTAGTCTTCAGATTTTTTTCTCGAGTCAATATCCCCAAAGGGCCGTAACCTGCTAGTGACAATAAAACAGAAAGCGACAACGTGTACACCATGTTTGAAGCATACTAGCGATAATTTAATGAGTGGGAATGTATCGTATTTTTTATTATAAACTTTGGTAGCTCTCGGTATTTTCATGGAGATATCACATTTGTATTGGTACCTCTTAAGGACTGAATTTATAATTTCCCAAACATTAGGCTCCTTCTCTCCAAGTTTTTTGGTTATACAATCTGATGGAACTTCGGCGACGCCGCCTCGTTCTTGCAAGTGTGGAGCTCAGCCGCTGGAATGTAGACGAACAGGAGGTAGAAACCCGCGACCGCCACCGTCGACGTCATGCCCCAGACGGCGGCCTTCAGCGCCGGCGCCGGCATGACGGCCGCGACGCGCCACGCGAAGGCAACGCTCAGCCCCGTCGACAGCGCCCACACGGCCATCTTGAGCCACCGCCGCCGCCGCTTCACCGCCCCGCCGCCGTCCTCCTCCAGCCGCTCGTACATGGAGAGGCACAAGAAGAGGAGTCCCAGGTCGGCGTAGGAGAAGAGCACGAAGGCGAGGTCCCACGGCTCCCGGCGAGCCCGGTACGCCGCCTGCGCCGTGACCGCCGTCGCGACGAGCATGGCGATTGCCTGGAACACCCGGCCGCCGCCGCTGTCGCCGCCATGGCATTGCTGCTCCTCTGCTTTGAGGCTGATCACCGGATTATCAGTGGCGCCCATGAGGAGTTAAGCTCTTCCAACTTGCAAGCAATCGATCGAGCGAGCAAGAAGATGCGAAGTGGCCAGCGACTGATCTTACGGACGACGAGCTAGTAAGTGTCTAGTCTGTGTTGTGTTGTGATACGTATTTATAAGAGACGGGTGCATCATCTGAGGTTCGAGGAAGGAAGAACAAGTACTAGTAAGCAGCAGCACTGAAAATGACACTGAAAACGCGGTGGTGACGTTGACCAGCTGACTTTTTACGCGCTAGGAGAATATTCATTGGGTTATTGGACGGAAAAAGTACTTGCTTGATCATACGCTAATAGTATTTCTCATTTCGCACAAAAGAGCAAATGCTACACGAATTTCCTTTCGCGTGCGACAAAAGAGCAAAAGCTAAATGAATTTTCAAACAGAGCGTCACCAATGTATCAAAAAGTTAACCATAATATACATTATAAAAAATAGCTTTTAGCTTAGTATGCACCTTAGATTTGAGATCAACCATAAGCAATAAAATAAATATTTTTCTTTCTTCTCTGTTTAATGAACCAGTGGGTAACCATACCATTATAAAAGAGACTTTAATAATAACCAATTATTCATGGATCCAGTGGATCTATCTTGTTACTAAATTTTAGCCATACTATTATAACCAATTATTTATTATTTATGGACCCACTGTTTACACGGAGGGCAACGTACAACGGCATCTCTTTCCCCGTCTCTATCTTGCTGTTTTTGCGAAAAGGACCCCCGTTTGGCTTGGACTTGGAGACGGTCGCCTCGTCGTCTCGTGAGGCGACGATGAGGGCCCATGCTCCGAGGCTGAATCGTCGGCTGGAGCTGCGTTGTAGGAGTCGTCTTCTCGACTCGACGACGGAGGCGGATCTCGCACGGGTGCACGGGCGCAGGAGGATGTTGCGCGCCCCGCCATCGCAACTCACGCGGTCAGACTCCGTCGCGCGGCGATCTCCGCGCCGGCCGCCGCGAGCCGCGCTGCAGGCTGAGCGTGATGACCTCCGCCCCGGCCGCCGCGAGTCGCGCGGTCGAGCTCCGCTGCGCCACGGGCTGCACACGGGCGAGCTCTGCCATGGCCGCCGCGAGTTGCGCAGGCGAGCTCCGCCACGGCCGCAGCAAGCCGCTGCAGTCGAGCTCCGCCGCTCTGACTCGGCCACCGCGAGCCACACGGGTGAGCTCCGCCTCGGGCAGGTCCCTGGGATTGTTTTGCTTGCTTTCGTTCTTGCTATCAAATTTGTATTTGTGCTATTGCTGATTGAACACAGCTCCTCCTAATAGTAGTAGTTCATGGCTACCAGCTGATGCTTTACTCTCTGATGCTGCATCTCACATTTTATATCTGAATGTATTTGTGCTATTTCTGAATGTGTGAACAGAGCCATGGCGATTAAAGATGATAAAATCCGCGCGGATACCTATATCTTAAATCCGTACTCACGAGATTAATTTTATGCCCGTGTTCGCGCCCGCTACCCTCCACGGGTAGCAACATCCGCCCACGCCCGTTATCCGCGGGCAAAACATGCTCCGGGCATACCCGCCACAAGTATAACCAGAAAGGCTTATTCCACAGTCATACACAAAGAACAAAGGCTTATTTTACATAAACAGAAAACACTTCACATTGATCTATGAAACCATACACAAAGGTTTATTCCACAACCAAAAATAAATTTAAATGGCTACACATAAGCAGCAGGTAGTATCATCCAAGAAGGGGAAATCAAGAAATGGTACCTCCTCTTATGCCGGCAGCGAGGCAAGGGGGCCTGACCGGCGTCGAGGCAAGGGGGGCCGTGTGGCTGCGGCCGGCGTCGAGCCCCGCGTGAGCCCGGCCGGCATCGAGGTCGGCGTCGAGCCCGGGGCGACTACGGCCAGCGTCGATGGGGGCGGATTGGGCGGATTGCGGCCGGCGTCGATTGCGGCCGACGGCCTTCGGATTGGGGCGAGCGACGCGCAGCAGTGGCCTTCGGATTGGGTGGGGCGAGCCGCGAGACGCATGTAGCAGGGGCGGGCCAGTGGCTACGCAGCAGAATCGAGAAGATGGGGTGGGGAACGGCTGAAATGAAACCCTAGATTGAGCACTTATCTGATTATGGTTCACTGCTATTTTCTGAATGTAAACTTGATATGCTATCCTCTGAATGTGCTGCGTTTTTCTGAATGTGAATAGAGCCATCAGGATCCATGCGTGATGCTCCACTAGTGTCTGTTGCGTTCAGAAATGGTCCATGCGTGTCACTAGTGCTCCACTGTTTTTTGAATGCTTGATACATTTTTAATCAAACAACAACACAATGGTATACAAAAGTTAATTTTTAGTTGATCCTAACTACATACAAAGAATTAAACATTTTAGAGACGGATCCTTGTCTGTGGGTTGTATTACTTGTCTTTATATATGTCTCTATAATATATTCGAGACGTTTAGAGACGGACCCTCGTTTGTGGGTTGTATATGCCCTAAGTCAGGCAAATGCACCCTGCCGTTGGCCCACGCGTGTTGCAGCCTGCCCCGCCCTACTCCCAAGACAAACGACATCGGCTAGTGCAGAACACCCTGTAGATACCGGTTGGAGACCTTGTATAGGTGCTGGTTTCTTAACCAACACCAATTTCACCTTTGTTCATCCGCATAGATGCCAATTTTAAAACCGGTCCCTATAGTATAGGTGCTGGTCGGACTGTTCGAAGAACCGTTACTTATAATCTTCAAAATAAAATAAAAATCCCCGACCCAGGGTCAAGGCCGATACCGTCCCAAGAAACCTAATCCCCACGAATTCGCAGCAATATTACCTCACAAGGCAACCAATCAATGAATCAAACACGAACAGATCGAAGAACAACACAGACAATGATGACTAGATCCACAAATCAATCAATCAACGAGACAACCCAAAACAACATGAAAATGCCAAATTTAATCTAGAGCTCATGAATTTGATCCCAAGAAACCTAATCCCCATGGTTTCGCAGCATGATGTGCATCATGAGGCAACCAATTGACGAATCAAACACATTAGCGGATCAAAGAACATGCACATAGGCAATAGCTGATCGAGCCGAACTCACCAACCATGCCACCACCATCGTCGTCCTCCTAGATCCGCCGTCGTCTCCCTCGAGCCCTGGTCCATGCCGCCATCGTCTCTCGGATCCGATAGTGGAAACGAAGAGGTTGAGGTGGAGATGGAGAGGGGGAGGGACGGCTGTTGTGCGCCATCGTCGCTGTCTCCGTGTCATGCAGAGGAAACGACTTTCACGTCGTGCCCTTGCTATCGCCGCGCCGTGACGCGAAGGCTACCACGTCATGCCAGCGAAATAGGAGGAGGAGGGGGAGAGGGATGTCGCCATCGATGGGGGAGGGAAAGGGCGCGGAAGAAGACACGAGGAGGAGGAGAAGCGTCGGTACTAAGGAGAGAGATGGGGCATGGCCCGTGGGTATGCAGATGGATAAGGCTTGGGCGCTCGGCTAGTTTTTTAAAGAACCGACACCTATAGTATATTATAGGTGTCGACAGGTGACGGTTCTTTTAGAAACCAACGCGTATAGTATTGGTGTTGGTTTTTTCTCTAGAACCGACACCTATCGTTACCAAAGGTGTTGGTTTTATATTTTTCTATCCCACGAAGGTGGGGAAAGGGTTCATAGGTGCCGATATTAAATGAACCGGCACCTATGAGCTGTCCCCTATAAGAGGGTTTGTAGTAGTGATCGTCGCCCCTCACCAAACCCTAACCTCTCTCCTCCATACACACAAGCAGTTGGAGGTGCCCCTCAACCACCCACCCTGACTCATCTACTTGGTAACAACAGATGCAACTTTAAAATACAGATGGCATTGTCTCTAGCAAGGGGCTAACCTGAATTGGATGTTGGCTAGGTCACCGACATCTAGTGCGCGGTATAGTGCACATAAACCATAGTCGTTGGTTCACTGCACCGACGGTGCCCTCATCCCACCGAGATGCTACCCACCCATCCTAACCTCTCTCCTCCTTGTACCCAAGTAGCGGGAGTGCCCTCGCCTGACCGAGAAGCAACATTTGTCTCTACCTCCTAACCACTTCAGAATTGATGGCCCCCTCGCCCAACGCCCAATGCTCTCATCCAATCCTATAGCTTTAATGGCGCCGTAAAACCAAAACCCTCTTATTCAACTCCGGGAGCTAACAGACCAACCCCTACCCTCCTCTTCCTTCTCAACTCCAAAACCCTAACTAGTCAGGCTGGGCAGCAGCATTTTTTATGTATAGTTTCCATTTGTGGAACTAAACAACGAATTCATTCATTCATATTCGTGGCAACATTTTTTAATGTATACTTACTTGCTGTGTTTTCTCCACTCCCCCTTCCTCTCACCCAGCTCCCTACATTTCAGAGCCCTTAGACTACCCAACCATAAGCTACAAGGTAAGGAGGCATATACCCCTATGAAACCTGTCTTTTTGATGGCCTTTTTCCTCACATGAGATCCGATTCAACTTAAATTATAGGCTTCTTTATATATGTGGGCTATATAGAAAGAAATGATATGTTCCAAGTTATTGTGTTTTGGGGTTTTCATGATTCAAAAGAAGGGAAAAAGCTGGGAAACATGGTCTTTTGAGATGAAAAGAGGGAGCTTATATTTGCCAAATAAAAAAGAAAAAGAAAAGGAAGCGAGAGCTTATATTATTAGCTTAAACCATCAAGATTAGAGTCATGCCGTGTTGTTCAGCTTAAACCAAAATTTGATCCAAATTGCGAAAAGAGTATAGCTCAACTGGTTAGGTTCTTTATAGTAAAACCAGTTCACCGGGTTCAAGTTGTAGACTTGACATGAGTGTTTGTACTAATTATTCTTTCAATGATAAATGACGTACTCATTAACAGTGAGGCACCCGTAATAACTTCATCAATCTCGCATGCGTTTGTAATGTACTCCCTCCATCCCAAATATAAGATATTAGGGTCACATGACATCGGCCCTAATATCTTATATTTCAAACGAAGGGAGTAGTGTGTGTTTTAAAAAAATCCGATTCAAATTGAGATGATGATGATGATGATAATAGAAGCGAATGGAAGAAACTAATTACAATGACTGCCACTCGGCCGACGTGGTAACAACATCTCCAAGAGATGCCTAAAATTAAACTCCCAAAAATCCTGTATTAGGAATATCCCAAAAGATATTGGGTCCAAAAAACGTCCTCTTCTCCAAGAGTGTCCTAATATTTGATCCTAAAAATTTTTAAACTTGCCATATCATCACTAATAACGGGTCTTCCTTAACTGAATTTTTATTGTACTAGTATCTCCCAAGCCGATCTCATGTGCAAGGGCAATTAAGAGCTTCCATATGTATAAATAAAATTACATCAGAAACTATATACATGAAACATGGAAGAAAATGGGTGAATATTGTTTGTCAGGCTGGCTACTGAGTCAATACCAATCAAGGATTGCCCCCATTCATTAGATTATCAATAGTATCTTCAATAAATTGTAGAACATTAGCAGAAATAAAGCAAATAAATTTAACAATTTTTGGGTCATGTTCAGTCCAATAACACTCAGCAGGACCAAACCAAACATTATTTAACATGAGCTCTGTGTCGTCTTCGGAGTTCGGACATAGAACAAACATATAACTGTGTAAACGAAAGAGTTCCCTACTTTCTTCTCTTAAAAGCTTATAGTTTGGCTGGGTAAATGAAAGCAACTACATCTGATTGGCCAGACGACGAGCAACAATCTTCTGCTACATAATCGTGTAGTATTGTTGTTGCAACGGGGTCAAGGCGCTAATGTCCATTGCCATTATTTTTTCTTCCTTCTCGATCGTGTCATTTTCCACCTTTTTTCTTCTAATTTTAGACATTTTTTATCTAGCTCAAGATAAGCCATGTGCCTCTCCTCTTTCTTCTTCTCTTTCTCCATGTCAAATGCCTTCTTCTTAGCCCACATTTTGTCCAAAGCCTCCATGCAAGCTTCACCTCCTCCTCGCCTTAGAGCCTCTTTTGCCTTCTTCTGTCCCTGTGGCTTCTTTCGGGCTTCGGACTCTAGGGGTGCAATCTCATTGACATCTTTAGTGATCTTGACTTGTACATTTGTGGGAGTGGATTCCGGACGAATCTTCTGTTTCTTCTTAGTAACTTGCTTCACCTTTGCTAGTTCCCTCCTCTTGGCCTTCCACTTCTCTTCATCCTTCAAAATGTTCCAGTAATGCATGAGAGTAAATGTCTTCACCATTCATTCCTTTGAACATAGTTAATGCTTCAATAACCTGCAAACATATGTGTTTATTAAATATCAAAGTGTATATGTTCTAAGATTAATGAAATATGAAAAAAAATACATTAACACTAACCTTGTCTTGAATGGTTTTTCCACTTCGATTTCTATGCTCAATCGCATCACAACAAGCACAATACTTGTTCACATTTTCCAAAATATACATCCATCTATGTAGTAGTGAACTCTCTGTTCGGCTTGCAAATGACTTCCTATGTGTCTTATAGTACTCAGAAATTCTACGTCAAAGGGAGGCATGAGACTGATTAGCACCTTGCATGGGATCTTTGCTGACGTTCAACCAAGCGGAGACAACAATTTCATCCTCATCTGGACTGAAATTTTTTTGCCTCTTGGCGTTTGGCCTTGGAATGCGTGGGCGTTTACCACCGGCATTGGGCGCACTTCTACAACTTCAACAGTACCACGCCGCACTTCATCTTCTTCAAAACCAGACTACGTGCACATCCTCATATGGCACATCCTCAAATCCTGTGACCAAGTCAGTCCAATATCCATCACCGGACATTACGAGGAGCCTACAAATATGGACAAATAATGACTAAACATATAATGACACGAGAGAATTGAGAAAATCTAAAATAAACAACAGGTGGCAATTAAACAGGTGGCATTTCGATGGATAGCTATGGAGGTGTCTTGTCTCTGTCTCTGTCTCACACTCTCTCTTCACTCTCATAACTGGAGTTGTCAGCCTATATAAAGCAACGCATCAGTGGACACTACTCTCTTCTGCATCACCTCTCTCTTATCCACTTTCAGGAGCACTACAGTCTTCTTCATAAAGCAACGCATCTACTCTCTTCTGGAGAAGCTCTATGCTAAAAAGTACTCTTTCTCCACCGGCCGCAGCACCCCCTCCTCCCCACACACACAGCAACCCCCTCCCCGTCCCCGCATCCACAACACCACCCCCAACCGGCTGTCGTGAGCAAACCCTCTCCCCGCATCCACATCAACCCCCACCCTCAACCGATCGCCGCGAGCACACCCTCGCCGGCCGCCGCAAGCACGCCCGCCGGTCGCCGCAAGCACGCGAATTTACAATGGTGAAGAATGGAGAAGAAGGGGTGAATCTCAAGTACTCACAGTGTGACCCGGCATCGATCTGCTTCACGACGACCTCCGTGCGACGGGAAGAGGCATGGCAAAGGAGGGGAAGAGGAGGAGGGGAGGAGGCACACCGACGACGAGTTGCGCGGTGGCGAGGGAGGGGAGGAGGAGAAAGAAGGCGACGGCGTGGCGGGAAAAAGAGGAGGAGAGGAGGCGCGGCGACGGGAAAAGGAGGAGGGAGGAGGCACTGCGGCGGGAAAAGGAGAAGGCGGTGGCGCGCGACGCGCGGGAACCCGTATCCACACGATTCACCTCCGTGCAAAGTTACGCGAATTTGCCTTCGATTTCCCAGATGCGTACAAATTAGGAGTATATATTAGAAACTATTGAAGAGGGATTTTTCTTTGATTTCTAAAAATCAAGTATTAGAGCAACTCCAAAAGATCCTTTATATGATTATCAATCCCAATAATTTAATTTTTTACAAAAAAAGTATCCTCCAACAGATCTTTTATATGCCCCTTTATTTTTAGTGATCCCGTAACCCGATTTTTATGCTGGCTTCTTGTAGCGAACGAGAACTCCATCGCTATATCGGCGCGCACGTCTTTCTTTCCTCCTTGCCGCGTATGCGTCCTCCTCCCGCAGAATTTTTCCCCAACCGCGAGAAGCCCCGCCGACGCATACTCCCACCACGCCATCCCCCGCTGCCGCCGATGCCACGCCATCCTCCGCCGTGTCTCCATCCCCAGTTGCAGCCGCCACTCCATCCCCCGCCTCCACGTTTCCCCACTGCCAAGACGTCTCCCCTCCCGCCGCCGCCACGCCTTTCCTCGCCGCCTCCACACCATCTGCCGCCGCCGACACGCCTTCCCCTGCCGTCGTTTAACCCCACATGGCACCTCCGACGGCCCGTCCTTCCCCGCCCTAAAATCTGAATAAAATCCACCGCCGCTGACCCATGGAGCCGCCGCCACGAGGAACCAAGCGCCGGCTCCCCGTGGACGCCGGTGGTGGCGGCGGAGACGACGACGACAACGGTGCTCTTCATGGGTAAGCCCCAACACCTCCCGCTTACTCTCCCCTTTGTGTAGTTCTCCCTCCGCCTAGGGTTTCAGCGTGTTTGCCTCCCCTGCGTGTGACCTTATGGAGTTCGGGGTGCGCCGTTCCCCTCTTTGGCAGGGAGCGCAAGCCGCGGTTTCCCAAGGGGAAAAAGGCCAAGTACTGGGACCCTGCTACGACCGTGGAGGGCATCGACGGCTTGATAAACCCCGAGCTCGCGACGGAGCGGCACGCATGGCAACGCCACCGCAAGGACGAGGATGACCAGCAGGGAGTCTCCTTCGACGTCAGGGGATTTGAAGTGCGGTACGAGGTAGGTCGTGCTTTCTCTGGACTCAAGTCGCTAAGGTTGCTCTTCTTCGTGGATTGGATATAATTAGCTGCTTATGCTGGTGATTTTAGCGTTGGAATTGCACCTTTTTTTGGAGTGATATTTCTGTAACCTGGCATTTTGAGGAAACATTCAGTAGACTGAACAAGTTTACTTATCCTAAGAGCATGCGAGATTACATTTAAACCAAAGAGGTTACAGGGTTACTGTAGTCGAAATGCATTAAGATTAAAATATGAACTTTTGTTATGGATGAGTGTGCGAGACCTGGTTAATGTTGCTGCCTTTTTTATCCTATTTGAATGATGAGTGCCAAAAACTAACGAACTATTTTAGTGCATGTGTTTGCCCCTTGTTCATATTTTGAGTTATTAAACACTCTTCTCTGCTTCATTATTTTTCTTGCTTATGATTGGTATCATATGAATGTATGGTGCAAATTTGGTCGATGATGGCATTCGACTAGAGCCTTTTAACTTGGAACAAGAGAGGGAGGAAGGATATTTTCATGAAAACGAGAACTTTGTGGAGTATGCAAGGGGCAACGACATCAAGCTGCTGCCATTTTTATGTTTACAGTTTACAAATTACAATCGTGGAATTTTAATTACAGTTGTGTGACGCAAGCACTTGTTTTCTGTAGGATGCCTGGTTGGATAGTGTCGAAGTTGACACCAAGTATGCTGAAAAGGTTAAAAAGAAGAAAGAGAAAGAGAAAGAAGAGGAGTTCCAAGATCTTTCATCCGATGATATTGGAAAGATAAAACGAAGAATATCAAACATACTTGAGCCAGGCGAAACGGTATATTGAGTGTCTATTGTTTGTATGTATATGTAAAGTTATCGCCCTATCTAATATTTGCTTATTTGTAACTGAATAAATGTTGCGCTAAGAAGTAAGAAATGTTAAAGCTCCTAAGTTGTGCTTAGGCATCAAATGATATTGTAAAAGTGCCTAATTCTTTTGAATGAGTTGAACACTTATCCTAAATCCCTACTCCTGTTATGCTATCAAATTCCCTCTTTTATATGATGTTGGATATAGATCAATCTGTGTTGCCCGTATTGTGGTAAGTTTGGGGTTATTGTTCTGTGCCACCGAATCTATTAGTCATGGCAAGCAACCTGTGTTAGCATGGGCAATCCATATTGTGTCACATTTGGCACAAAGAAGCTCAAGGTTCTTTATTGTTGGCTTGGCTGGAAAAACAGGTTTTGCATGTTGATGATTTAAAACTTAGTGATATTGAGCCTAAATTTGAGCATCATGAAATGTTTTCTGCCCGCACCAACACAGGTTACTCTTAATTATTATAGAACCATATGCTTCTATTCATATATATTCTTGCATTTGAGTTTACTTAAATTAGCAGCCTGCTACTGCTGATAGCACTGCTACTTCTATTGGTGATCTTCTGCTGATCTGGACTTGATATTGGTGTTGTTTTTTTGTTGCTGTTGATTGCTGCTACCGCTAAAAATCTGGTGGTGGTGCTTTTGCTAATGTCGAATTGAGAGATCTTTGGGAACCCTAACAAACATTTGTTTCTTCGATCATTTGTTTCCTTGTGGTTGTGATAACGTCGGTCATTTGTTTCCTTATGGCTGTGATGCCGTCGAATTGAGGCTGGCCGAACACGTACACTCGATGTTGGATGATGCTGAGACCCAATATTCTACATTATTTTGGTCCAACGTGATAGTGCCAACAATTTTAAATTATTGGGATCAATATTTTGATGAATTTGTTGAAATATGTCAAAAATAAAAATATACTTTTAGATGGACTTTTAAAATAAAAATTATACATAATATTTATATAAAAGCCTTTAGAGTTGTCCTTAGAAAGCTAAATACATGCGTCAGCACGCGTCATAACAAATTAAAGCTTTACGCCTCGGAAACAACGGCGAGCATCTCATCTCAATAAAAAAAACAAAAACCAAAAACGAAAAAGGAAAAAGCAAGGAAAAAACAACGGCGGCGAGGAGCAGAGGAGAGCTCGCTCGCTCGCCGCGTCCTCTCCACTTCCCCCTCCCTCCCTACCTCTCGACCCCTCGACCACCCAAACGCAAGCTACAAGGAAGTCTACCCCACCCTGCGAATCCCATCTCTTTCATGGGCTTCTTCTCTCCCACAGGAGATTCGATTCCGCCATGTAAGCTTTGTTGCCGTTTCTTGCTTCCGTTGGAATCGCGGCTCGATTCTTCGGTTTCTTGCTGGAGCGTATCGGGATTGTGATGCGTGTATGTGCTGCGTAGCGCAGTCTGGGAATGTGGGGAGTGCTGAATCTGGGGGTTTGGGGGTAGCTGGGATCTTGATATGGAGCGGAGCGGGCGGTCAGTTCTTGGTCGCCCGTTGTCGCGACGGGCGTTGACTTTCCGGGCATGCGCGCAACCTGTTCGACCAAATTACTAGCTCAGGTTCAGCAATGAGGCTCCGGAATCCGGATATTGGAGTCTGGATTTCTATAGCGCCAGGATAGATTAGCAGAGATCGAGCTTGTGTTGGCTCGGGCAGGCTGAATCCTAGTCAAGTATCTGCAATTCTAGGATGGGGCAGTTCCCCTGGGACGGTCAGGGATGTCGTGTGTTTGACTGTTTCTGAAAGTTTTGGTTCAGAATTCATTGTCCAGCATAAGTTGTGTACTTGTATTTGGCACATTTGTATGGGCTGTATATGATCCGTAGTCCTACTTCATTCCTCTCGTTCCGCTTCTTCAACTGAATCCAGTTCATATAAAAGTAGGGAGTTTCTAAAAATAGCGGCTGTCTTAACACTAGAGTGTCAGCTATTGCTGGAAATTAATCTGCAGACCTAGAACAATGGAAAAGCATGCACATTCACCAGAAGCGACTAGTCACCTCCTTTCCTCCACTGAAAGATGCTTAGCCATAAGCAATGAAGTGGGGAGCCAAATAGTTATGCAAGGCACAGCACACGCAGAATTGTACTTTCACTGATTGCTTGCATTACACTTGTGCGGCTGTCAGTTATATTTAACTCTTGCATGGTATTCTACATTTGGATATTGTCTTAACCTACAGAAATGTATTGATTATGGTGGTAACGGATTTAGAATTGTATCTATGAACATTGAGTAGTTGTCCTCTTCATACATTAATAAACGAATGGCTGTTTCACGTCCATCCAATGAATATGTAATAGATTGTTTTTTTTCTCAATAGTAACACATTGCTAAAGCTTAAAAGATGTACATTTTTATAGTTTCTTTATTTAGTTACCTGAAAGATATGTGTGTGCACGTGCTCTATTGTGCTTTAATGCAAATTTATTTTCTTTATATATATATATATATATATATATATATATATATATATATTGATAGATTGTTTTCTTGCTAACTTTTCATGTTTGAACTTCCTAGCTGCTTGCTGTGATGACTAATTCATATGACCGTAGTCATCATTAAGCCATCAGAACTAGGAGTTACCTGGAAATGTTGAGAAGCTCCAAGGTTCTAGGTGGTTCCTTTGCCAAACAACTACAATAGAGATTTTATGAGGGGAGGTAACTATCTTCTTGTGCCTGCTCATGCTCTTAGTTGTCTGATGTTGGTTATGGTTCTTGCTCTTATTTTTGTACTTGCTAAAGAATTTGACATAGGTGGTGGTTGTCTTATTTTTCTCAATTCATTCTTCCTCATTTTGCAGGAAGCTCGGATGAATTTTGCCATTGCCAGGCCTGCCTTGGCAGGTACACACTTCTTGCTGATGAAGAAAATCCAAGATTGGCAATGTTTGATAGACGACTTCCCTTCTTTGGTTGTGGAATTGGTTGGTGCTGGTGAGTCAGTCTATTCCTCCATTCTATAGCTTGAGTTTTGAATAATATATTAAACAAAGGGAACAACTATGGTAAATACATATATTAAACAAAGGGAACAACTATGGTAAATACAACTTTTAGTTCATATTTCCACCTTTTCCTTTGTCACTCTCTACCACTTCCCACCACTCTCACATGTACGATGATTTGTACATGGTGGAAAAACTATATAGAAAATTCATAATTTTCATGCACATGCACCATCATAAGTTAGTAACTATCTTAAACATACTGTTCTTGCAGTTTTCTTTTAGGTTTCTTGTGCCCCTTGATCTGGTACATTGCAGCTCTTCTTTATTACTGCAAGTACTACAACCGCGATCCACGAGAGCGGCCTGGACTTGCTGCTTCTGCTTTTCTGGTTAGTCTTTTTATATCAAATCCTGGAACAAACTGTCAAAGATCAGTTGTATTTAGTGTATAAAATATACAGTAGTTTTAACGTAATTTGCTTGTAACTTGTTATTAAATATTCATGGTTGCTACCTAATGGTTGTGCATTATCGCAATGATGTTGCATTGCCTGCGTAGGCTTCTTTGTTCTTTGTTATGCAAGGAAACTTTGAAAATGGGCCACAAATATAAACTAATTATTGAGCTTATGGTCATGGAGCTTCTCCCTTTAATTTCACTATCAAGCAATGTTTTTTCCCCTTACAGTTTATCTGTTTTGGCTTGTGCAGGCAGTCATCTTTACAGCAGCAACTATTGTTACCCTTTCTGTTTTGCTGATTATGTGTACACAGAGACGATTGAATAGCTGTGCCTGTCCAAGCTGACTGAAATGCTACCTGCAAGACATTGTTGCAGATCCTTGTGACCAAATTATTATACTGATTCTTTTGTTCATCTATTTGCTGGAATGCAAAAAGGGAAACCAAAGGATTGTTCTTCATTAGGATAATTCCTTATCAGCAATATCAGCTGTTGCATGCTCATGAGTGATGAGTGTAGCGAAGTGGCTAACTGGCGTGTACGTTCTTCTGTAGACGCTTTGTAAGCAGTTTTTCACTGACAAATTTATGTACCTAGAGCAATCTAGGGTTCAGGAATTAATCCAATAAGGTTGATTTGATCAAGCAGAACAATCAGAAAAATGTGGAGTTTGTTCATTCTTTTTCATCAAATGATTTTGTTCTTTCTAGCACAATATATGAACTTGTGATTTTGCTCAAAATGTGGACATATGAGTGACAATGTGTGCAGAAAACCCTGGAGCTGACATCTGTGTTCTGTAAAATCCCAAGCACATTTTGTACATTATTACCTTACCATGAACGGTAAGCAAGTGTCAAATGGTGTTACTCTGTCACATTAATAATTACAATTCTTAACTGAATCAAACATGCTTCTTATATATGATATAAATCAGCATCTATGGAGTGAGATTTGCTTAATTTCCTTGATAACATTTCATTATTTTCCTCTACTTTTTCACTGGATTCTGGAACACAATGAATGGGTCAAGCCCTCAAGCTGTCTCCCTCCTCTTGACCCTGACCATGAGGCCGTTCTTGGTGTGGAGGACCACCGAGTCCTTGGGCTCCACGACATGGCCAGCGACGAGCTCCACAGTGAAGTTGTACACGATGGCGGCGGCTGCGATCTTGATGTTGCTGAGCCCGAGGTCCTTGCCGAGGCAGCTCCTCGGCCCGGCGTTGAACGCGGCGAACTTGTAGCTCGGCTCGTGCCGGACCTTGCCGGAGCCGGCGGCGGCCAGCCATCGCTCCGGCCGGAACTCCCGGCAGTCGCCGCCCCATATCCCCTCCACCCTTCCCATGGCGTAGAGGCAGAACACCACCCGGGTGCCCTTGCTCACCGCCGTCCCCCCCGGCAGCACGTCGTCGCCGACCGCCTCCTTCTCCTCGAACGGCGCCGGCGGGTACAGCCGCAGCGTCTCGAGCACCGCCGCGTGCAGGTATGTCGCCGACCGGAGCGTATCGGCGTCGAACACGTGTGCGCCGTCGCCTGCGCCGGCGGTGGTGGTGGTGTGTAGGGACTTGAGCTCGTCGAGGATCTTGGCCTCGACGTGCGGGTGCGTGCAGAGCATGTAGAAGAGCCACGTGAGCGCGGCGGCGATGAGGTCCTTGGCGGCGAACATGAAGCCGACGGCGGCGTCCCGGAGTGACTGGTCCCTCTGCTGGTCGGTCATGGCGGGGTCGCTGGGCGACGCCATGTACATGGACAGCAGGTCGTCTCCGGCGACAGCGAGCGGGGGGCGCGACTTCCGGTTGGCTATCTCGCGGTAGACGAACTCGTCGAGCACCGCCTTGGCGTTGGCCAGCCTCCTCTCGACGCCGACGTTGAGCCACCGCATCAGCTTCCACCACCCCGCCGGCGCGATGTGCCGGAACAGCACGGCCTCGCCGGTTACCCTCGTCGCCTCGCCAAACGGCGGGAACGGCGCAGCGGCGTTGGCGACCGACAGCGAGTCAAGGTCGGCGGCGAACGCGACGGTGTAGGACACGTCGAGCGAGTAGCGCATGAACACGTCCTCGAGCTCGACGACGCGCCGGCCTCCGCCGCTGCCGGCGGCGTGTTCGAGGAACGGTACCAGCAGCCGCCGGGTCTGCCTCGCGACGGTGGACAGCACGAAAGACCGGAACGCGGCGGAGGTGAAGACGCTCGCGGCGAGGTGGCGCTTCAACGCCCACGACGCGGCGTCCGCGACGAGCAGCCCGTCGCCGACGACGTCGAACATCTCGGCGAAGTCGTGGCCCTTGTCGTACTTACCGAAGTTGGCGACGAGGCAGTGGTGGACGACGGCGGGGTCGCACGTGACGAGGAAGTCGGCGCCGACGAGCCACGGCCCGCGGAACATGAACGTGCAGCCGAGCTCGCGGAGCGCGCCGGCGGCGGCGTCGAGGAGGTGGCCGAGGTGGGCGACGACGAACGGCAGCATGCCGACCACTGGCCAGCTCACCGGCACCGGCACGGCGCGCCGCCGGGCTTCGCGCGCGCGGCGGATGGCCGAGAGGGCGAGGAAGCACGCGGCGGCGAGGATGAACTCCGGGTAGGAAAGGAGGAAGCTCTGCAAGGCGCCGCCCATAGCAAAGTGTTGGTTTAGTTTGCAATGCCTAATTGTGGTTAAGTCCTAATTGTGATATCCATATGGTTTGTAGAACTAAGATTAGCTGAGATTATGGAGGTTTTGTTGTGTTTTGGTGACAGTAGCACTTCCCTGTGGTGTTCTTGGTTCTTATGGCATTCACAACAATTGTATGTCCTAGTGTAAGCATTGGATTGCTTATTTGCTGAGCATTTAGTAGGGCATATCCAATGACGGAGCTAGCGTTTGTGAAGCCTGAACAACTAATAACGTTTTTCATGGTCGACTAATTTTTGAATGTCAACGGCTATTTGTAATGGAGACGCCAGCGGCAGAGACTCGCTCGACCTATCGTCGTTGGGCATATCCAGCTTCTTATTATTACAAATATTTGATATTTAAGACAATATTATGTCAAACTTTTGAAACTTCTACCACCAACAATTTGTCAAATGCTTAGCTGAAAAGCAAAAGAAAGGGCATGTGTAGCATTGTATTGAAAAGAGTTGTTATAATATCATAAACTTAGATTATATAAACTTATTAACTTATTATAGTATAAAACCGAAGTCGCAGCTTTAAAAGTCTGATCAAATATTTTTTAAAATCTCAAATATCGATGACCATACGAAGCACTTCATTTTCTTGATTATTGTTTACAACTACTATCAGCACTAAGCATGAGAATGCATGCTCAAAATGATGTTTTTGGTGGGCAATTCATGACAATACTAGCAAAATGTTGTCGATGCAAAAACATGGCGGCATGAAAAAAGTCGATAAAATATGGGCGTGCCAGTTAATTTGATTCTACAACCAACAATACTTGGTAAACGTTAGAAGACGATAGCCGATCGGTTCATAGGTCGATGTTGTATTGTGGTGACCTAGCCGATGCAAGTGAGTCGAATCGGCTATAAGATGTAAGCTAGATTTAAATTAAATATAACCGTAAACATTTTTTTCTTAATAGAATCAATCCTATATGTTGAACCCAATCGATACAGCATAAGACTGATATTATTAAAATCAATTGTTATACCATTATATGATCTAAATAACTAGCCAATGAACAGATATTGAAACTCATACTCAAAACAATCATGATCGGCTCATGTAGATATGAATGACATATAATGGTTGATTCAATCTCTGTTAGCTTCAAACAATTACGATAGATCGGACCTAACCAAGACAGTATTAATTGTTTATAACCAAGATAAATTAAAGATTATATGAACTCATACCCATAGCCGATGAAAATCTTGGACGATTAGATAACATATTGGTTAAAACTCCGATGTAGCCTTATATAAGACTATCAACCTTAATTAAATCTGCTAAACATGTTATAATCTCAATAAATCAGATCCAACTGAGACAGTATGAGGCTGATAACAAGCTTAGTAGATTTAAAAGATTGATAAACTTTAAGATGATAGATATAACTAGTTAAGCAAAATAAAGCATGTAACATAAAGCAAAACAGTTATATCAGGTAAGATTGTTTGAAACCCCGCTACTATCCTTATTGCCAATTCAAAAGTAAGCTAGTTCTTACAATGCCAATCACGACTTAGTAGGTCAAACTCAACTGATTGCAGCACTAAGTATTAAAGAAAGGGTAAGGTCTAGTCAAGCCTTCAATTGTTTTTCAGGGTGGTAGATACACTAAGCAATCTAGACCGTCGAGAACAGTTTAGTCGTTATCAGTAAACCCTAAATAATTCAGCCGATACGGGTAAACGGTACTACGACTTAGATTAGGTAATGTATATGATATCTTAGCGCTTGTATTGATCGGAATAGAGTGTCGAACTCAACCGATGAAAACCCTAGACCTGCCGATACAAGCAACTATAGACGAAACTCATCTCTTACTGAAGATCGATCCTAACCGATGCAGCTCAACTTGAAACAAGAACTCGTCGAGTTGAAAACCTAGAAAACTAAAGTGACGATGTGCCGAAAGTGTTTATTGAACTGTTATTTAACTATTGTCTTACCAGACTCTGGGTATACATATTTATATCCATGAGCATAAACAAATCCATATCGGACACGACACAAATTTTGCTAAAGATAAAACATAACATAAATTACAAATTCAAACCAGACTCAATTCAATCTTTCCTAAAATTACAAAAAGAAAATAAATAATAATAATAAAACCTGACTAATTAACAGATAAATCTTCACACCGTTTCCTTCCCGAATCCGATCCCTTTTTAGTAATAGCTTTGGTTTCATCTACCAAATCGACAAGAACTCGAACTCTTATTACCTATCGGCAACCAACCACCGATATCACTTTACCGATGTCTCCTATCGATGCGCTCTCAGCCGATACAATTCCTGTTTATAGCAACTGAAATTACATTGTTAATCCTGCTTCACAACTGCTTCTTCTTTAATAGAATATGCCAAATTTTACCGTTAAAAATGTCCATGCTTTACTACGGATAAAATAAAATAATATAGTAAGTATTATTTATTTGTTTATTTTAATATATAGTATTCACTTTGATTCAAAATATATTAGACTATCACACAATATTAAAAATATATTTCTAAAAGTAGGGTAGCAAGTCCATTCTAGGTCCTAGTTCTTTTCTTAGTTTTTCACAACGAGTGGTCTGGTGGTAGAATAGTACCCTGCCACGGTATAGACCTGGGTTCGATTCCGGGCTGGTGCACTACATCATTTTTTGGTCCATCGAAATACAGATGAGCCGTGCAGGTGTCCATCGCTCTCCTCGCCATTTTCGCATGCACGGCTTTTCATCCATCACAAACTTAGCATGAAGCATCCGTGCATCGACAATAAACCTCTCAATCTTCCTCAAAAAAATTTCATTCAGAACGCTAGGGCATTCTTTATGCTGCTACGATGAACACATCAGCTTTGTATCACAAGCGTAGAGCACTGGAAACTCTCAACGTGAACTCAATGGGAAACCAGTAAAAATGTATTGAGAGCGTTTCTTCCCACGGACCAATTTTTTTTCCTCCGATGTTATGGATCATTGGACAAAAAGTTACAGTTTAGGCCCGTGTTGAACCAAGGCCTGAATTGGTGGTGGCATGCCCTCTCATCCCCAATTCAACCATCCCTAAATAAGAGAGAAAAATGATTCAAGGGACAAGCCACCAACATGTCCATGTCACAATCCCAACATATATATGAGACCACCAAGTATAGCACCCAAAAAACCATCCGGTTCTCCTAGCTCATTCACGGGCCTAAAACCAAGTAACCATAATCACCACAAGAGGAAACATTCGATCACAGAAGGAGATCTTAGTTTGTCAACAATAAACTTATGCCGATGGTTCGGCCGAGCCATCAGGTTTGTCTGTGTCCATTTGCTCGGCAGTAGGCTCCTGATCCTGGGCACCTCCCTCGCTTGTTGGCTCTCCAGCTTCACCGGAACCGTTTGATTGCTGCTGCTGCTCTGGTGTTTGAGGCTCAGGCGTTGTTGGGCTTTCAGTCGGAGGCGTAGGCGGAGGAGGGGTCTGTGGCTTCGGTGCTGGTTTCGGCTTTGTCAAAATCGGTTTGCACAACCTGTGAAACAAGGTTTAGAGGTAGTTGACTCAGACACAAGAATCAATCTAACATCAGGTGTGTTATTCAGAAATCAACACACAAACCTGTCAAGTGCTTCAGCCTTCTTCTTCATGTCAGATATAAAGAGGACAGGATCAGCATGCTTTGGTAGAGCATCCTGCTGCTGCTTTTTCTCTATTAGCCAGATCTCTGCATCCGAACACTCGTCAATGACCTGATGCAGAAAATTTGATTAGCGGCTGAAGAAAAGGATCACCAATATTCTTTTGCCACAGTACTGTTTACTAATACAAGAACTAGAAGGCATATTAACGTAGGATTCAATGACCAGACAGGAATTACATATTAACATAGGATTTAATGACTACACAGGAAATACAAATGACTGCTGGGCATTTTACACCTACTATACTGATGGAGACTACTTTACTAAAAACACACACAAAAAAAAAGGTTAAGTGATTTTTATTGGGTTATAGAAGATCATGTTTTGCCCTCGACCTCAAGGCATGTCCAACATGTGCACTACCAAAATTGCACTTCTTTTAGTGCTATTGAGAATTTTTCGCTACCCTTATTTGCCATGTCAGCCTATAACCCATTAATATGATGTTTATCTGGTTATAAAAGGTCGCCTTTGCCAAGGCATGTCCAGTATGTGCAGGCCAACTTGTCAGCCTTCCTTCTCTTCCTGAGAGGCTGAGATGATTCTTGTGCTTCCTAATTCTGCTCCCCTATTGCCCATCTTCAGTTTGGTATAAAACTTCTGTATTTAATTCAATTTGGTGTCAGAGAAGAACTTGTGCTTCCTACAGGAGCTGCTGAGGACTGGGGGATTTGGAGCCCGCTAGCCCAATCCACAGTGAGTGCAGAAGAGGCAAGGATGTGTGGCAGACAAGAGCTGTTAGAATGCATGAGCCAGAAAGGAACAGCACCACATGTTTCTATGCTAGCTACACCAGCGTGATAGTCTGGCTGCAGTGCTCAACCTAGTTGATGCGTCGATATGGTAATGTCTGTGGACTGCTTTCATGTTCCACAGAGCAGGGGATGGATAAGAAATAGAAGAGAAAATAGACAATGATACTTCGGCCGTAGATTTGTGACAGTAAGATGGGTATTTGACAAAAACCAGACAACTTGCTGAGAGTTAAGGACAGTTGAGCCTAATGAAGTTAACAGTTGACATATAAGAGTTGAAACTTACAAAGTCATGGAATTAAAGGAAAGCAACTTCTTATATGGCAGATCAGGCAAGTGAGGAAGATTGAATGCATACAAGGAATTTCCTTATCGAGAGAAAATTATCCATCTCTATGAATATGCAGTTACATACCTTTTGTTTTTCTGATATGTCGATGTGATCAAATGCTTGGTTATTAGACAATGCAGCCTCCTTAAAACTGTTGATGCAGTATACCAGCTGGTCAATAGCAGAGCTTCTGTCTGCCCACTCTTTGTAGCGAATCTCAATAGGATCACCAATCTAACAAAGTACAGGCATATCAAAACTCAATGTCCAAGAACAGACCAAGCCAATACATAAAGACACAATGTAAACCAAGATGTGCAAGAAAGGATGTACTGTTTTTAGTTCTTCCAGCTTTGCAACATAAACCCCTTTTGTCTCATCTTCACCATCTTCATACAGCCAATCCTCAACCTCCTGAAGCTTGGCAATAAACCCTTCCTTGTACTCAGACATGACAAAATCATTGTACTTGTCACAGAGCTGAACACAAGAAAATCATCAGGTACTGTTCAAAAGTTCATATATCATCACAAAAATAAACTCTGCGTACCTTGTTACGCATGTCATAAACATAAGCCTCAACAGCATTCTTTTTCTCCTTGGTTTCTTCCATCACTCTGTCCTGAAGAGCCATTTCATACTCATTCTCAGCAGCTTTCTCCAACTCTTCAGACCCCAGTGCACCATAGACCAATCCAGAAACTGGGACATCAATTTTCTTCACATTCTTTATCAATGGCTCAACCTACAAAGCAAAACCATTTCAGAAAATATGTCTCATAAAAAGATGGCCAGCTCTCGTTTTGCATTAACAAAATACATCACAACTTGCATGAAGGTCCATGTTATAACTAAATTATATTCGCCATGGTTCACTTCACAAGATAGCACTTGCAAAACTATGAATCAGCACAGTACAGATGATTACCAGATCCATTCTAAAACTCAAAAAGCGATTATCAAATGCTAACACACTACCATGATGAGGGAATTCCATTCATGGCGATAGAAAACCACCAAATTAAGACAATATAGAACATCCTTGTTTTAAAACATACTGCAACAGATATGCCATCTACATACATGCACTAAAGCTGAAGTGTGCCAGCACCCAACAGTAGATCCGTACCTTGGCATCAGTATCCATTGGAGCAGATATTTCCTCAGAATCTGGCCTCCCATTTTCTGCAGCACCATGAGTGGCATCTGCAGCACATTTGGATTCCTGCATGTTCTCATCAGTTCCAGAAGCAGGGTCACCTGGTGCATCATTTGTATCCATTTTAGTATCATCCTTTAGTGTCTCATTTGTAGTTGTTACCGGAACTTCCACTTCCTCCTCCTCCAGCATCTGCATACAACAGAACCAAAGCCCACAAAGATCAGAAAGACATTGTGTGCTACTCAAGAAGATGATGGGATTCCTTTTAAGTTACCATTGCTGATTCAAGTGAGACTATCCCATGGATGTTGAGACATGCTTTCACCTCCACTTTTGCCTTCTCAGGTTTGCTGGACTGGAAAGGGCCAATCTGCATACAGTCAATCACAGAATAGCAAATCAGCAACTATTGAACCAGTTAAGAACCACAAATAACATCAGGTTTGAATAACAGCAAAAGTTTGCAATGTTGCTTACTGTATAGGAGCTGATTTTTTGAGCCATTTGTAAATCATCTGCACTGATACTCACAACGTCAACTGCAAATGTATTGGACCTATAGAAGGTCACAGTATTGGCACTAGGGACTGGACTTCCTTTTGGGAACAGAATAGTCTGTTCAGATTCAGTGTTCTCAGAATCCGGTTTCCATGACAAAGCAATTGAGAACGGGAACCTGTCATTGACCTGCAAAAATATCAAGCATATGGTTAACTATTTGCACAGGGACAATAAAAGAGGATATCATCCAATCTCTTAAGCATTCTCTCACAGATAAAAATAGCAAGTCTGCCAGGCATGACTATGAAATTAGTTGGTGTAAATGTACAATCAGCCACTACAGATAATTTCCAGTCCATTTGACATTAAGCCATCTCTAGTAACCTCACAATCAATGTCTATTAGTGGAAATATATGTTCGATAGGTACCATTTTTATTCAGTCATTCTATCATATAGTAAAAGCAATACACCATTCCACACTCCTTACTTCATGTAATATTACAAGTGGACAGCGTGTAAAACACCAAGTCCAAAGTGTAATGTACTGAAACACAGAATCCAAAGACTAATGTACCACTGCCTGAAAAGCAATAATATAATTATTGTGGATTAATACATGCCATGAGCTCATATTGACTTAGCAGAGGGAGGCCCAGAGGAAATAAACCCAAATGCATGACAAATATTAGACTCTAAAAGTTGGCGACAACATCAGATGGTCAAAACAGAAAATGTAAGAGGTAAGCATTCATTGATTACATGGCATAAATATATGGGTGAAAGACATTCTAGGTAAAAAAAAACACTGAGATACCTATTCTGCTATTAAAAGTTTAAAACCTTCTAGTGGCACATTTACTATTTCTATATAATAATGAAGCATGGAATGCTTCCAAAAGTCGACGCATATGGGACAAATAATCAGCAGCTTTCTCTAGTTTACGTTATATAATCAAGAACATTAGAATCAGACAAAATAGATATACTACAGGCAGAATAAAACGTCAAGAGAAACATAAATAGATAAATCAGTACCTCAAATTCCCGCACTTTGAAAGTGGGGCTAAGAATAGCACACTGAAGAGCGCATCCCTGGGCAACACATTCACTTGCATTCATAGTCCTCCTCGGTTCCTTTCCAAAAAATTCAGTGATTATCCTGATTATTGCAGGAACACGAGAGCCCGATCCAACAACCTCAACAAAGTGCACATTTTCTGTCGTCAAGCCAGCTTCAGCCAAGGCCTTCTCCAATGGACCCTTAACACGTTGTAGCACTGGGGCACTGATCTGTTCAAACTCCTCCCTTTTAATAAACCCCCGCACATCCTTCTCATCCATCAAGCACTCAATGTTCAGTGGTGCCTCTGGATTGGCACTCAGCATCTTCTTGAGCTTTTCACAAGCCACGCGCAACCTAACGCAGGCACGTGCATTCTGGTAGACGTCTATTTTGTACTCGTCCTTAAATTTCTCGGCAAAGTGCTTGAATAGGACCTCATCAAAGTCTCTCCCACCAAGAGACCGGTCATACGCATGCGAGAGCATGTTGAGCTGCCGTTTCTTGTAACCGACGATGCTAACCTGCATGCTAGCATGACCGACATCGACGAACGCCACATTCAACCAGTCCTTCTCTGGGAGATCGGTCTTGTAAATCCCATAAGCCAACGCCGTGGCGGTTGTCTCATGGAACAGGCGCAGCGGCTGGAGACCGGCGATAGTGGCGGCATCGACGACAGCCCTGCGCTGCAGATCAGTGAAATACGCCGGGATACCGATGCAGCAATCGACGACCGCGGTGTTGAGATTGCCCTCGGCGATCCCCTTGAGGTTGGAGAGCACCATGGCAAGCAGCTGCGTGGGGGTGAAGGCCCGGTCCTCCCCGAGATACCTGGCGTGGACGAGCGGGAAGCCGTCGGGATCCTCGGAGACGCGGAACGGGAAGGATGCGAGGTCCCGCTGCAGGTCCGGGTCGGCGAAGGCGCGGCCGAGGAGGCGCTTGATCTGGGAGATGGAGTTCTTAGGGTTCATGGTGGAGGACGCCGCCCCCGCCGCGCCGATGAACCGCTGCTTGTCCCCGAAGCAGACGACGGCGGGGGTCTCCCGCTTGGACTCCTCGTTGAGCACCACGTCGATGGCCCGCTGCCGCGGCACGGCGACGATGCAGCTCTCATTGCCGACGTCGAACCCCACCACGCTCATCCTCGCTACTCACTCCTTCTCTCGCTAGATCTACGCGACTAGCAGTCCAAACCCCCGCGCGAAGCGGGATCTGGAGAGTACGCCGCCGGCTGGAGGCGGAGAGGGGAGAGGAGGTGGGAGTCGCGAGGAAGGCGGCGGGCGGGGCAAGCAGAAGTAGGCGATCTCTCGCCAATATAGGCAAAGCACGCTGCGTGGATGGGCCGTGATGGGCCCGTTCTATGGGCTGGGCCCAGCTAGTTTGGGAACATGATGGGACTCTCGTAAGATTGATCCAACGGATGGTGGCATTCCAGAATGTATAGCATGGACGGTTTTCATGTAAAAATTATGGTTATCGTATCTAAAATTATGGCTACTATAAACAAAACAATATTTAAAAGCCATTTCACATCCGTACGATAACGCTTAAAAATCGTAATTTTTGTTATGGTTTTCACGATTTGGAAAACCTGATTTGGAGTACGGGCTGATGTGTTGGGAACCCGAAACGGAGCGACGGAGTTTGTCCGTCATCGATAACGTCACGCGTGCGTTGGCTCGTCAATTTTTTACGCCACCATTTTCCCGCTACAAGGACATCCGTGGTGGCACTTGGCAGGAAGAAAACAGATCGGTGTGTTTGGCCAGGTCGTATGCGATCATGATGAGTTCACTTCAGGGTCTGACTCGGAGTCTAGACTTAATTAGCTTCTATTAATTCCCAATTTTACTTTTCCTGTTTTATCCCACATAAACCAAACAAACAGAAAATACCACAACTGCGGACACGCGCTCACACTTCTCTCGTACGCGAAGAGGCATAATTTATTTTTCTATTTAATTAAATCTAAACTGAAATGATAAATATATCTTTATCTTTACCTATTAAAAATAATAGTGTTTCTATGATATGTTTAAGACCGTTTCCGATGTGAACGAAGCTCTTCTCATGATTTTCACATTATAAAAACAAAAACTGTTTTTGCCAATTTTGATCCACCAAAGTCTGTTGTCTGTCGCTCTCGCTCGGGCAAATATGTTCAATCATGCGTCGCTAGAATTGTATTGATTCTATCATCCGTCCATCGTGTCATGTTTTCATGCGATTCGTCTCGTGGTTACCGCGTGATGCGCAGTCCAGATTGATCATGTCGCGAGTGCTTCCATCAATCAGATTCCGTTCCATATAAGTACGCCGTGTGTCGCAAACTCGCAACAAACTGAGAAGGCCAAAACTACGTCCCCACGAGGAGGACATGTGCTGCTAGCGATAGGTCCAAGCATATACAAATAGTCCATGTGCAAAAGTGCAGGACTCATGGAGGTCGTGCTTGTGGCACCCATGGTGAAGGACGGTGGCAATGCAGTAGGCCACAGAGACGTCACCGGAATCGTGCAAAGGATCATCGTCGTGGCGACCGAGGACCCACACGTCTCGAGTGAGCGTTGGTGTTGATCTCACCAATCACCACCTTCAATTCGGAGGAGGTTGACAAGATCAAGCACTAGCACCTTAGGTGTCGGTTGCTGCTATAAATCAAGGCCTTCAACGGTGACGTCAAGCTTAACTTTGGCATCAAGTATGGCACACACCGGAATGAGGTGGTGCTGGCCCTCGCAGCCACGTGTTGAGCCCGACTCTTGAGGTATTATTTGAAGATAATAAATTTTAACTTTACCATTCATCTTATTTAAAATACACTTGACCTGCGGAGGTAAGACAGCCCTCAAACGCTCTTCTCACGTAGGTCAAGAAAATCCCTGAACCCCTGCAATTCATTCCCACGGGGAGTCAAACCTAGGGCCTGAAGAGTGCTACTAGAGCCACCTAACCAACCGAGCGAGACCCGTTCGCTTTCATCTTATTTAAAAAATTATATAATTATTATTTACTTTGTTATGAATTGTTTTATCACTAAAAATACTTTAAACATGATTTATATCTTATATATTTATACAAATTTTTGAATAAAAGTTAAATATATATTAAAAAGTCAACAGCGTCATCTATTAAAAACACCAGCTAAAAATTATGAAAAATGAATCGTATGCGTGAAAAACGAGAAATCAGAATTTAGGGAAATGTACACCCAACTTGGATCAAAACCGGAGATCCAGAAGTCTGCAAAAACACTCTAGTTTCCATGCTCCAGTCGCTTGCGGTCTGGACCGTAAGCAATGGTAGCGGCCCGGGAATTTTCAGAGTAATGAAAATGCTTTATATACTCGTTGACGGAATTGAACAAGGATCTATACTTTTTCTTTCTTTCTTTTTCTAGCTCGAGAGAGCGGACGAATGATGTTGGACTAATTAGGACCAATGAAATATCAAAAATAAAAAACAAACATTTAATCAACAGCTGATTTCGGATATTTTGTTTCTTTGTTTGAGTAAGATAAAAACTACAAGCCAGATTCTCGTCAAACTATAGATATAACTATTATCCATATATTTAGGCTAGTATTTTACATATTAAGCTGTGATTTTTTTAATATATAGCCGTTCGAAATGTGACCTTATAATAAATAATTGATCATAGTTTTTTTTAAGTAAAGGCCAAAATAAATTCCATTGTCTTGAAAAATTATATCGAAAGAAAAATCGACCAGTGAAGCCATTCAACCCTCCTCCAATATACAAGAACAAACTAATTAAATCACATTTATAAAGACCATACAAACGAAAGAAATGTTACTAACTACTGTAATTTTCAACTCGATCGGTATGGAACAACAATCGAGGTCGCCTGAGATGGCGGCCGGAGCTAATGGAGAAGGTAGGTGGCAACGAGCGCCACGGCCATGAGCGCGTAGGCGACAGCCTGGTCCACAGCCTTGCCATCGATACACCTCGCCGGCGCCGGCGCCGAGCCGCCGTGCGGACGGTCATCACCTTTCACCAGTCGCCTAGAGAGCCGCCGCCGGTCCGGCAGCAGAGACGCCATGGCCGCCGCCGGCATCGCATAAGGTCTCGCAGGGCTCATCATCTCCAAACTAGTTAAGCTACTAATGATAAGACTAATTACTAACAAGAGGATGTTAAAGTATCTAGCTACTGTATCTGTGCTTGTATATAAGTTTAGCTTGTCATATGTGAATGGAGCTTGAGTTGTGATAGACCTATATATAGAGAGGGGTTAGCTAGCTACAGGGTTCTTCAAACACGTTTAGTACATACAAGTCGATCGTGACTCATGGATGGTTTCATAAATGGCGGCTCCTGGTCTGGCCCGTGTCTTAATTTGTTGCATGCATGTATAATCAGGATGTTCGACTTAAAAAAACAAAATGGTTTTATATATAAACATTGTTTGGGCAGCTTGAATGGTAATTGCACACGGCATATTGATGGTTTGTGACTAAATATGTAAGTGATCCGATGACTAATCTTCTTTTGTGACGTGGTTCAATGCATAAGTTTTTATACTAAATGGCGGGGAAGGGTAATTGCACTCAAAACATTATTGGTGGTTATGAAACAATAAAAACGATCTGATCTGACAACTTCTGTTTTGGGAATGAAGTAGCTTAATGCATATCGGTCTCTATGATTACACTGAGGGCTCCTTCCGATGTAGGAATTTTGTAGAAAAAGTGGAGGATTTTAATTCCTATAGAATTCGACACTATTAACTCTTTTGGCATGAAGGATTTGGGCATAAGAAAATTTTTCTTTGTGATGTTAACACCAAACTTGTTATGGTTCTTTCGTGGATTCGGTTTAAGTAAAAGAACCAATTGGTAGATGAAAATTTATATAGACAAGGCTAAATTCAACGAGAAATCATGAAGATTATGGCAAAATAATTTTATATTTTTAAGTATATTTTCTAAATAGGCATGATTAGTTATTTTTTCATGTTAGAAAATCTTATGATATGCCCGATTTGGACTTGTACCAATCCAAGGGTTTAAATATGTATAAATTTTGACGCATCACCAACATTTCGATGGGTTCTTTTTCGAGCATGACTATATCAGTTAAGTTTGATCTCCGGTGAGAAATCAAGTTCGGGGCCTTCCTCTTGAGTTGGGTTGCATCGTTTCGATCTCCGATGAGAAAGTAGGTTCCGTCAACTTTAATTATATCAGTTTGGCTAGAACTTTCTCGGTTAGGTCCGATATTCTATTAAAGTTGATGCAAGCGTTGTTTATCAGATATATTGATTCTATCTTTAGCTGCATCGCTGTCTAGAATCGTGTCGGTTTTGTTAGGACTTCCTCAGTTAGGTCTGACTGACTAAGTTGGTATTTCTCTAATCACATTGCTATTATAGACTGATCAATATATCCATCATATTTATGTAGATCTATTGGCTAAATAGATTTTTTCTTATTATCTCTAATCTTATACTGTCTTGGTTAGGTCCAATCTATTAGATTGTTGTTAATAAGTTTGATTCTAGTAAGTCGAGATTTTATACAACGTTCATTGGAGTGTCAATGAGTTATCATTATTGTGAGCTTCAACTATTAGATGTATCGGTTACCGATATTCATTTGGAATTTACCTGCATCAGGTTTTTAGTCGAGTATGCTTTATATAGGATCGAATATAAGAACTAAGCCTACCAGAGAGGGTGAATCGTAGGAACATCAAAAACCAAAAACTTTTAGCGAAAATAAAAGTTACCCTCAAATTCGATGAAGATCCGGTCTAACCGACGTGTGTGTGTTGGTCTGACCGAGTAGATGTCGTCGGCCTGACCGCCCTGCTCGCTGCCGGTCTATCCGCTTGGATGCCGCTGGTCTGACCGCCCGCTGGTTAGACCACACGATGAACTCCGGTCAAACCGTTGGGATCCAGAAAAACACAAACTAACGATACTCTTAAAATTCGATCAACTTTATGTATCAATATGTGTTTATAAAATGCATCTAAAGCACTCCTCTCTCAACTCACGAACCAGAATTGAAGCCTCCAAGCAAATCCTATCTTTTCTCTCCCAAAAAGTCAATATCCTTCTAGCCTCAACCCTTCTTCTATTTATACCCATAACGTGGCTGCCCCTAGCCACAAATTCAACTAGAACTAGGACTCCTAATCACATAAAAAACCCTATAAACCAGAGAAGCAACATCCTCATACACAGCTATATACTCCATTTTTTCCAAAATTGGACTCCAATCCAAATTTGACTCCTCTTTTCATACGCACACAACACCACGCGTATGCCATATGGAAACCTTCAACTCCACGTGCACTGTTCTCTAGCCTGGGCATTTCACGTGATATCCTTGACCGTCTACACCTCAACATCTCCTAAGCCTAGTCCCGATCTATCATCGGCTATATTCCCATGGCCTCAAGCAACACCTGCGCAAGAACCACAAAGAAATTACATATCTGAGTACAAGTTCGTATCAACTTGACTCACATCAACACACAATCAATATCACATACGAATAAAAACCATCTAGAAGTCATAAACATGAAGCAATCTATAATTTCCTCAAAAACAACCTGAAACCGACTCCAACCCGGAGTCTGCCCGATCAGACCGTCGAGCCACCCGATTAGACCGGCCACACACCTTCGGTTTGATCGGTGCCTCGTGCCTAGTCTGACCAGCCACCCAATGCCCACGCTGTTCACCGACGAAAAAACTATTCACCATATTTTCAGAAACACTTATCTTTGATAATTGTTCAGCACCTAAGTTTAAATCAACACCTTGATTCCTATGGTTTAAAAGATTCATGTGTTGTACTAAATTCATGTGTTCCAAACAATCATTACTACAGAAACGTTTTTTCCATGCGTCGAAAAACGATCTTTGCATGCAGTTGGCCGGCCTGTCTGCACGCAGGTGTCCACGAAGATCGCCATTTTTGCATGTGGCCGACCCAACCGCATGTGAAAATCGATCTTTGCATGCGACCACTTACCCACTGGCTGCATGGGATGAATCCATTTCCTTGGATTTATTAGTTCTTCATAAAAGAAACTAAAGCACACTTTGAATACATTTTCCTACTGTGAAGTCATATTCCTATATTGTGCATCTATTTTAAACAGTGAGTCCACATGTCAGTGTCTCGGTAATTTATAACTTAAACCCAAAATTTCCCTATATTTACATATAAGTCCAAGGTCCCACTTGTAAATGTGTCAGCCTTTTGTATCTGGAACCCTAGGTTTTTTGCTATTTACAAAAGGGTCCTTGTCTTCCTCCTCCCACCAAGGTCAAAGAGAAGGGGAGCATGCGGTGTGTCGAAACTCGGTTTCGGCAATAGAATTTTGGGGGTGCAGTCAAGATCGCCAAGCTCGATGGGTTAGATGGAAAACAAGGATTAGACAGGTTCAGGCCTTCTCGTGAGGTAATACCCTACTCCTGTTTCGGGGATTCGATCCGTCGAGTGTCTTTATTGATCTCGTGATCTTGTGTATCTAAAGCTGAAAGCTGATCTAACTTCTGATATCTGATATCCGATATCCCTCAAGGGACGCCCCTTACCCCCCTTATATAGTCTTGGGAGGCGGGCTTACAGATTGGAAACCCTATCTTACTCTAAGTCAGTTTCTTTAATCTTACCAAACCATGACTATAGGTCGTTGCTTTATCTCAATCAGCAACGTAACACCCAAGTCATATTTGGTTTACATATTCGGTAGGCGCAACCTATCCCTATCTCCAGTCGGATAAGCTTGCCATGTAGATACCGATTGCCATAATCTCCACAGTAGCCCCCGAGTCCTTTTCAGTCGACGAGACAACTCAGCTTCGAACCAAGACAATATACAGCCAAAAACCTCTTTGGCCGAATGCTTCTGGCGCCGAGTGATTCCATCTTCTCTGCCTGAATCTCCCGAGTGGCTCCAAAGACTGTGAAGGCTGGAAAATATCTAAAAAATTCTCAAAAATAAATATCTAGGTGCATCTCATGATTTACCTAATTTAGGTGTAGCCTCCGACTGTATGATTAGCCAAAAACAGACCAAACACACAATCAAAAACTATAAAGAATCATACTCATATAAATACTTAACTCATGCTAAAGCAAATATAAAAAACCTCATCACTCAGCAAGCTCGTGCTCATCCGAGTGAATTTGCCCGAGTCGTCTGAGGACAAATAACTCAATCAACCCTCATAGGTGGAAAGCACTCGATAAGCTCATGCTTATCCGAGTGGATCTGCCCGAGTCATTTCGAAACAAATATTTTAATCGTCCCTCATGGGTAAACAAGTTTTTCAGTCGTCTGAAAAATATTACCAAGTTATTAAATAGCTCCTTCCATAATACTGGTCTCAATCTATAAAGATCTTCACCAAGGTGGAAAAAACAGCATTGATATAATCATCCAATCAAATGCTAGAGAACCAAACAGCCCCTGTCATCAAGGCAGCTATAAAAAGCTTAGTTGTTGGTCACCTCTCAAATTGCATCGTGCTAACTTCTCACAAAGTTAAGCAAACCGCGGTATGAAAGGATTTCCAAAGGTATAGGGCACTCTGACACGTGCATATTGCCAAGGCAAATCTGCTTAAGCTCATCCACTTAAGTCCCTAAGGACATGCGTCGGGCCACACCTTAGCTGGGCCGTAGATCTCTCATGGGCTCGGCCCAATCACAAGAAAACCTAGCGCAACCCTCAAATCTCTCTACAAAACCTCGAGGTCATCCCCGCCACTTCATCTTCCCAAAAATTTCCTCTTTTCGCAGTACTGTTCATCAGCTTCCTGCGGAAAACCCTAGGCTCGCGCGCACCCAAATCCGTCGATCTAGGAGCTTGGCCTTCGCCACAAGCTAGCCTCCGCATCCAGCTCCCAAGATCCCCTTCTCAAATCCCCATCCTTTTAGTCAGATCTGCTCCCCATACAAACCACATTCATGGCGGATGAGAGGAAGATCCCTTTTGAGCAATGGGCCACTTCGGATGTGAGGGAATCCACCCTCAAGGAGATGGTGAAGCACGGAGTGCTTCCTCCCAAGGAGATCGTGGGCTGGCGCCCAGCGGCGGGTGAAGATTTTCCCACCCCAAACACTGGTGAGCTTGTCGTTTTCACATCTTTCTTTTACTGCGGGTTCAGCCTCCCCACCTCCGAGTTCTTTAGGGGACTTCTTGATTATTACGGCCTTCGACTCTTCATCTGAACCCTAACTCCATGCTTCACATCGCTCTCTTCATTCATGTATGTGAAGCCTTCCTTGGCATCCTCCCCCACTTCCAACTTTTTCGTCGCATGTTTTACCTCAAACCGCATCCGAATAAGGACCATCCATGCGTCGTTGGTGGAGCGGGTTTTCAACTCTGCGGATCCCTCCGCAAGGAGTACTTTTCTCTTCCCTTGAAAACCTCCAACAAGGGCTGGCACGTGAGCTGGTTCTATATTAGCAGTCTTGAACCCAGCCTGCCAAACTTCGTCGACCTTACCCTTGTGCCTAAGCATACTTGGAGCACTGTGCCGGTAGCCCAAGATTGGGATGAAGCCAACAAACTGCTAGCGAAGATCTTGGAGATGAAGCAGAAGGGCCTTCGTGGCAAGCAAATCACTCGGCATTTCATCAGGAGCCGACTGCCGCCGATTAAGGAACGGTCGAAACCAGCCTTCGAGTATGAAGGCGAGAGGGACCCCAATCGGGAAGACCGGGACTCCCTTAGTTTTGAGATCCTGAAAATCCGGATGTACAAGGTCTTCTCGACTGGAGTCGCAGTCGAGCGTAGCCTCGTGCTGCCGGTCCTTCCCTTCAGTCTCTACCGACCTCCTCCTCCGGTAAGCCGACTGAACTCTTTCATTGCCTCGCAATCTTGATGTCACACTTCTTAGTAATGTAAGAAACTTTCTTGCAGAAAAATGCTTCCATCATTTCAAAACCATACAAGGTTCCTCATGATGACGTGCCGCTTCGCCCGCCAAGAAGCCCGACGGCGTGAAGATCCAAAGTGATCCGGTCGGGAAAAGGGCGGCCCGAGTGAGAATATCGCAAACGGGCGAGCAAGAGGAGGCTCATCATAAATGACTCGGACGATGATGTCCCGGCCCCTCTAGTCGAAACAACCCCTCCAAGGCCGTCGCCGAAGGTGGCGCCGAAGATCCGCCGGTCGTCCAGGTACGCCTCACAACTGAATCTTGAACCCTTCGTTAAAAATTTCTTTGTCTTCGTTCCAACTGCATTCGTTGCTCGTTTGGCAGGAGGCCTCAAGATATAGACCCTGCTGGGAAAAGTGAAGGGCCTATGCCAACTGCCGCTTCCGAGGCATCCAAGCCCGCGGAACCAAAACCCCGGAGCCCTCTCCCGAGCGAGAGCGCTCTGGGTGAAAAGCCCTTGCCTCCAAGCAAGGATGTCCCAAGGATGGAGCCCCAGGCCGCCGGTAGGGAGACCCCAGCGGAAACCGGTCGGGCCGAAAAAGCCCAGTGCGGCTCGAAAAGCCCCAGGCGAGACCGGTCGGTCAAAAGTCAGAAGAAAAAGACCAGCCGGGCTGCTCCAGTCAAGGACTCGGCCACCAAAACCGGTAAGTCTTGAATTAACATTTCATCTTCAATCTTCAATTTGACTCTTTTATATCTTCATCCGCTCCTCCCGATCTATCACCACGTAGAAGAAATCCCAGGTTGCGCTTCGAAACACGGGTTCCTCCGATTAAGATCGAGTGGCGAGATTCGAAGGCCAAAGGCGGGCATCATCTTGGATAAGCAAGCGAAAAGCGAGGAAAGGGATGCCCTCATCAACAGCCTTAATGAAGCGACTCGGCTACTCAACGTAAGCCTTGATCCTTTCCTGTTGTAGTATTGTTATTCCACTTCAGTCGGCCAACTTCAGTTCTCGTGCGCAGAAGGAGTACTGCTGGTCGATGGCCAAGTCCGAGGCGCTCGAGAAGCTGGTCCCGCATCTAAACTCCCTGGAGGACATCCAACAGAAGTTGAAGACCACTCGAGAAGAGGCCGTGTCAAGGGAGGCAGCCACGAGGAGGGAAATAGCCGAACTCCGGAAGAAAACCTCGATCTCCGGGGTTCGGTCGGGAGTAAGCCTAACCCCTCGGTATCTTTATGGCTTCGTGTTGATTTCGGTTCTGACAACCACTCTTTTTGTAGAAAATTCATCGGAGGTCCACTTGCTTCGGACCCAGTGGAGCGATCCAACCTCGGCAAAGGCGAGGGAGGCCGAGTTTGAAGGTAAGCTTCTTCGAAGTAACATTTTTGTCTTGCTTTGTCTTCGAGTACTTTGCGTGATCATGTTCTTTTGGCAGCTTACAAAGTCAAGACCCGAGCTCAATACGATGTTCTGCTTGAGAGGGTCAAACAAGCTGGAAAGGTCCGAGAAGACGTTGCTAACGCGGCAACACCGATCCTGCTGTCCTTGTTCCATCATGGAGTTGGGACCAGCTCACTGGACCCAGTTGAAGTCTTCGACAAGCTTAGGCGAGCCCCTGACCAGTATTTAACCAACATTTCCGAGGCGGCTGTGATGGGAGCGGGCTTCGCCCTTGCACAAACGAAGTCACTCTACCCTCGAGTGGACGTGGATTCAGTCGGGGAGGGCTTCGCTGAGGGAACTTCAGATGAGCAGACCCTTGATTTGATTAGTGAGGCACAGGAATCGGCCAAAAAGGTGGCCTCCGATGTAGTGAACCACTTTCGGCCTTGATTTGTCTTGTAAACATTGTATGATTGTGATGTTCTGATGTAGACTTGTGAATATTCAGTTTATTTATGCTAATGCCCTGATCCGAGTTTTTATGTAAAATTTCTTAAGTAATTTTCGTCCGACTATCACCGAGCCTAAGCTCGATTAGGTCATCAAAAAATTCTCAGTCCTTAAACACTGAACTCGAATCAAGGAACATTAAACAATGATAAACCAATCATGCGCAAAAGTTGATGAGGAAAACTATGCTTTATTGACATATGTACAGCCCCCGACTGCTAACTCAAGAAGTCATCTTGCTTGAGGTTGGAAGTCAAGAAAAACATGAAACTTAAGTCAGTTTTAAGCATAGAATCGTCGAAGATGCTCGATGTTCCAAGAGTTCTCCACCATAGATCCGTCTTCACGCTTTAGTCGATATGCGCCTGGCCGAGTCACCTCAGCAATTATATACGGTCCTTCCCATAAGGGGGATAACTTGTGATGGTCCTTGGTGGCTTGAATCTTGCGCAGAACCAGATCGCCAACGATAAAAGCTCGTGCTCGAATGTTGCGACTGTGGTATCGTCTAAGCCCTTGAAGATATTTTGCCGACTGGATAAGGGCTGCCTCACGGGCCTCTTCCAGTCGGGTGAGGTCATCCACTCGGTCTGGGTCATAGCGTTCACCATTGAAACTGCGGACTCGGAGGGATTCATACTCCATCTCGTTTGGCAACATGGCTTCTGCGCCATAAACCAGAAAGAAAGGAGTTTGGCCGGTAGCCCGACTGGGTGTGATCCGCAGAGACCATAGAACCGAGGGGAGCTCTTGAACCCACTTGCCTGCGTAAGGACTTAGGTGATCGAACACGCGGGCCTTGATGCCTTGAAGGACCATGCCGTTGGCACACTCGACTTGTCCATTGCTTTTGAGATGTGCAACTGACGCATAACAAATTTTGATTCCGAAGTCTTCGCAGAATTCCTTGAAGATGCCTACTGTGAATTGAGTCCCATTGTCGGTTATGATTCTGTTTGGGACGCCGAAGCGATGCACGATGTTGAGGATGAAGTCCCGTGCCTTGTCAGTAGTAATTGTGGCAACTGGCTTAGCTTTGATCCACTTGGAGAACTTGTCGATTTGCGACGAATAAGTGTGTGAATCCTCCTGGAGCCTTCTTGAAAGGGTCGACCATGTCTAAGCCTCATACCGCAAATGGCCAGGATAATGGGATTGTTTGTAGGTCTTGGGCTGGAACATGGCTCTGTCGGGCAAAAAATTGGCAACCTTCACAGGTTCATACCACTTTGTCCGCGTCGGAGACCGCGGTAAGCTAGAAAAAACCTTGTCTGTAGGCTTTGCCCACCAAGGTGCGTGCTGCCGCGTGGCTTCCGCATATGCCCGAGTGGATGTCTTGGAGTAGCTGTCGTCCTTCCTCGGGTGTGATGCATCTCATCAGGACTCCGGAGGGACTTCTCTTGTACAGATCGGAGTCAACCATGATGTAAGCCTGGCAACGACGTCGAACACGTTCTGCCTCATCCCGGTCTTCCGGCAGCTCTTGCTGTATTAAAAATTTGATGAATGGTGTCCTCCAGTCGGCGTCAATCATGGTGACTTCGTTTGCAGCTTGTTCGCTGGGAGTTGGTTTTGTCGCAATAGTTGGCTCGTAAAGGTGCTCGACAAAAACATCTATTGGGGCGGCTTCTCGCTTAGACCCGAACTGCGCCAACTCGTCAGCTGCTTCGTTGTTGTGTCTTAGGACGTGTGATAGCTCGAGTCCGTCAAACTTGTCTTCAAGTTTGCGAACCTCTTGTCGGTAGGCCTCCATGGTGTCGTTTAGACAGGACCAGTCCTTCATGACTTGGTTCACGACTAGCTGGGAGTCTCCTTTCACGACGAGCCGACGTATCCCGAGTGATACTGCGAGCCGCAGTCCATGTAGCAGGGCTTCGTACTCGGCGACGTTATGTGAGGCGGAGAAGTGGAGGTGGAGGACGTATCTTAGCCTTTCCCCAGTCGGGGAGATTAGCACAACTCCTGCTCCCAAGCCGGTGATCCTCTTGGATCCGTCAAAGTGCATGGTCCAATATTGAAGGTCTTCCCGGGGTACATCTTCTTGCTGTTCGATCCACTCGGCCAAGAAGTCCGCCAGGGCTTGTGACTTTACAGACGTTCTCGCCTTAAAAGTTAAGTCCAGCGGCATCAGCTCCAGGGCCCACTTTGCAAAACGCCCAGTCGCCTCCCAGTTGTGAATGACATCGCCGAGTGGAAAGAAAGTGACGACATTGACCGAGTGACCCTGAAAATAGTGTGCTAATTTCCTCGCAGTTATCAGAACACCGTATAGCAATTTTTGTACCTAGGGGTAGCGAATTTTGGCTCTTGCCAGCACTTCGCTAACAAAGTAGATCGGCCTCTGGATCTTCTGGGCCCGCCCTTCTTCTTCGCGCTCGACCACGAGGACCGTACTAACCACTTGGTGAGTGGCTGAAACGTACAGTGGCAGGGGCTCCTGGGGCTGAGGTGAGGCTAGGACGGGCGGCGTCGTGAGAAATTCTTTAAAATCTTCAAAGGCCTTATGGGCTTCGGAGGTCTATTGGAAGTCGTCCGTTTTCTTCGTAATCTGAAGAAGGGCATGCCTCATTCGCCGAGTCGAGAGATGAATCGGCTTAGTGCCGCCATGCAGCCAGTGAGCTTCTGGACATCCTTCTGGTTACTCGGGGGCTTCATGTTCAAGATAGCGTTGATCTTTTTTGGATTGGCTTCAATGCCGCGATGTGACACCATGAAGCCGAGCAGTTTGCCTGATGGGACGCCGAAGGTGCACTTCTCCGGGTTCAACATCATTCTGAAGGCCCGAATATTTTCGAAGGTTTCTTCTAGGTCAGCAATCAGGTCTTCTTTCTGCTTGGTCTTGATGACGACGTCGTCGACATAAGCTTTCACGTTCTTCCCAATCTGCGTCTGAAAGCACCTCTGGATCATGCGTTGGTATGTGGCCCCGGCGTTCTTCAGACCGAAGGGCATGGTGATGTAGCAGTAGGTCCCAAACAGTGTAATGAATGATGTCTTCAGGCAGTCGGATTCCTTCAAGCTGATTTGGTGATAGCCCGAGTAACAGTCCAAAAGACTCAAGAGTTGGCAGTCGGCTGTTGAATCTATGACTTGGTCGATGCGAGGCAACCCGAATGGATCTTTGGGGCAGGCTTTCTTGAGGTCGGTGTAGTCAACGCACATGCGCCATTGCCTCGTCTTTTTCCGAACCAGAACTGGGTTGGCTAACCAGTCGGGATGTAGAACTTCTTTGATAAACCGACGGCCAAGAGCTTTGTGAGCTCTTCCTTGATGGCATCTTTTCGATCCTGCGCGAATCTGCGTAATCGTTGTTTTATCGGCTTTGCGTCATCTTTGACGTATAAAGAGTGCTCGATCACCTCCCTAGGAATTCCAGGCATATCAGATGGTTTCCAAGCAAAAACGTCTTTATTATTTTGGAGGAAGGTGACGAGCGCGCTTTCCTATTTAGGATCTAGTTCGGCGTCGATTACAACAGTTTTTGAGGGATCCGAAGGATGAAGGGAGATCTTCTTGGTCTTGGCGTCGCCGGTTCCTAATTTGGCTATCTTCTTCGCGGGGATTTCGCCCTCTGCCGAAGTCGATGCGGCCAATCGGACTTCTTGCTGGCCACGTGATCTCTCGCGAGATTGGGCCATGTCACAGCTCTCCTTGTCGCAGGTGAAGGCTTGCTTCACGTCGCTGCGAAGAGTGATGACGCCGTTGGGACCCAACATCTTCATGCAGAGGTAGGTGTAATGGGGTATCGCCATGAACTTGGCGAGTGCAGGCCTTCCGATGATGGCGTGGTAGGCCGTTTCGAAGTCGGCCACCTCGAAAGTGACGTTCTTCGTCCGGAAATTCTCTCGAACTCCGAAGGTGACCAGGAGGGTGATGTGCCCGAGTGGTGTAGATGACAGCCCCGGGATAACTCCATGGAAGGGGGCTGAGCTTGCCTTCAGTTCGGCCCTCGGGATCTGCATCTCGTCCATGGTCTTGGCGAACAAAATATTGAGGGCGCTGCCCCCATCGATGAGGACGCGCTTGAGCTTGATGTTGCGGACCACCGGATCCAAGACGAGTGGATAGCGCCCCGGGTGAACCACTCGGTCGGGATGATCCGAGCGGTCAAAAGTGATGGCCATCTCCGACCATCGTAGGAACTGTGGGACCTCAAGTTGCGCCGCGTTGACCTCTCGGTCAGTTGGCTTCTGTTTCCTCCTGGATTCATAGGCTAGCGGCCTCCCAAAGATGTGATTCAGCTCGCCCACGGGGTCTTGAAAGGGCTCGGTATTCTCAGCCCCGTTGTTCTTCTTGGCGCCCGATGGACCGGCTTCATCAGTCGGCTTCTTGTTGAGCTGTGCCGCATATTGCTCGGCGAACTGTTTATAAATAAAGCAGTCTTTAGCCACGTGCTTGTGATTGGGGTGATGCGTGCACTGAGCGTTCATGATGGCGTCGTAGGCCGCGACTCGGGGGCGGCGTTGGGAGTTGGAAGTTGCGGCAACTAGATCTTCGGATCGACGCTTGCGGTCCTTCTGGCCCTGGTTGTTGTTGCCACTATCCTTCTTAGGGTTCCAGTTCCCTCCCGCCTGCTTGTCATCCCGCTTGTCGGGCCGGTCTTGGTGCGCTGCTTTGATGGCATCATTGGATTTGGCGTAAGAATTTGCCGTCTCAAACATCTGCTTCACCGTCTTCGGTGGCTTGCGTCCGAACTTCCCGATTAACAGCTCATTACGGACTCCCTTCTGGAAGGCGGCGATGATGATGTCGTCGGTGATGTTGGGGATCTTGTTACGCTTTTCGGAGAAGCGCCGGATGTAGTCCTTCAAAGGTTCGTCCGGCTTCTGGATGACGTTGTACAAGTCGAAGTGGGTCCCGAGCCTCTCGAAGGTGCCCTGAAAGTTGGCGATGAAGTGGTCCCTCAGCTCACTCCACGAGCCGATTGAGCCTCTTGGCAGGCTCGTGAGCCAGTTCCTGGCTGAGTTGGCGAGGGCCACGGGCAGGTAATTGGCCATGGCCTTATTGTCGCCTCCTGCTACGCGGATGGCGAGAGTGTACACGGTAAGCCACGACTCGGGGTCGGTCTTACCGTCATATTTCTCGATTCCGGTTGGCTTGAATCCATTCGGCCAGTGCACTCGGCGAAGCTCCCGAGTGAAAGCTAGCACTCCGTCGTCATTGCTATCGGGTGATCCCCTCCGATCTTTCCGAGTGCGTTGATCTCGCTCTTGGTAGCGGCGATCGAGGACTTCCCGCAGATCACTCGGCGGGGTCCTCGGTAGGCTGGTTCGGTAGCTGGAGCTGTTGTTGCGGCGGATGTGGTGGTGGATGGGTGAACGTCCTTGCTGCTTCCCGCGGGAGTCGGTCGTTTGCTCCTGACGCTTGTGCGTGGACTCGTGGCGTTGGCCTCTTGGCCTGGTTGTCGACCGGTCTGGCTCGGGCCTCTTGTAATCCCTTGACCTTAGCGGCGGGAGCCAGCTTCTGTCGGGCGTTTTAGCCACAGACTCAGTCAACCTCCGTGCTGAGGTGGAGGGATGACCGTTGGCCGTAGTTGCAACGATGGTCTTGATCTTGTCTAGTATTGGAGTTACGTTGGGGGGCGCCGTCTCGATGACGGTGTCCAGGAGTGTGAGGGCAGCAACAGCGTTCTGCTGTGGCGTCTGGAAGATATTGGTGTTGCGGACTCGCGTTTGAAGAATAGCCTCCTGAGCGGATCGTCCGGCTGCCCTTAGATCCTGCTTTCTTCTGTCGGCTTCCTCCTTGCGCTTCTTCTCTTCTTCTGCCAGCTTGCGCTCTTGCTCGATCTTGGCTCGCTCTTCTTCCGCAAGCCTGCGGGCCGTGGTTGAGTCGGACTCGGCCACCTCAGCCATGAGGACATCGAAGCACTTCGGCGCGTAGTCCTTGTCGTAGTCGGAGTCATCGGCTTCGTCCGAGGGGATGCCATAAAGATTGTCAAAGCCTGAGGAGCTGAGATATTCGTTGAGCTCGAGGATGAGCATGAGCCGAATGGCGGAGGATGACGGCGATCTCCTCGATCCCGGGTTGCTCGGATCGGATCGTTCCGGTCCGAGTCGAGCCTGAGGACGCGAACTCCTCCGAGTGGGTCGGCCTCGACTGCGGGAGAGGAGTTTGCCGTAGATCTCGGTGGCGTTTGGTAATCCAAACGACGTCGAGAGGTCTTCTTCCGAGTAGATTGTTTCTGTTGGGGAGACGAGAAGATTGCTACAGATCTCAGCGGTGTTCGGTAGTCCGAACGGTGTCGAGTGAGTTCTTCCCTCAGAGTGGATGGATTGCATCTTGGAATCCAAGATTTCGTCGTAGATCTTGGCGTTGTTCGGGAGCCTGAACGTCGCCGAGTGGGTCTCTCCTCCCGACTGGTCCGAATCCGAGTCGAAGAAGGAGAGCTTGTTGAAGTCGTTGGCGGCGAAGTCGCCGAAGCTTGAAGAAGATCTCATCGCGCTTGCCAGCGAAATTGTCGAAGAAGTCTTGACGCGCGATCCCCTACCTGGCGCGCCAACTGTCGAAACTCGGTTTTGACAATAGAATTTTGGGGGTGCAGTCAAGATCGCCAAGCTCGATGGGTTAGATGAAAAACAAGGATTAGACAGGTTCAGGCCCTCTCGTGAGGTAATACCCTACTCCTGTTTCAGGGATTCGATCCGCCGAGTGTCTTTATTGATCTCGTGATCTTGTGTATCTAAAGCTGAAAGCTGATCTAACTTCTGATATCTGATATCCGATATCCCTCAAGGGACGCCCCTTACCCCCCTTATATAGTCTTGGGAGGCGGGCTTACAGATTGGAAACCATATCTTTCTCTAAGTCGGTTTCCTCAATCTTACCAAACCGTGACTATAGGCCGTTGCTTTATCTCAATCGGCAACGTAACACCCAAGTCATATTTGGTTTACATATTTGGTAGGCGCAACCTATCCCTATCTCCAGTCGGATAAGCTTGCCATGTAGATACCCGATTGCCATAATCTCCATAGGTGGTACGAGACGGGCTTATTTGCGGCATGCGGTGGTGGGGCTGGCTCACCCGAAGGCCGGGGAAACTAGAGTGTGTCCTCGCGCACCTCCTAGAGGCGGCGATGCAACATGGGATGGTTGGAGGCTGTGGGCGCCATGGCGGGTAACAACAGTGGGTTTGGGACAGCGGCGTGATGGCGTTACGGTGAACGACAGTTTGGTTCCTAGCTAGGAGGGCATCTAGGGACTACAAGGATGCTTCCCTCGTGCGAGATTTTGGTGGAGGTGGTCCGAAGTAGTGCGGCGACATGATCTCGGGGCGATGGAGAGCGACGACGGTGGCAGCGACGCTCCGGTGAGGGACCCCTAAAATTGGTTGAGGGAATGGGTTTAGGGGGTTCCTAGGGTGATGCCGGTGAGAGGAATCGAGAGGAAATTCATTGAGGCAAAGGCTTGATGGTTCGGAGTGGTGGTGGCGCTCTAGCCAACGCAGGCAGTGGTGGTGGTGTGGTCGTTCCTAGCGAACCAAGGAGGTTCGGGCTTCAGCTAGCACCTGGTGGAGGACGAGTATGGTGTCGGAAGTTTGCTAGCACGAGTCTTAATTTATAGGCGGGAAGGAGTGAGAGACGGATGCGGAGGTTGTCGCGACGTGCTTGGCGTGTCGCGCACGCGGTCGGGGTCGACGGGGAACACGGCGTGGGCGGCCTCAGCGGAAATCATGGAAGGCTGGCACAACAGCTTTGCAGAGCAAGGGAGCGGAGGAAGGCTGCGACAGCAGGATTGGTCGGGTGGAGCGGTGTCGAGTCGCGTCGGGAGGGGGTGTCGACGCGTTGTCAGATTGGCCGCAGTGCGCGTCAAGCCTGGCTTTGCAGGCGAACGGCGAATTTGTAGCTTCGGCATCGGCATTGAAGAGAAAAGGCAGAGGGGGTCAGGTTCATTGTGTCTCGTCACTTCGAGTAAAGGAGCAGCGTTGGTTGGCCGTGGCGAGGCCAACAGCTAGGTGCGACAGGGCTTCGGGCAGGATGGCGTTGCCTTTTTATTTAGCCTTGCAGTAGCCTTTCCAGCGAGAAACACGGGCTGAGGAAGGAAGGGCGGCTCAGTGTGTGCATGGCATCAACGACTTTGGGCCTGTTTAGATCCATCGCCAAAATTTTACACCCTGTCACATCGAAAGTTTGGACACATAAATGAAGTATTTAATATGAACTAAAAAATAACTAATTGCACAGTTTGCATGTAATTTACGAGACGAATCTTTTAAGCCTAATTAGACTATGATTTGACAATAAAGTGCTACAGTAAACTTGTGCTAATGACGGATTAATTAGGCTTAATAAATTCGTCTCGTCGTTTACAGACAGATTCTGTAATTTGTTTTTTTATTAGGCTATGTGTTAATACTTCAAATGTGTGTCCAAAGTATTGATGTGATATTTTGCCAAAAAATTTTATGGATCTAAACACACCCTTTGGCTCGCGCCCTAGATGTTTGATGAAATGCCTGGAAAGAGGGAGAGAGAAAAGAAGGAGGAGAGAGATGGGGTTCTGGGAGTTGGGTCTAGGTGGGTCCTTGGGCCCATAGGATGGAAAGAGGAAGGAGGAATAAGGAGAGAGTTATTTTTCTTGGAATTTAGGAGAATGGCTCAAAGTTTGGGGAATTTTTGGCATAGCTACGGTGCTAAAAAACTAGTGCCAAATTTACTAAAACATTTAGTGTAGTCATGAACTCTATTTGGTGAATTTTTGAGATTTTTCTCTTGCGTAGGTTATTTTTGAGAATTCAAACATGTTTAGTGTTTTTTATTTCAATCTGAACTAATTTTGATGTTTCCACCTTTTTAATTGAGATGCAAAGCTGAGCTACAACTATTTGAATTTGTTGTTCTACATTTTTTTCAAATTAAATTTTATGTGTGCAAAATGCAATATGAGATGCATAGAAAATCCAAAAATAATACAAATAAAAATATAAATGATTTTTCATTATATTGATTTTCCAAGTTTTTACAAATTCACGTTTGTTACATTGAATTTGTGATGTGAAATTTTGTGTTGTTATAATTTGTGATGTGGTACTTTGTTGTGTGAAATTTTGTGTTGTTATAATTTGTGATGTGGTAATTTATGATGTCAATTTTTGTGATGTGATAATTAATTTGTGATAGGATGTGATAATTAGAGATGTGGGTACTAAATTTTAGATGAGATTACATGTGATAAATTTAATTTAGGGATGTGATAATTATTGATGTGAATTTTTTGATGATAAATTAATGTGATATTTGCTAAATTAATGTTGACAACCGAGATGACTAAAAAATAATCTGTTGACATAACCTTAGTACTTGCTAAACAAATTAGAAATACTTATAATTTGAAACATAGGGAGTACTAAGTTAAGTCATCTCGGTGGCTAAATTTTAAATTTTGATTTGCTTAGATTCTGTTCCCAAGCACTTGATGGCTAAAAAAATATTTTAATTTTTTCGTATTTTAGAAGGGAGTAGTAGGCTCTCTATTGAATTAATGTTTATATTTGACATGTCATATTTGAGATGCTTCAATTTCGACTATGAAGAACAACCGAGAAAAAAATATCGAACGACAAAGTTCCCTATGAGGCACCCGTAGCACCAGAAGTAAGAGAAGCCATGGAAAAAGCAAGAAGCACATAGCACGATACAATGGCTAGCAATGACACGTGGCGCACCCGAGCGACCCTTTTCTGATAGAAATAACACAAGTGACCCCTCGCAACGATGACCTTGACTATGTTCCTATCGAGCAGGCAATAAGTCCGAAAAATTATTAGCCCACTTTATAACTAGCCTGTGGAGAGATCTTAGGTGCCTAATTGTTCTTCACAATGTGTTCGTGCAGATGGTTACACGGTGTCGATCAAAACGAAAGGCGGCGCATGTAAACTATCTTGCTTTCTCACATGTTTTATCGAAAAATTTGTCCATCATGGTACTTGTGTTTTTAGGATAAGAACTGTTGATGTCGCATGTAAACTATCTGCTACTATCTTGCTTGAGGAAGTCAGTTATAAGTACGACGTATTGTCAAGACAGATAAGACATCTAGTCTTTCCTTTAATCTGGCCGGATTGGGAAAAGTTCACGCATAGGTCATTGATGGTAATGAATATGATAACACACAGAGTAAAGTACTCCCGTGGGTATTCATCCCACACTCATAGACCTTCTTTTCATATATCTTTGATATCCTCTATCAAAGGTGCAAGAGAGACATCTATATCGATGTCAGGTTGTTTGGGGACTTGTATAAGGATAAACAATATACTTTCGCTCGTGATGAATCCATGTAAGAAGGTTGTACATGGTGAGTACAACTGGGCAGGTGATGTGTGAGCTGCTTAGGTCACCAAATGGGTTCATTTCATCCGTGCTCAATGCAAACCTTACATTTCTTAGGTCCTTAGCAAATTCTAGATGTATTGAATCAAAGGTCTTCCACTAGCAAGCATCGGTGGGGTGTTGAATCATACCATCTATCTTTCGGTTCTCTTGATACCATCTCATCAACTAGACGTCATTAGGGTTTGAGAACAGACACTTCATGCGATCTTTCACTGGCAAATACCACGTTACCATGGCCAAAATCTTTTTCTTTGTATGCACCGATGAATCTGGGTCGACAACCTCAATATCAGAGGACCTGTTACCCGTTTTGTATAGACTTGGCCCACACGTTGGGCAATTGTCTATGTCTACATATTCCTTCTGGTATAGTACATAGTGATTCACACATGCATGAACCTTTTGAACACCCAAGGATAATGGACATGAGTTTCTTCGCTTGATATGTGTTGGATGGCAAGAAGTTAGACTTAGAAATAAAAACTCTCAAGAGGCCCATCAAATCGTTAAAGCTCTTATCGGACCATCCGTGTCTAGCCTTCAATCTGAGAAGTTCAAGCACCGAAAGCAACACCGTAAAATCCTCATCACAACCCTTGGATTCGTCGTAAAGAAGATCCTTTGTTGACTTCTGTAACGCCTCTCAATTGTCTAGCTATTGTGTTGCACCCATTAGCACCTCTGGTTTAGCGTGCCCTAGCATATCCTCCAGATCAAAATCAGCCTCGAAATCATCTATACCAGTGGAATGATCTTCGTCCATCGTATCACGGGCCATGTCCTCAATTATATTGTAAATTTTTTTGCCACATCCAACAAAAAACAAGTCTCTTCACATTCCGCATTACCGTCACCTTCAGTAACGATGATTTTCCCGTGACAGGTCCAAACCTTGTAATGCCCCTTAAATCCATGCTCCACTACATGCCCCAATATTGTACTAGGATCTCTCTCCATAATTTCTTGTTCTTGCAATCAAAGCACGGACAAAAAAAACTCCCTTCTATTCTCCATCAAAGCATGTGCTTTAGCATGGTCCACAAATTTTGATGTTTCCTTCATGAATGACGGATGAGTTCTTCATGTCTTGTACATATATGCCCGATCCATCTATAAATAATTATAGTATGAATAAAATTAGAGCACAGGTGTTTTACACAAAACATTAAAAAACATGTATCTCCTAAAAACTAAATCAACATTATATTGAAGTAGTTTGCACTAGTGATTACAATAGCAATTTGGTCATAAAATGTTATATTTAGACTAAGATTTGCAAAAAATCTCAAAAGTCCCTTTCAAAAAATGCAAAATCCGTTGCATTATATCGATGAAATTTGAAATAAATGGAGGTAAATGACAAAGGAAATCAAGTATGTAACCTTTTATATAAATTTTCAAGCAAAGATTTGAAGTTGAAAACCTCTCCCCTATTTGTTGCTTCGTTTTGGAGAGAGAAACGTCAAGCTCAAATGATTGTTGCTCGAGCTAGGGCTAGATATAAGGGCTATCATCGTACGCGGGCCTATTAAGGGACCATATGCGATAATAGTTGTATTATTGCAAGCAAGCCTCTTAAGCAATTGCATCCGATAACACATGCGGCTGCTTAAGAGGCCCACCTGCAATAATACGTTATTATCACATGCAGTTATTATCACATGCAGGGCTCTGAAGGGACTGCATGCGAAGATTCATTATCATATGTGACCCATCAACTGCCTCTGAAGGGACCGGTTTTTTCAGGCGGGATCATTTATGACCCGCCTACAACCTATTAGGAGTCTTATCCAGAAAAATCAAATATGTAATAGTGAGGTCCATCCCATATTTTTCTAAGTTTTCCGATCCTTTGTTTTACATATATAATCCTATATTATTTTTTATGTTTTTTTGATTGTTTTGTTTTAAAAATTATGTTCCAAAGGAGCCTACAAATGTGTGAGTTATTTAGAACGATACAGATGGGATAACTAGGTCGTGGGTTAGTGTGCAACAAGAGGGCACACTAGTAGAGAAAGGCTCAATTGTCCCGATTAGTAACCCTCGGTAGTCCCGGTTGGTCAAATCGGGACTACGAATCCGAGACTAAAGATGGACGATCTCTAGTCAGGTTAAATAACCAGGACTAGAGATGTATCTTTAGTCTCGGTTGAAGCCACCAACCGGGACTAAATATGACGGAGCCATGTGACCGGCTCCGCCATCTTTAGTCCCGGTTGGTGGCTCCAACCGGGACTAAAAATTAAAGTGCTACGTCATTTTTTCCATTTCTGTTCTTTCTTTTTTTCTGTAAGTATATTTTTTTCCTAAGACAGCTCACAAATGCAAGTAAAAATTCATATCATATAGACAAAATCACAGATCAATATTACAACATCACGAGATCTACAAATACACAAAATCATAATCATCAAATACAATATCACGAGTCTCGGATCAAAATCCCGGATCTACAAATACACAAAATCACAATCATCAAATACAATATCACAGTCTCGAGATCAAAATCATAGATCCACAAATACACAAAATTAAAATCACAATCACGAGATCAAAATCAAAATCAAAATAAATGATCACCTCGCAGCCACCGCCGCCCCTCGCCCGGCCGCGCTGAGCCCAATGCGGCATGCGCCGCCGCCTTGGCCCGGCCGCCGCTCGCCGCGCGCCTCGCCGGCCGTGCCGCCGCCGCAGCCGCAAAGAGGAGGAGAGCCCCGCGCAGCCGCCACCGCCGCCTCGCCTCGGTCGTCGCTACGAGCTCCCGCGCGGCCGCGCCGCCGCCTGCCTCGCCGGCCTCCCGCCGCCGCGCCGCGAGAGAGATAGATGAGAGGGGAGAGGAGAGGGAGAGAGGGAGAGGGAGCAGATCGAGAAAAAGATAGCTCAGGAGGTGCGCGCGGTTTAATAGAGGAAAGATAAGAACGAGAGCGCGCACGCAAGAAAAAATCACGCGCGCCGATCGAAATACTTTTTGTCGCGGTTAGTAGAAAGAACAGGACAATAAATAGCATCTTTAGTCTCGGTTGGTGTTACCAACCAGACTAAAGATCCTCGGCCTCCGACACGCTCTAACAACATTTGAGCGGGACTAGAGGTGATCTTTTAGTCCGGTTCTGACACGAATCGGGACTAAAGGTCCTAGAGAGCCGTTGAATTTTTAAGCGACGGAGATCATCTCTAATCCAGGATACAACTCAAATCGGGACTACTATGATTTTTCACTTCAACCAATGATGGTTTCTTCGGTAGTGACATATATTCCCAACAGTGCAAATTATATTCAAGCTAGATTTCTTCTCTTCCTGGATACGACGGATCGATCCACGTACGTACATTCCACACAAAACGTCATAGTTGAAAGTTGAAACCTAGCTAACACAATCCTAACTTCCTACCTACTGCCTTATCTTGCACACAACCAAACCAACTAATCCTTCTTGAACTCAATTATTCGGGGGTTTTTTTAAAAAAAGAAGCAGCCTTCTGGAACTTAGAACAACCAACGGATGAATGTGGACAGTAAAACTTCCATCTAATCTCTACGAGGCATTATCATAAACGTTTAGTTCAACTAACTTGTTTGATAAAAAATTGGTTACATGTAAAACAATAAACCATTAATATATGATTTATCTATTATTAATCATCATAAAATAAAAAAATAGATTTATTTGATTTTTAAAAAAATAATTATAATTAAATTTTTTTATAAAATATATTAATTTTGAAAGTGTGTTTGAAGACGAGTAAGTTGTCGCTCTAAATAAACCGGACTAGAACCACCTACTTCCGCACAGGTGGCAACCAGTGAAAGCGACATACAAGCGTTGCAGGTTTACTCGGGTACGCGAGGTTGACTGGCCTTGGCGCGACGCGACACCAATCTACTATTTCCACCGTTCCACCGTGTGGAAGTGGACCTTGGACCGGCCGCCTGCACCCGTGCACTGGTTTCCGCGCGGAGTTTCACACGCGCGCGGCACTGAACGCGTCTGGTTTGGTTTCCGCGCGGAACATTCCATTCCGGTTGAGACGACATGCTCTGGATCAGCTATCCTTTCGGACAGGCGTCAACTAGCCAAACCGATCTGAGGCGACCATTTATATAATTAATTATATGATTAGGTTAGTTTTAACCTTAAACTACTCACCATCCGCCTTAAAATTTAACTAATTATGATATTTGAGAGATGAAAAAATTAAATGTGAAAAGATTGGGATGGGTTGAGATGAGAAGATAGATAAAAAAATAATTGTATTTTGAGACAAATTCGAATCGTACAAGCAGATTTATTTTCAGACAAAAAGAATATTTATCTCCAAATAAAGTTTAAGGTAATTGTATCATCTACTTTAAAATATATAACGTTGCCAACATTTAGAAATACGTTTGACCATGTCTTATTAAAAAGAATTGTTTATTTTGTTATGACTTATTTTATTATTAAAATATACTCTAACCTTGAATTATTTATTTATATTTGTACAAAAGTTCGTGTACCATAAAGCTAAGTCAACGTATATTAAAAAACGGAGCTAGTAGTAGTATGCATGGACTCTGGTAGAGAAAAGGAGTTTTTGTATTTTGGTGTTGGCAACGAGTTTTTTTTTAAATTAACTAGTAGTACAGCTTGTACTAAAATAGTCAGTAGCTATATTTCGTGGCGTCACATTTTTCATAAGAACATATATATTTCCCTCACTGCACTGTAACTACGCTACAAATTTTATCAGTACATTATATACATGAAATTAGGGTTAGTGTCAAAACTAACTAGTGCCTACTCACTACTTAGGCCATTCACAATGCTCCAACGTGGCGTGTGGACTTGCCTCTCCGTGGAGGAAAAAGTAGGTGGGCCCATAGCATAGCTTCGTTTGGTTCTCATAAACTTATATTTACTTTCATAAAATTATCATCACCTCTCTTTTCATTTAATCATCACTTTTCTTTTTATTTAATACAGTATTATGTTAATATATTTAATGTATACAAAATAAGCGTAAAACTGCGTTGAGATTGGTCTCATTCTGCAAAAGTCTGGCGTAGGGCCCACTTGGTGAGGGGACGAGTTGGGAGATGCTGTGGCGCCGCCGAGCATTGTCGTTGTCCTCCCAAGCCGCTCATCCGTCAGGGTCGTCGTCACCAAGGGCCGCCACAAGAAGATCGGCCGCCAAGTCCTCCGCCCGAGAAAATCCGGCGTTGATGTCGCCGTTGCGAGTAGATCGACCGTCGCCGCCCCGCCGGCTTGAAGTGCCCGCCATGAAAGGGAGAGGAGGGGCGCCAACCGGGAAAGCTCGTGGAGCTGGTGGAGTCGCCACCGGGGCTGCTGATCGAGATTCGCCACCGGGGTGCTGGCCGACGGCGCGGAGATCCATCACTGGGGCCACTGCTCAAAGCGAGGACGACCACGGGCTGCCCCGTCGCTGCTCCGCTCGGCGCCTGACGAAGATGAGCTCGAGGACATCGTCGCCGCTCGGCGTTGGGACGGGCCTGTCACTGCTCCGCTCGGCACTTGCCGGAGACGAGCTCGATCGAGGACGCTGTCTCCTCTCCACCGCGGCATTGCCGCCACTGTGCGTCACGCCGGGAAAGGGGAAAGAGGGAAAGAGAAGGCTGGCAGTGGGGGTGGGTGGTTGGGGGTTTTTTTTCACCTCCCAAGATTTTCTTTTCATATTTTTGGATGTATATATGAATTAAAATGAAAGGAGGGTTGATGTAAAAATGGAAGGGGCTGAAATACAAAATATATGTGGGTCCCATCAAAAGTAAGCTGCATTGTGAAAGGAGTGGATTCTATGTGCATCTGCCCCACGTGGCGTCTAAGGCCCCTCAAATGAGGAGCTTGCACCGTGGATGGCCTTAGAAAAGGAGATAGAGAAATAGCAACCACATAAAGGAAAAAATGACTAAAATCAAAGTAAAATATGGTGCTAAAATATCATAAAAGAAACCCGTGACAAAAAGTTTTGAAGACCGATTTGTTTGACTTTTCAGCCAGAAATGAAGAAGATTTCTCGCCTAAAGACAATCATAATGTATGAAAGGATAACATTAACATAATGATTACACTCGTAAAATAAGCCACAACATTATGAGAAATAGTTTAAGCTTATGATGCCCTTATGCTTAAGATAAAAAAAGAAAACAATTTTTTCTCTCATTCATCACATGAATAAAAGCTGAAGCAAGTTTTTCTATCTTATATAGGATTCATCTTGTGGTTAAGTTCTAGCCACATTGTACGAATTGCTTGAATAATGATCAGTTATCCATAGGCCCACTCTTAAAGTCACACTACACCAAATACATTGAGTTTGTCCTAACGACATGGAGTAAAAAGGACTTTTTAGCCATATGCTCACCTGTTCTACACTCAGTTTTTTTTGTCAAAGTTTTGCTAAACAACTAACATAGGTTGTTGATCACACCATAGCTAGGTAGTATGGTGGTATTTAGGAAAGAATCAATAGTAATAGTGGACGCTGCGGTGGTGGGATCATTTCATCTCTAGGCTAGCAGATAGCCTTTATCAATGACGTATGTATTGAAATTTAGCATAATATTTGACAAAAAAAATACGATAAACAATAATGGTGTCAAATGATTGATCGAATACACCGAGTACAAAATCACGAGCAAATAATAGAAAAACAAATGTCTGAACTGTACAAAGTGATCAAAAAGAATGGAGTATACAAAGCAGTAGGAAGGGGATCGATCCGCCGTTGCGATGAACTACGACAGAGAGTTTTGCCTCTGTCTCATCCAGTAGCTCAGCTATAAGCTTATCAATGCACGAGGTAGGTGACGGCGAGCGCGGCGGCCATGAGCGTGTACGCCACCGCCTGGTCCACGACGCCGCGGTCGACGGCGATCCGCCGCCGCGGCGCCGCCTCTTTCGTCCCTGCCGGGTCCGCCGCCGCAGTCCTCATCCTAGCTAGCTGCTAGCTTAGCTCCGCCGCGCGCCGCCGCAGGCTGCTCTGCTTGCCGGTGTGTGCGAGAGGGGGAAATCCGGTAGCAATCTCAGTATTAGTTGTGTGGTGTGGTGTCACTTGTGGTGAAGGCTACTTATATGCATCGAGCTGCTGGTCAGGTCAAAGTTTTTTCTTGGCCAGCTGCCGAGTTGCCCTGCGGGCAAGTGCAGATTGGCATTTGCTTCGCCGCGTTAGCTTCGGAGAAAGGGTGGAATGGAAGAATCGAATGCGAATGTCGAGTAGTAGTAGAAGCTTCCGTCACATTTGTGACTTGTGGATCATCGTATCGTACGTTGGTTGAATCAGCAATGATGTGTACAGCATGAACAAACTGTAGGATACCTTCCCCGCAACGGTTGTTTCCCGGCAAATTGCTGCAAACCGGTGAAAATTCCTAGTAGCAGGGTATTTTGCCTGCATGGGTTGTTTTTCCGAGAAATTGCTGCCGAGAGAAAGCGATTACTTGTTCCACATCGGCCTCATTGTTTCGCTTCAATTTAGAAATAATTTGTGAGCAAAATTTTTATATACTTGTCCAATTCACATATCAGAAATTCGGGATTCACTTGATGGTTACTCCACGGAATAAGTCCACTTTGACTTTCTCAATTATATGTCTAATCTAATTCGTATCCTTCAATCATAATACCGAATATCTCAATCCCTTAATTACTAAAATTAGTGCAATTTGACTTCCTCAGCGGTTTTAAAAGTGGTTTTGCTGACGTGCCGACTTGTTCTATGGTCTAACTAGGCGAGTCGGTATGTGAGGCCCATATGTCAACGACTCCTTCTCCTCTCTCCCCTATATTTCCTTTTGGCGGCGACGGGGCGGCAGAAAGGCGATGGTGCGCGGCGCACTCGTCGGCAACAAGGCGACACAGGGGACGGGCGGCGAACGCACGTAGCAAGTCCTCCAAGTCGAATGGCGAGGCCGTTGCCAGGCGGCTGAAGAAGATGAGCTTCTTTGACTTACCCGTCGCGTCACTGGTCTTTGCAGCTGTTGCGGTGATGGCCGTGTTGGCGGTGGAGGAGATGGCCACAGAGCTGGATGTTGGGCGTCGTCGCTCCTCCATGTCGCGTAGCGGGCTCACCGCCGCCAGCTCGAGCGGGAGGACGACGAACAATGGCTTCGGTGGACCAGGAGCTGCGCGAAGCAGTGGTGGTGCGTGTGGCTACAGCCGAGAAGCCATGATCCATGCTTCGGTGCCTCGATTTGCCCCACCGCCAAGAAGCTAGCCGCCTCGATCTCGTCGTCCCATCACTAGGACGCCAATCGCCTCGGTCTCGTTGGTCCGGCTACTCTGATCTCGTCACCCCCATCGCCGGGAAGCCAACCGCTCCCATCTCATTGGTCACACCCGCACCACCACCACCCCCATCGAGTTCGAGCTCCACGGGGAGGGAGGCAACGGTGTCGATAGTTGATGAGCCTCGTTGTGGTCGAGCTCGCTCACCCTTCTGCAGCAGCGACACACTTAGAATGCCGTGGCGGCTCTTGGCCAATGCATCCCTAGGCCTTGACGGGGTGGCTAGCAACAGCAGGCCCTGGCGTGCCGCGAAGCTGGTGCCGACGAGCCTACCACGCGAATCGAAGGTGCCAATAGCTTGTTCAGTCGTCATGTCACGACGACGAGGCCGCCATGACCAATTGCCCACCTCATGCCTCCCCGCACGCGCCTGCTCTCCTGGTATTGTTATCATCGTCGATTTTCGGTCACCGATTGCGTCACCCGACACTGCAGCGTACCCGTCCCTCTCCTCTGGCTTTGGCGATGCCAAGATGAGGCTGCCAAGGCAAGTCATGGGCTATGCCGAGCGTGGAGTTGTTTGGGAAAAGATAGATGGAAGAAAGGGGCTGAAAAGTAGGCCCTATGTTTCTTTTATTTTTTCCCCTGGTCACTATAATGTGGGTATCACTTGTATTTTTATGACTAGGCTACCACATTAGCACGGGTTAACCAAGTCAATGTGCCACATCAACGAAAACCACTATCAGAACCGCTGTAAGAATTAAATTATACCAGTTTTAATAGTTAAGGGGTCAAGATATCCAGTCTTATGGTCAATAGATATGAATCAGACTGGACTTATATTTGAGGGAGTCAAATTGGACTTATTCCTCAGTGGGCTGTGCCTCCGGTTTCCTTCGGCCCAATAGCGAGCAATAGCCTGAACCCTGAACAGAGAAATATAATGGAGGTCTGAATGCCTATGTCGTTGGCTCAACTTACTACATGATTCACAAACAACTCGTTGGCGACTGTTCACAAGATCTGCATCGATTGATGACCGAGTTATCTTCTTCTTCTCTCTTCCCCAATGCTAACTGCTGCTCATGTGACAGCATCAGCTGCAGCTCCCGTAGATCATACTAGTACTAATACTCTACCAAAACAGCTACTGATCGGAGAAACACTTTGCCTACAGTGGTAGTACTATCAAGTAGTACTGGAATAGTGGAGATCATGGTACATGAGTAGTCAGTGAATCAGGGTTCAACACTGATGGCAACATTCATGTTCAGTTTGATGATGTCGCGCCACCGTGGTCAGTGGTCAGAGATCAGATGCCGCCGCCGGCGCCGCTGAGGATGTCGAGCGCCGCGAGGGCGGCCTTCTGGAACCTCTCGCGGTCGTCGTCGAGCGCCCTGCCCTTGTCGGCGACGGCCTCCTTGGCCCGCTCGATCTCCGCCTCGATCTCGCCGCCGCACTGCTCGATCTCCCCCGTCATCTTCAGCATCCCCTGCAGGGCCTCCTGCACCTGCTGCGACACGTCTTCGTGCCATACGGCCAAGAGGAAGAACAACACACCGGCGTGTTAGCTAACGTTGTCAAATACACACACAACACACACATTGTCGATGTGTCAGCAAGAGCTTAATGTGACTATGTATGTGAGCCTGCCTATGCATGCATCCATGACTGGATCGTCCGCGGAGTAATGTTTTTAATTTGGAATCTAGCAAGAGATCGAGTTGTAAATTTGCAATCGAATGTAGTAATAGAAACCGATGGGAACAACAACCAAGTGAATGTGCTCAGTGGCATCGGATAATTATCAACCAGAGATGATTAATTCCGACACAAATACTTGGGGTGAATTTGAGACGCCTATTTCAAATCAAATGCACCGTACAATCAAACATAAACGAATAAAGCGAGGAATTGAGGGAGACCCAAATCAAACTGCTCCCCCCACCCCACCCAAAAAACAAACAAACAAACAAACAAACAAATTGCTCTCTCAAAAGGAGCACACACCGCCTGAGAATTTGGTCGCCATGAATGGCTAATCTAGGTTGGATCGAACGCGTCAGATCATCGGGAGATCAAATTGGACCACGACGCATAGTGAGGACGAACGGGGCGGGACCGCGGGAGAGGGTAGGGTTTTAGTCTTGTAGGGAGGCGCGGCGTACCGAAGAGGAGCGCGGTGATCCTGGACTCGGCGCCTCCGTCCTCCGCCGCCGCATCCACCATGGTCCCCTCCTCCCCACCCGCCGAGGCCGCCGCCGCCTCCGCCGCCGCGACCGATCCCGACGGCGAGTGCGCCATCTCTCTCTCTCCTCTCTGTGAATCTGTGACGCGGTGAATTGGGTGTGAGCTGGAAGCGGCCGGGCCGAAAGGCTACCGTTGGGCTTTATAAGGACAGGACAGAGGGCGGCCCGGCCCACACGCAAGTGGCTCGGGGATGGGACGTGTCGGGCTTTTCTCTATTTCTGTCCGTGCCTGATGCTGTGAGCTGTGGAATTTTTTTATTTTTAAATTTATTTATTAAAATATTTCAAAAATAATTTTCGATTTGAAAAAAATTATAAAAGTCGCCCATAGCTATGTGGGAGAGTGATTTTTAAAAATCACCCTTTCGGAAGATGATTTATCAGGCGTGACAAACGGCCGTTGGCCCGCTCAACGATCGACCACGAAACGATGAAAAGGTATAGACGGCCCCCTACAGACCAAAAATTGCCCTCTAAGAAAACGATTTTTGGCTGTAGGGGCTCTAAAGACTGGAGGGTAGTTTTTATAAAAAAGACTAAAAATAACCCTTCTAAAGGGCGATTTTTGTGGCTTTTTTCATATAGCATCCCGCACAGTGAAAAACGTCCTCCTAGAGAAGCGATTTTTGCCTGTAGCGGGCCACCTACAAAATGTCTCTTTTTTGGTTGTTGGCCGTTAAGCAATGGCTAACGACTATTTGCCATATTAGATAAATCGCTCTCTGGGAGGACGATTTTTAAAAATCGTTCTCTCAGAGGGCAATGCGCGACTAGTTTTATAAAATTTTCAAATCAAAATTTTTTTGTAAATATTTTTAATAAATAAAATAAAAAATAAAAAAATTCGTGAGTTATGTGTATTCTCTCTCGACCGCTCGGTGGAGTGACGGAGAAAAAAAATTATGGAGCCTGAGAGCGATTGACAAGCCTAACTAAAACGTATATATTCTATATGCTTAAATTATTATAAAAATTCACGCAGCTTACATATAAGGATGTAAGTAGGTAAGCCGCGAACCCTCACTTAAAGGTCAAAATAAGCATATTTGTGGCTTGTTTTGGTCTATAAGTGAGTTTCACTGGTTAGCCACTTACACCTTAATCATACATAAAATTTCGGTGCTAGCAAAAAATAGTTGAATATAAATTTTATAAGTTATACCGTAGTTATGGTACAATAGTTATATAATATAGTTATGATATAGTTATGTTATATTTAAAAAAATTTCACTCAAAAAACTTACAACAGTTTTTAATACTCCCAAACCTTTTTATATAAGTTTTAAAAAAGATTGAATAAACACATTTTTTTAAAATTATAACAATAAATACTAAATTATTCATGCGCGTAGGGATGAAAACGGTCGGGAACGGTCGGAAAAAGACCTTAATCATTCCCGTTCCCATATTTTTTTAGCGGGAACGAACGGAAACGGAAAAGACGGACGGGAAAACGAATTCGGTAATACGGGACATCGGGAACGGTCGGGAGCATGCCAATTACGACCAGGAATCGGTAAAAAAAAATAGGAACATCGACATACATATAACCACTTAAAAGAGTTAACTAGATGTAACAATTACAACCATACATAATCTCATGATATGAGTGAATGTTTTATTATGCACATGAGCTTACAATGTTCTAAAAATTTTATGAGTGAAGTTTTAATAGACTAGAGTGAATGTTTTATTATGCACATGAGCTCAAAAAAGGAATTTCCCGTGGGAATTTTTCTCGATAAATATGGAATCCGTGAATACGGTCGGAAAAACACACCAACCATTCCCGTTCCCGTTTTCCGTTTTTTCATTCCTGTTTTTTTCCGTTCCTATTTTTCTCGCGGATACGGTATTCGGTCGGGATTTTCGGTATTCGGTGACGGTCGGTACGGGATTTTCCCGTCCTCGCTTTTATCCCAACATGCGTGGATGGCTTAATTACTGTTTTGTTTATCGTTGAGGAGCTAAATCAAGTTACAGATTCGAACATGCCCTTAATAATCTTATGTCTAAATCTGACGTCGATCATACTTGCTTATGCATATGTTTGATCCGATGGATATGGTGAGTTGGGTAGGGTCAAATCTATTTTTTAGATGTTTGGTTTGAAAATAGGTATGATGAGATACTCCCTTAAAGGAATATTTCCTAAAAATTGCTTTACACCTCAAAAAGGTGACGGAATCCAGCCTACTTCTTCTTGTGGGCTATGTTCTTTCATCCAAAAGACCACTCCATCCCTCGTATGTAGATAATGGAATCATCTCATTTTACAAACAATGAATGGATATAACCCATCTCACCTCATTTTTTCTGCGATGTAGTACATCACGTACGACCTCATTTTTAAATTAAACACACATTAAGCGGTTGCTGTGATGTATTACGTCACGTAGGAATATTTTTTTAAGAAAGACAGAGAGGGAGTAGTCACAAATACACTCGTTGCATGCTGTCGTGGTACTATTTAGCATGAATATGTCCTAGATATGTCTAAGTACAGTATGAAATAATATGTTGTGAAGTTATATGATCAAGTGAATGTATGTTTCGGTTATATGACTTTCTTTTCAATATATGGCTCAAAATTGTGGATACGTCGTGAACAACGAACCGTAGCTAGCCATTCAAAACTGATTAAAATAAAGATGTAGCTAGAAAACAAAAAACTAAAAAAACTATTAGCATATAATTCATTAAATTTTAATTATTATAAACACTTTATTTGATATTTTAAAAAAATTAATATATATTTTATTTTACAAAATACATTATTTATTTAGTAGTTTGAAAACGGTTTAATAAAAACGAGATAAAATCTTAATTAAAGAAGACCGGGGCTACTCGAAAACAAAAACACTGCAGCAAGTTCATCTGATCGTGTGATACCTTCAGCAAGTTCCAGTGTCCCACACGCTAATCTGCCTTTCTCCCCCAAATCCAAATGCCTTCGTGACAGATTGTTTGCAAACGCGGGAGACGAGGAGAGTTTTTTCTTTTTGTGTGTGTGAAACAGCGCAAAAACCTTTCGGAATCCGGTTATGTATACGTACACGACAAGAGAAGTGGGACTGACAGGTGGGCCCGCACCTCGCCCCCTTCGATCGTTGCTGTTTGCGGAGGCGGATGCCCCGCTCCGCTCGGATTCCCAATCCCTCACTCCATCTCCAACTCGCGATCCCCACCCAACTCCTCCTCGTCGCCGACTCGCCGGCGACGCCACCGGCCACCCCTGACGCTAACCTTCCTCCCTCCCTCCCCGCCGGAAACCGTCCTGACCTCGGGGCGGCGTCGCGCAGGCGCAAGGTCTCTAGGGACGTCAGCTCGCCGGAACCGATCAAGTAGGCGCGACGGCCGTCCCGCGCCCCAGGCGCTGCTGGGCGTCGCCCCGGGCAAGTAGGCGACGGGCTTCCTGCGCCCAGGCGCTGCTGGCGGCCGCCGCCGCCGAAGCAGGCGAGGTTTGAATCGGCGGTGACGTCGCTCCGGCGGCAATCCACCAGGCCCGCGCCATGGCGAACGGAGGCGAGTTCCGCTTCTTCCTCTCCTGCGACATCAGCCTCCCTCTCGCCTTCCGCGTCGACCGCCTTCTCCACTACCCCACGCCCACCCAACCTCCTCCTCAAGGTCACCCCCATTCCCTTCGTTTTCTAATAGTAGTAACTTCTTACTCTCTCACATGTACTATCAAATTAATAGCTCATGACAATTACTGTGATCCTATTTGGCCTTGTTGTTTGTCAGATTGTACCACCCTGGTGACCAACAAGAAGGTTCCGGAGCTCGTTGTTGAGTGCAAACTCTACATCGACGGCATACAATTCGGCTTGCCCGTGAGCACGAGGTATTCCTCTTGTTTTCTGTTATCTAAACGCATTGAAATTGCAATAATTCTCTCATCGAATCTCTTTTACGCTTACATGCTAGGCTCGAATCTTCAGGGCCGCCATACTTCTGGAACGAGGTCATGACGCTTACCGCGAAATACAGGGATCTCACCTCCCTTTCGCAGCTCGCATTCACGGTATGTTTCCTTGTCTTCAAACGCCTCTGCTGATAGCTACAAGATCCTATCTTTGGGAATGCCTGGGGTGAGATCTTTGGGAGGGGTTTGTTCCAACGACATACTTAGTGTTAAAATATGAGTTGTTTGGTGTCTGGGATAGTTTGAAGTGAACACTCTTATTTGTGAGGATGGGTAGTCATGCACGGTGAATGGTGAACTGACAACTCTACTGATTGACTAGTTCAAGGGTTAGTCATAAATGCAGTTCCTTTTTTGGGCGGTGGAAATCATGTTTGTAAGGATCATATCTAGTGAAGTTCGGGGTTGTTTGGTTGATGGATAAGTTTGTCAAACCACAAGTTAAGCAAGTTGTGGCTTGCCACATGGCTACACTTGAGGCAAATAGCTATGAAAACAAGCCATTGACACGTTGGGCCATGTGAATGAAGGGGGTGTGGCTAGCCACGATTATGGCAGTTAACTAAACACATGCCTAAGGACCTGTGTCATGCCTAAGGTGATGCGTAGCAACAGGAAGTAGCAAACCAAACATCCACAATCTTTTAATTGGTGCAAAATGCTGGCTTTTCATTTTTTTTCGGAGGCAGCATGTTGTCTTAGCATATCTTGGCGAGATGAGCATGGATTGTGAATACAAACTTAAGTCCTCTTGAAGCGATAGTATTCTTTTGCTACGCCCAGCAAACTTACTTTGCTGCTGCCTGCCATGAGTTTTCATTACTCAGTCTTGAGCTCAAACCCTTTTCACCTTACATGATTTATTAATAGTGGCAGCGACATCTCTGCTATTGTCCTATTGTTGGTTCAAGCTCCCTTAAGTTCTAGGTGTTGCTTTATTTGTCTCTCTTGTTGTGCAGCTTTGTGCTTTTTTTTAATCTTGTAAGATGCATGCTTGTTTCATTTATATTAGTATACTCACACACAAGGCTGTTGCTTGAAAACATGTTTTTCCTTGCACTTACCTTCCTATGCTTTCCATCTGGAATATTGTAGGTTTGGGATATGTCATCTGGTGAGGACGGAAATATTGTTGGTGGAGCCACCATATTTCTTTTCAACAACAAAAAGCAACTTAAAACAGGAAGACAGAAACTGAGACTATGGCCCCAAAAGGAGGCAGATGGAAGAGTCCCCACCACGACTCCTGGCAAGGTTGTAACATTGTATGAAGAGCTCAATTTGTGTGTGTGCGTGCTTTTGGGTCAGGATGTGCTTCTTGACCTTTTATACTGTGTTTTCTCCTTCTTAAAGAAATGACACACATCCCTTACAGTGAACTTACGCAAAAGCTCTCCTGCGTTGTTCTAAAAATATTGCTTCCAATGCCCTTTTGATTCTGTATTTTCTCACTATTCTCCCCATCTAATTGTTATTACATCTCTTGCCTTACAGTGAACTTACCCTCTTATTGTTCCTGTTACACATGTAGGTTCCTAAGAATGAGAGGGGTGAGATAGAGCGTTTGGAGAGGCTTGTTAATAAGCATGAGAGAGGACAGATACAACATGTAGAATGGTTGGATCGTCTTTTCTTCAGAGCCATGGACAAAGCGAAGGAGAAGTGTGAAAGGACTGAAAATTTGTACCCTAGCCTTGTTGTTGAATTTTGCAGTTTTGAACACAGAGTTGTCTTCCAGGTTATCTTTTCTTCCCCACTGAGTGTACATATGTCATTCATATCTCTTTTCCCGTAATTTCAAGTTCTCTTAATATAAATATATAATACTGTACATGTAAATGTAGTGGTTGCAATCTAGCATGGTCTATACTTTGGAAGTTGTATTGAACGCATAATCTATAAAATACACCATCATAGTTAATATCTTTCTGATTTGAAGCATGCTTTTTGCCATTCGGTTGATTCAGTGCAATCCATTGTGTAACTGAATGATATTTTATTCTAATTACTCTTTCTTTTCTTTTTGCTGTTGGATAAATTGTGGGCATTTTCAATTTTACTATAGTTTTTTCTTGTGTAGTGGTCATAGATCATGGATGGATTATCATTTTTTTTGTTTAAGTATAGAATCATTTAATATTTATTTGAACATAGTTCTATTCTTCTTGCAATTTACTGATTTATAATATGTTCATCTCTGCTATATAAGTTTTTATCACATTTTCCACATGCAGGAATCTGGAGCAAATTTCTATGCACCAGCCCCTGTATTGTTGTCAAATCAGCTTGTTACTGTATGGGACCCTGAGCTTGGAAGAACCAATCCATCTGAGCACAAACAGTTAAAACTTGCAAGGAGCTTAACTCGTGGAATAATCGATAAAGATCTGAAACCAAGCTCTAATGAGCGAAAGTGAGTGCAAGTTGTATTTTATTCTTTCCTCCTTGTTGTCCTGTCAACTTATGATGTTCTTTAGCCTTTCATCTCTATAACATGATGGTGAATCTTGGCATCGTGTATTTTTACAGTTGTTGCTCTAATCTCTTAAATTTTCAACACAAATTTGCAACCAATTTGCATCCAGCTTCTTTAGTTAGGAATGGCAGGATTAACTTCAATTCTGATTGGCACTAATTTGAATTCATGGATTTTTTTAAACCTAAATCTAGTACTCTATGTCTAGGTGTCTGCAAAGAATTATCAAGTTTCCTCCTACACGCTCTTTACAAGTGGATGAGAAGCAGCTGGTCTGGAAATTTCGGTTCTCTTTGATGTCTGAGAAGAAAGCTCTTACAAAGTTTGCTCGTGCAGTGGACTGGAGCGATATACAAGTTAGTAAAAGCATTCACACATCTTAATGCCGTTTTTGGATTGTATTGCCATATTTGTTATTAGGATCAGTGGACTGGAGGATGTCTCTTTGCATGCCTGTGTGTTCTTCACTTCTTTGGGCATGTTGGAACTGTTAGGGATACAGCCTGTTTGGCAGAAATTAAGAGTTCACAGGGAATGGGAGTCCAAATGAGGGAGTTTATGGTGGATTAGTCTTGAGATGGTTAATGAGATGAGAAGTTACAGTGAATTAGTGTGGAGACTATATTTCATGATGCAGGGCTGGGATTTATCCATCTTAACATAAAGATGGATTTCCGTCCTAATTCCTGGCCCCTCCTAAGGTATTAAAGTAGTGGAGTTAGCCCTCAAATTCCCCACTGCCATTCCATCTGAAGTTCTAAACTTCAATGCCAGTTATACCCAACAGGTGTGTTTCGCAACACTTGGGAAGTGGATTGGGACTTTGGAGTAGGGATTCATGGCGGGATTAGTCATGAGAGTTTGTTTTTTTAATTCTCGATCCCTTGTTTGGCAAAGAGTGCAATCACAAGGAATTGATGAAAATACTGTTTTTTAAGTGATGATGGAGGCTAAGGTTTGCCTCATCTCTACATAAGAAAGCAATTCCCACCCCTTCCCCATGTATTAAAAGGGTGGGAGTTAGCCCCCTCAAACTCTGTCCCTATCCCACCTAAACTCCCATTCCTAGCAAACAAACAAAATGCTTCATAACCTCCACCTCTAAAGATCCGTCTCCTCTAAACAATTTCCCCCATCCAAACAAGCTAACAAAGAAATTAATAACCCAACTCCTTACTCCCAATCCGTCGCAATAATTCGTCTGACCAAACAAGCTGTTAAGGCCAGGGAAAATGGTACATAGATGTTCATTGCAACTAGCTTTTGTGATGTCGCAGTATCATTTCAAGTTTATTTCTAAGAAATTACCTCATTATCTTTAGATCTGTCAACTCCACATTTTCTTGATCTAATTTCTATGTGGTTTGGTAGCTTCTTACAATTAGTATGTGATAATGCCATGCAGGAAGCTAAACAAGCTGTTGAATTGATTAGAAAGTGGGAAACAATTGATGTGGCTGATGCATTAGAGCTTCTCTCACCAGACTTTGAAAGTGAGGAGGTGAGCTTTTGATCCTAATCTTTGTTTGTGCATGCTTCTTGTTTTCTTAGATGGGTACGTGCTAGGGTGGTTCTCATGTAGTTGGCATTGGCACATGGCACTGTGACTCTGTAAGGATATATTTATCATTTTTACACCCTTATACTTTCTTCTGTAACATATCCATTTTTTGTTGCAAAGGTACGAGCTTATGCTGTCAGCATACTTGAAAGGGCTGATGATGAAGAATTACAATGCTATTTACTCCAGTTAGTGCAAGCTCTTCGGTTTGAAAGATCGGATGAGTCTTGTCTGGCACACTTTCTCGTAAAACGTGGTATGTTCTCTTGTTATTGAAATCCATCTATGCCTATGTGAAAATGGCATGAGGAATCCATCTGCGGCATTTGGTAACCATGAACTTTGATGAAATGTCAGAATATTGAAATAAAATAAAATGCACTTTCTGCACATGTACATGTCCTTCTGTCCTATACTTCCTCCGTCCACAAATATAAGCAATTTTTAGCGTTTGAAATCTGCCTACAAATATAAGCATTTTTGGGGTAGTACTTTCCTAATCCAGCAACCCCCCATGATTTCCTGCACTTATTGCTGCATCGTGAGGCGTGATGTTTTCCAGTCAAGTAAACTTTTGGGGGGCATCAAGGTAATTCTACCTCAACCTTACTCTATGCTAAAACTCCTAGAAATGCTTATATTTATGGACGGATGGAGTATTTAACATGTGTAACTATAGGCGAGATTGCCAGATGTTCATTACTGTGCAATAGTTTTGGATGACCTAACTCCCGGTGCAACCCAAAGTGCTTAATATTAATTCTCATTTGTGTGTCATACTACTGTAGCTTTACCCCTGTTAGATCTTCAGTTACATAGTGTTCTTTATGTCCTCACAAAGGCTCTATACATTTATCAGGATGCTCTTTTTTTAAACTAATATATAGAAAACTAACACAAAATTTATGGTCTTTTATCCATCCAGCTGTATCAAACATTGAAATTGCTAGCTTCCTTCGCTGGTATGTGGTCGTTGAGCTGCGTGACACTGCATATGCAAGACGGTATTACAGTACATATGACTTGCTTGAGAATGGCATGATGAAAGTGCGTTGTTCTTCCATTTTGGATACATCTCTTGGTTCTGCCTTACAAATATGTAAACATGCAATTATATTTATGGATGTTTCTGCTCTTAACAGTTTGCTAGGGATGATGGTGATGAAGATGGATTTCGACTTTGGCAGAGTTTAACACGGCAGACTGAACTCATGGCTCAGTTAGGTTCTATTATGAAGGATGTAAAACAAGTTCGTGGTAGTGCACAAAAGAAAATTGATAGATTAAGACAATTATTATCAGGAGTTTTCAGTGAGCTTACCAACTTTGATGAGGTGCAACTTATTTCATCATTATTGTGTTGTCTGTCTCCTGTTTTTCAGTGCTAGAGAAACATATCATAGTGCAAATTATCCTGTGTGGTTGCTTGAACTGATGAGTTCTGTTATATTAATTTCAGCCAATTCGTTCACCATTAGCACCAACTGTTCTCCTTACTGGGGTTATGCCTCAAGAATCATCTATATTTAAAAGTGCCTTGCATCCTTTGCGCCTTGCCTTTAAGACAGCAAATGGGGGAATATCGAAGATAATTTATAAAAAGGGAGATGATCTCCGTCAAGATCAGCTGGTAATTTTCAATGTGCCTTTATATTTATTTCCAAGTTTTTCTTTTTCGTTTTGTTCTAGTCTGTATGCCAACAGGTCACCCTCTTTATGTAAGGGTAAGGGGGTTTGGCTTTCTGAGCAAGTGGTTACGTTAATAGTATTTCTGAAATTATTGAAACATGTATTTCAACTGCCAATGCTATGCTCTAAATCAGAGCTGCTTGAGCTGGATATTTGGTTGCTTTAATGGTAACAGTTGGTTGGTCCACTGTACTCTCTGATCTATTATGTGTTGGTCTTTATCGTGTTGAGAATAGTATTTACAGTTCCTGAAAGAACACATCACAAGCTGCTTCATGGTGTTATGTAGGAGTAGATTTTAAGCCTTCTCGTGGTTTTAAACTTTTAATTCATGTATATAGACTATGTTTAACCGTCTTTAGAGCCTTCTTCTCGTGGTTTTAAACTTTTAATTCATGTATACTATGCATAAACTAGATGATGCCCCATGTGCTACTGGTAGGAAACCATCAGGATGGACAACATTGAGTATGCAGTTGTTATATTTTGTTAGACAAACTTAGTAAAGCACACAGTGAAAAATAAAAATCTTTTTAAAAAAGTATATTATATAAACAATGAGAGAATAAATAAAATAACATTCATTGAGGTACAACAATACTGATGATGAAGCTGGGGAACCTTTTACCACTACTTTTATCAGACCGTTCATAATGGAAAATAAGGAGACACATAGGAACCATCCTTAAGAGTCCGGAAACAAAACTGGAGTCTATTATTCTCCTGCAAATTGAAATGCTGAGATGATTAAAAAAAAACTGACCTGGATAATGCTTGTTTCCACATGAAAAGCTCATTCTACACTTCTCAGTGCTATTTCATGGACCCGCATACTATGAACAGAAAACACTGAAACAGGGCATTTTATTTTACTCGATATGGCTGAATACTTACAAGAGATGAAAGATATATTTTCTAATCATCTGAAATGATAGTCGTTGCAATCCAAATCAACTACGAAACTTGTTCCTGTAACAGGAGATGAAAAAAGGCAAGGGACTTGTAGGTATTTAGGATATGTATACAAGTGTAAGAGAAGTAAACCAAATAGTTAAAATGGCAAAGTTGGAAGAGTAAATCTAATGCACATGTATTGTCTGTCTCGCCAACTCATCTCCAGACACATGTGTGGGAGTGATATTGTGATTAATTATTTCTTTGTGCTTTATAGGTTATTCAAATGGTCTCCTTGATGGACCGGCTGCTCAAATTAGAAAATATGGATTTGCACCTTACTCCATATCGAGTTCTTGCAACCCAGCCAGATGAAGGAATGCTTGAATTTATTCCTTCCAGTTCACTCGCACAGGTAACTTGGTATCGATTATTGAATATCATGAAGGCCACTGTTGAATTTCCAGAAGTTGTCTTTTTCCATTACGGTGAAATTATATGCAAATTGTAGCTCCGTTTCATGATTATCTTTGTTGATTCAAGTAATTGTTTCTTCTCAGATTCTATCAGAACATCGCACTATTACAAGTTACCTACAAAAATTTCATCCTGATGAAGACGGTCCTTTTGGTATAACTGCTCAATGCTTGGAAACTTTCATAAAAAGCTGTGCTGGCTACTCTGTCATTACATATATAATGGGGGTTGGAGACAGGTTCGCATTTTTATTTCTTAAACTCTCAGACCCTCTGTGCCTTTGGTTCTGACTTATCGCTTATGAGTACTTATAGGCTAGTTAACCTCATTAAAACTTCATGCACGAAGGTGATAAGAGAAAAACATGGCTTTTATTACATTCAGCAGCCTTTAGCTATCTATCATACATTGCTGTGCATCCCATATGCTACTTAATGTGCCTTTGAGTAACTTGTCTGTATCCCTGTTCATGTTTTTTACATGATTCATAATCAGCCATGAAAATGGTTGACAGTTGTGTTTGTTTTACCAAGGAGATATGCAGGCCCAACTTGGACTTTCTGATTTGTTGACAACATTTAGGCATATCATTCTACGTTATGTGGGTCAGAGTTTGTTAGTGTCCCCATACTTTAACTGAACTCTGTCCATGGTCACAGCATACTTTGTAGTAACGTCCATATGTCCCGTCATGAGTTGGTTGGTTTGTCTAGAGAGGACCTGGCTGGTGTTACAGTTTTCTCTGCCATCTGGATATATGTAGCTAGCTAGCTACTAATGTGCTACAAACCATGATAGTAATGTTTCACAATAGGAATGACAAAATGTTCTTTTTCCTCCCATTCTAGGCATCTGGATAATCTTCTTCTAACAGATGATGGACGCCTCTTCCATGTTGATTTCGCTTTCATTCTGGGTAAAGATCCAAAGCCATTTCCACCGCCGATGAAACTATGCAAAGAAATGGTTGAGGCCATGGGTGGTGCAGAAAGGTAAACTCTTTAACTGATTTGGCAGGATATCTGCATGATCTGTTCCACTGCTAAAAGTTAATTGCTCGTTTTCAGCCAATACTACACGAGATTCAAGTCGTACTGTTGCGAAGCATACAACATTTTAAGGAAGTCCAGCAGCCTCATATTGAATCTGTTCAACTTGATGAGAAGATCAAATATTCCAGACATCACTAACGAGGAAAATGCAGCCCTTAAGGTACTTAATCCGTTGTCACGACTTGAGCCCATGAGCCCGTTTTTATAAAGAATATAGCAATCTAAATGACCATATTTTCATTATCATGAGTTGAGCCCCATGAGTTTTTATAAAGCACATATAGCAATCTAAAGAAAAAGGTCCATTTTACTCCCCCAAACTTTTTCGCCGAAGCACTTAATCCTCTAAACAATTTCTCGGCTTATTTTACACCCCCAAACTATAGAAAATGATTCATCTTACTCCCTAATGACATTTATCTTTTTTGTTTCTCTCTATATTGGTCATATTTTGCAATTAAATTTGGTTGGATTGTTATGTGCATTATAACTTATCTCTCAATACTTTTTGAAATTTTTTAATCACTGTTTACATAGATTGGAAGCACTTAGAAACTAATTTAAACATAGAGATTTTAAATTTCAAGCAAATAGTAATGAAACATTTTGAAACTATTTTAGAACTTTGATAATGGTGTCATTTATGACTACAAAATATACAAAATATAAGCTTAAATATGACTCGTATAAAGAGAAACGAAGAAGAGAAATATAAATAACCAGTAAATTGAACCATGTTCGATAGTTTAGGGGGTAAAATTAGCCAAAAATAGTTTAGGGAGTTAAGTGATCAAATGAAATAGTTTGGGAGAGTAAATTGGACTTTTTTCCAATCTAAATGACCATATTTTTTCTATGTTGAGAGCAGCTACAAGAGAAATTTCGGCTTGATCTGGAAGATGAGGATGCTATACATTTCTTCCAAGATCTTATCAACGAAAGCGTCAGTGCTTTGTTCCCTCAGATGGTTGAGACAATCCATAGATGGGCCCAGTATTGGCGCTAAGCAAAGAGAAGGTGGTGAAAATATGTAACAGGCATGATTGATGTATATACGTACTAACATGCTCGCCTGCGAGTGATTTATTTACAGCAGGTTGCAGGTCTGAATCCATTTACGTTGGACGATAGCTTAGTTTGTGAATATGCCACGCATGCGCCTGGTTAGAAAGCTGTTGAATGTGTTGAATGTAGTCAAAGTGTACTAATAAAGCTAATATTACCAGTATGAGAAATTCTAAGCAATTTTCTTAGAATTTCTCTAGCAGTATCAACCAAGAATCTTTAGCGGCAAATATAATGATGTTTTATATGCCTCGACCCTGACAATTTTGTGCATATTTCTGTAAGTTTGGAGAATTTGACCATACAAAAAACAATCTATTGATTAGAAAATCGTTGAGGTGAGGTAGAGAATATGTAAGAAGAAATACTTCCGTTTCATAATGCTTGTTAATGGGTGTTATTCGCGGGAAGGCCGCTGCTCGAACGCTCGTTCCTGCTCAACTTTCATATTTGGGCCGGGCCAGTTTACGTTTCTAGCTAGGCCATTTCCATTTCCATTTAATACGGACTCCGGATGATATTTGTCACGATTAGAGATGGCAACGGGTATATACCCGATGGGTAGTGCCCACACATACCCGTACCCGCTAGGGTAAATTTTACCCGTCGGATTACCCGTACCCGCATGCGGGTAAGAAAGTACTTTCATACTCATACCCGCGCGGATAATTCTACCCGACGGGTTACCGTGCACCGTCAGCGCACCGACAAAGTATGTACATGTAGGCCATCCCACACATAAAATCCTTCCATTTCAACCTTAAAATTCACAGCAAGGTAGCAAGACACATAATTTTTTTCATTTCAACCTCTAAATTCACAACAGCAAGGTAGCAAGGTTAACAACATATTTATAGGCTAAATTTGCTGAGGGAGGGCAGCTAGACTTTTTATACGGGTATTTCTTACCCGCGGGTAGACGGGTATGGGTAGTACACAATCGTACCCGTACCCGACATACCCGATGGGTATGTGTTTTTATCCAAAAACGTATCCGCGGGTAGAAAATTCCTCCCATACCCGTTTCTTTATCGGGTAAAACCCGTCGGGTACTCGGGTTTCGGGTACCCATTGCCATCTCTAGTCACGATTGAGTTTTTAATCGATCTATGATTTTGTGATTTGCCCGCCGTACGCGATTATGATTTTGATTCGATCTTTAATCTCTTTAATATTTTTTCTTTGACCGGCGTACACGATGAACACATCGTGCATGTGGGGATGAAGGGCGCCGCTCGGTCAAACTTATGGACGAAAGTTTTTTATGTGACGGTAAGAAAGTTACTGATTTTTTTTCAAGTAGTTAAGATATGACCATCCCTATCCCTAGCTAGTGGTGGCCAAGTGGGCGGGCCAGGCGTGCGACCGGCACGACGGCCTTGCCGGCCGCACGCACGGCCGGCGCGTGATGGGTCGTGCCGGCACGCGCACGACGGAGGCGGGCCGTGCACAGGCCGGCACGGCCATTGTTCCGTGCTGGCCGGGCACGCACGGCCCAGCCACGGCGCGCGGCGGGACGACCAACGACGAGGCGACACGTGACGGGCGGGGAAAGAATAGATGAAGAATAGATTATTTTTTCATATTTTCAACGTGATAAATATATCATTATATCATTTTTTATCCTTTATTTACAATTTTAATTTTTATCCATTGAAATAATAGGGTTGTTTTTTCTATTTTTCATATTTTTATCTATTTTTTTATTCCGTAGTGCCTTGTGGGCCGTGGGCTCGGCCACGACCCACGGGCCATATTCGTGCCGTGCGGCACGGCACGACCCGCCTCCCGTGGGCCGTGCTTGGGCCGGGGCGGGGCACGTGGGCGGCACGGCACGACCGTCACGTGGCCGTGCCTAACGGCCGTGCCGTGATGGGCCGTGCCTCGGCCGTGCCTGTGCCGGGCCATGCCGGGCCGCCCGTTTTGCCGGCACTATCCCTAGCATGTCCCTGTAAACCCTCCGTCCACGATGGGCCTCCGAAAAAAGAGCGCGGTAATTTTTTTACTATAACCAGCACCACCTATATATGTTTTGTATCCAGCAATAAGCCCGTAAGAGCAAACTCTAAAAGATGGCTAAAAATTTCTTCTCCAAAACAAGGTATTAAGGGCTATGCTAAAAAATTTTTCCCTAAAAAACATGTCATCCCACAGCAGAACGCAAAAAATTACTCTCCAATAATTCAAAACAGGCCACGTCATCAAAATTAGTCCCAGCCGGGCGAAGCGTGACGCGGGGCGACGATTGGGGAGCGGTGCGGAGGTGTCTGGGGCGAGGAAAAAAGAAAAATCGCGGGAAGGTATCGCGGGAAGGAGGTCGGGAGATGATTGGGGAAGGTTTGGCGTCGCTAATATATGCGTGGTGGGGGATGTTTTTTTGACGTTGCTAATCTTTTAGAGAAGTTTTAGGGAACTGTTGGAGATCATTTTTTCTGTTTTTTCCTCTAAACAAGGTATTGGGGGTAAGATTAACAGTCTCTTGGAGTTGCTCTAACCATCCAAACCCTCAATTCCCAAAATTTTTGGATACATCCATCGAGCCATCGAAAGCCCTGTCCCGTCGCCTCACCACCACGCCGCCGTGATCATCGGCGACATACAGCGGGATCAGCGCAGTGGGTGACGTGCGACGAGATCCGAGCCGTGAGCTGTGACAAGTCGCACGACTTGGTGGCGGATCGACATCCGGCTCTACCCGGCGCGTCGGTGGTGGCAAATAGGTATCAGGGCTGGCCCTAGGAGGGTGCGGATTTTTTAGCATATTTAATTTTTTTAAAGATAGTAATTTTAGGTTTGAAAATATTGTAAAAGTAATCTCTCATTGCCCTCCGAGAGGGCGAGATTTAAAAATCGCTCTCCCAGAGGACGATTTTGCTGACGTGTTAGACGGTCGTTGGGCGCCGTCTGCCGCGCCACGGCGATTTTGTAAAATCGCCCCTTGTGGAGATTATGGCAATCGGATATCCACATGGCAAGCTTATCCGATTGGAGATAGGGATATGTTGTGCCTACTAAATATGTAAACCAACTATGACTTGGGCATTACGTTGCTGATTAGATAAGGCAACGGCTCATAGTCACGGTTTGGTAAGATTGAGGAAACCGACTTAGAGTAAGATAGGGTTTCTGACTTGTAAGCTCGCCTCCCAAGACTATATAAGGGGGTAAGGGGCGTCCCTTGAGGGATATGTTTTTTATGAGCTATCAGCTTCAGAGGCAAGAGCTATAGATCTTGAGATCAATAAACACTCGGCGGATCAAATCCCCGAAATAGGAGTAGGGTATTACCTCACGAGAGGGTTTGAACCTGTCTAAATCCTTGTTTTCCATCTAACCCATCGAGCTTGGCGATCTTGACTGCACCCCTAATTTTCTATTGCCGAAACCGAGTTTCGATAGTTGGCGCGCCAGGTAGGGGCCCGCGCGTCAAGACTTCTTCAACAATCTCGTCGGCAAGCGCGATGGGATCTTCTTCAGGCATCGGCGAGTTCGCCGCCAACGGCTTCAACAAGCTTTCCTCCTCCGGCTCGGATTCGGACCAGTCGGGAGGGGGAACCCGCTCGGCGCCGTTCGGGCTACCGAACAATGGCAAGATCTGCAACCGAATCCTGAGTTCCAAGATGCAGTCCATCCACTCTGAAGGAGGAATCCACTCGACGCCGTTCGGACTACCGAACGCCGCTGAGATCTACAGCTGTCTTCTCACCTCCCTGTCAGAACCAATCTACTCGGGAGAAAACCTCTCGGTGCCGTTTGGATTACCAAACGCCGCTGAGATCTACTACAAGCTCCTCTCCCTCGAGTCGAGATCGACCCACTCGGAGGGATCCACGTCGTCAAGCTACGACTCGGACTGGAACGATCCAGATTCAAGCAACCCAGGCTCGAGGGAAGTCGCGGTCATCCTCCAACCATTCGGGTCATGCTCATCCTCGGAGCTCGATGAATACCTCAGCTCTTCAGGCTTTGACGATCTTTACGACATCCCCTCGGACGAGGCCAATGACTCCGACTGCGACAAGGACTACGAGCCGAAGTGCTTCGACGTCCTCATGGCTGAGGTAGCCGAGACCGACTTAGCCATGGCCCGCAGGGTCGCAGAGCAAGAACAAGCCAAACTTGAGCAAGAGCGCAAGCTGGCGGAAGAGGAGAAGAGGCGCAAGGAGGAAGCCGACAAAAGAAAGCGGGATCTGAGGGCAACCGGACGATCTGCTCGGGAGGCCATACTTCAGACGCGAATCCACAACACCAACATCTTCCAGACACCTCAGCAGAACGCTGTCACTGCCCTCACGCTCCTGGACACCGTGATCGAGACGACGCCCCCCGACGTGACGCCAATCTTGGATAAGATCAAGACCATCGTCACGGCTACAGCCAATGGTTCTCCCTCCACCTCAGCCCGAAGACCAACTGAGTCCGTAGCAGAAATGCCCGACAAAAGCCGACTCCCGTCGCTGAGGTCAAAGGATTACAAGAGGCCCGAGCAAGAACGGACGGCCACTAGGTCAAGAGACCTTCGCCACGAGACCACGCGCAAGCATCAGGAGCAATCAGCCGACTCCCCGAGAAGCGGCATGGACGACCACCCGTCCACCACCGGGTCCGCCGCAGCAACAACTCCGACTACCGAAGCAACTTGCCAAGGACCCCGTCGAGTGATCTGCAGGAAGTCCTTGACCGACGCTATCAAGAACGAGATCAGCGCTCCCGCGAAGATCGAAGGGGCTCGCCCGACAGCAATGACGATGGAGTACCCGCTTTCACTCGGGACCTGCGCCGAGTGCACTGCCGAATGGTTTTAAGCCGACAGGAATCGAGAAGTACGACGGGAAGACCGACCCCGAGTCGTGGCTAATCGTGTACACCCTCGTCATCCGTGCGGCAGGAGGTGACAACAAGGCCATTGCCAATTACCTGCCTGTTGCCCTTGCTAACTCAGCCAGGAACTGGCTCATGAGCTTGCCAAGAGCCTCGATCGGCTTGTGGAGTGAGTTAAGGGACCACTTCATCGCCAACTTCCAGGGCACTTTTGAGAGGCCTGGGACACACTTCGACCTCTACAACGTCGTCCAAAAGCCAGATGAGCCATTGAAGGACTACATCCGGCGCTTCTTTGAAAAGCGCAACAAGATCCCCAACAGCACCGACGACATCATCATCGCTGCCTTCCAGAAGGGAGTCCGTGATGAACTGTTGATCGGAAAATTTGGGCGCAAGCCACCGAAGACGGTGAAGCGTAATCAGCGCTGAGCTAGATCTTAAATAGGAAAGCGCGCTCGTCACCTTCCTCCAAAATAATAAAGATGTTTTTGCTTGGAAACCATCTGATATGCTTGGAATTCCTAGGGAGGTGATCGAGCACACTTTACACGTCAAAGATGACGCGAAACCTATCAAACAGCGATTACGCCGTTTCACTCAGGATTGGAAGGATGCCATCAAGGAAAAACTCGCAAAACTCTTAGCCGCCGGTTTTATTAAAGAAGTTCTACACCCCGACTGGTTGGCTAACCCGGTCCTGGTCCGGAAGAAGACAGGGCAGTGGCGCATGTGCGTTGACTACACCGACCTCAACAAAGCATGCCCCAAAGATCCGTTCGGGCTGCCTCGCATCGACCAAGTCGTGGACTCAACAGCCGGCTGCCAGCTCTTAAGCTTCCTGGATTGTTACTCGGGCTATCATCAAATCAGCTTGAAGGAATCCGACTGCCTGAAAACATCGTTCATCACGCCGTTTGGAGCTTATTGCTACATCACGATGCCCTTCGGCCTGAAGAACGTCGGGGCCACATACCAACGCATGATCCAAAGATGTTTTCAGACGCAGATCGGGAAGAACGTGGAAGCTTACGTCGACGATATCGTCATCAAGACCAAGCAGAAAGAAGACCTGATTGCCGACTTAGAAGAAACCTTTGCAAACATTCGGGCCTTCAGAATGAAGTTGAACCCGGAGAAGTGCACTTTCGGCGTGCCATCAGGCAAACTACTCGGCTTCATGGTGTCACATCGCGGCATTGAAGCCAACCCAGAGAAAATCAATGCCATCCTGAATATGAAGCCCCCGAGTAACCAGAAAGACGTTCAGAAGCTTACTGGAATCATGGCAGCACTAAGCCGATTCATCTCTCGACCCGGCGAACGAGGCATGCCCTTCTTCAGGTTGCTGAAGAAAACAGACGACTTTCAGTGGACTACGGAAGCCCACAAGGCCTTTGAAGATTTTAAAGAATTCCTCACAACACCGCCTATCCTAGCGTCACCTCAGCCTCAGGAGCCCCTGCTACTGTACGTCTCAGCGACTCACCAAGTGGTCAGCACGGTCCTCGTGGTCGAGCGCGAAGAAGAAGGACGAGTTCAGAAGATTCAAAGGCCAATCTACTTCGTCAGCGAAGTATTGGCAGGAGCCAAAATTCGCTACCCTTAGGTACAAAAATTGCTATATGGTGTTCTGATAACAGCGAGAAAATTGGCGCACTACTTTCAGGGTCACTCGGTCACCGTCGTCACTTCCTTTCCACTCGGTGATGTCATCCACAATCGAGAGGCGACTGGGCGCATCGCGAAGTGGGCCCTGGAACTGATGCCGCTAGACTTAACTTTCAAGGCGAGGACGTCTGTGAAGTCACAAGCCCTGGCGGATTTTCTAGCCGAGTGGACCGAACAACAAGAAGATGTACTTCGAGAAGACCTACAGTACTGAACCATGCACTTTGATGGATCCAAGAGGATCACCGGCTTGGGAGCAGGAGTCGTGCTGATCTCCCCGACTGGAGAAAGGCTAAGATATGTTCTCCACCTTCACTTCTCCTCCTCACACAACGTCGCTGAGTACGAAGCCCTGCTACATGGACTGTGGCTTGCAGTTTCACTCGGGATACGTCGGCTCGTCGTGAAAGAGGATTCCCAGCTGGTTGTCAACCAAGTGATGAAAGACTGGTCCTGTCTAAACGACACCATGGTGGCCTACGGGCAAGAAGTTCGCAAACTTGAAGACAGGTTTGACGGACTGGAGCTATCCCATGTCCTAAGACATAATAACGAGGCAGCTGACGAGTTGGCGCAGTTCGGGTCCAAGCGAGAAGCCGCTCCAACAGACTTTTTCGTAGAGTATCTCTATGAGCTAACTGTTGCAGCCAAACCAACTCCCAACAAGCAAGCTGCAGACCAGGTCACCATGATTGACGCCGACTAGAGGACACCGCTCATCATATTTTTAACTCAGCAAGAGCTGCCGGAAGACCGGGATGAGGCAGGACGCGTCCGACGCCGCTGTCAAGCTTATGTCATGGTTGATTCTGATTTATACAAGAGGAGCCCCTCTGGAGTCCTGATGAGATGCATCACACCTGAAGAAGGACGGCAACTACTCCAAGGTATCCACTCGGGCATATGCGGAAGCCACGCGGCAGCACGCACCTTGGTGGGGAAAGCCTACACACAAGGTTTCTTCTGGCCTACGGCAGTCTCCGATGCTGACAAGGTGGTCCGCACGTGCGAAGGTTGCCAGTTCTTCGCTCGGCAAAGTCATGTCCCAGCCCAAGAACTACAAACAATTCCACTATCCTGGCCATTTGCAGTATGGGGCTTAGACATGGTTGGTCCTTTCAAAAAGGCTCCAGAAGGATTCACGCACTTATTCGTCGCAATTGACAAATTCTCCAAGTGGATCGAGGCTAAGCCAGTCGCTACAATCACCGCTGACAAGGCACGGGACTTCATCCTCAATATCGTGCACCGGTTTGACGTCCCAAACAGAATTATAACCGACAATGGGACTCAATTCACTGGAGGCATCTTTAAGGAATTCTGTGAAGACTTCGGAATCAAAATCTGCTACGCATCAGTCGCACATCCGAAAAGCAATGGACAAGTTGAGCGTGCCAATGGCATGGTCCTTCAAGGCATCAAGGCCTGAGTGTTTGACCGGCTAAAACCTTATGCCGGCAAGTGGGTCCAAGAGCTTCCCTTGGTTCTGTGGTCTCTGCGGACTACGCCCAGTCGGGCTACCGGCCAAACTCCTTTCTTTCTGGTCTACGGGGCATAGGCCATGTTGCCGAACGAAATGGAGTACGAATCTCTCCGAGTCCGCAGCTTTAACGACGAACGCTACGATCAAGACCGAGTGGATGACCTCACCCGATTGGAAGAGGCCCGTGAGGCAGCCCTCATCCAGTCGGCAAAATATCTTCAAGGACTCAGATGATACCACAGTCGCAACATTCGAGCACGAGCTTTTATCGTTGGCGATTTGGTTCTACGCAAGATTCAGACCACCAAGGACCGTCACAAGTTATCTTCATTATGGGAAGGACCGTATATAATTGCTGAGGTGACTCGGCCAAGAGCATATCGACTAAAACGTGAAGATGGATCCATGGTGGAGAACTCCTGAAACATCGAGCATCTTCGACGATACTATGCTTAAATTGCCTTAAGTTTCATGTTCTTCTTGACTGTCAACTTCAAGCAAGATGACTTCTTGAGTTAGCAGTCGGGGGCTGCACATATGACAATAAAGCACGGTCGGCAACCTATGCATATTTGGTTTATCATTGTTTAATATTCCTTGATTCGAGTTCAATGCATAAGGACTGAGAATTTTTCTATGACCTAATCAAGCCTAGGCTTGGTGACAGTCGGACGAAAATTACTTAAGAAATTTTACATAAAAACTCGGATTAAGGCATTAACACAAATAAGCCAAATATTTACAAGTCTACATCAGAAAGTTGCATACAAATGTTTACAAGGCAATCAAGATCGGAAATTGTTTACTACATCAGCGGCCACCTTCTTGGACGGCTCTTGGGCTTCATCAATCAGCTCCAAAGCCCTCTCATCCGAAGTGCCATCAACGAACCCCTCCCCGACTGAGTCAACTTCTATCCGAGGATAGAGTGATTTAGCCTACGTGAGGGCAAAGTTCGCCCCCATGGTAGCCGCCTCAGAGATGTTGGCCAGGTACTGATCTGGGGCCCTCTGGAGCTTGTCGAAGATCTCGACGGGGTCCAACGAGCTTTTGTCCCGAGCCCATGATGGAATAGCGACAACAGGATCAGCGTCGCCACGTTAGCAACATCGTCCCTGACGCTTTTGGCTTTTTTGACCCTCTCAATGAAAACATCATATTGGGCTCGGGTCTTGATCTTATAGGCTGTCAAAGACAAGTGGTCACACAAACATTTCGAAGATGAAGCAAAACAAAGAACGCTGCTCTGAAAGAACTCACCTTCAAACTCGGTCTCCAGCTCGACTTTGCTGGTGTTGGCTTCTTCCAGCTGGGCCTGGAGCGAGTGGACCTCCGACGAGTTTTCTACAACAAAAAAGGTTATCAACGACCAGGATCAACACGGACTACAAATAAAAGCACAAAGAGACTAAGGGGATTAAGCATACTCCCGACTGAACCCCGGAGGTCGAGGTTCTCCTCCCGGAGTGCGGCCATTTCCCTCCAAAGAGCCGCTTCCCTCGATGCAGCTTCCTCTCGAGTGGCCTTTAGCTCCTGCTGGATGTTTTCCAGGGAGTTCAAGTGCGGGACCAATTTCTCGAGTGCGTCGGATTTGGCCATCGACCGGCGGTACACCCTCTACACACAAGTTCGAAGATTGGACGACGGAAAGCGATGATAAAGCTACAACGAAAAGAGAAGAACTTACATTTAGTAGCCGAGTCGCTTCGTTCAGGCTATCTACAAGCATATCCCTTTCTTCATTCTCCATTTGCTTATTCAGAATGATGCCCTGTCTCTGGCCTTCGGAATCTCGCCACTCAATCTTGATCATAGGGACCCAGGTTTCAGAGGACTGCAACCTAGGGATCTCCTCCACTTTGGCTGAATGGATCAGAAGGAGCAGATGAAGATACAGGAGAATTAAACCTGAGGTTAAAAGTGAAAGATTGAGTCAAGGCTTACCAGCTTTGGTGGCCGAATCCTTAATCGGCACTTCCCGGCTGCTCTTCTCTTTTTGGCTTTTCCCCGACTGGTCCTCAGTCGGGGCCCTTTGAGTGGCAGCCGGGGGCTCTTCTACGGCCGACTGGTTTCCAGTCGGTGTATCCCGACTGGCGGTCGGGGGTTCTTTCCTCGGGATGTCTTCACTGGGAGGTGAGGGCCTCTCACTCGGAGTGCTCTCGCTCGGGAGAGGGCTCCGGGGTTTTGGCTCCACAGGCTTTGATGCCTCAGTTGCTGCAGTTGGCACAGGGCCCTCACTCTTCCCAGTGGGATCAATGTTTTGAGGCCTCCTGCAACGAGAAGGACAGGAGCGATCGGGATGAAGATGGAGAAATTTTCAACTAAGAGCACAATTTCAGTCGTAAGGCGTACCTGGTTGATCGGCGAATTTTGGGCACCGTTTTCGGTGACGGCCTTGGAGGGGTCTTTTTAGCTTGAGGGGCTGGGACGTCGTCGTCCGAGTCATCAATGACCAGCCTCCTCTTACTCGCCCGCTTGCTAATGTCTTCACTCGGGGCAGCCCTCTTCCCGACTGGATCGCTTTGGATCTTCACGCCGCCAGTTGGTTTTTTGGCAGGCCTAGCCGACGTGTCATCGTGATGAATTTTGTACGGCTTTGAGATAATAGAGGCATTTTCCTGCAAGAAAGATTCTTTGAGCACTAAGAAGTGCCACATCAAGATTGGAAGACAATGAACGACTCAAGTCGACTTACTGGCGGAGGAGGGCGGTATATGTTGTAAGGAAGGACCGGCAGCATGAGGCTGCGCTCAACTGCAATCCCAGTCGAGAATATCTTGTACATACGAATCTTCAGAGTCTCGAAGTTGAGGGAGTCGCGGTCCTCCCGATTGGGCCCCTCTCGCCCTCGTACTCAAAAGCAGGCTTGGACCTCTCCTTGATTGGCGCCAGTCGATTTCTGATAAAATGCCGAGTGATTTGTTCACCTTGAAGGCCCTTTTCTTCATCTCCAAAATTTTTGCCAAGAGCTTATTAGCTTCATCCCAGTCTTGGGCCACTGGCACGGTGCTCCAGTTGGGTTTAGGCATAGGGGGAAGACCAATGAAGTTTGGCAGATTGGGTTGAAGGTTGGCAATATAGAACCAGTTTGCGTGTCAGCCCTTGTTAGAGGATTTCAAGGGAAGAGAAAAATATTCTCGGCGGAGGGATCCGCAGAGTTGGAAGCCGGCCCCACCAACGACGCAGGGCTCATCCTTGTTAGGATGCGGCTTAAGATAGAACATGCGGCGAAAGAGTTGGAAATGAGGAAGGATGCCAAGGAAAGCTAAGCAAACATGGATGAAGAGAGCAATGTGGAGCATAGAGTTGGGGTTCAGATGGTAAAGCTGAAGGCCGTAGTAGTCAAGAAGACCCCTAAAGAACTCAGAGGTGGGGAGGCCGAAGCCGCAATAGAAGAAAGAGGTGAAGACAACGAGCTCACCGGTGTTCGGGGTGGGGAACTCTTCTTCGGCCGCCGGGCGCCGCCGACGATCTCCTTGGGAGGGAGAACTCCGTGCTTCACCATCTCCTTGAGGGTGGACTCCCTGACATCCGAGGTAGCCCATTGCTCGAAAGGGATCTTTTTATCTCCCGCCATGGATGTGGTTTTGGGGGAGTGGATCTAGCTCGGAGGATGGGGATCTAGGATGGGGATCTGTGGAGATGGATGAGGAAGCTAGCTTGTGGAGAACTGCGAGCTCCTGGATCGGTGGATTGGGTGCGCACGTGAGCTTAGGGTTTTCCGCTACAAGCTGGTGAACAGTGTGCAAGGGGGGAATTTTTTCTGGGAAGACGAAGTGGTGGGGATGACCTCGAGGCTTTGTACAAAGATTTGAGGGTTTCGCCAAGTTATCTCGCGGATTGAGCCGAGTCCATGAGAGACTTGCGACCCAGCTAAGGTGTGGCTTGATGCGTGTCCTTAGGGACTTAAGTAGATGGACTTAAGCAGATTTGCCTTGGCAATGTGCGCGTGTCTAATTGCCTAGTACCTTCAAAAATCCTTTCAATACCGCGGTTTGCACAACTTCATGAGAAGTTGGCACGATGCAATTTGAAAGGTGACAAACAGTGAAGCTTTTCATGGCTGCCTTGATGATAGGGACTGTTTGGTTTTTAAGCATTTGATTAAATGATTATATCAATGCTATTTTTCCACCCTGGTGAAGATCTTTTTAAGATTGAGACCAATATTGTGGCAAGAGCTATTTAATATTTTGGTCATATTTTTCAGATAACTGAAAAACTTGTTTACCCATGAGGGATGATTAAAATATTTGTTCCGAGATGATTCGGGTAGATCCACTCGGATAAACATGAGCTTACCGAGTGCTTTTTGCCCACGAGGGTTTATTGAACTATTTGTTAGAGATGACTCGGGCAAATTTACTCGGATAAGCATAAGTTTGCCGAGTGATGAGATTTTTATGATTGCTTTAGCATGAGCTAAGCATTTATATGAAAATGATTTTTTATAGTTCTTGACTATATGTTTAGTCTGATTTTGACTAACCACATAGTCGGGGGCTACACCTAATTAGGTGCATCAGGAGATGCACCTAGATATTTATTTTTTGAGAATTTTTTGGGATGTTTTCAGCCCTTCACAGTCTTTGGAGCTACTCGGGAGTTTCAGACAGAGGTGATGGAATCACTCGGCGCCAGAAGCACCCGACCAAAGAGATGTTTGGCTGTGTACTATCTTGGTTCGAGGCTGAGTTATCTCGTCGACTGCAAAGGACTCGGGGGCTACTGTGGAGATTATGGCAATCGGATATCCACATGGCAAGCTTATCCGATTGGAGATAGGGATATGTTGTGCCTACTAAATATGTAAACCAGCTATGACTTGGGTATTACGTTGCTGATTAGATAAGGCAACGACTCATAGTCACGGTTTGGTAAGATTGAGGAAACCGACTTAGAGTAAGATAGGGTTTCCGACTTGTAAGCTCGCCTCCCAAGACTATATAAGGGAGGTAAGGGGCGTCCTTTGAGGGATATGTTTTTTATGAGCTATCAGCTTCAGAGGCAAGAGCTATAGATCTTGAGATCAATAAACACTCGGCGGATCGAATCCCCGAAACAGAAGTAGGGTATTACCTCATGAGAGGGCCTGAACCTGTCTAAATCTTTGTTTTCCATCTAACCCATCGAGCTTGGCGATCTTGACTGCACCCCCAATTTTCTATTGCCGAAACTGAGTTTCGACACCCCTTGCCGCCCTCGGCAAGGATGATTTTTGACTGTAGAAATAGGGGGCCGCATGCAAAAGGGCGGCCGCCATGACAATTTGCAGGCGGCCCCGTTGCCGCCCTTGTAGAGAGCAATTTTTGGTAATCTCGCCCTTTGCAAGGGCGATTTTTTCTTGGATGGGCCCATAGGATACCTAAATCCTAAATGGCCTATATGGATCGTTTTTTCCCCATAATTCGTCCATAATATGTATTGTTCCCAATCTAAAGGAAGTTTTGGCAAATGATTGTTTGTATGAACTGTGTAGGGTGGTAAGGAGTTCTGCATGATGTAATTGTGTAGGGGGCATATGTTTCATAAGAAATATTGCACGTAATTAAACCGCGGAACCTATGCCATGCATATATTATACAAATAAATCGGACTCGACGAGTCGAGCCTCGGCTTTCCTACAGAGCCCTTCTACGGCGATCAACGTGTCTTCTATTTTCCCTTTCCTTCTCGTCGTTGTACTCTGTTTGTGTTTCGCATTCAGTTACTTTTAGGCTGTTATATTGGAGAATGACATTGTCGATCCAAATAGTAAATCCGCACCTCCTTTGAATGCCCTGGTAAAGAAACACATGTAGTCAGTTACAGTGGCAATACAATGAAGACGTTAGCGGGATTGATAAAACAAAAGACATACAACGAAGTCATTGTCTAAGTTGGGGCAAATGAAATATCTCCTGCCATATGTTTGTGGTTCAAAGGAGGTAGCCATCTTGCAACGATCCCTACAACCGCACCTGGGACGCTCTGACCATTTAGGGAAACCTAGTGGGTTGTTCCTCCAATCTAAGCTTACGATTTCGGTCCGACGTTCGTACTCCATCCATGCCTGAATGAATTGTTCAGTCGAGTCAGGTTGCATTATCGTCGGACCGATCGAAGTAGGTCTAACCGTATCGATCCACTCTTCGAATCGACACTGACGTACATCCTCCTGGTTGTACATTTGTGACGTAAGGGTTAGAAAATAAAACAAGTGATTAGCTTGACCAGGAAAAAATGATACTCACGACAAAATCGTCGTCCACAATCTCAGGACACACGAAGCATCTTTGTCCTCGAGTGTCATGTCTAATGGACCTTATCACCTGGCAATGGAGACCACAATGCCATTCTGACGTTCTCGCCATGTGGGTAATGCGAGCTGATATAGAGGCCAATCCGAAGCTTTCGCAGCAACTTGATGTTGGTACTCAGCCTTCTGCCGAAGGTAGTCTGACCTTTTTTCGCTAAGTGGGTAGGAACGTGTTCCGTCAGTTCGTGGGTTCTCCGTATATATCCACTCAACGAAGTTACACACCCGACGATATGCCTGTGTAAGATGTTACCATGATGTAGGATCAAGTTAGTGTTTTGTGTATTCAGAATTGGTACTAGAAATCGGAGCACATAAGTCATACCCGATCCATGTTGGAGCATTGGAAGAATCGCCTCCCTCGAGTTTCTAAGGTGAGGGACGACGTAAGTATACAAACATCCCCACAATGGCACAAAGGACGGTCACACCATAGTGGAATCAAACCTCCTAAAGGATGGAGTCGCCAGTCAAGATGTTCAGCAAATGGATGACCCATTCTACGTAGAAGTGTAGGAAACAAAAGGAAGATATGAAGAGCTCGTATTCGGACCTAGTAATATATAGTGGAGGAAGCAGAGGCACATCTCCATGTAACATGAGTTCACTTATTGCACAGATTTGACAACATGTTCACGCGCCTGTGCAAATTGAATGATTCTGTCGAAGAAAGCATCAGCAAAAGCTGAGTCGGGACACCTTCACGCGCCGAAAGATGATAGTGATGTATCGTAAACGTTTGTCATGGGCCAAAAGCTGATAGCGACCAATCGTAGATGTCTATCATGCGGCAAAAGTTTTTTGTCGTTTCGTTGAGTAGATGTAGCGAATGACATTAAAGGTTCCGTGACATATGAGTGCGACGACCGAACAGAGTTATATACAAAGAGGTAACACAAAGTTACTAAGTGTAAATATTACAAACAAGTAGCACTCATATTCTACTGGTGAGGCCTCTTACCCTACCCCTCCTAGCCTGCGCCCTAATGTGCCCCTGAGAGTACGTCAGCCTCTCAGCGGGCACGGCACGACCAGCGCGGACATCTGGTACGGGCGTCTCCTGGCTGCTCCTGGCTCTGTGGTAGTGGTGCTCCACCAAGCTGAGAGGCGCCGATAACGTCCTAGTCTTGGTCCTCCAGGTCGTCGAAGTCGTCGCCCGCACCGGACCCGCCCGCCTGCGACGATGATGCGCCCGAATGAAAAATCCCCATCGAGTAGTATCCTCCTGGAGATGTTAAATGTTAAGCAACAATCATGAGAACTACTACGTTTGTAGTACTCATCGAACGACGCTTGCTCACCTCGCGGCTGACTGAAGGGAGGAGGAATGGATGAACCGCTTGCTCCAACAAAGGCCGATGTGCTGGGCCAAGTCGCGAACGGCCAAGGGATCGACGATCCACTCGCTCCAGCAAAACCTCCTTTCGACAGTGTCGGACCTACGAGACGTTCAGTTTGTTATAACATGGCTAAGGTTTTGCGTAGTGAAAATGTACAGAACTAACCTGTGGACGCACCAGCATCGTACGATGTCGACCTTGGTGTCGGGCCGCGTGGACGTGGAACTGCAGCTGCCGGCGGAGGTATCGCGTCCACGGCCGAAGGACAGGAGAAGACACGCAAGATCGAACACATCTTCGTTTGCATCCGCTCAAATGTCAACCTCTGCTCAACGTCGTTCAGGTGTAGTCCAGCGTCCAACCTCAGCATCACCGCGTTGATGTCGGCATTCATGACGCATGCGGCGTCGGCCTGCGGAAATCATTAGTACTTAGGTTTGTCACTCTCATATATAGCAACCGCGTATTACGAAAGTAAGAAGTCCGAGATACATAGACATACCCCCATGAAGTAGTCCTGGTCACGGTGCGCGGGGTAGGTGTCCGTGACGCCTACCTGGTGGAGCTGCGGAGCGGCCGAGGTGAAGGTCACATGGGCACGTGTGTGCGGCAAGTACCACCAAAGATACACAGTGTAGTTCTCCTCGGAGTGGGGGAAGAGCTCGGCAATCACCTCCTCGGTGGCTAACAACCAGTCCTCCACGTACGGGTTGATCCGAGGTACCCAAAGTGTCCCTGCTTGCTGTCCCCGTCGAGTCAACCTGCAAAGAACATAATGGTTATCGAATGTTCAAAAGCAGTTGACATAATAGTAGTAAAGTTAAAATAAAAGTACTCACTGGTGGTCCTGGGGAGGACCGGAATTGGTACGTTCACTAGAAACCCTTGCCTCAGTCCGAACTACCTCATAACACGATAAGGGCAGTGAGGCTTGACGTATATGTCTAACACCAACGACACCACAATCAACCAATAGGCCGCGTCATGCATGCACAAGGAAGACAGACCTAGAGGTGCTCTCCCGGCGACCGCCTGCTGCGTGTAGGGCTCCCAGACGACGTCCGAAGGCTGCAGACAGTCGAACTCAAAGACGAACTCCGGGTAGCTCCGTCTGACCTGGACGTGGGCGTAACGTCACTGTGACAGATAGAGAACCACCTGGTCAGAACAGAAGTCGTTCCAGTATGAAGATTTGAAATCAAGACAATTTGTACTTACGTTTCAGTGGCACCAGTATGTGCCCATCGTAGGCCCGTTGGCTGGGTCGTCGGCCGCGGGTCCTGACTCGTACGTCATGGTGTCCACGATCGATTGGCCAATCGCGACCTCTCAGCTGCCCAGAGCTGAATAAGGAGAGGGCAGCCCATGAATATCGCTCCTGGATCCATCTTGCAACCGGCCTCGCACAACGCACGGTACGTGCCAGGTCGCGCACGCACGCTCCCGCACCACGTTTGCCGTACGCACAAGTCGGCCACAGTGGCGCACGACGCGCGACGTGCACACGCACGCGCACGCGGGTGGCCGTTGATGCTGGGCGTTCCCTGAGCACCCCGAGCACTATAAATAGGTCCCTAGCTTCCCTTCACCTCCCCACACATCGCCAACACCATTCCACTTCCCCTATCTCCTTTGCTGGCACCGAAACATGCCAGAACGCCACGAAGTGAGCTGGGTTAACCGAATCCGCGTCGCCGCACTACGGCACGCAGCCTAGCTCCACATCTGCGATCGCTTGGGCGTAGTGGATCAGACCCTTGTCTACCGCGTGGCCTGTGGTGCTGGTGAACATCACCCAACCAAACATCCACAGTAGATACGCCTCTAAGGAGTGTCTTAGTGAGTACTCATCAGCGTCGGGGTGGAGCTTATCGGTCTACATAAAAAAGCAAATGATGTTAAAAATCATAAGATTTCTGAAAAATAACAAAGTGTAAATGTTAACTTACTGTGAACTACAACAGCCAAGCCTTCGTAGGCCCGACGGTGGTGTACGTGTTCAGGGGAGCAACTGCTGGGATCCCAGGTAGCCTCATCACGGGAGCGAATCACTCCATGATATCGTCCCTCCAGCCACCCCCACCGTCCACTAGGGTGACAGCCTCTCTGGCTAGTGGAAGCCCTAGCAGGTACGTAACGTCCTGCAGCGTGGGTGCCATCTTCCCACATGGTAGATAGAAGGTGTGCGTCTCCGGCCGCCACCGATCTACCAAAGCACCCAACAGCGATCGGTCCGCATCCCAGCGCTTCGCCAGGTCGTTCTCGTTCGCCCGCCCCTCAACAAGCCTGCATATCGCGATCAGTCCTGCCTCACGCAACCTGCATATCGTCAAGTTGAATATTAGTACCACATATGTGCAGTGAATCCAATAAAATGCAATCAAGTTAATAAGTTTGATCATACCACAGAACATGGCGCGGATCGACACGCAGCAACTCGCGCGACGGGTGTGGACGAAAGGTGGTAAGCTGCGCACCCTGCACCGCTGACAAGTAGGATCGGTGGTTCCTGTCCAGTCCCCTGTTGATTGGTGTATCGTCCGCCATACCTGCATACATAAGAGTGATTAAAAATAATCAATTGATAACAAAAAAACATTACAACATGAACTAGCCATTCAAGAATTGTTCAAACATTACACAAATTGTTCATTAAAATGGTAATTCAAAATGCTAAAGACACATTACACAAATGACAACAACATTACAATAGTTCATGTTTCACAAGGATAAATATTACACACATGAAAAATGACAACCACTAGACTAAAAGGCTGACAGAAATATTCAAGCCATTGCATCGCCAGCCGACGACGTAGTCGTTGCACGAGAACACCTAGGACGTGGTCGCCTCGTTGTTGTTCCTTCTCCCGATTGACAGATGCCATCGGTTGACTGTCCAGATAGACCCGCATCTGGGACGGTTGGAGCTTCTGAATTCTTCGGGCATTTCTTGTAAGTATGCCCACACTCATCGCATTTCCTGCACCTAGAGTCCTCGCCCCAGCCTCCGACACGTCCATGTCATTTCTGATGCATCTCGGCTGACGCCGTCCCTTTTTCAGCCTTAACTTCGACGGATCTGGAATGTAGAACACTTGTAGCCTCAGAGTTGTGTAAGATCCAGATATCCCGAACCCATATATCTCCTCCTTCCATGTATGAAATATTGCCTCTTTCCTGTAGTAGGGTGACACATAGATATCGGGAAGTATGCCGCAATCCCCAGCTGCTGCAAGTACGTGTGAGCAAGGCAGATGTCTAAGCTTGGGCTTCATGCCGCTGTAGCTGCAACCGCGCTCCGTATGAAGCACAAATTCCTACACAGCTTGGACACGGTTGATGCCGCGCCTTCTTCTGTCGACACACATGATCTCATACCTATGAACTTGGGTACCTTGGGGAATAACTCTGTGCTTCATAGCCTTTGCTATTTTGTCTTGCATATACTTCGTCACCATATTCCCAAATACAATGTTGTTATCAACCATCAATGGGTCAATTTTCTTGTATCTGTCCCTGAAGTATGTCTGTGTGCCATGAAGGATAAATTCCACAATACCGACCAGTGGGAGTCCTCGCACTCCTCGCATCACCCAGTTGTACACCTTGGCTAGGTTGGTTTTCATTATACCATATCGAGACCCATCAGTGTTATACAACAGAGACCACTTTTCTTTCGGTTCATTCTCTATCCAGTGCGAGAAATTACGTATTGATGATGCGGACCTCCTTCTCATTGTTGGCGGGTCATCATGTAGTGGACCAAGAGGTACTAGAGGCTCGTCATCTGTCACACCCTGGGTTTTTCTCTAATTCATTTAAATAATTTACCCTGAAATAATCGGAATTTCTGAAATTAACCTGGAGTCAACCTATAATTTTAAAATGCAATTAATAAATGGAAACGACATGGTAGGATTTTTCTTGAATTCTGCATGTCAAAATACACTAACAGGATTTTTACTGAAATTTTTAGAGCACTCTAAGTATTTTTAATCAATTAAATAAGAAATCAGGATTTAATTAAGCCCTCAAAAATCCTTTTTTCCTTTTTCTTTTCTTTTCCGTACGGGCTGCACAGTACTCCCGCCCTTTCCTTTGGGCCGTCGGCCTGGTCCCCTCCCCGGCCCAAGCTGCCCGCGCGTGCGCCCCGGTCGTGGGCCGAGGCCCGCAACGCCCGCCGCAACGCGCAAGTCCGCGGGGCGTCCCTCGCCCGCGAGTCGTTGATGGGTGGGACCCGCCTGTCAGTTTCCCCGTCCCCGCGCCCGGTCGGTCCGGCCGCCGCCCGCCATGCGCACCGCCGCTCCGCTCCTTTCCGTTTGAATCCGAGCCACGTCGGCCCCGTGCCGGGCGCAATCTCGCGACGCCGTTTCCATCTCCGCAACCCCCGTGCCCGATGGAAACCCTATCCGCGCGGAATCCGTCGCCGATTGTTTCCCCCTCTCTCTCCGATTCCGTGAACAACGGCGAAGAATCCGCGCCGTTTTCGTGTTTGTTTCGGCCCCGTTGTACCCCTATAAAACTCCCCCATCGTCGCCGCGCGTTTCCCCTTTGCTTCCCCCGTGCGCTAGCCCCAAATCCGCCGTCGCCATCGTCGTCGTCTCCGTCGCCGGTGAGTGCGCCGCCGCCCCCTTCCTCTTCGGTTTTACGGGTCTCCTCCCGAACCGCTCCCGCGCGCATCATTCCGCCCTCCGCCGTGTTTCCCGCACCCGCGGCACCCTCCGCCGCCGTCGCCGGTGTCGCCGGAGGCCGGCCGGCCGCCGCGCGGCCATGGCCGGCGGGCGAGCTCGAGCCGCCGCCGCCCAAACCCTAACCCTAGCGCCGCTCCCTCTGCGTCGTCCGATCTTTCGGATCGGGCGGATCCGCACCGTCCGATCGCGATCGATCCGTCGCCGTTCGATCCGGTCGCCGCACGCCCGATGGTTGCCGCGTGTCCGCCCTCGCCGCCGCCCGAACCCTAACCCTAGCCGCGATCCGCACCGTCCGATCCTTCGGATCGGGCGGATCCGGACCGTCCCCTCGCGCGCAAGGCCGTCGCCGTCCGATCACCGCCACCCCTCCCCGATGCGCGCCACGTGCCCGCTCTCTCCGCCGCCGCCGTGGACTCGGTCCACCGTGGACCGCGCCGCGCCGCTTGTGTCGCCGCTTGCGCCGGTGACGTCGCTCTACCGCTTGCGCCATGCTTGCGTCACCCGGGCTTAATTGCGCAATAAATCGTTTTAATCTTTTCGTTTAGTTAAAAATCACAATTAAACTTCTAAAATTCATATCTTTTGAATCCAAGCTCCGTTTTAGCCCATTCAAATTTCATTAAATCCAGAAAAATGTCAAGAATCCATTAAAAATACTTTTCAGTGCTGTTTCAGTAGACTTTTTAGGGTGTTTGTTGAGTGCTTTGTTTGTCGTGTAGATCCCAAGTTTTTCGCGAGCCCGTTCTCTTGAAGTAGTCGCCGAGGTTCCTCGGTCTCGAGCAAGGCAAGTCATACCTTACATTGACCATATTGTACCTATTTTATGTAAATATCTCTTTTTCTTTCAAATACTGCATATGTTTTAGAATGTCATTTTATGGGATGATTATACCTATTGTACTCAACCATAGGATTGTTTACCTTATACCATTGATAACTTGGGGTTCAATATGACTAGATGATAGCTTAAGGTTTGCTTAGTTATGCTTAGCGCAACTAGCTCACTTAAGGGAATCACATTAATCAAGTTTCATTACTGGAAGTTAACTCTCAGATGATGTTAAGTGGTGAGCATGTTTTTAATAATATTGAATTATGAAAAAGGTGGGTCGTGAGCACATGGTTGGACTTTGGTTAGCGTGCTCATGACGATTAAGGACCGGTTCTCGGGAAACCCTGGAAGAAATGCCGTGCATACCACAAGCCAGCATGGGTAATGGCTGGGTCTGTAGCGTAGCTGTCTCTAGTTAACGTATCCCAGAGAGGGTGGGCGTGATGGAGTTGGGTCGGCCCCAGTTTTAAGGGTTGATCAGCTTCCGGATTCACCGCGGCACTAGAGGGGGCTGCCCATTGCCCGATGGGAATGGGGGCGAAACCTTGGTGTGGTACGATTGACTAGAGGGGGTTATGTGAAGGGTCCTGTCACAGTTCCTTTCCGGGGCACCATGGTGGTGCACCGGCGCACGGTAACGTGTTGTGGGATTGTGTCTTGTGGGTACAGTTGTACACCTCTGATCAGAGTAAAAACTATTCGAATAGCCGTGCCCACGGTTATGGGCGATCGACCAGATTCACCTTGATTAGTTTCACTTATTTATTTGAATGAAATGTTGAAGCATGACTAGTGCAGGTGGATGGATGGGCCTGTCGCAACGTGGTTTGAGCGTTGGACAGTGTTTATTTAATACTGCTTAAATATTACTACTGTTTTACTGTCTTCAAATATTGTTATTATATTCTGCAAATGCTGTTTATGCAAATTGAGCCCTTAACTTTTCCTTGTTATTTATCTTGCATCATGTCCGCTTTTTTCGGTGTGACTTGTTGAGTACTGTGGTTGTACTCAGCCTTGCTTCTTTTTCCCCCTTCAGTGCCAGAGGTTGAGATCGAGGTCTCCGAGGAGGTGTAGGCTTGTTCTCGTCAAGGTTTAGCCGTGGAGTTGGTGTCTGCTTCGCTCGTGTCAAGTTTAGCTTAAGTCCATTTTTTTCCTTTCCGCTGCATTTGTGTAACTCTTTTACATTGTTTCTAAGACGAGGATTCTGTATTATCAATAACGTCGATTTGTGTACCTCGGCTGATGCCTGGACGAGGGTGAAATGCACAAATTAGCCGCAGAAATTCTGGTGTAAATTTCTGGGCGTGACAAGTTGGTATCAGAGCCTTCCTGTGACTATAGGACAAGCCAACTGGAAACCTTAAGAGCCCTCTAATTCTTTTCATGTGCATATGTTTTTTTTTAAAAAAGGGGTGTTTGAAAAAGTGGAGTCAGTCTAGGGTTTAGGAATTGCGAAAATGGGATGTTGGTCGTGGGTTTTGAGCATGTTTTGATTTTCCCACTCCTTTGTTTCTATAGATGGCAGGTTCCCCCGCGACGCACTGCGGAAAAGGGATGACGGGCTGTGTTGCAGAACTGGCGCGTATGGCTCTTGCAATTGGATATCCCGAAGCACCGGAGTATACAACAGTTGCGCCTCTCAGTGGCGAGTTGCCCTACCGTGTTCGGTTGGAGGTTCACGGGTTCGTGGGGACGTGTCTTCCCAACATGGAGGTCACGCTTCCGGAGGCACGTCGATCACGCTTGTCAAGAAGCCGCCTACCCGATGTTAGCCAGGATGAGGGAGCCGCATGATGCGACCTTCGCACCTCCTCCTACCGCTACCATCCCCGTCGAGGTAGTTCCTCGGAGGTCGGTGCATTCAAGTCTACGGCGGAGGAGAATGACTCTACCTTCGGCCACATGTGCACCGTGCTCAAAGGACTGGATCGGATGCACTCGACCGCACAAGGCGACCAAGGAGCTGAACGACAAGAAGATGCTGAGGATCGCGCGACTGTAGGACGAAGTGGTTCGTCTGAAGAAGGAGGTAGCTGAGTTGAAGGGACTCCTGCCACCAGTTGGGGTCAGGCTCCGCACTACGCCTCGGAAGACCACCACGGCGCCGGTCCGTATCCAGTGGCACCTCGGATTCCACCGCCTCCTCAGCTCCACCCGCTCCGGTTCAGGCCAGGTTACGGTTCCTCCCGCTTCAGCTCTGCTCTCACCTTTGCTCGGCTTCGGCGAATCAAGGCGGAGGTGGCGTAATGGTTGGATCTCCGTCTCCGGTGACTCAAGCTCAGAGAATTCGGCTGAAGGCATGGACTCCGAAGAGACTCGAGATTCCTCGGAGGGTAGAGGCAGGATCGGTTGGGCTACGGCAACCGATTCAGAAGAGTCCAAGTCTGAGGTGACGCTCGAGGACTCTAGGAGCCGTTCGGAAGAATGGGGATCTTACGAAGGAAGCGGTTTCGACTCCTCGTCTCGTGGATCGTTTTAGTTGCCCTCCTTAGTTTTACCGTTTAACTTAGTTTGTCTTCTTGGTAGTTCTTTGTGTGTTAGGCCTGCGTGTGTGGGATAGCGGCGATCGATATCAAGTGTGATATGACTGACCAATTAAGGATGTTTGGTGTTTTTCCTTGTTTTTAGTCAAGATCGAAAAGTGCATTTGAATTCAAATAATAAAGATTAGTTCTAAGTCTGTCTGCTTTTTCTTCTTTTCTCTCTCTTCGGTCGGTCGTCTCCTTCGGATGGTGAACACCGGGACCGGCGGGCGACGGCAACAATGGGCGCGGTGCCAACAACCACGAGGCTCACGACGCCAATGGCAATGCTCCTCCACCGCCACCCGAGAACCCCACCATCGCTCAAGTGCTCGCTCCACAGACACAGATGATGGCTGCAATGATGCAGCGAGATGCAACAACAACACCATCGGATGCAACGGCGAGATCTTGCAACAAATGCGGCAACGGCAGCGGAGAACAATCGGTTGCCACCCCACCACCCCAGTCAAGCGCCGAGTTCCTTCGTGTCCGACCGCCGACTTTCTCCAACACCACTAATCCCATGGAGGCTAATGATTGGCTTCATGCCATCGAGAAGAAGTTAGATCTGCTGCAGTGCACGGATCAGGAGAAAGTCTCGTTTGCCACTCACCAGTTACAAGGCCCTGCTTCAACTTGGTGGGACAACTACTTGGTTACTCGCCGGCGGGAGCAAGAAGTTACAGGAAGAATTTCATCGTCGTTTCAGGACCGCACACATTCTGCGGGAATAGTTGCACGAAAAAGCGTGAGTTCCGTTCTCTTGAGCAGGGTAACGGATCGATTCGAGTATCCGCACGAGTTCAATCGTCTTGCCCGTTATGCCCCGGAAGATGTGCGTGCGATGCGAAAGGCGGGAAAAGTTTTTGGCTGGTTTGGATGATGAACTCACGGACACGCTTATCTCCTGGAGAGTATGCTAACTTTGAGAAGTGGTTGACAAGGCCATTCGGCGGGAAGATCGGCGCAACAAGATGATCAAGAAGAGAAAAGTATTCCGAGTCCCGACCTCCTCTACAGGGGAAATCGGCAGAGGCCGCGGTTCATGCCTCGGAAGTCGAGTGGACCTACCACCATGATTGTTCGTCGGCATCGACCTTATCACCCGGGAATTTCCAAGCGCGGTAGTGGCGGTGGTCAACAACAGCGTACTCCGGCCCCGCGCCCTCCAACGGCGCCACCCGGCACCAATCTTAGCCACCACCTCCAAGGAAGGACTCTGGGGGCAAGCCAGGAGTCTGTTTCAACTGTGGTGACCCCGGGCATTTTGCAGACAAGTGTCCAAAGCCAAGACGCGCGGGCCAAGGTTCATCCAGGCTAGAGTCAACCATGCGTCCGCCGAGGAAGCACGGCCGCTCCGAAGTTATACGGGTATGTTTCTGTAAACTTTACTCCTGCCACAATATTATTTGATTCGGGGGCTACACATTCTTTTATCTCAAAGCAATTTGTTGGGGCACATGGGTTGTCAGTAGTGGGACTTAAGATACCTATGCGGGTTCAAACCCCTGGAAACCACTTGGAGACTACTCAGTATTGTCCCTCAGTGACCATAGAAATCCAAGGATCTACGTTTCTAGCCAACCTCATCCTCCTTCAGTCCAAAGGCATAGATGTCATCCTTGGGATGGATTGGTTGTCCAGACATAAGGGAGTAATTGATTGCGCTAGACGCACCATTACCTTAATCAATATGAAAGGAGAAAGAATTGTTTTTCGCTCTCCCATGCAAGTCAAGTCCATAGCAAGTTTGAATCATATTTCCACCGGGAGTCGTCCGAAATGGCGGCAAAGACCCTGTGAAGTTAGAGGATATCCCCATCGTCGAGAATACCCAAGTTTTCCCGAAAACTTAACTCGATGCCGCCAAAAAGGAAATTGAATTCAGATTGATCTAGTACCCGGACCGCCCCAATACACAAGAGGCCGTATAGGATGGGAGCCAACGAGTTGGCAAGTAAAGAAGCAAGTAGATGAACAGTTGCAAAAAGGGTATATTCGCGAGCACGTCGCCTTGGGGTGCTCCGGTGATTTTCGTGGAAAAGAAGGACAAGACCAAGAGAATGTGTGTCGACTATCGCGCACTCAATGAGGTTACTATCAAGAACAAGTATCCCCTACCACGGATTGATGATTTATTCGATCAACTCAAAGGGGCCAAGGTATTTTCCAAGATAGACTGCGATCGGGCTATCACCGGTTGAGAATTCGGGAAGAGGACATTCCCAAGACCGCTTTCACCACTGGTATGGGTACTGCGAGTGTACGGTCATGTCTTTTGGGTTAACCAACGCACCGGCTTTCTTTATGAATCTGATGAACAAGGTGTTTATGGAGTTCTTGGATAAATTTGTGGTGGTGTTCATTGACGACATTTTGGTCTACTCTAAGTCGGAGGAAGATCATGAGCAACATCTTCGGTTAGTACTCGAGAAGTTGAGAGATCATCAACTCTACGCCAAGTTTAGCAAGTGTGCTTTCTGGTTAAAGGAAGTACAGTTCCTCGGCCACATTGTGAATGCCCAAGGAGTAGCCGTGGATCCAGCAAATGTGGAATCAGTTACCAAGTGGACCCCGCCTAGAACGGTTACGCAGATCCGAATTTTCCTTGGACTTGCAGGTTACTACCGCCGCTTCATTGAGAACTTCTCCAAAATTGCCAAGCCGATGACTCAACTGTTGAAGAAAGATGTGAAGTTTAAGTGGTCGGCAGAATGCAACAAGAGTTTTGAAGAGCTTAAGAGGAAGTTGGTGTCTGCACCAGTGTTGATCCTGCCAGACCCGGCAAAGGACTTCCAAGTTTATTGCGATGCATCTCGCCAAGGGTTGGGATGTGTGTTGATGCAAGAAGGTAAAGTGGTCGCTTATGCATCTCGTCAGTTGCGCCCACACGAAAACAACTACCCCACTCATGATCTGGAGTTATCCGCAGTGGTTCATGCACTGAAGATCTGGCGACACTACCCAATTGGCAATCGTTGTGAAGTGTATACGGATCATAAAAGTATTAAGTACATTTTCACCCAACCGGATTTAAACCTCCGACAGAGAAGATGGTTGGAACTGATCAAAGATTATGATTTAGGGATACATTATCATCCCGGCAAAGCTAATGTGGTTGCGGATGCACTAAGCCGAAAGAGTTACTGCACCACTCTCAGTGTCGAAGGAATGTGTGACCAGCTGCAGCAGGAATTCGAGAATCTAAATCTACGAGTGGTGGATTTTGGTTTTGTGGCTGCTCTGGAAGCCCAACCCATTCTCATTGATCAAATTCGGGCTGCTCAGGCATCAGATCCCGAGATGGCCGAACTCAAGAAGAACATGAGAGTCGGAAAAGCTCGTGGTTTTACGGAAGACGAACACGGCACAATCTGGATGGGAAAGAGATTGTGTGTGCCAGAAGACAAGGATTTGAAAAAGATGATCCTTACGGAAGCTCATCAAACCCAATACTCAATTCACCCGGGCAGTACAAAGATGTATCAAGATCTTAAAGAAAAGTTTTGGTGGGTCAGTATGAGGAGGGAGATAGCTGAGTTTGTTGCACTTTGTGATGTTTGTCAGCGGGTGAAGGCAGAACATCAACGGCCCGCTGGACTGTTGCAACCACTTCAGATTCCAGAATGGAAATGGGAAGAAATCGGAATGGATTTCATCACGGGTTTACCCCGCACAACGTCAGGATATGACTCAATTTGGGTCGTGGTGGACCGACTCACCAAGGTGGCCCACTTCATACCAGTACATACTACCTACTCAGGGAAGAAGCTAGCAGAGCTTTATCTCACAAGGATCATGTGTCTGCATGGCGTGCCCAAGAAGATCGTGTCCGATGGGGAAGTCAGTTTACTTCCAAGTTCTGGAAGAAGTTGCAAGAAGAGCTCGGCACCCGTTTGAATTTTAGTACGGCCTATCATCCGCAAACAGACGGTCAAACTGAGAGAGTGAATCAGATTTTGGAAGACATGCCGAGAGCATGCGCGCTCGATTTTGGAAAAGCGTGGGACAAAAGCTTGCCCTATGCAGAATTCTCTTACAACAACGGTTATCGAGCCGCATTCAAATGGCACCGTATGAAGCACTTGTATGGACGGAAATGCCGCACACCCCTTTTCAGGATCGAGACGGGTGAGCGCCGGTTGTTTGGCACAGAAGTAATAAGTGAAGCGAGGCAAAGGTTCGAACGATTCGGGAAAGGTTGAAGATTGCGCGATCCCGACGGAAGAGCTACGCGAGATAATCGTCGAAGAGATCTTGCTTTTGAAGCGGGGATTTTGTGTATCTTCGCGTTACACCACTCCGGGAGTACACCGTTTCCAAACCAAAGGTAAGTTGGCACCACGTTTCGTGGGACCATACAGGATTCGGGAACGTCGAGGAGAAGTGGCCTATCAACCGGAGCTTCCTCCAACATGACTGGTATTCACGACGTGTTTCATGTGTCCCGTTAAAGAAGTGTTTAAGGGTACCGAAGAGCAGCGAGTCCACCGGATCGAAATCCAAGAGGACTTAACCTATGTAGAGAGACCAGCACGTATCCTTGAGGTCGGTGAGAGAAGGACTCGGAACAAGGTTATCGGTTTTGCAAGGTTCAATGGACTCATCACTCCGAGGAAGAAGCTACTTGGGAACGAGAAGATGAGCTCAAGGCCGCGCACCCGCACCTTTCGCCACTACCTCCGAATCTCGGGGTCGAGATTCCGTTTAAGGGGTAGGTTGTCACACCCGGGTTTTCTCTAATTCATTTAAATAATTTACCACAAATAATCGGAATTTCGAAATTAACTCGGAGTCAACCTATAATTTTAAAATGCAATTAATAAATGGAAACGACATGGTAGGATTTTTCTTGAATTCGCATGTCAAAATACGCTAACAGGATTTTTACTTGAAATTTTTAGAGCACTCTAAGTATTTTTAATCAATTAAATAAGAAATCAGGATTTAATTAAGCCCCCAAAAATCCTTTTTCCCTTTTTCTTTTCTTTTCCGTACGGGCTGCACAGTACTCCCACCCTTTCCTTTGGGCCGTCGGCCCGGTCCCCTCCCCGGCCCAAGCCGCCGCGCGCCCGGTCGTGGCCGAGGCCCGCAACGCCCGCCGCAACGCGCAAGTCCGCGGACGTCCCGCCCGCGAGTCGCCGACGGGTGGGACCCGCCTCGGTTTCCGTCCCCCGCGCGGTCGGTCCGCCACCGCCCGCCATGCGCGCGCCGCTCCGCTCCTTTCCGTTTGAATCCGAGCCACGTCGGCCCGTGCGGCGCAATCTCGCGACGCCGTTTCCATCTCCGCAACCCCGTTCCCGATGGAAACCCTATCCGCGCGAAATCCGTCGCCGATTGTTTCCCTCTCTCCGATTCCGTGAACAACGGCGAAGAATCCGCGCCGTTTTCGTGTTTGTTTCGGCCCCGTTGTACCCCTATAAAACTCCCCCATCGCCGCCGCGCGTTTCCCCTTTGCTTCCCCCGTGCGCTAGCCCCAAATCCGCCGTCGCCATCGTCGTCGTCTCCGTCGCCGGTGAGTGCGCCGTCGCCCCTTCCTCTTCGGTTTTCGGGTCTCCTCCCGAACCGCTCCCGCGCGCATCATTCCGTCCTCCGCCGTGTTTCCGCACCCGCGGCCCTCCGCCGCCATCGCCGGTGTCGCCGGAGGCCGGCCGGCCGCCGCGGCCATGGCCGGCGGCGAGCTCGAGCCGCCGCCCAAACCCTAACCCTAGCGCCGCTCCTCTGCGCCGTCCGATCTTTCGGATCGGGCGGATCCGCACCGTCCGATCGCGATCGATCCGTCGCCGTTCGATCCGGTCGCCGCACGCCCGATGGTTGCCGCGTGTCCGCCCTCGGCCGCCGTCCGAACCCTAACCCTAGCCGCGATCCGCACCGTCCGATCCTTCGGATCGGGCGGATCCGGACCGTCCCCTCGCGCGCAAGGCCGTCGCCATCCGATCGCCTCAACCCCTCCCCGATGCGCGCCACGTGCCCCGCTCTCTCCGTCGCCGTCGTGGACTCGGTCCACCGTGGACCGCGCCCGCGCCCACGCCGCTTGCGTCGGCCGCTTGCGCCGGCTAACGTCAGCCCTACCGCTTGCGCCATGCTTGCGTCACCCGGGGCTTAATTGCGCAATAAATCGTTTTAATCTTTTCGTTTAGTTAAAAATCGCAATTAAACTTCTAAAATTCATATCTTTTGAATCCGAGCTCCGTTTTAGCCCATTCAAATTTCATTAAATCCAGAAAAATGTCAAGAATCCATTAAAAATACTTTTCAGTGCTGTTTCAGTAGACTTTTAGGGTGTTTGTTGAGTGCTTTGTTTGTCGTGTAGATCCCGAGTTTTTCGGCGAGCCCGTTCTCTTGAAGTAGTCGCCGAGGTTCCTCGTCTCGAGCAAGGCAAGTCATACCTTACATTGACCATATTGTACCTATTTTATGTAAATATCTCTTTTTCTTTCAAATACGCATATGTTTTAGAATGTCATTTTATGGGATGATTATACCTATTGTACTCAACCATAGGATTGTTTACCTTATACCATTGATAACTTGGGGTTCAATATGACTAGATGATAGCTTAAGGTTTGCTTAGTTATGCTTAGCGCAACTAGCTCACTTAAGGGAATCACATTAATCAAGTTTTATTACTGGAAGTTAACTCTCAGATGATGTTAAGTGGTGAGCATGTTTTTAATAATATTGAATTATGAAAAAGGTGGGTCATGAGCACATGGTTGGACTTTGGTTAGCGTGCTCATGACGATTAAGGACTGGTTCTCGGGAAACCCTGGAAGAAATGCCGTGCATACCACAAGCCAGCATGGGTAATGGCTGGGTCTGTAGCGTAGCTGTCTCTAGTTAACATATCCCAGAGAGGGTGGGCGTGATGGAGTTGGGTCAGCCCCGGTTTTAAGGGTTGATCAGCTTCCGGATTCACCACGGCACTAGAGGGGGCTGCCCATTGCCCGATGGGAATGGGGGCGAAACCTTGGTGTGGTACGATTGACTAGAGGGGTTATGTGAAGGGTCTGTCACGGTTCCTTTCCGGGGCACCATGGTGGTGCACCGGCGCACGTAACGTGTTGTGGGATTGTGTCTTGTGGGTACGTTGTACACCTCGATCGAGTAAAAACTATTCGAATAGTCGTGCCCACGGTTACGGGCGATCGACCAGATTCACCTTGATTAGTTTCACTTATTTATTTGAATGAAATGTTGAAGCATGACTAGTGCGGGTGGATGGATGGGCCTGTCGCAACGTGGTTTGAGCGTTGGACGGTGTTTATTTAATCTTGCTTAAATATTACTCTTTTTTTCTTGTCTTCAAATATTGTTATTATATTCTGCAAATGCTGTTTATGCAAATTGAGCCCTTAACTTTTCCTTGTTATTTATCTTCCATCATGTCCCCTTTTTCCTGTGACTTGTTGAGTACGTGGTTGTACTCGGCCTTGCTTCTTTTCCCCCTTCGGTGCGAGGTTGAGATCGAGGTCTCCGAGGAGGTGTAGGCTTGTTCTCGTCAAGGTTTAGCTGTGGAGTTGGTGTCCTGCTTCGCTCGTGTCAAGTTTAGCTTAAATCCGTTTTTTTTCCTTTCCGCTGCATTTGTGTAACTCTTTTACATTGTTTCTAAGACGAGGATTCTGTATTATCAATAACGTCGATTTGTGTACCTCGGCTGATGTCTGGACGAGGGTGAAATGCACAAATTAGCCGCAGAAATTCTGGTGTGAATTTCTGGGCGTGACATCATCCTATGGCCGACGAGATTGCTCGTCAGTTTGCTTCGTTGTCAGCTCGTCCAACCTCCTCCATAACTCATTGATTTTTCTCTCTTGGTTCTGACCACACAACCTCTTGAAGAGATCCATCAGGTGCTTGTTCTTGATTTGCTTGTAGAAATTGGCTCCCATATGACGCATACACCTACTCCGAACATCATGCAACCTAGCTAGAAGTCTCCTCTCCAGCAAACCATTCTGCAGGTAGTCAATTGCCTTCAACATGCCCGCATGACGATCATGAATGAGGCAAACATTAGGCCTCATACGCACGACTTGGCAGCGAACTCTCTCCAAGAACCAATACCAGCTTTCAGTGTTCTTACTATCGACAAATGCAAACGCCATAGGTAACACCTGGTTGTTCCCATCGGCTTCAATCGCCGTCAGTATCTGACCTCTGTATCTGCCTGTCAGAAAGGTTCCATCTATGCACAACACGTGGCGATAGTGCACAAATGCGTTGATGCAAGCACCCAGCGAGAAAAAGGCTCTTTGCAGCACGCTCTTGCTCGGGTCATTAGATGACGAAAATGTCTAAATGTCGTAGTAGGTATTGGGGTTTATCTGAGCAATGGTGGCTAACAGACGAGGCAAATTGTCATAGGATGCTTCAAATGTGCCATACCTCATCTTCAAAATCTTTTGTTTCGCCCTCCAGGCCTTGGAATAGCTTATAGTATAGTTGAATTTGTTTTCAATGTGCCTAATAATGGAGCCTAGTTCAAAGTCCGTGTTACAAACAACATTGCTGTACATCTCACCAGCAACAAAAGCTGAGGTGATGTTGTGGTGATACTTATCAACCCCTGGCAACCAACATGTGTGCTCACCAACAATGCTCACTTTCCAATAGTCATTCCATTTTCCCTTATATGCATGAACACGCCACGGACAATCATCCTTCATGCACTTCACATCATACACATAGTTGGTAGACTTCATCGCTAAACTCTCTATGCAAGGTGACAGCCCAATGCTTCACCGCCTCTTTCATGTCTTCCTTATGAGCATACCTGGCACCCTGGATTATCTCATTATCCTTGTATTCAAAGGATACTTTCTGCCCCTCTGAGATAACAAGTTGAGAGAAATCAGCTTTTGTCCAATCAACCGACATTACATCTTCTTCATCGTCCGATCATTCATCGCCCTCCGCCTGCTCATTTTCAGAATCTTCCCTCTCCATTTTCTGAACAATTGCCTCGATTCTCTCCCCCTCGTCTGCCACGCCAATCGCCTCCTCCAACCTTGCTTCATTACACCCAGTTCGCGTCGATGGTCCAACATTCTCCATGACATTGCTAGGACCTTAACCATTCTCTGTTTGCACTGTAACACTGCTATCAATTTCATGCAATGCCACAAAAATAACAAGGGGCCAGGACCTTTCAAAAGCCATCTCCACATAACGTCTGCAGGACTCAGTGTTATCTATAGGCATTAGTTCCCAATAATATCCTTCTGTTGCACGACTAACTACAACTGACAGGGACATTGTGTTCACTCTTGTATCCACTTTAAATCCACGTAGCAACCAACTATAAACTAACTCAAATCTTTTATCGGCTGGCCTATCGATGCCCTTCGATTTCATCCTAAATTCTGACAGATTGACACCATCTGGACCATATCTAACGTTGCCTTCACCGTGAACTATCTAAAATATAACCTTACTTGCCATTGTGCCTAATAAACAGATTAAAACTGAGTTTATTTTATACTACGAATATGTTGCCTAGATCAATCTGTGGCTAAGTTAAATTCTATGACAATATGTTCTCTATTCTAGATCTTAAAATATACCAAATCGGTTTGTTCATCTAGATCTACCGCCAATCGTACTTGTTTTCTACATATGTTCATCTAAATCGGTCAAATTACCTCAAATAAATCATGTCGTAATTTATAAATCAAGAACTAAGTGCTACACATCTATTCAAATATTAAACAAAAATCTACACAAAGAAATATATACATAGATAAGGATATATTCTACATATGTTCATCTAAATCGGTTTGTCCTATGTCAAATTGACTAAAATAAATCCAGATCATATTGCTACACATCTATTCAAATAATATAGACATAGATCAGAATATATTCTACGTATGTTCATCTAAATCGGTTTGTCCTATGTCAAACTCCCTGAATTAAATCATGCCCTAATTTATAAATCTAGATATGACTACTAAACAACTATTTAAATATTCAAAAAATATTTTACAAAAAATAAATAACACAAACATACAGCGGGACATTGTATTTACCTGGGATCGAGTAGGCACACCGATAGGGCTTCGACGCTCTGCTTCTTCTTCCTCACCCCTCTCTCTGTTTTTTTTCTGGAGTTTCGAGCGTAGCAAATGATTGCCTCCTAGGTGAACTGGGATTATATATGGCGGCGCCCAAAAATCGCCCTTGCAGAGGGCGAGAATACCAAAAATCACCCTCTGCAAGGGCGGCAAGGGGGCCGCCTAAAAAATTGCCAGTGCGACCGTCTTTTTGCAGGTGGCCCCCTATTTCTATAGTCAAAAATTGCCCTTGCCGAGCGCGGCAAGGGGCGATTTTGCAAAATCACCGTGGCGCGGCAGACGGCACCCAACGACCGTCTGCCATGTTAGCAAAATCGCCCTTTGGGAGGCGATTTTTAAATCTCGCCCTACTGGAGGGTGATGGGAGATTACTTTTGTAATATTTTCAAACCTAAAATTATTTTTGCAAATCTTTAAAAAAATTAAATATGCTAAAATTTCGGAGGGTGCGAGGGTACGACCGCCTAGGGCCAATGGCCAAGGGGGCCCAACCCTCTATACGTGTGTATGTATACATATCCTAATATTTAAATTACCTATTGAATCCTCTTAACGGTACTCGCCCATCGAATCCTCTTAACGGTACTCATGATTGTAGCTTCAGATGAAAGAAATTTCTCAAAGTTGAAGTTATTGAAGAATTATTTGAGGTCAACTATGTCACAAGAAAGGTTGATTGGTCTGGCTATGTGTTGCATTGAGAAGGATGTCTTAGATATCATTGATCCCGATATCATCATTAATGATTTTCCATCAAGAAATGAGAATCTATATATGTCAATAGAGTTATATTCTTATCTAAGATAATGATATTATTTTATTGATCTTTTAGTATTGACATTATTTTTTGGTTTTACAAATGAATTATACATGTAAATACATACATATAGGTATACATATATGATACGATATGTAATCATTACATATATACATATACATAAGGCCCATCGCGATGGGTTCGCCCTAAGGCCCTCCAAAACGTAGGGTCGGCCCTGATAGGTGTGGAAGAGAGGGGGGTGCCGGGATCTGCTTCCTTTTCTCCATGGCGCCGACAACAATTTTCCCCAAGCGCGTCGTGTCGATGGTGAGCCTATGGCGATGGCCACAGGGACGGAGGCGGTCCAGGAGGCTATTCCCGAAGACGAGCATCGGCGTCGGGACTTGGGAGGATGGATGTGCCTCATTCTTCATCTTGGATCCACGCGGCAGTTGGCGCGATCCATGGTTGGGATGCTGAGGCCATGGATTTCGGCGCCGAATGACGCAGTGGCGGGTGCCCAGGTATGGATATGCACAACACTGTGGACAATCGATCTGCATAGCCCCTCCCCCTACCGCCACTGGATGTCGCGCCCTAGGAGTGTGGCAGGGAACTTCCACGAGTATGATGAGGGCCGCCAGTGTTGGTGTCATGTCGGCCAGCCCCACTGCCTTGTGCTCCCTGGCCCATCCTTCACGCCGTCGATGGTGCTCCCACCGGCTACGCGGCCTTGTTGCCTGCCACAGTGGCTCCATGGATGTCGGCGGTGGAAGCACGTCTTTGAGTTCGACGTAGGGGAGCAGCAAAAGGAGATGGATTCGGTGATCATCAGGGATGAGGAGGTCGTCGCTAGCTTCAGAGCTTTCTTACCGGCGCTAGTTGCAGAACATTGCTAAGAAGCAGGGAGGAGGACGTCCCCTCCAGGCTACAGGATCACCATGTCTTCGGCGACTTCGCCTGCTGGGTGACTGGGTCAAGTAATCCCGCCGGTTACCGGTTACCGTGGTAACCACATTTACCGTGGGGGTACGGTAAAGGTAAACCACGATAACCCTATCAAATTCAAATAAAATTTAAAAATAATTTTAATTTTTGATAAATTTTATATGATTTGTCATGGTTTTCATGGTTACCGTGGTTGCCGCGCTAAGTGCTTACGGGTACGGTAACCCTTCTTCGACGGTAAGGGATAGACCTGGCCAGATGGGCCGGGCCTTCCCGTGTCGGCCCAGGCACGCGAGCACTGTAGCTCGACATGGCCCGGCATGGCACAGGAAGGTGTGGGCCATGCCGACACGGCCCGGTGGGGCGTGCCATGCTGGCCCATGCCATGCTTGGGCCGCCGCCCGAGCCCATGGGCTGGCACGGCCCGACATGGCTCCTGTGCATGTCGGCCCGGGCATGGCATGGCCCATGGGTTGGCACAACACAGCGGGGAGGAGCACTCCAATCAAGTGGCGACATGTGGTGGGGCGCGTGGGTTCGGCCGAACGGCGTTGGCAACGGCTAGCACAGCGTCCAATCAGAGGCCGACACTTGGCACTTTAAGGACTAGTTTTTTAAATAAGTTGTTCCAGCTCGAGAAAATTCAAAAAAATCCCAAAAATGTGAAATTTTATCCTATATATAGGGCACTCACCTCAGCATTCCTCCTCACCCCAAACTTCTCATCTTGTCCTCTCAAGTGCTCTCTTGTGCTCTCTACTAGCTCGATTTTTTTATTTAGACAAAATTTGCTCAAATTTTTGTCAAAAATCAAAAATAGCTTCTGAGTTAAAAATAGTGCAAAGCAGAGGTGTGAAGAGAAGATGGTAAGAAATTATGTATGTGATATATTCATATGCATATATTATTTGTATTTTTATGTTACGTGAATAAATAATCTAAAATTTGTTTATGTTGTTTGAATATTTCAGAATAGATCCGAACTATCTGTCACCGTTGTTCACGTTGGGTGATTTCGACCCTAATTACCTATCTGGGTCATTCCCAACTAGTGATTACGATATTACCGGATTGACTCCAACAGCACTAGTTGTGGTGGAGGTACTGGTTCAGGCGTCGACGGGTTCAGAAGGATCTGACACTATGAGTAAGAGTGTATCAATGAACACCAGCTCGAAGAGATCGAGAACTTCCAGTGTTTGGCAATATTTCGATGAGGTGGTCATGCCTGGGCCGACGACAGGGAGGTAACATTAGCACATTGTAGAATATGTAGAACTAAATTATCTGCCAAATCATCTGGTGAAACAGGACACTTGAAGCGGCATGCTAGGACTTGTGTGGGGAAGGGAGGAATCCAACTACGCCAGTAGCAACTTCTTCTAAATCCTGATGCTACGATACGTAGTTGGGAGTACGATCCCATGGTAGCTCATGAATCTCTTGCCCAGTTAATCGCTAGACAAGATTTACCTTTGAACTTTGGTGAGAGTCATGCTTTTGAAAATTACATTCAAACTTCACATAATCTTAGGTTTAAAGCTGCCAGTAGGCAAACCACAACCCGTGATTTAAAAAATGTCTATGACAAGGGTTGTGAATCACTTAAGGAATTATTTACTACATGCACCTTTTCTGTTAGTGTCACCTCGAACATATGGAGTAGTCGAGCTAAGGAGAATTACCTTAGTATAGTTGTTCATTTTATTGATGATGATTAATAGATGAAAAAAGAATTATAGGCCTTAGGTTAATTGATGTTTCACACACTAGTGAAAATATAGCGGAGAGAATTATGGAGGTTATTAATGAGTCTAACCTTGCTGATAAAATATTTGTTGTCACATTAGATAATGCATATGCTAATTCTAGGGCCATGAAAATTTTGCAGCCAATATTTTGTGTTTATGCTGAGTCTTTTCTTTTGCATCAGCGTTGTGTATGCCATATAATTAATTTAATTATTAAGTCTGGGTTTAAAAGAGTGAATGCTTACATCGACGTTGTCCGTCAAGCAATCACGTGATTAACTGGTTCAAACCCACAGATTGCTGCATGGAAGAGGTATTGTCATGCATCTGGTAAGAAAGCATGTAAGTTTTTAACCGATTCGAAACATCGGTGGAGTGAAACTTATTTGATGCTGAAGGTTGCTTTACCTTATCAAGAATTACTGTTTTCCTTCAGTCACATAATGGCCTAAGAAACAGTGACAATGGGCCAATACTGACTAAGCAAACCTAGCACGTTGTTGAAAGGTTTTACCAATTTCTTGAAACCTTTTATGACTGCTTAATTTTGCATAATATTCTTGAAATTGCAACTTTGTTAAAAGAATATAAAAATGATGATCTTTTAATACAAGCTATCTTTAACATGAAACAAAAATATCTAAAATATTGAAAAAGTGTCCCTATGTTGTATGCTTTTGCATTTATAATTGATCCAAGAGGAAAATTACAGGGATTCTCCAATATAACATCACTCATTGGAGATATATATGTGTAGAATTATAGTCCCTATTATGGTGAGGTTAGATCTAAATTATATGAAGTATTTGCAAAATATGAACTAAAGTTTCAGGGAGTTCGCCCGCAAAGACCCCCACCTGCCTTTGCAGCAGGTAAGAAGAAGCTACAGTGGGGCAGATTTGGGGTGGCTCATCTTCTAGCCATGGTGGTAGCAATTCGTCGGTGGCAAGTGGAGACGCTGGTTCGCATGGTCCAGCCAAAGAGTCGTCCAACTATTTGGACAACGACGCCATCAGGCATGAATCGCAAGACTTTAACGTCCTCGGGTGGTGGAATGATCACAAGATGACATATCCTGTGCTTTCAAAACTAGCATAGGATGTGTTGACGGTGCCTATATCTATGGTGTCCTTCGAATCGACCTTCAGTCTGTGCAGAAGAATCATCAAAGACAGGAGGACGAGTCTGAGCAGCGACCACGTTGAAATGCTACTAAGCGTTAAAGGCGGGAGCTAGCAACGAACATGCCCAATACACTGCTGACAATGAAGAATTGACCGTCAATTCGAGAACATATATATAGATGAAGATCAAACCGAATAGCTTCACACTATTTTATAAGTAGTAGTGACTTTTTGAGCTATACTCTTTTCTTTGTCATGATTTTCTCAGATTTCCATATGAGTTTTTACATGATAAAGTTTTAGCGAGACAACATATATCATTGTATCATATAATGATATAAACATCAATAAAGGTTATTACTATTTTTGAACATATTGTTTTGAAATATTTTACTAGGTGTGAATATTTTTTAATTCGGACAATTCATATTTTCAAGACGAGGAATAGTTCATTTTTCGAATTTTTGGATGAGTAATAATTTTTTTAATTTTCAGACAAGAAATAGTTTTATTTTTAATTTTTTTGACGATGATAGTATTTTGGGCGGCAATTTTTTAAATTTTTGGATTCACCATAGTGTCGACCGGGCTGACCTTGGCCCGTGGGCCGAAACGACACGTGGGTCGTTTGCGTGCTCGTGCCGACACGGTATGACTCGGCCACCTTGTGGGCTGTGTTTGGATAAGGAGTCAATACATGGGCCGACACGACACGACCCGCTATAGACGCCGTGTCTAACGGGCCATGCCGTAGCGAGCCGTGCTGTCATCGTGCTTGGGCCGTGCCGAACGGCTCGTTAGGCTAGGACTATTAAGGGAAACCCTGCCTGTAATCTTGTGTTGTCTGTTGTTTTTATCCACGAGTACATTTTTTTACTCTACGCTAGTCCCAACTCCCATTTGTAATTTTTTAACTCAAGGAGTTAAATGTGTATACGGTTGTATTAATAGAGTGTCGTCGTTCAGCGAGTAATAAGATATTTATTCACCGACCAACAAGTAGAGAGGTAAATATATGATTGACTAAAATAATGCGGAAAATGTGATAAAATATTATTATGAGCACACGGAAACTGGTGTGAAAAATATACTAATTTTTTTCTGATCTTCATGAGTACTATGGAGCCCCTAACTTACGGGGAGTACAATTTTAATTAAGTGTAGATAGAGGGGAGTAAAATTTTTACTACGTGTAGATAGAGGTCTAATTTCACTAAGGATGATTTTACTGGAATTAATACTACCGGATGAATGTGGGGAAAAGAATACAAAAGATTAAGAAAACAATTTTATTACCGAGAGAATAAATATATATAGTTTCTATATACGATTATATACGATGTTTCAAAGTTTATGTATAAATTTGTTTATGAGTTCATACTGAAAAGGTCACTTAGCCCTAGAGGAGAATGAATAGGCTAATTAAAAAGTGAAAGCTAAAACTAAAAATAGGTTGTATAGTTTGATCCTAGGTCGGACAGTTCGATGTAAATTAGATTATTCAAAGTGGGATTGGACTGTCTGACAAGTAGAGATGTGCAGCAAACAAGCTATAGATCTACTACACAAACAAGAGTAACTGCACAACCAGCAACGAAGCTATAACGACATAATATAGGATAACAAGTACATGATGAAGTATAATGTATATCACAAGAATCCATGCCGAAGTAGATTCCAGAGTTCAAATTCTTAAGGGGATTCTACTCTTCGTTGAGAGGCTCACAAAAAGTCAAGTCTTTTTCAACCATTTTCTCTTGAGGTTGCATAAATGCACTCCTCCTTTCACTAGAGGTATCTTTTTTCTTGCGGAGGCGAGATCCGACCTTCACAAACTTCCCTTGGCTCACCACAAGTAGATGAATGGCTCAAGAGCGACGCCTAGCCGTCTAGGAGTCCTCAACCTCCAAGAGTAACAAACACCACACAACTCTTGAAAAAAAACCTAGTGCTCAGCATCGAGTGAAACACACACTAGGCTCCTAAACATCAAATCCACAACCACCAAGATCCAACACATAAAGAATGAGAAGGGATTTGAGAGAGGGAGAAAGAACTCAAAAATCCAAAGCACTTTAGCGCCAAGCTCAACCCAAAATGAATGAGAATCGGGTAACCCTAGAAAGGGGTTAGGTGAGGGTATTTATAAATCCCAAAATGTGGTCGTTGGAGGGGAATCTTTTCATCCTATGTCGAATAGTCTGATATGATATCGGACATTCCGGTATTTTAACCCTCAAAAGCGATGAGAGACAGAGAGTGAAGTTCTATAAAATTTTGGATAGTCTGATCCATCGGATAGTTCGATGTCATGTCAGATAGTCCGATGTTTTTAGGAGCAAGAACTTCATCCTCACACAGAGACTCAGGTTCCATTGAATTTCAGAGTCTTTGGATCATCGGACTATCTGATCCAAAATCGGATACTTTGATTTTGACTTAGAGAAAAATCACTTCAAAGAAATACTTCAATTCAAATCAGAGAGTGAAGTTTCAAGCAATTTTGGATAGTCCGATGTCACATTAGACAGTCCGATACTTTTAGCACAACTCATTGTCCAAAGACAGAGAGTGACATTTGGTAAAAAATCGGATAGTCTCATAGATCAGATAGTCTGATATGGTATCGGATAGTCGACTTGACAACAACAAGAACACTTAGACAAAAGAATTTTGAACACTAGTGTTCAACCAATTATATGTGTGTGATAAGTACGACATCCTAAACTCGAGAAAAACAAGATTTACAAGAAATTACCATAATCACAATGCCGCTAAGTTGTATTCAACATTTAACTCCTTTTGATCCTTGCATCCATCATAACAAAAGTTGTATTTCTATTTGTGTTGTCATTAACACCAAAATAAACTAGGAATCCTAGATACATTTTCACATAGATTGCTCATTGGGCCAAAAATACATGGGCTTGTGAAACGGAAATTGTGAAGCCGAGGCGGCGTATTTTTTATTTTTTATTTTATTTGTTAAAATATTTAAAAATATTTTTTTGGAAAATTTTACAAATCTAGTCGCCCATCGTCCTCTGGGAGGGCGATTTTTAAAAATCGTCCTTTTAGAGAGCGATTTATCTAACGTGACAGACGACCGTTGACCATCGCCTAACGGCCGATCACCGAATGATAGATATTTATATTTTTACGGTAGCCCCATTGCCGTCCTTTGGGAGGCGTTTTCACTTGTGCAAGGGTCGCTTGCCAAAATTCACTCCGCACAATTGAAAATTGTCCTACGGGAGGGCGGCAAGAGGGTCGCCTGTAAAAAAAATCACCCATGCAGCCTTTTTATAGGCTACCCTCTTGCAGCCCTCTCGAGAGCAATTTTCTATTGTATGGGTTGACTTTTTACGACCCTACAGCAAAAATGCTCACTAGGAGGTCGGCAAGGGGCCACTTGTAAATTTTCGTCGCCCTCGATGGCCAACCGTTGACGGCCAACGATCATACGTCACGTCGGATAAATCGTCCTATGAAAGAGTGATTTTTAAAAATCATCCTCCCAGATAATGATGAACGACTATTTTATTTTTTTAAAAAATTATTTTTAATTTTTTTAAATAAATAAAATAAAAAATAAAAAAATCCTAAAGCGGCTACCTGAGCTCATGGCGGATGATCCATTTGAAACTCTCGTGAGAGTATGTGATTACAAATATTAAATAGAATTTTATAACAAATACTAAAGTTCTTATAGTTAGGTCTCCTTTGGTTTAAAGAAAAAACGTAGAAATGTTCCAATTTTATAGGATTTTTTTTCAGTATGACCTTTTCAAATAAATGATTAAAAATTATTGAATCCTATAAAATTTCTAAGATCAACCTCATAAAAAAGTTTCCGTTTATCTCTGTCATCCAATTTCTATTTTTTTGCATTTGGATTTTTGTTGGAATCTTTTTTTTATTTCTATATTTTTAATCCAAATTTCTTTTTTTTGCATTTGGATTTTTCTTACAATCTTATATTTTTGATTTCTCTGTTTTTTAATCCTGCAATTTTATGATCCTCAATTTGTCCGGCACTCCGGCTAAAGCATTTTTTTATCCGCCGATAGGCGCGCTGCATCAGGAGAAAATGAAAGCATAAATCCTAGGAGGGTAGCTACTAGCTTCCATAATTACCAATTGTGCTCAGGCCTTAGTTGATTTGTAATGTTCAAAATTTTATAGCTAAGAATTTTGACCATAAATTTTACAAAAAATAGATGCGTAGATACATATGTAAATTTTTTAGTTCATCATTCATGTAAATGTATTGCTGTATGTTGGGGTAAAGATTCAGGTTGTCTCTCAAGATAAGTTTTACATAGTTTTGTGCCTCAATCTTTTCAAAATTCAAAAATTTGCAAAGACAAGTTTTTACATGGCTATTTAGTTTTAAAATTTATAAAAATACCTAAATCCAAAAACTTTAAATTTTAAAGAACTAACATGACCTCACTCTTCGTAGGCCTACTAATATTTACATACTATAGAGAAAAAATATTTTATCTTCTCTGTCGGTACGAATTTATATCTGGCTATACTCTCATGTTCCCCTAGCTTCACATCGTTGCCTATTATCTTGTCAGCCATAACCAAAATTTTAATTTTAAATTTATTTTAAGGTTTTTCACCGTGTTTATTTTTAAGCATTGGTTTTAAAATTGCTAATGTCATACTATTATTTATTATTTTTTAGGTTTTCACGTAAATTGTTTTCTTGGCACTATTCCAGTGGATTATATATCAGAATTTTTAATTTTTAACCTTTTTATTTAAATATTTTAAAAATAAACTCTACTAAATTTTATTTTCAAATATGTTTTTTCACGCCAAAGTAGATGGCGTTGCCAATATATATTGTCACGTCAGACGCCGCGTGCAATGGTGTGCCAGCCCTGTCACGTGCAATGACATGGCAACACTGCCATGCTGGATAGGCATGCCACGCTGTGGCCGGCGTGGCACAGGTTTAATCTCATGATCTGCTGTTTAATTGCGGCGTTCTGCTAATTGCTGCTACATGGGTTGCGAACAACATACAGGCAGCTACTTCCAAGCCAGTCAATACTCAGTGAGCACATGCCGGCTGTGTTGCGCAGTGATTAAGGGCTATTCTCAATAAACAGTTTTATCTTATGTTTTTTAAACGTAACATGAATATTTGAGTAGATAAAAAAAACTTATCATTCAATGTAAAGTTTCATTCATATATGTAAAGTTTCATTTATGGTTTTATAAACTGAGTATATCATTTATATTATTTAATTACGACATGCGATTGAACGTGATAAAATGAGATGAAATTAAATGAGATAAAATTATCTAGTCCTCAGTGCTAGTTTTATCACAGAGTTTCATCTCAATGAAACACCTTTTCATTTTTTTTAAATTTTTTGTCATGTTATGATATAAGTTGATATGTCAGTGTATTAAATATATATGAAATTACTATAAAATTATTACTCAGAAAAACCTTAAGTATTCCTTTGTTAGGCTTCATTTGTTGATTTGTTGATGTAAAGCCTCTAGACGGCCATCAACGAGTCGCCTCGTCACCCCACCGCAAGGACAGACATAATTTGTGTGAACTGATAATTAATAATTAATTTATAATATCTAATTAATAGTTAAAAATTTGTAGTCTCTTAAGTTTCATTTCATTTTTAATTCAATGATTCAAAATTTATATTAAACCGGTGAGCATGCCTAAATTTGATTTTAAGGATTAACTCCAACTTCAGAGTAATGCTTAATGACCAATAGTAAGTTGTGTGTTAACTCACACTAATTAAGACCAAAGACACATGACCGACGGAAGAAAAAGAACAATATGCACTTGCTGTCACGCCGAGCAGCACGGCCTTGCAGCAGCTTCTTGTCACGCCGGTCATATTAACGTGGCAGCGACTTAACAACACACGTCGTCCAACGTGACATATCTTGTCACGTCAACATATATATATATATATATATATATATATATATATATATATATATATATAAAGGACCTGCACTCTTTCCTCCCGTCCTCATCCGCGCCGCGTCCCGACTTCACCCGTTGTAACGCACGAAAACAGTTGCTACTATATGTTTTCACTCAAAATTTTGTTCTGCCTGACTATTTTGTAGAAAACCCGTTGAGTTTTTTTCGAAATGGAGAGCCGCGACCCAAGCAGCGATCCACCTCGGATTTGATCCAATTCTGAGGACATCTCGTTCCCAACATGAACCAGGCCCGAAATCCCTAATGGACGACCAGGCGCACGGCCTACTATGCGTGCGACCACTTCTGTTTTTGGCTCATTGTTTGTTTTGGGAATTTTTTTGTCTAGCCCGTGCGATCAATTCGACCCGTTACCAGATTTGGCTGCATGTTTTCAGACTTTCTCTTTTGTAATTTTTTATGAGCTTTATTATTTAACAGGCCGGCCTAATTCGTTCACACACACCAAATCGGATTTTTTTAGCAGGCCTACTATTCAACCTATGTGTATATACTTTGTATAGGTACGTACGCATACAAAGTATATATATTTATATCTATATTATTTATATCTATATCTATAACTATCTATAAAGCAAGTAGTGTTTCTACCCAAAATTTTCGTCTGCTGACTATTTTATTGAACTTTTTGAGTGTTTATAAAATTAACTCGGCGTCTCAATGTTGAAAGAAAGTGAGGGCTTGATAAAAAGACCTTCGCGCCCTTCCGTCCGTCCTCATCCGCGCCACGCCCCACGCCGTGCCTACGCCCCTCCTCCCATCGCCGCTCGAAGCTCTCGCCGCGCGCTGCGCCCTCCTTCCCGTCCCCATCCGTGCCGTGCCCGACTTTACCCGTTGCAACAAACGGATACGGTTGCTATATATATATATATAACGTGACAATATTATTTGACAACGTTTAAAATATTAATATTAAATGGTTTAAAAAATAAAAAAACTCTAGATATCAAAGGTTTTTCGTAGATAGTAATTTGATATCATTTAAGATAACTAATTTAGATATAAGATTGCTTAGATTTGTTGTCTTAGGGTCTGTTTGGTTGATGAAGACTAAAATTAGTTCTCGTCACATCGAATATTTAGATATTATTTTAGAGTATTAAATGTGAACTATTTATGAAACTCATTCATAATCAGTGATTAATTCGCGAGACGAATCTAATGAGCCTAATTATGTCATGATTTAACGATGTGCTGTAGTAAACATTTGCTAATCGTGGATTAATTAGGCTTAATAAATTTGTCTCGAAAATTATCCTTTTATTCTGCAATTACTTTTATAATTGATTCACGTTTAATCCTTCAAATTGATGTGTAAATATCTGATGTAATGGAGACTAATTTTAGTCTCCCTAACCAAACATCCTCTTAGAGCATCTCTAAATCTCTCTCTCCAAATATCTGTTTGGCTAGTTTGCCAAACCAAATGGCTAATATAATTTGCATTTCACTCCAACAGCCTCTCTGTTATACTATCCAATCTAAATATGGCCTCCACCTTTCAGCCTTTCAACTATTTCACCCCCTTCTCCTCCTCTTTCACCCTCTCCTCTCTCTCCTCTTCTCTATCGCATGCCCGCACCACAGGCAAATTCGTGTGGGGCCGACGATGGTGAAGTTCGGCGATGGCGACGGCTCGGTAGGAGAGAAGGTGACGCTTCGACAAGGGGGCTGGGGCGGCCTCGGCAGGGGATGGCGGCATTGGTAGGGGAATGTGGCGGCCTTGGCAAGGAACGATGCCGGCCTTGGCAGGGTGCGCTGTCGGCGGCGCGGTGGCGCGACGCTGAGGTCGGGATCAGGATTGACCTCCATCCTTCGTACCGGGGAGGACTTCGCCGACACCGGTGCCAACTCATCCGATGTCACCGTTGCCGAGGCGGGCGTCGTCGCCGAGGCGGTCTTGTTCATCAAGCTCGAGGACGTGGCGACCAAGAAGGAGTCGTTGGGGGCGGGGGCGGCGACGTCCTCGGCAGGGGGGCGACGGTCTCGGCTGGGGATGGAAGCATATCATGCGATGAACCGGTGACTCAAAGACGGTGTCGGGTGGGCTGCAACAACAAGAAGAGGGCGTAGCAAGCGTGGCCCCACGGATGTCCAAATTTGATAATGAGAGAGTCGGTTTGAATAGTGGGATGGCTTGACCATATGAGTAGCAAGTTTGTTGAAATCTATTTTTAGTTCAAAATTACTAAATTTTGGTTTGAAGAATGGGACAGCAACATTTTTTAAGATGCTCTCAGGTAACGTGGGTAACGTGAATTCTTGACGAAGTATATTTTGGTCGGGAGTAGTATGAACAAAAGAATCGAGTCGTTGGGCATTAAGGTTTCTCTCTTATCGAGGCAAGCGCCTCGGGCCGTACGATGGCAAGAGGATATCCCCTGCTACCGTCAGATTGGCATGGAGATCCGTGCGGGGTTACCACGGAAGGAAAAGCTTCCAGGGTAAAAATTTCTGATCAGCATCATGAATGTTTAATTATACTTAGCTAAAAGCCTGTACGTTACGATGAATAATATAAAAGATAAAACAAAAACTATAAATTGTTAGGCATATAATGTTATAACTAAATAAAAAAACGGACATTATGGTCTCACGTGTCCATTTATGATATTAGAGATAGACTTGAACACCATATAGATAAACTTCGTTAGCGACGATTAACAGTATAGATGAACTTTGTTATAGTTTTCTTTGATCCTTAAAAAAGGTTGCCCCCATTTTTCTGCCATTCGCGATCATACAGTGCTACCTCTGTCTTAAAATTTTATTATGTGACACACCTTTTTAACCATGGCTAAATATTAAATTTTATAACTTCATTTTTTTAGTTTTTTATGGTAGTTTATTTTTTACATTGATTTTCAAATTGGGGTGTGTGTGTGTGTGTGTATATATATATATATATAAAAGTTTAACAACAAATTATTTTGTGGTCATTGATAAGCCATTACAACTTATAATCATCATATTCCAGTATATATTTTATATTTTTTATATGACTATGACTTCTAAATTTTAGAACAATAAACTTTATAAGCTAAGATTTAATAGTTTAATTATTTCAATTTAGCACAACCACTGACCTTACTAAAAAATAAATGTCTCATCCTAAGAGCCTTATGCTTGTTCTATTTTGTTTATTCGTCCAAATTTTGAAACATATTATTTGTTCCATGCTTAAAGAATATTTTTTTCTCAACTTTTTTCTACTACATTACTTCATTACCTCATTTGTTACTAAGTTATTTGTTACGTTTATTTTTTAAAATATATAATTTATTTATATAATAAGTAGATAATTTGCGACGATAATCTACTCAATAATATAAATTAATCGTGTCTCTCTAGGTGCAAACTTCAAATGCTTCATTTTAAATAAAGTTCTAGAGGACTTTTGTAGGTAATGAAATGAAGTAGCAGCACACTGCTGGAGAACCCCTCAATAGTCCCGGTTAGTAACCCTCTATTATCCCAGTTCTCGAACCGAGTCTATGAAAACGGAACAAAAGATCAATATCTTTAGTCCTGGGTGAAATAACCGAAACTAAAGATAGATCTTTAGTCTCGGTTAGTAACACCAACCGAGACTAAAAATGATGGCGCCATGTGGCTGGCTCCGTTATTTTTAGTCCCGGTTGGTGTTACCAACCAGGACTAAAGGTTTCTTTTTAATTTTGCTTTCGCTACTTGTTTATATATTATGCTCCGACATCCCCTAATGTTTGTTTTTGTTTTTTTTCATTGTTTTTTCTATAGAAATCAAATTCACATATCAAATTAACATCCTCAAATCTCATCCATATCACAAATTCACATATCACATATCACATATCAAATATCAAATTCAAGTATATAACAATACAAAATTCTCAAAAAAAATTCTTGTGGAGGGGACGCCACTGCTGCCGCCACCGCCCGTGGCCCGCCGTCGCCCACCGCTCCTGGAGAGGACGAGGAAGAGGAGGAGGAAAGGGAGGAGGCACTGCTCCACCTCCGAGCCATCGGGTCGCCGCCATCTTCGAGCCACCGCGCCGCAGACACCTTCGAGCCACCGGGCCGCTGCCATCTTCGAGCCGTCACGCAGCAGCCACCTCTGAGCCGCCGGGCCGCCGCCATCTTCTTGCGGAGGGAATGGTGCCGCCGCCATCTCCTCCCCTCCCACTGCCGTCGCCGGAGCGAGAGAGAGAGCTGAGAGAGCTGAGAGAGCTAAGTGTTGGATCAGTGGAGAAAACGATGCGCGCCAGGATATATATAGCCTTGAATCTTTAGTCCCGATTGGTGACACCAACCCGAACTAAAGATATGATATGTTGACTAAAGATCCAATTTTTAGTCCCGCTTGATACCACCAACCGGGACTAAAGACAATTTCCCGCTATTTCTAATTCATCTTTAGTCCCGGTTGATATCACCAACTGGAACTAAAGATAATTTCTCATTATTTTCAATTCATCTTTAGTCCCGGTTGTAGCCACAAACCGAGACTAAAGATAATTTTCCGCTATATCCAAAAAATTTTGTCCCGGCTAGGGATAACAACCGAGACTAAAAATTAAATAATCTATTAAATCAAACTAAATTAATTTCATTACATATAGGTTTAAAACTATAAAAAGTAATGCATTAGAATTTAATCAAATCACAATCTTAATGACAAAACATTTAAAATAGTTTAAAACTGTTATTAAATTGTAATAATCATATATAATTAACATATGCCGATATAAAATAGTTTTAAATTGTAATAGTCATATATAATTAACATATTTCTTCGAAGCTCGAGTTTACATTACAACATTGCACCTCTCAATGTGCTTCTCTAGATATTGTTCCTCTTTTGCCCCTCTCTGTTTTTCCTTTTCATCTGCTGTTGACCAAGACATGAAAAACTCAACTTTTTCTTTTTATTTTTTAAATATTTTTTCTTGACTTAAGAGCACACGAGAGGTAACCACAGAAATTTGAGCCTAAACAAGCGAAAGACGTGGCCGGTGAAAAATTCAGAAGACGTGCTTAGAATCGATAAAAAGCTTTCGGGCTCGAAAAGGCAACCTTCGAGTCGATTTTGGGTAAAATAAAATCGTAGAATGTGGCAAAGCAGCGGACGAACGCATTCGATTTTTTTCTGATTGATTTTCATATATGAAACGTCTTGATCGGAGTCCATATGTGAAAGTTATGGCCGTTTTAAAAATCGACTCTGAATTAGAGGATGAAATGGGAACAATACGCACAAAACTTGTTACACGCGTACAAACTAAACGCGACGGCCAGGGTTTGAATGTTCTTATCAATATTATATCTCCCTTCGATTTGTATATTATCACCAAAACAATTTCACAAAAAATATGTATATTGAGAATCGTTAGTGTGGACCCCCGTTTTCGGAACGGGAATCTTTCGTGTTTATAGTATCATTTTCCTGGATCGAGTAGTTTGGTACCCACGAAATACAGTACTGAATTATCAGGTGCAAATACACGAATAGTCTTACACCAAAAGTATTACAATATAGGCCCGAAGGCAATATCCAACATATAGGACCTCATGGTCCATATACAACCCAAAGCAGAAATTAGGTAAGGCAGCAGAATGGAAGGCAGCGGCTTGTCGATTGCCACAGGCAATGACCAGAGACTAAGACATAGCAGGCGCCATCGTCTTCTTCGCCCTCCTGGCAGTAGGCATATGGATCCTCCAAGTCTTCATTCCTACCATCTGAAGGTTTGTGCGTATAGCAAGGGTGAGTACCAACCGTACCCAGCAAGCCAACACGAAAAGATGCACATGATAGGGGATTCTCAAGGAATGGCCGTGGTTTATTTGCACAAAGCGAAATCTTTTCACAGACCTAACATCTAGCCAAGTCAAGTTTTAGTTTCATAGTTTATTAAGTCGGCGACGGTTCTGTCTACCATCCATAGTGATTCCAAGGATGGCTTCCTGCCTCCGGATTATCATGGTTTTCTGGGGAGTCTATCCCTTCTCGCCTTTCGAGAAGTTGATCCACCAATGCATAAAAATCATCATGCAAACTCATCCCATCATTTTAAAATTTAGAGTCTAGCCAAGCGAAAGTCTTGTCACGATGCTCTATATCCGCGAGCACGGCTATTCGAATAGATTGATTCATTCACACTGCAGTGGATGTACACTTTACCCGTACTCCGTGACTGCCCAACAAATGAGCCTACGTCCCAACACATGAGACGTGTCATGGCAAAGCCTTTCGATAACCTTACTTTGACAGTACCCGCTCCATGAACTTAAATCCTCTTGCACTCTAGCCGTCATTTCTTAGTAGTGTGAGGAGTTCTGGTGCTCCCGGGGTAAGGGAAAACTTCATTCTTCAAGTTGTAATTAATTTTGATTTTCAATCATCCATTCTCAGTCTCAGCTCATATATAAGAACCACTATGCAGGGGTACAGCCTCCGCTCGGCTATCTACTCCGCTAGGTCTATATCCATTCGAGAAGTACGGTTGTACTGGCTCGTTTCCCGGCTATCTCAAGGCTCGGTCCTTAATTGACCAGGGTCGACACTTGCCTTTTCCGGAATCCACCCAAATCATCCAGTCACCCCAGTCTAAAGCATTTATTTGGTATTTTTAGTTTTCATCAAAACTCATTTGATCATTCTCATGGCAATGTGGCGCTCATGTCTCCACATGCCGTATCTCAACTACCTTTCCCAAAGGTAGTTGCCCAAGCATATAGCTCTTTGAAAAAGCATGAGTATGCATGAATCTAATAGTAGCATAACTAAGCATTTTACCGAAGATTTCCTTCGGTTATATCATGTCGAGGGTTACAAAGAACATAACTAAAGGTAATCAACATCAAGGCATGGCATAACAAGAATAGGTATTCTTTTTGTGTATAGAGGCATGTCATAACAAGAATAGGTATTCTTTTTGTGTATAGCATGCACATTTTAGTTTCAGAATCAACACAAGTTCGTAAATAGGATCAATATGTTCAAAGGGAGTGATGACTTGTCTTGCTCGTGACCTTGTTGACTTGAGTCTTCAGCGTTCTCAACGGTTCCCTCGGGCTCTATTATACGTGCGAGAAATCCAATTGAATTCGATTAGAATTCAAATAAGAATCATCAAAAGCCAAATAAATCACAAAAGCAGCTTCTAACACTAGGCTACGATTTTAAGTAAATTTAGGTTCGAGTTTCGATAGAATTCGAGTTAGAACGAACGAGTTATGATAATTTGAAGTTTTGCTTTGAACTGATTTAATTAACTTATGATGTGGCATTATCTCAAGTTAATACATTTTAAATTTGAGAAACATTATGATTGACAACTTAAAAATATTATACCCGAAAATAATTGTAAAACTCAAATTTTATCCTACTTTATCGGGCCCACAAGCCCTAGGGTTAAAATAATTGAATCCAAAAATAACTAACGTAAAGCTTAACATTATATTTTAATAACTTTAGAATTTATATTTTTAGAATCCATACGATAAAATTAGTGTTTAATTTACAAACTAAGTTATAATTAAATTCCTAATGTCATAATTAAATTCCTAAATTGAATTCACAAGGTAATTAAATTCTTAGCATTATATATTAAGATTTAGTCTATAATTATTCCCAAAAATTTTATTTCGAGAATATATTTGTATTCAAAGTTTCCTAATTATTTCCCTAAAATATTTTTCTATTTTTTTCTTTTTTTCTTTTCTTTCCTTGTCTTTCTTCTTCCTCTTCCTCTCGTTCTCGTCTCTCCTCTTCTTCTCTCTTCCTCCTCTCCCGCTCCTCTCTTCTTCTCCTCTCGCTTCCTTTTCTCGGCCGGGCGGCACCCTAGGGCGGCAGCTACGGGATGGCGGGGAAGGGGGCTTACTGGCGGCTGGGACGGAGGGCAACGTGGCACGGCGCGGGCGTGGCGACGGCGAGGGCGGTGACGGTGTGGAGCTCCGGCGCACGGGAGAGAAAGGGGAGAGTGGGGAGAGGATTGAGGGTGTGGGGAGGAAGGAAGAGGGTGGGGAGGGCTTTATAGGCGCTCGGGGAGAGAGAGGGGCGACGGCGACGGAACGGCGTGCGGCGGCATGGGGCTCGGTGGCGACGGGACACGCGGCGGGGTAGAGGTGACGCGCGTGGCGATGGTGATGTCGGCGCGGCGCGGGGCGCGAGGACGCCAGCAGCGACGGGACGGCGGCCCGGCGCACACGGCCCGAGGACGCGAGGTGGCGATGGCGACTCGTGGCGGGGCGGAGGTGACGCGCGCGGCGCGTGCGGGGCGCGAGGGACAGGACGGCGCGTGGTGCGCAGGGCTCGGGACCGGATTGAGGAGTTGGCACATAATGAACAGTGCATTTTTTATTTCTATGATTTTTTTCTTCTTTTTATTTATTTTATTTATTTATTACTATCAATTTCTTTTGTATTTCACATATAGTTTATAGAATTTTTGGCCCAATTATAATTTAATTAGATTTTAAGTTTTTTTCACTTTATTATATACATATATATTATTTTAATTATATATTTATTATTTTTTATACAACTTAGTAAATTTTTGTATTGTTCCCAAAATTCAATATCCTTTTGTTCAAAAGTAAATTTTTATTAAATCTTAACTTTTCCCTAAATCTTTATTTCTAAAATTTTATTCTAGTTTCCTTTCCTTTAGGATTTTAAAACCCTATCGACTTTCCCTTTCAAAATAAATATTCATTTATTTAACTCGGCATCGAATATTTGTAAATAAGAGGCAAATAAATTCAACAAGATGCAATCAATCAAAAGATTTTTGTAAGTTCTGATTTTTATATTTTAATTTTTAAAACTTCGATTTTTAGGGTGTTACGCTTTAGTTAATAGCAATATGACGATTTGTAATTACAATGTAATGATTAAATTAAAGCTTCTTTCTATCTTCAATCACCCACCCCCATACAACACCATCCTTTTAAAATTACGGATCCTCTCAAATTAATTTCAGTCATTTGAATCATGTAGCAAAATTTGTATATTTTTATTAGGTTCGATTAAAAAACAAGCAACTATGATCTTTAGTCCTGTTGGTGTTATAAACTGGGACTAAAGATGACCACCGGCCTGACAGATTTTGACAAGAATCTAAGTGGGACTAAAGATGATCTTTAGTCCCGGTTTGTGTCACGAACCGAAACTAAAGGTTCTAGAAAGCCGGTGCCTTTTTAAACTAGGACTAAAGATGATCTTTAGTTCTGGCTACAATTATAACCAAGACTATTATGAACTTTAGATGATCAATCAAAGATTATTTCTCTAGCAGTGACAATTACTATGAGATCTCTTCCAAGTTCATGCGTTCTACATCTACATAAGCTCCATAAGCTTCCGGAGCTAGAAAATGGTTAAAAGAAAACCTAAAGTGGAGTTGTAAATACTTAACTGAGCAGACAAACCAGTAGCCCCTATACGGATATTAAGGGAGACAGAAATAGTAAGAGTGCTAACTACTAACTACAAATTAACTCATATTAGAACTAAAATATATAATAAATTAGTTATAACATTACCTCTATTTTTCTATTTTTCTCTCACTCTCTCTTTCTCTCACATGTATAATTATTAATTATTATATTTACCTTAAAGCATAATTATATAGCTAACTGTTACATGAAAGCTAACACTTATATTTTTTTCTTTGCTCTACTAATAAAGAGATAATAGGATAGTAAATTAAAGTACTTGGTGTTAAAGAAGTTATCTTACTATTAGTACTATTCCCTCCACCGAAAATATATTTTAAATATAAAGGCAACATTTTCGGATGGGAAGTAACTCCGTAATCATTCATGTGCATAGCTAAAAGTAAAATATTCTAATAGAGCCACTTTAATTTATAGGAAAAAATATAGAATTTTTAGTCCTGGAATGCCTTAGAAATAATGGATTAAACAATATCTATTTTTTCAAATTCCTATGAACGACAATCTTAGAGGAAATTTTGCAAAATCTTCAACCTCTTAGAGAATCTTCGTCCTCCGATTCCTATGTTTTTTTCATGTGGTTCTTGTGTTTTTCACGTGGTTTATTCAAATGATTATTGATATATTGTTTCCTGTGTTTTGTAATTTTCCGTTTTGCACTTATATTCTAAATACACTGCCATCCTATAAACCTTTATATTTTAAAACAAAGACAATATAATTTTATTTTTTTAAGTTGGGATATAACTGAAGTCACAAACATTGATCTTAGCCTTCAAAGCCTGCGGTAGAAAAGGAAAGAAAAGATTCACCCCAAGGTAAATCTATAGGAACATAACTGGAGTATGTAGGAGTAGGGCTGAGGTGAAAGGAAAAGGAAAACCAGGAAGGGAATCCGGCCCTACAGCGGCGGGCCCAGGAGCCCCAGCTTTGTCATCATCGTCGGGCCATCGCTGTCTCCATAAAAGTGCACTTACTACTACTGTAGTTATTAGTACTACTACTAGCTGCTCTTACTAATGAGATAAGATCTGTCCCCACCGCCCCTCACACGTGGGCCCCACATACACGAGAAACGAACAGCCCCTGTGATAGTGTGTACCTGCTGTACATTATCGTTGGGGTGTTTGGTATGGATTAAACTGAATTTTATTTTATTTTATTGAAGTGTATCATTTAGATATGTTTGAAGCTATAGCGTTTGGCAGAGCTTCAGTTTTATTTTATTAAGATCTAGGGTCTGAAACCCTGTCAAACACCCCCTTAATATTATGTGGTAGAGTAATTCTTACTCTCTATCACTAATATGTTATTTTTCGTATTAGGTTTGTTTATTTTGGTCTATATTTTTATATTAGATTTGTTTATTTTGAGACCACGAAAGTAGGTATGGCAACGGTTCTATGCTTGTCAAGTATCATCGCCTCGTCCTTCCTCGGAGCTAAGAAATTCGATTGTCCTAGCCTTCATCCCCATTAGGTTTTTCCTGTATCCAACCCATAGGGTCACCCGTCGGGTTCCCACACTCGGTGATCATGCAGGCGACGATAACGGTGTGGTGCGATGTAGGTGCACGATGTGGAGGCTTTGAGGAGACCGTGGTGTTGTGGCTTTGACCCGTGGAGGCGTGAGACGGTGATGGCAACGCAGCGTGGTGGCACAGCACGGTGCAAATGCACGGCATGGAGGTGTTGGGGAGGATGTAACATCATGGCTTTGGCCCGTCGAGGCATGAGACGATGAAGGCGATGAGGAGCCAACGACCACGTAGGCCCAGGGTGTAGAGGTGGTTGTTTCCTCATCGCGACGCTAGCCCACGACACAATAGAGAAGCATCGTCGACTCATTGAGGTTTGGAGGCGACGATGAAGGAACGGCTTGGAAACAACAACGAGGGAGCGGTCTAGAGGCGGAACCCTATAGGCTCGAGACAAGTGCCCTGGTTGAATGGATTTGAGAGGTGAGGAAGACCGTGGAGGGGAGTGTTTTAGGGTTTCGCTTGTTTATATATGTGGACCTCCATATTGGGCTTCTAAGCAGGCTTTTGTTAATATATGGGGTGTGCGCTCAGGGATATGCACATTGCCTAGTACCTCGAGGCCCACAGCGATTCGAGGCCTAGGGCCTACGGAACACCCTTGAACCCAGTCTACCCGATGAGGGGTGATTTTTCTATCAGAAGCTTCATGGGTTTGGGTCCCCCTGTGTCGGAGCCTGAGCTTCAATTGCATGCACGGATACTAAGCTTGGAAACGTAAGATAGTGGGAGGAGAGCTGTTTATACTGGTTCGGGCTGCTCGAAAGTATAACACCCTACTCCTGTTGTGTCCTTTTTTGGATTTCTTATCTCAGCTATTACAAGGGGGTGAAACTTTGGTGGCTAACTCTACTGGGCTCAATCCTTAGTGAGGTTTCTGGTTGCAATCCCCCTTCTCGGTGGCTGTGGTCCTCCCCTTATAGTCCGAGGGGAAACCACAGTGGCTAGCTGTTAACTCCAAAATTTGGTATGGTTCTTTAGTGGATTCGGTTAAGTAAAGAAGTTGATCAATTAATAGAAGTTTATCCCGAAGAGACCAAGTTCAAGAAGAAATCATGAAAACCATGACATGACAATTTAATTCTATCGATTAATAGGCAGGATTTAATAACTTTTCTTTTATCTTTAATATGTTTTATCTAGTGTTCGATCAGGACATGTATTTTTCTTGTATCTTTAGGAAACATATGTTGTGTTCGATCAGGATTTGTATCAACCTGAGGGTATAAATGTGTACACCCGGGGGTCTTTGTAAACTATCTCCATAGATCAATACAATTACTTTCGACGCATGACCACTTTTTACACTCGGTTAGTTCTTAGTTTCGAGCAGGGCTGCATTGGTTAAGTTCGATCTCCAACAAGAAAGTAAGTTTCGTCAACTTTGCTTGTTTTGGCGTGGCTAGAACTTTCTCGGTTAAGTCCGATATTCAATTCAGGTTGACACAAGCGTTGCCTATCTGATATATTGGTTCTATCTTTAATTGCATCACTGTTTAAAGTCGTATTGGCTTAGTTAGGACTTTTTCGGTTACATCCAATATTCTGACTAAGTTGGTATTTCTCTAATTGTATTGTTGTTTTAGATTGATCGATATATCCATCATGTTTGTATAGATCTATTAACTAAATAGGTTCTTCTTATTATCTTCAATCTTATACTGTCTCGATTAGGTCTAATCTATTAAATTGATGCTAATAAGTTTAATTCTAGTAAGCCGATAGGTTTTTATGTAATGTTTCATCAAAGTTCTAGCCGATGAGTTATCTTGTTACTATTTCTAACTATTGTATTGGCTTATACTCAAACTCATATACTCATTAGTTAAATCTGTTTTTGTCAACTTCAATCTTATACTGTCCCGGTTTGGTCCGATCTATCAAGATTGTCTTTATAAAGAATGGTTTATTGATGATTATGCAAAGTTTAGTTCTAGCCGATGATAGCATAAATCTCATTGTTTATCTGAATCTAAATCGAGCCTATAGTCGATTGATCAAAACCCTATTAACATCGGCTAGCCTCGTTATTGCTCATTGGCTTATTGGTCAATCGGCTCCTTGATCATCGATCTATTTTCATCTTGTTAGTTGTAGGAACAAACTAACTGACATGCCCTGAGCCTGATTGATAGGACCTGTACTGGAGCTAAGCAAATTTCTCAGGCCTACGTGTGTCACGACAAATTTCACGTCAACACCAGCTTCTTACAAATGGGTCCCATGCATACATGAATTAGGTATGGGCAGTCCCATCGAGTATTGACTGGTGGGCCTGCTACAAGGTTTTGGTGGGCCCACCGGTGGAATTGGTGGGGTAGGAAATGGCTTTCATCCTGGATGTTGACATGGAATTCGTCGTTTACATGGTGTTCTAGACGATTTTCTTTGCTTCAGTGTAGATTCTATTAATTTGTTTGATCCTACAACTAACAAGATAGACAATAAAACGATAGATTATGATGGCCAATCGGTCGATGGGCCGATAAGGTATCATGTTGTCCAGCCAATACTGACAGGAATCGGCTATGATAAAAAATAATTCATGATGTTAATTACATCAACCTATTTTAGGTTTAATATAGCTATCAATAAATTATCTTTACTATTTGTTAATCTTAATATATCAAACTGAACTGAGATAGTATTAGATTAATACCAAATAAAGATTATTACTGAATAGATATATAGTCTAAACAATTAGCCGATGCATGAAATTACACTAAACACATGAATAAATCCGACAACAATTACAATTGGCTTGGGATCGGGTATTATGCAATCAAAGACTTATCTTTTTTATTACTACTAGCTATGATAGATCGGACCCAACCGAGACAATATTTAACCACTAATAATAAATATCAGATAAGCTTGAGATTATATAAACCAAGTCAACAACCGATGTGATTATTTTGTCGGTAATGAACAGATAACATATTGACTAACACTCCGATACAACCTTATATAAAAATATCATATGGGATTAAATCTACTAAACAAGCTACGCTCTTAACAGATAGGACCTAACCGAGGCAGTGCAAGAACAAATAACAAGCTTGGTAGATTTAAAGGTTTGATATATTTATATAAGATGATTGATATAACGAAACAAGCGTAGAAAAAGTAATCTACATAAGATCGCCGATATAGAGTCAGACTCGGCTAGCCGATATAGATAGCGCGGCCAATACAACTAGTTTTGGGTTCAAGTTGGGCTCGGATTAAGGAGTTGTAGTTATTGCTAGACAAGGATAGAGTCCATTACAGGCAACTGTATCTATTAATTAGGAATATTAATGACTCGTATTCATTAGGAATTTTTTGATAGGAGTCTGACTAAGGGACTTATTCGTATGTTTTTTGTAATTTAGGAGTTTGAGTTGTGCCCAGCCTGGACAAGTTTGTATATTTGGCTATAAATAGATGCCCAAAGTCTTGTAAGAAGGACAACAATAGTTCAATACACGCTTTCGACATATCACCACCCTAGTTTTTCTAGGTTTTTCATCTCAACGAGTTCTTGTTTCGAGTTGAGCTGCATCAGCTTCGATCTTCGACAAGGGGTAAGGCTTGTCATGGTGGTTTGTATTGGCGGAATTAGGGCTTACATCATTTCGATATTCTAATCTAACTTATGCATTTGCCTATTTATCATATATCTTAGTTAATCTAAACCGACAACTTTGTTTACTTGTATCGGCTAAGCCTTCTTTAGGGTTTTGCTGATATCGATTAAACGGTGTTGTCGATTCAAATTAGCTAAGGTATCCACCACATCTAAAATCAACCAAAGGCTTGATTGTTTAGACTTTATGCTTCTTTTCAAACTTAGTGTTGTATCAATTAAGTTTGACCTACTAAGTCATGCTTAGAATCATAAAAGTTAACCTGCCTTGGATTGCCAATAAGGGTAGTATCGGGGTTTTAGCCGATCTTACCTGGTATAACTGTTTTTCTTTAAGTCATATGATTTACTTTGCTTAATTGGTCATACCTATCATCTTATTTAAGTTTATCAAACCGACTGCATCGGCTAGGTCGTCACGATACATCATCGACTTATCGACCGATCGACTATTGTCTTCTTATGTTTACCATGTCTTGTTGGTTGTAGGATCAAACAAACTGGCACGCTCATGTTTTTTATTAGTATTTTTGGACCTGCACAAGAGCTAAGAAGAACTCCAAGGCCGTCGTTGTTTTCACATCGACAGCACCAAAGCAAATGAGATGATAATTTCTTAAAATGCTCATGTTTATTTTTTTTGTCGGGCCAGTGAAGAAGCCGACCGAAGTTTTTTAAGAGGTGAAAAGAGTTTACAGTACACCACCGTGCGCCTTCTAAGAGAAGGCACACTCAACACACTTCAAATGTAACTTTTAGTTACAAGCTACAAAAAAACAAGTAAGAAAATACTAAGCGCTTCCTCATAGCGCTGTGAGCAGCCCCGCCGCCTTCCAAGCTTCCCATTCCTCCTTGATGGTTGCATAAATGTGACTTGTCGTAGTTGCCCGTCCTTCAAAGATGCGAGCGTTGTGTTCCTTCCACACCATCCATGTAACTAACTCTGGGCGTTCGGGTTACCCAATTAGTTCGGGTCGGGTAATTCGGGTTTTGAGAAATTCGGGTAATGAGAATTGTTACCCGATAACAGCCTTAAAAACACTACCCACAAAATCGGGTACCCGTAATTTCGGGTTCGGGTTCAGGTATACCCAATTTACCCGAAATATATAAAATCACAGTATACACTCAAACAACACAGCTTTTGCATAGGAATAGAACTGTACAAAATAATTAATAAGTAATAACTGATACTTTCAAGTTTTGAAGCAACTGTAGGTGCCAACACAACTCATACTTAACAGTACGACACATTCACAAAGAAAGACACAGGTACTTGAGTCGACAAGATACAAAAGCAAATTCAAGTATTCAACAGTTTAAGGCATCAAGCCGATGCCTGCCATCACACAAATAAGAACAAAATGATGGTTCAGAGTCCATATGCCAGTGTCGTCCATACTCCAGTTCCAGTGGCAGTGGCAACAATCCTTTTCCAGTCGTTCATAGTCCATACTAGCAATAAAAAATGATGGTTCAACTTTGGGCACAATAGCATATTTCAAAAGCATACTGATTACTGAAACATACTTGACATACTTTAGGTTTTGTGCTGAGCTGCAACCGTAGTCGAGGTCTGAACATTACTGCTTGGTGTTTGTGACTTGGAGCCGAAGGTGCCGACAGTCACAGATGGCTGCTGCTGCTCATTCTTTTTTCCTCCGCTGCCATATTCTTCTATCCACTCGTAAATGCACAAGAGTTACATATAAATATTACATACAAGAAATTCATAAATCCAAGCAAGGAAGAAAATTTGATACCTTTTTCTATTATTGCCAGTTCCTCCGTACTCTCTGTTATGTCAACAGTAGGCCTTCGAAGCCAATCCTGCGTGCATACTAAAGCCTCTAACATGAATGGAGTAAGAGAGGTATGGAAGTCATCCAAAATACGTCCACCTGTGCTAAAAGAGGACTCCGACGCTACTGTTGTGATAGGTATAGCAAGCACATCATGAGCCATTTGACCCAGAACTGGAAACATATTTGAATTGACTTTCCACCAAGCAAGAATGTTCATTTTTGACTCTGTGTCTTCTGTTTCTTCGGCAAGATATTTCTCAAGTTCAGATTTGTGGGTGCTGGTAGAACAATTGTTTAATTTCATCTTCTTGGCAATTTTTTCTTTAAGCATTCCTCCTGCTACTCTCTTGGATTTATCATCATCAACTACTTGAGCAGTTTCTTCATCTGGAGCATACATGTTCTTGTATTCTTCAAACAGCTCTGTCACACAAGTATTAATTGCTGTCCAAACCAATTGACCTCTTTCCTCACCAAATATCTCTTCAACAATAATCTTTGTGTACAAAGATAACTTGTACCTTGGATCAAGGAATGCAGCCACAAATATCAATAAATTGATGTTCTCTTTCTCCTTCTCCTTGTCCTTCCCCCTGCCCTTGTTGCGCCCTTTATCCCTATCTTGCTCTTGTTGTTGCCCTTTCTCACTGTCCGTGATGTTGGTGTGCCAAAGTCCCCAATATTTATCATATTTCTCTTTCATTCTATTACCCATTGAAACTTGCAAATTATCTTCACTGCTTAGCCATTATTGAATCAACAGACGGACTTCTCCAATCTCATGAAAGAAAGTGTTACTAGTGACTTGGAGAGAAGAAGAGATACAAACAGTAAGGTCATAGAAATGCTGCAGAAATTGTGCCATCTTCTTTGCATTATCCCAATCATCTTCATCAGGATGCCCAAAGCCATCTCTTGCTTTAGACAAATCAATAACATAATTTGTGTCATCTTCAGTTAACTTTAAAAACACTTTCTCATACACAATTGCAGCCTTCAACATCAAATATGTGTAATTCCACCTTGTTGGAACATCAAGTTTCAAAAAAGCTTTGCTGTCCACTTTCTCTTCCTCAGCAATTTCTTTGAACTTGACCAATCTTGAAGTCCCATTTTTTATATATCTAACAGCAGCCCTTACACGCTTAATAGATTGGTCCACTTCGTGCAATCCATCTCTTACAATAAGATTCACAATGTGGGCTACACACCTCATATGCAAAAACTTGCCCTTGGAAATGTTGGTTTTCTGCAGCTGCTTCCTCAAGTAATCAACACCACTGTCATTAGCACTTGCATTATCCACTGTTACAGTCATAACTCTATCCAGACCCCAATCAGCTAAGCATCTTGTCAAGTTCTTCCCAATATCCTCCCCTTTGTGACCCTTTACCATGAAAAAACTTATCACTTTCTTATGCAGGTTCCAGTTTTCATCAATGAAAGTTGATGTAACAGTCATATATCCATCTTGAACCTGAGAAGTCCAAGCATCTGTTGTTAGGCACACTCTCTGACAAGAATCTTTGAAGAACTTCTTGAGATTGGCTTTCTCTTCAAAGTACTGATGTACAATGTCCCTTGTGCACGTTCTTCTAGATGGAACATGGAAACGAGGACATGCTTTGGACATAAATTTCCTGAAGCCAAGCTTCTCACCAAAACAAAAGGGCTGCTCATCTTCTATTACCATCTCAGCAAAGGCATCTCTAAGTGCTTCTTGATCAAACCTCCAAGTGGCAAGAGCTTCCCCATGACCTGCTTGCAAGGTGCCTTGCTTCGGGTCCTTGTTGAAAACATGAGGATTGCATTTGCATGTACCAAAATGTTTCTTCAATGCAGACGTTCCATGTCCCCTTGTGTCAGCCTTGATTTCATGGTGGCAATATTTGCATCTTGCAGCCTTCAGAAACCCTTTGTCGTCCTTGATCTTGATAAAATGCTGCCACATCTCAGACCTTGAAACCATCTCCTTCCTCTGTACTTTCTCCTTCGCTGTCTCTTCCACATCAATGACCACTTTTTTATTGCCATCAGTTTTTCCTTGCACCCGAGCCTCTACTGGCACCATTGCCATGGCTTGAGTCTCCTGACTTTCAAATTGAGTGCCAGTAGCCAGTGACTCAATATTATCCTCTGGTTCTGGCACCTACCAAAAAATGAGCACTAATCATTCATTAATAATAGATCATAAAAATAGATCATATACATAAATCGCATATCATAAGAACTAAAGAACAGATCATAAATCACAGGCCAAATCGAATAGACAAATAACAGATCAACTAATTGTCTAATTCACAGATCGTATAAATAAATTCACAGGTCATATAAATAAATCACTATACTGTCAACAACTCCATGTCGCCATATTATGAACTAAATCGCAGATTAAGTTGAATAAATAAATAACAGTTAACAGATGCATGCATCGTCTCATCTTTCATATACACAAATAAAATATAAACTAAGGGGAAGAGGGTTACGTATTCGGGAATACATACATTGCACGACGACTCCGATGTGGCTGCCGTCCTTCTATTCTCAAGTCACCGGCGGCTAGGGAACTGGCAGGGGCAACGTTCAGCGGCGTCGAGCAGTGGGCGGACTGCAGAGGGCGGCCAACTGGCCATAGAGGACAGAGGTGGATGAGGGAGTATGGCCAGCGTCAGGGTCGCGCCGCTGCGGCGTCGGCGTCACCGTCACGCGTGCGCCGCGCTCCGCGCCTGTGCCTGGAGACGAAAGAGTGGAGACTGGCGGCCTGGTCCTGGTGGGCGGCGGCTAGGTTTATGGAGGCGGACTCGCGGAGGGCACCGAGAAGGTGAAGAGGTCGTCCATAGTTCACTCATCTGTTATTGGGCTGCGGGGGGGATGTGTGGGCCGCCCTGTTGGACTGGATTCCACTATTCCAAATTTCCAGGTAGCGGACGAGCGCAGGACTACGGGTAGTTCGGGTACCGCGTGATGTTACCCGAATTACCCAAATTAAATTCGGGTAATAGTATTTACTATCCAATCTAGACTTCGGGTACTGCGGTTTTGGGTTTTTTGGGTCCAAGTCCGGGTTTTTCGGGTTTGGGTAGCGAGTAGCAGGTAACATGCCCAGAGTATGATGTAACCAAGATGACTCTCGCATCAAAGGTTTCCCTATCTTGTTTGACGATCATTTTGTGAGCTTTGCACTACCAAGACTTGTTGCGTGAAGGCACAAGGTTGAGAGATGTGCACACAGGATTGGGTGTCATTGGAACAGAGATGGCACAGGGACGCCAGATGCTAGTCGTGGCATTGCAAATTGTCCGTAGTGAAGCAAGCACCCCGCATCACATAGAACATGAACAGCTTGCACCTTGTAGGGGCTCTAGACTTTCAAATGATCTTGCCAAGTGCATATCACGTCCTCCTGGTGGACAACAAAGAGTAGGTTGTTTATGAAAGTGCATCTAGCCCCCTAAGTGAGTTTTGGTGAATTAATGACAAACCGATCAAGGGACTAATGAACTTGTTGCGAAGTGTGTGCAGATTTAGTCCCCAAAAATTTAAGCAATGAGACCCCCTAAATTGAATGGAAAGTGGAGCGGGAACTCGAAGAGTCATTTTAAATTTCTTTGATATTTCGTCTCTTGATTTCTAGGGCTACCATACTATCAAGAGGGGTTCCAAGCAATTGCATGGTGTTTACAAGTGCTCAAAGTTAACTTCTAGAAGAGAGAAACATTTTTTCACAAACATGTGCATGGGCTTGGGATCCAACAGAGAAGGTTGCCTAGAAGTTTTGGACCCCTGTTTTGTAGCCAGCGCCTAAGTGTTGCCCGAAAGTTTTTGGCAGCCAGCCAGAAACTTCCGGGCCCTGATTCAGTTCAAACCTGTTAGTAATGGCTAGTTTGTGTCACAAGGTCCCTATATATTTCAGCCACCTCTCACCTTGTTGGCTGGCAGTCCTAGAACCTCTAGGATTCTCTAGAACCTTTGTTTTTATGTCTTCTAGCTTCTCTAGGATTCTAGAACCTCCCTCTACCTTGTTCTTGTGCTTCTCTTCATGATTTGAGGGATGAGGGTGAGGAATTGAGGTTGTGAGAAGGCTAGGAGTTCTGTAGCACTTATAGATCATCTTGGGCAGAAGCTTGGGCCTTATTACTCTTGTTGGACAACCTCCTAGACGATTAGGTGTTATCTGCAAGCGTCCAAGTGTTTATGGATTGACCTGGGAAGGTTTGTGAAGGTGATCCTTGCCTTCGAAAGGAAAAGAGGTAAATTGAGTGGAATTGAGAGCTGAGGTTTAGGAGGTTTTCTTGGTAGCGCAAGTCACACTTGTGGTACTCTCTTCATGTTCAAGTTGGGATCTTAGTGGTCACTTGAAATCGAGAGAAGTACCTAAGGGTATTGGCTTGAAGACCGGAGACTTCTTCCTAGGCTTTTGCTCGATGAGGAAAGGGGTTAATCAAGGCCTTGCTCTTTGGAGCTCCTAAACGAAGAGTAGGATTCTTGTAATCCAAACTTCAGGAAAAAAATTGTGTCTCCCTTTGTACGCTTATTGTGCCATCCTCTGCGTTTCACTATTCTTTGTTGATTCTAGCAACCTCCTGCATCTCTGTTGGTCTTGGGGTTCCCTGAGAATCAAGACTCTAGTCTTGAGGTACTAGGACCAGAAGTTCCTGAGAAGAACATTGAAAGTTCCAGACATCCTTCATTGCTCGAGAGTGAAGCTGCAAGTTTCAGGCACCTTGCTAGGAAGTTCTGGGACCTGTATTTAACCGCTGCAATTTTAAATAATTTTCAGGAACACCTATTCACTCCCCTCTCTCTAGGCAACATTTATGGGCTTTCAGTTTTGACAGAAAACTCCCCGTTCATCACCGCCCACCACATGACCTCATCCCTAGCCCCTTGCACAAGCTGCAATCATACAACCAAGTCCTAGATAGCAAAGAATTCGATGAGCGCATAGATGGACAAGCATCTTCGTATGTCGGCCACCCAGGCGTTGTTGAGCCACGCTTCTGCCACTATTTTCTTCCTATTTTGGACAAAGGAGAAGAAGATTGGAGCTCGGATAGAGATCGATTTGCCATCAGGGAGCCAATTGTCAGTCAAGAAGGATACTTCGTCCCCGTTGCGAAGCAGCACACTGCCACAAAGCAATGGGCCACTTTCTTATCGTGTTTGTCTGCCAGAGGCACCCAAGGCTACTCCGAGCCACAGCCACCGAGCTCGCATGGCGATGTCGATAAGCCAAAGATCCCTGGTGCCAAGCCCGTCATTATCAATAGGTAAAAAAGGTTGTCCTAGGCAATCGGGCTACAACCTCTCGCTAATAGCATCCTAGGCTTCTAACTGGCCAAACTCTTCGCAAGATGGTCCATCATGGGGTGAATCTCTGTTTGCGTTGGTTTGCAGACAGATAGAGGTAAGCCCAGGTAGACGATGAGCTGCTTCACCGGGCAACCCAACACCTCTGTAACATCTAAGATGTGCTCCTCCAAGCAATGAATCGAGGTCATGGAGCTTTTCAACAAATTAGAGATCAAACCGATTGTATCACCCATTATTTTCTGCAAAAAATGGATCACTGCTGCATCTTGGGATGAGGGGTGAAAGAAGATGATGATGTCGTCAGCATAAAGTGATGCTCGCAGGGGGAGAAAATATGGCCAGCAAAGTAAGGACGCCTCTTTGCACCACTATGGCACACAACGCAACAAAAGCCTCCATGACTGTTAACACCAAAATTTGGCAAGGTACTCGAAATCGAATAATAGATCGAGGCGGATTTGGTGGGAGAAAGAGTTGTTGCCAAATTTGACTGTGCATCGGCTGAAGGTTGTATCGGCTGAAGGCTGTTTTGGCCGATACAGAGTCAGACTCGGCCAATCGATATGGACAAGGTAGTCGATACAGTTGGTTTTATGTTCACGTTGGGCTCGGACTGAGGATTTGAAAGTATTGCCAAACAAGGATAGGATCCATTACATGCAATTGTATCTATTAATTAGGATATTATTGAGTTGTATTCGATAGAGATATTTTTTAAGAGTTCGTTTAAGGGACTTGTTTGTATGTTTTTGTAATTTAGGAGTTTGAGTCGTGTCCAGCATAGACAAGTTTGTATATTTGGGTATAAGTAGATGCCCAGGGTCTTGTAAGAAGGATAACAACAGCTCAATACACACTTTCGACACATCACCACCCTAGTTTACTAGGTTTTCATATTGACGAGTTCTTGTTTCGAGTTGGGCTGTATTGGCTCCGATCTCCGACAAGAGGTAAGGTTTGTCATGGTGGTTTATATTGGCGAGGTTAGTGCTTACATCATTTTGACACTCTAATTTAACTTATTCATATGTTTATTTATCATATATCTTAGTTAATCTAAGTCGATAGTTCTGTTTACTTGTACCAGCTAAGCCTTCTTTAGGGTTTTGCTAGTATCGATTAAACCGTTTTGTTGATTTAGATTAGTTAAGATATCCATCACCCTGAAAATCAGTCAAAGGCTTGATTGTTTAGATTTTATGCTTCTTTTCATACTTAGTACTGCATCAATTGGGTTTGAACTACTAAGTCGTGCTTAGAATCATAAAAGCTAACCTGCCTTGGATTGCCAATAAGGGTAATATCGGGGTTTCAGCTGATCTTACCTAGTATAACTATTTTGCTTTAAGTTATATTATTTATTTTGCATAACTAGTTGTACCTATCATCTTATTTAGGTTTCTCAACTCTTTAAATCTACTAAGCTTGTTGTCGCCTCGCACTGTCTTGTTAGGTTCGATGTGTTGAGGTTATAACCCGTTTAGTAGATTTAATCAAGGTCGTTAGTCTTATATAAGACTATATCAGAGTTTTAGCCAATATATTATCTAATCACCCAAGCTATTTCATCGTCTATGATCTAAGTCCATATAATTATTAATTTGTTTAATCTTGGCTATAAGCAATTAATCCTGTCTCGGTTAGATCCGATCTATCGTAATATCTTGTAGCTAAGAGAAAGACTAAATTAGTAAATTACATGTTATTTATATATATATAGCCAATCATGATTACTTTGGGTCTAATCTCTAATAACTGTCCATTAGCTAGTCATTTAGATCATATAATCATATAACAATTAACTTTAATAATCTTAATTTTATGTGTATCGATTGGGTTTGACTCGTAGGATTGATTTTGTTAAGGAAAAGTTTTTTAGGGTTATATCTAATCTAAATCTAGTTCATGAACAATATCTTCTACCTTACAACCGATTTGACTCGATCGTATCGGCTAGGTCATCACAATATGTCATCGGCTGATCGGCTATCGTCTTCTAACTTTTACCATGTCTTGTTGGTAGCAGGATCAAACCAACTGGCACACCCACGTTCTTTTCCTCAGCGTTTTGGACCTGCACTGGAGCTAAGCAGAACTTCTAGGGCAGCATGTTTTTGGATCGACAATGATGAGCATGAAGAGCAATGACAAGAGGGGGTCTTCTTGCCTCAATCCCCTCGCCAGCCTGATTCTCTACATGTTGCTTCAATTGATGGACATGGTCGTGGAGGCTGAGCCAAAGAGCACAGAATGCAGTTCTGCCACTTCGCCTCGAACCCTATGTGCTGAAGAAGGTTGTTGATGAAAAATCCGTGCCCCGTCCGATGGTGCAAATTCTGTGTTAACACGAACTTTGTCAATACACACAATGGCCTAGGAGATCAGCTTAGCTCCAGCACAAGTCCTGAAATATTGTTGAGATGTGGGCGTGTCAGTCATTTTGATCCTGTAACTAAAAAGATATAAGGTTGATCGGCTTGAGATATGTGTCAGTCGAAAGCCGATAGCTTGATGTAGAATTGGCCGATAGCGTGATAATCAATATCCGATGCCAGCCGATAGCGAATAGGGTTTTGAACGTTCGACTATAGGTCCGATATAGATTCTAACACTTGAATAAATAATAATATAAAGGCAATCGACTGATAATAATGTAGTAAAATAATGAACCAATTAGCTGATATCAATATAATAAAACAAATATCCAACAAACCAATCGGCCAATAATAATATGATACAATAAATGTTGATCCGATGGTTAAATCATGCATCGGCTGGTAATCCGATGTCATTAAATCCAAATGATTAGATGATCAGTGAAACCTTTGCTATAATCGGCTAAAACCAACTTGTTATAATCCTTGTAAGCCGATGCAACGTCCAAACAACTCATCGGCTGAAACCCCGTTGAAACAATGATGCCTACTGACTTAAGTAAATCTAACTTACAACCGTAACCTCATAGGTCGGACCTAACTGATACAACATAAGGTTAATGATTGCCTGGTAGATTTCAACCGACCGATATGACAGTGATTAAAGTTCATGCATTAAATTTAATCAAGACAGTGAACCATCAAAGAGAAATTTAACACATCAGATAAGATCGGCTAACCCTCCGATAAAACATTAGCATAAACCTATCAGCTTAACAAGACATAGATTATCAATAACAATCTAGTAGGTCAGACCTAACCGATGCAGCACGAGATTGTATATGATAATCTAATACTCAATGAGTCAATAAATCTGTCTAATATGATGGATATAACAAATCTATCTAAAGCAACATTATGTTTAAAGAAACATCAACTTGATCAAAATATCGGACCTAACTGAGAAAGTTTTAACTAAGCTAATGTGACTATAAACAATAATGAAATTAAAGATAGAGATGATATACTCGATAGGCAACACTTGCATCGGCCCGATTAGAATATCGGATTCAACCGAGGAAGTCCTAGCCATGCCAACACAAGTGAAGATAATAGAACTCACTTCTTGCTGGAGGTCGAACTCAATCGATGCAGCCCATGCTTGAAAATAAGAACTCGTCGGAATAAAACCTAGAAGACTAGGGTGGCGATGCGTCAAAAGTAATTGTATTGATTTGTGGAGATAGATTATAAAGACTTAGGGTATAAATATTTATATCCACCGGCCAATATGAGTCCTCATCAGACACAAAACATACTTTTCTAAAGATAAAAAGAAAACTAATTGACTATACCTAATTAATAGATAAATTGTCATGCCACATCCTTCTTGAACTCGACCTCTTCTGGATAAACTTTCTTTAATTGATTAACCAAATCTACTAAGAATCTGACTGCTGGCGACTAATAATTTCCATCGGCCAATTTCAGGACTCTGAAGCCGTTACTGACTTTAGGCTGATGATGACTTTAGGGCTTACCAAATTTTGGTGTTAACAGAAGTTGAAAAGAAACTCCTATGATAGTACCGTGTCGAATGTCTTTGTGATGTCAAGCTTTAGTAACATAGCAGGACATTTAGACCGATGCAACCTTCACCACCTGTTGTCAATAGCTAAGAGGATGTTTCGTTGATGCCCAAACTTGCCACAACTAAGGTTAGGCAGGTTGTGACATTGGGCAAGAAGTGTGGTGGCCCCAAGTGTGACATGGCTAATTCAAAATATGTGAGTATAACATGTGGATCCAAATGTGGCACGACACAATTGTGATAATGAAATAAACATGTGACTAATAAATTGTGGTATGAAAGTGTAATGTGGCAAAGTAAGCAACCAAACAAACACCCCATAAATAATGCTGGATTTTCTTTTTTTTTCTTTAGTTTTTTCCTATTCAGTGCACACGGTTGAGCGTAAGCAACAAAAGTGTGTTTATGTGAGGCTGTTGGAACCATGATTTATCTTACTGACATGTTTTCGAGACTGGTTGAGACCACTTTATGAAAATCAAACGGTCATGCTAATTTGACTGAAAGTTGTAGGCTTTCACCTGTTTTCCCTCGTTTTCACCTCAAAATGGTTATGTAAACATTGCCTACGAATATATGCAGTCTATTGGCCGTTTTGGTTTGATACCAAAATGTTTCATACCATTTTTTTGGTAATTTAAATTGTAAATTGATGGTTTGGTTTGAAGCCAAATTTTTGGTAATGTCTATACTCAATTTTGATACAATTATAGAACATTCTTCACCATAATTTAAAATTTGACTCTCGATTAACATAAATTCAAACACACTTATTTATGACTCTACCCTACCAAAATATTGATGGTGCTAAAACACACCATCATAACCACATAAATCAAGTTAAAAAGTAACATATACTTGCCAACTTGTAGTTGTGAAAATATGCTCAACAATATCTCCAATGTCAATAAATGATATTTGACTGAAAAGAGCATTCTGGAACTGTACAAGTTCATCATTACCATCTGTCAATATATCTCTTCTTTAGTTAGTTTGCATTAGAATCCTAGAAGTACTATACTGCTATCATCATTTTGGCACTAACTATACATGTTTTACAAACTAAAATATGTTTAGATTTTGGCACAACCAATATTTTTTGATAGGACACTAAATTAAACCAGCACTTCTATAAACTAAAATCCATTGATAGTTATGAGGCAAACTCAATATTAACTGGCTTATCATGCACCTATTGACGGCGATATGACGCCGTGGGTAACTCGTAAAACCACCTTGTGCCAGGTCACCAGGAACTTGTGCCTCCGTAGGGACAAAGTACAGTCGCCAAGTCACCCTGACAGGTGGTGTACAATGTATTTGTACCCGTAGGTCGTATGTATTTCATGGCAGCTACTACGCCCTACGGTTACGCGTCGCCTACCAGGCTGAGGCTTACCACCTCTGCCTCACTCTGACACCCATGAAGGATACGATCCGTAGGGAGAGAGGAGGAGTATTTCGGAAGCAAGCCATCTGCACTGCCACTGCACAGTACTCTTCCCCCACCCGTCACCTCACCGCGCCGAGCTAGCTCGCTACTCCTAGCTGCCGCTTCCCCTCTGATTTTGATGCGCGGCTGCACGCCAAAGACCCATGTATAGAGAGAGAGAGAGAGAGTGGAGCTCATTGCTGAGCTCTTCTTGCTTTCTTTTCTCGCTCGCGCCATTGCGGAGGCGAGAGATCGATCAGGAGGTGGGGAAGAAGGAAGCAGACTAGCGGAAAGACGAGAGATCGATCAGGTGGGTCGTGGGTGGTTTGTGTCTTGTTGCTCGCAAGTTGGTTGGAGGGAGGAGAGATTCCGCGTGGATGAGGTTTATCTCTATCTGATGATGCCGTCGCCCATGGCGCTTTGTCTCGTTGCGCCGCTCCCTCGACGAGTTCGATGTGTTCTTGGATCGTAGCAGCTCGCTAAATATTGGGTTTTTTTCTTGATTTCTTTTTGGGGTTTCTTGCGGCCGCGTTGATCCATCAATCGATTCGTCGCCTGATCTTGGTTGGGAGCGGCGTTGCAGGGGATCGAGGAGGACAGGATGCTGAGGAGGGTGACGGTGGCGCCCGACGCCGGGGACGCGGCGGAGGGGAAGCCCCGGAGCGCGTCGGCGTCGGCGGCGGCGGCGGCGTTATTCAAGGTGCCGCGGCTGCTGGTGGGGCTGGCGGCGGCGAGGCCGTGCGAGTGCGACTCGCCGGCGCGCAGCCCGACGTCGCCGCTCGACCTCAGGGCCTTCGCCGCGCTTGGCGGCGGGGCGCCCGCTGCCCCGGTCGCCCAGGAGCTGGGACGCGCGACGAGCCGGGCTCGGCGTCCTCATCGACGACGGCCTCGCCGAACCAAACGCCGCCAAGAACCGCCTGCTCGTGCCCCAGATGCGGCCGACCAAGCCGAGAGCTTGCGGCCCTGTGCAGCCGGAGCTCGGGAAGCCGAGGAATGCCGCCGTCGCCGCCGCGGGTATGTCCTTGCCGTGCAGCAGGTTCTACGGGGATGTGAAGTCTGGTCCAGAGGTCACCGTCTCGGGCGGTGCTCAGCTCCGCGTGAACGGCGGTGGGCACGCCGCCGATCTTGGCAAGTTCCCGGCGACCGGCTCGCTGCCGGCGTCGATCGGCTGCCCGCCGCCGCGGTACATCGGGTCGGTGTTGGCCACGGAGGTGGAGCAGTCGGAGGACTACACCCGCATCATTGCTCGCGGACCCAACCCGAGGACGACACACATTTTTGGGGATTGCATCTTGGAGCCCTGCACCGAGTCCTACTGGCTGGTGAAGCTGTCCGACTCCGGCGAGGAGCTCCGCCGCTTCTGCTCGTCCTGCAAGAAGAAGCTGGATGGCAGTGACCTCTGCTTGTATCAGTATGTTGATGCAGCCATCACAATCATCTTACGATATACTAATATAATAGCTTATTAACTTCAAGGTGCTAAAAGTTTAATTCTTTGGGGGAATTTGCAGTAATTGCATTTTGATGCGTTGAGCTTTTCATGAAGGGGAGAAATTGGGAGTAGCTTATTTAAGAAATTTGCCGATTCATTTCTTCTTCTTTTTCGCAAGTGAATAGATTGGAGATAGTGCATTGAAGAATTTAGTGACTTGTTTCTTGTTAAACTGGATAGATTAGAATTTAGAATTTAGAAACAGTAAAATGAAGAATTTGGAGGTTTGTTTGCGATACTAAAGCTGCATTTCTTTAACTGAACAACCTGACAATGAAATCGAGCAAATCTCAGACAAAAGAAAGCCAATGTTTCATAGAAAGATCTAACCATCTGAAGAACACCGACTAACCTGCTAAAATGTGCTGTGCAGAAGTGAGAAGGCATTCTGCAGCGGCGACTGCAGGGACCAAGAGATCCTAATAGAGGATGAGGAGGAGAGTAACACTGCGGTCTCCTCCCCCATTTCAATCGGCTCATCGTCGTCATTCCACGACGACTTATTCATGGCTGGAATGGCCATGCTTGACATGAGCACCAGCTCCCCCCATGCCTGACCGAAGCGCTGCGAACCGGGATAGATGATCAATAATGTAGACAATCATCATCGCCGCTACCGCCGCCACCACCACCATTCTGCTGATTTTGTAAGTTGTGTCTCAGCAGTCGAGAAATTTGGTTGGATCGACAGGTCATGGAGGATCGGAAGCTGCATCTAGCTCTCTCCGAAATTGCCGAGCTATGAGCTCTGGGCTTTTAGGGAATAGTGGTTGCCTGCATTTAGCCTGTGGTTTTGGTCTCAAGGCTATTGGCCACTGCATTTTCCATTTCTTCTTCTGTCTTCTTTGGTTTCCTCCTAGGCTCCTAGCAGCAATGACAATGTTTATGTGTTGTAATTTTTGCAACAACTCTTAGATAATGGCATTGAGCTGCTTTGGGTAAATTCATGCTCATTTTCTTTTTAAACTTTGAAACGTGCTGAGTACTGCTTTGTTGATCTGTACAAAAAGTTGGGATGTATCTGGAAAGGCCGCCTTGAAGATGCCTGAATTTTTCATGTTGCAGGGGAGGCAATTTTTCAGAAGAAGAATGATGCATATTTGATCATTTCTCATTGTTCAAGAGTTCAGGTTGCAGATTATTTGATTCTTTCAAAACTTTTGGTGGGCTCCCTATTGAGATTCCAGAGTAAAAATTTATGTGCTCAGTTCAATTATATGCAACATTTGTGTTTGAAACATCACTCAAAACTGCATAATTGAAAACACACACAGGAACAGAGGCAGAGTCTAAATCTAAAACATTGGAAATGATAGAAGTTCTGAATATTTGGAGGAAATCAAACCAACCTGAGAAACGCCCTTTTCTAGTGCGGAGATCCATTTGTTTCAATTTTACAATATCTAAGATATAATAATTTGCTTATTCCATTTTATAAATTCACATTAGGATATATCAATAAAATTAATTCCATAACGAAAATATTTATAACAACAATATTCATATATTTATAACAACAATATTCATTGTATAAATTTACTTATCCTACAGCAGTAAGTCTACATTGTCCTATATGGAGACATTTTGGTCCAAATCAAAATAGTCGATGGATCTAACATCGGCCTATTTACTGCAGACTGTGGGCCTCATTGTAACTTGTAAGGTCAGACTGGGCCTAGCCTTTAAGACAGTCTTCGGCTTAATAGTGGACCATTAAGTGCAGACTGTGGGCCAAATGTGAAAAGTCATCATTGGGCTGACTTGCGTTAGATTTTTTTTCTGTTTCAATGGGCCTAATTCTGGATCGTATAGCGTAACCTGTAGGCTTAATTTCGGCCCAATATGTGTAGGATTTGGACCACTTTGATCCAATATGGGGCCCGAAACATGGCTTGTTCACTATAGGTCCTCGTGTTGACGTCGAGTCCGAATTATATCCTCAAACCGTAATACCAGATATGTTAAACCCTCATATTTCAAAACCGGGTTAAATAAGGTCCTAAGGCAGTATGGATGGCTGTTTTGATTGACATGAAATCCTAGTCAGTAAAAGAAAAATATAAAACATGTGAGACCCACATGTAAGTAGACTTTCACCTCTCCCATCTATCCTCTCTCTTCCCCATCTTCACCTCTCCCCTCTTCCTTAGGAGCTCGCCGGCGAGGAGAGGACCGTCGGCTGGTGAGCCAGTCCACGGCAGGCAACAGTGGTGGTGGGAGGTTGGCAGTGAGGGGGCACCGGTGATCCATGGTGGCGGCGGAGAAGAGGAGGGAGTCAAGGGGATCGCTCCCAATTTCATCTCTTCTCTCTACCCATCTCTTCCCCTAACGCCCTTTGTAGTGCCATCGTCGTTTCCCGCATCCTTGTCGAAGCCCTACCAGGACAAACGACAGGGCATAAAGCAGCGAGGTCGAAGGGCGATGGTAGTGGACGTTTCGACGGAGACACGCGAGGACGACTACTCGAGGCATGGACTGTTCGAGACGACGTTGCTAATGAAGAGACTGAGTGCCATGGCGTCAATGAAGAGGAAGCGCCACGACGACGAGATGGCATGCGGTGGCGCTGGTGTCAGCGCTATGCCATGTGCCTTACCAGGGAGATGTTGGTGTGCGTTATAGCATGTCGCCATGCCCGGGCATCTCGACCATGTTCTTCTTGGCCTTCACGCGGAGGTGCTTCTTTAGGATGGACACCAGGTTGGGCATCGTCACCAATGAGATGTTGAGGTTGAAGATCTTGTAGGACGTCGGCCTGCGCTTCTTGCCTTCGGTGTTGGTGCTCTTCCTTGTCGTGTCGAGTGAGTCGAGGCAATCCTTGACGATGTCGTCGATGTAGGTGAAGTCGCTAGGCGAGGTCAGTATGGTTCTTACCATGGTACACCGTGATGGGCTTCCCTTATAGGATATTGGCCCCAAGGAGGAGTTACCATCGGAAGCCATTGTCAACTTGTTCTCCTCGTCGGGAGAGAGGTGGGACAAAAAGGGGGTAGAGAAGGAAGAAGGGGATGCCATGACATGTGGAGCCCACTATTTTTTAATACGACGATCGAGTCAACCCTCCACGTGGGCATCACGTCAGTGAAAACCGTTGTCCAAAACAGCCAAGGGACTTAATCTGCACTGTTTTTAGTTTTTTTAGTTTTAGAAGTTGAGAATGCACTGTATCTAATTTTACGGTTGAGAGATGCGATTAAAACTCGATTTCTATTTTAAGGATCTAAAGTGAACTTTTTCCAGGCCTGTTTAGTGCAGCTTTCGACCTAAAGTGAATCAGACCATTTGTACTTGAATACATGTTCAAAAATAAAATTATTCAAGAAATTATTACATATAATTTCTAAGAAAGTTTTGAAATAGTTCTACCAAATATTAATATCATGTACACAACTTAAGGACTATATACTCATCTAAATTTATCACAATAATTAATTCCACAAATTTCCTTTGCTAACCGTATTCCATTTTTAAGATTATGTTTGGTTGATGTTGCCATAAGTAAGTTTAGGCTAGTTGCATTATGAAACAAAACAAGCTAGTTGCATTTGTGAAACAAGTGTGGCTTGGGAACAGATGGCCATAAGTGTGAAATGCTTAGCTCCAAATTCAAGAGTGCGACATGTGGATCCCAAAACAAAGAAACGTGACATGTCACAGTTATGGCAACGCAACTGTTACAACACAAAATACAACATGTGACACTACTGAAAAAGGCACACATCAACCGGAACTAAAGATACAACACCCTACCAACATCTCAAACCCATTTTTTTATTTTTTTATTGTTTTTTTGCTCAAATTAAAATCACATATCAAATGTTCCAAAATCTCATCCATATCACAAATTCACATCACAAAATTCACATATACATCACAAAATTCACAAAACATCATAGATTCACATCACAAAATTCACATATACATCACAAAATTCACAAAACATCACAGATGAACATCACAAAAAAAATTTAAAAAAATTTCACAACGCCAGATCCGGCGGAGGGGAGCACCGAGACTGCCGCCACCGTGGAGGGGACGCCGGCCGAGGGGAGGCCGCCACCCGCCGCCCGCACCAGATCCGGCCGTCGCCGCCTGAACCGGATCCGGCCGCCGTCCGCACCGGATCCGACCGACGTTGCCCGCACCGGATCCGGCAGTCGGAGGAGAGGAGGCCGGGGGCAGGGGGATGGAGGCCGGAGGGGAGGAGGCCAGGGGGATGGAGGCCGGATCTGGTGTTGAGCTCGCATGTAGCCGCTCGCACCGCCCCGCCGCCCGTCGCCGGTCGCCCCGCCCGCACCGGCCTACGCGCTTGCACCACCCCGACCCGCCACTCGCCGCCAGCCTCCATGCGGAAGAGAGAGGAAGAGGAAGAGGAAGAGGAAGGGAGTACTACTTGCAAGAGTGATTGCTTGCGGGAGAGAGAGGGAGTACTAATTGCTTGCGCAAGGGAGAGAGGAAGAGAAATTAATAAGGCACTAGCTGTTCGCGTGTGGGACACGAGAAGATAAGACACATTTGTTCTCTAGTCCCGGTTGAGATAAAGAACCGGGACGAATGTTGATTTTTAGTCTCGGTTGATAACACCAACCGGGACTAAAAAAATGGAGGTCTGATACGGCCTGCTGAATTTTTTGAACCGGGACTAAAAATAAATTTTTATCCCGGTTGGTATTATCAACCGGGATTAAAGATTTAACTAGGACTAAAAATATTTTTTTGTCTTGGGTACAATTCTAATCGGGACTATTATAAATTTTGATTCTTCAACCAAAGATGATTTCACCAGTAGTGTGATCAATTAGTTAATTACATAGAGCATAGAGCAGTTAGCACTGCTATTGGTTAGGATAGGTTGCATCTGTTTAGAAAGGGGCATGTCTTTTCCAACCTATGGCAATGGCACCCCATTTAGGAGTATAAATTTGTAGTACAATGTACATTTTCTATTTCAATCAATAAAGAGAAGCATTACTTTTCTACTCTTAATATATCAGCACTTTGTTCTCCCTGCAAGCAGAAGGCAGAGAAGAACAACAAGCTACGACAATGGAAAGTCTTCACCTTTGTCCTTCCCATCGCGCTCGTCTGCGTAGTGTTTTTCATCGGTACAGCATCTTGAGCGACCTTGCATCGTCTCATCCATTCCTGATCGGTGAGACGAAGGGGCCATCGGTTCTAGGCTCGCCGCAACGTTCATGCGACACTGGGTCACCGCTGTGCTGGAGCCATACTGGTGGGTGCGGCGAGGATGGTGGAAGCAAGTATGGCGAGGGCCAATGTGGATGCTGTTGACACCGTCCATGCCCGCCACGCTCCTCCACCGCCACCACCACCGGCAGGCAACTTCATCCCAATGGGCTATGGATCGATGCCGACTCGTCGCTACCCGTGGGAGGCACATGGAGTTCGCACTCCGCCACCCACAACTACAACCGCTTCGTCACGTGAAATAATTGCCTTATATGAAGCATCACGTGAATGCGTATGGCTTCATAGAATGATTAACCACATACAAAAATCATGTGGTATTGATTTGATTGAATCACCTACTATTATCTACGAAGATAATGGTGTTTGTGTTGCTCAAATGCAAACAAGATATACAAAAGAGCAATATTACTAAACATATTGCTCCAAAACTATTTTACCCACATGAATTACAAAAAGCGAGGAAATTAGTGTCTTGCAAAACTAAGTCTTGTGATAATCTCGTAGACATGTTCACCAAGTCCTTTGCCAACTTCCACTTTCAAAAAATATGTTCACAGAATTGAGATGATACAATTACGTGATTCGCAAGGATCATGGAGAGTAATCTCCTAAAAACATATCTATCAAAAGCAATATTGAATTTCTTATGAGTTTTCATATATGATTTATCATAAAAATTTAAAGAAGTTATAGTGGTATTTTTATACAATGTTTTTTCCTCAAGTTTTCTGACGGATTTAGAGGAGTCTTTTCAGATGATAAGATGATGATCACTAGCAACCAATTGCTCAAGAGGGAGTGTTACAACACAAATACAACATGTGATCAATTGATTAATTACATAGAGCAGTTAGCACTGCTATTGCTAACTATTGGTTAGAGCATCTTCAACAGTTTGACAAATAGCTTTCTATTTTTAATTTTTGAGAAAAACAATAAAAATTCATCTCCAACAGTTTGGCAAATGGCTTTCCCATTTTTGGAAACTTGGCAAAATAGGCTCTATTGTGTGCATTTATGCACGCTGGATGAGAATGATGGGGAGATGCATTCTTGAGCAATTTGATTTTTTTCATGCGTGTGGTTACTACCTGTTTGACTATACTCCATTTCACACATTAAACTGTATACTACAATATAATAAAATATAATATTTGTAAGCAAGTTAAAAATGTTAAAAGAATTGTGAACGACAATTTTGCTATTTATATCTTAGAATATGAAAAAATATATCCCTTATGCAAGTTTTATTTCAAATAAATTTCTGAATAAATAATAATCTTATATAATAATAATAATAATGTTGTTTCTTTTTTTAATCTAAGGTTATGTTTTTGGGCTGTAGAAATTTAAATATCAGCCCAAATTATTGACAAAATAGTATGAATGGAGAATAAAATTTATTCCTCCCCATATTATTTTAAGAGTTGGCAAAAAAAGCATGAATGAAAAATAAAATTTGTCAAAGATGTTCATAGGATAGACGGTATAAAAAGGCATGTCACACCTCATTTAGAAGTAGAAGCTCTCTCGATCAATAAAAAGAATCATTACTTTTCTATACTTAATAGAAATAAACATATGCTTACATGACTAAAATGTGACGTGGTAAAATGTGGCAAACCAACCAAACACCCCCTAAATCTGTCCTAAATTAAATCATTTCTTCGGGGAAGCTTCCCCGCCGCCACGCCAACTCGAGCGAGCCCCCAAGCTCGCAGCGACGGCGCCGAGGGGGGGCTAGGGTTTTAGCAATAGCTCTCCGCGGCGCCCCGCCATGGGCTACCACCATCTCCTCCTCTTGTCGTCGCCGCCGCTGCACCCGCCACCCGCGCGCCTCTCGCTCGTTACGTCCCGCCGCCCGCGCGCGGGCCATGGTGCCGTAGCCGCCGCCACCGCCGCCTGCTCCACGCCGCCGTCGGTGCTGGCGGCGGGGAGGAGGGCCGTGCTCCTGGTCGGCGTCTCGGTGCTTCCTCTCCTCCGCCTGCGTGATGCTGCCGCCGCGGCGCGGCCGTCGACGGCGGTGGATCTCGTCACTGGTGAGTACACTTAGTAGCGAGTAGTGTTCTGCTCAAATGTGAGTAGTTCGTGCGAGAAATTTAGGTTGGAATGGGGTGCAAATGTGGAGGGCCTAGTAGATATTTGGAGCATATTTATGGAATTAGGGTGGGTGAGTAGTTCGTACGAGAAATTTAGGTTGAAATGGGATGGAAATGTGGAGGAACTAGTAGATATTTTGAGCATTTGTGGAATTAGGGTGGTGTAGTTAGTAGTACCTTGTCTGCGCGTCGTGGAAATTTCTGATTATGAGTGCCAGGAGAGCGATTGACCAAAATTTGTCTCCTCTGGGTCTTCCAAAAGGTCGCAGGACGTTGAATAATGCTAAGATAGACTTTGAAGTAGAGTTGTGGAATCATTGCTTGAGGGGAAGTAGGCGGTGGCCAGCTAGAATAGCCTGAAGGAGACTAGATTACCAAAGCTGATTACCACATCAAACTGAATCATCGTTGCAACAGATCAGATCAGCAGGTTGTACAGAGTACAGACTTGACACTCTAACATGGAGAAGCAAATGCACTCAATTATGGCAGAATAATTCCAGTTATGGAATTTTGTCGTTTGGCTAATTGTTTTGGTCGGTTTGTGCGTGATGAACTGAACGAGTAGTTGGTGGGTTACTCTGGTGACCAGGATTCACAGATTGTGGTAGTAGTGTGATTTGGAGAGAATTGAGGTAAAGCTAGATAAGGGAATCGATGTAGCGAACAAGGTGGGGAACTCCAATGATTTATTTAGAGTAAATTGCACCAGCAGTCCTTAAAATTGTAAGGAGGTTTCACTTAGGTCCACGAACTTGCAAAGCATACATTGAAGTCCTTAAACTTGGTTTACTGTACCATCCGGGTCCAAAGTCTTGTTTGACCATGGTCTTGTCTACGTGGTATGCCACGTGGACGATAACATGGTACATTATTATTATTATTTTTTATTTTTTCTCCCTTCTTCTTCCTCTCTCCCACCGTTGGCTGCCAGCTTCACTGGGCATCGGACCAGCCTCCCCACCAAGGTGATGGCGGATCCAGCTGGTCTCCGCCAGCCGCTAGCCTCGCCAGGCGGGTAAGACACATCCAGCCAGGCTTTGTTGGCCGTCAGCCTCGTTGTGTGTCGGTCCGACGTCCTCCATCGAGGGGACGGGGATCTAACCGGCCTCCGTTGGCCGCTAGCCTCACCGAGCATGGATCTGGCCTCCCCCATTGCGGGGACGGCACATCCAGCCGGCCACTGTCGCCCGTCAACCTCGCCGTGCGTCGGTCCAGCCTCCCTCATTGAGGGGACGGCGGATCCAGCCGGCCTCCGTCGGCTGCTAGCCTCGCCGGGCGTGGATCCGGCCTCCCCCACCGGAGAGCCACCACGCCGCTTGTGGCCACTGCCGCCACACCATCTTCGTTGTCTCCCAACGTCCTCGCTCGCCGCCTGAGGTCGTCGTTATCGCCCTCAGCCTCCGCTCTGCGATCGGGCCGACCGCGCCGGCAGCGCCTCTGCCTCCAGTGGCCGGCGTTGTCTCTCTTGCTGCCTCCCTCTCTCCCTCTGCTTGTCGCTAGTGCTTCCAGCGGTGGAGGAAGAAGAGAAAAATAGAAGGGGAGAAAGGAAAATTTTGACATGTCATCATCCACATGGCATGCCATGTAGGCAGGACTACGGTCAAACGAGGCTTTGGACCGGGATGATATAGTAAACCAAATTTAAGGGTCTCGATGCGCGCTTTGCAAGTTCGTAGACCTAGGTGAAACCTTCTTACAAGTTTAAGGACCGCTGGTGCAATTCACTCATTTATTCATTTGATGCATCTGTTGTTCCAATGGTTCTCCATCAATCCCACCCAACAAGACAATGCCCCTATGCTACACAGCAAACACACTAGACGCACACCTGATCCGATTGGCAACTTACTTCTGTATTTAGTTGTATGCCAGAACACATTGAAATCATTCTTTGCCTCAGTGACACACTTCTGATGCACATATGTGACATTCTGTCCATCTCCTTGCATTTGTGTTAAACAGAAGTTTGCTTTATCAGTAAAGTTGTTCACGTTATACCTTGCGATGAACTGACACAGGACAAATTGGTTACACTGTTTTTTGCAGATAGAATGGACATTGTGAAGACTGAGGGGACTCAACCTGAAGAACCTTCGGCTGAAGAATCTCAGGATGAGGTGAAAGTACAACCTGCAGTGAATCCACTTGCAGGTCTTCTGAATGCAATTGCAGTTATTGCTTCTGGTGTTCTCGCTGGACTTTTTGGTGCTTCTCAACGGGAAAAAGAGGCGTTGCAATCTACCATCTCAACTGTATGCCACCTGCCATCCTTTCAGTCAGCATATCTTAGAGTTATTTTACTTCTGCTAAATTACCTATTATTTGTCATCCCAGATTTTTGATGCACAGAAATATTTTGTACACCATCTTTTTACCTTGAGATATCACTGTACTGCACACACAAGATAACATATATTTCTTCAATCACACATTCGGACACCTTCCAGAGCACTCTTCATTTGTTTTATTTAGTTTGCCCTAGCAATTGGAGATATAGTAATATTATATGATGCTAACTCTGTAGACAGTATCCATACTTGAAAATTGGTTGACTTTCTTTGGTCATTGTTTCAATAGAAAGTTATGCTAATTTCCAGGTGTTCTGATAATAGTCTTGATCAAACATACAAACATTTGTTAATTTATTTTCCTTCACTGCAGAGCATAATAGCATGCACCTAGTTCTTCACACTGATGTTCCTGGATTCGTATTACCTGTCAGTATGCAACTTCAATATTTGTATAGCATGTTAATAGTGTAGGATAAATCAGCATGAACTATGAACCTTAGGAAAGAGTATCAGCATGACTCTTATATAGTCGATGAATTGCAGATATACTATGAGGGCCTTCATTTATTGAGATTATGTGTCAAAATATATTAAAATGTATATATTGTGAAAATTGGATTTTTGGAAAAATAATTTCCCTAATCCATAAGTTTGATGTTATGTTTTCCCAGATGAAGATCAAGTTGGCTGAAAATGAGGCAGCAATGTCTATGCTTAGGGAGAACTATGAGAAACAGATATGGAGTGAACATGCAGAACAGAAGAAACAGGCTAGGATGTTCCAGGAGAAGGAAGCTTCCCTTCTGGATCAATTGACTTTGACTAAGAGATCCATAACATCTTTAAACGAGGAAGTGAGAAGGGAGAAAGAACTAGTTCAGCAGCTTAAACATGAGTTACATCGACTTAAGAGTAGCATTGCACAAGCAGAAGATGACAAACATGTGTATGAAGGCAAATTGAGGGAGAAGTTGGAAACACTTGATAATTTACAGGACAAGGTAAATCTGCTCAGCCAAGAGGTGAATGCCAAGGAGGAAGCCATCAGGGAACTAAGCTCATCACTCTCTTCCAAGGAAGAAGACTATCAAAAGCTGCAGTTTATCTACAATGAAACTGAAGCAAGCCTAGAATATGCAAATTCTAAAATAGAGCAACTTGAGGAGGATTATTCTGCAACTAAAGATGATCTAAACTCAAAGATGTTTTCAATTGATTCATTGAATAAGGAAGTCCAAACACTATACACTGCAAATAGTGGAGCAGAAGAAAAGATAAGTGAACTAAAGAAACAGTATGCAGATCTTGCAGCTGCTTCTGAGATGAGGGCATCTTGTGACTCTGAAGTACTGTTCGAGAAAGATAACCTGCTCAATCAGCTTGAAGAAAAACTATCTGCTGCATTAAGTGACACTTGTAAGAACAAAACTATAATTGCTGAGCTGAACAATGAATTGGACACCAACAGAACTATGCTAGATAATGAGGCTGAAGCTCATAAGAATTTATCAGAGATTCTTCAGTCCACTGAAGGGGCACTAACAGATTCCAGAAACAAGGTGTTCAACCTCTCTGAAGAGCTTAACAGGGTGAAGATATCGAATCAGCAATTGATAACACAGATTTCAAAATTGTCAGACGAGTCTAATATAGCGAAACAGGTTCTGACTAACAAAATAGCAGAGGCAGAAGCAGTTTCTAAAGTTCTTTCAGATGAGCTGGCATCAGTGAGGGATATACTTCAAATGACACAAGAAAAACTTGATGTCACTTCTAATCAATTAGTGTCTACTATGGAAGCACGTGAAGACCTTAATGAGGAACTGCTGGATGCATACAAGAAGTTAGAGTCTGCAACGGATGAGCTTGTTAGAGAACGTAAAACTAACGCTACTCTAAATAGAGAGCTTGAGGCATTGGTGCAACAATCGATTGCAGAATCTGAAGCACGGCAAGCTCTTCAAGCAGACCTTGATGAGGTGACCAATTCACAAAAAAAGGTGGATGAGAGTACACAGTTCCTGTCTGAGAGGCTGGGTAGCACAAATTCTAGGATTTCTTCTATTGAAGAAGAGAAAGAGATGCTTTCGGAGGCTCTTGAGCAACAAAAGAGAAGTACAATGGAAGCTCAGAAAGATATGGAGGATGCTCAGAATCTTATAAAAATGCTTGGAACGGAGAGGGAGAATTTTGAAATGAGGTCTAAGAAACTTGAAGAGGAATTGGCCACAGCAAAAGGTGAGATGTTGATACTGAGGCGGCAGATTAGTGCTAGTGGGTCTCTGAGAACAGAACTTCCGGAAACAAGTGTGCCATCAAATACCTCTCAACCTGCGCAAGATGTGAATGATCCTGTTCAGAATAGCAAGAATGCCGGTGCTGGAGATACTCGTTCTCCTACAAGGATTTATAGGAGAAGAAAAACTAAACGGGTTACATGAGCATTATAAGAACACCGCAAGCTAGAATAGCGCCCTTGCATTCCTCTGGTTAGTCACCTTACAAGTTACAAGAACATTATTTGAAACTTTGAACATTCCAGTGATAGAATCAAGAAACATTCCTGCCGTGATATTTCGTCCTCTCCAGTTGTTCTGTTGTCTCTAGAGAAACCATTGGTGTAGTTCTGTCAGTTCCAATCAAGTTTGAATGTAGTCGTATGTTACTCTGTGTACATATGTGTTATGGACCTTTCATAATATGATTGTTAACTCACAAGTCATGTTACCGAGCCTGTGCTGAATTTGCTCTCCTAGATAACTGCTACACGTGATCTGATTGAAGCTAAAAGTTGCAAGAATGATATTGATTGCTCCAAGCGTTTGATGTGATATGGTAGAGTAAAAGAACCGAGGAATAAGATCATGGTATGAATATAGCCAGAATTTGATTTTTTTAAAGGACGGAGGGTATCAGCAGTAGTCAAACCTCATGTATAAAAGTCAAACATCATTATATGTATCTAATATTAATAGTGATGGTATTCATTTTCACACCATTAATATATAAACTCTATAATCTATATTATTATACTACCTTTCAATAAGTGTTTCTTCTGTTTCAGTATCGATTCCAAAATTACTTGTTCAATAAATAAAATCATAATATGATATGAACTAAATAAATGATTATTAATTAATTTTGCTCCAGGTAATAATGATTAAAAATGGCAGTAGACAATAGTATTACATACCATAATCATACATGGGCAGACTACAAGAGTTGTCATATCATTTATAACAAGGTGTACGAAACAAAAGATGGTACATTGTCACTATTTAATATAGACAGGTACTCATAACACACCACACTTGACAGATGAAATGGCATTTGAGCTAATGTTTGCCCTTTGCAGCTCTGGTGATGCTCCTGCTTGTTGTGCACAACAAGCTTGGCTATGACACGATGACCAGAGGATCACCTACCGAAGGCATAAAGCCGATAACTGCTGTTGATGTTAAAATTAACTCTGATAAATTAAACATCTGTGCATGTTTTTGTTTATCAAGTGTGTTATTAGCAGATAAATATACAAAATATGAGGAAGTTGTACTTGCCGATATCCGAATCTTAGCTGGATACATGCATGTTACGTCACTGCCAAGACTACGTCATAGCTCAAGGACGAATCTAATGTACAACGAGTAGGGGTCTTTGACCCTCAGCCAATTTTTATTTCTTGGTTATACCTTAAGTTCTTTTTTTTAGGGATATACCTTAAGTTCTTTGTCCCTATTATGCTTGTGTGGTAGGTCACTGGGCTGCACTCATTCATCTTCATGCGTTTACCCCTGACGCGCAACTGCAACTCTCACATTGCCAACCAGTGTGACTAAAAGCTGTCTCCAGCATGCCTAAAAAAGGCCATGTCCAAGTGTGCCTAGAAAGCGTAACTATAATATCCTAGGCTTTAATTAAGATTTCTGAAAGAATAATAATGGAACTATATTTTTAGCAGTGTTACAAAATATTGAGCTAAAGCTAAAACAGTTAATTTTTTAACCACACAATCCATTACATACAGATAATTTTCAAACCATACTCTTTAATAGCATGCATCTAATGAGACCAATAAGAATATTTTGACCATAATAGGAATTTGTGGGAACTATAGGATCACATAATTCATACACTTAGAGCTGAAAAAAAATTAAATCCAACAAAAAAATAAACTCAACTTATACTGTGAATTTAATACTCTCTCCTTCCAAGACGAATACAACTAGCATTTAAAAGACAAAACAGTAAGAAAGAAAAATTGTTTGGATACCCCTCATTAAATGGGGAGTGGGAGGGTTGTTTGGTTTAAGACGGGGAGAAATTTAACTAAGAAATTGAGGAGTGGTTGGAGGGTTAATAATATCACTATAATTTTATCATTTTAACAAAATTTAAATGTTAGAGTTGTATTCTTTTTTGACAAATGGAGTAAAACCAAGCTGTGAAAATTTTATTTTGACAATAATAGAAGCTCTCATGAACTATGTTTCTTTATACTAATTAGAGCCTCTCCTAAAAGCTCTCTCCTTAATTCTAGGAGATAAAAATTTCCACGTTAATAAAAAGGAAAAAATCAAGAAATTCTCTTTTGGGCAAGGTTAATCAAGTAAGATTTTCATGGGAACACTTTAAGAATTCAAATTGGCGCATTCTTGCGTTGTAAATAACCATCTAGCTTAGTTTGAATCAGATGTGTTGAGCCTTGGCTCATTGTGACACACGAAATGAGACAAAGCCATTAGCACATAATGAATTAAGTATTAATTATTATAAATATGAAAAATGTATTTATTTAATTTTTAAAGAAACTTTTATATAAAAATTGCTTTGGCACGAAACGTAAGGTTTGAAAGTTTGAAAAGTGTGCCAGCTATAAGCTGTAGCCAATAGCCTAAAAAGAACTGAGCCTTGGCCTTGTTTCCTCACATGCTGTTACCTTTTATGACAGCATAATGGCTGTGGTTGCACTCTGGCTTCTCTTTGTTTCCTTAGTTTTGTGCATAATAGCCAGATGTTTTTTTCTTTGAGCTGTGCAAGGATGATGATAATTAGGTCCCTTCTAGTCTCTTATTGTGAGCATAAATATGCATTTCTTAAATTATGGTATTCACAAAAATAACATTTTTTATATTTCTTACTACTATTGCACATAAACCCGTTTCTTTTCTTTAATACATCATTAGAAAAAAAATGCTACACTGTTGGATCAATAGCTCCTGTTTTTTTTTGCTGGAAAGAAAGAGCTTGACTCATTGTTTTAGAATAGGGCAGAATCCTGGTGTTTTCTGCTATCTGTCTCGCTGTTGGTATTACATTAGGGAAAAATATCATATGAAAATACGCTATGTGTTAAAAACTAATGAAAATCATATCTAAAAGTTTTATAAATTCAAAAAAAATTACTAAAGATAGGTATAGATATAATATACATTCTCATCAAATTTTAAGTTCAAACTTAACTTTATTCGAGAGAACAAAAATGATAAATTTTAGATAAATAATGTCATGGTACTATTAACCGGAAATTTGTATTTTTTTTCGAAATAAAGTTGAGTTTAAACTTGAGACTTGATATGAATATATCATATCTACATCTATCTATGATTTTTACGGAGTTTCCAACACTTAGTATTCATTACATTATGCATCACTTTTCTTCCATGTAAATGAAATGGAGCAGAATATCTGTACCTAGTTTCAAAAGAACTTCCAAAAGAACTCATCAAATTTGCCTCATTGGACAGTGCTACAGCAAAAATGCAAAGGGGAATTCAGAATCTCACCACATAATAACGCGCCCTCAGGCACAATCATCATTCAGCATAGCAAGCAGCAGATCAATGGCCCATACAATTGGATCATGCCATGATGCTCAACATACGCATGCAAAGTAGTATCTCCCAAAAAGTTTTGAGCATCTATGTCCATCTTGCTCACTTGCTGGTGTTGCCATCACTTTATCATTCAGCTAGTTGGCCACTGTTGGTTGGAACCACATCAGCTTGACCTGACCTGACCACAAAATTCAGGGTGAACAGTGTGACTTTCAGTTGGTCTAGCATGAGTGCCATCTCATAGTTGGACATATTATGCCTCATTTGAAGTAGTTTTTTTCTTGCTTGAGGGAAGTAGACTCATGAAATAGCTAGGAAAGCACTGGCCTCAACTTGTCTTATTCCTAGACCTGTTCATGAGCAGCTTGGCCCGGCCCGCATTTTTCTGAATTGAAGCCCGTAAAATTGGCCCAAATCCGAAAGAAGTTGAATGGAGTAATTAAGTAGGAAAAATTTGTGATAGTTTAATTTGTAAAAAATAAAAAAAGTGATAATATCTCCAGTTCAGAAACACTATAAACAAATGAATTTATCTCTTTTCCTGGGCTTCGGCCGGGCCTTGAGAGGCCGGGCTTTTTTCAGGCCCAGCCTGGTCCATGAAGAGATCTACAAAGTTTCCCAGATGGCATGAGTTAATACAGTCACTTTTTCCTTTGATGGAGGTGAAGCTAGTCTGGCGTATGTAACTCTCCTCTTTGTATGTTTCCATGTCTTTTGGCAGTACTGCCCAGCTCTTAAATTATTCACCCCTGACTGAATTCAAATCGATTCATGCATCACTATTTCACTGCATCCTTAATTCACTAGACAGGTTTAGGCTGCGGTCTATTTTCATATAATTGAAACGGCTAATTAGCCTCGTATAAAACGAAAAACATAATTAATATATATTTATTTTGAGTATTAATATATAAAAAATAATAAATAAATTTTTAAATTTTGTAAGTAACTTTTATATTAAAATTTTTCACACGAAATAATCAGTATGAAATACATGCAAACAAAAAGCAACTAACAGAAAACGAGAAAAATAGCTAAAAAGAAGCTGAAAAGAAGGCAGCCTTATACAGGGATGGCCATTATATTGTTTCAGGTTCTGCAGCTAGCTAGCTAGCTCCTGGTTGGTCAAATTTCCAATGGCCATTATATTGCCATTGCAAACCAAACTAGGAGCACATCAGGTAATGGTAAATACTAGTACTCCATTGTCAGCCGGATTCAGTTCACGAACAAAAGTAAATACATGGCCGGCATTATTCACTTGTGACTGCCTTAATAACCTGAACAGCAGTGTAACGTTGTAGGAAGTTTTACTGCATTCACGGACTCAGTTCTTCTTCCTCCTTTGTCTTTTTATTAGGCTGCTACTGAATGCTGTTTGGTCTCCTGGATTTAGGGCTCAACTGCCTGCATCCATCCATATCCAGGTTCAATTTGAGAGTTGCAAAGGAGTTTCGAAACAACTTTCTCAGAGGGTGCGAACCCCCGCGTCGCCCCACCGCAGGCGACACGGGAGGGAAAATCCCTAGCGCCACCACTCCCTCCCCCTCGTCCCCGCCTCGCCGTCGTCGGAGGGCCTGACCGAGGACCCTTCCTGGCGGCCCTTGTTGTGCTAGTGGTGGGATCGATCGATTCTGTGTGACCAACGTCCTGTAACCAGGAAATTGGCCGTCTGTGAAGTACGTCGGTCCCCGTTGTACCTGGTCGGCTATCTTGGCGTCGACCACAGTAGCGATCATGTTATTGAGAGTGTTGACCAGGATGCTACTTTGGTTGACTAACGTGTGATGGACGACCGAGTCGATCCGGTCTTGTAGAGAATATACAGCTGAATCGTCCTGTTCCTGGGTCGGCTCCTCCATCTTCTGTTTGTCTTTTGTCTCACCAGAGGAGGATGCCTTAAGGTCGTTCATGCTGAACCTATATTTTTGGTGCACGGCCCCAGATCTTGTTTGGGTGAAAGATTATAAGTAGTTAGCCTGGAGCTCTTTCACCATCTTCTTATAATCGACTTGTTGTTCAGTCGATAATTGTTCCGTCTTCACAGGCACGATGTTGTCCTGGGAAACGTTGGGGCTCTTGGAGTCGACCATCTTGCCGGCTGAATCTATGCGTCCGAGTCGAGCCGACAGAGAAAGTCCCACTGGGCGTGCCAAGAAGCGTGTTGACGAGAAATTTCTCTCACGCGCGGCTGTGAGATCGCTTGACTCCGTGCGGGTCCTTCTCGGCTGTCTTTGTGCGGGCGTGCCGGTTGGTTTGACTTGTTAAACGGCAAGAAAAAACAAGGAAATACGCGTTAAGTGTTAGGTTAGATCCGCACTGGATCGGCTGAGGAAATCCATGAGCATATATATGCTATCCTAAAATATATTTAAGCCAAACGACTGGAATGGATCGACCATACCGAGACAGCATCAGCCGTTTATCCTAAATACAATAAAGGATAACAAATATATGAATCGATAACCTAGCCTATACTGGAAAGCTAACGATGAATCGGCTAATACTCCGATGAATCTTATGAAAAGATATCATTCTTGAACCAAATGTGCGTAGCCTGGAAATCGGCCGTCGGCTGCTGATGGCGGGCCGTTTTCGGCTAGTAACGTCCGACAAGAATGTGATCTTAATATAAGAGGTAGTCTTAATATAAATCTAATAATAAATATATTAAAAGAAACATATCAGGGCAGATAAAGCCGGCTGAAACCCCGACACTGTCTCTAAACAATATAAATCTAGCCGAACAGATCATTGGCAATTCTAAAAATGACTTAATAGTTCGAACTCGATGCATCATTAAGTATAAAAAGAAAAACCTGATCTGTTGTGACCGATTTATATCTCTCAAGACGGTGGATACCGCATATAAACCAGCCAACTTTAGATCTATCCCTATCGGCTGCAAGTTCTTGGTAGAACTAGCCAATGGCAGGATAGATCTAAACATTGGTCAAATTTATATGCGTTATATGATAAATTGCGTAGTATAAACTCTTGAATCTAATGTGACATTATGATGGAAGCACTAGAAACAACAGATCATACCACTAACAACAAACATTTACCTAGATCTGGGGATCGAAACGATGCAGCCCGTAGCCAAACAAATTGCTCGTCTGAAGAAAAAGGTTGGCGATGCGCCGAAGGTTTGATTGATTGTGATTGTGTTGAATTACAGGGGTCTCGGGTCCTATTTATACCCAAGATACAATTATCTGTACAAACCCTGGACTCTATCTAAACTACTATTTAAAACACGACATTATCCCGAGAAGGACCCATGCCGCGTTACAATTAACAGTTTAAACAAAATCCTAAATTACAGATACAATCGCCGTTACAGGACTCTATCCATAGGTGGCAATATCGTTTAACGCGCAACTAATAACCGAATCTTCTATTTATCCTCAAACTGCTGCATCAGAAACGGTTTTATCTCTTCCGGACCTGGAATTGGCTATCAGCTGCCCTCGTCCGATCCAACCTTAGCCGATTGGCCTCGCAGCCGATCACTTCTCAGCCGATGCAGCCTCTATCTCTCCACCACATCAGCCGATCCGATTCTGCTTCGCCTTTGCAAAGACTTAGGGATTCAACTACCAAATTTCATTGTTAACACATGCCCCCAAGTCCGTGATATGAAGTGTTACGGATTTGCTTGCCTGTTCAAACTCCCGCTCTTTTCTTGACCTAAACCTCTTCGGCTTCTCCCTAGTGCCCTTTAACTTTCCTCGGCCAAAACACTTACGCCTTCAAAGTGCACTCAATCCCTTCGCACGCAAGCTCCTGCCTTCTCTCTCCTCTCCGGCGATTCCACCGGCATTTGTCAAATCTCAGCATCCTTTGCGACTTGGACTTCATCTTCGCCCTCAACAACCTCAATGGCCTCCACCGCACGTCAAGCGCCTCCGTCGCGCCGGCCACCGCCGCCGCACCAGCTATAGCCGCCGCCTCAGCCATCGCTGCCGCTCTGGCCGCTGCCATTGCCGAGTTCCCTGAGGTACTCCCACTTAATCCAGAACTCTTTCTTCATTCGGATTTACTTCCCAGCCATGTTGCTTCCATCTCGCACTCAACCGTTTTACTTCTGATTAGCACTTTTTCCTTCTTCAAACTGTAGTATGCAACCATTCTTGATTAACACTTTTTCCTTTTTCTGAACTGTAGCACCTGTCGCATCAAGTGTTCATCCCAAATTTGACGCAAGCACAGAGGTTTTTTCTCGGCCCCATCGGCAAAACCGATCCAGTCGATGTGATTATGGCTGAAACCAACAGGATCCCCTTCAACACCGTGAAGCCATCTCTCGCCCATTGGAACGGGACATTTAAATCGTGGCCGACAACTGACGCCGCCTGGGTCGAGTGGTACAAGAGGATGCAATCGGCTAAATACACTCAATGGGAGGAGGCCAGAATAGCCCAATGCTTGGCTCTGTCCGTTGCCAGCATGGAGAAGGACGAGCCGCTTCTGTCGGCTGCAACATATTTCTGGAATGACAGCTTCAACGCTTTCATCTTCCGACAAGGGCCGATGACAGTTACATTGGACGACGTGTACATGACAACTGGTTTAGACATCGAGTCGTCGGCCAACCCGAGCAACCTAAGCCGAAAGGGGCAGCACCAGTTCAAAACCAAGGCCATCAGCGGGTGGAGCGGCTTCATCGCCCAGAACATGAAAGATGGACCCGTCGGCCACAGGGAGCACGCCGCATTCCTGATGATGTGGCTCGAGAAATTTTTGTTTTGTGGATCGAGCTGCGGGCCGACGCCAACTGGCAGGTCATAGCTAAAATTCTGGCCGACGGGGGCAAGCTCATGCCGGGGAAGTACCTCCTCGGCTATTTATACCAAATGCTGCATCAGGTCGCCACAAAGATAGCCGCCAACGCCCCAATCAACACCGGCGGCCCCTGTTGGTTCTTGCAGATCTGGCTGGTGCTGGCGACCCAAAGAGTAGCCGGTCGGCTCCCTCTGACCGACACCGTGTTCCCAAGACTGGAGCCGATCGAAGACGAAGATGGCAACCAGATCACGACCACCAGGTGCATGAGCTACGGAGAAGTAGCAGCCGCTCATGCAGGCTCAAGGCAATCGGCCGAACTGCTGGCCGAATGGTTCATTGCCCTTTACGACAGGCTGTCTCGCGAGAACCAGGCCTGGTACTTCTACCGGGATCGGGGACTGTTTGAGTTGCCGGCCGATTTTAACTGGGAAGACATCAATTCGGCTGACAACCCAAGGTGTAGGGAGCTGTTCATCGCTGCCTTGTCCCCCTGCATCTTGCCGACTGAAATTCACCAGGGCCGATCAGTGGTCAAGAGCTACGAGTTCTATTACCCGGTATCGGCAGCGAGGCAGTTCGGTCTTGGGCAGATGCCCATCGACTTTTATTATGCCGACAAGATTGAAACGAGGGGAGTGATAACCCAAGATTTGATAATGCATCGACTGCTGAATATAGCTGGCCCTCCCCTCGGCGAGATCGGTGTGATGAACCTATCGCTCAGGAAGAGCGCGGCCTATGACCAATGGTGGGCCGAAATCAAACGCCACATCTTTCACCAGCGGTCATCACATTACGTCGATATGCTCCTGCCCGAAGAAATCCCTTCGGTAAGCTTCGAATTCCAAACGATTTTACTCTTCTTATCATTGGCTGATATAGCCGATTAACATTTGCCCTTTGGTTTGTAGGAGACGGAGACGGAGCGGCCGACGGTGAGCAATTCCAGGCGCCCCATCGAATACCGTCTAGGTGTTCTGGATGGGGGCGGCCTCGCTCCATCGGCCATCGGCTGGGGAGCGCCAAAACTGGCGTCGCTGCTGCGAGGGCAGGTGTGCGAGCCGATTGCCAAGAAGAAAAGGGTTGCACCACTCCTACAGCCGTCGGCCGTGCCCCCCAAGAAACTGAAAGAGAAGAAGCCGGCAGCGCCAGCCGACAGCCTCCCCCCTTAGACCCGGTCGTCGCACAGTTCCTCGACACCGTCGCCAGCGAGGAGGTGCCAGCGGCTGTTGGAGCGGCGACCGAACCTGGGAGCTCGAGCCATGAGTCCGTCAATGCCCCATCCGACGCCCCGCCGGTCCCAAGTCCCCCAGCGAGAAATCGGCCGGTAAGCCCTTATTTCACCAAGTTCGGCTTCATAATGGTATCACTTGCATCTGACCGAACAATTCTTTTTAGGTCAAGAAATTGGCCGGCCGCACTTCACGTCCCGTGCCATCGGTAATCGTCTCTTGCCACTTGATCTGTAGAAATTAGCCGACTCGTCTGCTAACTCTTCTTTTGCAGCCCCCACGATCTCCGTCGGCTACCTCCCAAGCGTCCAGTGAGCATGCTGCGCCCGCCGCGGGCGGTGGCAACGACGCCGACGAAGAGGTCCCGACGGCCGCAGGGCGGCAAACCGCCGAGCCGACCGCTCCGACCCGGTGCCAACGGTAGGCGGCGAAATTGACGGTCGGCTCTGTCAACTTAATGTCTTCGATCATCTCTTTTCTACAGAATATAGCCGACCTCCTCAATTTTGACCTGTCGAAGTTCGAGGAGTCCGGCGAAATCGGCGAGGAGGCGTTGGTGACGCCGGCTGAGGACCTGAGGGCCACCCTAGCCGACATCGGCAACCGGCTGGAGGCCTCGCTGGATGCGCTGGTGGTCAACAGCAGTTTGATACGTGCGCGTTTCAAAGAAATTCAAGGCCAGCTACCGAAAGCTCTAGCCGACGCCATTGTGCCGGCCACCTTCATGGAAGCCCACTAGCTCAAGTATGAACGGGCATGGCAGCGGATAGCCGATCGCCGCGAGAACCAGGCATGGTCGGCCACCCTCCAGTCGACCAAGGACGCCATTGAGAGCCGGAAAGCCGCCTTTGACCGCCTAAAGACTGAGCCGGCGACCAAGCTCGAGCAACTCCTTGCACGCCAAGATCAGCTGATGGCCAATCTCGTTCAAGTCACGAACGAGATCGATGTCCATAAGGAGTACATGGTCGGCTTGCCAGCCGAGATCGAAGCTCAACGCCAAGGTATCAAGGTGGCTGTGGCACATTTACGAGACCTGGTGAAGGGCATCCGGCCGGTGGCAGGGTCCAAGGCCGACGACGTCAGGGCTATTGAAGAGATAGACCAGATCAGGCGAACGGCGTTGTTGGCCATAGCTGATTTCTTAAAAAAATGAGCTTGTAATACTTTAATATTCTAAAATCGGCTGCTGCCTCTTGTATTATACTTGTCATACTCTTGCGCTGGGATTGGACCTTAATCACTTCACTCGCACTTGTAATCGGCTTTAACTTATGTGTAATATAGTTTATCAATCTTTTGCCGCTGAATTACTCATGCTGAAATCGGCCCCAGTCGTCCGTATCGCGTCACGTTACCAATTCCGATACCGCACCCCAACCATCGGTGTCAACACTTGAATTACGGTCGTCGATCCAAATTACTTCGAACGTTTTTATTTGGACTGCCGATTATGAAGCTTAAAAGTTTAAAAATTCCTGACGCCCAATTTTGCAATCGGCTCGTGTACGTATATGCCCCCCAAGTTTTGTTGATAGCTTCGGTGTCGACAAAATTGTGAGTTCGAGCCGTTCGCACATCATTGTCGTCCCTGTCGACCAATCATTAGCCGATCGTAGAAAAATTAGTAAAAACGTTGCATAAAAATGCCTAAAGGCGATGCCTTGTTAACGCAAGACATCGGCTGTCGTAAATCGGCTTAAGCAACCAGAGTCGAATCACGAGTTGATCCATACGCTTGGGTAATATTTCTTCAGGTATATTCCATTAAGAGCCCTTCCAAATACTTCTCCGTCCAGCCCTTTTAGCATGTAAGCTCCTTTAGAGACGCATTTGTGGATCTTGAAAGGCCCTTCTCAATTTGGTGACCACTTGCCGAATTTGTTGTCTCTAGATCCAATCGACAATATCAATTTCCAAACGAGTTCGCCTTCCTCGAAAGATTTAGGCACCACTTTTTTATTATAATGTCTGGCTACTCGTTCTTTATCCTTTGTGACTTTTTTCAAGGCCCTCATCCTGGACAAAACTAAATCTTCCGATTCGTCCACCATCAGGTGATAATAATCGTCGGCTGTGAGTTGATCCTGTAGCTGAATGCGCCTTGAGCCAACGACGCTCTCCCATGGCAGTACTGCCTCATGTCCGTAGACCAGCTTGTACGGAGGGACTTGAATTGACCCGTGGCATGCCATCCGATACGCCCACAGTGATTCGGCCAATCGGCTGTGCCACTGTTTAGGGTACTCAGAGATCTTTCTTTTAATCAATTTGATCAAACTTTTGTTTGAGGCCTCGGCTTGTCCGTTGGCTTGTAGTACGGCAAAGAATTAAGCAGCTTGATCCCCATGCCGTCGGCAAACTGAACAAACTCGTTCGATACGAAGATAGATCCCTGGTCTGTTGTTATTGTTTTCGGAACGCCAAATCGGTAGATGATATGTTCTTTGACAAATTCGATTGCGTCCTTAGAAACCACTTTCTTGAGGGGAATCGCCTCCACCCACTTTGTGAAGTAATCTGTCGCTACCAAAATAAATTTATGTCCTTTGCTTGAGGGTGAATTGATCTGGCCGATCATATCAATGCCCCATCCTCTGAATGGCCACGGCTTAATAATTGGGTTCATAGCCGATGCTGGTGCTCGTTGTATGGCGCCAAACTTCTGACAATCCTGGCAGCCCTTGTAATACTTGAAACAATCCTCCAGCATCATCGGCCAGAAATACCCTGCTCGGCGAAGCAATCACTTCATTTTGTGGGCCGATTGATGTGTGCCACAGATCCCTTCATGCACTTCTCCGATGGCCACTGTGGCCTGATCGGCTCCCAAACACTTGAGTAGCACACCATCAATCGCCCGATAGTATAGATCTTCATCGAGCAAAACATATCTTAACTCCTTGTATCGTAGCTTCCTTGTAGCCGATTGAGAGGGGTTTTTGAGATAGCTGTAAACTTCAAACCTCCAATCATCGGCCACGATGGTGGTGACGTTTATGTCGATTTCTTTCAGCATCGGCCGATAGCCCGATGCCCCCTGAGCCAAATTGTTGGCCTCTGTGTTCTGCTCTCTGAGGATATGTTTCAAAGCAACTAGCCGAAAACCATCCATTAATTCCTGGCATTGCCGATAATAGACCATCAGCGCATCGTTTTTGCATTCATATTCTCCTGATAATTGACTGATGACCAACAATGAATCTCCCATTATTTCGATGGAGTCGGCTTCAACTTCCTTGAGTAGATGTAATCCTTTAAGGACGGCTTTGTATTCGGCTTGGTTGTTTGTAGCGTGGGGGTTGATAGCAAAAGCAAACTCGAAGCTTGTCCCCCTGGGTGAAATAATGACCAAGCCGATGCCACAGCCATTGGTGCAAACCGAGCCATCGAACATCAAAGTCCAAGGCATAATTTCCACTGAGCCGATTGAGTCGCTTCTGTGCTCCACAATGAAATCGGCTATGGCTTGCCCCTTGACTGCCCTTGGTGCCTGATACTTCAGATCGAATTCTGTTAGCGCAAAAATCCACTTCCCAATTCTTCCTTTGAGCACTAGAGCCGATAACATGTACTTAACTACATCGGCTTTGTAGATTACTGTGCACTCGTTGGATAGCAGATAGTGCCTTAACTTTGTACATGAAAAATAGAGGCATAGGCATAGCTTCTCCACAGGTGAATACCTTGTTTCCGCGTCTAGCAACCGTCGGCTGAGATAGAAGATGGCTTTTTCTTTGCCGTCGACCTCTTGGATTAGGACGAAGCCGATTGATTTGTCATTGGCTGATAGGTACAGCTTGAACGGTATTCCCTTTTGTGGAGGCATTAAAACTGGAGGGGAACTCAGATAATCCTTTATGTTGTCTAACGCATTTTGCTGCTCTACCCCCCATGTGAACGCTTGATCGGCTTTAAGCCGAAGCAGCGGTGTGAACGGCTCCATTTTCTCCGAGAGATTGGCTATGAACTGTCTGATGAAATTTATCTTGCCGATCAGTGACTGGAGTTGCTTCTTGTCCTTCGGAGGCTGTATTGCCTTGATAGCATTTATGCTTCTTGGTGTGACCTCAATTCCTCTCTCGTGAACAAGAAATCCCAAGAACTGCCCGACCGATACGCCGAACGCGCACTTAAGCGGATTCATCTTCAGGCCATACTTCCTCATCCGCTCTAACACTTGTCTCAGATCGGCTATGTGGCCTTCTATCTCCCTTGACTTGACAACCACGTCATCAATGTATATCTCTACTAGCGAGCCGATCATGTCGTGAAAAATGTAATTCATGGCCCGTTGATATGTTGCCCCAGCATTCTTCAAGCCGAATGTCATTACTACCCATTCGTACAAGCCGATTGTGCCGGGACACCGAAAAGCGGTCTTGTGGATGTCCTCGTCGGCCATAAATATTTGATTATACCCTGCATTGTCGTCCATGAAACTGATAATTTTGTGGCCCGAAGCAGCATCGACAAGCAGATCAGCTATCGGCATTGGGTATTCGTCTTTAGGGGTTGCCTTGTTTAGATCTCTGAAATCGATGCACATCCTAAGTTTACCCTTTTTCTTCAACACTGGGACGATGTTTGAGACCCACTCGACGTATCGGCAGGGCCAAATGAATCCTGCATCGTATAGCCGAGTGATTTCGGCTTTAATCGCATCGTACATATCGGCCTTAAACCTCCTGGGAGGCTGTTTGAACGGCCGATAGCCTGCCTTAATCGGCAGCTGATGGACCACTATTGATCGGCTGAGGCCGGGCATCTCGAAGTACTCCCAAGCAAAATAATATTTATATTCTTTTAACAACTCAATCAGATGGGATCTACAATGGGGATACAGATATTTGCTAATGTACGTCGGCCTCGGCTTGTCACCAGAGCCGATGTCAATTTCCTCTAATTCGTCGGCCGACGTGAAACCTTGCCCGAGCTTGCCATCGTCTTCGTCTGCGGTGTCCATGCCGAAGACGCTTGAGAACTCCACCATGTCTTGTTCAAAGCAGCAGCTGCGGCTCGTCATCTCCAATCAGCAGTATTGTGGAATTGGACACGTTTAGAAAATCGGCTTGCCAGATTTTCCCAGACAAACAACCGATGCCTTCGATTTCCCAGAGCGGCAAATCAGCACTGACGACACTGACTGACCTGTTGGCTGGTATGATCTCGATCTTGTCGCTGTCCGATCAGGCTCTGATGCATTGTGGAAGGAATGCAACAGTTAGCGTGTATCCAGTCCCTTCCGAGCAGCAGGTTGTAAGACCCCTTCCCGTTGACGACAAAGAATGTTGTGGGCACGACCTTATTGCCGATGGTCAGTTCGATGTTGAGGACCCCTTTGGTCTCCGATGGGTTGTCGCCGAAGTCCTTGGGCACCATGTTGGTCTTTATGAGGTCTTCGGTCCCCTTGCCTAGTTTTCTGAATGTTGCGTAAGGCATGAGGTTGACTGTAGCTCCCCCATCAACTAGCATTTTGGAAATTAGTTTGCCGTTGATGAATCCTTTGACGTACAACGGCTTCAAGTGCCGATTTTTGGTTCCCTCGGGTTTGTCGAAGATAGCCTGGTCCGGTGAGATTGCTAGCTTCGCTAGGTTGTACTCAATGGTGTCGCATCGGCCGGGAGCACCGAACTCGCTGGTAGTACGAACACCATGTTAACCGATGCGAAACTTTGCCTTTCCCTTTGGCTGCCCTCCTGGCTTGATCGGCCGGGCTCTCTTCGGCTTGCTCTTCGTCGGCTACGGCAGTTTTCTCTTTGGGAATCCATCGCTTTTTGATCTTACCCAGCCGATGGCGTTGTTCGTGGCTCATTTGCCAAACCTCGTCTTCCCTCCCTTCACGCTTAAGTCGTTGAATTCTTCTTTTTTGTGTCTTTGTGAAGAGATCGGACGGGCACCATTGGGGATTGGCCGATTCCTCGTCGTCGGCCTCTTTGTCGCGGTTGTTGTCATTGCGGTCCTCGTCGACGAAGAAGTCTTGGTGGATCAGGCCGAGCCGATCATGGACAGACCGGCCGCCTTTGGTTTAACTGAACGGCTCTGGAGATGAACCAGGTCGGGCCTGCAGCCGATGAGCTCCTGTGCTCGCCGTCGCGGCGATCATTGCATGCTAGGCAATCGTCCAGTGTTGGCAGTCTCATACCGGATTCCCAGCAGTACCTGAAAAATCACAATGCCAATGCGGATCGGCATTGTTGCGGTTTACCTCGTATCGGTGGTTTTGGGTATTCGGCTCACGCTGACGAGGTGCTTCATTGTTAATTTCTTCCTGTCGAGACCGGTGCTGATGACGGTGTCGGCTATGTTCATGGATCGGCCGTCGGTCAGCCGATCTGATGACTGGGCACACCATATTAATCGGCGCGACGTGATATCCAATCTGCTCGTCTTCTGCCTTGGCCCCGATCGATGTATTGACTAAGCCGTGCGCCATTCTGTTCTGTCGATCAGCTTGCCTGGGGCCGGCTTGGACCGTGTTGACTGGGAAAGGATTGCCGTCTACTTTCATCGGCCAATTTGAATCGGCGAACTTCAGCTTCCCGGCCTCAATCGTCGACTGGATTTGCTGCCTGAAGAATTTGCAGTCGTTGGTGGCGTGGGATGTGGAATTGTGCCACTTGCAATATTTCTTTTTCTTCAATTCTTCGGCCGACGGGATCACGTGATTTTCAGGCAACTGAATCTGCTTCTCCTTGAGCAGCAAGTCAAAAATCCTGTCGGCCTTGGTGATGTCGAAGTCGTATCGTTCTTCCTTGGCCGTCTTCAGCAGCCACTGGCAGACGATGGCCTTTTTGTTCTTGGCCCATTCGGCTGCCGCCACTTCTGCGTCATCGTGGTCGGACTCGTAATCTGATTCGACAAAGACCTGAGTTACATTTTTGACGGCCTTCCTGGTATCTTGCAATCGCTGCTCGTGGGCTGTCACCTTCTGCGCCAAGTGGGCTAAGCTGTCAAAGTCCTACGCAGAGAATCACTCTCGGATCGGTGCGATCAAACCATGAAAGGCCAAATCGGCCAGCTGGGTGTCCGATAGCACCAGGCTGTAGCATCGGTTCCTCATCTCTCTAAAGCGTTGAATGTATTCTTAGACCGATTCGTTGTGTTTTGCCTGATGCTGGTGAGGTCCGACAACTTCATCTCAAGGTTGCCAGAGTAGAAGTAGCTGTGGAATTGTTTTTCAAGATCGGCCCAGCTCTGAATTGAGTTGTAGGGCAATGAGGAGAACCAAGTAAAAGCCGATCCTGAAAGAGAAAGAGGGAACAATCGGACTCTCAAGGCGTCTGTAGCCGAGGCTTCGCCGCATTGTGCCAAGAATCGGGTAACATGCTCATAAGTTGAAACGTTGTCCTGCCTGAGAACTTCGAAAAATCTGGGATCTTGTATCGGTTGGACAACGGGATCCGCTCGAAGTGCTCTGGATAGGGATACCGATACATGTTCCCTGAGTCTTTTGGCTTGAGGCCGAATTGATCGCGCATGAAATCTGCAATCAGATCGGCTCAGGTCCGATTGTCTTGTTGTATCGGCTCGTATGGGTCATACGGCGCAGGTACTTGCCGATACAGCGGTGGTGGTGTCTGAGGCCTGTAATGATGATCTTGACGGCCTCCTTGGTACTGGCCGTGATGATCAGCGGGAGGCGGTCGATGCGCCGGTGGTGGCGTTGGTGGTCCTGGAAACAGCTGTCGGCCACCGGCATTGTATCGTCTGTTTGGATCAATCGGCTCTGACTGCCCATTATCATTGAACATGTTAGCAATCTGATCTTGGGGCAGCAGCTGCTGTCGGTTCAGCATAGTAATTGCTGGCCTTATAGCCGATTCACCTGGATTTGGCTGACCGAGGACCCCTCCTTGCGGCCCTTGTTGTGCTAGTGGTGGGATCGGCCGATTCTGTGTGACCAACGTCCTGTAACCAAAAAATTGGCCGTCTGTGATGTACGTCGGCCCCCGTTGTAGCTGGTCGGCTATCTTGGCGTCGACCACACTAGCGATCATGTTATTGAGAGTGTTGACCAGGATGCTACTTTAGTTGACTAACGCGTGATGGACGGCCGAGTCGATCCGGTCTTGTAGAGAATATACAGCCGAATCGTCCTGTTCCTAGGTCGGCTCCTCCATCTTCTGTTTGCCTTTTGTTTCACCAGAGGAGGATGCCTTAAGGTCGTTCATGCTTGTCACACTCCGCTTTTCTCTCTAGGTTAAAAATCACCGGTGAGAAATCGTAAAGAAGAAATTGCCGAAAAAACTAAAGAAAATCAAAATCCATTTAATAATTGGAAATGACTTGGTGGAATTTTTCTTAAATTCCCCATGTCAAAATACGCTAAGAGGATTTTTATCGAAATTTTCAGAGCATCGGAAGCAATTTTAAAAATTAAATTAGGCTAACTGAATTAATTTTCTTAAGGAAAAGGGTTTTTATTTTTATTTTTCCTTTTTCTCCCTTTTTCCTGTTTTTTTCTCCGTGGGCCTCCGCCACTTCTCTCCCTCTTTTTCCTCCTCCCCCGCCCACCCAGCCCGCCCAACCGATCGGCCCAAGTCTCCCTTCTCCCTTCTCTCGTTTTCCTTTCTTTTTTGGGCCGGCCCAAGATTATTTCTACCGCTTGCGCTAAGTCTGCTCGCCCTCCTTCCTGCCTGGGACGATGACAAGCGGGGCCCGCTTGTCATCCCCAAGCATAACCGTCTTTTGTCTCACCAGAGGAGGATGCCTTAAGGTCGTTCATGCTGAACCTATATTTTTGGTGCACGGCCCCAGATCTTGTTTGGGTGAAAGATTGCAAGTAGTTAGCCTGGAGCTCTTCCACCATCTTCTTATAATCGGCTTGTTATTCAGTCGATAATTGTTCCGTCTTCACAGGCACGATGTTGTCCTGGGAAACATTGGGGCTCTTGGAGTCGACCATCTTGTCGGCTGAATCTATGCGTCCGAGTCGAGCCGACAGAGAAAGTCCCACCGGGCGTGCCAAGAAGCGTGTTGACGAGAAATTTCTCTCACGCGCTGGCCTGGGAGATCTGCTTGACTCTAGTGCAGGTCCTTCTCGGCTGCCTGTGTTGTGCAGGGCGTGCCATTTGGTTTGACCTGTTAACCAACAAGAAAAACAAGTAAATACGCGTTAAGTGTTAGGTTAGATCCCCACTGGATCGGCTGAGGAAATCCATGAGCATATATATGCTATCCTAAAATATATTTAAGCCAAACGACTGGAATGGATCGGCCATACCGAGACAGCATCAGCCGTTTATCCTAAATACAATAAAGGATAACAAATATATGAATCGATAACCTAGCCGATACTGGAAAGCTAACGATGAATCGGCTAATACTCCGATGAATCTTATGAAAAGATATCATTCTTGAACCAAATGTGCGTAGCCTGGAAATCGGCCGTCGGCTGCTGATGGCGGGCCGATTTCGGCTAGTGACGTCCGACAAGAATGCGATCTTAATATAAGAGGCAGTCCTAATATAAATCTAATAACAAATATATTAAAAGAAACATATCAGGGCAGATAAAGCCGGCTAAAACCCCGGCACTGTCTCTAAACAATATAAATTTAGCCGAACAGATCATTGGCAATTCTAAAAATGACTTAATAGTCCGGGAGCGTCACGACATCGACTTTCGCTGCACCGCTTACCGCTACCACCCCAGCCATGGCGACTACGACGACACCAGCTCCTTCCGCTCAGCCGTGTCGGAGAATGACACAACCTTCGGGCGAATGACTGCAGTCATGCAGGGGTTGGACACCTTACATGCTAATCTGCACAGGGCAGCCAAGGCCCTGAACGACCAGAAGTTGGTGGAGATCAACAGGTTGAAGGGTGAGGTGGCCCGCCTCAAGAGGGAGAATGCCATTCTCCAGGGCCGCTCGCCTCCCAGGGGTGCCAGGATCCGCATCACTTTGAGGAAGACCACCACCGCTCCTGTGCGTATCCAGCTTGCGCACTGGAACCCTCCTCCAGCTCTAGAGCCGCTCCCAGTGTTCGTGCCGCCTGCGCCTCCGCCGTCTCCCATTCAGTTTCCGCTGCTGACCTCCGCCCCAGCTGCAGCAGCCGTTGGCAGCAGTAGCGGAGGATGGCTGTCCGTGACGTCCAGCTCCTCCGACGAGACCCTCGACCTCTCCCGCAGCAGCCTCCGGCAGCTAGCCGAGCAAAGGCAAAGTGAGCCCGGGCAAAGGGTGGGACGTACCGTAGGACTCCCGCAGCCGATTAGAGGAGGTTGGAGATGAGGTTGAGTCCGACTTCGATTCCACCGACCGCAGGAGCCGTTCCGAGCACTAGACCGTTTCCCCTAGTTCCTCGTGGTCTAGTCTGTGTCTGGTAGTTGTGTGTTCAGGTGTGTTTCTTGGGGTAGTTGGCAGACCATACCAGCTGGTTGTGGTATGGTTGTCCTTAATTAGGAGTTGAACTGTTTACTTTTCGTAATGTCAACTATCAGATCAGTTAATTAATAATAAATTCTGGGTTTCTGAGCATCCTGTTTTTCTTCTTGTCTTTGTTTCTTTCTGTTCGCTCTCTCAAGATGATGAGCACCAGGTCATCCAGTCAGGGCAACGGTGATGGTAACAACACAGCCAATCAGAATCAGGAAACCATTCCCAATACCGCTGCAAGCTGTGGTCCCCCTCCGCCGCCAGAGAATCAGACGCTCGCCCAAGTCTTGACGAGTCAAACTCAAATGATGGCTGCAATGATGCAGCAGATGCAGCAGCAGCATCAGCAAATGCAACAGCAAATGCTTCAGCAGTTGCAACAAGCACAGCTTCATGCCGCAGCCGGTCCAGTCCCACCAGTTCAGTCCAAGCTACCGGAATTCCTACGCGTTCGCCCTCCCACCTTTTCAAGCACCACCAATCCCATGGAGGCAAACGACTGGCTCCATGCAATTGAAAAGAAGCTCAATCTTCTACAGTGCAATGACCAGGAAAAGGTGGCGTTCGCCACTCATCAGCTCCAGGGTCCCGCTTCAGCATGGTGGGACAATTTCTTGGTGACTCGTTCGACAGGGACAAAAGTTTCTTGGGCAGAATTCTGCTACAACTTTCGCAAGGCACAAGTTTTTGATGGCATTGTGGCACAGAAGAAGAGGGAGTTTCGAGCTCTGGAACAGGGCTATAGGACCGTTATTGAATACCTCCACGAGTTCAACCGCCTCGCACGCTACGCACCAGAGGATGTGCGCACTGATTCCGAGAGGCAGGACAAGTTCTTCGCCGGCCTTGATGATGAACTCACCAATCAGCTGATCTCAGGAGATTATGCTGACTTCGAGAAGCTGGAAGATAAAGCCATTCGCGAGGAGGATCAGAGGAACAAGATGGTCCGTAAGAGAAAGGCGACCCAGTTCTGGATGAATCAGGGGAATGTCCAAAGACCTCGCTTCATGTCTGGACAACAAGGTGGACCCTCTACTATGGTTGTCCGACAGCACCGTCCCTTTCACCCTGGGAATTCCAACTCGCGTCCCAACCCCAACTTTAACCGTGGCAACATCAGCAACAACGGTGGTCAATCTCACCACAATCCTGCTCCGCGCCCGTCGATGGCACGGGCTCAGTCTGTTCAACCCAGGAAAGACGCTGTAGGAAAACCGTTGGTTTGTTTTAATTGCAGCGAGCCTGGTCACTTCGCTGATAAGTGTCCGAAGCCCAAACGCAATGCACCCAGGTTTGTTCAGGCCAGGGTCAACCATTCTTCAGTTGAAGAGGCTCAGGATGCACCGCACGTCATTTCAGGTACGTTCCTCGTAAACTTAGTTCCTGCTACGAGCTTTTGTTTGATTCTGGTGCAACTCATTCATTCATATCAAAAAGATATGTTGGGGAACATGGGTTAAGAAAAGAGAAACTTGTCACACCGATGCGGGTTCACACCCCAGGAAATAGTCTGATGTCAGTCAGCTATAGTCCTTCGGTGACAATAGAAATTCAAAGATCATGATTTCTAGCCAATCTCATCCTTCTTGAATCCAAAGACCTAGATATCATCCTAGGGATGGATTGGTTGACAAGACACAAAGGAGTGATAAACTGCGCAGCACGCACCATCATCCTAACCAGTCTGGAAGGAGAAGTGGTTACTTTTCAGTCTCCATTGTTTGTAAAGCAAGGGGTTAGTCTGAATCAAATTACCGGTTAGGTTGAGTCAATGTCAGAAAAACCAGAATCCAAGAAACTTGAGGATATACCTATATTTCGGGAATACCCGGAAGTTTTTCCAGATGATCTCACAACCATGCCACCCAAGAGGGAGATTGAGTTCCGGATCGACTTGGTACCAGGAACCGCCCCGATCTACAAGAGACCTTATAGAATGGCTGCTAATGAGATGGCTGAGGTCAAGAAGCAGGTTGATGAACAATTACAGAAGGGATACGTTAGCCCGAGCACGTCGCCTTGGGGTGCCTCGGTGATATTTGTGGAGAAGAAAGATAAAACAAAGAGGATGTGTGTGGACTACCGCGCACTCAACGAGGTCACTATCAAGAATAAGTACCAGTTACCTCGAATTGACAACCTGTTCGATCAACTTAAAGGATCTAAGGTGTTCTCCAAGATAGATCTGCGGTCAGGCTATCATCAGTTGAGAATCAGAGAAGAAGATATTCCAAAGACAGCATTCACTACTCGTTATGGATTGTTTGAGTGCACCTTCATGTCCTTCGGACTTACTAATGCACCGACTTTCTTCATGAACCTGATGAAGAAGGTGTTCATGGATTTCTTAGATAAGTTTGTTGTGGTATTCATAGATGACATTCTTATCTATTCAAAGTCTGAAGAAGAGCATGAACAACATCTTCGTCAAGTACTTGAGAGATTGAAGGAACATCAGTTGTATGCCAAGTTCAGTAAATGTGATTTTTGTCTCAAGAAAGTTCAGTTTCTTGGTCATATTATAACCGCTCAAGGAGTAGCTGTTGATCCGTCAAATGTGGAGTCAGGTACTAAGTGGACCCCACCAAAGACTGTTTCTCAGATACGAAGTTTCCTTAGACTCGCGGGTTATTACCGCCGGTTCATCGAGAATTTCTCCAGAATCGCAAGGCCAATGACACAGTTGTTAAAAAAAAGAAAAAGTTTAAGTGGTCTGCCGAGTGCAACAGAAGCTTTGAAGAGCTCAAGCAAAAATTAGTAACTGCACTGGTCTTAATCTTGCCGGATCAGACCAAGGATTTCCAAGTTTACTGTGATGCTTCTCGTCACGGGTTAGGATGTGTGCAGATGCAAGACGGCAAAGTGGTTGCATACGCTTCACGCCAGTTGCGACCTCATGAGACTAATTATCCTACTCATGACTTAGAGCTAGCAGCAGTGGTTCACGCTCTGAAGATTTGGCGGCATTATCTCATTGGTAACCGTTGTGAAGTTTACACTGATCACAAGAGTCTGAAGTATATCTTCACCCAGCCGGATCTAAACCTTCGTCAGCGAAGATGGTTAGAGTTGATCAAAGACTATGACATGGGGATACACTATCATCCCGGCAAAGCCAATGTGGTAGCAGATGCTTTGAGTCGAAAGAACTACTGCAACGCCACACATACGAAAGAACTATGCAGTGAACTACAACGAGAGTTTGAATGTATGAACGTCAATCATGGTTATGTGGCTGCTCTCGAGACACAGCCGACACTTGTAGAGCAAGTTCGTCGGGCTCAAGCTAATGACCCCGACATAGTTGAGTTAAAGAAAAACATGAGGACTGGCAGAGCTAAGGATTTCTCTGAAGACGAACATGGAACAATCTGGATGGGAGAAAGATTGTGTGTACCTGAGAACAAGGAGTTGAAAGATCTGATTCTTAGCGAAGCTCATCAATCCCAGTACTCAATTCATCCCGAAAGCACGAAAATGTATCAAGATCTCAAGGAAAAATTCTGGTGGGTTAGCATGAGGAGAGAAATCGCCTAGTTCGTTGCTTTGTGTGATGTCTATCAGCGAGTCAAGGCAGTACATCAGCGACCCACAGGATTGTTACAACCTCTCAAGATTCTGGAATGGAAATGGGAAGAAATTGGAATGGACTTCATCACTGGTCTGCCCAGAACCTCCGCTGGTCATGATTCTGTTTGGGTAATTGTGGACCGACTCACAAAAGTTGCTCACTTCATACCCGTGCATACAACTTACTCAGGGAAGAAACTGGCAGAGCTCTATTTGGCAAGGATCATGTGTTTACATGGGGTACCGAAAAAGATTGTATCAGATCGAGGGAGTTAGTTTACCTCAAAATTCTGGCAGAAGTTGCAAGAAGAATTGGGAACTCGTTTGAACTTCAGCACCGCTTACCATCCTCAGACCGATAGTCAGACAGAAAGAGTTAATCAGATCTTGAAAGATATGTTGAGAGCTTGTGCACTTGATTTCGGTGGAGCCTGGGATAAGAGTCTACCTTATGCCAAGTTTTCGTACAACAACAGTTATCAGGCGAGTCTTCAAATGGCTCCATTCGAAGCATTGTATGGCAGAAAGTGCCGCACGCCACTTTTCTTGGATCAGACTGGAGAACGCCAGTTGTTTGGGACTGATGTCTTGAATGAAGCCGAAGAAAAAGTCAAGCTGATCCGTGAAAGATTGAAAACTGCTCAGTCTCGTCAGAAAAGTTATGCTGACAACCGTCGAAGGGAGTTAAGCTTCGAGGTTGGAGATCATGTGTACCTTCGCGTCACTCCGGGAGTGCATCGTTTCCGGACAAAGGGAAGTTGGCACCACGTTTTGTGGGACCATACCGAATTCTGGAACGCCGCGGAGAGGTTGCCTATCGGTTGGAACTTCCTCCTTCCATGGCAAGCATTCATGATGTGTTTCATGTGTCTCAGTTGAAAAAATGCTTAAGAGTGTCTGAGGAGCAAACAAGTCCTGATCACATTAATATTCAATAGGACTTGACTTATGTTGAGAAACCAGTTCGTATCCTCGACACCAGTGAAAGGAGAACCAGGAACCGAGTTACCAAGTTTTGTCGTGTGCAGTGGAGTCACCACTCAGAAGAAGAGGCAACTTGGGAAAGAGAAGATGAGCTAAAAGCCGCTCACCCGCACCTCTTCGCCAGCACCTCCGAATCTCGGGGTCGAGATTTCGTTTAAGGAGGGTAGGTTTGTCACGCTCCGCTTTTCTGTCTAGGTTAAAAATCACCGGTGAGAAATCATAAAGAAGAAATTGCCGGAAAAACTAAAGAAAATCAAAATCCTAAATTAAAAATCCATTTAATAATTGGAAATGGCTTGGTGAAATTTTTCTTAAATTCCCGAGTCAAAATACGCTAACAGATTTTTATCGGAATTTTCGAGCATCGGAAGCAATTTTAAAAATTAAATTAGGCTAACTGAAATTAATTTCCTTAAGGAAAAGGGATTTTCTTTTATTTTTCCTTTTTCTCCCTTTTTCCTGTTTTTCCTCCGTGGCCTCCGCGCACTTCTCTCCCTCTTTTTCCCCTCTCCCCCCGCCAGCCCGGCTTGCGCCCACCGACCGGCCCAAGTCTCCTTCTCCCTTCTCTCTTTTTCCTTTCTTTTTTGGGCCGGCCCAAGACTATTTCTACCGCTTGCGCTAAGTCGCTCGCCATCCTTCCTGCCTGGGACGATGACAAGCGGGGCCCGCTTGTCATCCCCAAGCTTAAGCTGTCCCAAGCCGCAGCCGCGCATGCTGTGCGAGCCGCCGCATTTCCGGCCACGTTCCCGCGTCTCTCGGCCACGTTCTCCCACATTTAACCGCGTCATCATGTGTTCCCGGCTTTACTCCGTCGTTTCCCCCACTTTCCCCATTCCTCCGTTCATCATGTGCGTCGGAACAGCCGGGTTAAACTCCATTATTCACAGCCGCTATTAATGTCGAGCCCCGACGGTTTCCGTCCGTTCCCCGCTTCTCCCGGCCATGCCCGAGCTCCCTTGCCGGCCTATAAGTTTCCCCGCACTCCGAAACACGTCCCACACTCGTACTCACTCGCGTTAGCTCACTCCCGTGCTCCCGCATTGTGCGCCGTCCTTTTTCCGCCGCCGAGCTCACTGTTTTCGCCGTTTCCACCGAACCGCCACTCCTTTCGCCGAGGCACCACCACCTCCACCTTCGCAATCAACGGGAACACATTCCCGTTGCTTTTTCCCCAATTTTCGATCGGCGAATGCACCGTTGCCGTCTTCCTCCCCGAGTTCGGCCGACGGTGAGAAGCGCCATTTTCCTCTCTATCTTTTCTTTTCCCCCTTGCCGAGCCGGCTCCATCGTTGTGCCATAGCCTCGCGCGTGTGGTCGCCGCCGCCGCCGGCGCAAGCCGCGCCGCCGCCCGCCGCCACCTAGTGTCGTCGCCGCTCGGCCGCTACCGCCGCCGCTTAGCGTCGCCCACCGTGCCGCGCCACCGGCACCGCCGCCGCTCGTCTGCGGCTTCCACCGCCGGCGAGACCGCCGCCGCCGCTGCCAGCACAAGCCGCTGCTGCCGCCCGGGTCGCCGGCCGGCCATGCCGTGCGCTCTCCCGTGTGGCCGATCCAAACCGGTCAATCCGGTGCCGCCACGTGGCGTGCCCAAGCCGATGGACTCGGTCCACCGTGCACCCATGGTTTTCTCTCTCTTGCGTCACTGTTCAGTGGGTCCTGCAGTGATGTCAGCCCTAAGACGCTTGCGTCATAAATCGTTTTTCTTTTTCTTAACTAGTAAAAAGGCTGAAACTTGTAAAATTCGCAGAAAAATTCATCCGAACTCCGTTTGAGTCCGTTCAAGTTGCAACGGATTTGTAAAAATGTCAAGAATATATTAAAAATGGTTTAATTGTCTGTTTTAGCTGTCTAATAGCCTGTTTTTGCCGTGCTTTGGTTGTCGGTAGATTCTGGTTCCGAGGACGCTCCGGTTTACTTTGAGGTTGTCGCTGAGGTTCCGTTGGATCAAGATCAAGGCAAGTCATTTTCCTTTGAACATATTGTACCTATTTTGCAAATTCCTATTGTTTTATCTATTGCATTACTTTATTTTATAATGCAATCAGGATGGGACCTATAGTTTTAAGCCTAGGTTGTTTACCCTGTTTATTTGATCACCTGGGAATCGATTTGACTAGAATCAGGGTTAGGACATGCTTATTATGCCTAGTACAACTAGATCATAAAAGGGAAAATTAATTTACTAGAATTAGTTCACATAAAATGTCGGTCTCCGACCGGATGTACCGTTGGTACTGTTAATCGGTAAATTAAAACTTGACTATTATGGTGGGCTGTGGGTGCCCGGTTTTACAAGTCGCACCCATGGCAGTTAAGGACCGGTTCGCGGGAAATCCTGAAAGAATTATTAGTGCGTACCACAAGCCAGCATGGGCAACTGCTGGGCTTGTAGTGTAGCTTTTTCTGGCTGACGCATCCAGGCGAGGGTGAGCGTGATGGAGTGCGGATGGACCAGGAAAGGTCTATGCGGCTGCCGGATTCACCTAGGCACGAGAGGGGGCTGCCTACCCTGGATTCTGGGTAGGAGCGAAACCTGAGGTGTAGTGTCGCTTGGTCAGGGAGGGTTATGCGAATGGTCCTGTGACAGACCCCTTTTCGATATGCCATGGTGGTATGTCGACGCACGGACACGTGTTGTGGGGTTGTGTCTTATGGGTACAGACGTACACCTCTGGCCAGAGTAAAAAAACTATTCGAATAGTCGTGTCCGCGGTTAAGGGTGATCATCCAGATTCATCGTGATTAGTCTCATTAAAATAATAACTTGATTAAGTGGAATAGAGAGAATAGTTGGAAGGATTGGGCCTGACTCAACGTGGTGTAGCGTTGAGCAGAGTGTTAAAATATTGTTTAATTACTTTAAATTACTGTTTTTACTGCTTTCAACTTAATTCTGTGAAATGCCTGCTTTATGCAAAAGTTAAACCTAGCCTATCCTTGGAATTTAACCCTGCATTCATATCTTCTTTCGGTATGACTTGCTGAGTACGTGGTTGTACTCAGTCTTGCTTCCCTTTTCCCCCAACCTCAGAGCTAGAGGATGAAGCTGCCGATGAGTTTGCTGCTGAGTAGGCTCGTCGCTGCCGTCAAGGGTTGCCTGTGGAGTGGAGTCGCTGCCCTGCAAGAGTCGAAGCCTAGTTTATAAGTCTATTTTACCTTTCTGCTGCATTTGTAAGACTTTTTAATGTTTTTAAGACGTGGTTCTGTAAATACAATTTGTCGTTTGTGTATCTCTGGCTGGTCCTGGACACGGTATTTTTAATACACATTCAGCTTCAGAAATTCGGGTGCGAATTTCTGGGCGTGACAATGCTGAACTTATATTTTTGGTGCATGGCCCCAGATCTTGTTTGGGTGAAAGATTGCAAGTAGTTAGCCTGGAGCTCGTCCACCATCTTCTTATAATTGACTTGCTGTTTAGTCGATAATTGTTCTGTCTTCACAGGCACGATGTTGTCCTAGGAAACGTTGGGGCTCTTGGAGTCGACCATCTTGCCGGCTGAATCTATGCGTCCGAGTCGAGTCGACAGACAAAGTCCCACCGGGCGTGCCAAGAAGCGTGTTGACGAGAAATTTCTCTCACGCGCTGGCCTGGGAGATCTGCTTAACTCCAGTGCAGGTCCTTGTCGATTGCCTGTGCTGTGTAGGGCGTGCCAGTTGGTTTGACCTGTTAACCAACAAGAAAAACAAGGAAATACGCATTAAGTGTTAGGTTAGATCCCCACTGGATCGGCTGAGGAAATCCATGAGCATATATATGCTATCCTAAAATATATTTAAGCCAAACGACTGGAATGGATCGGCCATACCGAGACAGCATCAGCCGTTTATCCTAAATACAATAAAGGATAATAAATATATGAATCGATAACCTAGCCGATACTGGAAAGCTAACGATGAATCGGCTAATACTCCGATGAATCTTATGAAAAGATATAATTCTTGAACCAAATGTGCGTAGCCTGGAAATCGGCCGTCGGCTGCTGATGGCGGGCCGATTTCGGCTAGTAACGTCCGACAAGAATACGATCTTAATATAAGAGGTAGTCCTAATATAAATCTATTAATAAATATATAAAAATAAACATATCAGGGCAGATAAAGCCGGCTGAAACCCCGACACTGTCTCTAAACAATATAAATCTAGCCGAACAGATCATTGGCAATTCTAAAAATGACTTAATAGTTCGAACTCGATGCATCATTAAGTATAAAAAGAAAAACCTGATCTGTTGTGACCGATTTATATCTCTCAAGACGGTGGATACCGCATATAAACCAACCAACTTTAGATATAGCCCTATCGGCTGCAAGTTCTTGGTAGAACTAGCCAATGGCAGGATAGATCTAAACATTGCTCAAATTTATATGCGTTATATGATAAATTGTGTAGTATAAACTCTTGAATCTAATGTGTCATTATGATGGAAACACTAGAAACAACAGATCATACCACTAACAACAAACATTTACCTAGATCTGGGGATCGAAACGATGCAGCCCGTAGCCAAACAAATTGCTCGTCTGAAGAAAAAGGTTGGCAATGCACCGAAGGTTTGATTGATTGTGATTGTGTTGAATTACAGGGGGTCTCGGGTCCTATTTATACCCAAGATACAATTATCTGTACAAACCCTGGACTCTATCTAAACTACTATTTAAAACACGACATTATCCCGAGAAGGACCCATGCCGCGTTACAATTAACAGTTTAAACAAAATCCTAAATTACAGATACAATCGCTGTTACAGGACTCTATCCATAGGTGGCAATATCGTTTAACGCACAACTAATAACCGAATCTTCTATTTATCCTCAAACTGCTGCATCAGAAACGGTTTTATCTCTTCCGGACTGGAATCGGCTATCACCGCCCTCGTCCGATCCAACCTTAGCCGATTGGCCTCGCAGCCGATCACTTCTCGCCGATGCGGCCTCTATCTCTCCACCACATCAGCCGATCCGATTCTGCTTCGCCTTTGCAAAGACTTAGGGATTCAACTACCAAATTTCATTATTAACAGCAGGCCAGGATGGCAGCGGCGGGGCCTCTCCACGACGGATCTTTCCAAGGGCGGGAGAGAGGAGGTGCGGCGTCCGACGTTGGGGAGGGCGGTGGTGAGCCCTCCCGGTGAGGAGGGCGACGGATCTGGCACTGCCATCGTCGAATCCAGCCATTCGCGGGCCGGCTGGGGTGCTAGGTCTCGGAGTGAGGCGGGGGCGCGGCCGGCGGCGGGCAGTGTGAGGTGGAGGCACGGCCGGGCGACGAAGAACGAAACGGCACGGTCGGCAGCGGGGGAGGCCGGGCCACAGCCTCTAGCAGCGAGCTCACCGGCGCGAGGGCGAACGACCTCCAGTCCATCGACGCACCTCGTCAGTGACGCTCGGCTGCTCGGGCTGGCGGACATCGATGTCTTCTTGGTGGTAGCCGTGCGTGACACGGAAGCAGGCCGTGGCGCTGGCGCAGCGCTATGCAGGGACGCGGTGCTGGGCCACCCGTGGTTCCCGCAGCCTTAGCCAAGTTGGAGACGAGGTGGACCAGTCGGCGGCTCCACGCAGGTCGTGCTCCGTGGTGCTGATGTCGCCGTGACTCCGTGAAGCACGGCCAACGGTGATAGGCGCGCGTGCGGCGGTGCGACAAGCAGCGAAGGAGACCGACGGCTAGCGGTCGGCTCGCGATAGTGGCACAAGGAGGCACGATGAGCCGTCGGTGGTGGAGGCCGATGGCCGACGCGACGCGAGAAAGTGTGGCCGGCGAAGATGGAGGCCGGTGCGACATGACGGGACGCGGCCGGTGGCGGCACGCGGAGGTTGGCCGGCGGGAGGCGCCGGTGCTTTGGTGCCTATGCGCCGGCAAAGGTTTAGTTGGTGGTGGAGCTCTGGGGTGGCAGTTGTGGATAGACAGGTGACGTACGGCGGGTGAAAACCCAGCCCAGCCTTGGCCGGGCCAGCAACGGTGTCGCTCAGGCGTCACTCCCCCTCCTGAGGACGTTGTCGTGTCGTCCCATCCCCTCTAGCGGGCTACCGGGTGAAAACCCAGTCCTGGTTCTCTTAGAAACCTCGACGGACGACGGCGGCGGTGCTCCGTCGCTTCTCTCCTTGGAGACGTTGTCTAGGCAGCCCCTTGCCGAAACCTCCCAATCTTCTGGTTCAAGCTCGCTAGATTCACGTCCTTTTGTGTCGGCGCCTCAGTTTTGGCAAATTGGCCACATCTAATGGCCTAGGAGGGAGAGTGGTTCCTTCTTTTCTCTCACCCTCTCTCTCCCTAAACCCTAAAGATGTGGATAGAGCGAGGCTTCATGTCAGTTGAAAGGGTGGGTTTTGGACGATCTCGTCTACAGCCCTTTTGTTGGTCTAGTGGCGGTCGGTCACGCTTAGCGGCGGTCGATCCGGTGCTAGCCTTCTCCTAGGTCTGTGTGTTGGAGCTGTCGGTGTGTGGGTGATTGTTTTTATGTTTTCTTTTTTCTTTTGCCCTAGGGCTGTATTTTTCTTCATCTCTATTTAATGGAAAGGCACAATCGTTTTGTTTTCCTTTAAAAAAAGAACTGCAAAGGGTCATTGATACATGGATCCTATTATAAGCTGTGCTTTGAAAGTTGTTAGCCTATTTTCAATGGAGAGTTTCATCTCACGGTTTTCAAGAGTGATATGTCATTTGATGAATGAAACTAATCCCCCAATGCAAAGTTTTATTTTATGATTTCAAAGACTGTGTATACCATTTAATTGCAAGGTATGTTATTGAATATGGTCAGATGAAATGAAACTCTCTAGCCTCCAATATCAGTTTCATCATGTTTCATAGTCTTGGAAATAGTACATATACAGTTTTATCTTGATGAAATTCTTTCCCTCTTTCTCTTCATAATTGTGTTGTTATGTCATCACATATGCTGATGTATCATCATATTTAATATGTATTAAATTTTTACTAGGATTAACCTTATATGAGTTAATGATATACGGACAATTTTTTATTGTGAGTGCTAGTGAGAACTTGTACATGTTGCCCGCCTATATATACAATCCGTTGGCACCTGTACTCCCTACGTTCCTAAAGGTAAGTATTTTTAGAATGTAAATTTTATACACAATATAATTATAATTATTGTTACTACACTGATTAGACTAATGAATGAGAATCTAAACATTTTCGGCCGACCAGGTGCTTAGGAGGAATCCAACAAATTCAAAATTTAAAACTTGATCGACCAACAAGATAACTAAAAGGGAATTTTTTTCTCCCTTAGCCTTAATCATTGCTAATCAACACACAAATGCTTAGGGAATAATGGGACGACAAAAAATCCCACATTTTAAAAGAGAGACGTGATTATTTTTTTCTTTGGCAATTTTGATAAATGTCAATGAGAACAAACATGTAGCGTACGCAAAGAGTGGGAAATGGATCACTTTAATTTGGTGTACGTTGGATGATATTGGTACGATGGATGAATCTACTACGTACTCTTGTATTCTGATTTGGGTTACTGACATGTGGACCCGGTGTATGTGGGGCCCACACGCCAGCCATTCAGAGGATCTGTTTCCTGGTACGATGGTTAGATGACGCGTGTAGTTTACTTTGTTTAAGCACATTGATTGCCATTCAGCGTTTCACGTGTCACTACGTTCTTTTCCTCTTCATGCTCTCCAGCTGCAATCAACTGCAACAAAAAAGGCTACGCTCCTAGTACAGCTACTATTGCATTTGCATTTTATCCCTTTTCAAGTTGACGATGACTAGATTTTTCTACGGGTACTCACGACGTTTTTAAATAGATGTAACTTATTAATATTTGACTTTATGAAGTTAACATTTTAGTATATAATAAAATAATTATCTAAACATGTGTATATACCAGAGACTCTCGTATGACATGTCTTATGAATTTTACTACCTGTGAAAGCTTTCTTTATTTAGTAAATTTAGCAAAGCTACGTATAGTTCAACAAAATTATCATAAAATCACATATTTAATAGGGTGGTAGGATATAAATCTAAAATATGTTTTTGTTGTAATTAGTTTGCAGCATTTCATCTCAAATCTAAATCTGTAATTTTATAATAAATTTTATGCTAAATCTATAGTCTTTTAATTTATCGTGTTAAATTTATAGTTTTCTAATATTATGACATTTTCATGAAAGTATTTTTGTGAAATTTACTTTTAATCACAAAAGAGTAAATAATAGCAAATGAAAACAAAAACCATTGAGGAAGAGTCTAAAATCTGAAATGTAGGAATAATGCACGCTTGATTTGACAATGGAAAGAAAAAAAAGAGCACGTAATGTAGGATCTCATATCAAGATTAAGTCAATCAGGAAGGTGAATGGTTATAGTATCAAAAACCAAACTTTTTGGTTTTTAGCAAAATAAAAGTTATTCTCGTTGTCGATGTAGATCAGTCTTACCGTATATATTGCACCGATCTGACCGTTTCTATGCTGATCGATATAGATCAAACGATATGTATAGATCAGCCGATAGGTGAAGATCAGCCGATAGATGTCCTTCACGTCGTCTCCTCCAGTCATCGCTGTCGTCGAAAATCTTAGCAAACTAAATGGAAGATCTCTTAAAGTAGATTGAACTTTATTACTTCTATTTGTGCTTACAGAGTATAACAACAACAATCCTCTCAAAAATCTCGACTAAACACAAAACCCTAACTTTTTTCTCAACTCAACTCTAACAACATCGACATCAAGAGCCCTCAACCCCTCATCTCTTTATACCCACGACATGGTTGTCCATAGCAATGAAACCAACTAAAACTAGGACTCCTAATCACACAAAAAAACCTACCAAACCAGGGAAACAATATCCCCATACAACTCCACACTTCAATCTTTTCAAACTTGGACTCCAATCCAAATTTGACTCCTCTTTTCAAACGCACACCACCACGCGTATGTCATATGAAAATTTTCATCTTCGTATGCATTGTTCTCTACTCGAGCATCGTCACGCCCGATTTTCAATCGGGATTAAAAATCATTTGTTAATGCATTTCCTAGAAATTAAATAAAAAGAAATATAATTTACCAAGTTAAATTATTGAGTAAATTCAATTTTCCTTAAAAAACATGGCTGGAAATATTTTTGAAATATTCTCCATACCCTAAAATACTCTCTAAAATTTTTCATGAAATTTTGGAGCTCGAAATAATTTTAATAATACAAAAACATTTAAGTAATTATTTAAATAAATTATTTAATCAGTAAATGATGTTTTTGTATTTTTATTAAATACTTTGAGTGCCCATATATTTTCATGATTTTTCTTGAATTTATTTGAGCATTGGAAGCATTAACAAAAATATGAATATCATTTATGTGCTTAAAAAAAGGAAAAACAAATTAAATGTCTTTCCGGTTCCTAGGCCGCTTTCGACCCATCCTCCAAAATTTCACTCTTCCTCCTCGGTCCGGTCCAGTTCTCCGGCCCGCCCCTTGGCAAAAGTCTACTTCGGGTCCTTGGCTCGCCTTTCTCTCTCACCCTCACCGACTTGTGGGCCTGCCTTGTCGCCCCTTCCTCTCACTCAAGCTACCGACGCGTGGGCTCCTTCGTCGCCCTCCCCTCTCACCCGAGCCAATGGCAGGTGGGGCCCACCTGTCATCCCCTACCTCCGTCTTCCCCGCGCCCACGTTCCCGCACCTCTCGGCCGCCCTCGCGCTCCGTGCCGCCCCACTCCACCCGCATGTGCGCGCGTCACCCACCTCTCTCCCGCGTTTTTCCCCCCACGCCTCGCGCGAATCGACGCCGGAACCGCCGTCATTTTCCCTACATCGGAGCCCCCACTCCACCCACGACACGGCCGCTCCCGCCACCCCACCGCCTCTTCGTACCTTTAAAACGATCCCCGTGTGTCCCCGCTCTCTTCTCCTGACTCTCCCGTGGCCGCCGCGGTCCCCATCTCCCTCCCCGTGCTCTCTCCTCTCCCGCCGTCTGTCGTCAAACTCCGACGACGTAGCGCCGTTGTTTTACCCGCTCCTGGCCCGCGCCGTTTGCGCCACCGGCTTTGCCGCACCGCACCGTCCCACGTCCGCCCCTCTCTTTGTCCAACCGCCGCCGCAACACTGCTCACGCCGTCGATCTCGAAACCGCTCGCCGTTGCCACTCCGACCGTGCGCCACGGTCGCTCCAAGCTCCATCGTCGCACTCCAAGCTCACCACCACCTTCGCCACACCGCTCTGCGCCCCGGCCGCCGCCTCCTGCCCTCGGACCATCGTCGGACCACCCCACCGCCGTGCAACGCCACGTGCCGCTGCCGAGGAGCTCTGTTCTGGCCGCCATTACAGCCGAACTACCGCGTGTCGCACCAAATCCTCACCGCCATCACTTCCGCCACCCTCGGGAATGCCTCCCCCACACTTTTTCCCCAAATCTTAACCACCAAACCGCCCCGTCACCGTCATCCCCTCCGTCTCCGGCCGCCGAGCGCACAGGCCGTTTCCCCCTCGTGAGCCGGCGCCATTAGGACCCGCCGCCACCCGGTTCCACCGTGCGCCACGTTGCTCCGCCACCGGCCGTGTTTGACGCCACCCGTTGCGGTCCTGTGCCTTTCGCCGCGTCCCGTGTTCGCTTCGCCCCGTCGCTCCTCCGCCGCCCGCCGGTGACCTCCCGGTCCGTGCACTGCCGCGTGCCGCCGCTTGCCGCCAATGCTAGAGCCGCCTCCTTGGCCGTCGGATCCATCTGTCGGATGGATCCGAGCCGTCCAAGTCGAGCCGAGCCGCCATGCCCCCTTGTCGCCACGTGGCGTCGGCCTCCTCGGGCCGGTGGACTAGGTCCACCGTGCACCCGGCCTCCTTGTGTCGTTGCTGCGTGGGGCCCGCCCTTGGTAGACTCGGTCCGTGGCGGACCGAGCTGTTTTTCCCTCGCGTGCCTCTTCGCTGACGTCAGCGTGATGTCAGCGATGTCCTTTTTCCTTTGGTAAATTAATTAAATATTGCACAATAAATTGAATTAATTTTTTAAATTCAAATAAAGGGTCCAAAACTTCTAAAATTCATATCTAATCCATACGAACTCCGAATTGGGCCATTCAAGTTGCAAAATTCATCTAAAATTGAGTTGTACATGTTTGTTCACTTTCCATGGACTATTTATTTGGTTCTTATTAGGTTTTTTCTTGTTTTGCGTGCCAGCGTGTAGACTTTGTCGTTTTGGGAGTTTTTGCTCGCGAAGAAGAGAAGATCGGCTGAAGAAGCAAGGCATATCACATTTCTCCTTGACGCATATTGATCCCAATTTACAAATTATTTATTGTTTGCAAATAAAATTGCATGTTTTGCTAATTACACGGGGATCAGGACAACCTATCTGAACGCTTGTGCCATGTTTAATTGTTATCCCTTCATTGTCAACCTGGGTGATTAAGTTGACTAGCTTGCGTCACTTACGTGACCTCGCTATAATTGTTTACGCTTAGCCATGCTTAATTACACAAGCTCATCTAATGAGAGAACTATACTACTAGCTGATAGTCACATGAAATGACGGTCTCAGACCAGAGGTACCTTGGCAAAGGTTCATGGTTAATTAAAATATGACTAAATAATGGGCTGTGGGTGCATGGTTTTACTTGTGGCACACATGGCAATTAAGGACCGGTTCATGGAAAACCCTGGAAGACTTACCATACTTACCACAAGCCAGCATGGGCAACGGCTGGACTTGTAGTATAGCTTTTCTCTGGCCGACGCTTCCAGGCAAGGGTGGGCGTGATGGAGTTCGGATGGACCGGGAAAGATCTATGCGGCTGTCGGATTCACCTAGGCACGAGAGGGGGCTGCCTACCTTAGATATAAAGGTAGGGGCGAAACCTGAGGTGTGGTGTCGCTTGGTCAGGGGGAGTTATGCGAAGGGTCTTGTCATGATTTCCCCCTTGCAGTATTATGGCGATACTTCGAGGCATGGCAACATGTGTAGAATCGTGTCTTGTGGGTACAGAGTACACCTCTGGCCAGAGTAAAACTATTCGAATAGCCGTGCCCGCGGTTATGGGCGATCGACCAGATTCACCATGATTAGTCCCACCTTAATAATTTGACTTAATGGAACTGGACTAGTTCAGGTGGTTTGGTTGGGCCTGTTCAACGTGGAGATAACGTTGTTCAGTGGAAGGATTAATCTTGATTAAATAATCAACTGTTTACTGTTTTAAACTAGAAAGGTTTTCACAACCGCATTTATACAAAATAGCCAAGCCACTCTTGTCTCCCCCTGCACGTCTGCATTCATCCGTGTGGCTTGTTGAGTACGGTGGTTGTACTCAGCCTTGCTATTTCCCCCTTTTCCCAGAAGTGTAGTGCTTCTGAGTCGAAGACGGAGTTAGAAGACCAAGGCTCAGACCCCAGTTGAGCTCGCCTGTGGAGTGGAGCTGAAGCCCCGCTAGGATTGCCTTTTTCCGCTGTTGCTGATTTCTTTTGGGTGTGAGGACTAAGTGCCTTTTCTGTAAGTATTTACGCTTTACTTACCTTTGGATCTGTTTATTGATTTGTCATTTTGTGTACCCTGGCTGATTCCTGGACAGGGATTTAATACACAAAATAGTCTAAAAATTTGGCTAAATTTCTGGGCGTGACAGCATTCCACGTGATATCCTAGACCATCTGGACCTCAACTTCTTCCAAGCTTAGTCCTGATCCATCACTGGCTATACTCCCATGGTCTCAAGCAACACCTGCATATGAACAACAAAAAAACTCTATATCTAAATACAAGTTCGCACCAACTTGATTTACATCAGTACATAATTATATAAACACGAATATAAAAAACAAACTAATAAAATCGGCCGATTATACCATCGGCTGGACGGTCTGACCAAACTAATAATAAAATCATTGTTCATCGAACAAAACACTATTCATTCTAAAAACACTCACCTTCCATAATTTCTTTATCACACATATTAAATCAACACCTTTGATTTCACACATAAAACATCACCGACAATCAAACTCTGAAGGTGGCAGGCGATTAAACCGAGATATTGGTCCAATCAGTGAGGAGACTGGACCATTTCTGGACCCACGCATGTTAGCTAGCAGACATGGCCAAACGGGCGGCCCGGCCCGGCACGGCACGGGCCCGTTTCGGCACGGCCCGTTTGGCCCGTTTCATGAAACGGGCCGTGCCGTGCCGGCCCACGTGCCTAGCACCCGGCCCAAGCACGGCCCATGAGGTGGCTGGGCCGTGCCGTGCCGGCACGGGCCCGTTAAAGGCCCATGGGCCGAGGCCGGCCCGATAGCACTATTTAACACTGTTTCACACTGTTTATGGCACTATTTTGGCCTGTTAAAGGCCCACGGGCTACTTTTATTCGTGCTACAGTGTTGCTACAGTACCAGGAACAGTATTTGCTACAGTGAACGGGCTGTGCCGTGCCGGCCCGCGGGCTCGGCCGCCGGCCCAAGCACGGCACGGCTGCTCAGGGCGTGCCGGCACGACCCGTTTGCCTATTGGACCGTGCCGGGCCATGCTGCTACAGTAAACAGCGTGCCCGGGCCAGCCCGCGTGAACACGGCCCATTTGGCCGTGACTATTAGCTAGAAGCATTTCTCAACTCTAATCACTCCATTACTTACTTGATTACCCAAGAGAGGTAGGGCAATTAACAGTGTTGCTCACCAACTGGCCACCGATCCAAGATGCCGGCAAAAACTAACTATCGCTATAGCACTTCAGTTTTCCCTGTAAAATCTAAGAAATGCAATTGCAAGCAGTTGGACAAGTTCTTCACTGAATATATCTGAATACTCACCAGTTAATCTATAATTAATCATCTTGAGATTATTTTGGGTGTCAGTAATATAATGGTATGATTTGGGAGAATTCTATCATGAGCTCAACAGTCACTGTCCTTTTGCAGATGTTGGGCATATGCTTCTTCAGTGTTTGACCGACAAAATTCGAGATGCATGGTTTGCAGCATTTGTATGATCCAACCGACAAGCTTGTTTAATTAATTACCTCGTCATAATTCCAAATTTAATTGGATGAACAGCACTGTACTATGCGAGTAACAGTGTGGATTCGCCACTAGATCAGGCTATGCATGGGGTCTTTTTCAGGCAAGAAAACAGCTACTCACCCACGTTTCCTTAGCATATCCTTTTTACTTTTTACTGTTTAATTCGTCGGCTGAATTGTTTACGACTATTCACGCACGTTTGTTTTAACCAACTTCTTTTGATATTTAATTTGTTGGACAATTTTTTACTAGCCAACAGGAATAAAGATGTGGGTCTTACACAACTTTCTGTCAGGCTCTGATCTTTTTATGGTGTTTAGGCTCCACATTTTATAGTATTAGGGTGGAGTTATAAAAGTTTGTGGTATTTCGTTAAAGGAATGGTCTGTATATACTGTATACACTAACTAACAAATATTATTAAAAAATAAAAAATATACATGTATTTTTAATATTATTATATATATGTGTAAGATCTTAATCAATTTAAAAAAACTAACAATTTTAGGTTACAGCTCTGTTAGAATTTTATTTATTTTTTTATATGTAGAATAAATTTAAAGATGAGAATTTATGCATAGATATAATATACTATTATTTTTTAATGATATTTGATAGTTGATGGATGCTTTGTGTATACGTGAGAAGTTATCTAGCCTAGGCATTGTTGTTAAAGAGCAGTGGGGAACGAGCGACGCGGGGTTGCACCATCAAATCCAACTCCTAATTTGATGTTTACTTCTTGTTTTTACAGCTCAAATTTCTTCCGTCATGTTGGCATCCAATTTCTCGAGTCCACACGACTAACAGTATTTTCGACCATTAAGCAGTTTTTATGAACATCAACAGCGGTCTATCTGAGCAGCCACCTGACTTACCGGGATCTACCTCCACCGCTGTTAAACAATTTGCAGTGATAACAAAAAATAATTTTCCTATTGTGATTGCAAAAACAAATACTACTCACGTTCCTGCCGTCTTTTATAAATTAGCTCAGGTCAAACTTTATCAAATCTTATCTAAACATATTTATGACCAGATGGAGATAAATATTTTTGGTTCAGGTTTCAAACCATTAGCAAGATATTTGAATAAATATTACTCCCTCCCCTATGATATAATATGATATAAGACAGACGTATTTTAAGAACTCTTAAAATATTTTTTCAATAATTAGTCTAAAATAAAAATAAGTTTTATTTGTAAAATGAGTGTAGCTCAAATGGACCATCCACCTATCCTAAATTTGATTATTTACGACTAATTCGTTAATAGCGAACGTATATATTGACTTCATCTATCTTAATATAATACGTTGATCCAGTTTTTTTAAAGATGTTCATATAAAAAGTAGGACGGATGAAGTACATATAAGGAATATACACTCTTGGGATTTTAAATTTTATCAACCGTTGTTAATGTAATTTTGCAAATAAACCTAATGAACTTTATTTTTCAGACCTTAGTCTTTTATGACACCTTCATTAGCGTTGCAGGACTACATTGACACGCCAGTTAAAAACCATGGTGTGGCAAGAATTAGGCCAAGGAACCACGTGTGGTGCGAAAAAAGAAAAAGATTGCCATGCCATGTGCCGTGATGCTACAGCACCTTAGTATGCTACTATTTGTGGCATGACAACGTACAATGTCAAAAGGTTTATTTCTATAATAAATAACTGAAGAGGTCATTTTTCAACTTCAAATGCCCATGTTGCTATAGGTAAAAAATAACACAATAGTTTCTAAAATAAATAAAAACACATTTTCCATGAAATATGTTATCCATATTTTTGTACAGGGAAGACTCATCTTAATTTAATTTTACATGTGATTATCTATTTAGATTTAGTTATCATGTAATATTAAGAAGTTTAAGGGTTAATATATAAAATATATCATGAGAGTAGATGAGGTAGCAGATTCATTGTTAGTCATTTGAGTCTTTTATAGATGTACTTTTTAAAATGTTAATATTGATGCTATCCATTCACACATCACGTTTACCACTGATATATGGGCCTCACACTATATACTATTATATCACCTTTAATGAATCATCTTTCATTTTACTATTGTTTTTTCAAAATTTTAAAATCACCTACTCCCTCCGTCGCAAATATAATAACTTAGTCTTCAAAATTTGTCCCAAATATAACAATTTATTCTTTTTATCAACCAATCACAACCTTTCACTTCTTTAATATCCTCATCTATTTTCTCTTCTCAACTAATCATAACATTCACACATTTAATTCTACCTATTTTTAATACCCATGTTAAACCCCAAAACTCTTATATTTTTGGGCGGCTGTAGTACTTGTTTAATAAAAATCATATCATAGTATTAACTGAACTAAATAAATAATTATTAATTAATTTAATAATTAGTACTTGTTTAATAAAAATCATATCATAGTATTAATTGAACTAAATAAATAATTATTAATTGATTTAATAAGATAGAAATTTAATTTTATTGTAATGCACGGAAGGCTAGTATAAATAAAAATCAAGACGAGGTATCTCGTACAGGTACCTGGTCAATTACTAGTCTGTTCTAAACGAGATATTAAATTCTACTAAATGTTGCCGACATTTGTGATTAGAAACACTACAATTTGCACTGCAAATACTCTGCCTTTACATCTTCTTTTCCTCCTTGTCACGCATGCAGGTTGACTGCAAATTAATATTCTTCACTTTAGCTTTGAGCCTTTCTCTCTTTAACCTTTTCTGTCACTCACATGTTGCTTGACTTCAAAGGTGAAAATAAATTGAAGAAAAGAAAAATATAGGTAATAGTAAAGGCTGGTGATTGTACAGTTCATTTTCATCACCAACACCTTGAGTGAATCATAGCACTGTGATTCGGTCGAGTTGAGTTAATTGTTGTGGTCATCTAATTCTAGTGGTTAATGGCCATAAATAAGAGGGTACAGCAGTTAATGATGGTGCAAGGCAAGCAGGCCCGGTCAGGTTCAGAAAAAATACGTACTACATTGTTAACGTACGGGTACATTGAATATTTTGGTATGAGAACCCAGCCCATTTGAAACACAAGATTATTTTTCTTGTTTTCTATAACTAGCCAAAATCCCTAAGTTACAACGAAAAATAAATTATATTTCTTGATTATAAATAAATTATATATCTAGATTATTAAGTCAATTAAGTATATATTTAATCTAAGTAGTAATTTTATATTTTTCCTTATTGAATAAATAGTAAACAAGTAGTTGATTTTAAAATTTGAGAAAAGACAACAATAATAAAATGGAAGAGAACTCGGATTTTAAAATTTAAGAAAAGACAACAATAATAAAATGGAAGAGGACTCATTAAAGATAGTGTAATAATATAAATTATGTGGTTGTGTTATATGACAAAGAACGGATATCACTATTATTAATATTTTAAGTAGCATAGATCAATCTTCATCATTACAATATGTGCACACTAAAATTTTACGGTGTATTTTTTCTCTTTTTTCGATTAATATGGTATTCTCGGCGTCTGGAACAAATATATGGCTTCTTTTCAAACTCTTTTAATAATATAATATGTTAAATTATTATTTTAAAGTTTATATGTAGGATCTTTTTAAAAAAATATGGGTTTCAAGCTTGACTTAATCTGCTTAAAGTGCATTGAATTTTAACTTGAGAGTGAAAGTTCAAGTGCCTTTGAATTTCAACTTGGTAAAAGTGAAAAGCAAACAAACAGGTAGAGTTGGCAGCTGTTGTAGTGCCGTATAAGCAAGAAAATGTATAGCAGCATGTGAACATTGTTGTCTTATGACGTTAATAATCGATCATAGCCATGAGTAAGTGACCATCCATCATAAGCTCAAGTTGATGACACCATCATGTAATATCTACTGCCGAGCACATGAACAAATTAAAAAGTGCCATCATGGAAGCTTTACTAGTACTCGTGTTTAGAGGTGGTGGAGGATTTATTTGTAGTGCAGAGTTATCATTTGAAATATATCAAGCTTACCATATGATTAGAACCATGAGAATGAAAGCAAATTGTTAAAGTGATGTATATCAACTCCAACTTAATGTGATGTATAAACTCACAACTTAAAAAACAATGTGAGCTTCACATGGTGAAAGTATATATGACTACAAGCTAGTTATAGATAAAGTAGCAAATCAAACAGCACATCAAAATTTTGGCATTTTGACACTATCCGGTCACATGCTACCAAAATGTGAAACACCAAAATTTTGGAGAACCAAACCAACGCTACATTATTAATTTCTACATTATTAATTTTATGTTTGACATGCATGTTTTTATATGTCTTGTTTGGAGACCTAGAGATTCCAACAAATAGCTTATTACTATCTAGCTGATAGAAATTTGGAGAAGAAGACCATGCTTCTAGCTATAGTTTATTTTTTGATCCTCGAGCTAATGTGTTGGCCTGTTTGGGACAGTTTAAGATTATAAAAAGTAGATGGTGAAAATCTGAAAAAGCTAGGCTTTCTAGCTTCTGGTTTTAATTCATTTTCTAGATTTTATAACTATAAACTCTTAGAATCTAGATTAAAATCTAGACTGTTAGGAAAGGTAGAGATTCTGAGAGAAACTCTAACGGCTACAAGGGGCCTAATCTATGATGAGAATCAGGACTATTCATGCAGGGGTAGAGCTAGAAACTAAATGATTAGAAACTAAATGATGGTGTGCCACTCGCGCTCTACTCTATATTGGATCGAGTTTTTTTTTCCAGAAACACAATACGAACATAACGCCTACAACACACACTCACTCCTACGAATGCACACCATACCCTCGTAAACATATCTAAAAGATTGGACCGACATATCTTGAGATGGATGAAGTAACCATTGGTGTTTCGCTGTTGATGTGTACGTCGCCTATCACTGAAAGAATAATTAGTCGTAAATACAAGCACCTGTGTAAAGTCTAGGACTTAAACCCGGGTGGGTTGGTTCCACCACAAGAAACCTAACCGAGTTTAAGTTGATGTGGGTGCCTGAATTTGAATCCGAGGAGGCGCACATATGGTAAAAAAAGACGCACTATATAAAAATTTTCTAGGCCGGGTTCTTAGGGCCTCTTTGTTTAGACTTAGGCTTATTAGCTTAAACTTTTTAAGTTGCCTTTTTTTGTTTATATATTTTATAAGCTGATGGATTTAAAGTCCTGAATTTAATGGTGGAGTCATACCTTTAGCACACATAAGCAAAAAAAGCTTCTCCAACCTTAGCTTTTAAGCTTAACAGTGTAAGAATGGCTTATGGATTTATAAAAGCCAAAAAAAAATGCTTGTTTGTTTAGGCTTAGACTTTTTTGTTCGTAAACTTGCTTATAAGCCTAAACAAAGAGGACTTAGGCACCTCGTCTTAACGGGAAAGCTAAATACCGAGATCCTGTTCCAAGGTGTGGGAACGAGATGCTCGGTGTCCTTTCTACCTGCTTCGCATCTACCGCAGTAGCGACTGCTTCTCTTCGTCCGAGCGCCTCCTGCTCCTCCTCCTTTCTCCAGCGCTTCTTGCTGCTTCTTCCTATCAACTTGGTCGCTACGGAAAAGGACGAGGAGTCCTGCTCCTACTCCTCCTCCTCCTCTTTGCCTACTGTTCCTCTTCCTCTCGTCGGGGGTCGCAACGAGTGAGAACAGGGAGTATCGCAGTCATCACGCCAACGGAGGACAAGGAGCAGCGCCACCGTTGCCACAATCGCCACATCAAGGGAGGAAGCGTCCATTGTCAACAAAATCGACACTTCATAGTTCACACGATGGGCTCCCTGTTGCTCGTCCATGGTGGATTTGAAACCCCGAGATCCCCGACATCGAATTTGACGTTGCCCAAGCTCTTTGTCATCATCTCTAGGTAGGAGAACTGACGTAGGTAACCATCTCCATCCCTTCTTTTCTCCTCCTAAGCTCAGATCTGATACTGGATGAGTATCAACCGATACCAACGGGTATCAGTTGATATCCATGGGTATCAGATCTAATATCAATAGATCCCGTGATATAGCAGCCCTCTAACCTAATATAGATCCGTCTCTGATTCAGGAGAGGTGAAAATTACATAAGTGCCCCGAAATATCTTGGAGATTCTTGTGTAAGGAGCATAAATAGGGCTTGAATCCTGGGCTTTACCCACTTACACTATCATTCAGGCCCATATCCAAAGTGGACAAAGCCCAACCCACCGTATCCCACAGAAACCTCAGCGCCATAATAACTACCGTCCTGTAATCCGGGTGCAACAGCCTTGGGGACCCCAAGCATTACTGCTCCCCCCCGGCCCCGGCTGTGCGCCATGAATCCTCCCTCCTTCCACCGCCGCCGCTGCTACTGCTACGCGTCCCCCCTCCTCCTCTGAGCTGTGCCATAGCTGTCCTCCTCTCCCCACTCCACTCACCGCTCCTTCTCCACTCCACAATTCCACATCCACCTCCAAGAACTCCCAGATCCCACACCCGCATTGCCGCTCTGGTTCTTGATTTCTTGTTCGTTTTGCTTGTCCTGGCAAGAATTTCGGGGGCTCTTTTTGGCGGTGTTATGAGAGTGGTGCGATGAGGAAGGAGGTGGTAGTGGCTCTGGTGGTGGTGGTGGTGGTGTGGGTCGCTGGCGGCGGCGAGGCGGAGGCGGCGACGGTGGTGGTGGACCCGGCGTGGAGGTTCCCGAGCGCGCGGCTGCGGGACGCGTACGTGGCGCTGCAGACGTGGAAGCAGACGGCCATCTTCTCCGACCCCAAGAACCTCACCGCCGACTGGGTTGGCCCGGCGGTGTGCGCCTACACCGGCGTATTCTGCGCACCGCTCCCCGGCGGTCCATCCGGGGAGGTCGCCGTCGCCGGGGTTGACCTCAACCACGGCGACATCGCCGGGTACCTGCCCCCCGAGCTCGGCTTGCTGTCCGACCTCGCGCTGCTCCACCTCAACTCCAACCGCTTCTGCGGCCTCGTTCCGGCCACGCTCCGCCGCCTCCGCCGCCTCCACGAGCTCGACCTCAGCAACAACCGCCTCGTCGGCGGCTTCCCTGCCGTCGTACTGGAGCTCCCGGTGCTCAGGTTCCTCGACCTCCGGTACAACGACTTCGAGGGCGCCGTCCCGCGGGAGCTGTTCGACCTCCCGCTCGACGCCATCTTCCTCAACCACAACCGCCTCCGCTTCAGCCTCCCCGACAACTTCGGCAATTCCCCGTCTCCGTCATCGTCCTCGCCAACAACGACTTCGGCGGCTGCCTCCGCGAGCCTCGGGAACATGTCGGACACGCTCAACGAGATTCTCCTCATCCACAATGGCCTCGACTCCTGCGTCCCGCCCGAGGTCGGCATGCTCCGGGAGGTGACCGTGTTCGACGTCAGCTTCAACTCGCTCGCCGGCCCACTCCCGCCGGAGGTGGCCGGGATGCGGAAGGTGGAGCAGCTCGACATCGCGCACAACCGCCTCTTCGGCGCTGTGCCGGAGGCGGTGTGCGACCTGCCCCGGCTCAAGAACTTCACCTTCTCGTACAACTACTTCACCGGCGAGCCGCCGTCCTGCGCGCGCGTCGTGCCGGCCGACGGCGACCGCCGTAACTGCCTGCCCAACCGCCCCGCCCAGCGCACGCCGCAGCAGTGCGCCGCGTTCTACGCCGCCCCGCCCCTCGATTGCGCCTCATTCCAGTGCAAACCATTCGTCCCCTCGCTGCCATTGCCGCCACCTCCGCCGCCTGCATACCCCGGCCCATTGCCACCGGTGTACCCCGTCCCATATGCGTCGCCGCCACCACCTCCGCTTTACCGATGATTCTTTCACAAGAGAAGCATTGCCACCTCCACCACCTCCTCCACCCTCGCCATCGAAACGGAAGAGACAAGCGAGCTCGTCGTCACAAGTGTACGTGGTCAATTGTTATGCTTACATTAGTAGAGTTCTTGATTGATGATAGCTACCGGCGTAAACAAGAGTAAAGTGCCATATATATCACTAGTTGATTTTGCATTGGTTGGTGTCTGTTCTTCTCCGCGTCGTCGTCGTCAACCGGCCTGAATTTTCGTGGTGATGGCGAAAAGGATTGGAGGTAGGTGATGGGGGGAGTTTGGCTTTGCAAGGAGGGAACAATCTGAGCTTAGGTTTATGGCTAATTGCGATAATTGGGTTGTGAATAATAAGCTGTGTGAGAGAGAGAGACAGGTTTAAGGTGATGAATTGAGGAGGATTTGAGTGTTGCAGTGTTATTATTTTGGGTTGTATAGAGTGAAGCTTTTGATGCTTTCTTGTTCAGTGAAAGCTTCAGCTGAGAGCAGGGGATATGTTTTTAGACCAAGATATCTTTTCTAATTAAATTACTTTTGTATCACACCTACTTACTGTTATTATTCGTCGATTATTATTATTATTATTATTATTATTATTATTATTATTATTATTATTATTTAGTCTGGATTCTTGGATTTTTATATCTCTTCAATTGTCACACTTGTTACCTCTTTCATGAGGTCATGGTATATATTGTATTTTCATATTGTTATTAAGGTTGGTCCTTTTTTTGCACCTGAAAACTTCTGAAAGCGTATATCTCTTTCTGAATTTTTCAGTAATCTCTTGAGTATAAAACTGTAATCAAGAATTTTTCAATAGCATCATGAAAAATTAGCTAGTAATACATGGAATTTTCCAATGTACTTCCCATTATACATCTGAAGAAAGAATGCATGGGAAGCTTGAGGCATGAAGCCACAGATTCTTCCAAGAACATTTTTATTGTCCTGTCATCAGAAAACATGGGTCAGGTGCCATTATTCTCCTGTTGTTCCAACCATTTGGTTTCTTCTTCCTACTCGCCATTTTCCAACCTTTGAGGAGTGAGGACTAATCCAATAATGCACTTGGCAAGATTCATTTGTGAAGAAATTAGTATGGCCAACAGGTTTCTTTGCCTAAACTAATCTCCTGTGATTAATTTAATTTGAATGTAAGATGAGACAGTTACGCAACTTGCTTTGGTAGTTAAGCATGCTTGCCACTTTTGAAAACTCCTTTCTGTTTATGGGATTAAATTACTGGAAATTATGCAGTGGGGCTTATCTCTGACAAAGAATGATTACCTCACCAACCCTTCACTAATCTTTTCTCTTTGGCAAGACGGTTATACGGACCAACTACTTTTATATTGTGACAAAAAAACCTATATAATATTTTATTTTTGTTGACTTTTTTCTCAGGGAAAAAAATCCAATTGACCCAGCTTGACACAGGAATATGGGGAGTAACATGGGGATAACTATTTGCACATTTTGGAAGCAGATAAAATGACCGAAATTGACTCAAAAGAGTATATTAGTAAAAGAGAAGTGATATTTGAGCCATATCGCCTTCTCCAGTCGTCGAGTGTATTCTTTCGTTATTAAAATAAAGTATGAATTGGATGGATGAATAGTATGATGTGTGATAATTATTCAAAGGTATAAGCAAATTAATAAAATATTACAAAGTTGAAAAAGGTTTAAAATAGTTTCTTTGTGGGTATCTATTGATCTATGTACGAGCCATTTTACTGCCCTCGAAGAGTTACCATATTTTATATGGTAAAATTTGGTTATGTCAGGAGTTAACAGGTCCCAAATTAATTTTATACTATTTTTACCTCTTAAAAACCATAAAAATCTCCCAATATACAGCTCAATAAAAATAAATAAAATTTATAATACATATTATACTACTAGGTTGTTAGATCCACAAATGCACACGGTGTGTGCCACCCTCATCTCTAAGCAAGAAACTGACATATTCTCGTTAATATGTAAATGCTCTAGATATGGACTGTTGCACAACTTTGCCTTAACTAAAATTTGTACAATTTCCTCTTGCCGAAGACGCGTTAGCGACCTGTTATGCCATATCATTTATTGATTTATTATGCTTGTGTACGTACTAGCCCATATGTTGAGACTTTGGTATTAGTGAGCATGATCACCATTTGACATTTTCTGGAGGACATCACACTGTTGTTTGTACAGCTCCTATTCCAGTAAGATTGCACGTACTAATATCACAGTTGTACCTATGGATGACATAAACTATGTTTAGTTTGCCTGATGATTGTAGTAACTTTCTTTTGTGTGTGCGCCAAATTTGTGCCTGGCCACATTTTCTAGCAGCAGTAGCACTTCTAAACAGTGCTTACGACACCGAAAAAACCGGTTTTCATGGTTTCGCGTATACCGTGGGGGTGCGGCACTGCATCTGGTTTTATTTAAATAATTTTGTGCAAATTCAAAAAATTTTAAAAAAATTCATTTTATCTCATTCTCTCACACACACACACATATATATATATAGTTGGGCTACTGTGTGGCGCGTCACACAACCTCATCCCGTGTGGCATGTCCAAATTTCTAATTTGAAAACTCAAATTGAAAATCCGAACTGTTCAAATTGTTCTACATATTAATATCTCCTTGTAGACTAAATTTTAATTTTTTTAAAATTTTTTACTATTTTATCGGATAGGTCAAAGATGTAATAAAATAGATACTTCAAAAATCGTTGGATTAATGCATTTTTGACCTATCCGATAAAATAGTAAAAATTTCAAAAAGATATAAAATTTGGTCTACAAGGCGATATTAATATATAATATTAATATATAGAACAATTTGAACGGTTCGATTTTCAATTTGAGTTTTCAAATTAGAGATTCGCCATGCCACACAGTGATGAGGCCGTGCGGCATCACACAAGAGCCCAACTCTCTCTCTCTCTCTCTATATATATATATATATATATATATATATATATATATATATATATATATATATATATATATATATATATATATATATATATATACTGTGGCGCGCGCCGCACGCTCCATCCGTGTGACTTGGCCGAATCTCTAATTTGAAAACTCAAATTAAAAATCGAACCATTCAAATTGTTCTACATATTAATATCGCCTTGTATACAAAATTTTATATTTTTTTAAATTTTTTTACTATTTTATCAGATAAGTCAAAGATGCATTAATCCAACGATTTCGGGAGTATCTATCTTATTTCATCTTTGACCTATCTGATAAAATAGTAAAAAAATTTAAAAATATAAAATTTGGTATAAAAGGCGATATTAATATGTAGAACAATTTGAACGGTTCGGATTTTTAGTTTGAGTTTTCAAATTAGAGATTCGACCATGCCATATGGGATGGGGCTGTGCGGCACGTCACACAGTAGCCCATCTCTCTCTCTCTCTATATATATATTGCACGGTTTGCCGCGAAAACCGTGGTATGTGGCGCGGTTTGATCGAAAACCGCGCACGACACGGATTTGAATTTGGTTTAAATTTAAATTTGTGTTTTCGTGGTTTTCGCGGTTTTCGGCGTGGTTTGCACGGTTTTTGGCGTGGTTTAGACGAAAATCGCGGTACGGCAAAACGTTGCGAAACTTCATTCTATCGTGGTTTTCGCACGACTGCGCTACCGTCATGATGTGACACAGTATGCTTCCGCGAAATACAAAACCCTGCTTCTCATAACCCCATGTTTTGTAATATTTGGCAATTTTCATTGTCAATTAATGGTTGTAGTTTGACCACTACTATCTTTTAAATGGTTTGATTATTTATGAACTTGATTTATATGTTAATATTTATACAGTGTAACATGCTTTAGTAATGTGATATACAATTTTTATACTTATAGCTTCATTTATAAAGCAGAAGCAGACAAACTAAGACGATGCAAAGATAAAATTGCCAAGTAGCAGTGCTATTGTAAAATGTTCAATTAAAATTTTCCAATGTTCCAAATATGGCATTATATGTATCGCTCGGTTTCAAAATATAGCATCATAGTATTAGCGGAATAGGATAATTAGGTCATTCTGCACCGAACCAAATTAGGATCAGGTGAAGATGGGCATCATGTGCACAAGAGATAGATCACATTGCTCAAATGCAGAGTAGCTAAGGTAGCTAGATAGCTAGGAAAGCTTCAAGAAGAAACATTTGTTCTCCCCCAAAATAACAGGAAAAACTTTTGGTTTTCATAAACCCCACTTGATAACCCCACTTGATGCTCAAACGAGATCCTCTAACTTTTAGATGACTTTGAATCACTGACGTATAAATCCATTTTTTATGAAATTCACATATTAGTGACAAAAATCATATGACTTTAAAAAAAAACCATTGCTTCTTCCTGACCTCTCTCTATCTCTACTCTATCTATACTCTATCTAGTGGATTCTTGCCAACATGCTAAAGACAGCATCCTCCTTTCGGTGGCTGTCAACAGTGACAGGTGGGCCCGGCCAAAGGTGACCACCACTGTTATACTTGCAGCGCAGCACACTGCAGCTAGTGACCATTTTCTTTGAACTATATGCAGCATGCAGCTAGCTGCAGTGCAAATTAATTAAAGGGCATGGCGTGGGTTAAACCCAACCTTAATTACCGAAGATGAAAGCAAATCAAAGCAAAAACGAAACATTCATGAGCTCACCTTCAGCAGCATACATTGTTACGCTTACGGACCAGCAGGGTTAACGAGACCGATTGATTTTTTACGGAATTTGCACTGCTACTCCTACAAGAAACTTTTTTCTGAACGAGGTCCACGATAAATTTTAGACGAGTCATAAGTAACCGCGTTTAAAAAAATCGATCTTTTGAAGAGATTATTATTCAGTACGATCCACTTAAGCGATCACACGGGAAAATAGATTATCCCGTGCGGTTGCTGAAGTGGATTTTCCCGTGCGATCGCTTAAATGGACCGTACGAGATATTATCGCGTGTGGTCGTTTAAGTAGACCGTATGTGATAATGCACATTATCGCGTGCAGTTTACTTAAGAGACCATACACGATAATATTCCGTACGGTCTACTTAAACGACCGTACAGGATAATCCATTTTCTCGTGCGGTCGTTTATGTGAACCACGTGAGATGATAAAATCAAATAAAAAAATATTTTTTTACAACATAAATGACAACATAAATTTTATATATTGTGATATTGAGTCATATATTGTGACGAGAATCAGTCTCGTCGGTCAGTCGGTGTACATGACAACGATGCGATGAACGAGAGGGTGCAGCTAAGGATTGTTACGTTGATCAATCCGGCACTGTGTGGCCTGTCATTGCTGCTAATTATTGTTGTGCGAACAACTGGCAGGGCATCAAGTTGACAATTGACAAAGTTAATTATCAGAATTGTTGATCTTGCACGTTGCTAGCTAGACTGGCTGCAGCTAGCCGACGTACAAAGGACGTTATTAGGGAAAGACCCATGCAATGTTTTTCGCCCATGTTATTTCTAGGGTATACGAGCTTATATTGTTCTGAGTCAAATCATGCACCAACAATTTGGGCTCAGGCTCTTTTGGCCTCGTTAATTGTTTGAGTTACGACTTACGAGCCACGTCTAATTTTTAATTTTAGAATTAATTTACAGGCTCTCTTTTGTTATTTTTATCATGCAGTCTTGATTTTTAAATATTTTTTAAGGAAAAATGTTTAATATCCTGAAATTATTTCTTAAGCAACTTCAGTAGTATCCTGAATACAACCTCAAATAGTTTTCGAGCCTGACGAAAAAAACAAGATCCAGTAGGATCTTTATTATTAAACCCACCAAATCCTGTCTCGTAACCCTCCATGTTTTAACGTTCTCGATTGGATAAGGTATACCTTTTATATTTGGATTTATAATATATGATAATACCATATACGTAATATACCTAATGATGTACGAAAAGATATCCCTTAATTTTAAAAATACGACGAATGAAGATGAAAATTATTTTCTCGATATAGAAGGTGTCAGAGTCCTATCGAGGAAAAATAAGGTCTCCTTAGCCCGTATTTTGTTCTAATTCTTTGAGTTCTACTTGAAAAAGAACGTGTTCAACGCTATAAATACAAGGTCCTCTCTGTTGAGGGAGGGAGATTGAGTTACAAGTCATAGAAGAAGCCATATTGAGAGATAATCTGGAGAAGACCATAGCTATATTTGCCGAGTAAATCTCATCGGACCGTCTCGACAGATTCTAGTTGATGGGTTAGTTTGGCCATCTTACTTTCCCATTGTAATTCGTATGGCATTTCTCCATATATTTGTATAAACTGGTTTAGGACTGTTATTCTTTTTAAAGGGACTAAACTAGTATAAATCTTTGTCCCGTATCTTTTATTATGATCTCGTGTGTACCTTAGTTCCAACGTCCCTTATACCCTCCAGGTACCGTTTTTGGTATAGCTCGTTGATAGTGGCGCACTAGGTAGGGGATCTTGGTGCAAAGGGATCTCGACGAGATGAATTCAAGAGCCGGATTTTCTGATGAGGTCTTCTACGATCATCCTGGCTTGGGAGATCCAACCCAGCCGATGTTCACATTGGTCCAAATCGAAACCATCATCTTCCCGGTGTTTGTTGTCATCCCAATGGCCATGTCGTCGGCCCCAGCTGAAAACAAAGCCCCGACAACGGAACATGCGAAATCTACTCTTACAATGACCACTTCTCCGATTTATTCCAAGAACGAAGCATCAACGATCTACCGATGGAATTCATAGAGCGACCAACCTCTTGGTTTTCACCGAGAACCAAGTGCTGACAAGGAGGCCCTTCGACGAGGACTTCAATTGGTGTCCAATTCACAAGACTTTCGCTCATCCTCTAAAGGAGTGTCGGATTATACATCACGTGAAGGCTGAACTCGACGCCTGCAAAGAACGAGATATTCAGCGCACATCCTCATACAAGACGTATTGTTGTTAACGACCAAATTTGGTAACCAAATCCCTGAGTTCAAGGCTGAAACTGAAGTGGAATCGGATTGGAAAATGATCTGCGGAGAAACAGAGGCTGCATCGGCCACGATCAAATTGGCTGGGAAAACAGTCGGCTAAGGCCGAATCGGATAAGGATAGCCGATAGCCGATTCCGATTTAGAGAAGAAGATGAAACCGTTTCCAATAAAGAAGCTTGAAGATAAAGAGAAGATTCGGTTCCCAAATGTTCGTTAAGTTATTGTCATCTATGGATAGAGTCCTGTAACGACAATTGTATCTGTAAAATAGGGATTTATTTAGATTTTCCTTTTGTAACATGGTGTGGGATTACTTCCCGAAATATTATCGTACCGTGTATAGTGGATAGATAAAAACCGTGTTCTACACAGACTTTGTTGTACTTGGATATAAATAGGACCCAAGACTTCTTGTAAAGAACAACACACATCAATACAATCTCGGCGCATCGCCAAACCTTTTTCTTTTAGACGAGTTCTTGATCCCGCTTCAGGATGCATCAATCTCAACCCCCGAATAAGGTAAATGCTTGTTGTTAGTAGTTTGTATCATCAAATCTAGTGCTTACATCGTCATGACACTCTAGGTTCAATGTTATAAGCTACGTAATTTATCATATACGGTATATAAACTAGATTAATATCTGGATTTATCTTACCGTCGGCTGGTTTCTCTTGGGAGACAGTAGCCGATAGAGCTAGATCTAGATGTTAAACTAGTTTATATGCTGTATCCACCGTCTCGAAGGGTTTACATCGGTTCATATAGATCTAATACTTCTTTTTATACTTAATGCTGCATCATCATGACCTATTAAGTCGCTTTTAGAATTATTAAGATCTATTCGGCTGGATGTTTATCATTGGAGACAGTGCCGGAGTTTCAGCCGGCCTTACATGTTTTAATTGTCTTTTAGCGTTATTTACTATTAGATATATTAAAGCTGCCTCTTATATTAAGATCTCAATCTGGTTAAATGCCTTAAGCCAGTATTAGTCCGTTGGCATCAGCCGATAGCCGATTGATCTAGGTTTAACGCATTTAGATTAGATTAATATCTTTTCATAAGATACATCGGAGTAATAGCCGATACACATTAGATCTGCAACATCGGCTAAGTTATAAATACATATATTTGTTACCCTGATGTATATTTAGATTAAGTGATTTATACTGCCTCGACATAGCCAATCTATCCTAGTCACTTAGTTTAAATGTGCTTGGGATAGCCAATATATATAAATTGATTTCCTGAGCCGATTCGGTAGGATCTAACTTTAACCTTAACGCATGTATCTGTTTATTATTTCTTATTGGTTAGCAGATCAAACCAATTTGCACGCCTAGTTCATCACAGGTAGCGAACGATGGACCTGCACTGGAGTTAAGCGGATCTCCCAGGCCAGCGCGTGGGAAAGATTTCTCATCAACACGCTTCTTCGCACGCCCGGTGGGAGCAATTGACTCGGGTAACAAAGTGGACGTGATGGTTAACGTCAAAAGCCCCGAGATCAGTGAGGAAAACACGATTCATGTTAAGATGGAACAATTGTCGGCTGAGCATTTGGCCGACTACAAGAAGATGGTGGAGAAACTGCAGGCCAACTATATGCAATCTTTTGTCCAAACCAGGTCTGGGGCCGTCCACCAGAAGTACAAATTCAGCATGGACGACTTCAAGGCATCATCCTCAAACGATACAAAAGGAAAACACAGGATGGAGGAGCCGAAGCAAGAAAAGGACGATTGGGAACTGCACACTTTGCAAGACCGGATCGATTCGGCTGTGCATCATGCACTCGTCAATCAAAATGGTATCTTGGTCAACACTCTGAATAACATGATTGCCACTGTGGTCGATTCCAAGATTGCTGATCAGTTGCAGCGGGGGCCAACCTACTTCACAGATGGCCAGTTCCCCAATTACAGGGTCTTGGCAACCCAGAACCGGCCGATCCCGCCTCTGATACAGCCAAGGCCACCAGGAGGAGTCCTCAATCAGCCGACTGTAGCCGCTTCGGCTTCAAGACCATCGCCCATTGTTCTGAACCAGCAACAACCTCCTTCCCAGGAGCAGCTAGCCGGTATGTTCAACTTCAATCGGCAGCAAGAGCCAGTTGCCAATCTCATTCAAGGGGCACAGTACAATGCTGGTGGTCGACAGCTCTTCCCAGATCCGTCGACACCCCCGGCGAATCGACCGCCTCCCGCTGGCAACCCACCTCAGTATCAGTACCAGGGAGGCCATCAAGACCAGCATTATCAGCCTTAGACGCCACCTTAGTATCGGCAAGCACCCATGCAACATGATCAGTACTAGCCGATACAACAGGTTCAAGACACAAGACTTAGGCCAATTTGATTGCCGACGTCATGCACGATCAATTCAGCCTCAAACCAAAAGATTCTGGCAACATGTATCGGTATCTATATCCAGAACATTTCGAGAGGGTGCCACTGCCCAACCGATACAAAGTCCCGGATTTTCCAAGTTCTCAGGGCAAGACAATACTTCTACGTACGAACACGTCAGCCGATTCCTGACGCAATGCGGGGAGGCATCGGCTACGGACGCCCTGGGGGTTCGCTTGTTCCCACTTTCGCTATCGGGATCAGCCTTTACGTGGTTTTCTTCACTACCTTACACTCCATCCAGAGTTGGGCCGATCTCGAGAGACAGTTCCACAGCTACTTCTACACTAGTAATCATGAAATGAAGTTATCGGACCTGACAAGCATTAGGCAGAAGCATGAGGAGTCGGTTCAGGACTACATTCAGAGATTCAGAGAGACGAGGAACCGCTGTTATAGCCTGGTGCTGTCCGATTCCCAGTTAAGCCGATTTGGCTTTTCATGGACTGCTACCGCCGATCTGTGAAAGATTTTCGGCTCAAGACTTCGATAGTTTAGCGCATCTGGCGCAGAGGGTGACGGCCCATGAGCAAAGATTTCAAGAGTCGAGGAAGGCCGTCAAGAAGATTTCTCACGTCATCATCGAAACCGACTCCGACACCAGCAACGATGACGCAGAGGTCGCGGTAGCCGAATGGACCAAAAATAAAAAGGCCATCGTCTGCCAATGGCTGCTTAAAACAGTTAAGGAGGAGAAGTACGACTTCGATATCACCAAGGCCGATAGGATCTTTGACTTGTTGCTGAAGGAGAAACAAATTCAACTTCCGGCCAACCATACGATCCCATCGGTTGAAGAACTTAAGAAGAAGAAGAAGTATTGTAAGTGGCACAACTCCACCTTCCATAGCACTAACGATTGTAAAGTTTTCAGGCAGCAAATCCAGTCGGCAACCGAGGCCGGGAAGCTCAAGTTTGCCGATTCACCTCGATTGATGAAAGTGGATGGAAACCCCTTCCCAGTCAACATGGTTCAAGCCGGCCCCAGGCGAGCTGATCGACAGAACAGAATGGCGTACAGCTTAGCTGAAACTCTCAAGAGGGTCAAGGTAGAAAAGAGCCCGACTTGAGACCAAGCCGTGCCAATCAACATGGTGCGTCCCGCTGGCCGATCGGCTGACAGAGGGAGCCCGAGGTTACAGGCTTCCAATACATTAGGCATCACAGCGACTACGATCCGCACTGGCAGTGTGAGTTTTTTCGATTCTGTTGGGAATCGGAGATGAAGCTGCCGACAGTAGACAACTGCCCGGGCTGCAGTGAATATCGTGAGGACAAGTACAGGGACCCACCAATGCGTAGCCCTACTCAATTCGTCCCAAGGGCTGTGCAGCTAAACCAACGGCGACAGTCAGTGCACGATCGGCTCGGGCCGATTCACCAGGACTTCTTCGAAGATCACGAAGACAATAATGAAGAATACGACGAAGAAGCAGCCGATGACGAGCAATCGGCTAACCCCCAATGGTGCCCTTCTGACCTGTTCACCAAGATGCAAAAAAGAAGAATTCAAAGGCTGAAAAGTGAAGGGCATGAAGAAGAGGTCCGACAAATGATTTAGCATCAGCGCCGTCGATAGGGCAGGAAGCAGTGGAGGCCCAAGAGGAAAAACGCCTCGGCCGACGCAAACCCAGCAACGAGGGCGCAGCCGACCAAGCCAAAAGGACGGCTAAAGGAAAAGGAAAAGCTTCTGCATCGGTCAATATGGTTTTCATATTGCCAGCCGAATTCGGTGCTGCTGAGGCCGATGCAGATAATGTCAAAGATGCCTTTGTGAAACTAGCATTTCCCCGGAGCAAGCCATTTTTGAAAAACCAGAGGAGACTGACAATCGACACCTTAAACCACTATACGTAAAAGGATTCGTCAACGGGAAACTGATGTCAAAGATGCTAGTCGATGGAGGATAGCAGTCAACCTCATGCCCTATGCCACTTTTCGAAAGCTGGGCAATACAACCGAAGACCTAATCAAGACTAACATGGTGCTCAAAGACTTCGGCGGCAACCCATCGGAGGCCAAGGGTGTGTTGAATGTTGAACTGACCGTCGGCAGCAAAACCATGCCCATGACATTTTTCGTCATCGATGGGAAGGGATCATAGAGCCTACTGCTTGGGAGGGACTGGATTCACGCAAATTGCTGCGTCCCTTCCACCATGCATCAAAGTCTGATTCAATGGCAAGGCGACAAGATTGAAATCGTGCCAGCCGACAGGTCAGTGAGCGTTGCTAACGCCGATTTGCCACTTTGGGAAATCGATGGTATTGATTGTCTGTCCGGCAAAATTTGGCAAGCCAATTTTCTAAAGGTATCCGATTCTGCCATACAGCCTATTGGAGACGAAGAGCCTCAATTATTATTTTGAGGGCGTCGTGGAGGGTTCGAGCGTCTACGGCAAGGACACTGCGGACGACGACAATGGCAAGCTTGGGTAGGGTTTTATGTCGGCCGACGAGCTAGAAGAGATAGATATCGGCTCTCGAGATAGGCCTATGCCGATATATATTAGTAAAAATTTGTCTTCTCGTTGTAGATCCCAGCTTATTGATTTGTTAAAGGAATATAAAGATTGTTTTGCTTGGGAGTATTTCGAGATGCCTGGTCTTAGCCCATCTATTGTTGTGCATCGGCTGCCTATCAAGCCATGCTATCGGCCATTCAAACAGCCTCCTAGGAGGTTTAAAGCCGATATGTACGATGCAATCAAAGCCGAAATCACTCGGTTATATGACGCTGGATTCATCCGGCCCTGCCGATATGCCGAGTGGGTTTCAAATATTGTTCCAGTAATGAAAAAGAATGACAAACTTAGGGTGTGTATTGATTTCAGAGACCTCAACAAAGCTACACCTAAGGACGAATACCCAATGCCCATAGCCGATTTGCTCGTGGATGCTGCTTTCGGTCACAAGATCATAAGTTTTATGGATGATAATGCAGGTTATAATCAGATCTTTATGGCCAAAGAAGATATCCACAAGACTGCTTTCAGATGTCCAGGAGCAATCGGCTTGTATGAGTGGGTCGTCATGACGTTTGGCTTGAAGAATGCTGGGGCAACTTATCAAAGGGCCATGAATTACATTTTCCATGATCTGATCGGCTCTCTGGTTGAAATATACATTGATGATGTTGTTGTCAAATTGAGGGAAATGGAAAACCATATAGCCGATCTCAGACAGGTCTTGGAGCGGACAAGGAAATATGACCTGAAGATGAATCCACTGAAATGCGCGTTCGGCGTGTCGGTCGGGCAATTTTTAGGGTTTCTTGTTCACGAGAGAGGATTGAAGTTACATCAAGGAGCATTAATGCCATCAAAATAATACAACCTCCGAAGGATAAGAAGCACTTACAATTTTTGATTGGCAAAATCAACTTCATCAGGCGATTCATAGCCAATCTTTTGGAAAAGATGGAGCCGTTCACACCATTGTTTTGGCTAAAGGCTGATCAAGCGTTTACTTGGGGGGCAGAGTAGCAGAAGGCATTAGATAATATCAAGGATTACTTAAGCTCGCCTCCAGTTTTGATTTCTCCACGAAAAAGGGTACCATTCAAGCTGTATCTATTAGCCGACAACAAGTCCATCGGCTCGGTTCTGATTCAAGAGATTGAAGCAAAAGAGAAAGCCATCTTTTATCTCAGCCAACGGTTACTCGACGCAGAAACAAGATATTCACGAGTGGAGAAACTATGTTTTTGCCTGTATTTTTCATGTACAAAGTTGAGGCATTATTTATTATCCAACGAGTGCACAGCGGTATGCAAAGCCGATGTAGTCAAATATATGTTATCGGCTCCAGTACTCAAGGTACGAGTTGGGGAGTGTATTTTTGCTTTAACTGAATTTGACTTAGGGTATCAGACACCCAGGGCAGTTAAAAGACAAGCCATAGCTGATTTCATCGTAGAACACAGAGATGGTTTAATCGGCTCGGTGGAGATCACGCCTTGCACTTTGATGTTCGATGGCTCGATTTGCACGAATAGATGCGGTATCGGCTTGGTCATCATATCACCAAGGGGGGCAAGCTTCGAGTTTGCCTTCTCAATCAACCTCCATGCCACAAACAATCAAGCCGAATACGAGGTAGTGCTCAAGGGACTACATCTTCTCAAGGAAGTTGAGGCCGACGCCATCGAAATAATGGAAGACTCACTGTTGGTCATCAGCTAGTTGTCAGGGAAATATGAGTGCAGAAATGATGCGCTGATGGTCTATTATCAACATGCCGAGAATTGATGGACAACTTTCGGCTAGTAACATTAAGACACATCCCCAGAGAGCAGAATGCAGAAGCCAATGATTTAGCTCAAGGGGCATCATGTTACAGGCCGATGACAAAAGATGTCGAGATAGAGATTGCCACCATCACAGCCGACGACTGGAGATTTAAGGTCTACAACTACCTGCAAAACCCTTCCCAGTCGGCTTCAAGGAAATTACGTTACAAGGCTTTGAGATATGTCTTGCTCGATGAAGATTTATACTATCGGACGATCGATGGAGTGCTGCTCAAATGCCTCAGTGCCGATCAAGCCAAGGTAGCTATCAGAGAGGTGCACGAAGGAATCTGCGGCACACATCAATCGACTCACAATATGAAATGGCTGCTTCGAAGAGCAGGATATTTTTGGCCGACGATGCTGGAGGATTGTTTCAAGTACTACAAGGGCTGTCAGGACTGTCAAAAGTTTGGAGCTATACAAAGGGCACCAGCATCGGCTATGAACCCAATCATAAAGCCTTGGCAGTTTAGGGGTTGGGGAATTGATATGATCGGCCAGATCAATCCACCCTCAAGTAATGTGCATAAATTCATACTGGTGGCAACGAATTATTTCACAAAGTGGGTGGAAGCAATTCCTTTAAAGAAGGTTGATTCAAAGGATGCAATCGAGTTTGTTAAGGAGCACATCGTATACCAATTCAGCGTCCTTCAAACAATAACAACAGATCAGGGATCTATCTTCATATCGGATGAGTTTGTTCAGTTTGTCGACGGCATGGGAATCAAGTTACTCAACTCTTCGCCATATTATGCTCAGGCTAACGGATAGACAGAAACCTCAAACAAGAGTCTAATCAAGTTGATTAAGAGGAAGATCGCTGAATGTCCTAAGCAATGGCACAACCAATTAGCTGAATCACTTTGGGCCTATCGGATGGCTTGCCACGGTCAATCCAAGTCCCTCCATATAAATTGGTTTATGGACATGAAGCAGTCCTGCCGTGGGAGAACATCATCGGCTCGAGAAGAATTCAGTTACAAGATTAGCTTACAGCCGATTATTACTACAACCTCATGGTAGATGAATCAGAAGATTTGGTGTTGTCACGGATGAGGGCCTTGGAAAAGGTAACAAGAGATAAGGAACGAGTGGCCCGCCATTATAACAAGAAAGTTGTGCCTAAGTCGTTCGAAGAGGGCGAACTCGTTTGAAAATTGATATTGCCGATCGGATCAAGAGACAATAAGTTCGGCAAATGGTCACCAAATTGGGAGGGGCCGTTCAAGATCCACAAATGCGTCTCTAAAGGAGCTTATATGCTAGAAGGTTTAGATGGAGAAGTGTTTGGGAGGGCTCTGAACGACAAATATTTAAAGAAATATTACCCAAGTGTATGGATCAACTCATGATTCGGCTATGGTCGTGCCGATTCGTGTTAGCGGATGCGTTGTAACACATGCATCGCCTTTAGGGCGTTTTTACGCGAAGTTTTTTCCCCTACTTTTTATACATCGGCTCAGCCTAGCCGACAGCAACATGATATTTGATTTGATAATTTTGTTAACACTGGGAACACCATCAACAAAATTAGGGGCATATACGACACAACACGATATCAAGAAGGCAGAGGAGGCAGAGCAAATTTTTTCAAAATTTTTTGAAGCCTTCAAGCAACTTTGAAGTAATCGGCAGTATACATACTAATGATATCGAAGAAGTAATCGACAAGTATATATATGAATAAGTTCCAACCGGCCGATTACAGAGGACGTTTGAGCCAATTACAAAATACATGAAAAGTTTAAGCACAAGGATGCCTAGCCAACTGTTACAAGTAGGTGGTGATGGCCGATATCAGGGTTTGTAATGCCGGCGGGTTATGCCGTGCCGCCCCTCGGCGGCACGGCGAATTTCGCTCGAAATTCATGAAAGCTGTGAAAGCTAGCGGCAATGAACAGTAACAAATTTGAATTTGAACGATTTCGTGCGTACCGCAAAAACCGCGCCAAAAACCGCGAAACCGTGTAAACCGTGGAAACCATGAAAATCGTAATTTAAATTTGAACATCGCATCGTGCCGCGGTTTTTGCTCAAACCGCGCCATATACCGCGGTTTTCGCGGCAAACATCGCGAAATTTATATTTTTTATAAAATATATATATATATATATATTTGTGTTAAAATGAATTTTTTCAAATTTTTGAATTCCCACGAAATTATTTAAATGAAACCGCGGGGATGCCATGCCGCACACCCGCGAAACGACCGAAAACCGTGAAAGCCGGGCTGGCTTTCGCGAAATCAGAAACCCTGGCCGATATCGCCTTACGACGGATCCCGTCTATCTCTTCAATGGCTTTCGCATCGGCTGCGTTGTTCCCTGGGATCGACTTCATTGCCCTGGCCATGTCGGACAGATTTGAGATGGCCGCCTTAATCTTCGCTCTCTGGTCCTCGATCTCCTTCGGCAGGCCGGCCTCGCGTTGTTCCTTGGCCATGATATCGGCTTCAATGTTGGCGAGTTCGGCTATCAGCTCCTCCTGACGCTTGCGAAGCCGATCAAGTTCAGCAATCGGCTTGGTCTTCAAAGCATCAAACTTAGCCTTCTCGACAGTAATTTCTTGTTGGCTGGCTTTGATGGTGGCCTCCAACGCTTGGTTTTCGCAGCGATCGGCTATTCTCTGTTTAGCTCGTTCGAGTTTGTGCCGATGCACCTCCATAAATGTGGCCGGTGCAATAATATCAGCCAGCTGGTCCGGCAGCCGATCTTGGATGTCCTCAAACCGACTACGGATGGAACCGCAGTCGGTGACCAAGAAATCAAGGGAGCACTCTAGCCGTTTGGCAATGTCTGACAAAGTTGCCCATAGCTCCTCGTTCGATACCACCATGGCCTTATCGGCGCCCTCATCAGGATCAAGAAATTCGGAGAGGTCAAAATCCAGAAGATTGGCTACAGACTGCAGAAATGGTTAGGAGAGCCAACAAAGTTGAAAAGCCGATTTATAAAACTGAACAGGACTTACTCGGATAGTTGGGACTGAGGTGGCCACGTCCTCGGTGTCATCATCACCTGCAGCTGTTGGAGTGTGCTCGCTTGATAGTTGGGAGGCAGGTGTCGGAACTCGTGGAGGCTGAGAAAGAGTTAGTTTAAGAATCGGCTGATTAAACAAGGAAAATACAATAGCTAAAAGCTTACCGGAGAAGGGGCCCTTCTCGGCCTGGTGACCAATTTCTTCCTCTATCGATGCAACAAGGATAGTTAGAGAATGTGAATGAACTTATTCAAAGATTGAGCAGAGAGAATGGCTTACTGGCGTCAGACGAGCAACCCGTCTTGGAGGACTTGGGGTTTTTTGAGCCGATTGCTCACCGGCCAAAGGTGTCTGAGCATATTTCTCCAAAGAACTGGTGTCGGTTGCGGCTTCGTGAACGGCCTTGTCCATCTCATTGGATCTGACTTCATCTTCTAGGAAGGCATCCACATCTGGATCAATTGGGAAGAGGTCATCGGCTGGAGCTCGTTTGGGCTTCTTCGAGGCCTTTTTCTTTCGTTCGGCAGCAGGGGTGGCAGCAGCCGATGATCTTGCCCTCTTCAACCGTTGAAGTGGTTCACGAGTCTGGCCGTGAAGGAGCGTGCCCACTTTTGGTGCGTTATGACCGATGACGGACGGTGCCAACCCGCAGCCGTTGGGGAGAACACCGCGAGCATAGAGGATGGTTGCTCCTGTGTTGCTCGTATGCGGAGGGGAGTCGTCAATTGTCTGCAAATGAATGAAGTGCGGTCAGTCAAGAACACAATTGATAGCCGATGGAGAAAAGTTTTAAAAGACAAAGTACTTACTGAAGGGACCAAGTCGGGGTCAACGATTGTCAAGTACATCGAAGCCGATTGATGGAACAGGTGTTGTTTCCATTCATTCCACCATCGGCTGAAGATAACTGTCCTGGTTACTGCCAAGTCGATATTGTTGATACTGCCCAAGGGGGGGGGGTCCAGGGATGCATAACAGCCGATGCATCATGATATTGCCTTCAATTTTTCCTCTGGTCTGGATCTTGTCAGCATAGTAAAGACCAATTGGCAGTTGACCCAGTCCGAACTGCCTTGCGGCTACCATTGGGTGATAAAATTCATAAGTCTTGGTAACATTACGCCCTTGATGGATGCCGATAGAGAGGATATAGGGAGTAATGGCTGTTACATAGATTTCCCTTAGCTTTGAATACTTTTCAGAATTGAGCTCGTCTAGCCGAAGATCGTTTGGTTGTTCAAATCTATCAAACTTTTCGTAGGCAAACCAGATCTTCAAAGTGTTCGGAAAGCCATTGTATAGATGTTCAAACCAATTCTTGAATTGCTCGGCTGTTAACTTGGATCCGGGGTAAGTGGCAGCTGCGTTGTTTTCTCTTCATTGTCTTCGACTCATGGCTCGGGCAAAGGGAAATCGGCTTCAAGTGGAGACGGCCTTTCAGCAACCTGATAGAGATGAAGATTGAGCCAGAGTTGTAGTAGCCACCAGGGCCCTCCTGTGCTGCTATCTTGTTTTGAAGCTAGCCTAGCCGACGTGTTGCTCAACATTTGATATACATAGCCGAGCAAATACTTTCCCAGAGGGATCTTCTTCTTGCTTACTAGGGCTTCGGCAATATGTTGCCAATTGCTGCTTGGTCCACAGCTCGATCCACAGAAGACAAATTTTTTCTAACCACATTAAGAGAAAGGCTGCGTGTTCCCTTTCAGAGATCGGCCCATCCTTCATGTTCATTGCTATAAAGTCGCTCCAGCCCCCTATGCTTTTGGTTTTGAAGTTGTGCCGGCATTTTACTTGAAGGCTATTGGGGTCGGCTGTGGATGTTATGTCTAGTTCGGTGATCATTGCTACATCCAGCAGTGTTGGGGTCTGTCCTTGCCTAAACAGGAAGGCATTGAGAGTATCGGACCAAAAGTAGCTTGAAGCCGATAGGAGGGGTTCATCTTTAGGCATGTCGGCTATTGTTAATTCTAGGCATTGGTTTATGCCGAGCTCAATCCAGTGGGTTTGCATCCTAGCCGACATCCTAAGGTACCCATGTTGGCCAAGACTTATCCGTTGAAGGCCAAGATTTGAAGGCACTAGTCCAGTATGCCAGATCTGGGGTTGAGAACCTATAGGGATCCGATCGGTTTCAGCATTGATAAATTCACTTGGGTCTGGGTTGCCGATTGGTCCTAATAGATACTGGTCAAGATGAATAAGGTCTGGAATGGCGATTTGATGTGAAAGATGCTACAAGATTGCAGGAAAGAATGGAGGAATCACAACAAGCGAAAAAGATTGCACCATGGAAGAAAAAGAATTGTGGCCGACGAAACTTACCTCGGGGTACACATGTTGAGGCGTGTCGGAAGGGGTGCTTGAGGATGCCATTGGCGGAGGGGATTGCTGCTGTAGGAGATTGTCGGAGGGGTTCTGCTTTGGGTCGTCGGAATCACCGAAGGAGGGAGAGCTTTTTCTGGCTAGGTCTTGAGGAATAAAAGTGATGGCATAACTTGTTTTGGCGCCGGGCGAGTGGTATTTAAAGAGTTTTCCTTGACAGCTGAAACGGAATAGGATGGGAGTCACGTGGGAATTCAAAAAGCGGCGAATCCGCGATATTATCTTATCACGGATTTAGGAGGCATGTGTTAACGACCAAATTTGGTAACCAAATCTCTGAGTTCAAGGCTTAAACTAAAGTGGAATCGGATTGGAAAATGATCTGCGGAGAAATAGAGGCTGCATCGGCCTCGATCAAATTGGCTGGGAAACCAGTCGGCTAAGGTCGAATCGGATAGGGATAGGCTATAGCCGATTCGATTTAGAGAAGAAGATGGAACCGTTTCCAATAAAGAAGCTTGAAGATAAAGAGAAGATTCGGTTCCCAAATGTTCGTTAAGATATTGCCATCTATGGATAGAGTCCTGTAATGACAATTGTATCTGAAAAATAGGTATTTGTTTAGATTTTCCTTTTGTCACGTGGTGTGGGATTACTTCCCGAAATATTGTCGTACCGTGTATAGTGTATAGATAGAAACCGTGTTCTACACGGACTTTGTTGTACTTGGGTATAAATAGGACCCGAGACTTCTTGTAAAGAACAACACACATCAATACAATCTCGGCACATCGCCAAACCTTTTTCTTTTAGACGAGTTCTTGATCCCGCTTCGGGCTGCATCGATCTCGACCTCGAATAAGGTAAATGCTTGTCGTTAGTAGTTTGTATCATCAAATCTAGTGCTTAGATCGTCATGACACTCTAGGTTTAATGTTATAAGTTGCGCAATTTATCATATACGGTATATAAACTAGATTAATATCTGGATCTATCTTACCGTCGGCTGGTTTCTCTCGGGAGACAGTAGCCGATAGAGCTAGATCTAGATGTTAAACTAGTTTATATGCTGTACCACCGTCTCGAAGGGTTTACATCGGTTCATATAAATCTAATACTTCTTTTTGTACTTAATGCTGCATCATCATGACCTATTAAGTCCCTTCTAGAATTATTAAGATCTATTCGGCTGGATGTTTATCATTAGAGACAGTGCCGGAGTTTCACCCGGCCTTACCTGTTTTAATTGTCTTTTAGAGTTATTTACTATTAGATATATTAAAGCTAGCTCTTATATTAAGATCTCAATCTGGTTAAATGCCTTAAGCCAGTATCAGTCCGTTGGCATCAGCCGATAGCCGATTGATCTAGGTTTAACGCATTTAGGTTAGATTGATATCTTTTCATAAGATACATCGGAGTAGTAGCCGATACACATTAGATCTGCAGCATCGGCTAGGTTATAAATACATATATTTGTTACCCTGATGTATATTTAGATTAAGTGATTTATACTGTCTCGGCATAGCCGATCTATCCCAGTCACTTAGTTTAAATGTGCTTTGGGATAGCCAATTTATGTAAATTGATTTCCTGAGCCGATTCAGTAGGATCTAACTTTAACCTTAACGCATGTATCTGTTTACTATTTCTTATTGGTTAGCAGATCAAACCAATTGGCACGCCTAGTTCATCACAGGTAGCCAAGGAGGGACCTACACTGGAGTTAAACAGATCTCCCAGGCTAGCACGTAGGAAAGATTTCTGATCAACAATTGTCCTATCCATAAATCTAGGAGCCACCCTCTTATGGGATGCAAGATTTTTCTCAAGATCACCGAATCTCTGACCTCTTCGTCTAGCGGAGGTCCCACATCTTCGTGCTGTCCGATTCACTCTCGTCGAAAACAATCTGACGACGCATCAGTGGATGACAACACCTCGGATACACCTGATCGGACGGTTGGGTACATTGGCTTGGACCCCTTTTAGCAATCTGTTCTTCACAACTTGGACAACCTCGAATCGACAGGGTCGAACTCGCTCCGTGACATGAATATGATCGACAGAGTAGTCCATGATGTAGGCATCAATGACCGTACCCGGGACACCATCGGAGATGGAGAAATTTGCTCTCGTGACAAGACTCCAAACCTAGTTGATCCCGTTCATACACCTACCGAGCACCTGACCACCGTCAACAGTTTGTTACAACATGCTCCGTTTGATCCAGTAACCAATCCTGACGCGGACGCCTATTTGGAAGCATCAAATCTATGGTTGCCAACCTCAACTCCACCTTCAAGGTTGCTGCAGGTATACCTATCCCTGAGGATCCTCCTCAGAACGATGAGGTTCCCAAGGACGCGGACGCCCCCAACGGCCCAAACGCCGACAATGGAGAACTCCGCCTCCCCAAGAACGCTTCACCATGATAACACACTCGACGGATGTCTCCCCGTCAAGATGATCATGACCTCCGCGATCAACTGAATGGCCGAAGACAAGAGCGACATAACCAACATGATGTTGACCACCAACAACCCCACGCCCAGCGTAGCAGGGACCAACGTCGGGACAACAACCCCAATCGTGACGACCGAGATCGTCAAGATCGACAAAGCCGTCAGGATGAGAGCAATCATGTTCGGCGAGATCACCACGATGGTCGAGGACGACGAGATTCCTGATGCCCCACTCCAAGACGGGACCGAAGCCGTGACTGTCGTTCCAAGGATCGTACCCCTGATTACGGCGATCCCTCATCTTCCTCGTCATCTTCATCTCAAGGCGAATCTCATGTGCCACGAGGCTGTCGAGCACCACTTCTAACCAGAGGCGAATGCCGGGCCTTCAAACCTTCTCTCCGAGAAGTAAGATGGCCTACTAAATTCCTCCAAGCAATGGTAGAGAAATATGACGGTAGCACCGACCCAGAGGAATTCCTGCACGTGTACTCTACTGTCCTCTAGACAGTCGGCGTAGACGACAACGCATTGGCAAAATGCTTGCCAGCTGCTTTGAAAGGTTCTACTCAGTCGTGGCTGGTACACCTTCCCCCCTCCTCAATCTCTTCCTAGGCAGATCTCTGGAAGCAATTCGTCACCAACTTCCAGGACACCTACAAAAGACACGATGTCCAGGACGACCTACGACCTCCGACAAAAACACGGTGAACCTCTTAGAGACTTTATCCGATGATTCAACGAGTGCCAGAACACAATCCCCAATATCACTAATGGTTATGTAATACAAGCATTCAAGTCAGGCATCCGAGATCGTTACACCATACAAGAGCTAGCAACAAGATGGATCACTTTCGCTATGAAACTGTTCGAGATCATTTATAGGCGCACACACGCAGACGAAGTAGTCCGAAGGAACGATGTGAAAGGAAAGGCAGTGGAGAAGCAACCAGCAAAAAGGACACCCCAAAAACAAATCAGAAATCTAGCCAAAATCGCAAGAAGGGCGAGAAGCAGAAGGTGCAACGGAGGTCCTTGTCATCGAACAAGGAACCACCGGTCCCGAGCTACCTACCCTCAAGACAACGAGCCTGTCCGACAATGGTGCCTAGTACATAAAACAAGCGCACACACGTTCAAGGAGTGCCTTGTGTTCCAATGAGCCATGGCCAGGAAAAATGACCCTCGACAAGGGAAAACAAGTTTGCATGTTAGAGAAGGGAAACGACAACCTTCCATCCGACGACGAGCCAAAATTTCCTGACTTCGATCAACACGTGGCACATATCTTTGGTGGATCTACCTGCTATTTCTCCAAGCAGGAGTAAAAGAAGGTGGAATAAGAAGTATGCTCCACATCCGAGGATCAGCGTCTAATATGAAGTGGTTAGACCAGAAGATTGAGTTCTCTAATGCCGATCAACCTTCTATGACGATGACCCTCGGACGATATCCAGTAGTAGTCGAGCCTACTATTCAGAACATCAAAGTCGCCCGAGTTCTCATCGACGGCGGCAGTTCGATCAACCTCCTCTTTGCAAGCGCGCTTGATGCCATGGGAATCCCTCGAAGTGAGCTCACCCCTTCAGAGCAGCCCTTCCATGGCATTACCCAGAGTCATCGTCGAGGCCGTTGGAGAAAATCACATTGCCCATGACCTTTGGCAAAGTTGACAACTTTCGGACTGAAAAGATCATCTTTGACGTGGCTGAGTTTGATACAGCCTACAATGCCATCCTCGGATGAAGAATGCTTGCCAAGTTCATGTCAGCTTTGCATTATGCATATTAGCTAATCAAGATTATAGAACCGAAAGGGATAATCATGATTCCAAGGAATACAAAGATGGTCATGCAGTGCGATAAGAGGAGCCTTGATCTGGTCGATCACACTACTCCGACCACAACCGAGCCTCCCCAAAAACTAAGCAAACCCAACTCGGCCCAAAACCAGATGGAGAAATCAAGCTGATCCCGTTGTCAAGCAGCACCCCTGACAATACAGTCAAAATCAGGGTCTCGCTCGACAACAAATAGAAACTTGAGTTCATCACCTTCCTCCGTGATAATGTAGAAGTGTTTGCTTCGCAACCGTTCAACATGCCCAAAGTCCCTAGGGAGGTGATTGAGCACAAGTTGATGGTTCGACTGAACACGAGACCCGTCAAGCAGAAGTTGCGTCGCTTCGCACTAGATTGCAAAGAAGCTATACGAGAAGAGCTCAACAAACTCCGCAAGGCCGATTTCATTAGGGAAGTACTCCATCCAGAGTGACTCACAAACACAGTCATGGTGAGCAAAGCCAATATCAAGTGGAGGATGTGTGTAGATTACACCGACCTCAACAAAGTTTGCCCCAAGGACCACTTTCCCCTTCCACACATCGACCAACTGATCGACTCTACCGCAGGATGTAAGTTGTCAGGTTTTCTCGATGCTTACTCCGGTTACTATCAGATCAGCATGGCCAAGGAAGATGAGGAAAAGACAGTGTTCATCATGCCCTTCGGTGTATTCTGTTATGTTAAGATGTCCTTCGGATTGATCAATGCAGGATCTACCTACCATCGAGAAATTCAGGGGGCTATCCAACCTCAGGTCGGCAATAATGTTGAAGCCTACGTCGATGACATTGTTGTTCAGGCTAAGACTCGAGATCGCCTAATTGACGACTTATGGGAAACATTCAACAATCTCCGAAAACAACGGCTCAAGTTAAACCCGGAGAAGTGCATGCTTGGAGTACCATCGGGCAGCTCCTCGGCTTCCTAGTCTCCAGACGAGACATCTAAGCAAATCCCAAGAAGATCAAGGACATCGAGAACATGAAGTCACCGACAAGGCTCAAGGAAGTACATAATCTCACCGGATGTATAGCAGCGCTCAATCGATTCGTGGCCAGGATGGGAGAACGAGACTGTTAATGACCAAATTTGGTAAGCAAATCCCTGAGTTTGAAGCAACAATTGAAGCGGAGTTGAAGGAGCGTGCGGTTATTGAAAACAAAGTGCGCGTCGGTTGAGTCTGAATCAGCTGAGAAATCGGTCGGCTAAGTCCGAATCGGACAGGGCAGCTGGTATAGCTGATTCTGATCGGGATAAACATAAGATACCAATTCCGATAGGAAAGCGTGAAGATTATCATTGGATTCAGTTTCCAAGTGCTTCAAAGATATTGCCATCTACGGATAAAGTCCTGAAAAGGCAATTATATCTGTAAATTTGGATATTTTGTATAGTTTCCTTGTGTATCAAGGCATGAGACCTTGTCCCAGATATTGTCGTATTTTAAATAGTACTTAGGATAAGAATCGTGTCCTACAAGGACTTCGTTGTAAGCGGGTATAAATACGACCCGAGGGTGTGTACATAGAGAATACGAATCAATCAATACAATCTCGGCACATCGCCACCTTTTTTCTTGAATTGCAATCTCGACAAGTTCTTGCTTTGCATTGGGCTGCATCGGGTTTCGATCTCCAACGTAAGATAAATCCTTGTTACAAGCGGCTTGCGCTCTCGGGATTAGTGCTTCCATCATTATGATACTCTAATCTTATTGCCGTAATCTGCTTAAGTTATCATATATGTTATATAATCTAGATCGATGCCATGATCTAACCCCGATTGGCTAGCATCATTTGACGGGTGATAGCCGATAGAGTTAGATCTCGGTGTTAATTTAGATTATATAGTATATCTATCATCTTGAAAGGTTTTTATTGGTTTATTTAGATCTCATGTTTCTTTTTGTACTTAATGCTGCATCGTTTAAGTTCGATCTATTAAGTCGCTCTTAGAATCATACAGATCTACTCGGCTGAATGACTACTATTAGAGATAGTATCGGGGTTTCAGCTGATTTTACCTGTTTTAGCCATCTAAGATGATTTATTTCCATTAGATGTGTTAAAGCTGCCATTTATATTAAGATCTTAATCCAGTTAAATATATTAAGCTTGATATCAATCTGTTAAGCTATCTTAACAACCGATTGATCCTTATTCAGTGTATTTAGCTCACATTAATATCTTAGTATAAAGTTATATCGAAGTATTAGCCGATTCACATTATATCTATGAAATCGGCTAGGCTATAAATGTATATAATCTTTATCCTCATGTGCTTATGCCACTGATCTATCCCAGTCACTTAGTCTAAATACACTTTGGGATAGCGATTATATATTATGAATATCTATAGCCAATCGAGTATGATCTAATTATAACGTAATTGCCTATTCTTGTTTCTTGTTGGTTGCAGGATCAAACCAACTGGCACGCCCTGAACCCCAAAGGCAATTCAATTTGGACCTGCACTAGAGTAAAGCAAATATCTCAGGTCAGTGCGTGGGAAATTTTCTCATCAACAGAGACCTACCCTTCTTTAATCTGCTGAAGAAACAAGACAAGTTCAAGTGGACACCAGAGGCTGAAGAGGCATTTCTCGCCCTCAAGAGATACCTCGCCAACCCACCTGTCCTCGTCGTCCCATAGCCAATGGAGGAATTATTCCTCTACATCGCGGCAATGCAATACTCCGTCAGCACCATCATTGTTGTCGAGCACGAAAAGATATGACATCCATTCTACTATGTGAGTGAAGTACTCCATGACACCAAGGCTAGATATCCACAAGTCCAGAAGCTGCTCTACGTCGTTGTTATGACATACAGAAAGGTGCACCGCTATATCTAGGCCACAAGATCACAGTCGTCTCTTCATATCCCCTTGGAGAGATTGTTCGCAGCAAATAGGTCGTAGGATACATTACCAAATGGGTCGTCAAGCTCAGCCAATTCGATGTCCACTTTGTTCCACGTACAGCCATCAAGTCCCGACTACTCGTCGATTTTGTTGTTGACTAGACTGTTCCCGAGGACGGCAATGTTGGTCATACGGACAACGAGCGGTGGACAATGGCCTTTGATGGAGCATTCGACAACTAAGGAGCAGGTGTCAGATTATTCCTTACATCGCCAACTGCACATCAGTTTTGACATGCATTCCCACTTGATTTTCGAGCGACAAACAACACTGCCAAGTACGAAGGACTCCTTACTAGATTAAGAGCAGTCGCACTACTTGGGGTCAAGCAATTAAATGTGAAAGGGGACTCAGAATTAGTCGTCAACCAAGTGCACAAGGATTATAAATGCTCCAACCTCGAATTGTCCAAGTACATAGCAGAAGTCAAAAAATGGGAGCGATGGTTTGACGGTTTTGAAGTACGCCATGTCTACCGTAAGGACAACGCCGACGCCAACAACCTCGTCCGATGAGCCTCCACACGTGAACCGGTTGAGTCAGGTACGTTCCTGGAAGTACTGACAACACCATCCGTCAAGAGTTGGCTAGATTACTACGCTGATAGCGACACCAACGTTGGCTTCAGGGCTTCAGACAAGGTCGACATCATCGTGGCGGACATCGAGACAATCCAAGATTGGCATATCTTGCTCGTCGAATTCCTTAACACCGACAAGTTGTTGGAAGACGACACATAGGCAGAGAAACTCTCACGTCAAGCAAAGGCTTACTGTATGATCAGGAACAATCTTTACAAGAAGACTGCTCAAATGTGTCTCCTTCGACGATGACAGGGAGCTACTGCTCGACATCAACGAAGGAATCTACGGATCACATGCCAACAGGCGAACTCTGGTCGGTAAAGCTTTTCAGCAAGGTTTTTATTGTCCAACAGCCCTCCATGACGCTTGTTACATGGTACGACGGTGTAAAGCTTGTCAATTTCATTGCAACACACCAAGTTACCAACACAAGCCCTACAGACCATCCCTTTGTCCTGGCCGTTTTTGTACTGGGGGCTTGACATCCCAGACCCTTTCCATGTGGACAAGGTGGCTACAAATTCGTATTCGTGGCTATCGACAAATTCACTATGTGGATTGAAGCGAAGCCAACAAGAGAGATCAAAGCCGAACACACCATCAAGTTTATCAAAGGGATATTTTGCCGATACGCACTCCCAAACAAGATACTGAAGACAACGGCTCTCAATTCACAAGCGATGCTTTCCAAGACTACTGCTTAGAATTTGGAGTCAAGATTTGCTTTGCATCAGTTTCACACCCTCAGAGCAATGGGCAAGTCGAGCAGGCCAACGGAATCATGCTACAAGGGATCAAAACACGCGTCTATGATAGGCTCATGGCCTACGATTCACGATGGGTTGAAGAACTTCCCTCTGTTCTATGGGTCATCCATACCACTCCAACTACACCTACCAAAGAAAGTCCCTTCTTCATCATGTACGGATCCGAAGCCATGCTCCCAACAGAGCTATGCTATTAGTGTACATGTGTAGAGCTATGCTATTAGTGTACATGTGTCCTGGAGTACTCGGATTAGGACCAAGACAACCAACGAGCAGACGATGTCAACCTGCTAGAGGAGCACTGGGAACGAGTTGTCGTACGAGCAGCCGGATAGTAGCAAACCTTACATCGCTATTACGAGAAGCGCACCCAAGCCCATACACTCGACATCGGCGATTATGTCCTCCGCAAAGTCCAAAATCAAGCAGGGCGCAACAAGCTATCACTCAAATGGGATGGACTGTAGATGGTAGTCGAAGTCTTACGACCAGGCGTGTACAAAATTGCTGATGACAAAGGCCGCTAGTTATCGAATGCCTGGAACAATGATCAATTACGTAAATTTTATGTATGAGATCAATATAAAGTATGTAAGTTGTTTTATACAAGTTTATATATATATATATGAATCATTTCTATCCAAATTGCATTGTGTTTGTCCATTGATCCCCCCTTCTTATATCACTAGATCTCGAAGTCGTTTCTTATCATCCTATTACGTTGAGCCTGACTAATCACCGGGTCCCAAAACCTTGGCCGGGGACGCCGGGCACTATTGGGTTAAGGGTCAAACAACCATGTCAGTTTGGTCATGTCAGAGTACCCCATGTAACATATTAACTAGCTGTGTAATCGAGAATTGTTTTTCTCACCTTCATGACTGGGGCTAGGAATTTGCTACTTCAGCATGATCTGTTAGAAGATTCAATCTGCCTTTGTGGATATACTTTCCATAAAACCAGCTGGGTGATAAGAAGGGTATCCAACTCCGTTCTGCTGACTACAGCACTTGCGAGAGTACTTGTTCACTACTGCATGCACATAGATTGAATTTTTTTACACCAATTACTTAGTATATTACAAACAAAAATTCATAAATGCCTTGGTCAAGTGTTTTGTAGGATATCCTAAATATCATTTATCAAGACAACCATACCCACTTCATCGAGGCAAACACGTCCTCGGCAAGTGGAGCCAAAGACCGTGTTAGCTCGCCGATTTTGGCAGCCGTCCACTGAGATCGAGTAAACCCTTCTCGAAGAAAGCTCAAGTTGATCTACGATCGCAACTCACGGATGCACGTGAGCACGTGGCCACTTGTGTACTAACTAGCTCGACGACACTCTTGCTTAAGACTGTTGTCAATCCTTCGAGTGGTACCGGCAAGGTTGTTGCATGCACTCCGCAGCTAGTCCAGATAACCTGATACAAACTTCTTAGGATGTGGACGAACCACGTGCAGTTCATGGCATAGCCGATTAAGCGAGGTGCAGCACCTCTCAAGATAAGCTTCCATCCAAACTTCTCTTCCCTTGAGAAGCTCTAAGCTCTGATATCTCTTGATGCTGTCGACTGCCCATTCCAATTCTTCCTTCTCGAACATGGTTCACCGGTACTCGACCTGGCACTTTGTCTCCTCAAAGGAATTTTCCAAACATGATAAGGATAATGTCATCATTAGCATTCTTGTTATGAGAACAAGGGCAATAGGCTACAAGGGCATTTTCCCTTACTCTGGTATTGTTCATGAAGGAGCGCGAGTTGAGCTTCAGGAGAAGACAACTCACTATCAAGAGTGACGATGACCAAGGCGCGGTGTTGATGCGAAAACACAGTGATCTGGGAGTTCTAAGCAGTTCTGCTTAGCTCTAGTGCAGTTCCAGAAACACTGGTGAAAAACACGAGCGTGCCGATTGGTTTTATCTTGCAACCAACAAGACATTGTAAACATTAGAAGACGATAGTCGATCAGCCGATAAGCCGATGACATATCGTGATGACCTAGCCGATGCAGTCCAGCTGAATCGGCTGTAAGGTAGAAGATATTGTTCATGAACTAGCCAATGAACAGATATTGAAGCAACTTTTCCTTAACAAAATCAATTCTATGGGTCGAATCCAATCGTGCAACATAAAATTAACATTATTAAAGTCGATTGTTATATAATTATATGATCTAAATAATAACTAGCCAATGAACAGATATTGAAGATTAGACCCAAAGCAATCATGATTGATTGTAGATTCAAATAACATGTAATTACTAATTTAATCTTTCTCTTAGACACAAGCAATTATGATAGATCAGACTTAACCAAAACAATATTAATTGCTTATAACTAAGATTAAACAAATTAACAATTATATGAACTTAGATTATAGCCGATGAAAGAGCTTGGGCGATTAGATAATATATCGGCTAAAACTCCGATATAGCCTTATATAATATTATCAACCTTGATTAAATCTATTAAACAAGTTATAACCTCAACAGATCAGACCTAACCGAGACAGTGCAAGTCTAATAACAAGCTTAGTAGATTTAAAGGGTTGATAAACTTAAATAAGATGATAGATATAACTAATTAATAAAAGTAAATCATATCACTTAAAGCAAGACAGTTATACCAGGTAAGATCGGCTGAAACCTTGACATTACCCTTATTTGCAATCCAAGGCATGTTAGCTTTTATGATTCTAAGCACGACTTAGTAGGTCAAAATTAATTGATGAAGCATTAAGTATGAAAAAACATAAAGTCTAAACAATCAAGCCTTTGACTGATTTTAGAGGTGGTGGATACCTTAGCTAATCTGAATCGACAGCACAATTTAATCGATATCAGCAAAACCCTAACGAAGGCTTAGCCAATACAAGTAAACAAAGCTGTCGGTTTAGATTAACTAAGATATATGATAAGTAGTGAGATGCATAAGTTAGATTAGAGTGTCAAAATGATGTAATCACTAATCCTACCGATACAAACTGCCATGACATGCCTTACCCCTTATCGAAGATCGAAGCCAATGCAGCAAAACTCAAAACAAGAACTTGTCGAGATGAAAAACCTAGAAAAACTAGGGTAACGATGTGCTGAAAGTGTGTATTGAACTGTTGTTGTTCTTTTTACAAGACCTTGGGTATCTATTTATACCCAATATACAAAATTGTTCGGGCTGGACATGACTCAAACTCCTAAATTACAAAAATATATGAATAAGTCCCTTAGTCGAACTCCTATCAAAATATTCCTAATGAATACGACTCATTAATATTCCTAATTAATAGATACAATTACCTATAGTGGACTCTATCCTTGCTTGGAAATAACTTCAAATCTTTAATCCAAGCCCAACTTGAACCCGAAACTAGCTGTATCGACCGCCTTGTCTATATTGGCTAGCCGAGTCCAATTGTGTATCGGCTGATACAACCCTTCAGCCGATGCGGCCTTTAGCCAATGCATAGTCAAATTTGGCAACAACTATTTTTCCCGCTGACTCTCCCTTGAACTGTTCTTCGACTCCGAGTATCTTGCGAAATTTTGTCGTTAACACGTGGTCGTCAACACTAGGATTTGACAAAGCATGGGGTGATTCAGGAATTACAACCATGTCTATTGACCACGGCTTCATATTCAAAACATCTACATGACAAGGGATTGCCCAAAAGATTTAAGGACAAATAGATGAAAGTGTTCTCAGGAACATAAGACCAGAAATTGTTCTTAGATTACATAAGGTGAAACAAAAGAATTATTCTTCAAAATAGGGGAACACGGATTCCCCGACCTCCTCCAGCTCTGACATCACGTCCTCGTGGCACTCATCAACTCCTCCCTTGGCCATCATCTCCTCGATGTTGATCTCAGGGTGCACGAGCTTGAGACACACGAGAACATGGCAAGCACTAGTCTTGAGTCCGGTCCGCATTGCCTCCGCCACCTGATCCTCCTAGGAATTCATACAGTCTCCAGCTCGGTTACCAGGGTCCTCGAAGATCCCTATACTGTTGTATCATCCGGGAACTTGGGGGAGGAGCCTGTTTTTCCAACCTCTTAGCGACCATGTCAAGGCGACCATAGTTCTCGTGCAAGCCTTGTTGGAGGATGGCCAGGTTGTCCCTCAAGTCAGACAACGCCTTCTCGAGCCCCTTGTGCTAGTTCTCATTTCCGCAAATCACCTCCCATAGCTTTGCGTTGTCGCTCGCTCTGTCTTGAATTGAGCTTCTAGAGCGGTCGTTGGCGGAGGTCGTAGCCTTCGCAAGACGGTTGACCTCTGCAACGACGCCTTGGGAACACGTCTCAAGCAATGGCAAACTTGTAGACGCTTGTCAGTCGCCGAAGATGGCCCTGAGGTGACAACGAGGCCTATCACCAGAGGTGGAGGCGGAGGAAGGACAAGCGCGGCCACAGGAGGTGACTTCGAGCTCGCCTCCTCACAGGCACCAGTACATTGTTTGGACATTGAGGGGGACATGATGCAATAAAAATCATCCAGAAAGTTGTAAGATAACTGAGTAGTTAGGAGAGCAACAACGATGAAGGCCAGGAAGAGAGCTCACTGAATCTTGGTCCGCTTCAGCTTACCCCTCCCATAGGACATGGGTTTCCCCTAGATGTGATCTATAGAGAAGGAAAGAAGAGGTCGATATCGGTACCACAGTTATCATGTTAATGTGAATCGAGATGTTACCTCAGAGTCACCGGTCTGCGTCAATGTTCATGCTTAAGCGGCCTTCGCCAATGATGGCCATTTCCTCTTGGAGCCACTGCCTCCAAGCGCAGAGGTCGTCGTCCCCTGCTCGATTACGGCCTGCTCCTTTAGTGAAGTAGATGCCTAGTGGTTGATTAGAGGACTGACGACATCCTTGAGAGCAAAGATATGATTGACAAGGGGAGTGGTCCAACTACTTATGTTCACAATGGCTTCCCATGTCATTTGCGGGAGGTCACATATCAGCATGAGGACGTTGGTGTTAACACCAAAATTTGGTAGTTGAATCCCTAAGTCTTTGCAAAGATGAAGCAGAATCGGATCGGCTGGTTTGGTGGAGAAACAGAGGCCGTATCGGCTGAGAAGCGATCGGCTATGAGGCCGATCGGCTAAGGTTGGACTGGACAAGGGCGGCCGATAGCCGATTCGACGATCGGAGAAGATAAAGCCATTTCTGGTATAGCAGTTTGAAGATAATAGAAGATTCGGTTATTAGATTGCGCGTTAAATGATATTGCCATCTATGGATAGAGTCCTGTAACGGCAATTGTACCTGTAATTTAGGAGTTTGTTTAAAATTCTCATTGTAATGCGACGTGGGTCCTTCCCGGGATAACGTTGCATTTTAAATAGTAGTTTAGATAGAGTCCAGGGTTTGTACCGATAATGTATCTTGGGTATAAATAGGACCCAATACCCCCTGTAAATGAAAAAAAACACAATCACAATCGATCAACCTTCGGCGCATCGCCAACCTTTTCTTCAGACGAGCAATTGACTTGGCTACGGGCTGCATCGTTTCGATCCCCAAACCTAGGTAAATGTTTGTCATTAGTGGTATGATTTGTTGTTTCTAGTGCTTCCATCGTAATGACACATTAGATTCAGGAGTTCGTACTGTGCTATTTATCATATAGCGCATATAAATTAGATCAATGTTTAGATCTATCCCGTCATTGGCCAGTTCTATCAAGAACTCACAACCAATAAGGTTAGATCTAAAGGTTGGCTGGTTTATATGCGGTATCCACCATTTCGAAGAGATATAAATCGGCTACGACAGATCAGGATTGTTCTTTTTATACTTAATGTTGCATCATGTTTGAACTATTGAGTCATTTTTAGAACTGCCAATGATCTGTTCTGTTAGATTTATATTTTTAAGAAACAGTGCCGGGGTTTCAGCCGGCCTTATCTGCCCTAATATATTTCTTTTAGTATATTTATTATTAGATTTATATCAGGACTGCCTCTTATGTTAAGATCTTGTTCTTGTCGGACCTTGTGAGCCGAAATCGGCTAACCATAGACAGCCGACAGCCGATTTCTGAGCTAAGCCTCTGGTTCAAGGATGATATCTTTTTATAAGAACCATCGGAGTACTAGTCGATTCATTGTTAGCTTTCCGGTATCAGCTAGGTTATCAATACATATATCTATTATCCTTTACGTATTTAGGTTAAACGGCTAATGTTGTCTCGGTATTGCCGATCCATTCTAGTCGCTTGGCTTAAATATATTTTGGGATAGCAGATATATGCTCATGGATTCCCTTAGCTGATTCAGTGGGGATCTAACCTAACACTTAACACATGTTTCTTTGTTTTTCTTGTTGGTTAACAGGTCAAACCAACTGGCACGCCCTGCATCGCACAGGCAGCCGAGAAGGACCTGCACTGGAGTCAAGCAGATCTCCCAGGCCAGCACGTGAGAGAAATTTCTCGTCAACACGCTTCTTGGCATGCCCAGTGGGACTTTCTTTGTCGGCTCGACTCGGACGCATAGACTCAGCCGACAAGATGGTCGATTCCAAGAGCCCTAATGTTTCCCAGGACAACATCGTGCCAGTGAAGATGGAGCAGTTATCGGCTGAGCAACAAGCCGATTACAAGAAGATGGTGGAAGAGCTCCAGGCTAACTACTTGCAATCTTTCACCCAAACAAGATCCGGGGTCGCGCATCAGAAGTATAAATTCGGCATGGATGATCTCAAGGCATCCTCTTCTGGTGAGACAAAGGGCAAACAGAAGGCGGAGGAGCCGATCCAGGAACAGGACGATTCGGCTCTATATTCCCTACAAGACCAGATCGACTCGGCCGTCCATCACGCGCTAGTCAACCAAAGTAGCATCCTGGTCAACACTCTCAATAATATGATCGCTACCGTGGTCGACGCCAAGATAGCCGACCAGCTGCAACGGGGGCCGACGTACTTCACAGACGGCCAATTTCCTGGTTACAGGAAATTGGTGACGTAGAATCGGCCGATCCCACCACTAGCACAACCAGGGCCGCCAGGAGGGATCCTCAGCCGGCCAAACCCAACTGAGTCGGCTACAAAACCAATGATTACCATGCTGAACCGACAGAAACCGCTGCCCCAGGATCAGATTGCTAACATGTTCAATGACAATCGGCAGTTAGAGTCGATCCCCAAGATTGACCCGGACAGACGGTACAACGCCGGTGGCCGACAGCTGTTCCCAGGACCACCAACGCCACCACCGGCGCATCGACCACCTCCCGTTGACCATCACTACCAGTACCAAGGAGGCCGTCAAGATCATCACTGCAGGCCTCAGATGCCACCACTGCTGTATCGGCAAGCACCCGCACCGTACGAACCATACGAGCCGATACAACACGACAACCGGACTTGGGCTGATCTGATCGCAGATGTCATGCGCGATCAATTCGGCCTCAAGCCGAAAGACTCGGGAAACATGTATCGGTATCCCTATCCAGAGCACTTCGAGCGAATTCCGTTACCCAACCGATACAAGATCCAAGATTTTTCGAAGTTCTCAGGGCAAGACAACGTTTCAACTTACGAGCATGTTAGTCGATTCTTGGCACAGTGCGGCGAAGCATCAGCTACAGACGCCTTGAGAGTCCGATTGTTCCCTCTTTCTCTTTCAGGATCGGCTTTTACTTGGTTCTCCTCATTGCCCTACAACTCAGTTCAGAGTTGCGCCGATCTTGAAAAACAATTCCACAGCTACTTTTACTCCGGCAACCATGAGATGAAGTTGTCGGACCTCACCAGCATTAGGCAAAAACACAACGAATCGGTTCAGGAATACATCTAACGCTTCAGGGAGATGAGGAACCGATGTTACAGCATGGTGCTATCGGACGCCCAACTGGCCGATTTGGCCTTTCATGGTCTGATCACGCCGATCCGAGAGCGGTTCTCTATGCAGGACTTCGACAGCCTAGCCTACTTGGCGTAGAAGGTGACGGCCCACGAGCAGTGATTCTAAGACACCAGGAAGGCCGTCAAAAACATAACTCAGGTCGTCGTCGAATCAGACTACGAGACCGACGATGATGACGTAGAAGTGGCAGCAGCCGAATGGGCCAAGAACAAAAAGGCCATCGTCTACCAATGGCTGCTGAAGACGGCCAAAGAAGAACGATACGACTTCAACATCACCAAGGCCGACAGGATTTTCGACTTGCTGCTCAAGGAGAAGCAGATTCAGCTGCCTGGAAATCATGTGATCCCGTCGGTCGAGGAATTAAAGAAGAAGAAATATTGCAAGTGGCACAACTCCACATCCCACGCCACCAACTACTGCAAATTCTTCAGGCAGCAAATCCAATCGGCAATTGAGGCCGGGAAGCTGAAGTTTGCCGATTCAAATCGGCCGATGAAGGTAGACGACAACCCTTTCCCAGTCAACACACTCCAAGCCGGCCCCAGGCAAGTTGATCGACAAAACAGAATGGCGCACGGCTTAGTCAATACATCGATCGGGGCCAAGGCAAAGGACGAGCCGATTGGATATCACGCCGCGCCAATTAATATGGTGCGCCTAGTTATCAGATCGGCTGACCGACGACCGATCCATCAAGATAGCCGATACCGTCCTCAGCACTGGTCTCGGCAGGGAGAAGCTTACAATGAAGCACCTCGTCGGCGTGAGCCGGAGATCCAAGCTGCCGATACGAGGTAAACTGCAACAGTGCCGATCCGCATTGGCATTGTGATTTTTTCAGGTACTGCTGGGAATCTGACATAAGACTACCAACACTGGACGATTGCCCAGTATGCAACGATCGTCGAGACGATGAGCACAGGAGCTCATCGGCTGCAAGCCCAACCGGGTTCATCCCTAGAGCCGTTCAGCTAAACCAAAGACGGCGGTCCGTCCATGATCGGCTCGGCCCGATCCCCCAAGACTTCTTCGTCGACGAAGACCGCAATGACAACAACCACGACGAAGAGACCGACGATGAAGAATCGGCCAATCCCCAATGGTGCCCCTCCGATCTCTTTACAAAAACGCAGAAAAGAAGAATTCAACGACTTAAGCGTGAAGGGAGAGAAGACGAAGTTCGGCAAATGATCCACGAACAGCGCCGTCGGCTGGGAAAGATCAAAAGGCGATGGGTTCCCAAAGAGAAAACTACCGCAGCCGACGAGGAGCAAGCCAAGGAGAGCCCAGCTGATCAAGCCAGGAGGGCAGCCAAAGGGAAAGGCAAAGTTTCTGCATCGGTTAACATGGTGTTCGTACTACCAGCCGAGTTCAGTGCTCCTGAAGCCGATGCAGACACCATCGAGGACGACCTAGTGAAGCTAGCAATCTCACCGGACCAGGCTATCTTCGACAAACCCGAGGGGACCAAAAATCAGCACTTGAAGCCGTTGTACGTTAAAGGATTCGTCAATGGCAAGCCGATTTCCGAGATGCTGGTTGATGGGGGAGCTGCAGTCAACCTCATGCCTTACGCAACATTCAGAAAACTAGGCAAGGGGGCCGAACACCTGATAAAGACCAATATGGTACTCAAATACTTTGGCGGCAACCCAGAAACCAAGGGCGTCCTCAACGTCGAACTGACCATCGGCAATAAGACCGTGCCCACAACATTCTTTGTCATCGACGGGAAGGGGTCTTACGGCTGCTGCTCGGAAGGGACTGGATAGACGCTAACCGCTGCATTCCTTCTACGATGCATCGAGCTCGATCCAATGGGACGGCGACAAGATTGAGATCGTGCCAGCCGACAGGTCAGTTAGTGTCATCAGTGCCGATTTGCCGCTTTGGGAAATCGAAGGCATCGATTGTTTGTCTGAGAAAATCTGGCAAGCCGATTTTCTAAATGTGTTCAATTCCACAATACAGCCGATTGGAGACGATGAGCCGCAGCTGCTGCTTTGAACAAGACATTGTGGAGGGCTCAATTGTTTTCGGCATGGACACCGCAGACGAAGACGATGGCAAGCTCGGGTAAGGTTTCACGTCGGCCGACGAATTAGAGGAAATTGACATCGGCTTTGGAGACAAGCCAAGGCGGACGTACATTAGCAAAAATTTATCTTCTCATTGTAGATCCCAACTTATTGATTTGTTAAAAGAATATAAAGATTGTTTCGCTTGGGAGTACTTCGAGATGCCCGGCCTCAGCCGATCAATAGTGGTCCATCAACTGCCGATTAAGGCAGGCTATCGGCCGTTCAAACAGCCTCCCAGGAGGTTTAAGGCTGATATGTATGACACAATTAAAGTCGAAATCACTCGGCTATACGATGCAGGATTCATTCGGCCTTGCCGATACGCTGAGTGGGTCTCAAACATTGTCCCAGTGCTGAAGAAAAAGGGTAAACTTAGGGTGTGCATCGATTTCAGAGATCTAAACAAGGCAACCCCTAAGGACGAATACCCAATGCCGATAGCCGATTTGCTTGTCGATGCCGCTTCGGGCCACAAAATTATCAGTTTCATGGATGGCAATGCAGGGTATAACCAAATATTTATGGCCGACGAGGACATCCACAAGACCACTTTTCAGTGTCCCGGCGCAATCGGCTTGTACGAATGGGTAGTAATGACATTCGGTTTGAAGAATGCTGGGGCAACATATCAACGGGCCATGAACTATATTTTTCACGACATGATCGGCTCATTAGTAGAGATATACATTGACGACGTAGTTGTCAAGTCCAGGGAGATAGAGGGCCACATAGCCGATCTGCGACAAGTGTTAGAGCGGACGAGGAAGTATGGCCTGAAGATGAATCTGCTTAAGTGTGCGTTCGGCGTATCGGCCGGGCAGTTCTTGGGATTTCTTATTCATGAAAGAGGAATTGAGGTTACACCAAGAAGCATAAATGCTATCAAGACAATACAGCCTCCGAAGGACAAGAAGCAACTCCAGTCATTGATTGGCAAGATAAATTTCATCAGACGGTTCATAGCCAATCTCTTAGAAAAGATGGAGCCGTTCACACCATTGCTTCGGCTAAAAGCCAATCAAGCATTCACATGGGGACAGAGCAGCAAAAGGCGTTAGACAACATAAAAGACTATCTGAGTTCCCCTCCAATTTTAATGCCTCCACAAAAAGGAATACCGTTTAAGCTGTACCTATCAGCCGATGACAAGTCAATCGGCTCCGTTTTAATCCAAGAGGTTGAGGGCAAAGAAAAAGCCGTCTTCTATCTCAGCCACGGTTGCTAGACGTGGAAACAAGATATTCACCTGTGGAGAAGCTATGCCTATGCCTCTATTTTTCATGTATGAAGTTGAGGCATTATCTGCTATCCAACGAGTGCACAATAATATGCAAAGCCGATGTAGTTAAGTACATGCTATTGGCTCCAGTGCTGAAAGGAAGAATTGGAAAGTGGATTTTTGCGCTAACAGAGTTCGATCTGAGGTATCAGGCACCAAGGGCAGTCAAGGGACAAGCCATAGCCGATTTCATTATAGAGCACAGAAATGATTCGATCGGCTCAGTGGAGATTATGTCTTGGACTTTGACGTTTGACAGCTCGGTTTGCACCAACGGCTGCGGCATCGGCTTGGTCATTATTTCACCCAAGGGGGCAAGCTTCGAGTTTGCTTTTGCTATCAACCCCCACGCTACAAACAACCAAGCCGAATACGAAGCCGTCCTTAAAGGATTACATATACTCAAGGAAGTTGAAGCTGACGCCATCGAAATAATGGGAGATTCATTGTTGGTCATCAGCCAATTATCAGGAGAATACGAATGCAAAAACGATGCGCTGAGGGTCTATTATCAGCAATGCCGGGAATTAATGGACGGTTTTTGGCTAGTTACTTTGAAACACATCCCCAGAGGGTAGAACAAAGAAGCTAACGATTTAGCTCGGGGCATCGGGGTATCGGCCGATGTCGAAAGAGATTGACATAGAAGTTGCCGCCCTTACAGCCGACGATTGGAGGTTTGAAGTTTACAGCTACCTCAAAAATCCCTCTCAATCGGCTACAAGGAAACTACGATATAAAGCGTTAAGATATGTGTTGCTCGATAAAGATCTGTACTATCGGACGATTGATGGTGTGCTACTCAAGTGTTTGGGAGCCGATCAGGCCAAAGTGGCCATCGGAGAAGTGCATGAAGGAATCTGTGGCACACATCAATCGGCCCACAAAATGAAGTGGCTGCTTCGCCGAGCAGGGTATTTCTGGCTGACGATGCTGGAGGATTGTTTCAAGTATTACAAGGGCTGCCAGGATTGTCAGAAGTTTGGCGCCATACAATGAGCACCAGCGTCGGCTATGAACCCAATTATTAAGCCTTGGCCGTTCAGAGGATGGGGTATTGATATGATCGGCCAGATCAATCCACCCTCAAGCAAAGGGCATAAATTTATTCTGGTGGCAATAGATTATTTCACAAAGTGGGTGGAGGCGATTCCCCTGAGGAAAGTGGATTCTAAGGATGCAATCGAGTTTGTCAAAGAACATATTATCTACCGATTTGGCGTTTCACAAACGATAACAACAGACCAAGGATCCATCTTCGTATCGGTCGAGTTTGTTCAGTTTGCCGACGGCATGGGGATCAAGCTGCTTAATTCTTCGCCGTACTACGCACAGGCCAACGGACAAGCCGAGGCCTCAAATAAAAGTTTGATTAAGCTGATTAAAAGAAAGATCTCTGAGTACCCTAAACAGTGGCACAACCGATTGGCCGAATCACTGTGGGCGTATCGGATGGCATGCCACGGTTCAATCCAAGTCCCTCCGTACAAGCTGGTCTACGGACATGAGGCAGTGCTACCATGGGAGAGCGTCGTCGGCTCAAGGCGCATTCAGCTACAGGATCAACTTACAGCCGACGATTATTATCACCTGATGGTGGACGAATCAGAGGACTTAGTTCTTTCTAGGATGAGGGCCTTGGAAAAAGTTACGAAGGATAAAGAATGAGTGGCCAGGCATTATAACAAAAAGGTGGTGTCTAAATCTTTCGAAGAAGGTGAACTCGTTTGAAAATTGATATTGCCGATTGGGTCTAGAGATTACAAATTCGGCAAGTGGTCACCAAATTGGGAAGGGCCTTTCAAGATCCACAAATGCGTCTCTAAAGGAGCTTATATGCTAGAAGGGCTGGACGGAGAAGTATTTGGAAGGGCTCTTAATGGAAAATACCTGAAGAAATACTACCCAAGCGTATGGATCAACTCGTGATTCGACTCTGGTTGCTTAGCCGATTTACGACAGCCAATGTCTTGCTTCAATAAGGCATCGCCTTTATGCATTTTTATTCAACATTTTTCCCTGGGTTTCCTGCGATCGGCTAATGATTGGCCGATAGTGACGGGAATAATATGCGAACGGCTCGAATTCACAATTTTGTTGACACCGATGCTATCAACAAAACTTGGGGGCATATACACACACGAGCCGATTGCAAAATTAGGCGTCAGAAATTTTTTAAACTTTTCAAGCTTCATAATCGGCGATCCAAATAAAAGCGTTGGAAGTGATTTGGATCGACGGCCGTGATTCAGTTGTTAACATCGACGGTTGTGGTGTGGTCTCGGAATCGGCGAAGGGGACGCGATACGGACGCCTAGGGCCGATTTCAGCATAAACAATTCAAAATACTACGTGCGGCCGAAGCCGATCTCATCCACGAGCACAGCCGCAAAAGATTGATAAACTATACTACACAAAAGTTAAAGCTGATTACAAAGTTCGAGCAAGTTGATTAGAGTTGAAGACCATTACAAAAGTTTGACAAATATATTACAGGAGGCAGTGGCCGATTTCAGAATGGTAAAATGTTACAAGCTCATTGTTTCAAGAAATCGGCTATAGCCGACAACGCCCTTCGCCTGATGTGGTCTATTTCCTCAATGGCCCTGACGTCGTCGGCCTCAGACCCCGCCACCGGCCGGATGCCCTTCACCAGGTCCCGTAGATGTGCCATAGCCACCTTGATACTTTGGCATTGAGCTTCGATTTCGGCTGACAAGCTGGCCATGTACTCCTTGTGGACATCGATCTCGTTCGTGACTTGAACGAGATCGGCCATCAGCTGATCTTGGCGTTCGAGGAGTTGCTCAAGCTTGGCCGCCGGCTAAGTCTTTAGGTGGTCGAAGGCGGCTTTCCGGCTCTCAATTGCGTCCTTGGTCGACTGGAGGGTGGCCGACCGCGCCTGGTTCTCACGACGATCGGCTATCCGCTGCCGCGCCTGTTCGTACTTAAGTTGGTGGGCTTCCATGAAAGTGGCCAGCACAATGGCGTCGGCTAGAGCTTCCGGCAGCTGACCTTGGATTTCTTTAAAGCGCGCGCGTATTGAACCGCTGTCGACCACCAGCACATCCAGCGAGGCCTCCAGCCGGTTGCCGATGTCGGCTAGGGTGGCCCTCAGGTCCTCGGTCGGTGTCACCAACGCCTCCTCGCCGATATCGCCGGACTCCTCGAACTCCGACAAGTCGAAGTTGAGGAGATCGGCTATGCTCTGCAAAGAGGAAGATGATCAGAAGATATTAAGCTGAGAGGGCCGATCATCAAATCCAGTCGGCTTACCATGGGCACCGGGGTCGGAGCGGCCGGCTCGGCTGGTTCGCCGTCTGCGGCCATCGGGGCCTCTTCGTTGGCGTCGTTGCCACCGCCCGCGGCAGTCACAACGTGCTCGCTGGACGCCTGGGGGCAGCCGACGGAGATCGTGGGGGCTACAAAAGAAGAGTTAGCGGTCGAGTCGGCTAATTTCTACAAATCAAGTTGCAAGAGACGATTACCGATGGCACATGGCGTGGAGTGGGGCCGGCCAATTTCTTGACCTAAAAAGAATTGTTTGGTCAGAAGCAAGCGATATCATCATGATGCCGAATTTGGTGAAGTGAGGGCTCACCGGCTGATTTTTCCCTGGGGGACTTGGGACTGGCGGGACGTCGGCTGGAGTGTTGACGGACTCATGGCTCGAGCTCCCGGGTTCGGCCGCCGCTCCAACAGCCACCGGCATTTCCTCACTGGCGACGGCATCAAGGAACTGCGTGACGGCTGGATCCAAGGGGGGAGGCTATCGGCTGGCGCTGCTGGTTTGTTCTCTTTCAGCTTCTTGGGGACAGGCGCGGCCGACGGCTGTATGAGTGGTGTAGCCCTTTTCTTCTGGGAAATCGACTCGCGCACTTTCCCTCGCAGTAGCGACGCCAGCTTTGGCGCTCCCTAGCCGATGGCCGACGAAGCGAGGCTGCCCCCGTCCAGAACACCTAGATGGTATTTGATGGGGCGCCCGGAGTCACTCACCGTCGGCCGCTTCGTCTCCGTCTCTAGCAAACCAGAGGGCGAATGTTAATCGGCTATATCAGCCGATGAAAATAAGAGGAAAATCATTTGGGATTTGAAGCTTACTGAAGGGATTTCTTCGGGCAGGAGCAGATCGACGTAATGAGATGACCGCTGGTGAAAGATGTGTCGTTTGATTCCAGCCCACCATTGGTTGTAGGCCATGCTTTTCCTGAGCGCCAGGGTCATCACGCTGATGTCGCCGAGGGGAGGGCCGGCTATACTCAGCAGCCGATGCATTATCAAGTCTTTGCTTACCACTCCCCTCATTTCAATCTTATCGGCATAATAGAAGCCGATGGGCAATTGCCCAAGACCAAACTATCTCGCCGCTGACACCGGGTAATAGAACTCGTAGCTCTTGGCCACAGATCGGCCCTGGTGGATCCCGGTCGACAAGATGCAGGGGGACAGAGCAGCGATGAAAGCTCCCTGCACCTTGGGTTGTCAACTGAGTTAATGTCCTCCCAGTTGAAATCGGCCGGCAACTCAAACAGTCCCCGGTCCCGGTAAAAGTACCAAGCGCGGTTCTCGCGAGACAGCCCGTCGTAGAGGGCAATGAACCATTCGGCCAGCAGATCGGCCGATTGCCTTGAGCCCACATGAGCAGCTGCTGCTTCTCCGTAGCTCATGCACCTGGTGGTGGTGATCTGGTTGTCGTCCTCGTCTTTGATCGGCTCCAGCCTTGGGAAGACGGCCTCGGTTAGGGGCAGCCGACCGGCTATTTTCTGCGTCGCCAGCACCAGCCAGATCTGTAAGAACCACCAGGGGCCACCGGTGTTGATTGGGGTGTTGGCGGCTATCTTGGCGGCGGCCTGATGCAGCATTTGATACAAGTAGCCGAAGAGGTACTTCCCCAGCGCGAGCTTGCCCCCGTCGGCCAGGATTTCGGCTATGACCTGCCAGTTGGCGGTCGGCCCGCAGCTTGATCCACAGAACAAAAATTTTTCGAGCCACATCATCAGAAATGCGGCGTGCTCCCTGTGGCCGACGGGTCCATCTTCCATGTTTTGGGCGATGAAGCCGCTCCACCCGCCGATGGCCTTGGTTTTGAACTGATGCTGCCCCTTTCAGCTCAGGTTGCTGGGGTTAGCCGATGACTCGTTGTCCAGCCCGGTCGTCATGTACACGTCGGCCAGTGTGACTGTCATCGGCCCTTGTTGGAAGATGAAGGCGTTGAAGCTGTCTTTCCAGAAATATGTTGCAGCCGACAGAAGCGGCTCGTGTTTTTCCATGCTGGCAACGGACAGAGCCAAGCATTAGGCTATCTCGGCCTCCTCCCATTGAGTGTATTTGGCCGATTGTATTCTCTTGTACCATTTGACCCAGGCGGCGTCGGTGGTCGGCCATGATTTAAAGGTCTCGTTCCAGTGGGTGAGGGATGGCTTGTTGGTATTGAAGGGAATCCTGTTGGTTTCGGCCATGATAACATCGGCTGGATCGGTGTTGCCGATGGGACCGAGGAAGTACCTCTGTGCTTGGGTCAGATTGGGGATGAATACCTGATGCGACAGGTGCTACAGTGTGAAAGAAAGAAACTCTAATTAGGGATGGCTAATCTCTATAGCTTGAAAGGGGAAAAAGTGCTAATCAAAAACGACTATGAGCAGGATGAATGCAACGAGGCTGGAGACATAACTAGAGAAATAAATCCGAGAAAAAGAGTTATGGACCGGCGGGGGTACCTCGGGGAACTCGATGATGGCGGCGGCCGGTGTGGCGGCGATGGTCGGTGCAGTGGCGACGGCTGGTGCGGCAGCGGTGGCCGGTGCGACGGGGGTGCTTGACGCGGCGACGGTGGAGGCCATCTGAGTTGTTCGAGATGAAGCCGGGTTCTGATTTGCGGAGTGCACTGAGATTTGACGAACGCAGGTGAACTGCCGGAGAGGAGAGAGAAAGTAGAAGCTTGCGTGCGAAGGGTTGAGTGTGCTTGGAAGGCGTAGTTGTTTCGGCCGAGGTAAGTGGCTATTTAAAGGGCACTTGGGGGGAGCCGAAGCGGTTTAGGTCAAGAAAAGAGCGAGAATTTGAATAGGTTGCAAATCCGTAACACTTCATATCACAGACTTGGGGGGCATGTGTTAACACCGAAATTTGGTAGTTGAATCCCTAAGTCTTTACAAAGATGAAGCAGAATCGGATCGGCTGGTTTGGCGGAGAAATAGAGGCCGTATCGGCTGAGAAGCGATCGGCTGTGAGGCCGATCGGCTAAGGTTGGACTGGACAAGGGCGGCTGATAGCCGATTCGACGATCGGAGAAGATAAAGTCGCTTCTGGTACAGCAGTTTGAAGATAAATAGAAGATTCGGTTATTAGATTGCGCGTTAAATGATATTGTCATCTATGGATAGAGTCCTGTAACGGCAATTGTATCTGTAATTTAGGAGTTTGTTTAAATTGTTCATTGTAATGCGGCGTGTGTCCTTCCCGGGATAACGTTGTGTTTTAAATAGTAGTTTAGATAGAATCCAGGGTTTGTACGGATAATGTATCTTGGGTATAAATAGGACCCGAGACCCCCTGTAAATGAGAAAAAAACACAATCAGAATCGATCAACCTTCGGCGCATCGCCAACCTTTTCTTCAGACGAGCAATTGACTTGGCTGCGGGCTGCATCGTTTCGATCCCCAAACCTAGGTAAATGTTTGTCATTAGTGGTATGATTTTTTGTTTCTAGTGATTCCATCGTAATGACACATTAGATTTAGGAGTTCGTACTGCGTTATTTATCATATAGCGCATATAAATTAGATCAATGTTTAGATCTATCCTGTCATTGGCCAGTTCTATCAAGAATTCACAGCCAATAAGGTTAGATCTAAAGGTTGGCTGGTTTATATGCGGTATCCACCGTTTCGAAGAGATATAAATCGGCTACGACAGATCAGGATTGTTCTTTTTATACTTAATGTTGCATCATGTTTGAACTATTGAGTCATTTTTAAAACTGCCAATGATCTGTTCTGTTAGATTTATATTTTTAAGAAATAGTACCGGGGTTTCAGCCGGCCTTATCTGTCCTAATATATTTCTTTTAGTATATTTATTATTAGATTTATATCAGGACTGCCTCTTATGTTAAGATCTTGTTCTTGTCGGACCTTGTGAGCCGAAATCGGCTGACCATAGACAGCCGACAGCCGATTTCTGAGCTAAGCCTCTGGTTCAAGGATGATATCTTTTTATAAGAACCATCGGAGTACTAGCCGATTCATTGTTAGCTTTTCGGTATCGGCTAGGTTATCAATACATATATCTATTATCCTTTACTGTATTTAGGTTAAACGACTAATGTTGTCTCGGTATTGCCGATCCATTCTAGTCGCTTGGCTTAAATATATTTTGGGGTAGCAGATATATGCTCATGGATTCCCTTAGCTGATTCAGTGGGGATCTAACCTAACACTTAATGCATGTTTCTTTGTTTTCCTTGTTGGTTAACAGGTCAGACCAACTGGCATGCCCTGCACCGCACAGGCAGCCAAGAAGGAGCTGCACTAGAGTCAAGCAAATCTCCCAGGCCAGCGTGTGAGAGAAATTTCTCGTCAACAGTTGGCTGTAGCGGATGGTGGGTTGATCACCACCTGGGCCACGTGCTCCGTCACGGTCACCGCACTGAGTAGTTGGACCACTCCCCTTGTCAATCGTATACTGATATGACAGCCACATCACGTCTTGTTCCCCTGTGTACTCGTACGCAGGGCGAGCACAAGCTTGAAGAGGCTGAATCCAACAACGGACAAAGTCTTGAACGACTTCATATCCGGTCAGACCGTGTGCTCAGAGCTCATAGCTTTTTTCTACAAAGCTTTCTAGAGCGGGAGTCAGAGAAGGTTTGGAGGTCCAGGACTTAGAGCGTGATGGTTTTTTGTCGGGTACAGTGAGACAAGGGGCGGTGTCAATGACATGGAGATATAACCGTTTCTTTCTCCAATCCTTCCTCGAGGATGGGCAGTTGATGGGAATATTTGTGATGGTTTTTTGTCGGGTACAGTGAGACAAGGGGAGGTGTCAGCAACATGGAGATAGAACCATTTCTTTCTCCAATCCTTCCTCAAGGATGGATAGTTGAAGGGAATATATTGTTCCTTCATCCCGTCCCTGAGGCGAAGACCACAACATCCAAAGATTCTAGAAGCTTCCATCCATCTAAGCTCGTAAAAGTATCTCAACAAATCTAGAAAGAGTTGCCCCCAAAGGTACGCCTCGCATAGATGAGTAAAGATACTAAGGAAAGCAATGGAGTTGGATTCATGTGATGGAGATGAATGTCGTATAAATCAAGAAGAAGAGAAAAGAACTTAGAAGGAAGGGGTAGAAAATCACATTGGACGAATGAAGTAAGAGTGATAATTTTCCCTAAGTTAGTCAGGGGATCTGTACCTTCTTCCGATCGATCCAATACCCATGCGCTCGCTTCCCTCAAAAAAAATACCCATGCGCTCAGTAGGCACCGTCTTGGTACAACTTCATTATTACCTCCTTATCAATGACAGAATCAGGAAGATCTATGAGGATTGATGGTGGTGATTGATGGAGTTTGAGGTTTAATGTTTTGCGCTTGCTAGAGCGGAAGGTTGGGTGCACAAGAGGAAAGTGAAAGCACTATTTCGGCAAACGAAACCCAAATGGATCTCATAAGTAGGATTTATAAGTCACATCCGACGTTTCAAATTTCAAGAAAGAAAGAGAAATCGCCAGTGGATTTTCTTGCGGATTTGTTTATGGCAGTTTGAGTTTTTGACTTTAATCAAAATTCAACCCATGGTTGTGTTCTCAGTTGAAGCTGGCAGAGAACTTAGTCGCATACTTTGTACCTACTCGGCCATCCAAGAATGGTTAGGCGAGTTCAACAACTATGGTTCTAAGGTCTTTTTGTTAAGAACATAGTCCTGTTCATTTGCATTGAAGTCGGAGGCTACTGTCAGTGTCAAGCATAAGGCATATCGTTTATACTTTGGGTTTATGATATACGGCAATACCATATACCTAATGATATACGAAAAGGTATCCTTTAATTAAGAAAATACGATGAATTAGAAGAAAATTATCTTCTCAGGATATAAGGTGTCAGAGTCCTATTCAAAGAAGACAAGATCTCCTTAGCCCATATCTTGTTCTAATTCTACGAGTTCTACTTGAAGAAGAAGGTGATCAACGCTATAAAAACAAGGCTCCCCTATTGAGGGAGGGGGATTAAGTTACAAGTCATAACAGAAGCCATATTGAGAGACAATTCGAAGGAAGCTAGAGCTATATTCGTCGAGTAGATCTCGTCGGGCCGTTTTCGACATATCCTAGTTTGTGTGTTAGTTTAGCCATATTACTCTCCCATTGTAATCCATGTGGTATTTTTATTATATTCATATAAACTGGATTAGAGCTATTATTTTTTAGAGGGCCTGAACCAGTATAAATCCTTGTCCCGTGTCTTTTTTTCCACACGTATACCCTAGTTCTAATGTCCCCTATACCCTTTAGATATCGTCTTTGGGTATAGCTCGTTGACACCCTGTTAACGACCAAATTTGATAACCAAATCCCCGGGTTTAAAGCCAAGATTGAAGCAGAATCGAAGAAGAAACGTGATCAGCGAAGAAACAAAGGCCGCATCGGCTAAGTCCGAATCGGCTGCGAAGCCAGTCAGCTGAGTCCGAGTCAGACCAGGATAGCCGATAGCCAATTCCAATTGAGGATAGAAGTGAAGCCAGTCCCGAAAGGAAAGCTTAAGGATAGAGTATTGGATTCGGTTTCCAAAATGCTTTGAAGATATTGCCATCTATGGATAATGTCCTGTAACGGCAATTGTATCTTTAAATTAGGATATTTTGTATAGTTTTCTTTCGTGATAATGTCGGTTTGTTTTGTAATCTAATCTGTAATAGAAATCGTGTCCATCACAGACTCATTATTATATCCGGGTATAAATAAGACCCGAGGGCTTGTAAAAGAAAAATCAATCAACAATCAATACAATCTCGACGCATCGCCAAACATTTTCATTTTTACTTTTTTGATAAGTTATTGCTTTTGCTTGGGCTACATCGACGTCGATCTCCGAACGAGGTAATTCCTTGTTGCAAGTGGCTTGTATTGTCGGGGTTAGTGCTTACATCATTATGATACTCTAATTTTGATGTTATAAACTGCTTGAGTTATCATACGCGACATATAATCTAGAACAATGTCTAGATCTAACTTGCAATTGACTGAGTTCTCTCTGAATACGGCAGCCGATGGAGCTAGATCTAGATGTTGATTTAGATTATATGGCGTGTCTACCGTCTCGAGGGGTTCTCATTGGCCCATACAGATCTAGTATTTCTTTTTGTACTTGCTGTTAAGTCGCTTTTAGAGGTATATAGATCCATTCGATAATGTTTACCATTAGAGACAAGTTTGGGGTTTCAAGGTCTTACCTGTTTTAATAATCTTTTTAGTATTAATTACTATTAGATGTGTTAGAGCCGTCTTTTATATTAAGATCTCAATCTATTTAAATGTCATAAGCCAGCATCAATTTGTTTAATCATATCAACAGCCGATTGATCTAGGTTTATCGCATTTAACTCAGATTAATATCTTTTTATAAAATATATCGGAGTATTAGTCGATTTACACTAGTTCTGCGACATCGGCTGGGTTATGAATACATATAATTTTTATACTAATGCACTTTTGGATCTAAGTGGTTTATACTGTCTTGGTATACTACCGATCTATCCAAATCACTTAGTTTAAACGTGTGTTGGGATAACGATTATATGTTTATTGATTCCTTTAGCCGATCAAGTAGGATCTAATCTTAACCCAAACGTATATTTCTTGTTTTCTTGTTGGTTACAGGATCAAACCAATTGGCACGTTCGAATTCTACCAAAAGCAATCAACTTGGACCTACACTAGAGTAAAGTAAATCTCTGAGGCCAATGCATGAGAAGCTTTTCTCATCAACACATCCACATTCATGACTTATTCGCATCGAGCGCCTACTATTCTTCTCTGTCACTAACTCTATTGTAACGACCTCACAAAGTTTCTTTTTTCATTGTTTTTCTCCACTCCCTTTCCCTCTTCCTTCTCTTTTTCTTTTTGGTTAATTTTCTTATCCCTTCACATAGCTCAGTGTAGAATTAGTGATGATGTCACGTTAGTGTCTGTGTGATATACCACGTCAGCACAGAGTAGGATTTCGAAAGGGTTATGACAATTTAGGAACATAATGACAGTACTGATACATTAATAGGAACCTGGGTCCCCACTACCGGTTGCTTGGGGCGTCTACAACCACGTCATCAAGCAGCGCGGCTCGCGCCACTGCCAATCATAACCTAGTGATGCATGAAGTTCCCTTCTCCATGAAAAGAGCACTGAGAGGGGATGGGATGAGAAGGGATTTTGTTGCTTTTGCTTTTGTTATTTACTTGGAATGAGAAGGAAGAATGCCTCAGACTCGCCTCCCGTGCTTTAATTGCAGCGCAGAGGGGACTTTTAAGAGACGGGTCCATTCCACCGATCTAATTTTATTTTGCAGGCGGGCCTTTTCAGAGGCGTCTTCAATTTTTTTCATGAATCTTAAGCAAGATCTTACGGCCAAAAAATCACCATATATCTAAAGCAAGAACTGACGGCTAAAAATAAGAAAGATGTTAGGGTTAAAAATTTGTCAAGATTTTGTTAGTAATTCCGTAAATGAAAGCATGATGTCCTATTTTTTTTAATTTCTTATTGCCTAACCGATCAATTTGATTATTTTTTGTTATTCTGAAGTGCCTTCAAAATTATGTTGTCTAGTCAAGTTAATTGTGCTAATCTATCTTCTTTCTTTTTTTAGAATTTTCTTGACATGCTATTAGAAATGCAACTTAGTTCATGTATTTCTTGTAGAGATTATGGCAATCGGGTATTCACATGACAAGTTTATCCGACTGAAGGTAGGGATATATTACGCCTACCAAATATGTAAACCAAATATGACTTGGGTGTTACGTTGCCGATTGAGATAAGGCAACGACTTATAGTCACGGTTTGGTAAGATTGAGGAAACCGACTTAGAGTAAGATAGGGTTTTCGATCTGTAAGCCCACCTTCCAAGACTTTATAAGGGGGGTAAGGGGCGTCCCTTGAGGGATATCAGACATATGAGTTTTCTGAGTTACAGACCTTGAGATCAATATACACTCGGCGGATCGAATCCTCGAAACAGAAGTAGGGTATTACCTCACAAGATGGCCTGAACCTGTCCAAATCCTTGTTTTCCACCCAACCCATTGTGTTTGGCGATCTTGACTGCACCCCGAATTTTCTATTGCCGAAACCGAGTTTCGACAGTTGGCGCGCCAGGTAGGGGACCGCGCGTCAAGACTTCTTCAACAATTTCGCCGACAAGCGCGATGGGATCTTCTTTAGGATTCGGCGACTTCGCCGTCAACGACTTCGACAAGTTCTCCTCCTACGACTCGGATTCGAACCAGTCAGGAGAAGAAACCCACTCGGCGCCGTTCGGGCTATCGAACAACGCCAAGATCTACGACGAAATCTTGGAGTCCAAGATGCAGTCCATCCACTCCAACGAAAGAACTCACTCGGCACCGTTCGGACTACCGAACGCCGTCGAGATCTGCAGCGAACTTCTCATCTCCCCGGCGGAGCCAATCCACTCCAAAGAAGATCTCTCGGCACCGTTTGGATTACCAAACACAGCTGAGATCTACTGCAAGCTCCTCCACTCCGAACCAAGATTGATCCACTCGAAGAGATCCACGTCCTCAAGCTCCGACTCGGACCGGAACGATCCAGATCCGAACTACCCGGCTCAAGGGAGATCGCCGTCATCCTCCAACCATTCGGCTCATGCTCATCCTCGAGCTCAACGAATATCTCGGCTCTTCGGCTTTGACGACCTTTATGGCATCCCCTGGACGAAGCCGACGACTCCCACTACGACAAGGACTACGAGCCGAAGTGCTTTGACGTCCTCACGACTGAGGTGGCCAAGACCGACTCAGCCATGGCTCGCAGGCTTGCGGAAGAAGAACGAGCCAGAATTGAGCAAGAGCGCAAACTGGCCAAAGAGGAGAAGAAGCGCAAAGAGCAAGCCGACAGAAGGAAGCAGGATCTAAGGGCAGCCGGACGATCCGCTCAAGAGGCTATACTTCAAACTCGGGTCCGCAACACCAATATCTTCCAGACGCCACAGCAGAACGCTGTCGCTACCCTTACTCTCCTGGACATCGTTATTGAGACGGCTCCCCCCGACGTAACCCCAATCCTAGACAAGATCAAGACCATCGTCATGGCTACGGCCAACGGTCATCCCTCCACCTCAGCACGAAGGCCGACTGAATCCGTGACAGAAACGCCCGACAGAAGCTGACTCCCGCTGCTAAAGTCAAGAGATTACAAGAGGCCCGAGCCAGACCAGTCGACACCCAGGCCAAGGGGTCCACGCCACGATTCCACGCACAAGCATCAGGAGCAAACGGCCGACTCCCGCGAGAAGCAACATGGACGTCCACCCATCCACCACCGCGTCCGCCGCAACAACAGCTCCAGCTACCAAAGCAGCCTACCGAGGACCCCGCCGAGTGATCTGCGGGATGTCCTCGATCGTCGCTATCAAGAACGGGATCAACGCACCCGGGAAGATCGAAGGGGATCACCCGACAGTAATGACGACGGAGTACCAGCTTTCACTCGGGAGCTTCGCCGAGTGTATTGGCCGAATGGGTTCAAGCCGACTGGAATCGAGAAGTACGATGGCAAGAACGACCCCGAGTCATGGCTGACCGTGTACACTCTCGTCATACGTGCAGCAGGAGGGGACAACAAGGCCATGGCCAATTACCTGCCTGTGGCCCTCGCCAACTCAGCCAGGAACTGGCTCACGAGCCTGCCAAGAGGCTCAATCGGCTCGTGGAGTGAGCTGAGGGACCACTTAATTGCCAACTTCCAGGGCACCTTCGAGAGGCCTGGAACCCACTTCGATCTCTACAACGTCATTCAGAAGCCAGACGAACCTCTAAAGGACTACATCCGGCGCTTCTCCGAAAAGCGCAACAAGATCCCCAACATAACCAACGACATCATCATCGCCGCCTTCCAGAAGGGAGTCCATGATGAGCTGTTGATCAGGATGTTTGGGCGCAAGCCACTGAAGACGGTGAAGCAGATGTTTGAGACGGCAAATTCTTACGCCAAATCCAACGATGCCATCAAAGTGGCGCGCCAAGACCAGCCCGACAGGAGGGATGACAAGCAGATGGGAGGAAGCCGGAATCCTAAGAAGGATAACGGCAACAACAACAAGGGCCAGAAGGACCGCAAGCACCGATCCGAAGATCTAGTTGCCGCAACTTCCAACTCCCAACGCCACCCCCGAGTCGCGGCCTACGACGCCATCATGAACGCTCAATGCACGCATCATCCCAATCACAAGCACGCGACTAAGGACTATTTTATTTATAAACAGTTCACCGAGCAATATACAACACAGCTCAACAAGAAGCCGACTAAGGAAGCCGGCCCATCGGGCGCTAAGAAGAACAACACAGTTGAGAATGCTGAACCCTTTCGAGACCACGTGGGCGAGCTGAATCACATCTTCGGGGGGCCGCAAGCCTATGAATCCAAGAGAAAACAGAAGCTAACTGACCATGAGGTCAACGCGGCGCAACCCGAGGTCCCACAGTACCTACGATGGTCGGAGGTGGCCATCACTTTTGACCGCTCGGATCATCCCGTCCGAGTGGTTCACCCGGGGCGCTATCCACTCGTCTTGGATCCGGTGGTCCGCAACATCAAGCTCAAGAGCGTCCTCATTGATGGGGGCAGCGCCCTCAACATTCTGTTCCCCAAGACCTTGGACGAGATGCAGATCCCGAGGGCCGAACTGAAGGCAAGCTCAGCCCCTTCCATGGAGTTATCCCGGGGCTGTCATCTACGCCACACGGGCACATCGCCCTTCCGGTCACCTTCGGAGTTCAAGAGAATTTCCGGACGAAGAACGTTACTTTCGAGGTGGCCGACTTCGAAACGGCCTACCACGCCATCATCGGAAGGCCTGCACTCGCCAAGTTCATGGCGATACCCCATTACACCTACCTTTGCATGAAGATGCCGGGTCCCAACGGCGTCATCACTCTTCGCAGTGACGTGAAGCAAGCCTTCACCTGCGACAAGGAGAGCTGCGACATGGCCCAATCTCGCCAAAGATCACGTGGCCAGCAAGAAACCCGATTGGCCGCATCGACTTCGGCAGAGGGTGAAATCCCCGCGAAGAAGATAGCCAAATCAGGAACCGGCGACGCCAAGACCAAGAAGATCTCCCTTGATCCATCGGATCCCTCAAAAACTGCTGTAATCGGCGCTGAACTAGATCCCAAATAGGAAAGCGCGCTCGTCACCTTCCTCCAAAATAATAAAGATGTTTTTGCTTGGAAACCATCTGATAAGCCTGGAATTCCTAGGGAGGTGATCGAACACTCTTTACACGTCAAAGATGACGCAAAACCGATCAAACAGCGATTACGCAGGTTCGCGCAGGATCGAAAAGACGCCATCAAAGAAGAGCTTGCAAAGCTCTTAGCCGCTGGTTTTATCAAAGAAGTTCTGCATCCTGACTGGTTGGCCATCCCGGTCCTGGTTCGTAAAAAGATGGGGCAATGGCGCATGTGCGTTGACTACACCGACCTCAACAAAGCATGCCCTAAAGATCCGTTCGGGGTGCCTCGCATCGACCAAGTCGTAGATTCAACAGCCGGCTGCCAACTCCTCAGCTTTTTGGACTGTTACTCGGGCTACCACCAGATCAGCTTGAAAGAATCCGACTGCCTGAAGACATCGTTCATCGTGCCGTTTGGAGCCTATTGCTACATCACAATGCCTTTCGACCTGAAGAACGCCGGGGCAACATACCAACGCATGATCCATAGGTGTTTTCAAACGCAGATTGGGAAGAACGTGGAAGCTTATGTCGACGATGTCGTCATCAAGACCAAGCAGAAAGAAGACCTGATTGCCGACCTAGAAGAAACCTTCGTAAATATTCGGGCCTTCAGAATGAAGTTAAACCCGGAGAAGTGCACTTTCGGCGTTCCATCAGGCAAACTGCTCGGCTTCATGGTGTCACATCGCGGCATTGAAGCTAATCCAGAAAAAATCAACGCCATCTTGAACATGAAGCCCACGAGTAACCAGAAGGATGTCCAGAAGCTCACTGGCTGCATGGCGGCTCTAAGCCGATTCATCTCTCGACTCGGCGAACGAGGCATGCCCTTCTTCAGGTTGCTGAAGAAAACGGATGACTTCCAATGGACCACGGAAGCCCACTAGGCCTTTGAAACTTTCAAAGAATTCTTCACGACGCCGCCCGTCCTTGCCTCACCCTAACCCCAGGAGCCCCTGCTACTGTACGTTTCAGCCACTCACCAAGTGGTTAGTACGGTCCTCGTGGTCGAGAGCTAAGAAGAAGGGCAGGTCCAGAAGATTCAGAGGCTGATCTACATTGTTAGCAAAGTGCTGGCAGGAGCCAAAATTCGCTACCCTCAGGTACAAAAATTGCTATATGGTGTTCTCATAACCGCGAGGAAATTGGCGCACTATTTTCAGGGTCACTCGGTCACCGTCGTCACTTCCTTTCCACTCGGCGATGTCATCCACAACCGGGAGGCGACTGGGTGCATCACGAAGTGGGCCCTGGAGCTGATGCCGTTGGACTTAACTTTTAAGGCGAGGACGTCTATAAAGTCACAAGCCCTGGCGGACTTCTTGGCCGAGTGGACTGAACAGCAAGAAGATGTACCTCGGGAAGACCTTCAATATTGGACCATGCACTTCGACGGATCCAAGAGGATCACCGGCTTGGGAGCAGGAGTTGTGCTGATCTCCTCGACTGGGGAAAGGCTAAGATACGTCCTACACCTCCACTTCTCCGCCTCACATAACGTCGCCGTGTACGAAGCCCTGCTACATGGACTGCGGCTCGCAGTTTTACTCGGGATACGTCGGCTCGTCGTGAAAGGGGATTCCAAGTTGGTCGTGAACCAAGTCATGAAAGACTGGTCCTGTCTAAACGACACAATGGAGGCCTACCGACAGGAGGTTCGCAAACTTGAAGACAAGTTCGACGGACTCGAGCTATCACACGTCCTAAGACACAACAATGAAGCAGCTGATGAGTTGACGCAGTTCGGATCCAAACGTGAAGCCGCCCCAACAGACGTTTTTGTCGAACACCTCTATGAGCCAACAGTTGCGGCAAAACAAACTCCTAACGAACAAGCTGCAAATGAAGTCGCCATGATTGACGCCGACTGGAGGACACCACTCATCAAATTTTTAACACAGCAAGAGCTGCCGAAAGACCGGGATGAGGCAGAACGTGTCCGACGTCGTTGCCAAGCTTACGTCATGGTTGACTCCGATTTATACAAGAGAAGTCCCTCCAGAGTCCTGATGAGATGCATCACACCCGAGGAAGGACGACAGCTACTCCAAGACATCCTCTCGGGCATATGCGGAAGCCACGTGGTCAGCACACACCTTGGTGGGCAAAGCCTACAGACAAGGTTTTTTCTGGCTTACCACGGTCTCCGACGCGGACAAAGTGGTACGAACCTGTGAAGGCTGCCAATTTTTCGCCCGATAGAGCCATGTCCCAGCCCAAGAGCTACAAGCAATTCCATTATCCTTGCCATTTGCGGTATGGGGCTTAGACATGGTCGGCACTTTCAAGAAGGCTCCAGGAGGATTCACGCACCTATTCGTCACAATCGACAAGTTCTCCAAGTGGATCGAAGCTAAGCCGGTTGCTGCAATCACTGCTGACAAGGCACGGGACTTCATCCTCAACATCGTGCACCGGTTCGGCGTCCCAAACAAAATTATAACCGACAACGGGACTCAATTCACTGGAGGCATCTTCAAAGAATTCTGCGAAGACGTCGGGATCAAAATATGCTATGCGTCGGTTGCACACCCCAAAAGCAATGGTAAAGTTGAGCGTGCCAACGGCATGGTCCTTCAAGGCATTAAGGCCCGCGTGTTCGACCGCTTAAGTCCTTATGCCGGCAAGTGGGTGCAAGAACTCTCCTCGGTTCTATGGTCTCTGCGGACCACGCCCAGTCGGGCTACCGGCCAAACTTCCTTCTTTTTGGTCTATGGCGCAGAAGCCATGTTGCCAAACGAGATGGAGTATGAATCCCTCCGAGTCCGCAGCTTCAACGATGAACGCTATGACCCAGACCGAGTGGACGACCTCACCCGATTGGAAGAGGCCCGTGAGGCAGCCCTCATCCTGTCGGCAAAATATCTTCAAGGGCTCAGACGATACCACAGTCGCAACGTTCGAGCACGAGCTTTTATCATTGGCGATCTGGTTCTACGCAAGATTCAAACCACCAAGGACCGTCAGTTATCCCCCTTATGGGAAGGATCGTATATAATTGCTGAGGTAACTCGGCCAGGCGCATACCGATTAAAGCGTGAAGACGGATCTATGGTGGAGAACTCCTGGAACATTGAGCATCTTCGACGATACTACACTTAAATTGTCTTAAGATTCATGCTCTTTTTGACTGTTAACTCAAGCAAGACGACTTCTTGAGTTAGCAGTCGGGGGCTGTACATATGTCAATAAAGCATAGTTTTTCTTCACCAACTTATGCCTATTGGGTTTATCATTGTTTAATGCTCCTTGATTCGAGTTCAATGTTTAAGGACTGAGAATTTTTTGATGACCTAATCAAGCTTAGGCTTGGTGATAGTCGGACGAAAATTACTTAAGAAATTTTACATAAAAACTCGGATCAAGGCATTAACATAAATAAGCCAAATATCTACAAAGTTTACATCAGAAAGTTGCATATAATGTTTACAAGACAAATCAAGGCCGGAAGTGGTTCACTACATCGGTAGCCACCTTTTTGGCCGATTCCTGTGCCTCACTAATCAAATCGAAGGCCTGCTCATCTGAAGTTCCCTCAGCGAAGCCCTTCCCGACTGAATCGATGTCCACTCGAGGGTAGAGTGACTTCGCCTGAGCAAGGGAGAAGCCCGCTCCCATGACAGCCGCCTCAGAGATGTTGGTCAAATACTAGTCAGGGGCTTGCCTAAGCTTGTCAAAGACTTCAACTGGGTCCAGTGAGCTGGTCCCGACTCCATGATGAAACAGAGACAGCAGGATCGGCGTTGCCGCGTTTGCAACATCTTCTCTGACCTTTCCGGCTTGTTTGACCTTCTCAAGCAAAACGTCATATTGAGCCCGGGTCTTGACTTTGTAAGCTGCCAAAGGAACATGATCACGCAAAGTACTCGAAGACAGAGCAGTACAACGAACATCGTTACGATGAAGCTCACCGTCAAACTCAGTCTCCAGCTCGACCTTGCTGAGGCTGACTGCCTCCAGTTGGACTTGGAGCGAGTAGACCTCCGATGAATTTTCTACAACGAGAAAGGTTATCAACAACTAAAATCAACACAGAAGCCATAAAGAAACTGAGAGGGTTAAGCTTACTCCCGATTGAACCCCGGAGGTCGAGGTTTTCTTCCCGGAGTTCGGCTATTTCCCTCCTCAGGGCTGCCTCCCTCGACGCGGTCTCTTCTCGAGTAGTCTTCAATTTTTGCTGGACGTCCTCCAGGGAGTTTAGATGCAGGACCAACTTCTCGAGCGCTTCGGACTTGGCCATCGATCGGCAGTACTCTTTTTGCACGCAAGATCTAAAGTTGGCCGACTGAAAAGGAATAACGATGCTACAACGGAAAAAGATCAGGACTTACGTTGAGTAGCCGAGTCGCCTCATTCAGGCTGTTGACAAGGGCATCCCTTTCCTCGCTTTCCGCTTGCTTATCTAAGATGATGCCTTGCCTCTGGCCTTCCGAATCTCGCCACTCGATCTTAATCGGAGGAACCCAGGTTTCAGAAGACTGCAACCTGGGGATCTCCTCTACTGTGGCTTATAGATCAGGAGGAACAGATGAAGTTATGAAAGAGTCAAATTGAAGATTAAAGATGAAATGTTAATCCAAGACTTACCGGCTTCGGTGGCCGAATCCTTAACTGGTGCAGCCCGGCTGGTTTCTTCCTTCTGACTTTTGACCGACTGGTCTTTAGTCGGAGCCCTTTGGGCTGCGTCGGGGCTTCTCCGCGGCCGAGGCGGTTTCCGATCCGTGGTGTCCCGTGCGGTGGGGGCTCCCTCCTTGGGATATCTTTGCTGGGAGGCGAGGGCTTTTCACCCGGAGCGCTCTCGCTCGGGAGAGGGCTCTGGGGCTTTGGTTCCGCGGGCTTGGATGCCTCGGACGCGGAAGCTGGCGTTGGCCCTTCACTCTTCCCGCCAGGGTCTATATCTTGGGGCCGCCTGCCAAACGAACGACGAGCGCAGTCGGAATGACGACAAAGAAATTTTCAACAAAGAGGTTAACTTCAGTCATAAGGCGTACCTAGATGACCGGCGGATCTTCGGCGCCGCTTTTGGTGATGGCCTCGGAGGGGTTGCCTCGGCTGGAGGGGCTGGGACGTCATCGTCCGAGTCATCGATAATGACCCTCCTCTTGCTCGCCCGTTTGCTAATATCTTCACTCGGAGCCTCCCTTTTCCCGGCTGGATCACTCTGGATCTTCACGCCGCCGGCTGGCTTCTTGACAGGTCGGGTCGGCACGTCGTTGTGAGGGATTTTATATGGCTTCGAAATGATGGAGGCATTTTCCTGCAAGATAGATTCTTATGACATTGAGAAGTGTGACATCAAGGTTACAAGGTAATAGAAGAGGTTAAGTCGGCTTACCGAAGGAGGAGGTCAATACAGACTGAAGGGAAGGACTGGCAGCATGAGGCTGCATTCGACTGCAATTCCAGTCGAGAAGACCTTGTACATCCGGATCTTCAGGATCTCGAAGCTAAGGGAGTCACGGTCTTCCCGATTGTTGTCCCTCTCGCCTTCGTACTCGAAGGCTGGCTTCGATCGCTCCTTAATCGGCGCCAGTCGGCTCCTGATGAAGTGCCGAGTGATTTGCTCGCCGCGAAGACCTTTTTGCTTCATCTCCAAGATCTTCGCTAGCAACTTGTTGGCTTCTTCCCAGTCTTGGGCTACTACCACTGTGGAGATTATGGAAATCGGGTATCCACATGGCAAGTTTATTCGACTGGAGGTAGGGATAGATTGCGCCTACCAAATATGTAAACCAAATATGACTTGGGTGTTACGTTGCCGATTGAGATAAGGCAACGGCCTATAGTCACGGTTTGGTAAGATTGAGGAGACCTACTTAGAGTAAGATAGGGTTTCTGATCTGTAAGCCCGCCTCCCAAGACTATATAAGGGGGGTGAGGGGCGTCCCTTGAGGGATATCAGATGCTTCATAAGCTATTAGCTTTCAGCCTTAGATCTTGAGATCAATATACACTCGGCGGATCGAATCCCCGAAACAGGAGTAGGGTATTACCTCACGAGAGGGCCTGAACTTGTCTAAATCCTTGTTTTCCACCTAACCCATTGTGTTTGGCGATCTTGACTACACCCCCAAAATTCTATTGCTGAAACCGAGTTTCGACAGTTGGCGCGCCAGGTAGGGGCCCGCGCGTCAAGACTTCTTCGACAAGTTTTCCTCCTTCGACTCGGATTCAAACCAGTCGGGAGGAGAAACCCACTCGGCACCGTTCGGGCTCCCGAACAACGCCAAGATCTACGACGAAATCCTAGATTCCAAGATGCAGTCCATCCACTCTGAGGGAAGAACTCACTCGGCGCCGTTCGGACTACCGAACACCGCTGAGATTTGTAGCGACCTTCTCATCTCTCCAACAGAGACAATCTACTCGGAGGAAGACCTCTCGGCACCGTTTGGATTACCAAACGCCGCTGAGATCTACGGCAAGCTTCTCTCCCCCGAGTCGAGGTCAACCCACTCGGAGGAGTCCACATCCTCAACCTATGACTCGGTCTGGAATGATCCAGATCCGAGAAACCCAGGCTCGAGGGAGGTCACGGTCATCCTCCAGCCATTCGGCTCGTGCTCATCCTCAGAGCTCAACGAGTATCTTAGCTCTTCAGGCTTTGACGACCTTTATGGCATCCCCTCGGACGAAGCTGACGACTTCGACTGCAACAAGGACTACGAGCCGAAGTGCTTTGACGTCCTCATGGCTGAAGTGGCCGAGACCGACTCAGCCATGGCTCGCAGGCTTGCGGAAGAAGAACGAGCCAGAATTGAGCAAGAGCGCAAACTGGCCGAAGAGGAGAAGAAACACAAAGAGGAAGCCGACAGAAGGAAGCAGGATCTAAGGACAGCCAGACGATCCGCTCAAGAGGCTATACTTCAAACGCGGGTCCGCAACACCAATATCTTCCAGACGCCACAGCAGAACGCCGTCGCTACCCTCACTCTCCTAGACACCGTTATTGAGACGGCTCCCCCCGACGTAACCCCGATCCTAGACAAGATCAAGACCATCGTTGCGGCTACGGCCAACGGTCATCCCTCCACCTCAGCACGAAGGCCGACTGAGTCTGTGGCTGAAACGCCCGACAGAAGCCAACTCCCACCGCTAAGGTCAAGGGATTACAAGAGGCCCGAGCCAGACCGGTCGACAACCAGGCCAAGAGGCCCATGCCACGATTCCACGCACAAGCATCAGGAGCAAACGGTCGACTCCCGTGAGAAGCAACATGGACGTCCACCCGTCCACCACCATGTCCGCCGCAACAACAGCTCCAGCTACTGAAGCAGCCAACCGAGGACTCCGCCGAGTGATCTGCGGGAAGTCCTCAATCGTCGCTATCAAGAACGGGATCAACGCACCCGAGAAGATCGAAGGGGATCACCCGACAGTAATGACGACGGAGTACCAGCTTTCACTCGGGAGCTTCGTCGAGTGCATTGGCCGAATGGGTTCAAGCCAACTGGAATCGAGAAGTACGATGGCAAGACCAACCCCGAGTAGTGGCTGACCGTGTACACTCTCGCCATCCAGGCAACAGGAGGCGACAACAAGGCCATGGCCAATTACCTGCCTGTGGCCCTCGCCAACTCAGCCAGGAACTGGCTCACGAGCCTGCCAAGAGGCTCAATCGGCTCGTGGAGTGAGCTAAGGGATCACTTCATCGCCAACTTCCAGGGCACCTTCGAGAGGCCTGGGACCCACTTCGACTTGTACAACGTCATCCACAAGCCGGACGAACCTCTGAAGGACTACATCCGGCACTTCTCTGAAAAGCGCAACAAAATCCCCAACATCACCGACGACATCATCATCGCCGCCTTCCAGAAGGGAGTCTCTGACAAGCTGTTGATCGGGAAGTTTGGGTGCAAGCCACCGAAGACGGTGAAGCAGATGTTTGAGACGGCAAATTCCTACGCCAAATCCAACGATGCCATCAAAGCGGCGCACCAAGACCGGCCCGACAGAAGGGACGATAAGCAGACGGGAGGAAGCCGGAATCCTAAGAAGGATAAAGGCAGCAACAACCAGGGCCAGAAGGACCGCAAACGCCGACCCGAAGATCTAGTCGCCGCAACGTCCAACTCCCAATGTCACCCTCGAGTCGCGGCCTACGACGCCATCATGAACGCTCAATGCACGCATCACCCCAATCACAAGCACGCGGCTAAGGACTGTTTTATTTATAAACAGTTCGCCGAGCAATATGCGGCACAGCTCAACAAGAAGCCGACTGAAGAAGCCGACCCATGGGGCGCCAAGAAGAACAACACGGCTGAGAATGCCGAACCCTTTCAAGACCACGTGGGCAAGCTGAATCACATCTTCGGGGGGCCGCTAGCTTATGAATCCAAGAGGAAACATAAGCTAACTGACCGAGAGGTCAACGCGGCACAACCCGAGGTCCCATAGTACCTACGATGGTCGGAGGTAGCCATCACTTTTGACCGCTCGGATCATCCCGACTGAGTGGTTCACCCGGGGCGCTATCCAATCGTCTTGGACTCGGTGGTCCGCAACATCAAGCTCAAGCGCGTCCTCATCGATGGGGGCAGCGCCCTCAACATTCTCTTCGCCAAGACCTTGGACGAGATGCAGATCCTGAGGGCCAAATTGAAGGCAAGCTCAGCCCCCTTCCACGGAGTTATTCCAGGGCTGTCATCTACACCACTCGAGCACATCGCCCTTCCGGTCACCTTCGGAGTTCGAGAGAATTTCCGGACAGAGAACATTACTTTCGAGGTGGCCGACTTTGAAACGGCCTACCACGCCATCATCGGAAGGCCAGCACTCGCCAAATTCATGGCGATACCTCATTACACCTACCTCTGCATAAAGATGCCGGGTCGCAACGACGTCAACACTCTTCGCAGCGACGTGAAGCAAGCCTTCACCTGCGACAAGGAGAGCTGCGACATGGCCCAATCTCGCGAGAGATCACACGGCCAGCAAGAGATCCGATTGGTCGCATCGACTTCGGCAGAGGGTGAGATCCCCGCGAAGAAGATAGCCAAATCAGGAACCGGCGACGCCAAGACCAACACGATCTCCCTTGATCCATTGGATCCCTCGAAAAGTGCTGTAATCGGCGCTGAACTAGATCCCAAATAGGAAAGCGCGCTCGTCACCTTCCTCCAAAATAATAAAGATGTTTTTGCTTGGAAACCATCTGATATGGCTGGAATTCCTAGGGAGGTGATCGAGCACTCTTTACACGTCAAAGATGACGCAAAGCCAATCAAACAACGATTACGCAGATTCGCGCAGCATCGAAAAGATGCCATCAAGGAAGAGCTCACAAAGCTCTTAGCCGCCGATTTTATCAAAGAAGTTCTACATCCCGACTGGTTAGCCAACCCAGTTCTGGTCCGGAAAAAGACGGGGCAATGGCACATGTGCGTTGACTACACCGACCTCAACAAACCCTGTCCCAAAGATCCATTCGGGCTGCCTCGCATCGACCAAGTCATAGATTCAACAGCCGGCTGCCAACTCTTGAGCTTTTTGGACTGTTACTCGGGCTATCACCAAATCAGCTTGAAGGAATCCGACTGCCTGAAGACATCGTTCATCACGCCGTTTGGGGCCTACTGCTACATCACCATGCCCTTCGGCCTGAAGAACGCCGGGGCCACATACCAACGCATGATCCAGAGGTGTTTTCAGACGCAGATTGGGAAGAACGTGGAAGCTTATGTCGACGATGTCGTCATCAAGACCAAGCAGAAAGAAGACCTGATCGCTGACCTAGAAGAAACCTTCGCAAACATTCAGGCCTTCAGAATGAAGTTAAACCCGGAGAAGTGCACTTTCGGCGTCCCATCAGGCAAACTGCTCGGCTTCATGGTGTCACATCGCGGCATTGAAGCCAATCCAGAAAAGATCAACGCTATCTTGAACATGAAGCCCCCGAGTAACCAGAAGGATGTCCAGAAGCTCACTGGCTGCATGGCGGCGCTAAGCCGATTCATCTCTCGACTCGGCGAATGAGGCATGCCCTTCTTCAGATTGCTAAAGAAAGTGGACGACTTCCAATGGACCACGGAAGCCCACAAAGCCTTTGAAGATTTTAAAGAATTCCTCACGACACCGCCCGTCCTTGCCTCACCTCAGCCCCAGGAGCCCCTGCTACTGTACATTTCAGCCACTCACCAAGTGGTTAGTACGGTCCTCGTTGTCGAGCGCGAAGAAGAAGGGCGGGTCCAGAAGATCCAGAGGCCGATCTACTTTGTTAGCGAAGTGCGGGCAGGAGCCAAAATTCGCTACTCTCAGGTACAAAAATTGTTATATGGTGTTCTGATAACCACGAGGAAATTGGCGCACTATTTTCAGGGTCACTCGGTCACCGTCGTCACTTCCTTTCCACTCGGCGATGTCATCCACAACCGAGAGGTGACTGGGCGCATCGCGAAGTGGGCCCTAGAGCTGATGCCGCTGGACTTAACTTTCAAGGCGAGGACGTCTATAAAGTCACAAGCCCTGGCGGACTTCTTGGCCGAGTGGACCGAATAGCAAGAAGATGTACCTCAGGAAGACCTTCAATATTGGACCATGCACTTCGACGGATCCAAGAGGACCACCGGCTTGGGAGCAGGAGTTGTGCTGATCTCCCCGACTGGGGAAAGGCTAAGATACGTCCTCCACCTCCACTTCTCCGCCTCACATAACATCGCCGAGTATGAAGCCCTGCTACATGGATTGCGGCTCGCAGTTTCACACGGGATACGTCGGCTCGTCGTGAAAGGGGATTCCCAGCCGGTCGTCAACCATGTAATGAAAGACTGGTCCTGTCTAAACGACACCATGGAGGCCTACCGACAGGAGGTTCACAAACTTGAAGACAGGTTTGACGGACTCGAGCTATCACACGTCCTAAGACACAACAACGAAGCAGCTGACGAGTTGGCGCGATTCGGGTCCAAACGTGAAGTCGCCCCAACAGACGTTTTTCTCGGGCACCTCCATGAGCCAACTGTTGCGGCAAAACCAACTCCCAACGAGCAAGCTGCAACCGAAGTCGCCATGGTCAACGCCGACTGGAGGACACCGCTCATCAAATTTCTAACACAGCAAGAGTTGCCGGAAGACCGGGATGAGGCAGAACGTGTCCGACGTCGTTGCCAAGCTTACGTCATGGTTGACTCTGATCTGTACAAGAGAAGTCCTTTCGGAGTCCTGATGAGATGCATCGCACCCGAAGAAGGACGACAGCTACTCCAAGACATCCACTCGGGCATATGCGGAAGCCACGCGGCAACACGCACCTTGGTGGGCAAAGCCTACAGACAAGGTTTTTTCTGGCTCATCGCGGTCTCCGACGCGCACAAAGTGGTACGAACCTGTGAAGATTGCCAATTCTTCGCCCGACAGAGCCATGTCCCAGCCCAAGAGCTACAAACAATTTCATTATCCTGGCCGTTTGCGGTATGGGGCTTAGACATGGTTGGCCCTTTCAAGAAGGCTCCAGGAGGATTCACGCACCTATTCGTCGCAATCGACAAGTTCTCCAAGTGGATCGAAGCCAAGCCGGTCGCCACAATTACTACTGACAAGGCGCGGGACTTCATCCTCAACATCGTGCATCGTTTTGGCGTCTCAAACAGAATCATAAGCAACAATGGGACTCAATTCACTGGAGGCATCTTCAAAGAATTCTGCGAAGACTTCGGGATCAAAATCTGCTATGCGTCAGTTGCACACCCCAAAAGCAATGTTCAAGTTGAGCGTGCCAATGGCATGGTCCTTCAAGGCATTAAGGCCCGCGTGTTCGATCGCTTAAGTCCTTATGCCGGCAAGTGGGTGCAAGAGCTCCCCTCGGTTCTATGGTCTCTGCGGACCACGCCCAGTCGGGCTACTGGCCAAACTCCCTTCTTTTTGGTCTATTGCGCAGAAGCCATGTTGCCGAACAAGATGGAGTACGAATCCCTCCGAATCCGCAGCTTCAACGATGAACGCTATGACCCATACCGAGTGGACGACCTCACCCGACTGGAAGAGGCCCGTGAGGCAGCCCTCATCCAGTCGACAAAATATCTTCGAGGGCTCAGACGATACCACAGTCGCAACATTCAAGCACGAGCTTTTATCGTTGGTGATCTGGTTCTACGCAAGATTCAAACCACCAAGGACCGTCACAAGTTATCCCCCTTATGGGAAGGACCGTATATAATTGCTGAGGTGACTCGGCCAGGCGCATACCGATTAAAGCATGAAGACAGATCTATGGTGGAGAACTCCTGGAACATCGAGCATCTTCGACGATACTACATCAGAAAGTTACATATAATGTTTACAAGACAAATCAAGGCCGGAAGTGGTTCACTACATCGGCGGCCACCTTTTTGGCCGATTCCTGTGCCTCACTAATCAAATCGAGAGCCTGCTCATCTGAAGTTCCCTTAGCGAAGCCCTCCTCGACTGAATCGATGTCAACTCGAGGGTAGAGTGACTTCGCCTGAGCAAGGGCGAAGCCCGCTCCCATGACAGCCGCCTCGGAAATGTTGGTCAAATACTGGTCAGGGGCTCGCCTAAGCTTGTCAAAGACTTGAACTGGGTCCAGTGAGCTGGTCCCGACTCCATGATGGAACAAAGATAGTAGGATCGGCGTTGCTGCGTTAACAACATCCTCTCGGACCCTTCCAGCTTGATTGACCAGCTCAAGCAAAACATCGTATTGAGCTCGGGTCTTGACTTTGTAAGCTGCCAAAGACACATGATTACACGGAGCGTTCGAAGACAAAGCAGTACAAAGAATGTTACTTTGAAGGAGCTCACCTTCAAACTCGGCCTCCAGCTCGGTCTTGCCGAGGCTGAGTGCCTCCAGCTGGACCTGGAGCGAGTGGACCTCCGATGAATTTTCTACAAACAAGAAAGGTTATCAACAACCAGAATCAACACAGAAACCATAAAGAGACTGAGAGGGTTAAGCTTACTCCCGACTGAACCCCGGAGGTCGAGGTTTTCTTCCCGGAGTTCGGCTATTTCCCTCCTCAGGGTCGCCTCCCTCAACGCGGCCTCTTCTCGAGTGGTCTTCAACTTTTGTTGGACGTCCTCTAGGGACTTTAGATGCGGGACCAACTTCTCGAGCGCGTCGGACTTGACCATCGATCAGCAGTACTCTTTCTGCACGCAAGACCTGAAGTTAGCCGACTGAAAAGCAATGATGATGCCACAACAGAAAAAGATCAAGATTTACGTTGAGTAGCCGAGTCGCCTCATTCAGGCCGTTGACAAGGGCATCCCTTTCCTCGCTTTTCGCTTGCTTATCTAAGATGATGCCTTGCCTCTGGCCTTCCGAATCTCGCCACTCAATCTTAATCGGAGGAACCCAGGTTTCAGAAGACTGCAATCTGGGGATCTCTTCTACTGTGGCTGATAGATCAGGAGGAACAGATGAAGACACGGAAGAGTTAAACTGAGGATTGAAGATGAAATGTTATTTCAAGACTTACCGGTTTCGGTGGCCGAATCCTTAACTGGAGCAGCCCAGCTGGTCTTTTCCTTTTGACTTTTGACCGTCTTCGTCGGGGCCTTTCGAGCCGCACTGGGCTTCTCCGCGGCGACGGTTTCGTCGGGTGTCCCGGCGGTGGGGCTCCCTCCATGGGATATTTTTGCTGGGAGGCGAGGGCTTTTCACCCGGAGCGCTCTCGCTCGGGAGAGGGCTCCGGGGTTTTGGTTCCGCGGGCTTGGATGCCTCGGACGCGGCAGCTGGCGTTGGCCCTTCACTCTTCTCGGCAGGGTCTATATCTTGGGGCCTCCTGCCAAACGGACGACGAGCGTTGTCGAAATGAAGACGAACAAATTTTCAACAAAGAGCTTAACTTCAGTCATAAGGCGTACCTGGATGGCCGGCGGATCTTCGGCGCCGCTTTTGGTGACGGCCTTGGAGGGGTTGCCCCGGCTGGAGGAGCTGGGACGTCATCGTCTGAGTCATCGATAATGAGCCTCCTCTTGTTTGCCCGTTTGCTAATGTCCTCACTCGGGGCCGCCCTTTTCCCGGCTGGCTTCCTGGTTGGTCGGGTCGGCATGTCATCGTGAGGAATTTGTTAGGGCTTCGAGATGATGGAGGCATTTTCCTGCAAGAAAGTTTCTTACAACACTAAGAAGTGTGACATCAAGATTACGAGGCAATGAAAGAGTTCAGTCGGCTTACCGGAGGAGGAGGCCGATAGAGACTGAAGGGGAGGACTGGCAGCATGAGGCTGCGTTCGGCCGCGATTCCAGTCGAGAAGACCTTGTACATCTGGATCTTCAGGATCTCGAAGCTGAGGGAGTCACGGTCTTCCCGATTGGGGTCTCTCTCGCCCTCATACTCGAAGGCTGGCTTCGATCTTTCTTTAATCAGCGCCAGTCGGCTCCTGATGAAGTGCCGAGTGATTTGCTCGCCGCGAAGACCTTTTTGCTTCATCTCCAAGATCTTCGCTAGCAACTTGTTGGCTTCATCCCAGTCTTGGGCTACTGGCATAATGCTCCAAGTAGGCCTGGGCACGGGGGGAAGGCCAATGAAGTTCGGCAAGCTGGGCTCAAGATTGGAAATAGAGAACCAGCTTGCATGCCAACCCTTTTTGGAGGATTTCAAAGGGAGAGAGAAATACTCCTTGCAGAGGGATCCGCGGAGTTGGAAACCTGCCCCACCGACGACGCAGAGATGGTCCTTATTTGGATTCGGCTTAAGATAAAACATGCGATGGAAGAGCTGGAAGTGGGGGAGAATGCCGAGGAAGGCTTCACATGCAGGAATGAAGAGAGCGATGTGGAGCATAGAGTTGGGGTTCAAATGATAGAGACGAAGACCATAATAATCAAGAAGCCCCCTAAAGAACTCGGAGGTGGGGAGGCTGAAGCCACAGTAAAAGAAAGAAGTGAAGACGACAAGCTCACCGGTGTTCGGGGTGGGAAACTCCTCACCCGCCGCCGGCGCCACCAAGATCTCCTTGGGAGGAAGCACTCCGTGCTTCACCATCTCCTTGAGGGTTGACTCCCTCACATCCGAAGTGGCCCACTGCTCGAAAGGGATTTTCCTCTCATCCGCCATGAATGTGGCTTGTGTGGGGAGCAGATCTAGCTAAAAGGATAGGGATTTGAGATGGGAGTCTGAGAAGATGGATGCGGAGGCTAGCTGTGAGCGAAGTGCAGGCTTCTAGATCGGTGGATTGGGCGCGCGCAAGGGCTTAGGGTTCTCCGCTACAAGCTGATGAACAGTGTTGCGATTGGGGAATTTCTCTGGGAAGACGAAGTGGCGGGGATGACCTCGAGGCTTTGTATAAAGATTTGAGGGTTGCGCTAGGTTTTCTCGTAATTGGGCCGAGCCCATGAGAGACCGGCGGCCCAGCTAAGGTGTGGCCTGACGCGTGTCCTTAGGGACTTAAGTGGATGAACTTAAGCAGATTTGCCTTGGCAATATGCGCGTGTCTGAGTGCCCTGTACCTTTGGAAATCCTTTCACACCGTGGATTGCTTAACTTCATGAGAAGTTAGCATGATGCAATTTCAAAGGTGACAAACAGTGAAGCTTTTCATAGCTGCCTTGATGACAGGGACTGTTTGATTTTTAAGCATTTGATTAAATGATTATATCAATGCTATTTTTCCACCTTGGTGAAGATCTTTTTAGATTGAGACCAATATTATGGCAGGAGCTATTTAATATTTTGGTCGTATTTTTCAGACGACTGAAAAACTTGTTTACCCATGAGGGGCGATTAAAATGTTTGTTCCGAGATGACTCGGGCAGATCCGCTCGGATAATCATGAGCTTACCGAGTGTTTTTCACCTATGAGGGTTGATTGAGTTATTTGCTCTGAGATGACTCGGGCAAATTCACTCGGATGAGCACGAGCTTGCCGAGTGATGAGATCTTTTATGATTGCTTTAGCATGAGCTAAAACTTTATATGAGTATGATTCTTTATAGTTCTTGATTGTATGTTTGGTCTGTTTTTGGCTAATCATACAGTCGGGGGCTACACCTAATTAGGTACATCATGAGATGCACCTAGATATTTATTTTTGAGAATTTTTTGGATATTTTCCAGTCCTTCACAGTCTTTGGAGCCACTCGGGAGATTCAGGCAGAGATGATGGAACCATTCGGCGCCAAAAGCACTCGGCCAAAAAGTTGTTTGGTTGTATACTGTTTTGATTTGATGCTGAGTTATCTCGTTGACTGAAAAGGACTCGGGGGCTACTGTGGAGATTATGGCAATCGGGTATCCACATGGCAAGTTTATCCGACTGGAGGTAGGGATAGATTGCGCCTACCAAATATGTAAACCAAATATGACTTGGGTGTTACGTTGTCGATTGAGATAAGGCAACGGCCTATAGTCACGGTTTGGTAAGATTGAGGAGACTTACTTAGAGTAATATAGGGTTTCCGATCTGTAAGCCCGCCTCCCAAGACTATCTACGTGGGGTGAGGGGCGTCCCTTGAGGGATATCAGATGCTTCATAAGCTATTAGCTTTCAGCCTTAGATCTTGATATCAATATACACTTTGCGGATCGAATCCCCGAAACAGGAGTAGGGTATTACCTCACGAGAGGGCCTGAACCTGTCTAAATCCTTGTTTTCCACCTAACCCATTGTGCTTGGCGATCTTGACTGCACCCGCAAAATTCTATTGCCGAAACCGAGTTTCGACAATCACAGTGCTCCAGGTATGCTTGGGCACAGGGGGAAGGCCAACGAAGTTTGGCAGGCTGGGTTCAAGATTGCTAATGTAGAACCAGCCCGCATGCCAGCCCTTGTTGGAGGATTTCAAGGGAAGAGAAATGTACTCCTTGCGGAGGGATACGCGGAGTTGGAATCCCGTCCCACCAACGACGCAAGGATGGTCCTTATTCGGATGCGGCTTAAGGTAGAACATGCGACGAAAGAGTTGGAAGTGGGGGAGAATGCCAAGGAAGGCTTCACATAAATGGATGAAGAGAGCGATGTGGAGCATAGAGTTGGGGTTCAAATGATAGAGACGAAGACCATAATAATCAAGAAGCCCCCTAAAGAACTCGAAGGTGGGGAGGCTGAAGCCATAGTAAAAGAAAGAAGTGAAGACGACAAGCTCACCGGTGTTTGGGGTGGGAAACTCCTCACCCGCCGCCGGGCGCCAGCCCACGATCTCCTTGGGAGGAAGCACTCTGTGCTTCACCATCTCCTTGAGGGTGGATTCCCTCACATCCGAAGTGGCCCACTGCTCGAAAGGGATTTTCTTCTCATCCGTCATGAATGTGGTTTGTGTGGGGAGCGGATCTGGCTTAAAGGATGGGGATTTGAGATGGTGGTATGAGAAGATGGATGCGGAGGCTAGCTGTGAGCGAAGCGCAGGCTTCTGGATTGGTGGATTGGGCACGCGCAAGGGCTTAGGGTTCTCCGCTGCAAGCTGATGAACAGTGTTGCGGTTGGGGAATTTCTCTGGGAAGACGAAGTGGCGTTGATGACCTCGAGGCTTTGTAAAGAGATTTGAGGGTTGCGCTAGGTTTTCTCGTGATTGGGCCAAGCCCATGAGAGACCTGGCGGCCCAGTTAAGGTGTGCCCCGACGCGTGTCCTTAGGGACTTAAGTGGACGAACTTAAGCAGATTTGCCTTGGCAATATGCGTGTGTTTGAGTGCCCTGTACCTTTGGAAATCCTTTCATACCGCGGTTTGCTTGTGTGGACCCCCGATTTTGAGTCGGGAATCTTTCGTGTTCATAGTACCATTTCCCTGGATCAAGTAGTTGGTACCCACGAATGCAGTACTGGATAATCAAGTGCACATGCACGAATAGTCTTACAATACCATTATTACATAAATAGGCCCGAAGGCATTGTTCATCCCACAGGACCTTATGGTCCGAATACAAAATAAAAACAGAGATTAGATAAGGCAGCGGAAAGAGGCAGCGGCTTGTCCATTGCCACAGGCAACGACCGGAGCTAAAGTCTAATATGCGCCGTCAGTTCCCTCGTCCTCCTGGTGGTAAGCATATGGATCTTCCGGCTCTTCAATTCCATCAGCTGGAGGTTTGTGCGTATAGCAAGGGTGAGTACCAGCCGTACTCAGCAAGTCAACACAGAATTGATGCATATGACAGGGTTATTCAAAGAACATGGCTAGGGTTATCTTTGCGTAAAGCCAGTTTTCACAATTCTTTTCACAAGCCTATCGTCTAGCCAAAACAAGTTTTAATTTCATAGTTCATTAACCCGGCGACGGTTCTGTCTACCATCCATCGTGATTCCAAGGATGGCTTCCCGCCTCCGGTGCGTTATGATTTTTCTGGGGAGTCCACCCCTTCTCGCAATCTCGAGAAGTTGATCCACCAAACAAAATCATCATGCAAACCCATCCCAGCATTTTTAAGTTCAAAGTCTAGCCAAGCGAAAGTCTTGTCACGATGCTCAATATCCGCGAGCACGGCTATTCGAATAGATTGATTCATTCACACGCAAGGTGGATGTACACTTTACCCGTACTCCGCGACAGCCCAACAAATGAGCCTACGCCTCAACACATGAGGCGGTCACGGCAAAGCTTTTCGATAACCTCACTTTGGCAGTACCCGCTCCATGAACTTATGCCCTCATGCACTCTAGTCGTCCTTTTCTAGCAGTGAGAGGAGTTCTGGCGCACCCGGGGTAAGGGAAGACATTTCCAATCTTTAAGTTTAATAAACAGTAGTTTAATTCCACATTCATAACGAAGGCCGCAGCCACATACTCATCCCATAACCACATCATAGAGAACCATCTATGCAAGGATACCGCCTCCGCTCGGCTATCTAGTCGCTAGGTCTATACCCATTCGAGAAGTACGGTTGTACTGGCTCGTTTCCCGGCTATCTCATGGCTCGGTCCTTAATTGACCAGGGTCGGCACTTGCCTTTTCCGGAATCCACCCAAATCATCCGGCCGCCCCAGTCTAAAACATTTGTATAGTACTTTCAATTTTCATCAAACTTAATTCATCATGGTCATGTGGCGCTCATGTCTCCACATGCCGAATCTCAACTACCTCCCTAAGGTAGTTGCCCAAGCACAAAGCTTTTTCATAAAGTCATGAGTATGCATAAATCTAAGTATAGCATGGCTAAGCGTTTACCGAAGTTATGCTTCGGTTATTTGTATCACATCGCGAGTTACAAGGAGTAATTCTAAAGGTAAACAATAGCAAGGTATGGCATAACAAGTATAGGTAACTCGGTAGAGCATGCATGTTTAGAGTTTAAAATAACATCATTTCGCGAATGGGATCAATATGTTCAAGGGGTGTGAAGACTTGCCTTGTTCGTACGCTTCTTGAGTGGGGTTTCTGCGGGGTCGGTGCTCGCTTCCTCGGTCGCTAGTCATACGAGCGAAAAGGAAAAAGAAAATGGATTCCGGTTAAAATCCGATAAGAACGAACAAAAAGCATGAAAAATCATAAAGAACTCTCCAAACCATTTTCCCCTACGACCCTAATCGAATTACGGAGGATTTTTATAGCAAAATCGGCCGTAGTGACGAGTTTCGAGTTTTTTAGGGTTTTTGTAAAAGGGTCGATAAAACGACGAAGCGGAAATCTTGCGAATGTTGTTCAAGAGGTTCGTTGATATATCTTTGCCGAGTCCGATGGTTAAACGTAGTTTAAAGAAAAGAAAAGTAATATTAAATCTTCAAGAAAATTTCACGTAAACGGAAATTTCCGAAATCGTATATAGAAAATCATTTTACTCCGAGGAAAAATACCTGAGAAAACTATATATTTTTGCACAAATATTCCCCAAAATTCCCTAAAAATATTCCCCAATTTTTCTAGAATTTTTCCCCATTTTTTCTAATTTTTCTCCCTTCTTTTCTTTTCCCTTTCTTTTTTTCTTTTCTCTAGCCGCACTTGTTTATTTCTCTCTCCTCTCGTCTACCCCCGTCTACCCCCGTCTACCCGCTCGGCCGATCCGGTAGCGGCGGCGCGACGGTAGAAGCACGGCGGCTGCGACGGTGCGGACCACGGGGAAAAATGGAACGCGCGCGGGGCTCACCTAGCGGCGGCGTGACGGTGAGCGGCGGCGTGCGGTGTATGACGGCGAACGGCGGTGGCACACGGCTCGGCAAAACCCGGCGCGGCTTCGGCGTTTCTGCGGTGTGGGCGGGGAGGAAGAGGGGAAAGGTTGGCAAAGTGTGGAGGGAAAGGAGAGCTCGCCCACCCTTTTATACTTGGCGAGAGCGCACGGGATCGGAGAGAGAGCGGCGGCACCAGCGAATGCCGCGCGGCCACGCGGCGGTCGGCTGCGGAGCGCGCGCGTGCGTTTGCACGTTGCGGCGGAGTGGCTGACGCGCGCGACCGTCCTAGCGCCACTGTGCAAGCGAATCCGTGATGCCGGCGAGCTGTGCGTGCGCGCACATGCGCGCGGCGACGACCGGGAGCTCTTGCGCGCATACGTTGCACGGCGGCCGGGCGAGCGGCATGGCGAGCACGGCGGGCGGTGACAGCGAGCACATGCGGCCGGCGTACGGGCGAACCAGCGGCGTCGGCGGCGTGGCGACGGCATGGCGCGGGCGCGTGGCGTGCGGTGCACGCGGCGGTTGTGCGAGGACGTGGTGACGCGGGCGACGGTACGACGCGGCATGGCACGGGCGCGCGTGCTGACGCGGCGCACAGGCGCGAGGACATCGTCGAACACCTGCATACGCATGAACAGTGTACTTTCTCTATTTTCCCGAATTTGAGTTTCTATTTTCCATTCCCATTTCCTTTTACTCTAAAAATTCAAAATAAATTTCAGTATTTCCAAAATAATTTTGAAATTATGTTTTCAAACTTTTTCCCCCACTTTTTATTTTTCAAAATATATTTTTCCTATTTTTATTTCTTCTTTTAGAATTAATCAATTGGGGTCTTTAATTAATTTCTAATTCACATTTCCTTTTCAAAATATTTTTATCATCCAAATCCAAGTATTTATTATTTTTCTTCCACCAGTTAGGGTTTCAACCAATTATATTCTTTTCAAAGAATCTTTGGTAAATCTCCAAAAATTAATATGTCTACCCTTCTTCAAATTTATATATATATATATATTTTGATTTATTTCCCAAGGGGGGTCTCAAAGCTTAGAGGTTTAATTCAACTTCACTTTAAAGCAATTCCGAAAGAAATTCTTACGCAACGAAGTGGCAAATAAAATTGACAAACACGATAAGAAGCAATGATTCCAAAAAGTTTTTGCGAGTTCCGATTTTCACGTTCCGAATTCTACTCCTTCGATTTTCAGGATGTTACAAACCTACCCCCCTAACAATAAATCTCGTCCCCGAGATTTCTTACCGGTTGCTGAATAGGTGTGGGTATTCCGTCCTCAGGAATTCTTCGCTCTCCCAGGTAGCTTCTTCTTCGGTGTGATTACTCCATTGTACTTTGTACATGCGCCACGACTTGGTTCGTGTCTTCTTTTCTGCTTCGTCTAATATCTTGATTGGATGTTCTGGGTAGGTAAGATCACTGTGGACTTGGATGGTTTCTAACGGGGTTTGCTCTTCGGTACCGCAGACACTTCTTTAGCTGCGATACGTGGAATACTGGGTGGACATCCGAGAGATTCTCGGGCGGTTCCAATTGGTAGGCCACTTCTCCCTCCTAGCGCTTATCAGGAATGGGCCCACGTATCGTGGTGCGAGTTTCCCCTTGACTTTGAATCTCTGTGTTCCCCGTAGGGGTGAGACCTTTAGATACACGTAGTCACCCTCTTTGAATTCCAATTCTCTTCGTCGAGTGTCCGCGTAGCTCTTTTGTCGTGATTGAGCAGCTTGTAGTCGGTCCCGAATCGGCGAACCTTTTCCTCGGCCTCCTTGATTATGTCGGGCCCGAATACGGTTCGTTCACCGGTTTCGACCACATCAATGGGGTTCGACATCGGCGACCAAATAGAGCTTCGTTTGGCGACATCTTCAAACGGCTTGATAGCTATTATTATAAGAGAACTCGGCATACGGTAAGCATTTCTCCCAATCCTTGGTGAAATCCAATGCACGGCTCTCGGCATATCTTCCAAGATACTTGGTTCGTCCTTTCGGTCGCCCATCGGTCAGTGGATGGTAGGCGGTCGAAAGCGAGATGACTTCCGAGTGCCTCGTGGACTTTGCTCCAAAAATGAGATGTGAATTGGGTACCACGATCCGATATGATCCTCTTTGGTACACTGTGAAGACATACAATCCTACTCATATATAGTTCCGCTAGCTTGGCGCTCGTTGTAGTTAGTTTTCACCGGTATAAATCGCGCCTTGGTGAGCCGATCTACTATTACCCAAATGGAATCGTAGCGCCGTAGTTTTGGGTAGCCCCACTATGAAATCCATGCCTATCTCGTCCCATTTCCATTCGGGAATCTTGAGTGGTTGCAGCAAGCCGGCTGGCCGTTGATGCTCAGCTTTCACCCTTTGGCACACATCGCACACGGCTACGTATTCGGCTACATCTCTCTTCATATTGGGCCACCAATATTCTCCTTTCAAGTCTTGGTACATTTTCGTGCTTCCGGGATGTAACGAATATGCCGATTCGTGGGCTTCCTTTAAGATCAATCCCCTCAAACCGCCTTGTTCAGGCACACGATTCTTTTCTTGTACCACAGATTCCCTTGTCATCCACAAAACTCCCGAGCGCGTCCGGCGCCATGCGTTCCTTAATTTCCGGGTTTCCTCATTTCCTTTTTGGGCTTCCTCTATTTGAGTTCTCAGTAGGGGTTGGATTTCCAGTGAGTTTACTTCTCCGTGAGGAATCAGGTGCAGATTGAGTCTAGCCATTTCTTCTTGGAGTTCGCTGGCCATACCGTCCAATCCCAGGTGATTGCATTGGGCTTTGCGGCTCAGCGCATCGGCCACTACATTTGCCTTGCCGGGATGATAATGGATTCCTAGACGTAATCCTTGATCAACTCCAGCCATCGCCTCGTCGTAGATTGAGATCGGGTGAGTAAAGAAATATTTTAGGCTCTTGTGATCGGTATACACATCACGGTGGTTCCCGATCGATAGTGTCTCCAAATCTTCAATGCGTGTACAAGCGGCTAATTCCAGGTCGTGTGTGGGATAATTCTCCTCGTGGGGTCGTAACTGTCGCGAGGCATACGCTACGACCTTCCCATCCTGCATCAATACTCCTCCCAATCCTTGCCGGGATGCATCACGGTACATCACGAAGTCCTTCCGGTTGTCGGGTAAGGTCAAGATTGGAGCAGTGGTTAACTTTTCTTTTAATTGGTCGAAGGCTTTTTGGCACTTCTCATTCCATTCAAACTTCTTTTCCTTCTTCGAAGTTGAGTCATAGGTCGGGCTACGGTGGAAAACCCTTCGATAAACCGTCGGTAATAACCGGCCAAGCCCAAGAAACTCCGAACTTCGTCACGACTTGGGTGCCTTCCATCCCGTGACAGCTTCGACCTTGGCGGGGTCTACTGCTACTCCTCCGGCTGAAACCACGTGACCAAGAAAAGCGACTTCCTTGAGCCAGAACTCACATTTGCTGAACTTTGCATACAGCTGGTGCTCTCGTAGCTTTTCCAGTACTAGTCGTAGATGCTCCGCGTGTTCCTCATCGTTCTTGGAGTAGATAAGTATATCGTCGATGAACACCACCACGAATTTGTCCAGGTATTCCATGAATACCTTGTTCATCAGGTTCATAAAGTACGCAGGTGCATTGGTCAATCCAAAGGACATCACTGTGAACTCGTATAAGCCGTAACGGGTAGAGAACGCCGTCTTAGGAATATCTCCGGCTCTAATCTTCAACTGATGATATCCTGACCGTAGATCAATCTTTGAGAACACCTGTGCACCCTTAAGTTGATCGAATAGGTCATCGATCCGGGGCAGCGGGTACTTGTTCTTGATGGTTACTTCATTCAGCGATCGGTAGTCCACACACATTCTCATACTCCCATCCTTCTTTTTGACAAAGAGTACGGGGGCTCCCCAGGGGGAAGAGCTGGGGCGTACAAATCCTTTCTCTTGTAGTTCCCGTATCTGCTTCTTGAGTTCCTCTAACTCGTTGGCTGGCATTCGATAAGGTCTCTTGGATATGGGGGCAGTACCAGGCATTAAGTCGATGATAAACTCTACATCGCGATCCGGGGGCATTCCGGGTAGTTCCTCGGGAAACACATCCGGGTATTCTTGTACTACGGGCATTCCTCCTAAGGGTAGCATGGTGAACACTCCCGCAGCTTGCTCACATAGCTTTGGGTTTTGATCCATAGTTATGCTCATCGGTGATCCCCACGGGGTGGATACCGTGACTTCCCTTCGACAGTCTATAATCCCATTATTCTTGGTTAACCAATCCATTTTGAGTATGACATCTATGGTCGGGGTGATAGCACCATAAGGTTTGAGAGAAACACCACGTCTCTAATCCGTATGGGCACATTAATGCGAGGCATGGGGTACGGTTATGTCTCCCCGGTGAGTGTACCAACATAGGCCTCTTAAGTGCTACTTGGTGTAGGTGGTGTTGTTTGCTTACTTGGGAAGATATGAATGAATGCGAGGCTCCGAATCGAATAAAACTTTAAGCGGTGTAGAGTTGATAGAGAACATACCCATCAATACGCTCGGTCCTCCCGTGCTTCTTCGCCCGTACATGATTCACTTGGCCACGTCGAAACCCGGTGGCGGCCTCGTTGGGTAGCGGGGTCTGAACAGGACCTCGTCCCGCCGCAGGGTGGGGTTCCTCGGACGGGTGTTGCATTGGCGCCCGTGCGCACGGGGGCGTTGCGTGGTTTTGGGCAGCTATTGGAGTAGTGCCCGAATTCCCGCAATTGAAACACTCACATTCCTTCTTCTGGAGCACTAGGGTTGGTGTGGGCATACGTAATCGAGGTGTAGCTGACTGTTGACATGGTCGGAAGCGGGAGAACGTCCGGTTGCCGGAACATTTGGCTTCCATCCAGACGGGGTGGCTCCCTTGGGGCGTTGTGGCGTTCCCTGGAATGGGCGAGCCATAGCGAGCCTCCTTTTGCGATTATTGTCTACCACCTTTTGGTCATGCTCAAGTCGGACGACCTTGTTGATGAGGCTTTGAAACCGGTGTGATCCCGCCCGATCATTGGTCCCCTCGGTTCGTCATTTAGTCCTTCAATGAATTTGTCTATCTTTTCTTCCTCGCTGTGTCAGTCCGGTGGCGTAACGGCAAGCGGGTGAACTTGTTCGGTATTCTTATCGATGTGTTCCCTTGACGCAGCTGCGGAACTCGTTCTTTTTCATCCTCATCACTGCAGCTGGCACGAAATTCTCTCGAAACGCAGCCGTGAATTCCTCCCATGTTGGTTCGCCGGCGTCTTCAGCTCGTGTCCCCTTGTAGGTGTCCCACCGGTCACTCGCGGGACCCTCCATGGTTAGTAGCGAAGACAACTCTATCGCTTCTCGGACTCGACGAGGGTTAGCTTCTTCTCTATCACTCTTAGCCAATCTTCGGCGTCCATAGGTTCTTCGGCCGTGGAAAAAGTGGGCGGCTTAGCTCTCATGAATTCCCGGACTCGATCCTCCTCGACCTCCTTGATTATTGGCAATCGCTTGGAGTAGCCGAGTTTGCATAGCCATGACCTCCGCCGGTGTGGAGGGTTGGGTTCCGTGGGTTTTCGTTGGTTGCCGCGGCTCTGCGACGATGTGCCATCCGGAGAAGGGAGATGAATTTAAGAGAGCGGACTAGTTTAGGTTATGGTTCACGGGGAAATTTTTTTTTCTTCAAGTTCTTTCGAATGATCTTCAATCAATAGACAAGGTGAAATAATAATAAGCATACGAATTAAGACATCGCAATACGATGCCCAGGTTCATCATATTACATAAAAAGGGGGTACATGGACCGTACATACACAGTCCTTCATGCCAGGATAGCAATAATAACTATATCGTCCAACTAGATCAACTAATTAGGGGTAAATAGGAAGTCTTGCCGAGCGGAAGGTCCTCCCGCCTAGTCCTCCATTCATCCGCAAGAGCCAGGCGCCGGAAGTGGGTGGTCTCGCGCGCGAAGCAAACCGAAGTCCCCACGGCTCGGAGGTGGTGGCCTCGAGTCACGCCGAATCTTCCGACTCGGTGGCCGCGTACTCTTGCGAGCGATCGGCGGGTGAGGGGCCTCCCGTGTGAGTCGGCGACGAGGGGGAACTTCCTCCTCCATTGAGTCGGTGTCGCTAGACTCCCATTTGATCTCCATGGGCTCGCCTCGGACTCGTATCGGTGTAGATCTGGATGGGGTTACCCTCTCCTGATCCTGGCTCGGATGGTACTGGTACGGAGTTCGGGGTGGGTCCCGTGGATATAGCAGCGGTGGGGTCGACCAGGTATGGTGCAGGCTCTGTGCTCAACATGAAAGCTTGCTCCATCATAGCTTGAAAAGTATCAAAGCTTGCTAGAGTCGCATGGTAATAGGGGTCGGGCACAGGGGCAGGATGTGATGGTACAGGCTCAGTGGAAGTACCTGCAGCGTAGACAGGACGAGTGCGCAACTGTTCCTCTAGCTGGTTGATCTGCTGCTTGCTCCTCCTGAGCTGCTCTTCCAGCTCTACTAGAGCCTCCCCTCGGGCCATGTAACGGTCCGAGAGTTGCTCGTACTGAGCACCATTGGCTGCGGTGAGTGCGGCATGCTTATCTGGTCTCCACGGCCTTGGTGGCTGTTGACCGATCATTGAGGCGTGACTCGCTGGTCGTGGATCTCGAGTAGGGCCTCCTCGTAGCGTCGTGCTCTGTCTCGCAACGCGATAGACGCGTGACCATCGGGTTGTAACAGCGGGGGTAGCCTCCACGGTGCGGCGGTTGCCCTCTTCGCGGTAAGGATGATGCACGAACTCTGTCATTGTGAGTTCGGCCCGGTGTTCCGCATTAAGGCGAAGGAAGGCCTCGCGAGCCGCATCTCGAATAGCCGCTTCGCTAGGTCCGGTGGTAGCGAGTGTGGAAGCGGTAAGATGTCTCGCTTCCCATGCGGGCTTCTATGGATACATGCCTCCCGGCCGGATACTCTTCGGAGCCATGCATTTTGATGTGATAGGTGGGTGGCTCCGGGTATCTCAAGCACCATAGTAGGGACGGAGTTGGACCACGAACCCTTCGTCCCGCGGAACAGTGACTTCCCAAGTTCCGTCGTGGTTTGACATCTGCTTTACGGGCAACTTAGGGTTAGCGGGAGGGAGCTATCATAATCATTTGGTAAAAGGAAATACAGATGTAGAAAAGGTATATTTGCATTTTCGGAAATAATAGTTTAAAACCGATCCTATGTAGGGATATTTTCCCTTTAGCCAACGGTTAGGGTAGGGCGCCATTTGGTCTTAGCCTACGGTCGCATGGCTCGATACCGGCTCTGTGGACCCCGATTTTGAGTCGGGAATCTTTCGTGTTCATAGTACCATTTCCTGGATCAAGTAGTTGGTACCCACGAATGCGATCTTGGATAATCAAGTGCACATGCACGAATAGTCTTACAATACCATTATTACATAAATAGGCCCGAAGGCATTGTTCATCCACAGGACCTTATGGTCCGAATACAAAATAAAACGAGATTAGATAAGGCGGCGGAAAGAGGCGGCTTGTCCATTGCCACGAGCAACGACCGGAGCTAAAGTCTAATATGCGCCGTCGTTCCTCGTCCTCCCGGTGGTAAGCATATGGATCTTCCGGCTCTTCAATTCCATCAGTGGAGGTTTGTGCGTATAGCAAGGGTGAGTACCACCGTACTCGGCAAGTCAACACGAATTGATGCATATGACAGGGGTTATTCAAAGAACATGGCTAGGGTTATCTTTGCGTAAAGCCGGTTTTCACAATTCTTTTCACAAGCCTATCGTCTAGCCAAAACAAGTTTTAATTTCATAGTTCATTAACCGGCGACGGTTCTGTCTACCATCCATCGTGATTCCAAGGATGGCTTCCCGCCTCCGGTGCGTCATGATTTTTCGGGAGTCCACCCCTTCTCGCATTCTCGAGAAGTTGATCCACCAAAAACAAAATCATCATGCAAACCCATCCCAAGCATTTTTAAGTTCAAAGTCTAGCCAAGCGAAAGTCTTGTCACGATGCTCAATATCCGCGAGCACGGCTATTCGAATAGATTGATTCATTCACCTTTGCAGTGGATGTACACTTTACCCGTACTCGCGACAGCCCAACAAATGAGCCTACGCCTCAACACATGAGGCGGTCACGGCAAAGCTTTTCGATAACCTCACTTTGGCGTACCCGCTCCATGAACTTATGCCCTCATGCACTCTAGTCGTCCTTTTCTAGCGGTGAGAGGAGTTCGCGCACCGGGGTAAGGGAAGACATTTCCAATCTTTAAGTTTAATAAACGGTAGTTTAATTCCACATTCATAACGAAGGCCGCAGCCACATACTCATCCCATAACCACATCATAGAGAACCATCTATGCAAGGATACGCCTCCTCTCGGCTATCTAGTCGGCTAGGTCTATACCCATTCGAGAAGTACGGTTGTGCGGCTCGTTTCCGGCTATCTCATGGCTCGGTCCTTAATTGACCAGGGTCGGCACTTGCCTTTTCCGGAATCCACCCAAATCATCCGGCCGCCAGTCTAAAACATTTGTATAGTACTTTTAATTTTCATCAAACTTAATTCATCATGGTCATGTGGCGCTCATGTCTCCACATGCCGAATCTCAACTACCTCCCTAAGGTAGTTGCCCAAGCACAAAGCTTTTTCATAAAGTCATGAGTATGCATAAATCTAAGTATAGCATGGCTAAGCGGTTTACCGAAGTTATGCTTCGGTTATTTGTATCACATCGCGAGTTACAAGGAGTAATTCTAAAGGTAAACAATAGCAAGGTATGGCATAACAAGTATAGGTAACTCGGTAGAGCATGCATGTTTAGAGTTTAAAATAACATCATTTCGCGAATGGGATCAATATGTTCAAGGGGTGTGAAGACTTGCCTTGTTCGTACGCTTCTTGAGTGGGGTTTCTGCGGGGTCGGTGCTCGCTTCCTCGGTCGCTAGTCATACGAGCGAAAAGGAAAAAGAAAAATGGATTCCGGTTAAAATCCGATAAGAACGAACGAAAAGCATGAAAAATCATAAAGAACTCTCCAAACCATTTTCCCCTACGACCCTAATCGAATTACGGAGGATTTTTATAGCAAAATCGGCCGTAGTGACGAGTTTTGAGTTTTTTAGGGTTTTTGTAAAAGGGGTCGATAAAACGACGAAGCGGAAATCTTGCGAATGTTGTTCAAGAGGTTCGTTGATATATCTTTGCCGAGTCCGATGGTTAAACGTAGTTTAAAGAAAAGAAAAGTAATATTAAATCTTCAAGAAAATTTCACGTAAACGGAAATTTCCGAAATCGTATATAGAAAATCATTTTACTCCGAGGAAAAATACCGAGAAAACTATATATTTTTGCACAAATATTCCCCAAAATTCCCTAAAAATATTCCCCAATTTTTCTAGAATTTTTCCCCATTTTTCTAATTTTTCTCCCTTCTTTTTTTTTCCCTTTCTTTTTTTTTCTTTTCTCTAGCCGCTTGTTTATTTCTCTCTCCTCTCGTCTACCCCCTCGTCTACCCCCCGTCTACCCGCTCGGCCGATCCGGTAGCGGCGGCGCGGCGGTAGAAGACGGCGGCGGCTGCGACGGTGCGGACCACGGGGAAAAATGGAACGGCGCGGGGCTCACCTAGCGGCGGCGGGTGACGGTGGCGGCGGCGTGCGGTGTATGACGGCGAACGGCGGTGGCACACGGCTCGGCAAAACCGGCGCGGCTTCGGCGTTTCTGCTGCTTGTGGGCGGGGAGGAAGAGGGAAAGGTTGGCAAAGTGTGGAGGGGAAAGGAGAGCTCGCCCACCCTTTTATACTTGGCGAGCGCACGGGATCGGAGAGAGGCGGCGGCACCGGCGAATGCCGCGCGGCCACGCGGCGGTCGGCTGCGGAGCGCGCGCGTGCGTTTGCACGTCGCGGCGGAGTGGGCGACGCGCGCGACCGTCCTAGCGCCACGTGCAAGCGAATCCGTGATGCCGGCGAGCGTGCGTGCGCGCACATGACACCGGCGAGCGACGACTTCGGGAGCTCTTGCGCGCATACGTTGCACGGCGGCGGGCGGCGGCATGGCGAGCACGGCGGGCGGTGAGCGAGCACATGCGCCGGCGTACGGGCGAACCCGCGACGTCGGCGGCGTGGCGGCGGCATGGCGCGGGCGCGTGGCGATGCGGTGCACGGCGCGGCGGTTGTGCGAGGACGTGGTGACGCGGGCGACGGTGCACGCGCGGCATGGCACGGCGCGCGTGCGACGCGCGCACGGCGCGAGGACATCGTCGAACACTGCATACGCATGAACAGTGTACTTTCTCTATTTTCCCGAATTTGAGTTTCTATTTTCCATTCCCATTTCCTTTTACTCTAAAAATTCAAAATAAATTTCAGTATTTCCAAAATAATTTTGAAATTATGTTTTCAAACTTTTTCCCCCACTTTTTATTTTTCAAAATATATTTTTCCTATTTTTATTTCTTCTTTTAGAATTAATCAATTGGGGTCTTTAATTAATTTCTAATTCACATTTCCTTTTCAAAATATTTTTATCATCCAAATCCAACTATTTATTATTTTTCTTCCACCGGTTAGGGTTTCAACCAATTATATTCTTTTCAAAGAATCTTTGGTAAATCTCCAAAAATTAATATGTCTACCCTTCTTCAAATTTATATATATATATATATATATTTTGATTTATTTCCCCGCAGGGGTCTCAAAGCTTAGAGGTTTAATTCAACTTCACTTTAAAGCAATTCCAGAAGAAATTCTTACGCAACTGAAGTGGCAAATAAAATTGACAAACACGATAAGAAGCAATGATTCCAAAAGTTTTTGCGAGTTCCGATTTTCACGTTCCGAATTCTACTCCTTCGATTTTCAGGATGTTACGGCTTGACTTCATGAGAAGCTAGCACGATGCAATTTGAAAGGTGACAAACAGCTAAGCTTTTTATGGCTGCCTTGGTGACAGGGGCTGTTTGGTTTTTTAGCATTTGATTGAATGATTATGTCAATGCTAACTTTCCACCTTGGTGAAGATCTTTTATAGATTGAGACCAATATTATGGCAAGAGCTATTTAATAATTTGGTCATATTTTTCAGACGACTGAAAAACTCGTTTACCCATGTGAGATGATTAAAATATTTGATCCGAGATGACTCGGGTAGCTTCACTCGGATAAGCGTGAGCTTTCCGAGTGCTTTTTTACCCACTAGGGTTGATTGAGTTATTTGTTCTGAGATGACTCAGGCAAATTCACTCGGACGAGCGTGAGCTTGCCGAGTGATGAGATTTTTTATGATTACTTTAGCATGAGCTAAGCATTTATATGAGTATGATTCTTTTTATTTCTTGACTATGTGCTTAGTCATGCAGTCGGGGGCTACGTCTAATTGGGTACATCAAGAGATGCACCTAGATATTTATTTTTGAGAATTTTTTGGATATTTTTTTAGCCCTTCACAGTCTTTGGAGCCACTCGGAAGATTCAGGCAGAGATGATGGAACCACTCGGCACCAGAAGCACTCGGCCAAAGAGTTGTTTGGCTGTATACTGTCTTGGTTTGATGCTGAGTTGTCTCGTCGACTGAAAAGGACTCGGGGGCTACTGTGGAGATTATGGCAATCGGTTATCCACATGGCAAGTTTATCCGACTGGAGGTAGGGATAGATTGCGCCTACCAAATATGTAAACCAAATATGACTTGGGTGTTACGTTGCCGATTGAGATAAGGCAACGGCCTATAGTCACGGTTTGGTAAGATTGAGAAAACCGACTTAGAGTAAGATAAGGTTTTCGATCTGTAAGCCCAACTCCCAAGACTTTATAAGGGGGTAAGGGGCGTCCCTTTAGGGATATCAGACATATGAGTTTTCTGAGTTACATATCTTGAGATCAATATACACTCGGCGGATCGAATCCCCGAAACAGGAGTAGGGTATTACCTCACGAGAGGGTCTGAACCTGTCTAAATCCTTGTTTTTCACCCAACCCATTGTGATTGGCGATCTTGACTGCACCCCCAATTTTCTATTATCGAAACCGAGTTTCGACACTTCTGTTCTACGTTAAATCGGTGGTTGCTAGGATATAGTCATATTTAGTTTCTATGATTATAGAATCCTGATTCAAGCAACATCTGTGCTTTGGATGCCTTGACGAGGGTGTTGTGTTAAATAGCTTTTTGACATGTTATTAACATCGAATTTTCGTGCTGCCTCTATTAATTTTACCTTTTTTACCTTTTAAAAAATAAGGCTTAAATTTTTTAAAGTTGGACTCGTGGAGTTAATCATACTAGGAAGTCCTATGTACTATGTTAATGATATAATTCATACTGCATTTCATCGCACCATGGAATTTGTATTTTTTTCTCTTTTGACCTGCTATATACCATTTGAATTCATCAGAATTGATGGCACAACGTACACCAAAAGTCCAGTATATTAATTAAAGTGTGGGTTCGGTTCAAACATATGTACCGGAAACTTTGACAGCTAAGAGCTAGGCTATAGGGGTGTTTAGATGGAGGGAATAAAATTTGTGTCAAATCGAATGTTTGGCATTAATTTGAAGGACTAAATGTAAAATGATTATAATAATAATTATATAATCGAAAGATAATTCGCGAGACAATCTTCGCTATTTTGGGTCTTCGCTGGCGACAACTGGAGCCACCAGAAAGCAAAGGCCAGTGAAGATCAAGATCTTCGCTAGCGATTATGCACCGCCGGTAAAGAAATATCTTTGCTAGCGGTAGCTTTATGTCGGCCGCCAGAGAAGAACAATTTTCTATGACGGCCAGTACACATCAGCCGCCAGCGAAGCCATATCTTCGCTGGCCGCTAGCTTAAGGCAGCCGCCAGCGAAAATATTCTTCTCTAGCGGCTTACACTCTTTTTACGACACGTGGCCCGCTAGAAAAAAACCCATCAGTTTCTGAAAAAGACACATGGCCCGCCAGTAAAAATAGGACATCGTCCTTTTTTTGACACGTGGCCCGCCCGCGAAGATACAATATTTATAAAAAAATTGAAACAATATTATATATTATTTTTTCTTACCTTAGTTCATGTATTTTAGAGTCACACGTGGATGACATAACTAATCGAGCTATCGATAAAGTATGTTCTCTTTCGTGCAGCCGCCATTGATGATTAATATACATGCACGTGAAAATAATATATGAAGATTAATATATACATATATATATGTACAATTTCTAAGCACCACATATATTGGAACGACATCACATATATAAGTAGTTGAATGTCTTACAACCCGACCGATATACATATGGGTGAAACCTGTCTATATTATACTCCTGCTCCAGTTAGACAGACATTCGTTCTCCGGCAGGGCCAAAACTCCATCGTGGTCGAAAAACCTCCCAAGCTGATGTGCGCACTCACGGTGGATGAAGTAGCACATGTCCCGTTGTATGTTCTCAATGGATTTATCATCGAGCTCCCTTTCAGACTTGGGAATTTTTGGAAGCTGCATTGAGATCATGACAAATTACGAAATTGTTCACAGTAATGCAAGTTAGTGATTAACTTAACAAGAGTATTGATGGTTTGTACTTACATCGTCGTAATTCGCGCAATATCTTCCATTGACCCTAAGGTATTCGCAGGTGTAATATCCGCATAGTACGGTTCCCACCGGTTGCTTATGACACTTTCAACATCAATAAGTATATTAGTTAATTAAATAGAAAAACACATGCATTTATAAAAATTAAGTAGTACTTGTTTGGCATCCAAATTTACTTACCGGCCACTTATTGCGGATGACTATGCGTTGTCGGAGTTTTTCCGTTGTACGCCTTTACGGTAATACCTTTTATATGCACTTGTTTGCGAGAGATAATTAATTTAAATTCGTCAAAGATAACAACACGTCATGAGAATATATAAGAATAAGAAACGTCCATGCATATAACTTACGGATCGATAATTCGAGCATTTCTTGATATGTATTGCTGTCTTTATCAAGAGAATCCAAGACGATGACTTCATTGTACTTTGGATAGAGAAGAAATACTATCCAATGGTCGCTGCAAAAGAAATGGTTAGTCCAGCCGTGATTATATGTATATACTCGTAGTTGATACGAAGACTTACTCAAAGGCGTATGGCGCGTAAACGCATTCCTTGTCCTGTGTAGATTCAAGTGCTATAGATACATAAGCAGCAACATCGAGAACCTTTTCCTGATGCCTTTGTTCTATATATGCGTCCCTCTCTTGCCGCGTCATCGCCTGAACATGTGTCGGTAGCTTGTTCTCGTCTAGCAGGTAGGTGTGGTTCGGCTTGCTTATCTGGCACGGGTTTAGGTAGCCGACAGGCTTTTGCATCGCTTCGGCTTCCACGTAATTCATCCTTCAAAAAATGTAAGGTCAAATTAGGTACGGACATAGGTACAATGATTTATTGACACGTTCCAGTCAAGCACTTGCAGACACCAGATGCCGACCAAATTGGCATCGAGCCTCTTCCGACGATAGAGGGCATGCATATCGGAGAAATGGACTTGGAATAGGCATGGCCCGCTCCAGAAGATGTTCTCCTGCACGGCAACTGTGAACGATGAAAGGCCTTTTGTGGTGCTTGCCCGATGTACCATTCATGCCACCTCCTTAGTTGCCACGGACCTTCATTAGTTGCCGGGCATAGATGAATGGTTGGCCATTAAAACTCATGCGGCACATCGGGGAGTTGATATAATTGAGATAATCTTCCATGGTTTGCTTGAGGCTGTTAATTTTCTGTCATCAAAATCGGCATCTTTGATATCTTTGTCCCTTCCTCGGAATGCCATTATCATATATCTTTTCTTCGATTCACTTTTCCCTTTGTGCTTGTGTGTCCTTACCATCACTGGCACATTGGCACCCTTAGGTTCCTCCGGTTGCGATGGCTGTGGTTGCGATGGGTCTAGTTCATTGGGCATTGTCCACTCAGGCCCTGATTGTGCACGCTCTGATTGCTGTGCCGGAGGCACTTCCTGTACTTGTACTTCGATTGATCCTTTTCAAGCCCCGATTGTACTTCGTCTCCTTTTCAATTGGAGGTGACACAACCGAGGCTCGATCTTGGAGGTGATGCAACTAGATGATCGATTGCGAGAGGTGATGAACGGAGGATCCCTCGGTTCTTCATCCCTTGGTGGACGAGACGGTGACACCGGTATCCTTGGTGGACGATCCGTTCCATCCGTTGACCCTAGTTGAATATCATTCTTGTGCCACAGTACAAACGGTCAACGGCATCTCCAAGGTACACAATCCCCTCGGGTGTTGGAATGTCGATCTCGTGCATCCGGTGAGCCTCATTGATCGTCCGGACCTCTACCTTGGCATAGTCATCTGGAATGTCTTAGCAATGGAACTGCGGCCCGGTATAAACCTCCCGGTTGCAACTTTGTATTTTCTTTCCGCCCTGCCGACCGGAATCAAGAGCTTGCAAGGAGTATCCTCCGTTACATCGTCCATCGGATAGCTCGGATCAGGCTGTAAAACGGCATCACCGTGCATCATATGCTGGCTCCAATATTTATGGCATTCCTCACGAGCTGCTGCCCTAGCCTGGGATTCTATCTCCTCCTTATAGCGATCACGCTTCTTGTAGGTATGAGCATCCTCTTTGAATCCATCCTTCCAGCTAGTCTTTGAGGATACTCCCCGGACACGGCCAGAGAGCTCCGGGTTGCCCAACGCATAGGTCAGCTCGTCCCAGTCTCTATCTGGCACGAACATCCCAGCCTCTTGCTGCGCGACGATGTTCTTCATTTTGACAGCTACCTCCTGGAGCTTTGGATCCTTGAAGACTACATCCTCCTCCGGGGTGAAGGCCGGTGTTCTTGCACGCACCTAGTTCCTGGTTTGTGGGTTGTGATTTTTCATAGGAACCGGTTTCCCAGCCTTCTCCATCTCTTCATCTTGTTTTGTCCATTTCTTAACCACTGGACGGTAAACGGTTGATCCCAAACGATGAGGATATTCATTTCTTCTTGCTAGTTTAGACATCCTCTGGCTCTTCTCCTTTTCCTCCGCCGATGTCTTCAGGGCAACGAACTCATCCCACTGGGCTAGTGTTATCTTTCCGTACTCCGTGAACGACGTGCATCCCTTCTGAACATATTTCTTGTTAAGGTCTGTTTTCCAGTTCCGCCATAGCTTGCCCATGGTCTTGAGTGCATAGTCCTTTGCTGCATCGTCGTCTGTCCCTTGCGGATACTCAAACTTGCTTTGCAGCGACGTCCAACAGCTATTCTTTCTAGTGTTAGGAACTTTCTTCCAATCCTTCCATGTGATCTCCACGATATCCCTAACTATCGCCCCGCATTGGTTGCTATACTTGCAACATGAATCGTGCTCAAATGCCATGGCTGCTAGCTGGACTGGTTGTATAGGTGATGGTATTTTCCCTGGCGGTCAACATATGTCGGTTGCATAGAACCGCCATAGAAAATATTTAGGGGTGGCGGTGGCTTAAGTGGGCCGCCAGCGAAGATGTAGGAATCTTCGCTAGCGGGCCACCTCACCTTACCGCCAGAGAAGATGTGATATTTTCTCTGGCGGGGCCTTAAGATGGCCGCTAGAGAAAATACCACATCTTCTCTGGCGGCCAGCTTTAGGGGGCCGCTAGCGAAGATGTGTTTTCGCTGGCGGCCCGAGACCCCCCACCCCCCTATCTTGAGTGCATAGTCCTTTGTTGCATCGTCGTCTGTCCCTTGCGGATAATCAAACTTGCTTTGCAGCGACGTCCAACAGATATTCTTTCTAGTGTCAGGAACTTTCTTCCAATCCTTCCATGTGATCTCCACGATATCCCTAACTATCGCCCCGCATTGGTTGCTATACTTGCAACATGAATCTTCGGGTGATAGGGGTTCCCCTTTCTCACTGATCCACGTCAGCACGCTGACTTCTTTCAACAACATGTTCTTCCCTCACTCGCCCTTTCTTTTCTTGGGTTTACTTGAAGCTGAGATGCGCATGACAGTTCCAGCTTCGGCTTCCGCTTCGGGTGCGGCCTGGGCTTTCCTTTTAGATCGGCGTGGAGCATTCTTCTATATTTGCATTTCACGTGACATCGGTTATAATCTATATATATACTTAATACGATCGGAACTAATCATATATAATATGTTACGTACCACCGGTTCGCAGGGGATGTAGTCCGAGTCGACTTCTTCATTGTCGCTCCCACCCTTTTTCTTCCTTGCAAGAGAAGGATGGGGGTCACTCGGCGAGTGATACGATCCACTCCCTTCCTCACCGGATCTTGACGGCGATGATTCCTCCGCGACTACTTGTGTGCAAATATCTTCCTCGATCATCGGTGGAGTTTGCTTGCCCTTGTCACCCGAGGGTTGCGCTTCGGTCGGTTTTTCCATTGATACCCTTTTAAGGTGAGTTTATATTAGATGCGGAATGGAATTGTTTTACTGTATGCTAATTCATATTATACAGTACCAACTACATATTTAGTCTTGCTAATTCATGTATTTTTTTTGAAATGAAACAAAGGATTGCACCCTCTTCTGAATAAGCCACTGATACAACAGAGCAGTTCATGCAATTGAAGTTTTCGCCACCTTCAGTTCTGTAGTGGTCTTGTGCATGGGTGTAATCTAGGTCCATTAACTTGGACAGAAGTAACTGTAATTCTGAAAAGAAATTAATGTATTTCAAGCTCCTACTGTAAAATAGGATTTGGACAGCAGGCCAGCTAAAGATCAATGGGCAAATAAATATTTTTGTCGGTTTTGCTACGGAAACCGTGAAACGGCTCAGCATTTCTTCAAAGACTGCATTTTTATACGTCAAATTTGGAAGAGGGTTTTGAGAGGGCTAAACTGCAACATGCCAAACCTGACGCATGATGAAAACAAGCAATTGCTAGACTGGTAGATCATGCAAACACTTAAGGTGGGAAACTAAAACCAAGACGATTAAATCAGTCCACATGTTGACGGCATGGGAGATATGATGCAGAAACAACCATGCCACAATTGTTAACCAAGATCAACAATGAGATCAAGCTCTGGAGCATGTGTGGAGCCAAAAACATTGAGAGAATATTGACGTATTTCCTCCGTCAAAAAACCAAAGCGATGATAACTTCGTTGTATTAAATTAAGTCATATTCAATCCTAGATTTGTTTTTCTTACTGTACCATGGGGCATGGGTTACAACTTACAAATCCGTTGTTCTTCATCGCAATGAAAGCAACGATGCACCTTCGGTCCCAGTAGATAACTTTGGTTGTTGATTGATTAAGTTTAGGTAGGGACTACGGTGTCTTCTCTTCTTGCTCTTACAGAAAAAAAACCATGTACTGCTATTTTTCGTTAGGTTGATTGGGTTGCTTATGTTAGAAAAGCTCTAGGATCACTAGACATCGGTTCTAGGTAGGGTCCATCAATCGATTGTGAAGAACATGTGTAGATCGTGCATAATATATGAAAGAGACGGATTAGGGTTACCGGTTGAGTGAGAAGAGGAGGATTGCCCATCGGCCATCGTCGTCGTGCGTGGGCGTGCGGCGGCGATGTCGATGGAGATCCGTGCAGTGGCGTCGCCGACGTCAGTGGGATTGCCGGCGTTGGTGTCGATGTTGTCGGGGCGTGGTGGTGGCACTTCCCATCACTGCTGCGCCCCCACTGTTTAGATCGGCTAGGGTTTGTGGGTGAGGTTGGTGGCGGCGGCGAACCTCGTGTCATGTGCCGCTCCGGCCCTCACCCCTTTATATGGCGCAGGTGACAGGGGTCCACCAGCCAAGAGGAGGCTGGGCGTCCCGATCAGACGCGGTCAAGGATCCCCGTTGGGCCCAACGGGAGGAGATCTACTCTAACATTCTCCCCCTTGATCTCTTTACTATTACCTTTAACCTTTGTCTGTTTCATCACAAATTAACGTATAGAGCATGTCTCATCATCACGGTCAATCGCCGATGGATTCAATAGCCACTATACACATCTCTGTTCAGAAACAGATACTTTATACTTTAACTTTTGGGCCCTGAGTCCAGAATCATAAGGCTTCCCTTAAACCCATGCCGGCTACATGTTCCTTGAACAAATTGGGTGGTAGGCCTTTCGTTAGCGGATCCGCGAGCATTTTTTCAGTCTTTATATGCTCGAGACTTATTGTGTGATCCCGGACTTTATCCTTCACAACATAGTACTTTATATCAATGTGTTTGGCAGCACCACTTGACTGATTTTGTGAGAGTACAGTACTGCAGGTTCATTATCGCAGTATAACTTTAGTGGTTTCTCAATACTGTCAACCACTTTCAAACCGGGTATGAACTTCTTTAGCCAGTTCACCTCCCCCGTGGCCTCATAACATGCTATAAATTCGGCATACATTGTAGATCCTGCAGTGATAGTCTGTTTAGAGCTTTTCCATGAAATAGCTCCCCCTGCAAGAGTGAACACGTATCCAGATGTTGACTTTGTTTTATCTGTAGCAAAATCAGAATCTGAATAACCCACTATTTGGAGTGAGTCAGATCTTCTGTATGTCAACATAAGACCTTTTATTCTTTGCGCATATCGTAGGACTTTCTTTACCAATTTCCAGTGCTCTGGGCCTGGATTGTTTTGAAATCTGCCAAGTAACCTGATGACAAAAGATAGGTCAGGGCGTGTGCACACTCGTGCATACTATAGACTTCCTACAGTCGAAGTATATGGCTTTGACTTCATTTCATCGAGCTCGAACTTATTTCTGGGGCATTGCCATTCCCCATATCTTTCGCCCTTCACTATAGGAGCAGGTGTAGCACTGCATTTCGACATGTTAAATTTCTTCAATACCTTTTCTATATATCCCTTTTGGGACAATCCCAGTGCATATTTTCTTCTATCTCGGTGAATCTCTATGCCCAAAACATATGATGCTTCACCAAGGTCTTTCATATCAAAGTTTGAGAACAAGAACTCTTTTGTTCCCTCTAGAAGACTAACATCACTACTTGCCAGTAGAATGTCATCCACATACAGAATCAAGAAGATGAATTTCCCATTCTTGAACTTTGTATAAATGCAGTTGTCCTCAACATTTTCTTGGAAACCAAATTTCTTTATAGTTCCATCAAACTTCAAGTACCACTGTCTCGAAGCTTGTTTTAACACATAAATGGATCTCTTTAATCAACATCTCATATTCTCTTTTCCTTTTATGACAAAACCTTTTGGTTGTGCCATATAGACTCTTTCTTCTAAATCTCCATTTAGAAGTGTCGTTTTTACATCCATTTGATGTAATTCCAAGTCGTAATGTGCCACTAGTGCCATTATTATTCTGAAAGAATCTTTACAAGAGACTGGAGAAAACATCTCATTGTAATCAATTCCTTCTCTTTGTGTGAATCCTTTTGCCACAAGTCGCGCCTTAAACTTTTCTATATTCCCTTTGGAGTCACAGTTAGTTTTGTAGACCCATTTACAGCCTACTGTTTTGGCTCCTTTTGGAATTTCCTCCAAATCCCAAACATCATTTAGTTTCATGGATTTCATTTCATCTTCCATGGCTTCTAGTCATTTGGATGAGCGGGCGCTTCTCATGGCCTCTTCATATGAGGTGGGATCATCCTCTATATGAGACTCTTCTGTGTTATACACCTGATAATCATCAGGAATAGCATTTCTTCTTACTCTTTCAGACCTTCTAGGGGCCTCTACATTTGGCACATTTTCTGTTTGAGACTCTTGTGAAGTCTCCTAATTTGGCACATCTTCTATTTGAGGCTGTTTTTGCTCCTCCTCAAGTGTGGTAGTGTTTTCTGATGGATCCTGAAAGACAGGTTCCTCATTTCTATTCGTTTCACCACAGGAGAGCGAACAACATGTGTTGGAGCCGCAACGTCAGGCATTGCAGGCACAACATCAACAGGTAGTGAGAAGAAAGGTTCTCGAATCGTCGAAGTGGGTATATATTCCCGCTTCTCCTCAAGATCAATCACTCGAGCTACCGTGCTCCCCCTCATCATTTCGTCTTCCAAGAAGACAGCTTGTCTCATTTCTACAAACTTTGTATAACTGTTCGGACAGTAGAAACGATATCCTTTCGATCTATCAGGATAGCCAATGAAATGACAACTGACTGTTTTGGAATCCAATTTCCCAATGTTTGGGTTAAATACTTTAGCCTCCGCAGGACTCCCCCATACACGGAGGTGAGCTAGCGAGGGTACTCTTCCGGTCCACATCTCGTACGGTGTTTTGGGCACCAATTTGCTAGGTACTCTGTTGAGAATATGAACGGTGGTTTTTAACGCCTCCATCCATAAACCCAATGGTAGGGTGGAGTAGCTCATCATACTGCGCACCATATCCATTAAGGTACGGTTACGCCTTTCAGCCACTCCATTCTGTTGGGCTCGCCCGGTGTAGAATATTGGGCGACTATGCCATTTTCCATTAGAAACCTTGTAAAAGGTCCTAGGACTTGTCCATAAGGAGTATGCCGACCATAGTACTCCCCCACGATCGGATCTTACTATTTTAATCTTTTTATCATGTTGATTTTCAACTTCAGCTTTGAATATCTTGAATTTATCCAATGCCTCCGATCTTTCTTTAATTGGATAAATATAACCATATCGGGAGTAATCATCTGTGAGTGTTATGAAAGAGTCATAACCATCCACACTCTTTACAGGAAATGGACCACAAATATCTGTGTGAATGATCTCCAATATTCCTGCGCTTCTATTTGCACCTTTCTTAATGTGCTTTATATATTTTCCTTTGACGCATTCTATGCATTGTTCTAAATATGAGAACTCCAGTGGAGGAAGAATTTCATTCTTAACAAGTCTCTCAATTCTCCCCCTCGAAATGTGGCCTAAACGACAGTGCCACAATTTCGATGAGACATTAGGAGTTCTCTTTCTTTTCTTGTTTTCCTTTGTCAACGAGGACCCATCATTTACATCATTTGCATCATTGCATATAACATTCACACTTTCATGCATAGGCAGCATATAAAGTTTGTCTCGTCGGAAGGCGAGACCCACACACTCATTATTATGAATTATGCGACATTGTACTTTATCAAAATAACAATAGTAATCATCTTCTGCCAAACATGGCACACTAATCAAGTTTCTATGCAAGGATGGGACATAAAAAATGTCTCGAAGTGGAAGGATAAAGCCGTTATCAAGTTTGAGATTGAGATTTCCGACGGCTTCAACTTTCACTTCAACTCCATTTGCGACTTTAACGTTGCTTTCGCTTCTTTGCGTAGTCCTCGTCAAATGGAATCCCTGTAAGGAATTGGAGGCATGAATAGTTGCTCCAGAATTGATCCACCATGTGGATTTCGAATAACTAGTATACAAGGATTCATTTACGAAAGTGATAAAATTCTCACCTTTCATTGCCATTATCATCTTTAAGAACTCAGGACAATCTTTCTTGAAATGTCCTTCCTTCTTGCAATAGAGGCACTGGTTTGTCCCCACTGTAAATTGCTTTTGCTGAGGTTGGTGCTGACCTTGGGACTTTTGAGGCTGTTTGTCCTTTGAGAAGGACGGTCTATAGTTCCTTTTCTTTGGGCTACCAACGTAGTTGATAACGCCACCATTTTTGGGTCTAATTCTCTCCTCCTCTTGTACACATTGTGCAAAAAGAGTATCAAAAGTCCAGTTCTCTGGGTGCACATTGTAGTTGAGAATGAAAGCATCAAACTCCTTTGGCAATCGAGACATGATCAAGGGAACCAAAAAGTCCTCCTTCAAATCCAAGTCCCGTTGCTTTAGCCTTGCATTTTGTGCACTCTTTTGAAGGATAAAATCCCTAATGCCACCTCCAGTGTACCTGTCCGTGACGAGGTCCTTTATGAGTTATGTGCCATGAGTCTTTGAAGAACCAGTGAACTGGGTCTTTATCCTTTCTAGGTACTCAAAGACATTGTCAGTCTCTGGGATTGAGCCTACAATAGCCTGCTCAATTGTATTCTTTACCACAGCCATACATTTCTTGTTGGCTGAGGCCCACTTTGCCTTTTCAACTATGTATAGTTGTCTAAGGTCAGCATTCTCTTTTTCTCTTTTCTCATAGTCAGCATTAGACTCTGTGTTGCCTCTGACTAGTGTAGCAGGCTCTATAGGACAGGGTGTTGTTAGCACCCAGTCCACCTCTCCCAAGATAAAGGCAAGGTCGAGCTTTCTTTTCCATTCACTGTAGTTATCCCCTTGTAAGGTTGGGATGTCTTTTATGCATCCCATCAAGGAGTAACCTCCTGAAAAATGATCATTAAAAGGTGAGAAACAAAATTATCACATAACTCTCCTATGCATTAAGCCTACATCACCGTTGGGCAAAAAATAGACATAACACATAGCATGATATTGCAATTAACAACGTTGGTCAGAAAATGGCAATATCATATACCATAAGTGAAATTCCTAAAATTAAAATTCTCCCGTTGGTTCGAAATTCAATTTTAGAAACATCAATTTCAATAATATTTGTCAATTTTGCAGCGGAAACTTTAAACAAACTGTACAAAATTCAATATTAGGTCGGCCCAAAACTGTACACAGCCATACATTTCTTTTTTTTCGGCCCAATTGATTTCGGCCTGGCCTGCTTTGATCTTCGGCTGGGCTCGGGGCCCAGCAACCAACGGCTAGGCCGCGGAATCGGGCCACCTTAACCCCGCGCACCCCGCGTTGATCTCGGCCGTCGGATGAATTCGACAGTCGAGTGGCGTTCTCGGGAGACTTAAAAGTGACCCGGTCGGCCGGAAACGCTAACCCTAGGGTTAGTTGTTTCCCCCCGGGCCGGCCGCATCGCTTTGCTTTCCTCCCTTTCGCCGCCGGCGCCATGGCCGACGAGCCATGGCCGGCAACCTTCTCTTCTCTCTCTCTCCACACCATTCCATATGGCCGGCGCAGCCCCCACGACGACCACCGGTGTGCGGAGGATGGTGGCGCCGCCGTGGGCCCTGTCGCCGGCACGCGCGTGCGTCCTCGGGTGCGTGCGCCGTCGTCGACCGACTCCGTCGCGGCGCCCTTTGCCCCGGCGGCCGGATCTCGCGAGGTGAGTTTTCCCTTTCTTTTTTTTGATCCGGATTTTCAATCCCTAAACCTAGAACGATGCACTAGATTGCTCTGATACCATTGTTAGAAACACTCTAGGATCACTAGAACATGTGTAGATCGTGCATAATATATGAAAGGGACAGATTAGGGTTACCGGTTGAGTGAGAAGAGGAGGATTGCCCATCGGCCATCATCGTCGTGCGTGGGCGTGCGGCGGCGATGTCGATGGAGATCCGTGCAGTGGCGTCGCCGGCGTCAGTGGGATTGCTGACGTCAGTGTCGATGTCGTCGAGGCGTGGTGGTGGCACTTCCCGTCACTGCTGTGCACCCACTGTTTAGATCGGCTAGGGTTTGTGGGTGAGGTTGGTGGCAGCGGCGAACTTTGTGTCATGTGCCGCCCCGGCCCTCACCCCTTTATATGGTGCAGGTGACAGGGGCCCACCAGCCAAGAGGAGGTTGGGCGCCCCGATCAGGCGTGGTCAAGGATCCCCGTTGGGCCGTTGGGCCCAACGGGAGGAGATCTACTCTAACAGCTTATCCATTTAAGAATGGTCATGATGTTGATGCCCCCTAAGATGACAAGAAAGGTGTATAACCACTGGGAGATATTCACAAGTACACACACATGCAGGAGATCATGAGAATTTCTGACTTTAGGTGTAAGTACCAAAAATCCAATTTTCATCGATCAACACTAATGTATTAATTAACTATATATAGTGGTAACTGAAGATGCATGCATGGGATCCACTTGGGAGAGGTTAATTAATCATATAGTATATGTTATCATATCCTTAACTTGTTGCTCATGTATATATGCTAGTGCAGAGCTGAAGAGGATCAGAGCATGCATGCACACTGCAGCTGGCTGTGGCTTCAGGTTAGCTTGCAAACAAAACAAGCTCACCTGCAGGAAAAGAACCTGATCCGGCCTATTTGCATCTTTCATGCATATGGTGATATGCATATGCCCCTGTGATTAATTAACTTACTGATGCTGGAGAAACCAACTAATAAAGCATACATACACACACATATATCCAAGGGCAAGCAACCAATTGAGCAAGACAGGCCAGTAGTGAGGCTAGGCAACAAACTGAAACAACTCACTCTTGCTCATTATACATATATATATATATATATATATGCCAATTATATTAGTTAATTTGCTCAACTCTCACTCATGTTGCAGCTTTTTTTAAACCGAACTCATACTGCAACTTGCATTGTTGGAACTCATACTACTATAACAAAGCCCAAAAGGAAACGTATGTACTAATGTACACCACTACTTGAAACTACCAAATTAATAAATACAATTAACGTATCAACACGTATTAAGACCAAACAGTAGGCGTTAATCAAATATTTAATCACCAGTTCTCCCCCGACACAAATTAATTGATTGGAAGTGATGTTTGCAGTGCAGTGTTCATGCGATTCATAATATTGCACCAAAAATATATAACGAGATTGATCATGCTTTATATATACAGGGATATTTAATTTTTGCAACTACTTGCATGTTAATTGTCTGCTAAGTTAAGTGCCAACTGCCCACTGACTGGAGTTTTTGCTATTGAGAATCTACATTCTACAGAATGTATCTGCATATGTGAACATACAAGAGTTCAAAACTCATAATATAAAAACATCCGTCCAGTTCAAAATTACAAGAGTTGATGGAAGCAGCTAGAGGGATAGGTCAAGGAGTTTTTAACATAACCTCACTGAGATCAAATTGCATCAATCATCTTTACATCAAATTGCATCAAAATTTCCATCAAAATTCTATCCAAAAATTCATTCATCCACTGCATCAATCATCAATCATCCACTGCATCAATCATCCACGCGTGCGAGAGGGGTACCTGGAGGAGGCGACGAGCAGAGGAAGAAGAGGAGACGGCGATGGTGACGAGGCTGCCGGTGGCGGCGGCGGTGAGGAGGCTGCCGGTGGCGGCGGCTATGAGGAGGCGGCCGCCGACGGCTGTGAGGAGGTGGCCATCGGTGAGGACGCGGCCGGCAGCGGTGAGGAGGCGGCGAGCGGTGACGGTGAGGAGGCTGGCGGCTACGGTGAGGAGGAGGGCAGCGGTGGCAGTGAGGACGGCCGGCGGCGGTGAGGAGGCTGCGGCGAGCGGTGGCGGTGAGGAGGCGGGCGGCCGTGGTGAGGAGGAGGGCGGCGGTGGCAGTGAGGACGGCCGACGGCGGTGAGGAGGAGGCGGCGAGCGGTGGCGGTGAGGAGGCTGGCGGCGGCGATTGAAAATTTTGGCAGCCTGGCGGCGGCTCAAGGGTTTTCGCCTTCGGGACTTAGGAAAAATTGAGACTCCCGCACGCCCATACATATAGCGGAAACCATTTTCGCTGGCGGCCGGCTTAACTGGCCGCTAGCATAAATCTTTTCCCTGGCGGCCGACTTACCAGGCCGCTAGCAAAAACCTTTTTCGCTGGCGGCGGCTTTTCACTGGCGATCGGCTTACCTGGCCGCTAGCAAAAATCTTTTTTGCTGGCGGTGGACTTTTTCGCTGGCGGCCGGCTTACCTGGCCGCTAGCAAAAACCTTTTCCATAGAACTAATTAGAACTTTCCACAACTAAATGTAAAAATATACATAGAACTAATTACAAAAAGAGTCAGTAATCATCCGTACAAAAATTCATCATCCATCATAAGGTGCTGAAATTACATATATAGATTAGCCTTTCACATTCTTCCCTACTCCCTTATTCCTCATGTATGGCTTCGGGGAATCACCAATCATTGCCTCCGTGACCTCAATGTTGTTTGTAAAGTCCGTGAAGAGTGTCATGTTCTCGTACTGATTATATGCCTCAACATCTTCGACATCGTCAACTCCCAAAATCTTTTGTTTTCCCGAGACAACTATATCTTTCTTCAACTGAGATGGATCAGTCACATAGAAAACTTGAGCGGCACGATCAGCAAGTACCCATGGGTCATTCTTGTGCCCTACGTTGACGAGGTAGACGATGGTCAGGCCAAAAATGTTGACAACCATGCCAGATGGGTGTTTCACCCATTGGCACCGGAACAGTGAAATCTGCATGTTGGATCCATAGTCCAGTTCACATATTTCTTCTATGAATCCATAGTATGTGCTCTTTTGTCCCGTTGTGTCGATTGCCTCTACTCGAAGGCCACTGTTTTGGCATGCACTCCTTTGGTCTTTCACTTTGGTATAAAATGTATACCCATTCAGATCATATGCTTGCCATGAGGTGTAAAGACTTGATGGCCCGTCAGCCAACCTCTTAATAGTTTTTTCCTCCGTAGTATCGCCATCTGGTAGGCCGAGGTTCTTGAACCATTCAGTAAAGGCAGCCTTGTGTCGCTTCATGATCCATGCATCAGAACACCCTGTATTCATTGCTTGTAATTCCTTAAGGTGCTGATCTATGTACGGCTCCACTATCGCGAGCTGTTGCACACTGAAATGAGCTTCTTTCAGTTTCTTGTAATCATCGTCGTGGATTCTTTTCTGCCCTTTTGTCCCTCTTCCAGATAATCTACCTTCATGTCGAGGTACCGGTAAACCAATTGCTTTCCCCTCTTTTAGGTAACAAATGCAACACTCAACGACTTCCTCGGTAGTATATCCCTGTATCATCGATCCCTCTGGGTGGGCACGGTTCCGTACGTAGCCTTTTAGAATGGACATGTACCGTTCAAATGGCCACATCTGATGCAGGTATAGGGGACCAAGTGCAATAATCTGAGGCACAATATGAACTATGAGGTGTTCCATCATATTGAAAAATGACGGCGGGAAACACATCTCAAGCTCGCACACGGTCTCTATAGCGAAAGTGCGGAGAGGACCTAACTCGTCAAGGTCAATCTCTCTGTGAGATTGCATTGAAGAAGTAACACAGCTTTGTGATGACCACCTTCACATGTAATGGTTCGATTGCTCTGATGGCGATAGCAAGGAATACTGTGAGCATTACATGGCAATCATGGGAAATGTAGCCTGAAAATGACAAATCCTTCATCGACACTAGTCGCTTAATGTTTGAGGAGAAACCAGTAGGCACTCTCACCCCACGTAGGCATTTGCACATTGTCATTTTCTCCTCATTTGTCAAGGTGTAGCAGCCCGGCGGAAGATACACTTTTTCATTACCCTCATCTACAGGGTGAAGCTCTTTTCTTATCTGCATATTCACGAGGTCCTTACGGGACTTCAGCCCATCCTTTGTCTTGCTAGGTATGTCTAGTAAAGTACCCATGGTGCTATCGAAGACATTTTTCTCTAGGTGCATGACATTGATAGAATGACGTATCTCTAAATCTTGCCAGTACGGAAGGTACTTAAAGAAAAATGGAGTGCTTCTTGAATGGCCTGTTAGCGTTTGCTGGCTCTTTGGCCTCATTTCTCTTCCGCTTGTTGGTTTCCTTCTTTTTGGCTTTCCCAAAAACAACCTTGAGCTTTTTCGTTATTGTCAACACGTTATCACCCTTCCATGGTTCTGGTGGATCACCGTCCTCAACAGTGTTGTCGAAATATTCAGCTTTGGAGCGGTACGGGTGATTCTTTCTTAAGTAACATCGGTGCCGCATGTACACTAGCTTCTTCGATCCCTGAAGGTACCTGTACACTGTACCATCAACACAAATAACGCAACTTGTCTTCCCCTTGAGCTGTCCTGATAGGAAAATAGTGCGGGCAAGTCATTGACAGTGACAAAGATAATTGCATTAAGCGTGAAGTAATTCTGCATGAATTCGTCCCAAACCCGGACCCCATGATTCCACAGATCAGCCATATCCTCCAACAAAGGCTCCAGAAACACATCCATGTCATTGCCAGGTTGTCGTGGTCCGTGTACAAGGATGGTCAACAAAATATACTTCCTTTTCTGACACAACCACGTAGGGAGGTTGTACATGGTTAGGAGTACTGGCCACGTGTTGTGTGAGCTGCTCAAGTCACCAAATGGATTCATTCCATCGGTGCTCAATGCAAACCTTACATTTCTTGGGTCCTCTGCAAACTCATGGTACTTCCTGTCAAATTCCTTCCATTGTCGAGCATCGGCCGGATGTCGAATCATTCCATCCTTTTTCCGCTTTTCATGATGCCAGCGCATCAGTTCGGCATCCCTCGGGTTCGAGAACAAACGCTTCAATTGATCTTTCACCGGAAGGTACCACATGACCAACTGGGGAATCTTAATCTTGTTGTTGACTTCTACCTCGTTTTGGGAACCATCCTGACCCTCGGACTGGCTACAGCTTGTTTTGTATCGACTAGTATTGCACGTTGGGCATATTTCCAAATCCTCGTACTCTTTACGAAACAGTATGCAGTGGTTAACACAGGCGTGTATCTTTCGCACACCCAGAGATAAAGGGCAAATAATCTTCTTCGCTTCATAGGTGCTGGTTGGCAGGGAGTTGGGTTGCGGAAACAATTTCTTCAACAGAACCAACAAATCGTTGAAACTACTGTCCGACAAACCATTTCTGGCCTTCAATCTCATAAGTTCAAGCACCGTCCGCAACAATGTAAAATCCTTCATGCAACCATTTGCCTCATCGTACAAAAGAACCTTCGTTGCCTTTTGTAATGATTCGAAGTTCTCCAACCCACGAGCGGACCCAGCTACAACCTCAGGTTTAGCATGCCGCAACATCTCTTCCAAATCAAAATTACCATCATATACGCAAACATTACCATCATCGACATCATCAACTATCTACGTGCGACCATCATCGCCACCAACACCATCATCAACATTAATGGGCTCTACTTCCTCTTCTCCTTCTTCGCTACTACCATCAAATCCTCGTCCCGTTGAACACTTCATCCCTATCGCCGGTTGGGAACTTGTTTTCTTGGGATCTCTCCATGATGTGACCAATTTGTGTAGCCAACAACAAATCTATGCATCACCAAGTGTTGCTCGATTATAGATGGGTCGATCCAAATTTTCTTATTCTTGCAATGTAAGCATGGACATCTAATTTCCTTCGTCTTCTTAGATGCAGCATTCTTCTTAGCAGCTTTCATGAATATGTCAACTCCTTCAATGTATGAGGACCGGTATCTCTCTCTATACATCCATGCGCTGTCCGCCATCTATGCATTATTTGCGAAAAAATATGTACAACTTCATCACTTTATATATTTTTGATAATATGTCACATTAAAATTATACTAATTAATATTTATAACCACTATAATCTAGACAAGCTAATTAAAGCTAGCCAAAAATCTACAAACTACAAACAACTGAAAAAATAAAAAAACTAGTTCTTTTTCTCTTCTTCTCAGCGTTCTCTGCAGTTAACTAATATATAGATCTGCTACAAATAAACATATCAAAACTAGATATATATATATATATGGAACATCGATCATGCACAATATTTTTTACAAAGTTTGCCCATTTTAAGCTCCAAATAACAAATAAAAAATACTTTTCTTTCCTCGTGTCACATACTTTTTGCTATGCAAAATCTCAACAAACAACCAATAAAAATGAAAAAAACTTTACAAATAGAGTAGGAGAAAGTATATGTAACCTCTGGTGCAGTAGATCTTTCAAAAGATTGAAGATCAAAACCTTCCCCCTATGTATTTGTTCACAAGAGAGAAAATCGTGCTCAAATGTTATGGCTGCTAGCTGGACTGGTGGTATAGGTGATGGTATTTTTCCTGACGGTTAACATATATCGGTTGTATAGAACCGCCATAGAAAATATTTAGGGGTGACGGCGGCTTAAGTGGGCCGCCAGCAAAGATGTAGGAATCTTCGCTAGCGGGCCACCTCACCTTACCGCCAGAGAAGATGTGATATTTTCTCTGGCGGGGCCTTAAGATGGCCGCTAGAGAAAATACCACATCTTCTCTGGCGGCCAGCTTTAGAGGGCCGCCAGCGAAGATGTGTTTTCGCTGGCGGCCCGAGACCCCCCACCCCCTCTATCTTTTGAGCTGGCGGTTTTACCTCGTAGCCGCTAGAGAAAAGGTTTTCCAAACGTCATGAAAGATTGTTTTCGTACTAGTGTGGTTGCTTAGGATATAGTCATATTTAGTTTCTGTGATTATAGAATCCTGATTCAAGCAACATCTGTGCTTTGGATGCCTTGACGAGGGTGTTGTGTTAAATAGCTTTTTGACATGTTATTAACATCGAATTTTCGTGCTGCCTCTATTAATTTTACCTTTTTTACCTTTTAAAAAATAAGGCTTAAATTTTTTAAAGTTGGACTCGTGGAGTTAATCATACTAGGAAGTCCTATGTACTATGTTAATGATATAATTCATACTGCATTTCATCGCACCATGGAATTTGTATTTTTTTTCTCTTTTGACCTGCTATATACCATTTGAATTCATCAGAATTGATGGCACAACGTACACCAAAAGTCTAGTATATTAATTAAAGTGTGGGTTCGGTTCAAACATATGTACCTGGAAACTTTGACAGCTAAGAGCTAGGCTACAGGGGTGTTTAGATGGAGGGAATAAAATTGGTGTCAAATCGAATGTTTGACATTAATTTGAAGAAAAAAATGTAAAATAATTATAATAATAATTATATAATCGAAAGATAATTCAGGAGACAATCTATTAAGACTAATTATTTCATAACTAGTAAAAATGTTTACTGTAGCATAAATTTATCTTACAAATAAATTATTCATAATCAATGAATTTCGAAAATAGTTTATAATTAATATTCTAAAATAACATTTAAATATTTAACGAAAAATAACATTTAATTTAAATATTTAACGTGATTTAGATTTTTAGTAGGCTACTTTGACGTACGTACGTTAAAAGTGATGGTGGGATGCACTACACTGTACACGGATCAGGATCGTCTGCCTTCCCATTTGACTGCACGAGCGTGCCTTCCGCACTCATCCACCGTTCAAACTATCCAACGGCTCACATCGGATACACGATAGCTAATGGAAGTAGCCATCGATCGAGGAAGCCCACGAAAGCCCAGGCAAGTGGCAGCGAAAACATACCCGCCGCCACCGTAATTGTGCTATGCTACTACCTGGTCTTGGTGCATCCATATTTTCCATGTTTAGCCAACAAGCCTGCTGCTGAATTGCTGCACCCACTGCTGGGAACCACCCTAGTTTCGGTTTGCAATTCTTTTAATCTCGAGTTGCAAACTGAGACTAAAAATTTTTTTTCGTTCCAGATAAAATAAAAAAAAATCCATTTTTCACCGAGACTACAAATGAAAGCGTCACGTGACTAGTTCCGAGACTACAGTTTTTTCATTTTTTTGCTGCATATTATTTTTTCCATCACCACATATTAATTACATCTAAAAACTCAAATCACGGATCAAATACAACGATAAAATCACAGATCAAATACAACATCACATATAAAAATCACAGATCATCACAACACATCACAGGTCATCAAATACATAAAAAAATACAACAAATACATCAAAAAATCACAGATCCACGGCTGTCTACCGCCGCCCGCAACCTGCCATCACCGCTATGCGCCAACAGAGAGGAGAAGGAGGAGGTCGCTGCCTCCAGCCCGGTGCGCGCCGACCGCCCACGCGAGAGAGAGAGGCGAGGGAAGAGGGAGAGGGAGAGCTGAAGGGAGAGGGAGAGATCTCTTATGAGCGCGCGAGGAGAGCTGAGGGAGAGGGAGAGATCTGAGGAGGGGATCGAGAGGAAGCTAAGACCAAGAATATATCTGAGCCCGTGCGCCTAACGAGGAGATAAGACCGAGCTATTATTTTTTGTCTCGGTTGATTAAAACCAGGATAAATGTTGATCTTTAGTCCCGATTGGTGTTAAAAATATTAGAGATCTGACACGAGCGGTAGATTTTTTTTGAACCAGGACTAAAAATAAAATTTTGTTCCGGTTGGTGTTACCAACCAGGATTAAAGATTTAATTGGGACTAAAAATATTTTTTAATCTTAATTCTTATTAAAACCGAAACTATTATGAATTTTAGCGAGATGGATCAAAGATCATTTCTCTAGTAGTGACCCAATACTAGCAGGAAGATGGACCGGCAGAGTTTGAGAACGATGCCCAAGGCGACAACGAGGAAGCTACGGTTATCGGCGACGCATCCCGGCGGATGAGCTCCGGGTCACTCCCTGCCGTGGAGGATGGTGGCGGCGATGAGCGTATGTGATCGAACTCTGAAGACGTGTTCGTTACATGGTTTTAAATCTTCAGTTGTTCTATGTGGCTATAGTTAGCCGTTATTTCTGGCTATAGCTATTTTAGAAAACTATTAATGTAATTATTTAAGAAACCTAAGTGTTAAATGTCTTAATCCGCTATTTAAAATAAACCATGGTTTGCTATCACTTGTGAGCTTCTTGCGCTTTCGTGGCTGGTTCTATTAGCTATTAAGGGCACACGTCACTAGTACAGATCCCAATATCTGTGACGAGCTCAAATAAGCCTGGAGTACTCGGGCCGTCAGAACGAAGTCATCTCAATCGGGCCTGAATTTGCACCGTTGTAGATGTACTCGTACAGCCCCAATTGCAAGTAGCCCATCAGCGATGAAACTCATCTCTGATGGGCTCAGATGAAAGCCCGATTGAGATGACCTAGGATATCTCAATCAGGCCATAATACCGAGCCCGTCAGAGATGAGGGTCATCGCTAACAGGCTCAAACATATGGCCCGATTGAGATGACTTTATAGCCCGTCACCGATGACTCATATCGGTGTCGGGCTTTGATTGACGCCCATTAGAGATGTATGTGCGCCCGTTACAGATGTCGTTTAAATGGCCTGATTGAGATATAGTTCGGACACACTATAAATACACCAAAAACCGTTGTCTGAATTCATCCCACTGTTCACTTTTTTGGTGGGAGGTTGAAGGGAATATTGAAGGCCATGCTTCCTGAAGAGAACACATTGCCCGAAACAATATATGAAGCAAAGCAAGTTCTGTGTCCCCTAGGGTTAGAGGTTCGTAGAATTCACGCTAGTCCAAACGATTACATATTGTACCACAAGCAATATGCGGACCTAGAAGCTTGTCCTGTGTGTAAGGCTTCTCGATATAAGTGAAAGAAAAGTGCGGGGGAGGAAAAGAAGTCAAAGCGGGGTGGTCCGACGAAGGTTGTGTGGTATTTACCCATCATTGATCGCTTCAAGAGAATATTTGCCAACCCGAAGGAAGCAAAATTAGTGCGATGGCATGCCGAAGAGAGAACGAACGACGGTTTGCTAAGGCACCCAGCATATTCGATTCAATGGAGGAATATTCATCGAATGTACAAAGACTTTGCTGCCGACCCCAGAAACATGAGGATATGTTTGTGTACGGATAGCATGAATCCTTTTGGAGATATGAGCAGTTCTCACAGCACTTGGCCCGTCCTTATTGCGAACTATAACCTCCCGCCACGGTTGTGCTTCAAAAGGAAATATATTATGTTGTGCTTGTTAATCCAAGGTCCAAAACAACTGGGCAATGGTATCGATGTATTCCTAGAGCCTGTTATCGATGATCTTGAGATTCTTTGGAAAGAAGGCGTGGACACTTGGGATGCATATGGTCAGGAGAACTTCAAGCTACGAGTTCTACTGTTCTGCACCATTAATAACTATCCCGCACTGGACAATCTTTCTGGACAAACCGTGAAAGGAAAAAAGGCATGCTTTGACTGTATGGAACTTACACGCAGCAGGTGACTAAAGAAATCCAGAAAGATGGTTTACATGGGTCATAGGAGATGGCTCTCGCTACGCCACGCATTTATAAGAAAGAAGAAAATTTTCAACGGTAGGAGAGAACTTGGAACTGCTCCCAAGGATCTGTCTGGAGAAGAGGTCCATGACATGGTCAAAGATATAACTAATGAGTTTGGAAAGAAAAGAAAACGTGGCAAGGAAAATGATAAGGGTATGTGGAAGAAGAAATCCATATTTTGGCGGCTACCATACTGGAAAGACCTTGAGGTCTGGCATTGCATTGATCTAATGCACGTAGAGAAGAACGTTTGCGATAATTTGCTCGGGCTACTGCTTAATATGCCTGGAAAGACAAAGGACGGCTTGAATGCTCGCCTAGATCTGCAGGAATTGAACATTCGCAGTGAGCTTTAGCCTGTTATGGATGAAAAGACAGGAAGAGTGTACCTCCCACCAGCTTGCCACACATTGTCAAAGAATGAGAAGATCGCAATGTTGTCATGCCTGTCTGATATTAATGTTCCTTCGGGCTATTCAGCAAGGATCAGTAAATACGTTAAATTGGAGGATCTAAAAGTGGTTGGAATGAAGTCTCACGATTGTCACGTGCTGATCACACAGATCTTACCAGTTGTTATCAGATGTATTCTACCATCCAAAGTGTGTCACACAATCCAACGGCTTTGTGCCTTCTTCAATGAAATCGGCCAGAAGATTATAGATCCCGAAGATCTAGATCAGATGCAGACTGATATTGTCAATACTCTATGTCACTTAGAGATGTATTTTCCACCATCTTTCTTCGATATCATGGTTCATCTCCCTGTTCATCTAGTAAAGCAAACAAAAATATGTGGCCCAGCTTTTCTAAGGGAGATGTACCCATTCGAGAGGTATATGGGAGTTCTTAAGTCGTACGTTCGAAATAGAGCAAAACTGGAGGGAAGCATCATTGAAGGGTACACGACGGAGGAGGTTCTTGAGTTCTGCATCGACTTTATGGCCGAGACTAATCCTATCGGAGTTCCTGCGTCTCGCCACGAAGGAAGGTTGGCAGGCCTTGGCACAATAGGCAGAAAAAGAATTATTCCCGATCAAGCTACCTATGCGCAGGCTCATTTCGCTGTGCTACAACATATGGCTGAAGTAACTCCATATTTTGAGGAGCATCTAGCGAAGGTCCAACAGGACAACATGGGTCGATCAGACATGTGGATCAATAGAGAACATAGTACTCACTTCAATTCATGGTTCAAGAATCGTATCGCACGGTCGATCGATGACCCAACTGAGATAATATGAAGGTTGGCAAGGGGCCCAAGCTGGGATGTTGACACATGGCAAGGGTATGATATCAATGGATACACATTCTACATCGTCACACAAGATGACAAAAGCACAGTGTAGAATAGTGGAGTTCGTATAGATGCATATCAGGATAAAGCTGGATCGAACTCATATTATGGCCGCATAGAGCAGATTTGGGAGATGAACTACAGGAGCTTCAAAGTCCCTTTGTTTCGTTGCAGCTAGGTGAATATCCGAACCGGAGTTTAAGTCGACGAGGAAGGATTCACTTTAGTGGATCTGGCCAAGGTTGGATACACGGACGAACCATTCGTCCTAACCAAGCAGGTCGAGCAGATTTTCTATATAAAAGACCCTGCAAACAAGAAGCTGCACGTTGTTAGGGATGACAAATGAAGAATTGTTGGGGTTGACAACATCGTCGATGAAGAAGAATACAACCAGAATCTTCATGTGAGACCTCAGATCGAACTTGACGATGATCCCAAAGACGAAGTGGCATACGCTCGCTCAGACCATTCGCAAGGCATATCCTTGTAAATAGAGTCTTTGTAGTAATATAATTTGTAAATTGATGAATGTGATGAAGTATTTTGTACAGGTGCCTTAATGAATGATCTGCATATCTTTCATGCCTTAATTTCTTATGGGTTTTTATAAATTTAATGGCAAATTTACACTATTTAAATAATTCATCTGTTAATTATAATAATTTTTAAAATATAATGGAAATTGTAAACTAATTTAATAAGTCATATTTTAATTTATCATGGTTTTTTTTAAATTTAATGCTAAATGTACACTACATAAATAATTTTTCTTAATTATAATATTTTTAAAAATATAATCCCAAGTAGAAACTAATTTAATAAGGCATATTTTAATTTTATATAAGTTTTTTAAATTTAATGGCAAATTTACACTATATAAACAATTTATCGTCAATTATAATAATTTTTAAAAATATAATGGCAATTGTAAACTAATTTAATAACGCATATTTTAATTTAATGCTCGATGCGGATGATGTCATCCAGTATCGGGCGTACTAAGGGCCCGTCAGAGATGACTCATCCGTATCGGGCCCTAGTAGTACGCCCGTCGAGATGACATTGACTAGGGTTACTTAGTCAATCCCGCAGATCCGGATCCATTCACGCCTCCTCTCGGATCTACGCCGCCGCCTGCTCTCCTCGCCTCCACGTCGACCCCAAGCCCGGCAATCTCCTCGCCTCCACGCTACCGCCTCTCAGATCCCCGCGCGCCATGGCCGCCGCCTCCTCTCCTCCGCCCCTCTACGCCGCCGCCTCCTCTCCTCCTCCCCTCCGCGCCGCCGCCTCCTCTCATCCTCCCCTCCACGCCGGTCGCCTCCCCATCGACCCCGAGCCCGGCCGTCTCCTCGCCTCCACGCCGTCGCCTCTTAGATCCACGCGCGCCATCGCCGCCGCCTCCTCTCCTCCTCCCCTCCATGCCGGTCGCCTCCCCATCGACCCTGAGCCCGGACGCCTCCTCGCCGAGCCCGAATGCCTCCTCGCCGAGCCCATCGTCGCCTCCCTCGACGCCGGTCGCGTCAACCCCGAGCCCAGCCGCACCGTCGCCGCCTCGACCTCGAGCCCGTCCTCACCGGTTAGTACGTCTCTCTCTATACATTGTCTGAACTGATTAAAATTCCTTCTTTTGGGCATGTGATGAGTTGGTTAATTAGTGTATGCTTAAAATTTGTTGAGTAATCCTTTGCTTGGTTAATTAGTGTATGCTTAAGATGTATAATGCATACCTTTTCTTTGCTCGGTTCATGTTTTGCCTCCTAACACTAGGGGCTCGGTGCTCCAAAGTAATGTGCTAATAAAACTAACTTATCTTAGGTACCCCCACTAAGTACTGTCCCTAATGGTAGTTGTGTGATCAGTGTATATCTAACTAAATGAGTTTTCTTTGAATTTCAGTCTGAAGTCTGAATTTTATTATTTGGTTTGGTATCTCAAGTCTAGTGAACTGTCACTACAATAATTAAACTGACGCTACATTAATTGAGTAGATTATTGAGTAAATTGTTGCTACTTGAACTAGGCCCTGTTTGAACTAGGCCCTGCTTGCTGGGATTATTGCTGCTTGCTGCGATTGATGCTTGCTGGGATTATTGCTGCTTGCTGCGATTGATGCTTGCTGGGATTGTTGCTTTGATGTATTGCTGTTACTGCCTTGTCCTATGCATCATCTTTGGACTCTCTGCAGTAGTAATGTATAGTACTATCCATATGTTGCATCTAGCTATTTTTATTATGGAGAAAATCATCACTGAACTTATTCTCTTTTTATTATGGAGAAAATTATCACTGAACTTTTTAATTTTCATTTAGCCTCATATCGACAATGCTGCTACTGCCTTGCTGGGATTGATGTATTTTTATACTGCTACTCCCTTGCTGGGATTGATGCACAATTTTTATGGGATGGCTACCTTGGTGCTGCTACTGTTATTATTTTTGAAAGATAGTCGTGGCTGTGATAGCAATGGAGTGTGTGATTTAATTTTGTTTGATGCACAATTTTATACTTCTATACTGCTATACTGCTTTGATGCACAATTTTATACTGCTATGATGCTACTGCTACTACTATGAGATGCACAATTTTGTTTGATGTAATGAAGCAAGTGTGTGGCTGCTATACTACAATGCTACTGCTATCTAGTTTTTATACTGCTATACTGCTATGATGCACAATTTTTTGTGCTGATATGGCTATGATATGATACTTGATATGATAGCACAATTCATACTAGATGATATATTGTCTCCGAAAGGAATGTTTAGAGTAAGGTCCTAGGTAGCTCAATCAACTCTGAATGGTAGAATTTTGCAATGATAGTGCGACAAACATTTGATTTTTGTAAATATTCTTTGTAATATAATTCTGCATGTTATTTCTGTATATACTTGCTTTTCTTTGTAATACATTTTTGCAGGTTTTGATGCATGTCGACGGTTTGGAGAGAAAAAAATGAATGTGAATGACCATCTACACTTGTTCTTTTTTAACTATATTTTTTTTGGAAAAAAAAGTCATCTACACTTGTTCTTTTTTTGGTAGTATACTTGTTGTTTTTTGGGCAGTATACTTGTTCTTGTGAATGTGAATGAAATATATGTGATGTGAATTGGCTGTTGTTGTGGCTGTGATCTTATATATGTGAATGGACTTGGGTGTGGCTATGGATGAATGGGGACTGGAATGGGGACTGGAATGGCTGGGGCTGTGATGTTATATATCTCAGTCATTTTTTGCAGCGGACATGGCTAGCAAAGGCCTGAGGCTAACCAAAAAACAATTTTTTTTTTATAATAAACTCATCCCTGACGGGCATTCTGAAAAAGCCCGATAGAGCTAGGACATCTTAACGGGCTCAACCTAATAGCTCGATAGAGATAAGTCATCCGTGACAGGCTCAATACTATAGCCTGTTAGAGATATGTCATCCGTGATGGGCAACAAACCGGGACTATATTTGACTCCGTGGTTGGTCAACCCTATCGGTGACGGCCTATTAACTACAGCCCATTAGAGATGAGTTGTCATCTCTAACGGGCTTAGAAGTAGAACCGATTGAGATGTGTCATCCGTGACGGGCGCTCAACACCTCTGGTTTGACTTTCAAACACATTTGTGACGGGCATTTATTATGGCCCGATTGAGATAATGTGCATCCGTGATGGCCTTGTGCCCGTTAAAGATATTTTTTCACATCAGTGACCATCGCACAGTGACAGAGGCCCAACCTGATAAAGATGAGGGCTAATGCCCATTAAAGATAGACGATGCCTATGTAGTACGTTATGTGAGAGCCGTCGGATGGTTTGGACGGTGGATGAGTGCTGACTGCACGCTCGTACAGTACAGTCACCTCACGGAGGCAGACGATTCTGATCCGCACTAGACATGGAGCGCTCGTATATATATATAACTATCTATAAAGCAAGTAGTGTTTCTACCCAAAATTTTCGTCCACCTGGTTATTTCGCAGAAAACCCCTTGAGTGTTTATAAAATTAACCCGCAGTCCCAATGCTGAAAAGAAAGAAAGATGGAAAAAAAGACCTCCTGCGTCCCTCCCTCCCATCCCCATCCCGCGCCATGCCCCTCCCTCCCGTCGCTGCTCGGAGCTCCCGCGCCGCGCCTGCACCCTTTCCTCCCATCGCCGCTCGAAGCTCCCGCGCCGCCGCCTGCTTTCCTTTCTATGTCGTCGTCCCGTTGCAACGCACGGGCATTTTTGCTAGTGTATGTATATATATATATATATATATATATATATATATATATATATGTTCTTGTGTGTTAGATTTTTTGATTTGCAATCGCGGTGGCCATGAACCAGACATATCCGTTTGTTTTAAGATGTAAGCAAGCTAAAAACGCTTATAATTTCATAATAGTTAGGCTTAAGAGAATAAAGACCATTTTTAGCTTAGTGACCATTTCACTGCAAGTTTGCAACTGAGGCTATGTTCTAAACAGCTTATGGAGTATGGACCGGGTTACTTCCTGGATTATTATAATAGATGCAACTCATTCACTTATAAATTAAACAATAAAATATACAATATATCATCTTTAAAACATAAATATCAATAACTCAAATACTCTCACACCCTTTTTAAAATTTGTGTGAAGATTGTCTATTAATTTAGAGGTGGCTTATTATCTCTCTCCTCACTTCTCTTCTTCGGCCTAGTTTAGTTCCATTTGCAATGTCAAATTTTTACACCTCAAAACTTTTGGCCATAAACTTTACACAAAAATAAATGTTTAGATGCATGTGTAAATCTTTTTGTCATCCATGTAAATGCATGCATTGTTGTATGCTGGGATAAAGGTTCAGCTTGTCTTCCAAGATATTTTTTATATAATTTTGGGTCTTTAGACAAGTTTACATATGGATGTTTAGTTCAAAATTCATAAAAATATATAAAATCAATTTTAGAGGAACTAAATTCATCTCATCACAGACACTCTTAAGAGCAGTTATTTGCTCTAATATAAGTACAGTGACAGGACAAATTTTATAGAGGACAATATAAACCACTAGGATTAGTTGATACGAGCTGAGACGACGCTAATGTTTTTGTTAGCTACAGGAGCGCGCAAAAGAAAAGGAGGTCTCCACGTGTTTGCCCCCGCTGCCAACGCAAGAAGAGACGACGAAGAAGAGTGCAGGAAAAACAGCGGGAGAGAGAGAGCGCGCGCCAAATGAGCCCACTTCGATTCAGTTTGGTGCATTTGGCTGCATCGTGTAAATATTTAGCGAAATAAGTTCACTCTTTTGATTTGTCATCGGATCTGAAACTTAATCGTAATATCAATATAAACATTCTCAACTTTCAAAACCAATGTAATAAATAAAACGATTTAAAGTAAAATCATAACACTGCTAAAAAATAACACATTTGTCCAGTTGATAACCCCTTATAGTCCGATTGTCAAACCGGACTACAAATTCGGGACTAAAGATCGCTATTTTTAGTTCCAGTTCAAATAACCCGGACTAAATATACATTTTTAGTCCCGGTTAGAGCCACCAATCGGGATTAAAGATGGCGGCGCCACGTGGTTGGCTCCGCCATCTTTAGTCCCGGTTGGTGGCTTCAACCAGGACTAAAGTTTTTTTAATTTTTTTAATTTTCACTTGCTCTTAGCTTGGTGCTGTTTGTTTATAAACACATATATATATATTTATACATATAAATGCAAATATGCATATATATGTGTAAATACATAACATACATATATATAATACATCACATATATATATGCAAACAATATCGAAATTATTTTTTTAACGATCGAATACAACAAAATGCAACAACAAAATTCATACGTATATACAACAAATTGTCCACAAAATCATCCACACTATATATACAACAAAATACAACAACAACAAGTATTTTTCGCTCGTCGTTGCCGTTGGCTCTCGCTCGTCGCTGCCGGCTCTCGCTCGCCGATGGCGCCGACTCCAGCTCGCCACTGCCGCCTTTGTCCTGCTCACCGCCGGTGAGGAGATGGCGCCCCGCTGCCGCCACCTCCTCCCCGCCGCCGCCATCTCCTCCCCTTGCTTGCCGAGGGGAGAGGGAGAGGAAGAGGGAGAGCGAGAGAGCTGAGAGGAGAGGGAGAGAGATCTGAAAAATATGCTAAGTGTTGGATCGGTGGAGAAGACAATGTGCGTCGGGGATATATATAGCCCTGAATTTTAGTCCCTTGATATCACCAACCGGGACTAAAGATAATTTCTCGCTATTTTCGATTCATCTTTAGTCCCGGTTGGTGTCACCAACTGGGACTAAAGATAATTTCTCGCTATTTCTAATTCATCACCGGTTGGTGCCACCAACCGGGACTAAAGATAATTTCCAGCTATTTTTTCAAATTTATTTGGTCCTCGCTAGGGTTAACAATTAAATAATTAGTAAATAGGGCCATATTAAATTCATTAAATATAGATTTAAAACAATAATATTAAATTTTAATCAAACATAGATAATCCTAGACATTAATGTGCTCTTCTAGATACTGTTCCTCTTTTGCCCCTCTCTATTTTTCATATTCATCTAAAGTTGTTGTTTTTTTGGAAAAATTCGACTTTTTTGTTTTATTTTTTTATAATTTTTATGGACTTAGGAGCAAACGAGAGGTAACCACAGAAAATTTAAGCATAAACAAGCAAAAGACGTGGCCTGTGGAAAATTCAGAAGACACGCTCAGAATCGGAAAAAACTTCCAGGCTCGGAAAGGCAACCTTCTGAGGCATTTTTGGGAAAAATAAAATCGTCGAATGCGGCAAAGCGGCGGTCGAACGCATCCAAATTTTTTCGATCGATTATCATATATGGAACGTCTCGATCGGAGTCCGTATGCGAAAGTTGTGGCCGTTTTAAAACCGACTCCGAGTTAGATGACAAAATGGGAACAATGCGCGTAAAACTTGTTACACGCGCAAAAACTAGACGTGACGGCCGTGGTTTGAATGTTCTTATCCATATATAGTTATCCCTCCTATTTGTATATTTTCACCAAAATAATTTTACAAAATATTTTATATATTGAGAATCATTAGTTAATAACAATATGATGATATGTAATTACAATGTAATGATTAAATTAAAGTTTCCTTCAATCTTTAATCATCCACTCCCACACAACACCACACTCTTTGAAATTATAGATCCTCTCAAATTAATTTTAGGCCATTTGAATCATATAGCAAAATTTGTATATTTTTATTAGGTTCAGTTAAAAAATAAGCACATTCACTTTTGTCCCGGTTGGTGTTACAAACTGGGACTAAAGATTTAAATGATCTTTAGTCCCGGTTCGTAACACTAACCGGGATAAAATATAGGATCTTTAGTCCCGGTTGGTGCTATAAACCGAGACTAAAGTGATTGTCGAGGTTGTCGGAACTGTCGAGCACGGGCATTTTTAGTCCCGGTTGGTAACACCAACCGGGACAAAAATAGCATCTTTAGTCCTGGTTGGTAACACCAACCGGGACCAACCGGGACTAAAGATGCTATTTTTTGTCCCATTTGGTGTTACCAACCGGAACTAAAGATGCCCGGCGCTCTGACAACCTCTGACAATATTTGAACCGGGACAATCTTTAGTCCCGGTTCGTGTCACGAACCGAGACTAATGTTCCTATAAATCCATAGACTTTTTAAACCAGGACTAGAAATATTTTTTTGTCCCGAGTACTATTCAAACCGGGACTATTGTGGATTTTGGCACTTCAACCGAAAATAGTTTCTCCAATAGTGTAAAACCCAGTGAGACCCATCTTCCTTCTTTTTTCTCTCTTCTCTTCCTTTCTTCTCTCTTATTTTCCTCGTCGTCGTCGACGCACACCCTTGGTTGACTTTCACCCGGTTTGCCTCAACGGTAATTGCTACGAGATCGCCGAGCCCCCGTCATCATTCCCGCAGGTCCCGTGCGCCAACGTGGCCGGTGACGACCACCACCTCCTCCTCCGGCCTGTTGTTGCCGCCTCCAGCCACATCGACGACGAACGACGACCACGAGAGGTCAGGACAACGACTACTTAGACCGAAAGCCTCATCCGGTCTCTGTCAAATCCAGCGTCTCGGGCTTGAGCTTGAAAGCTGGGGATATATTTTTTCTATATTAATAAAACACGCAAGCTATAATCTTGTTTTTTTCTATATCAATAAAACACATGTTATCTTATGGGTTTCGTTTAAAAAAAGAAAGCTCGTACGCTCCGTCCGCTAAGTTGCCGAGACCAAGCAGGCGGATGGTGGCGGTCGTGGTTAGGGTTGAAAACGGACGGAATTTTTCCCGTTCCGAACCGTTTGTTTTTCTACATTTGAACCGATCATTTTCGTATTTTTGGAAAAATGCGGAAACGGGTCGGAATTTGGGTTGGAGCTTGGCAAAATGCGGACAAGTAGAAACGGCATTTTTGTCCGTATTTTGGAATTCCTTATTTTGTCGGAATATTTCCGTATTTGTACCTTTTTTCGGATTCCTTCCAGGCCGGCCCAATCACAAAGCCAACACTAGGTCATCACCGGCCCATGCCCATCTAAAAAAACCCTGGGTCTTCTCTCTCATTCTTAGGCTAGCTCCTTCCTGAATCCTGACTGAGTCTGCGTCGCGAGATTGAGGCAGCCGCCGCCGCGCCGCGCAGCCCCGCCTTGGCTGCCCGCTCCTACGGTGGCGGCTACCGACCTCAGCCGCCCATTGTCCCGGCCAGCCGCCGCCTACCCGCCAGCCGCCCGCCGCCCGACACCCACCGCCCGACGCCCACAGTGCCGACACCCACCAGCGCCGACGCCGACGCCGGGTCCGGCCAACCCTACCCTCCAGCCCCGCCGCCGACCGCCGCCCGACCACGGCTAGATCCTGCCCGATGCCCTCCAGCCCCGGTCCGGCCCTCCAGCCCCGACGCTGACCGCCACCCGGCCACGGCCGAGATCCCACCCGACGCGGCGACGCACTCCACCCGGTCCGGCCCTCCGGCTCCGACGCCGACCGCCGCCCGCCGCCGGCCACGGCCACCTCCCGCCCGATGCCCACCAGCCCCGACGCCGGCCTCTGCCCGCCCGACCACGGTCAACTAGTAAGCAACCTTTTTTCACTGAATTCTACTAATTTTGTTTGTTGTTGGACTGTATAATCTGTATTTTTCCTTCTATACTGCTTTGACTGAGATATATTTGTTCACTAAACCGTGAGCTTGGACTGCTTTGTTCACTGTAAGAGATACATGGCTTGTCTGTGTTTTATTAAAGATGTGTGTGATTGTGATTGAGTATAAAGATGTGCAGTATTCCGGCTTAAGTTCCTGACTTCCGACCGTTTCCGTTGATTTTCCAATCGTATTTGTTCGTTTTCGTGTACCCATATATCCCGATTCCGTTTCTGAACCCGTATTTTCCGAACCGTATTCCGTTTCCGCTAAAAAATATAGAGACGAAAGTAGAAATGGGGTTTTTCTATCCGTTTCCGTCCGTTTTCAACCCTAGTCTTGGTCGTGCCCCACTGGTCCACGGTCGAGGCCGCCCCCTCCTCATCGTTGGTTAGTCCCGACCATCTCAGGCAGCACCTCGCTTGGATTCGGTGCACCCGTGCTTGTCAGGGCATGGATATTTCTGCCCAGCCAGCTAGGTCGGGCGACGCCGCCGCGACGATAGCATTGTAGCAACTCCACGTCACTGCACTGCTTTGCCGTGGATCTAGCGCCTCTCCTGCGCCTGCGGCAAGGGACGGGAAGCTGAGGCGCCGGCAACACAGGAATGGGAGGAGAGTGAGCTAGGACGCCGGCCACAGGAGTTGGCGCCAACAGGAAAGGAAGGAGAGACACCAACCAAGCTTTGAGAAAGAAAGAACGAGATGGGCGGAGGTGAAGAGCCGTTCGTTCCTCGGGAGCAGCAAAAGTTGTGGTGTGTACTGCACTGTCCAAGTAGATTATGTCCCATCATCTGCCCTCCTTATACTAATCCGGCTGTTAGAGCATCTCCAATGGTTTCCCTATCCCCTATTTTATTCAAATTTTAGGAGTTTTAGACTAAAATTCAGCTTCCAATGGATGTCCTATCACATTTCCTAAGAATTTTCATCCCCTATTCTTCCCTTCTCATTCCCCACTTCTGAGAAATGAGATCCCATCCCCTATCCCCTCTCCTGCGCGCGGATTGGCGGCAAAAATGACCGTTTATTTTTTTAAGAAAATATATACAGATACTTAAAAATATTTTATATTAATAAAATAAAAGTGTTTTTTCCCCTAAAATGTAACAGATTTTGGTTAGATACTACAAATCTAAACTTTATTCTAAATTGTTATGTTTTGAAACGAATAGACTACCTACATCTAAACTTTATTCTAAATTATTATACTAGATTAAAATCGTATTTTCGGTACATGGGCCTAAAGTACAAGATTAAAATCGGTATTTGGGCCAAAAAATAGGGTCCAAAATATTTTCAGTGGCCTAGTCCATGAATTTAAACTTATTGGGAAACTTTTTGGGGTTCCATTGGATGAGAGAGTAGGTTGAAGGATATATTTTTGACATGTATCCCCAAAACGTATTATAGGACACCATTTTATAGGAAAGCCATTGGAGATGCTCTTAGGGGTTGTTTGGTTGGGTTAGAGGACTAAAAATTTTAATCCATATCACATCACATGTTTAAACATTAATTTGAAAAATTAAATATTAACTAATTATAAAAATAATTACAGAATAAAACAATAATTTGTGAGATAAATCTATTAAGCCTAATTAATTTATGATTAGTAAATATTTAATGTAGCATCACATCATCAAATCATGGTGTAATTAGATTCATGAGATTCGTCTCGCAAATTATCCTCCGATTATAAATGAGTTTTAAATAGTCTATATTTAATACTTCAAAATAGCATTTAAATATTCAATGTGAGAGGATTACGTGTCCCAAACAGCCCCTAAGTGAAGGGGTTGGTACATACCGACGCAGCGGCGACGTGCGCCGACGACGATGAGGAAAGGGAGAGAGAAGGGATTGAAGACAGGAAAGAGAGGAGGTGATGACGGGTCTGACATTTTTTCTAACGTTAAGTGCCACATCAATGTCATATTAATCGAAATAGTTGGTCAATCTGTTTTGGGATCTTATTTATAATGGTTTTAGGGAGGAATTTTAGAATTGCCGACAAATTAAAAACCTAAAATGAAACATTCATATTGTAGCTAACGTCTTAAGAAATCTATCGAAACTCGCTTTCGGCAATAGAAATTTGGGGGTGCAGTCAAGATCGCCAAGCTCGATGGGTTAGGCGGAAAACAAGATTTAGACAGGTTCAGCCCTCTCGTGAGGTAATACCCTACTCCTATTTCAGGGATTCGATCTGCCGAGTGTTTATTGATCTCTTGAATCTAAAGCTGAAAGCTGATAAAGCATATCCCTCAAGGGACGCCCCTTACCCCCCTTATATAGTCTTGGGAGGCGGGTTTACAAGTTGGAAACCTTATCTTATTCTAAGTCGGTTTCCTCAATCTTACCAAACCGTGACTATGAGCCGTTGCCTTATCTTAATTGGCAACGTAATACCCAAGTCGTAGTTGGTTTACATAATTGGCAGACGCAACCTATCCCTATCTCCAGTCGGATAAGCTTGCCATGTGGATATCCGATTGCCACAATCTCCACAGTTGCCCCCGAGTCCTTTGCAGTCGACGAAATAACTCAGCCTCAAACCAAAATAGCACACAACCAAACAACTCTTTGGCCGAGTGCTTCTGGCGCCGAGTGATTCCATCACCTCCGCTTGAATCTCCCAAGTAGCTCCAAAGACTGTGAAGGTCTGGAAAATATCCAAAAAATTCTTAAAATAAATATCTAGGTGCATCTCCTGATGCACCTAATTAGGTGTAGCCCCTGACTATGTGGTTAGTCAAAATCAGACTAAACATATAGTCAAGAACTATAAAAAATCATTCTCATATAAATGCTTAGCTCATGCTAAAGCAATCATAGAAAATCTCATCACTCGGTAAGCTCTCGCTTGTCCGAGTGAATCTGCCCGAGTCATCTCAGAACAAATAGTTCAATCAACCTACATGGGTGAAAAGCACTCGGTAAGCTCATGTTTATCCGAGTGGATCTATCCGAGTCATCTCGGAACAAATACCTTAATCATCCCTCATGGGAAAACAAGTTTTTCAGTCATCTGAAAAATATGACCAAAATATTAAATAGCTCTTGTCACAATATTAGTCTCAATCTTAAAAAGATCTTCACCAAAGTGGAAAAACAGCATTGATATAATCATTTAATCAAATGCTTAAAAACCAAACAGTCCCTGTCATCAAGGCAGCCATGAAAAGCTTCACTGTTTGTCACCTTTCAAATTGCATCGTGCCAACTTCTCATGAAGTTGTGTAAACCGCGGTATGAAAGGATTTCCAAAGGTATAGGGCACTCAGACACGTGCATATTGCCAAAGCAAATCTGCTTAAGTTCATCCACTTAAGTCCCTAAGGACACGCGTCATGCCACACCTTAGCTGGGCCGCAAGTCTCTCATGGGCTCGGCCCAATTGCGAGAAAACCTAGCGAAACCCTCAAATCTCTTACAAAGCCTCGAGGTCATCCCCGCCACTTCGTCTTCCCAAAAAATTTCCCCACTCACAATACTGTTCACCAGCTTGCAGCGGAAAACCCTAAACTCGCGCGCACGACCAATCCCCTCAATCCAGGAGCTCGCGTTCCTCCACAAGCTAGCCTCCGCACCCATCTCCATATATCCTCATCCCAAATCCCCATCCACCAAGCCAGATCCACTTCCCCCAAACCACATCCATGGCGGGAGAGAAAAAGATCCCCTGCGAGCAATGCGCAACTTCGGATGTCAAGGAGTCGACTCTTAAGGAGATGGTGAAGCACGGAGTTCTCCCTCCCAAGGAGATCGTCTGCTGGCGCCCGGCGTCCGGTGAGGAGTTCCCCACTCTGAACACCGGTGAGCTCGTCGTCTTTACTTCTTTCATCTATTGTGGTTTCGTCCTCCCCACCTCTGAGTTCTTTAGGGGTCTTGTTGACTATTACGGCCTTCAACTCTATCATTTGAACCCCAATTCCATGCTACATATTGCTCCTTTCATTCATATCTGGGAAGCCTTCCTTGGCATCTTTCCCCACTTCCAACTCTTCCGGCGTATGTTCTATCTCAAGCCGCATCCGAACAAGGATGAGCCCTGCGTCGTTGGTGGGGCCGGCTTCCAGCTCCGTGGATCCCTCCGCCGAGACTATTTTTCTCTTCCCTTGAAATCCTCCAACAAGGGTTGGCATGCAAACTAGTTCTATATTGCTAACCTTGAACCCAGTCTGCCAAACTTTGTTGGCCTTCCTCCGTGCCAAGACCCAACCGGAGCACCGTGCCGTAGCCCAAGATCGGGACGAAGCCAACAAGCTTCGGCGAAGATCTTGGAGATGAAGCGTAGGGTCTTCGGGCGAGCGGATCACTCGGCATTTCATCGAACCGACGGCCCCGATCAAGGAGAGGTCCAAGCCGCCTTTGAGTACGAGGCGAGAGAGACCCCAATCAGGAAGACCGCGACTCCCTCAGCTTCGAGATTTTGAAGATCCGTATGTATAAGATTTTCTCGACTGGGATTACAGTTGAGCGCAGCCTCATGCTGCCGGTTCTCCCGTACAGCCTATATCGCCCTCCTCGTCCGGTAAGTTGACTTGACTCTTTTATTGCCTTTCGATCTTGATGTGGCACTTCTTAGTGTTCAAAGAATCTCTCTTGCAGGAAAACACCTCCATTATTTCAAAGCCATACAAAATACATCATGATGACATGCCGGCTCGGCCTGCCAAGAAACCTGCTGGCAGCATAAAGATGCAGAGCAATCCGATTGGCAAGAGGGCTGCCCCGAGTGAAGACACCAGCAAGCAGGCGAGTAAGAGGAGGCTGATCATTGATGTCTCGGATGACGATGTCCCAGCCCCTCAAGCTGAAGCGACCCTCCAAGGCCGTCACCGAAAACGGCGCCCAAGATTCGCCGATCAACTAGGTACATCTCACGGCTGAAACTGTGCTCTTTGTTGAAAATTTCTCCGTCTTCATCCTGATTGCTCCTGTTTTTCTCTTTGCAGGAGGCCTCAAAACATTGATCCCACTGGGCAAAGTTAGGGCCCCACGCCAACTACAGCGGCTGAGGCATCATAGCCGGTAGAACCAAAACCCCAGAGCCCTCTACTGAGTGAGAGCGCTCCGAGTAGGAGGCCCTCACCTCTCAGTGAGGATGTCCCAAGGGAAGAGCCCCCGACCGCAAGCCGGGTACCCCGACTGGAAACCAGTCGACCACAGAAGAGCCCCTGGCTGCTACTCAAATGGCCCCGACTGAAGACCGGTCGGGCAAGAGCGAAAAGGGAAAAGCAATGAAGTGCCGGTTAAAGATTCACCACCGAAACGGTAAGTCTTGAATCAATCTCTAGCTTTTTAATCTCCAGTCCATTTCTCTTGTATCTTCATTCGCTCCTTTTGAATCAATCAGCCAAAGTAGAGGAGATCCCTAGGTTGCAGTCTTCTGAGACCTGGGTCCCTCCAATCAAGATTGAGTGGCGCGATTCCGAAGGCCAGAGACAAGGCATCATCCTGAACAAGCAAATGGAGAATGAAGAAAGAGACATGCTTGTAGACAGCCTGAACAAAGCGACACGGCTGTTAAACGTGAGTTTTGCTCCTTTCTGTTGTAGCTTTGTAATCGCTTTGTCGATCAATCTTCGAAATTGTGTGCGAGAGGGTGTTTTGCCGGTCGATGGCCAAATCGGATGTACTCAAGAAGTTGGTCCCTCACTTGAACTCCCTGGAAAACATCCAGCAGAGCTAAAGGCCACTCGAGAGGAAGCTGCATCGAGAGAAGCGGCTCTGAGGAGAGAAATAGCCGCACTCCGGGAGGAGAACCTCGACCTCCGGGGTTCAGTTGGGAGTAAGCTCGATCTCCTTAGTCTTTTTGTGCCTCTAATTGCAGTCTGTTTTGGCCTTGGTCGTTGACAACTTTTCTTGTCGCAGAGAACTCGTCGGAGATCCACTCGCTCCAAGCCCGGCTGGATGAGGCTGACGCCAGCAGAGCCGAGCTGGAGAGTGAGTTTGAAGGTGAGCTCTTTCAAAACAGCGTTCTTTGTGTTGCTTCATCTTTGAATGCTTTGTGTGATCGTATATCTTTGGCAGCTTACAAGATCAAGACCCGAGCTCAGTACGATGTTTGCGTTGAGAGGGTCAAAAAAGTCGAAAGCGTTAGGGAAGATGTTGCTAACGCGGCGACGCCGATCCTGTTGTCGCTACTCCATAATGGACTCGGGACCAGCTCGTTGGACACCGTCGAGGCCTTTGATAAGCTTAGGTGAGCCCCTGATCAATATTTGGCTAACATTTCCGAGGCAGCCATCATGGGAGCGGGCTTCACCCTTGCGCAGACCAAGTCGCTCTACCCCCGAGTAGACGTTGATTCAGTCGGGGAGGGCTTCGCCGATGGTACTTCAGATGAGCGGGCCCTGGAGTTGATTAGCGAAGGAGTCCACCAAGAAAGTAGCCGCCGATGTAGTGAACCACTTTCGATCTTGATTGCTTCGTGAACATTGTATGTTTGTGACTTTCTGATGTGACTTGTAAATATTTAGCTTATTTATGTTAATGCCTTGATCCGAGTTTTTATGTAAAATTTCTTAAGTAATTTTCGTCCGACTGTCACCAAGCCTAAGCTTGATTAGGTCGTCAAAAAATTCTCAGTCCTTATACGTTGAACTCGAATCAAGGAACATTAAACAATGATAAACCAAATATGCATAAGTTGCCGACGAAAACCATGCTTTATTGACATATGTACAGCCCCCGACTGCTAACTCAAGAAGTTATCTTGCTTGAGGTTGGCAGTCAAGAAGAACATGAAACTTAAGGCAATTTAAGCATAGTATCGTTGAAGATGCTCGATGTTCCAAGAGTTCTCCACCATGGATCCGTCTTCATGCTTTAGTCGATATGCTCCTGGCCGAGTCACCTCAGCAATTATATACGGTCCTTCCCATAATGGATATAATTTGTGACGGTCCTTGGTGGTCTGAATCTTGCGTAGAACCAAATCGCCAACAATAAAAGCTCGTGCTCAAACATTGCGACTATGGTATCGTCTAAGATCTTGAAGATATCTTGCCGACTGGATCAGGGCTGCCTCACGGGCCTCTTCCAGTCAGGTGAGGTCATCCACTCGGTCTTGGTCGTAGCGTTCGTCATTAAAGCTGCGGACTTAGAGAGATTCATACTCCATTTCGTTCGGCAGCATGGCTTCTGCGCCATAGACCAAAAAGAAAGGAGTTTGGCCGGTAGCCCGACTGGGCGTAGTCCGAAGAGACCATAGAACCGAGGGGAGCTCTTGGACCCATTTGCCGGCATAAGGGTTTAGTCGGTCAAACACTCGGGTTTTGATGCCTTGAAGAACCATGCCGTTGGCACGCTCAACTTATCCATTGCTTTTGGGATGTGCGACCGATGCGTAGCAGATTTTGATGCCGAAGTCTTCACAGAATTCCTTAAAGATGCCTCCAGTGAATTGAGTCCCATTGTCGGTTATTATTCTGTTTGGGACGCCGAACCGATGCACAATGTTGAGGATGAAGTCTCGTGCCTTGTCAGCAGTGATCGTAGCAACCGGCTTAGCTTCGATCCACTTGGAGAATTTGTCAATCGCGACGAATAAATGTGTGAATCCTCCTGGAGCCTTTTTGAAAGGACCAACCATGTCTAAGCCCCAGACTGCAAATGGCCATGGTGTGGACCCCCGTTTTTGGAACGGGAATCTTTCTTGTTCATAGTACCATTTCCCTGGATCGAGTAGCTTGGTACCCACGAAATACAGTACTGAGTAATCAGGTGCATATGCACGAATAGTCTTACAACGAAATTATTACAATAATAGGCCCGAGGGCAATGTCCAACACATAGGACCTCATGGTCCAGGTACAATACAAAAGTAGAAGTTAGATAAGGCAGCGGAATAAAGGAAGCGGCTTGTCAATTGCCATAGGCAACGACCGAAGACTAAGACCTAGCAAGCGCCATCAGCTTCTTCGCTCTCCTGGTAGTAGGCATATGGATCCTCCAAGTCTTCATTCCCATCATCTGAAGGTTTGTGCATATAGCAAGGGTGAGTACCAACCGTACTCAGCAAGCCAACACGGAATTGATGCATATGATAGGGTCAATCAAGGAATGGCTAGTGTTCTTTTGCAAAAGCCAATTTTCACAACTCTTTTCACAAGCCTAACAACTAGCCAAGTCAAGTTTTAATTTCATAGTTCATTAAGTCGGCGACGGTTCTGTCTACCATCAATCGTGATTCCAAGGATGGCTTCCCGCCTTCGGTTCGTCATGGTTTTCTGGGGAGTCCACCCCTTCTCGCATCTCGAGAAGTTGATCCACTAGCGAATAAGAATCATCATGCAAACCCATCCTAGCATTTTGAAGTTTAAAGTCTAGCCAAGCGAAAGTCTTGTCAAGATGCTCAATATCCGCGAGCACGGCTATTTGAATAGATTGATTCATTCACACTGCAGTGGATGTACACTTTACCCGTACTCCGCGACAGCCCAACAAATGAGCCTACGTCCCAACACATGAAACGGTCACGGCAAAGCCTTTCGATAACCTCACTTTGGCAGTACCCGCTCCATGAACTTAAGCCCTCATGCACTCTAGCCGTCCTTTTCTAGTAGTGAGAGGAGTTCTGGCGCACCCGGGGTAAGGGAAGATTTCATTCATCATGTTATAATAAATTTCAATTTACCATCATCCCTTTCAAATCTCATCTCATCCATAGGAACCACTATGCAAGGGTACCGCCTCCGCTCGGCTATCTACTCCGCTAGGTCTATACCCATTCGAGAAGTACGGTTGTACTGGCTCGTTTCCCGGCTATCTCATGGCTCGGTCCTCAATTGATCAGGGTCGGCACTTGCCTTTTCCGGAATCCACCCAAATCGCCCCAGTCTAAAACATTTGTTTAATACTTTCAATTTTCAACAAAACTCATTTCATCATTCTCATGGCAATGTGGCGCTCATGTCTCCACATGCCGTATCTCAACCACCTTCCCTAAGGTAGTTGCCCAAACACAAAGCTTTTCATAAAGTCATGAGTATGCATGAATCTAAGTATAGCATGGCTAAGCAGTTTACCGAAGTTATCCTCCGGTTGTTTGTATCACATCGAGGGTTACAAGGGATAACTCTAAAGGTAATCAATAACAAGGTATGACATAGCAAGTATAGGTAATTCTCTATGTATAGCATGCATGTTTAAAGTTTAAAATAACATCATTTCGCAATTGGGATCAATATGTTCAAAGAGTGTGATGACTTGCCTTGCTCGCACGCTTGTTGAGTGGGGTCTTCAACGGAGTCGATGCCTCCTTCTTCAGGTGCTATCCGTACGTGCGAAAGATCAATTGGATTCAATTAGAACTCAATAAAGCACCGAAAGATTGAAAAGAACCATAAAAGCCATGAAAAACGGCTTCAAATGTTTAGCATAGAATTCTACTCGAGTTTGGACGAGGATTGCCAGGGAAAAGTCCGAGTTTGAACTCGAGCCGATGCCCTAGGGTTTTCGCAAAACGACGATCGCAATTTGTTTGGGAAAATAGATTTGGAAATATCCGCGGAGGAATTTGTGCTCGAGGTTTTGAAGATTTGAGCACAAAAGAGAAGCATATTTAAATGGCGAGAAGGAAATTAAACGAAATCCGAATTTAGAAACGACGCGAAACGAAATTTCGGAAAAGTCCGATTTTGATTTTCAACTTTTTCACCAAGAAAACATACAAGAAAATAATTTATTTTTGCCCAAAATTTTACTCAAGTCTCCTCAAAATATTTTTCCAAATTTTCCATAATTTTTCCTAATTTTTTCCCTATTTTTCTTTTTCTTTTTTTATTTCTTTTTCTTTTTCTTTTTCTTTTTCTTTTCTCTCGTGCATTGTTCCTAGCCCACAAGGTGTTCGACCGTGCTCGGGAAAGCGAGATCTGCGGCCGGCGCTAGCGTGTGGGAAAAAGGGGACGGCTCGGGGTTTACCGGCGACGGCGGCTCTTGGGAAGCACGACGAGGCTCGGGCGGCTTTGGCGCACGGCGCGACGGTGGTGGCTCTCGGTTTCGCGGCGACGGCGGTGCACGGCGGTTTGCGGCGGCTTCGGCGCTCGGGGACAGCGAGGGATGGGAGGTGGAGAGCGGCGACGCGGTGGGAAAACGGGGTGGGCTTTGCCCCTTTTTATAGCGGCGGTCGAGGGAACGGGAGGGAAAGGGCGCGCGCGCGGCTGCCACGTGGCGGCGCGGAGGCCGGGCCGGCGCGCGCGGCGCGCGCGGCGGCGGAGCGCGGGCGCGGACGGGTCCGGATACGGCGGCGGCACGTGGCGCGGCGCAGCGCGGGCGGGGCCGAGTACGGGCGCGGCACGCGAGCGCGGGCGGCGCGGATGCGGGCGCTTGCACGGCGCGTGGCGCGCGCGGCGCGACGGCCGGGCGACGCGCGGCGGCGCGCATCCGGGCCGGGTACGGCGTCGAACATCGCTGCGCAATGAACAGTGACGTTTTATAATTTCCTCGATTTTTAATTCCAAATTTCCAATTTCTATTTTCTTCCACTCTAAAAATTCAAAATAAATTCTAATATTCCCGAATAATTTTTAGTGTTATATTCGACTTTTTCTCCACTTTTATTTTTTTCCACATATATTTTTCATATTTATTTAAATTTTTTTTCCTAATTTCATAATTCCCTATTTTAAATTCCAAAAATTTCCTAGATTTCTTGTAAATCCCTAAATATTTTTATTGTCTATTTTATACCGTAATTAATCTTCCATAATTACCAGTTAATATTTTATTTTTCAAATACATATTTTCATAAATCCTTATCCCTTTTCCGATTTTATTTTAAAACTTCCTAACCCTATATTTCGAGATTTTCTTCCCAACAAAATCCAAACCATTCTCAAACATCGAGAGGAATTATTCACAACTAAATTTATGCAACTGAGTTGGCAAATAAGAAGCAACAAATACGAGAGAAGGGCAACAAGCAAAAGTTTTTATAAGTTCCGATTTTTATGTTCCGATTTCAATTTCTTCGATTCTCGGGATGTTAAAAACCTACCCCTAACAATAAATCTCGTCCTCGAGATTTCTTACCTGGTTGAGTAGGTGTGGGTATTCGCTTCGAAAATCCTCGCTTTCCCAGTGGCCTCTTCTTCGGTGGTTGCTCCATTGTACTTTGTACATGCGTCATGACTTGGTCCGTGTCTTTTTCGCCTTGTCCAAGATCTTTATTGGATGTTTCGGGTATGTGAGATCACCGTTGATATGGATGGTTTCCAAAGGAGCTTGCTCTTCGGCACCCGCAGCATTTCTTCAAGCGTGACACATGGAACACCGGTGGACATCGAGAGATGTTCTCGCAACTCTAGCCGGTAGGCCACTTCACCTCTTCTAGCGCTTATCAAGAATGGGCCCACATATCTTGGCGCAAGTTTCCTTTGACCTTGAACCTTTGAGTTCCTCGTAGTGGTGAGACCTTTAGATACACATAGTCGCCTACATTGAACTCTAAGTCCCTTCGACGAGTATCCGCGTAGCTCTTCTGTCAAGACTGGGCAGCTTGTAATCGGTCCCGGATCAGACGGACCTTTTCCTCGGCATTTTTGATTATGTCAGGCCCGAACACGGCTCATTCACCGGTTTCTGACCACATCAATGGGGTTCGGCATCGCCGACCGAATAGGGCTTCATTTGGTGACATCTTCAGACTTGCTTGGTAGCTGTTGTTGTAGGAGAATTCGGCGTACAGTAAACATTTCTCCCAATCCTTGGTGAAATCCAGCGCACAGGCTCTCAACATATCCTCAAGCACTTGATTTGTCCTTTCGGTCTGCCCGTCGGTCTGTGGGTGATAAGCGGTACTGAAGGCAAGGTGACTTCCGAGTGCCTCATGAACTTTGCTCCAGAAATGGGACGTGAATTGGGTACCGCGATCCGATATAATTCTTTTTGGTACACCATGGAGACACACAATCCTACTCATGTATAGTTCCGCCAGCTTGGCGCTATTGTAGTTAGTCTTCACGGGGATAAATCTGGCGGTCTTGGTGAGCCGATCTACTATTACCCAAATGGAATCATATCCGGCTACCGTTTTGGGTAGTCCAATGATGAAATCCATGCCTATCTCATCCCATTTCCACTCGGGAATCTTGAGTGGCTGCAACAACCCTGCCGGTCGTTGATGCTCGGCTTTTACCCTTTGGCATATGTCGCATACGGCTACGTATTCGGCTACGTCTCTCTTCATATTGGGCCACCAGTATTCTTCCTTCAAATCCTGGTACATCTTCGTGCTTCCCGAATGTAACGAATATGTTGATTCGTGCGCCTCTTTTAAGATCAATCCTCTCAACCCACCCTGTTCAGGCACGCAGATTCTTTTCTTATACCACAGGGCTCCCTTGTCATCTACCGCGAATTCTTTAGCGCGTCCAGCGGTCATGCGCTCTTTGATCGCTTGAGTTTCTTCATTACCCTTTTGAGCTTCTTCTATTTGAGTCCTCAAAAGAGGTTGGATTTCTAGTGAGCTCACTTCTTCGTGAGGAATCAGGTGTAAGTTGAGTCGAGCCATTTCTTTTTGGAGCTCACTGGCCATGCCTTCCAGTCTCATATGGTTGCATTGGGCTTTGCGGCTTAGCGCATCGGCCACTACATTCGCCTTGCCAGGGTGGTAATGGATTCCTAGATCGTAGTCCTTGATCAATTCCAACCACCGTCTCTGACGTAGATTGAGATCGGACTGAGTAAAGAAGCATTTCAGGCTCTTGTGGTCAGTGTATACATCATAGTGATTCCCGATCAGATAGTGCCTCCAGATTTTTAATGCATGAACAACTGCCGCTAATTCCAAGTCGTGTGTGGGATAGTTTTCCTCGTGGGGTCGTAACTGTCTCAAGGCATATGCTACAACCTTGCCATCCTGCATTAATACGCCTCCCAGTCCTTGCCGAGACGCATCACAGTACATCACGAAATCCTTACGGTTGTCAGGTAGGGTTAAGATTGGGGCAGTGGTTAACTTTTCTTTTAGTTGGTCAAAGGCTTCTTGACACTTCTCGTTCCACATAAATTTCTTCTCCTTCTTCGAAGTTCAGTCATGGGTCGGGCTATCGTGGAAAACCCTTCGATGAACCTTCGAATATCCGGCCAATCCCAAGAAACTCGAACCTCCGTTAATGACTTGGGTGCCTTCCATTCCGTAATGCTTCGACCTTGGCGTGGTCTACCGCTACTCCTCCATGAGACTACATGGCCAAGAAAAGCGACTTCCTTGAGCCGAACTCGCACTTGCTAAATTTCGCATACAGTGGTGCTCTCGCAGCTTTCCAAGAGCGCGTAGGTGCTCGCATGTTCCTCATCGTCTTTGGAGTAGATAAGTATATCGTCGATAAATACCACCACGAATTTATCCAGATATTCCATGAATACCTTGTTCATCAGATTCATGAAATACGCCGGGGCATTGGTCAATCCAAAGGACATTACTGTGAACTCATATAAGCCATACCGCGTAGAGAATGCTGTTTTGGGAATATCTCCGGCTCTAATCTTCAACTGATGATATCCTGACCGAAGATCAATCTTTGAGAACACTTGTGCACCCTTAAGTTGATCGAATAAGTCATCGATTCGAGGTAGTGGGTACTTGTTTTTAATGGTCACTTCATTCAATGATCGGTAATCTACACACATTCTCATACTTCCATCCTTCTTTTTGATGAAAAGTACTGGGGCTCCCCAAGGAGAAGAACTAGGGCGTACAAATCTTTTTTCCTGTAGTTCTCTGATTTGCTTCTTGAGTTCTTCTAGTTCGTTAGCCGGCATTCGATAAGGTCTCTTAGATATGGGGGCAGTACCAGGCATTAGGTCGATGATAAATTCTATGTCACGATCAGGGGGCATTCCGGGCAATTCCTCAGGGAATATATCCGGGTATTCTTGCACTACTGGCATCCCGCTCAAAGGTAGCATGGTGAATACTCCCACAGCTTGCTCGCATAGCATCGGGTTTTGGTCCATAGTTATGTTCATTGACGATCCCCATGGGGTGGATACTGTGACTTCCCTCCGGCTACAGTCTATGACTCCATTGTTCTTAGTCAACCAATCCATTCCAAGTATGACATCAATAGTTTGGGGTGATAGTACCATGAGGTTTGAAAGGAACACCACGTCTCTAATCTGTATGGGCACATTGATGCAAGCATGGGGTACGGTTATGTTTCCCCCAGGCGAGTGTACCAACATGGGTCTCTTAAGTTCTACCTGGTGTAGGTGGTGTTGTTTGCTTACGTGTGAAGATATGAATGAATGCGATGCTCCGGAATCAAATAAAACTTTAACCGGGGTAGAGTTGATAGAGAACATACCCATTAGCACGTTCTGATCCTCCTGCGCTTCTTCAGCACGCACATGGTTCACTTGTCCGCGCCGGAATCCGGTAGCAGTCTCATTGGGTTGCGGAGTCCTAAACAGACCGCGTCCTGCAGCAGGAGCAGTGGTTCCTCGGACGGCCGTTGCATTGGTGCCGGTACGCACGGGAGTGTTGCGTGGTTTGGGGCAGCTGTTGGAGTAGTGCCCAAACTCTTCGCAGTTGAAGCAATTCAAATTCCTTCTCCCCGGAGCTGCTAGAGTTGGTGTCGGGGTACGGAACTGGGGTGCAGTCGGCCTGCTGATGTGGTCGGGTGCAGGGGGTCGACTGGTTGCCATGACGGTTGGCTTCCATCCGGACGGGGTGGCTCCCTTGGGACGCTGAGGCGCTCCCTGAAGTGGGCGGGCCATAGCAAGCCTCCTCTTGCGGTTATTTTCTACCATCTTCTGGTCATGTTCCAATCGTACCACCTTGTTGATAAGGCTTTGGAAGCTGACGTGATCTTGGCCGATCATTGGCCCCCTCAGCTCATCACTCAATCCTTCGATAAATTTATCGATTTTCTCCTCCTCGTTTGCCAGGTCACCGGTGGCATAACGAGCAAGTTGCGTGAACTTGTTCAGGTATTCCTGCACTGTGGTGTTGCCTTGGCGCAACCTCCGAAATTCGTTCTTCTTCATTCTTGTGACAGCGGCTGGTACGAAATTTTCACGAAAGGCGGCTGTGAACTCTTCCCAGGTTGGTTCTTCGGCGTCTTCTGCCCGTGTCTCCTTGTAGGTGTCCCACCAATCACTTGCGGGGCCTTCCAATTGATTGGTGGCAAAAATGACTCTGTCGGTTTCTCGTACCCTGACGAGGGTCAGCTTCTTCTCTATTACTCTTAACCAGTCTTCGGCATCCATTGGTTCGTCGGCCGTGGAGAATGTAGGCGGCTTAGCTCGCAGAAACTCTCCGAAGCTTGATCCTCCGCAATTCCCTTGGTTGTTGGCGATGGCTTGAAGCAACTGGGTTTGCAAGGCCATGACCTCCGCCAGGGTGGAGGGATTAGGCTCCGGTGGGTTCTCGTTGGATGTTGCAGCTCTGCGACGATGCACCATCTGAAGGAGGTAGATGAGTTAAGAGATTGGACCCACTAAGGTCATGGTTCTTAGGTGATTTCACTTCAAGTTGTTTTTATATGATCTTCGAACAAAGCAAGCATGGTAGAATAAACTCATTAATAGCATACCCTAAAATGATACATAGGTCCATAAGATTACACCAAAGGGGATACAATGGACTGTACATACACAGTCCCACACGACATAATGCGAAAGCTACATCGTACTACTGCCATTGGCTACTAGGGAAGGATGTGATCCTTGCTGCCAAAACCATCCAAAGCAAGGTCAAAGTTGAGGCGGTCCTCTCGCCTAGTCATCCAACCAACCGCAGGATCCTGGTGCAGGAAGGGGATGATCCCTAGCTGAAGCAAATCGAAGCTCCCATGGCTCAGAGGTAGTGGCCTCGGAGTCATGCTTGATCTTCCTGCTTGGTGGTCGGGTACTCTTCCGGGCGGTCTTGCGGGTGAGGGGACCTCCGGTGTGAGTCAGGCGACGAATAGGGGCTACCTCCTCTGCTGGGTCAGTATCACTGGACTCCCACTTGATTTCCATAGGCTCTATCTCGGACTTGGAGTTGGTACTGATCTGGATGGGGTTCTCTTCTCTCGAACCTGGCTCAGACAGTACAACCATGGAGTTCGAGGTAGGTTCCATTGGGGTAGCAGCAGTGGGGTCTATCAGGTATGGTGCCGACTCTGTGCTCAACATAAAGGTTTGCTCCATCATGGCTTGAAAAGTGTTCAGGCACGCTGGAGTCATGAGGTAGTAGTGGTCAGGCACCGGGGCAGGAGGTGTTGGTACAACTTCGGTGGAAGTACCAGCAGCAGGGACAGGGTGGGAGCGAAGTTGCTCTTCCAGCTGGTTGACCTGTTGTTTGCTCTTCCTAAGCTGTTCTTCCAGCTCCACCAGGGCTTCTCCACGGGCCATGTAACGGTTAGAGAGCTGCTCATACTGGGCACCGTTGGCCTGTAGCTGAGTCTGCAGCAAGTTGATCTGATCCCCGTAGCTCTGGTGTTCCTCGACCAGATCATTGAGGCGTCGCTACTGGTCGTCGATCTCGAGCAAAGCTTCTTCATAGCAGTCATCCGCTGTTTCTGCCCAGCGGGATAGACGGGTGACCATAGGATTGTAGCAGCAGGGGGTGGCTTCCACGGTGCAGACCGGATTGCCTTCCTCGCGGTAGGGGTGGTGCATAAACTCAGTCACGGTGAGCTCAGCACGGTGAATAGCGTTGAGGCGGAGGAACGCTTCACGGGCCGCGTCTTGAATAGCTGCTTCTACTAGATCTCGGTGGTAACGGGTGTGGAAGCAAAAAGGTGTCTCACTCCCTATGCGGGCCTCAACTGAAACTGCTGCTTCCCATACCGGATATCCTTCGGTGCCATGCCTCCTGATCTGGTAGGTGGGTGCCTCTGGGTACCTTAGACACCACAACAATGACTGGAGTTGCACCACGAATCCCTCATCCCGTGGAACGGTGATTTCCCAAACTCCGACATGGTCCGACATCTGCTTTTGAAAGCAACTTAGGGTCAGAGAGAGAGATAACATCAAAACCATTTGGGTAAAAGAAATGGAGATAAAGGTATAGGAAAAAGTATGTTTGTCGTTTCAAAAATAATAGTTTGTGAAATGATCCTATGTAGGGATACTTCCCTTTAGCCGACTTGTCAGGGGTAGGGCTCCAGTTGGTCTTATCCTACAGTCGCATGGCTCTGATACCAGCTCTGTGGACCCCCGTTTTTGGAACAGGAATCTTTCATGTTCATAGTACCATTTCCCTGGATCGAGTAGCTTGGTACCCATGAAATACAGTACTGAGTAATCAGGTGCATATGCACGAATAGTCTTACAACGAAATTATTACAATAATAGGCCCGAGGGCAATGTCCAACACATAGGACCTCATGGTCCAGGTACAATACAAAAGTAGAAGTTAGATAAGGCAGCGGAATAAAGGAAGCGGCTTGTCAATTGCCACAGGCAACGACCGGAGACTAAGACCTAGCAAGCGCCATCAGCTTCTTCGCTCTCCTGGTAGTAGGCATATGGATCCTCCAAGTCTTCATTCCCATCATCTGAAGGTTTGTGCGTATAGCAAGAGTGAGTACCAACCGTACTCAGCAAGCAACCATGGAATTGATGCATATGATAGGGTCAATCAAGGAATGGCTGGTGTTCTTTTGCATAAAGCCAATTTTCACAACTCTTTTCACAAGCCTAACAACTAGCCAAGTCAAGTTTTAATTCCATAGTTCATTAAGTCGGCGACGGTTCTGTCTACCATCCATCGTGATTCCAAGGATGGCTTCCCGCCTTCGGTTCGTCATGGTTTTCTGGGGAGTCCACCCCTTCTCGCATCTCGAGAAGTTGATCCACCAGCGAATAAGAATCATCATGCAAACCCATCCCAGCATTTTAAAGTTTAAAGTCTAGCCAAGCGAAAGTCTTGTCACGATGCTCAATATCCGCGAGCACGGCTATTCGAATAGATTGATTCATTCACACTGCAGTGGATGTACACTTTACCCGTACTCCGCGACAGCCCAACAAATGAGCCTACGTCCCAACACATGAGACGGTCACGGCAAAGCCTTTCGATAACCTCACTTTGGCAGTACCCGCTCCATGAACTTAAGCCCTCATGCACTCTAGCCGTCCTTTTCTAGCACTGAGAGGAGTTCTGGCGCACCCGGGGTAAGGGAAGATTTCATTCATCATGTTATAATAAATTTCAATTTACCATCATCCCTTTCAAATCTCATCTCATCCATAGGAACCACTATGCAAGGGTACCGCCTCCGCTCGGCTATCTACTCCGCTAGGTCTATACCCATTCGAGAAGTACGGTTGTACGGCTCATTTCCGCTATCTCATGGCTCGGTCCTTAATTGATCGGGTCGGCACTTGCCTTTTTCGGAATCCACCCAAATCATCCAGCCGCCCCAGTCTAAAACATTTGTTTAGTACTTTCAATTTTCAACAAAACTCATTTCATCATTCTCATGGCAATGTGGCGCTCATGTCTCCACATGCCGTATCTCAACCACCTTCCCTAAGGTAGTTGCCCAAACACAAAGCTTTTCATAAAGTCATGAGTATGCATGAATCTAAGTATAGCATGGCTAAGCAGTTTACCGAAGTTATCCTCCGGTTGTTTGTATCACATCGAGGGTTACAAGGGATAACTCTAAAGGTAATCAACTCTAAAGTGTTGATTGCTAGGGAAAAGTCCGAGTTTGAACTCGAGCCGATGCCCTAGGGTTTTCGCAAAACGACGATCGCAATTTGTTTGGGAAAATTAGATTTGGAAATATCCGCGGAGGAATTGTGCTCGAGGTTTTGAAGATTTGAGCACAAAAGAGAAGCATATTTAAATGGCGAGAAGGAAATTAAACGAAATCCGAATTTAGAAACGACGCGAAACGAAATTTCGGAAAAGTCCGATTTTGATTTTCAAATTTTTCACCGAGAAAACATACAAGAAAATAATTTATTTTTGCCCAAAATGTTACTCAAGTCTCCTCAAAATATTTTTCCAAATTTTCCATAATTTTTCCTTATTTTTCCCTATTTTTCTTTTTCTTTTTTTTCTTTCTTTTTCTTTTTCTTTTTCTTTTCTCGTGCACCTTGTTCCTTGCCCACAAGGTGTTCGACCGGTGCTCGGGAAAAGCAGAGGCTGCGGCCGGCGCTAGCGTGTGGGAAAACGGGGACGGCTCGGGGCTTACCGGCGACGGCGGCTCTTGGGGAAGCACGGCGAGGCTCGGGCGGCTTTGGCGCATGGCGGCGACGGTGGTGGCTCTCGATTTTCGCGGTGACGGCGGTGCACGGCGGTTTGCGGGGGCTTCGGCGCTCGGGGACAGCGAGGATGGGAGGTAGAGAGCGGCGGCACGGTGGGAAAACGGGGGTGGGCTTTGCCCCCTTTTTATAGCGGCGGCCGAGGGGAACGGGAGAGAAAGGGGGCGCGCGCGGCTGCCACGCGGCGGCGCGGGGGGCGGGCCGGGCGCGCGCGGGCGCGCGCGCGGGCGGAGTGCGGGCGCGGACGGGGTCCGGATACAGGCGGCGGGCACGTGGCGCGAGCGCAGCGCAGCGGGGCCGAGTACGGCGGCGGGCGCGTGGCGCCAAGCGCGAGCGCGGCGCGGGCCGAGTACGGGCGCGGCGCGCGAGCGCGCGAGGCGCGGCGCGGGCGGGGTCCGTCGCGGGCGCGGCGCGCGCGGCACGTGGCGCGTGTGGGCGCGGCGCGTACGGCCGGGCGACACGCGGCGGCGCGCATCCGGGGCGGTACGGCGTCGAACATCGCTACGCAATGAAGAGTGACGTTTTATAATTTCCCCATTTTTAATTCCAAATTTCCAATTTCTATTTTCTTCCACTCTAAAAATTCAAAATAAATTCTAATATTCCCGAATAATTTTTAATATTATATTTCCGACTTTTTCTCCACTTTTATTTTTTTCACATATATTTTTCATATTTATTTAAATTCCTTTTTCCTAATTTCATAATTCTCTATTTTAAATTCCAAAAATTTCCTAGATTTCTTGTAAATCCCCTAAATATTTTTATTGTCTATTGTATACCCTAATTAATCTTCCATAATCACCAGTTAATATTTTATTTCTCAAATACATATTTTCATAAATCCGCATCCCTTTTCCGATTTTATTTTAAAACTTCCCAACGCTATATTTCGAGATTTTCTTCCCAACAAAATCCAAACCATTCTCAAACATCGAGAGGAATTATATACAACTAAATTTATGCAACTGAGTTGGCAAATAAGAAGCAACAAATACGAGAGAAGGGCAACAAGCAAAAGTTTTTGTAAGTTCCGATTTTACGTTCCGATTTCAATTTCTTCGATTCTCATGATGTTACACCAGGATAGTGGAATTGTTTGTAGTTCTTGGGCTGGGACATGACTTTGCCGAGCAAAAAACTGGCAACCTTCGCACGTGCGAACCACCTTGTCAGCGTCGGAGACCGCCATAAGCCAGAAGAAACCTTGTCTGTAGGTTTTGCCCACCAGGGTGCGTGCTGCCACGTGGCTTCCGCATATGCCCGAGTGGATATCTTGGAGTAGTTGCCGTCCTTCCTCAGGTGTGATGCATCTCATCAGGACTCCAGAGGGGCTCCTCTTATATAAATCAGAATCAACCATGACGAAGCTTGACGGCGGCGTCGGACGCGTTACGCCTCATCCCGGTCTTCCGGCTCTTCTTGAGTTAAAAATCGATGAGTGGTGTCCTCCGGTCGGTGTCAATCATGGCGACTGGTATGCGGCTTGCTCGTTGGGAGTTGGTTTTGCTGCAACAGTCGGCTCATAGAGATGCTCTACGAAAACGTCTGTTGGAGCGGCTTCTCACTTAGACCCAAACTGTGCCAACTCGTCAGCTGCCTCGTTATTATGTCTCAGGACATGGGATAGCTCCAGTCCGTCAAACCTATCTTCAAGTTTGCGAACTTCTTGCCCGTAGGCCTCCATGGTGTCGTTTAGACAAGACCAGTATTTCATTACTTGATTGACGACCAGCTGGGAATCTCCTTTCACGACTAACCGTCGTATCCCGAGCGAAACAGCAAGTCGTAGTCCATGCAGCAGGGCTTCGTACTCGGCGATGTTGTGTGAGGCAAAGAAGTGGAGGTGAAGAACATATCTCAGCCTCTCCCCAGTCGGGGAGATCAGCACGACTCCTGCTCCCAAGCCGGTGATCCTCTTGGATCCATCAAAGTGCATGGTCCAGTATTGTAGGTCTTCTCGAGGTACATCTTCTTGTTGTTCAGTCCACTCGGCCAGGAAATCCACCAGGGCTTGTGACTTTACCGACGTTCTTGCTTTGAAAATTAAGTCCAGCGGCATCAGCTCCAGGGCCCACTTCGCGATGCGCCCAGTCGCCTCCCGGTTGTGGATGACATCGCCGAGTGGAAAGGAGGTGACGACTGTGACCGAGTGACCCTGAAAATAGTGCGCCAATTTCCTCACGGTTATCAGAACACCATATAGCAATTTTTGTACCTGAGGGTAGCGAATTTTGGCTCCTGCCAATACTTCGCTAACGAAGTAGATTGGCTTCTGAATCTTCTGGACTCGCCCTTCTTCTTCGTGCTCGACCACGAGAACCGTGCTAACAACTTGGTGAGTCGCTGAGACGTACAGTAGCAGGGGCTCCTGAGGCTAAGGTGATGCTAGGACGGGCGGTGTCGTGAGAAATTCTTTAAAATCTTCAAAGGCCTTGTGGGCTTCCGTAGTCCACTAGAAGTCGTCCGTTTTCTTCAGCAACCTGAAGAGGGGCATGCCTCGTTCGCCGAGTCGAGAGATGAATTGGCTTAACGTCTTTCTGGTTACTCGGGGGCTTCATATTCAGGATTGCGTTGATTTTTTCTGGGTTGGCTTCCATGCCGCGATGTGACACCATGAAGCCGAGCAGTTTGCCTGATGGCACGCCGAACGTGCACTTCTCCGGGTTCAACTTCATTCTGAAGGCCCGGATATTCGCGAAGGTTTCTTCTAAGTCGGCGATCAGGTCTTCCTTCTGCTTGGTCTTGATGACGACGTCGTCGATGTAAGCTTCCACGTTCTTCCCGATCTGCGTCTGAAAACACCTTTGGATCATGCGCCGGTATGTGGCTCTGGCGTTCTTCAGGCCAAAAGGCATCGTGATATAGCAATAAGCCCCAAACGGTGTGATGAACGATGTTTTCAGGCAGTCGGATTCCTTCAAGCTGATTTGGTGCTAGCCCGAGTAACAATCCAAAAAGCTTAGGAGCTGGTAGCCGGCTGTTGAGTCCACGACTTGGTCGATGCGAGGCAACCCGAATGGATCTTTGGGGCAGGCCTTGTTGAGGTCAGTGTAGTCAACACACATGCGCCATTGCCTTGTCTTCTTCCGGACCAGAACCGGGTTAGCCAACCAGTCGGGATGTAGAACTTCCTTGATAAAACCGGCGGCTAAAAGCTTTGTGAGTTCTTCCTTGATGGCATCTTTTCGATCCTGAGCGAACCTGCGCAATCGTTGTTTGATTGGTTTCGCGTCATCTTTGACGTGTAAAGAGTGCTCGATCATCATCCTAGGAATTCCAGGCATATCAGATGGTTTCCAAGCAAAAACATCTTTATTATTTTGGAGGAAGGTGACGAGCGCGCTTTCCTATTTAGGATCTAGCTCACCGCCAATTACAGCGGTTTTGGAAGGATCCGATGGATCAAGGGAGATTTTTTTCGTTTTGGCGTCGCCTTGTCCCAACTTGGTTATCTTCTTTGCAGGGATTTCACCCTCTGTAGAAGTTGATGCAGCCAATCGGATTTCCTCCTGGCCACGCAATCTCTCACGAGATTGGGCCATGTCGCAACTTTCCTTGTCACAAGTGAAGGCTTGTTTGACGTCGCTGCGAAGAGTGATGACGCCGTTTGGGCCCGACATCTTCATGTAGAGGTAGGTATAGTGCGGTATCGCCATGAACTTGGCGAGTGCAGGCCTTCCAATGATCGTGTGGTAGGTCGTCTCGAAGTCGGCCACCTCGAAAGTGATATTCTCCATTCGGAAGTTCTCGCGAACTCCCAAGGTGACTAGAAGGGCGATGTGCCCGAGTGGCGTGGACGACAGCCCCCGGATAACTCCGTGGAAGGGGGCCAAGCTTGCCTTCAGTTCGGCTCTTGGGATTTGCATCTCGTCCAAGGTCTTGGCGAACAAAATATTGAGGGCGCTGCCCCCATCAATGAGGACGTGCTTCAGCTTGATGTTGCGGACTACCGGGTCTAGGACTAGGGGATACTGCCCCGGGTGAACCACTCGGTCAGGGTGATCCGAGCGGTCGAACGTGATGGCCACCTCGGACCACCGTAGATATTGTGGGATTTCAGGTTGCGCCGCGTTGACCTCGCGGTCGGTTAGCTTCTGCTTCCTCTTGGATTCATAAGCTTGCGGCCCCCCGAAGATGTGATTGAGCTCGCCCACGGGGTCTTGAAAGGGCTCCGAGTTTCCAGTCGGCTTGTTCTTCTTGGTGCCCGATGGACCGGCTTCGTCAGTCGGCTTCTTGTTGAGCTGTGCCGCATATTGCTCGACGAATTGCTTGTAAATGAAGCAATCCTTAGCCGCATGCTTGTGGTTGGGATGATGCGTGCACTGAGCGTTCATGATTGCGTCATAGGCCGCGACTCGGGGACGGCGTTCGAAGTTGGACGTCGCGGCAACCAGGTCCTCAAGCTGGCGCTTGCGGTCCTTATGGCCCTGGTTGTTGTTGCCATTATCCTTCTTAGGGTGTCGGCTTCCTCTCGACTGCTTGTCGTCCCTTCTGTCAGGCCGGTCTTGGCGCGTCGCTTTGATTGCGTCGCTGGACTTGGCGTAAGAGTTTGTCGTCTCAAACATCTGCTTCATTGTCTTCAGTGGCTTGCGCCCAAATTTTCCGATCAACAGTTTCATCACGGACTCCCTTCTGGAAGGCGGCGATGATGATGTTGTCGGTGATGTTGGGGATCTTGTTGCGCTTTTCAGAGAAGCGCCGGATATAGTCCTTCAATGGCTCGTCTGGCTTCTGGACGACGTTGTAGAGGTCGAAGTGGGTCCCAGGCCTCTCAAAAGTGCCCTGGAAGTTGGCGATGAAGTGGTCCCTTAACTCACTCCATGAGCCGATCGAGCCTCTTGGCAAGCTCGTGAGCTAGTTCCTGGCTGAGTTAGCAAGGGCAACAGGCAGGTAATTGGCCATGGCCTTGTTGTCACCTCCTGCCACACGGATGGCGAGGGTGTACACGGTTAGCCACGACTCGGGGTCGGTCTTTCCGTCGTACTTCTCGATTCCTGTCGGCTTGAAACCATTCGGCCAATGCACTCGGCGCAAGTCCCGAGTGAAAGCGGGTACTCCATCGTCATTGCTGTCGGGTGAGCCCCTTCGATCTTCGCGGGAGCGCTGATCTCGTTCTTGATAACGTCGGTCGAGGACTTCCTGCAGATCACTCGGCGGGGTCCTTGGCAGGCGGCTTCGGTAGTTGGAGTTGTTGCTGCGGCGGACCCGGTGGTGGATGGGTGGTCGTCCATGCCACTTCTCGCGGGAGTCGGCCAATTGCTCTTGATGCTTGCGCGTGGTCTCGTGGCAAAGGTCTCTTGACCTAGTGGCTGTCCGGTCTTGCTCGGGCCTCTTGTAATCCTTTGACCTCAGCGGCGGGAGTCGGCTTCTGTCGGGCATTTCTTCCACGGACTCAGTCGGTCTTCGGGCTGAGGTGGAAGGAGAGCAGTTGGCTGTGGCCGCGACAATGGTCTTGATCTTGTCCAGAATTGGTGTCACATTGGCGGGAGCCGTTTCGATCACGGTGTCGAGGAGGGTGAGTGCGGCAACGGCGTTTTGCTGGGGCGTTTGGAAGATATTGGTGTTGTCGACTCGCGTTTGGAGTATGGCCTCCCGAGCAGATCGTCCAGTTGCCCTCAGATCTCGCTTTCTTCTGTCGGCGTCCTCCTTGCGCCTCCTCTCGTCTTCTGCCAGCTTGCGCTCCTACTCAAGTCTGGCTTGTTCTTCTTCTGCGACCCTATGGGCCATGGCTGAGTCGGTCTCGGCCACCTCAGCCATGAGGACGTCGAAGCACTTCGGCTCATAGTCCTTGTCGCAGTCGGAGTCGTTGGCTTCGTCCGAGGGGATGCCGTAGAGGTCGTCGAAGCCTGAAAAGCTGAGGTATTCATTGAGCTCCGAGGATGAGCATGATCCGAACGGTTGGAGGATGACTGCGACTTCCCTCGAGCCTGGGTTGCTCGAATCTGGATCGTTCCAGTCCGAGTCATAGCTTGATGACCTGGATCCCTCCGAGTGGGTTGATCTCGACTCGGGGGAGAGGAGTTTGCACTAGATCTCAGCGGCGTTTGGTAATCCAAACGGCGCCGAGAGGGTTTCTCCCCCCGAGTAGATTGATTCCAACGGGGAGGTGAGAATACAGCTGTAGATCTCAGCGTCGTTCGGTAGTCCGAACGGCGCCGAGTGGATTCCTCCTTCAGAGTGGATGGACTGCATCTTGGAACTCAGGATTCGTTCGCAGATCTTGGCGTTGTTCGGTAACCCGAACGGCGCCGAGCAGGTTCCCCCTCTCGACTGGTCCGAATCCGAGTCGGGGGAGGAGAGCTTGTTGAAGCCGTTGGCGGCGAAGTCGTCGATGCCTGAAGAAGATCCCATCGCGCTTGCCGGCGAGATTGTCGAAGAAGTCTTGACGCGCGGGCCCCTACCTGACGCGCCAACTGTCGAAACTCGGTTTCGGCAATAGAAATTTGGGGGTGCAGTCAAGATCGCCAAGCTCGATGGGTTAGGCGGAAAACAAGATTTAGACAGGTTCAGGCCCTCTCGTGAGGTAATACCCTACTCCTGTTTTAGGGATTCGATCCGCCGAGTGTTTATTGATCTCTTGAATCTAAAGCTGAAAGTTGATAAAGCATATCCATCAAGGGACGCCCCTTACCCCCCCCCCCCTTATATAGTCTTGGGAGGAGGGTTTACAAGTTGGAAACCTTATCTTATTCTAAGTCGGTTTCCTCAATCTTACCAAACCGTGACTATGAGCCGTTGCCTTATCTTAATCGGCAACGTAATACCCAAGTCGTAGTTGGTTTACATAATTGGCAGGCGCAACCTATCCCTATCTCCAGTCGGATAATCTTGCCATGTGGATATCCGATTGCCATAATATCCACAAAATCAATTAGGGCACGCCTGTGGTGACTGGTGAGAGCCCAAATTCATCCAAGTAATGGGTCATTTCGTTTCTAATGTTGTAGCTATGGCCTAGTCATTCGGAAGAGCAGCTGATTTAGCAATTTTTAGTCTTCATCTGCCTAAGGGTAACTGGCCTGGAAAAGCATAGCTACGACGGATTTACAAAATTCCAAATTTCAATTTCAATTTTTTATGCGGATTCTAGGGAACAAGGACTCCTTTGGAACATGAAAACTCAATACATATATAAGAATGGAAAAAACACATGAATCAAGCGACGTGGATTCTCATTTCTCATGGAAAAGAAACATACACAAAAACTTAAAAAAAGTGTTTGTCGCTACACAGGATAAACATATAAATACATAGGATTATTAAAGGGGATTCGAACCATGAAGTCTGAGGCCAGGGTTAACTAACTAGACGAAAACTGATCGAAGACCGTGAAATTTTGAGGTTTTGACTTGGGGCAAAAGCAAAGTCCAAGTGAAATTTTGAATGTTTTTGAGAACTCAAATTAGCAAGAGTAAATTTGACTGAAATGTTATGAAATGATCGGTAGATAATGATAAAGAACAACAGATCAATCACAACGGACATGAGATTTAACATGAAAAACCCTCCTAAGGCAGAAGGGAAAAAACCACGGGCGCCAGCCAACAGATCTTCACTATATCGGATGAGGTTACAAACGCCGAGGATTTACAATGATCTCAATCACATATCTTGAACGGCGGCTTAAAAGAAATATATATAGAGATGAAACCCTAAGAGCTACGATCCATACTGCGGGGTTCCGCTCCTTCCCCCTCCCCCCCCCCCGGGCGTCCTTGGGTGCGGGAGTCCAACGTTATGGGCCACTTCGTCCTCCATTTCGCTCCGTCCGAAATGACCTTTATTATGAATTTGTATCACAACTCAACAAACTCTACCTTAAAACAAATTCCTTCTTGTAGCATAAATCAAACCTTCACCCTGAACACAACAAATAAAATACTTTTGGTGCCAAATAGCCTCTTGGGCTAAACCATTATATCAACTAAACTTGAGCAAAGCTCAAACTTAACAACAAGAACTAACTTGGTCATCATATCAATAGGATTATCATGAGTGTTTATTTTGCATACTTTTAGCTTACCTTGTGCGAGCATATCACGAACATAATGGTATTTGATATCAATGTGCTTTGTCCTCTCATGGAACATCTGATCTTTAGTGAGATATATACCACTTTGACTGTCACAAAACAGGTTAATGCAAGAATCATATCCACAAAGCTCAGCAAACAAACCTTTCAGTCAAACTAATTCCTTACATGCTTCAACAATTGTCATGTATTCTGCCTTGATGGTAGACAGGGCAACAACAGGCTGCAATGTTGCCTTCCAACTTATAACACAACTACCAATAGTAAACACATAACCGTGAGTGACCTTCGCTTATCCAAATCAACAGCATAATCTGAATCCACATAGCCAATGAGCCCCTTATCAGTCCTACCAAATTTCAAACAAGCATCTGCTGTGCCTCGAAGATATGTGAAAATCCACTGAACAACCTTCTAGTGTTCTTTACCAGGATTAGCCATGTATCTACTAACCAAACTCATAGCATGAGATAATTCCGGACAAGAAAAAACCATGGCATACATCAAAGAACCAACAACACTAGAATATGGAACCCTTGACATGTATTCAACCTCCTCATCAGTACTAGTAAAATTGATAATTTAAAATGAGGTGCAATAGAAGTACTAACAGGCTTTGCACCATTCATGTTGAAACGTTGAAGAACCTTCTTAATGTAATATTGCTGACTAAGAAATATCAAACCAGAATTTCGGTCTCGAGTAATTTTCATATCTAGAATTTTCTTAGCACCACCAAGATCCTTCATCTCAAACCCACTACTCAACAGTTTCTTCAATATAGTGATCTCTTTCTTGCTCTTGGAAGCAATCAACATGTCATCAATATATAACAGTAAGTATATAGATGATCCATCAACAAATTTAATGTACACACAGGTATCATATTCAGACCTCTTAAAGCCATGTGACAACATAAATGAATCAAACCTTTTATACCATTGACAAGGAGACATTTCAACCCATATAAGGACTTTTTCAATTTGCAGACATAATCCTCCTTGCCAGGTACTATGAACCCTTCTGGGTGGTCCATGTATATCTCCTCCTCGAGCTCTCCATGTAAAAATGCAGTCTTCACATCTAACTGCTCAAGCTCAAGATCATGCATAGCAACAATACCGCAAAATGTACGAATTGAACTATGCTTTACAACTGGAGAGAACACATCATTATAATCAACACCAGGAATTTGACTGAAACCTTTTGCTACTAACCTTGCCTTAAACCTTGGAGGCTCACTAGGAGATAAACCCTACTTTCTCTTGAAAATCCATTTGCAACGGACAGTCTTTGCAGTATGGTGCAGAAATTTGCATACGAACTAGGCAGTGAGCATAACAGTAGGAGACCTAAATCTTCATCATCATACTTTACCTCCATCGACACTACATCGACAATGATCTCCTTGAAGACCAATATGTGGTTCAACAGTGAACCACCCTCCTGCAACTTGTGTGTGAACAACTTCATCTTTATTGCATCTTACTGGTCAGATCTTTAGACATGCAGATCGATTCCATTTGAGCCAAAGTTCTGCAGCAGATCGTTCCTGCACCACTTCTTGCAAAATATCATTAGATAGATAAAGTCGAATAAGTGACAACGCCTTCTGATCCTTCCGCCTCTCCTCATCGGCCCATTCATCCTTCCTTTTCTTCCCAAAGCTATCCAACATCTCATCAAGATTGTAAGATTGCGCCAGAACAGCCAGCATCTTAACTTGCCATAGCGAGAATCTCGTCTTGTAGTCCAGCAACGGTAGATCAAACTTTATCGATGCCGTCGCGGAACCCTCTAAAAAAATAAGCTCTGATACCAATTGTTATGAAATGATTGGCAGATAACGATGAAGAACAATAGATCAATCATAGGAGACACGAGATTTAACGTGGAAAACCCTCCTAAGGCAGGAGGGAAAAAACCACGGGCGCCAGCCAGCAAATCTTCACTATATCGGATGAGGTTACAAACATCGAGGATTTACAATAATCTCAATTTCATATCTCCAACGATGGCTTACAAGAAGTATATATAGAGATGAAACCTTAAGACCTATGGCCCAAGCCTCTGGCGATGGGCCTCCACTTCGCTCCGTTCGAAGTGGCCATTATTATGAATTTGGATCACAACTCAACATGAAATATGTTAAATTTTGGCAAAAACGGTCAGACAACCGAGGGTTGGGAGACATTCAATCGAAAAGGTGAACCTTAGCAAAAAAAAAGAAATCACAAATTATGCTTTCACTGCTGGCAAAACCCTTTATAGTCCCGGTTTACAACCCATTTTAATCTTATGTTGCAAACCGGGACAAGAAAGCGGGACTAAAGATATAGACGCCACATAGCTGGCGCCGCCATCTTTAGCCCAGTTGGTGTTACCAACCGGGATTAAAAGTCTTTTTTGTTTTTTTATTGTTTTTTGTTGCTTGCATATTGACATCCCCAAATCGAGTTGCTCCCGATATCCCCAAATCCCCACATCAAATTGACATCACAAATCGAATGAACATACTATGTTTGACATCACAAATTCATGGATCAAGAGTACATCATAGATCAAATTCATACTCGAATGAACATCACAAAATTCTCAAAACAAAGAATGAACATCAAAGTGCTTGTCCGACCCGGCGAAGGAGAGGGCTCCGCCGCCACCCGCTGCTCCTGGAGAGGATGAGGACCGACGGAGGAAAAGGAGGAGGAAAGGGAGGAGGCCCCGCCGCCACCTCCGAGCCATTGGGCCGCCGCCATCTCCGAGCTCACTACCACCTCTCCTCCCGCCGGATCTTGTGGAGGGGAGGGCGCCGCCGCCACCTTCGAGCCCGCGGGCCACCGTCATCTCCTCTCCTCCCACCGCCGTCGCCGGAGCAAGAGAGAGAGAGAGCTGAGAGAGGAAAAGAGAGAGGGAGAAGGGAGGAGTCAACATAAGTGCGTTGCGTCTAAGTGCGAGTAGATTATATACACACACGTCCATTTTTAGTCCCGGTTGGTGTTACTAACTGGGACTAAAGATCATTTTTTGTCCCTAAAGATCCTCGGCGGCTGACAAATTCTAACAAGAAATAAACTGAGACTAAAAATAATCTTTAGTCTCGGTTGATAACAAAGTCTCGTTGCACTTTTTAACCAGGACTAAAAATTATTTTTAGTTTCGTTTCCCCCTCTGTCCCCTCTGGTGCCTCATCTAAGATCCAAATTGTGGATGCTCTAATCAACCATCAACCTTTTATTCAAATAGTAATGCAAATAATAATCAATAAAAAAGTTTCCAACAACTTACTCTAGTCATTAATATTTCAAAGTTTAGACAAAATATAACCAAAATCCTGAAACTTTGGCTATTAATAGCTTTTATATTTATTTTAAAACATAAAAAAATATGCATGTAAACTTATTAGAAGATTTTATGAAATCATCATAATATAAAATTATGGTTAAAGTCAGACCGAGGACAAAGTTAGGACATATTTGGTACGATTTCGGATTCTCGAAGAAAAAAACATAAACGTCGTATATTTGTAACCGGAGGGAGTTGGTTTTACCATTAAAATTGTCACCAAAGTTGAGCTTTTATTAAGTTATCTTGTGAACATAGCGTGTCTAAAGACCATATTGACTGATATAGCTAATTAAGGGACTGATTCGGATACTAAACCAAGACCAAAAAAAACTTGAGGATTAAATTGGCAATTGTCGCTTAAATTAGCATAATCTTCGATCATACGAGGTTCGTACGGATCATCACTCTGCCAGCTCAGGGATTCTTAATCCGGATGACATGACAAAATGGCAGCGAAAAAGAATCTGATCATTAGTCCACCAAATCACACCAACTAATCAAACACAAAATGGATAAAGATTTAGATAAGACACCAGCTCAAAAGCAAAGCTGAAAAGCTACACTTCACTGCACAAAGTAGAGAGAATCTTGTCCATCTCGTCGCCGGCTTTAATTACGCGCGAACCGTGTCGAGTCGCCTCGCCGCCACTTCACAACTGTTCGTCCGACCAACCAAGCAAGCGTTAGCTAGCTCGCCGATCGAGCTGACCATCATGGCGTCGCGGCGATGACGTGGCGGCGGCAGCAGCTGGCGCATTTTATAATAAGGTATTTTTCAAAACTGTAAGCGTCCGATTTTTACTCTCAGCTATTATGGCGAATAAAGTGAAGATGCTCAAAATAGAAAATAGAAAATAAATAAATACTGTCTTTCCCGATTGTTCCTAAGTCTTTTAATTTTTTTTACTGATTCTCAACCTATGCCTTATAAATTTTAAAATAGTTCAGCGTTTCATCATTTGTTTTCACCAAATAAACAGTAACGTGTTGCATCATCAATAAAAGTAAGAAAATATTTTTTCTTCTTTAGTCAAAACTCCATTCATCTCACGTAAATCAGTATGAATTAAATCTAGAGGTGTCAAATTCTTCTCAAACTCTAATGCCATGAAAGGTTTTCGCAAACTCTAATGCCATGAAAGGTTTTCGAGATTGTTTTGCTTGCACGCAAGTTTGTCGCTTAGAATTTGAATATTTTTTTACTATATCACATTTAGGAATTAACTCAAATTTGGACATTCTAGCAATTGCATCAAAACCAACTTGTCAGCACCTCGAATGCCATACATCATTAGAATTTTTACTCAAAATAGTAGTAACATTCAAATTATAACAAGAATCCATAGTACATAGCCAGAACAAGCCTCCGTTGTCATAGCATTTTCCTATAAAAGCCCCAAATTTAGACACTACAACTTTATTCGACTCGAATAGTAGCTTATAACCATTCCTATAGAGGATAGACCCGCTCAACAGGTTCTTGTTTATCTCCAGCGCGTGCGGACATTCTTCAATTGGATGGTTTTTTCTGAAGTAAGCTTCAGATCCACCATACCAACACCAAGAACAGAAGCACGCGGTCTGTTCCCTATCGGACGGAGGAGCCCCGATGCGATATGAAAAATAAGGAAACATCAGAACACACATGAACATTTGCATCAGTTTCAACCCACCAGTCAATAGACTGAAATACAGAATAAACAATAGAAGGATTACCGTACCCTCCTGAAGTCGAGGCCTCGCCAATGGTCACATGAGTGAACTTTTTGCTTGGATCACTGGTCCTATCCTTGCGGTCTCTACAATCCTTGGCCATGTGACCAAGTTGACCACACATAAAATAGTTGATGTCCTTCAGATCCTTCTTCTCTGTTTTCTTGTTTTTAAAGCTAGTACTCTTGTTTGGCTTGGGACCCTTCTTCTTGTTAAATTGTTTCTTCTTTTGAACGAAATTGACACTGTTTTGCACATTCTTGACTTGCACATCTTTTGCCCTAGCCTTCTCTTCCACATGAAGAGTTGCAATGAGATCTTCAATAGAAATCTCTTCTCTTTTGTGCTTCAGAGATGTAGCAAAATCATGCCACTCTAGGAAATTTTGCAACAATCGTTGCTGCAACAAACTTTGGAGGTAGAGCACATCCCAAATGCGCAATCTCGCCAACCAGAAGTTGGAGGTCGTGTGCTTGAGTTGCAATGGATTTAGCACTGTCCATGTTAAAATCAAAAACTTTTCGCACACATACAACCAATGACCAGCTTCAGCTTCTGCATATTTTTGCTCCAAAGCCTCCCACAGCCCGGTGGCTGATGCGTAATTCATATACACATCATAGAGTTGATCCGCCAAGATGGTGAGGAGGCAGCCTAATGCGGTGTTATTCACAATCTCAAACTGGGAAGTCTGCTCCTCTCTGAAGGGAAACACTCGGTATATCACCCACCATACTCCCGACGACATGAGCCAAAACTTGGCCCTTGTCTGCCATTTGCGGAAGTTTACACCTCCAAACCTCTCCAGTTTCATGGCATCAGATGCATTCACCATTGCTAGATTACAAAAATAGGCACAATTAGGGTTTTTGGATTGTCAGAAAAAATGAGCCTAATTATGTACTGTCCATATTTTAATTGAAGGAAAACACATTGATTAAATAAGATGCAAGCACAAAACACAAACGAACAGGCAACATACTGAATGCAACAAAAATGCGCAAGGTAAATCACTCACTGATCCTACGCAGAACGAAGTTGAACTCGCTGGTGCAGATGAAGCAGAATACCAAGCAGTCGCGTGTAGACGCTGCCCAAAAACCTTATTGTTGCCCCGTGTAGGAGACTCAAGGCAGTGGTTTCGGAGATCCCGCTTCCTCCGAATCCGGTGCACGCCGGAGAGCCGAAAGTTGACGAGGTGCAGCAGCTAGAGATTCCGAACAGCGAGCGCGAGTGGAGAGTAGAATTGTGTGTCAATCTACTTAGCCACCCGGACATCTCCTAGTTTTATAGGACTTATCAAGTGCTTCAAACTCCCAGTCATCAACCAACAGAAATTGTCCTCATGAACAACCCCTCATCAAGCAGTAGAAACTACAGAAACTGTTGAAGAGGCGCAACAGCTAGAGAGTCAAAAACTGATGCACTTTACTGCTATTTAAAGCAACATTAAATCGCCATTGACACAACACAAACTTAAAAATTGCACAATGAATAGCTTGCTTTACACGTACATGTCATGCTCGTCTAAAGTAACAAGTCACGCGATTTTTCACGCGAAAATGCGCACGGGCTACGCGTACGTGTGGACACAGCCTCCTTCTCTCTCACATTTCTCTATTTTGCATAGAAAAGAAGACTCCCATATTGAAACAAGGCAACATCTCCTTAAACTAGCAATATTGGACTACACGTTGTGCATGCTTTGGAATTTCATATTGGACCATAAAAGGGCCAAATTCCAACATTTCCCCACCAATTCCAAAGCAGTTGCTATACTGAACAACTTTTATATACCAGATTTTTAGCATAAGTCCCGTACGGGTTGAACTTATACCTAGATCAATACGGTCCACCTTCCAGCAGCTTGTGAATGGACTAAGCCTTGAATTCATAGCTTTTTGCTGTCAGATTTCTTTTGAAGATCCAACTGGTACTAGGCTGCCAAAACGCCAAGTCTAAACGGAGCTTTAAAGGTCTTGCCCCCCGATCTTCACATGAGCTTTCCAGAGAGTACCCCACTCTCATGAATTGCGACCTAACAGTTTAGCTCACGTAGGTGTGTTCATTGTAGGTATCATGTAGGACGATACCTTTTCCCTCGGTGGACACTAGAACACATTAAGGCATAATAGCTAGCCTTTCATACAGAAGAGAGAACATGTTATGAACATGGGTAATTTTTATATAATTTGTACTCCCCGTTACAATACTAACTTTGTTTTTCTCATTTTCCAAATAAGGGATCTCCTGTCAAAGGAAATAAGTTGCCATTACTTTGCAACTAAATGGGTCTCATCCCCATGTCCATGTTTGCAACAGAAATTTTATTCCATGCAAGCCCTTTTGTAAAGCCCTTTTGTAAAGGGATCTGCTAGATTTTTCTTAGTGTGAATACTTCGGATCCTAAACCAAGAAAAAAAAACCTTGAGGATAAAATTGGCAATTGTCGCTTAAATTAGCATAATCTTCGATCATACGAGGTTCGTACTGATCATCACTCTGCCAGCTCAGGGATCCTGAATCCGGATGACATGACAAAATGGCAGCGAAAAAAAAATCTGATCATTAGTCCATCAAATCACACCAACTAATCAAACACAAAATGGATAAAGATTTAGATAACGCACCAGCTCAAAAGCAAAGCTGAAAAGCTACACTTCACTGCACAAAGTAGAGAGAATCTTGTCCATCTCGTCGCCGGCTTTAATTGCGCGCGAACCGTGTCGAGTCGCCTCGCCGCCACTTCACAACTGTTCGTCCGACCAACCAAGCAAGCGTTAGCTAGCTCGCCGATCGAGCTGACCACCATGGCGTCGGCGGCGGCGGCGATGGCGCGGCGGCAGCAGGCGCACTTCCTCATCGTCACGTACCCGTCGCAGGGCCACGTCACGCCGGCACGCCACCTCGCTCGCCGGCTCGTCCACGGCGCCGGCTCGCGCGTCACCGTCTGCGTCCCTGTCTCCGCGTTCCGCAAGATGTTCCCCACGGACGGCGAGATGGTGGAGGAGGAGGAGGGTGGTGGTGCGGTGGCGTATGCGGCGTACTCCGATGGCTACGACGGCGGGTTCGACCGGGCGGTGGACGACCACACGCGATACATGGCGCAGTTGAGCACGGTGGGCGCGCGCACGTTGGCCGGGGTGCTCCGGCGGCTCCGCGGCGAGGGGAGGCCCGTCACGTGCGCCGTGTACACGCTGCTGCTGCCGTGGGTGGCGGACGTCGCGCGCGACCACGGCGTGGGGGCCGTCGCCGTGTTCTGGATCCAGCCGACCACCGCGCTGGCCGCGTACTACCACTACTTCCGCGGCCGACGCGACGCCGTCGTCGCGGCGGCCGCGTCAGGGGACGCGTTCGCCGAGGTGAGCCTCCCGGGGCTCTCGCCGCTGCGCGTCCGCGACATCCCGTCCTTCCTCGCCATCACCTCCGACGACGACCCCTTCGCCTTCGTGCTCTCCGAGTTCTCAGAGCTCATCGACACGCTCGAACGCGGCGATGGCGGCGGTGGTGACTCCGGCAAACTCCCTACGTACGTCCTCGCCAACACGTTCGACGCCATGGAGCGCGACGCGCTCGCGTCGCTCAGGCCGCACATCGACGTCGTCGCCGTCGGCCCGGTGCTCTCCTTCCTGCACGCCGACGCCGACGAAACCAAGACCGCCTCGTCTCCCAACGACCTGTTCGACCACGACGGCGGGGATACCTCGACTGGCTCGGGACGAAGCCGGCGAGGTCGGTGGTGTACATCTCGTTCGGGAGCTCGTCGGTGATGAGCAAGAACCAGGTCGCCGAGATCGCCGCCGCCATGGCTGAGTCCAAGAAACCATTCCTGTGGGTGCTACGGAAAGACAACTGCAAGGACGAAGAGGACAACACGGCCATCAAGAAGCTCGTCGCGGCGGCGGCGGCCACGGACGGTGGCGACAGCGGCATGGCGGTGGAGTGGTGCGACCAGGCACACGTGTTGTCCCACCCGTCGGTGGGGTGCTTCGTGACACACTGCGGGTGGAACTCGACGCTGGAGGCCGTGGCGTGCGGCGTGCCGGTGGTGGCGGCGCCGCAGTACTCCGACCAGGGCACCAACGCGTGGCTGGTGGAGCGGATGGGGGTCGGCGTCCGCGCCGCCGTGCGCGCGGGAGACGGCGTCATGGAGGCAGCGGAGCTGAGGAGGTGCATGGACGCCGTCATGTCGGAGGCCGTGGCGTCGCGCGCCGCGGCGTGGAAGGAGGAGGCGCACGCCGCCGTGGCCGACGGCGGCGCGTCGGAGAGGAACCTGAATGAGTTTGTGAGACGGTTTATTTCCAAATAATTCCATTTTTGTACTACCTTGGACAGAATAATTAGTATACTAATAATGAAGATATTATTGTAATTAATTAAGAGTGTGCTCCGTATTATTGGAGCACATGGTATGTCCACTACAAATTAATACTAAAATAATATTTGGAATGAAAGGATTAATGCTTGTCTTTTTTCCACGAATCGAGATTAATATATGCTTGGTTGTGTTGCAGATTATAGCATAAAGCAACTTTGAGATGAGTGGGAGGAAGAAAATCTCCAAAACTAGTTTTAAAATTAAATTCCAAAATTTAAAATTAGCTTTGGATTAGGAAGTCTACTTTTTGGCCTATTAGTTCTTCGGGTAACCATTTATCACCACACGAAAATTCGCATTATTAGTGAGAGTTGAAGTCATAACCATGACAGTGATCACTGAACTACTGAGCATCAAAACAGAAGGACAATAAGTGAAGACCGTGACAGTCAGACATGATGCTCCTCGTATTAATTGCTGTGCGCTAGCCGGAGAAAATCAACCTCTCAACAATTTTGTTTTCAAAATAAACGCACTCACTAGCTTAAAAAAACTACGTAAAAAAACACAGATAATAGGAACCACCCGACTCATGGGAAAATTGTCCACCGGCCTATTTGGCAAGAGAACGCCAAGGTCATTGGAAGTTTTAAGGAGTATGCTGATAGACAGATTGGTCATGAGTGTTGTGGAGATTATGACAATCGGATATTCACATGGCAAGCTTATCCGATTAAAAATAGGGATAGGTTGCATCTGCCAAATATGTAAACCAACTATGACTTGGGTATTACGTTGCCGATTAGATAAGACAACAGCTCATAGTCACGGTTTGGTAAGATTGAGGAAACCGACTTAGAGTAAGATAGGGTTTCCGATCTGTAAGCCCGTCTCCCAAGACTATATAAGGGAGGTAAGGGCGTCCATTGAGAGATATGAGTTTTCTGAGCTACAGATCTTGAGATCAATATACACTCGGCGGATCGAATCCCCGAAACAGGAGTAGGGTATTACCTCACGAGAGGATCTGAACCTGTCTAAATCCTCGTTTTCCACCTAACCCATTGTGCTTGGCGATCTTGACTGCACCACCAATTTTCTATTGCTGAAACCGAGTTTTGACAGTTGGCGTGCCAGTTAGGGGCCCGCGCGTCAAGACTTCTTCAACAATCTCGCCGGCAAACGCGATGGGATCTTCTTCAGGCATCGGCGACTTCGCCGCCAACGACTTCAACAAGTTCTCCTCCTTCGACTCGAATTCGGACCAGTTGGGAGGAGAAACCCACTCGACGCTATTCGGGCTCCCAAACAACGCCAAGATCTACGACGAGATCTTGGATTCCAAGATGCAGTCCATCCACTCTGACGGAGGAATTCACTCGGTGCCGTTTGGGCTACCGAACGCCGCTGAGATCTGCAGCGGTCTTCTCATCTCCCCGTCGGAGCCAATCTACTCGGAAGAAAACCTCTCGACGCCGTTTGGATTACCAAACGCCGCTGAGATCTACTGCAAGCTCCTCTCCCCCGAGTCAAGATCAACCCACTCGGAGGGATCCATATCATCAAGCTCCGACTCGGACTGGAACGATCCAGATCCGAACCACCCGGGCTCAAGGGAAGTCGCGGTCATCCTCCAACCGTTCGGGTCATGCTCATCCTCGGAGCTCGACGAGTACCTCAGCTCCGCAGGTTTTGACAACCTTTACGGCATCCCCTCGGATGAAGCTGATGACTCCGACTGCGACAAGGACTACGAGCCGAAGTGCTTTGACGTCCTCATGGCTGAGGTAGCCGAGACCGACTCAGCCATGGCCCGTAGGCTCGCGGAAGAAGAACGAGCCAGACTTGAGCAAGAGCGCAAGCTGGCAGAAGAAGAGAAGAAGCGCAAGGAGGAAGCCGACAGAAGAAAGTAGGATATGAGGGCAGCCGGACGATCCGCTCAGGAGGCCATACTTCAAACGCGAGTCCGCAACACCAACGTCTTCCAGACGCCGCAGCAGAACGCTGTCACCGCCCTCATGCTCCTGGATACTGTGATCGAAACGGTGCCCCCCGACGTAACGCCAATCTTGGACAAGATCAAGACCATCGTCGCGGCTACAGCCAACGGTCATCCCTCCACCTCAGCCCGAAGACCGACTGAGTCCGTGGCAGAAACGCCCGACAGAAGCCGACTCCCGCCGCTGAGGTCACGGGATTACAAGAGGCCCGAGCCAGACCAGACGGCTACTAGGTCAAGAGACCTTCGCCACGAGACCGCGTGCAAGCATCAGGAGCAGTCGGCCGACTCCCGCGAGAAGCGGCACGAACGACCACCCGTCTACCACAGGGTCCGCCGCAGCAACAACTCCGACTACTGAAGCAGCTTGCCGAGGACCCCGCCGAGCGATCTGTGGGAAGTCCTCGACCGACGCTATCAAGAACGAGATCAGCGCTCCCACGAAGATCGAAGGGGCTCGCCCGACAGCAATGACGATGGAGTACCCGCTTTCACTCGGGACCTCCGCCGAGTGCATTGGCCGAATGGTTTCAAGCCGACTGGAATCGAGAAGTACGACGGGAAGACCGACCCCGAGTCGTGGCTAACCGTGTACACCCTCGCCATCCGTGCGGCAGGAGGCGACAATAAAGCCATGGCCAATTACCTGCCTGTGGCCCTTGCCAACTCGGCCAGGAACTGGCTCACGAGCTTGCCACGAGGCTCGATCGGCTCGTGGAGTGAGTTAAGGGACCACTTCATCGCCAACTTCCAGGGTACCTTCGAGAGACCTAGAATCCACTTCGACCTTTATAACGTCATCCAGAAGCCGGACGAACCTTTGAAGGACTACATCCGGTGCTTCTCCGAAAAGCGCAACAAGATCTCCAACATCACCGACGACATCATCATCGCCACCTTCCAGAAGGGAGTCCGTGATGAGCTATTGATCGGAAAGTTTGGGCGCAAGCCACCGAAGACGGTGAAGCAGATGTTTGAGACGGTAAACTCCTACGTCAAATCCAGCGATGCCATCAAAGCGGCGCGCCAAGACCGGCCTGACAGGAGGGACGACAAGCAATCGGGAGGAAGCCGACATCCTAAGAAGGACAACGGCAACAACCACCAGGGCCAGAGGGACCGCAAGCGTCGACCTGAAGACCTAGTTGCCGCGACGTCCAACTCCCAACGTCGCCCCCGAGTCGCGGCCTATGACACCATCATGAACGCTCCATGCACGCATCATCCCAATCACAAGAACGCGGCTAAGGACTGCTTTATTTATAAACAGTTCGCCGAGCAATATGCGGCACAGCTCAACAAGAAGCCGACTGATGAAGCCGGTCCATCGGGCGCCAAGAAGAACAACTCGGCTGGAAATGCCGAGCCCTTTCAAGACCCCGTGGGCGAGCTGAATCACATCTTCGGGGGGCCGCAAGCCTATGAATCCAAGAGGAAACAGAAGCTAACTGACCGCGAGGTCAACGCGGTGCAACCCGAGGTCCCACAGTACCTACGATGGTCGGAGGTGGCCATCACTTTTGACCGCTCGGATCATCCCGACCGAGTGGTTCACCCGGGGCGCTATCCACTCGTCTTGGACCCGGTGGTCCGCAACATCAAGCTCAAGCGCGTCCTCATCGATGGGGGCAGCGCCCTCAATATTTTGTTCGCCAAGACCTTGGACGAGATGCAGATCCCGAGAGCCGAACTGAAGGCAAGCTCAGCCCCCTTCCATGGAGTTATCCCGGGGCTGTCATCTACGCCACTCGGGCACATCGCCCTTCCGGTCACCTTCGGAGTTTGAGAGAATTTCCGGACGGAGAACATTACTTTCGAGGTGGCCGACTTCGAGACGGCTTACCACGCAATCATCGGAAGGCCTGCACTCGCCAAGTTCATGGCGATACCCCATTACACCTACCTCTGCATGAAGATGCCGGGTCCCAACGGCGTCATCACTCTTCGCAGTGACGTGAAGCAAGCCTTCACCTGCAACAAGGAGAGCTGCAACATGGCCCAATCTCGCCAGAGATCACGTGGCCAGCAAGAAATCCGATTGGCCGCATCGACTTCGGCGGAGGGTGAAATCCCCACGAAGAAGATAGCCAAATTAGGAACCGGTGACGCCAAAACCAAGAAGATCTCCCTTGATCCATCGGATCCCTCAAAAACTGATGTAATCGGCGCTAAACTAGATCCTAAATAGAAAAGCACGCTCGTCACCTTCCTCCAAAATAATAAAGATGTTTTTGCTTGGAAACCATCTGATATGCCTGGAATTCCTAGGGAGGTGATCGAGCACTTTTTACACGTCAAAGATGACGCAAAACCGATTAAACAACGATTACACAGGTTCGCGTAGGATCGAAAAGATGCCATCAAGGAAGAGCTCACAAAGCTCTTAGCCGCCGGTTTTATCAAGGAAGTCCTACATCCCGACTGGTTGGCCAACCCGGTTCTGGTCCGAAAAAAGACGGGGCAATGGCGCATGTGCGTTGACTACACCGACCTCAACAAAGCCTGCCCCAAAGATCCATTCGGGCTGCCTCGCATCGACCAAGTCGTGGACTCAACAGTCGGCTGCCAACTCTTAAGCTTTTTGGACTGTTACTCGGGCTACCACCAAATCAGCTTGAAGGAATCCGACTGCCTGAAGACATCGTTCATCACGCCGTTTGGGGCCTACTGCTACATCATAATGCCTTTCGGCCTGAAGAACGCCGGGGCCACATACCAACGCATGATCCAGAGGTGTTTTTAGACAAGATTGGGAAGAACGTGGAAGCTTATGTCGACGATGTCGTCATCAAGACCAAGCAGAAAGAAGACCTGATTGCCGACCTAGAAGAAACCTTCGCAAATATTCGGGCCTTCAGAATGAAGTTGAACCCGGAGAAGTGCACTTTCGGCGTCCCATCAAGCAAACTGCTCGGCTTCATGGTGTCACATCACGGCATTGAAGCCAATCGGAAAAAATCAATGCTATCCTGAGCATGAAGCCCCCAAGTAACCAGAAGGACGTCCAGAAGCTCACTGGCTGCATGGCAGCGCTAAGTCGCTTCATCTCTCGACTCGGCGAACGCGGCATGCCTTTCTTCATGCTGCTGAAGAAAACCGACAATTACCAATGGACTACGGAAGCCCACAAAGCCTTTGAAGATTTTAAAGAATTTCTCACGACGCCGCCCGTCCTAGCCTCACCTCAGCCCCAGGAGCCCCAGCTACTGTACGTTTCAGCCACTCACCAAGTGGTTAGTACGGTCCTCGTGGTCGAGCGTGAAGAAGAAAGGCGGGTCCAGAAGATTCAGAGGCCGATCTACTTTGTTAGAGAAGTGCTGGCAGGAGCCAAAATTCGCTACCCTCAGGTAGAAAAATTGCTATATGGTGTTCTGATAACCGCGAGGAAATTGGCGCACTATTTTCAGGGTCACTCGGTCATCGTCGTCACTTCCTTTCCACTCGGCGATGTCATCCATAACCGGGAGGCAACTGGGCGCATCGCGAAGTGGGCCCTGGAGCTGATGCTGCTGGACTTAACTTTTAAGTCGAGGACGTCTGTAAAGTCACAAGCCCTGGCGGATTTCTTGGCCGAGTGGACTGAACAGCAAGAAGATGTACCTCGAGAAGACCTTCAATACTGGACCATGTACTTCGACAGATCCAAGAGGATCACCGGCTTGGGAGCAGGAGTCGTGTTGATCTCCCCGACTGGGGAAAGACTAAGATATGTCCTCCACCTTCACTTCTCCGCCTCACACAACGTCGCTGAGTACGAAGCCCTGCTACATGGACTGCGGCTCGTAGTTTCACTCGGGATACGTCGGCTCATCGTGAAAGGGGATTCCCAGCTGGTTGTGAACCAAGTGATGAAGGACTGGTCCTGTCTAAACGACACCATGGAGGCCTACCGGCAGGAAGTTCGCAAACTTGAAGACAAGTTTGACGGATTGGAGCTATCCCATGTCTTGAGACATAACAACGAGGCAGCTGACGAGTTGGCACAGTTCGAATCCAAGTGTGAAGCCGCTCCAACAGACGTTTTTGTAGAGCATCTCTACGAACCAACCGTTGCTGCCAAACCAACTCACAACGAGCAAACTGCAAATGAAGCCGCCATGATAGACGCCGACTGGAGGACACCACTCATCAAATTTTTAACACAGCAAGAGCTGCCAGAAGACCGGGATGAGGCAAAATGTGTCCGACGTCGTTGTCAAGCTTACGTCATGGTTGACTCTGATTTATACAAGAGAAGTCCCTCTGAAGTCCTGATGAGATGCATCACACCTGAGTAAGGACGACAGCTACTCCAAGACATCCACTCGGGCATATGCGAAAGCCACGCGGCAGCACGCACCTTGGTGGGCAAAGCCTAGAGACAAGGTTTCTTCTGGCTCACGGCAGTCTCCGACGCTGACAAAGTGGTACGAACTTGTGAAGGTTGCCGCCCGACAGAGCCATGTCCCAGCCCAAGAGCTACAGACAATTCCATTATCCTGGCCGTTTGCGGTTTGGGGCTTAGACATGGTCGGCCCTTTCAAGAAGGCTCCAGAAGGATTCACATACCTATTCGTCGCAATCGACAAGTTCTCCAAGTGGATCGAAGCTAAGCCGGTTGCTACAATCACTGCTGACAAGGCACGGGACTTCATCCTCAACATCGTACACCAGTTCGGTGTCCCAAACAGAATTATAACCGACAATGGTACTCAATTCACAGGAGGCATCTTCAAAGAATTCTGCGAAGACCTTGGGATCAAAATCTGCTATGCGTCGGTCGCACATCCCAAAAACAATGGTCAAGTTGAGCGTGCCAACGGCATGGTCCTTCAAGGCATTAAGGCCCGCGTGTTTGATCGCCTAAGTCCTTATGCAGGCAAGTGGGTTCAAGAGCTCCTGTCGGTTCTATGGTCTCTGCGGACCACGCCCAGTCGGGCTATCGGCCAAACTCCTTTCTTCTTGGTTTATGGCGCAGAAGCCATGTTGCCAAACGAGATGGAATACGAATCCCTCCGAGTCCACAGCTTCAACGACGAACGCTATGACCCAGACCGAGTGGATGACCTCACCGACCGGAAGAGGCCCGTGAGGCAGCCCTCATCCGATCGGCAAAATATCTTCAAGGGCTCGAGACGATACCACGTCGCAACGTTCGAGCACGAGCTTTTATCGTTGGCGATCTGGTTCTACGCAAGATTCAGACCACCAAGGACCATCACAAGTTATCCCCCATATGGGAGGACCGTATATAATTGCTGAGGTGACTCGGCCAGGCGCATACCGATTAAAGCGTGAAGACGGATCTATGGTGGAGAACTCCTGGAACATCGAGCATCTTCGACGATACTATGCTTAAATTGCCTTAAGTCTCATGTTCTTCTTGACTGCCAACCGCAAGCAAGATGACTTCTTGAGTTAGCAGTCGGGGGCTGTACATATGTCAATAAAGCATGGGTTTTTTGGCAACCTGTGCATATTTGGTTTATCATTGTCTAGTGTTCCTTGATTCGAGTTTAATGTTTAAGGACTGAGAATTTTTTGATGACCTAATCAAGCTTAGGCTTGGTGACAGTCAGACAAAAATTACTTAAGAAATTTTACATAAAAACTCAGATCAAGGCATTAACATAAATAAGCTGAATATTTACAAAGTTTACATCAGAAAGTTGCATACAATGTTCCGCAATACAATCAAGGTCGGAAGTGGTTCACTACATCGGCGACCACCTTTTTGGCCGATTCCTGTGCCTCACTAATTAATTCGAGGGCTTGCTCATCTGAAGTGCCATCAGCGAAGCCCTCCCCGACTGAATCGACGTCCACCCGAGGGTAGAGCGACTTCGTGTGCGCAAGGGCGACACCCGCTCCCATGATAGCCGCCTCGGAAATGTTGGCCAAATATTGGTTAGGGGCTTGCCTAAGCTTGTCAAAAATCTCAACTGGGTCCAACGAGCTGCCCCCGACTCCGTTATGAAACAACGACAGCAGGATCGGCGTCGCCGCGTTAGCCACATCCTCCCTGACTCTTCTAGCTTGTCTGACCCTCTCAATCAAAACATCGTATTGGGCTCGGGTCTTGACCTTGTAAGCTGCCAAGAGACATATGATCACGCAAAGCATTCAAAGATAAAGCGACACAACGAACATTGTTTTGAAGAAGCTCACCTTCAAACTCGGTCTCGGCTCGGCCTTGCTTGAGGCGATCGCTTCTAGCGGGTTTGAAGCAAGTGGACCTCCGATGAATTTTCTACAACAAGAAGGTCGTCAACAACCAAGATCAAGCACGAATACAATTAAAGGCATAAAAAGACCAAGAGGGATAAGCTTACTCCCGACTGAACCCCGGAGGTCGAGGTTCTCCTCTCGGAGTTCGGCTATTTCTCTCCTCGGGGCCGCTTCCCTCGATGCGGCTTCCTCTCGAGTGGTCTTCAATTCTTCTTGGATGTTCTCCGAGAGAGTTCGATGCGGGACCAATTTCTCGAGTGCATCGGACTTGGCCATTGATCGGAAGTACTCTCTGCGCACAAGATCTGAAGTTGGTCAATTGAAAAGAGATGATGATGCTACAACAGAAAAGGATTAGGACTTATGTTTAACAGCCGAGTCGCTTCATTCAGACTGCTTACAAGCGCATCTCTTTCTTTGCTTTCCATTTGCTTATTCAAGATGATGCCTTGTCTCTGGCCTTCTGAATCCCGCCACTCAATCTTGATCGGAGGAACCCAGGTTTCAGAGGACTGCAACCTGGGAATCTCCTCTACTGTGGCTGAATGGATCAGAAGGAGCAGATGAAGATACAGAAGAATCTACGAGAGATATAAAAGTTAAGAGATTGATTCAAAACATACGGGTTTCGGTGGCTGGGTCTTTGACCGGCACTGCCTGGCTGCTCTTCCTTTCTTGGCTTTTGCCCAACTGGTCTTCAGTCGGGGCCCTTCGAGTAACGACCAGGGGCTCTTCTACGGCCGACTGGTTTCCAGTCGGGGTATCCCGGCTGGCGGTCGGGGGCTCCCTCCTTGGGGTATCTTCGCCGGGAGGTGAGGTCCTTCCACCCGGAGCGCTCTCGCTCGGGAGAGGGCTCCGGGGTTTTGGCTCCGCAGGCCTTGATGCCTCGGTCGCTGCAGCTGGCGTTGGTCCCTCACTCTTCCCAGCGGGGTCAATATCATGAAGACGAAGGAATTTTCAACAAACAACTTGATTTTGGTCATAAGATGTACCTAGTCGATCGGTGGATTTTGAGCGTTGCCTTCAGTGACGGCCTTGGAGGGGTCGCTTCGGCTTGAGGGGCCGAGACATCGTCATCCGAGTCATCGATGATCAACCTCCTCTTGCTCGCCCGTTTATTGATGTCTTCACTCGAGGCTGCCCTCTTCCCGGCTGGATCACTCTGGATCTTCACGCCACCGGTTGGTTTCTTGGCAGGCCGAGTCGGCGCGTCATTGTGAGGAATTTTGTACGGCTTCGAAACGATGGAGGCATTTTCCTGCAAGAAAGATTCTTACAACGCTAAGAAGTGTGACATCAAGATTGCAAGGCAATGAAAGAGTTAAGTAGGCTTACCAGAGGAGGAGGGCGATATAGGCTGTATGGGAGGACTGGCAGCATGAGGCTGCGTTCGACTGCAATTCCAGTCGAGAAGACCTTGTATATGCGGATCTTCAAGATCTCGAAGCTGAGGGAATCACGGTCTTCCCGATTGGGGTCCCTCTCGCCCTCGTATTCGAAGGCTGGCTTGGATCGTTCCTTGATCGGTGCCAGTCGACTCTTGATAAAGTGCCGAGTGATTTGCTCGCCGCGAAGACCTTTTTGCTTCATCTCCAAGATCTTCGCTAGCAACTTGTTGGCTTCATCCGAGTCTTAGGCTACGGTACGTGCTTCGGGTAGGCCGGCACGGGGGAAGGCCAACAAAGTTGGGCAGCTGGGTTTGAGATTGTTAATATAGAACCGGCTCGCATGCCAGCCCTTGTTGGAGGATTTCAAGGGGAGAGAGAAATACTCCTTGCGGAGGGATCCGCGGAGTTGGAAACCCGCTCCACCGACGACGCAAGGTTGATCCTTATTCGGATGCGGCTTAAGGTAGAACATGCGTCGGAAGAGTTGAAAGTGAGGGAGAATGCCAAGGAAAGCTTCACACACATGGATGAAAAGAGCGATGTGAAGCATAGAGTTGGGGTTCAAATGATAGAGCCGAAGGCCATAGTAGTCAAGAAGTCCCCAAAAGAACTCAGAGGTGGGGATACTGAAGCCACAGTAAAAGAAAAAAGTGAAAACGACGAGCTCACCGGTGTTCGGAGTGGGGAACTCCTCACCGGCCGCGGGGCGTCAGCCCACGATTTCCTTAGGAGGAAGGACTCCATGCTTCACCATCTCCTTGAGGGTGGATTCCCTGACATCCGACGTAGCCCACTGCTCAAAAGGGATCTTCTTCTCTCCCGCCATGAATATGGTTTTGGGGGAAATAGATCTGGCTCGAGGGCTAGGGATTTGAGATGGGGATTTGAAAAGATGGATGCGGAGGCTGGCTGGTAAGGAAGCGTGAGCTTCTAGACCAGTGGATTGGGTGCGCGCAAGAGCTTAGAGTTCTCCGCTGCAAGCTGGTGAACAGTGTTGCGATTGGGGAATTTTTTCTAGGAAGACGAAGTGGCGGGGAGGACCTCGAGGCTTTGTAAGAAATTTGAGGGTTGCGCTAGGTTTTCTCGCGATTGGGCCGAGCCCATGAGAGACCTGCGGCCCAGCTAAGGTGTGGCCTGACGTGTGCCCTTAGGGACTTAAGTGGATGAACTTAAGCAGATTTGCTTTGGCAATATGCACGTGTCTGAGTGCCCTATACCTTTGGAAATCCTTTCATACCGTGGTTTGCACAACTTCATGAGAAGTTAGCACGATGCAATTTTAAAGGTGACAAACAGTGAAACTTTTCATAGCTGTCTTGATGACAGAGACTGTTTGATTTTTAAGCAGTTGATTAAATGATTATATCAATGCTAATTTTCCACCTTGGTGAAGATCTTTTTTAGATTGAGACCAATATTATGGCAGGAGCTATTTAATATTTTGGTCGTATTTTTCAGATGACTGAAAAACTTGTTTACACATGAGGGATGATTAAATATTTGTTCCGAGATAACTCGGGCAGATCTACTCGGATAAACATGAGCTTACCGAGTGCTTTTGTGCTTTTCACTCATGAGGGTTAATTGAGTTATTTGTTATGAAATGACTCGGGCAAATTCACTCGGACGAGCACGAGCTTGCCGAGTGATTTTTTATGATTGCTTTAGCTTGAGCTAAGCATCTACATGAGAATGTTTTTTATAGTTCTTGACTGTATGTTTGGTCTGTTTTTGGCTAACCACAACGTCGGGGGCTACACCTAATTAGGTGCATCGAGAGATGCACCTAGGTATTTATTTTTTGGATACTTTCCAGCCCTTCACAGTCTTTGGAGCCACTCGGGAGAATCAGGCAGAGATGATGGAATCGCTCGGCGCCAGAAGCACTCGGCCAAAGAGTTGTTTGGTCGTGTACTGTCTTGGTTCGAGGCTGAGTTATCTCGTCGACTGCAAAGGACTCGGGGGCTACTGTGGAGATTATGGCAATCGGATATCCACATGGCAAGCTTATCCGACTGGAGATAGGGATAGGTTGCGTCTCCCAAATATGTAAACCAACTATGACTTGGGTCTTACGTTGCCGTTTAGATAAGGCAACGGCTCATAGTCACGGTTTGGTAAGATTGAGTAAACCGACTTAGAGTAAGATAGGGTTTCCGATCTGTAAGCCCGCCTCTCAAGACTATATAAGGGAGGTAAGAGACGTCCATTGAGAGATATGAGTTTTCTGAGCTACAGATCTTGAGATCAATATACACTCGGCGAATCGAATCCCCGAAACAGGAGTAGGGTATTACCTCACGAGATGGCCTGAACCTGTCTAAATCCTCATTTTTACCTAACCTATTGTGCTTGGCGATCTTGACTGCACCTCAATTTTCTATTGCCAAAACCGAGTTTCGACAAGTGTCTTTTGTTTGGTAGTAACTTCATTCTAAAATAGTTATTTTTATAATTTAATTTTTTTCCTCAAAATAGTTCACTTTAGAGTTTCGAGAACAGCATGTCTCACTCTCATACAAATTTCTTCCAATTATACTCTTAACTACCTTTTCACATTTAGCTATTTCTCTTTTCTTTTTAATCGTAATCCGCATTAAACAACTTAGAATGACAACTATGGAGGGAGAGAGAAGTAGAGATGAGAATTATCCTCCTAATTACCAAACCATACTCCGTTGTAAGGGCTTTGGAATGAAACAATTTTAAAGGATTTTTACAAGATTTTGTTTAATTTATTTAAATTTTATTGAAAGAGGTGTATGAGGTGGGCACGAAAAGAATTTGTACCTCTGTGACCTTAGTTGGGGAGGTGGACGGGAGTGCTTTATTTCCCCTTTCCAGCCCCCGTTTATATCCTGACTAGTTAGTTTGCCCGCTTTGCTACAGGAAAAAGTAAAATTACGATTAGAAATTAGGGTTTAATTTTCGTGATCTGATTCCCTTAAAAATCAGTTTACTTCAATTGAATATACTCAATTAGTTGATGGGTCAATTTTGTGCTAGGTAGATTAATTTGCCGGTGTGTTGCTAGGGAAAAAAAAGTAAAATTATGATTAGAAATTAGGTTTAATTTTTGCGATCTGATTCCCTTAAAAATCAATTTACTTCAATTGATTATGATTGACTATATATACTCAATTAGTTGATGGGACAATTTTGTGCTAGGTAGACTAATTTGCAATTAACTAGTTTATACTCTTATGACAAGTATGAATCATGTGGAGCTTCCAGACTATCTCCTCTCAAAATGAAAAAAAAGAAGAAATTAAGAACAATATATCATGAGCACCAATAATCAAAAGCGATGTGCCAAACAATCAATCCAAAATAAAATATGGCAAACAATCAACCCAAAGAACTTGAATTGACTACTAATAACTAGAAACGTTTATACAAGAAACCTGCTCCTCAAGATTTCTGGGAGACCTGAATTTTTTCTCACCCAGGTCGTAAGGATCTGCCTGTGAGATCTGAATCTTTTCTACATGCAAGTTGTAGGGATCCAATTTTCATAGGGCTTTGGTTGAAGGCGGGATACCTAACTGCCTGCAAAAATTATTTTTGACCGCCTAAAAAATTGGTTTTCATAGCAGTGATGCAGCTATACATAACCATCGGATACAGATAGATGATGTGATTGTTAAAACACAACTTCCACAACTCCTAGCCGCCAAGCACAGTGAAGTGGCTGTCATCGGCGAACGATGATGATGGAGGAGTGTTATTTAACTTAAATGCCGCGAGGGCCTGTGCCATGTCGCGGAGAAGAAGCTAATGAGCTGGAGGAAGAAGGCTAGGGGCATTCCAATGCCTACCCTAGATCGAAGGTGGATATCTGCTATTCAAGCACTCGTAGCACAGTGGGCCATTGCACCTCATCCTTGAGCCACTACGGTCCTGATGCCTTGCCCTCGACCTCTCGTGTTGCTGCAGGAAGCCTCATCCTCTAGCCCCATCCTATCATGTGCTCGTCCAAGCGCTCTTCGCCGCCAGAGTTCGTCTTCCTCATCCTCTCGCGCTCTTCCTCTCCATCCTCTAGCGGATTTCTTCTTGTTAGGCAGTTCTGGAAAGCGGCAGTGTGCACAATCAAGATTGGGATGGCCCTGAGCGTGTAGAGGAGAACGGAGAGGAGGCACGAGGATGCCACGGATTGGGCTAGGAGCAAACCATGGTGACCGTTCTGTTGTTGTATGTGGGCTTGCATGGTGATTGATCGCTTGCTAGGATTGTTGTTGCACATGGGTAAGTAGAGAAGACATGGAGATGTTTTTCATATAGGTCCACCAGTATTTTCGTTTTCGGAGAACATTTGTTTTATTTATAGTTGGGAAAAGAAACTGCACACGCATTTGGAGAGGTGAGAATACAGATGAAAACTCATCTTTTGGAGTAATTAATCTCTATCTCTGTTACATAAAACCTTTAAAGTTTCATGTTAGTTATATTCTAATGACGTTATAATTGTATTTTAGTTATATTTGTGTGATTTTAGCCAAAACAAACTGCCTAGCGATACATATATGGTTCAATAATCAATTGATTAATTTATCAAAGCATCCTTGCAATATTAATTTGATATTCCCTCTATCCTAAATTATAAGGCTTATAAATTTTTTACACATCTTTCAATTGCATACTTTGATCATTAATTTATTTTATTTTATATTATCAATGAATATAAAATTATATGTATAATAATAGTTAGTGTAGATATTTTTAGTCTAATTATTAGTCAAAAGTTACCAAATTTGATTTTTCATCCAATAATTTAGGATGGAGGGAATAATGGTAAATTCCAAGAAACACAGAGAGCAAATAGAAAGAGAAGTTGTATATAGAATGATGGTATACTTGGCCTTCTTATGATTTTCACCGTCAATTTTTTTAGCACCTGACCTTTGTGGTGGCAATGGATTGTAGGATCGGACTTGGCGCTCGACCAAGGAATACAATCGATTATCGTGAGCATCTACGTAAGTAAGGATGAAAACGGACGAAAAAACTCCATTTATACTTCCGTTTCTATATTATTTAGCAGAAATAGGATCTGATTCAGAAAATACGGGTTCGAAAACGGAATCGAGATATACGAATGCACGAAAACGGTCGAAACCCAAAACTTAAGTCGAAACTTACATATATTCTAATCATGTCTTTGATCATTCTTTTGATAATTAACGAGATAATTAAGATAATTCTACCAACCATTCAAAATTATAAGATAATTGATATGAACGGTCTATGATGACATACAATTTTTCACTTCAAATCAAAAGGATCTCGACGGATGGATGATAGGGTAGGTTTTGTTTAGATAGGCCTATACGGTTAGGCATTCGAGACACAAATATTGATGGATCCGAAATTCGGGTTATATCCGGATACAATCCGAAAATATTCGGATTAAATACGGAATTTCGCAAAAACGGACGAAAAAATATCATTTCTACTTCCGTTACGTTTCCGTATTTTTTCAAAAATATAAAAACGGTCGGGTCAAATGTAGAAAAACGGACGGGTCGAGGCGAGAAAAATTCCGTCCGTTTTTAACCCTATACGTAAGCAGGTACACGTGCCTACGCGCGCTGATGTATACATAATTACAAATGCGTTGTTAATTAGTGTGGTTGTCCATAGCTAGACCCAACACGTACGGCCCATCTCTACTCCTAAACCGAACGTGTCTAAACGAATGAGGGACAGAAGGAGAACGGTATCAAAGCAGAAACCGAGCATACGAGCACGACGGACGACAGAAACCTTACAAATATCTTACAAATATATATTTTAACTACATATGTTTATTTGCACACTAATTACTAAATCTTAGCTAACGTCTACATGCATGTATATTTCTCGAACGTTACATATATTTATTCTTATTCTTAAGTACTCTTCTTTTTTTACATACTATCCTACCATTATATGTGCAAATAAATTTATTATTTATACTTAATTCCGTGGTAATTTTATGGAAAAGAGGGGTGACTATCCTCATTTTGGCTTTTACTGAAGATCCGATTACCATAAATCGATTGATAGGGATGGGGAAGAGAGAATATTTAGCACCTGTGACTAACGGGTGGGGACGGAAAGTTATTTTCTATGGCAAATAGCATGGTTGCTATAAAGAAAAAAACTCAATTATTGCCCAATTAATCGATCGAGTGTATAGAAATTAATCTTTGACTTTAGAACTAAAACCTGTTCTGTCACCGTATACGAGAGGGACAAGCGCTCCCCTGTCAGCACTCAGCACCACCATTCACCACACCTCCTTCCCCATGTGCCCTGGATATTGCTTTATTATCGTCGTCAACCAGGTATTTTAAGGTTTTTTAATACACAAAAAAATTACACGTCAATATATTAAAATAAAAATTAGGTTTTACTTACATCACGTATTCGTCAGACAAAAAACAGGCCAAAGAAGAAAACCGACACCCAAAACAACTAGAGGTAAAAGAAACTACTCCGAAGAAACGAGAAAGGGTTTAGCCACGCTAAACTCTCAAGAGAACCCAAAAAAAAACATAATACACTAAGGACCATAACATATCCTCATGGATAGAAGCAAGAAGCACTAAGACCAAGGATAGGATCGAGTCAAAAACTCTGAAGTTACATTCCTTCCATAACTTCCAAATAATCAGATAAACCAATGAGTTAAACTCGACATGAAGATGCCTCGACAACCGGATGGAGTCAGCCAGAGACAGACAGCACACGTAGCCAGACCTCTTAGCAAGGGGACGGGAGAGTTGGAGAGGCAAGGGGACGAGTTGTGCCATTGAAATCCCGAAATCATGAATGAATGCATCAAGAACATGGAAAACAAAAAAAATAATGGAGCTTCCAAAATCAAGGAGTACTCATTGCAAAATTGGCAGGTGCTGCGACCTCCACACCTTCACCAAAAATTGAGCCTCTCTGCGCCTTTAAGTTCCTCGTCCACATGCATGCCGGTTCTGCTGCACAAGCCTAAAACCGAGTGCATGAGCTTCTGATGCAGAGTCATGGTCGAGGGTAGAAGAAAGTGGGAAAGATAAGACGAGAGGGAGCGACCGAATCAGAGACGAAGAAGAATAGAATCCAAGCAGAGCAATGTGATGACATGAGTTGTTATAAAATAGAGTAAAATAGATCAAACACGAGAGACATATTTTTACGTGGAAAACCCTTGCGGGAAAAAACCACGGACGCCACATGACAAATCTTCACTATATGAGGAGAGTTTACGAATTGTAGAAAAAGCATACAAAAGATATATATATATATATCTTTTGTATGCTATATATATATATATATATGGTGGACTAAACGGGTCAAGGCGTCCTTAAGCCCAATCTGAATTTGGATCATAAACTAAAAAACTCCACCTTGAGACAAATTCTCTCTTGTAACAAATAGATAACTGTCAATCATCTCCTTTCAATAATGAATATTACCGACGCCAAAAAATCACTAGGATTTAAGCTGTAACACCAACCAAGCTTGAGCATAGCTCAAACTTAGTTATAAGAATTGACTTAGTTAACATATCAGCGGGATTATCATGAGTACTGATTTTGCAAACTTTAACAATCACCTTGAGCAATGACATCTCGAATATAGTGATATCTCACATCAATATGTTTCGTTCTTTCATAAAACATTTGATCTTTTGTAAGGCAAATAGCACTCTGACTATCACAAAATATAGGAATGTAAGAAGTAATCCCGCAAAGCTCAGCATACAAACCTCTTAACCAAGTAGCTTCTTTACATGCTTCAGAAATAGCCATATATTCAGCTTCAGTAGTAGACAATGCCACAGAAGCTTGCAAACTTGCTTTCCTAGCTAACAGCACAACCACCAATGGTAAAGACATAACCTGTAAGAGATCTCCTTTTATCCAAATCACCAGCATAATCAGAGTCAACATAACCAACAAGTCCTTCTCCAGATTTTCCAAAATGTAAACAAACACCAGAAGTACCACACAGATATCTGAAAATCCACTGAACAGCTTTTCAATGCTCTTTACCAGGATTAGCCATATATCTACTAACGACACTTAATGCATGAGATAAATCAGGACGTGTGCAGACCATAGCATATATTCGTGAACCAATTGCACTGGAGTATGGAATTCTAGACATATAATCAATATCATCATTTGACTCTGGGCATAAAGCTGAAGATAATTTAAAATGTGAAGCTAGAGGAGTACTTACAGGCTTTGCATCATGCATGTTGAAACGATATAGGACCTTTTCAATATAACCTCGTTGACTGAGGTATAATTTAGTAGATTTTCTATCTCTGATAATTTTCATACCAAGAATTTTCTTAGCTGGTCCTAGGTCTTTCATCTCAAATTCATCACTCAACTGTGCTTTTAACTTAGCCATTTCTGACTTATCTTTTGCAGCAATTAACATGCCATCCACATAGAGCAAAAAAAAGATAAACGAGCTACCAATTGGTTTCAAATAAACACAACTATCAAAACTTGACCGCTAAAAGCCATGAGAGAGCATAAAAGAATCAAATCTTTTGTACCATTGTCTGGGAGATTGTTTTAGGCCATAAAGAGATTTCTTTAACTTGCATACTAAATGTTGTTTTCCAGGAGAAATAAAACCTTCAGGCTGGTCCATGTAAATGTCATCTTCTAATTTCCCATATAAAAAAGCTGTTTTAACATCTAATTGCTCAAGTTCATAATCATGCATAGCAACAATGCTGAGTAGAGTGCGAATTGAGCTATGCTTTACAACAGAAGAAAAGATATCATTGTAATCAATACCTGGAATTTGGCTGTAACCTTTAGCAACCAACCTTACCTTATATCTTGCTGATTCATTGGGGCTAATGGCTTCTTTTCTTTTGAAAATCCATTTACAATGGACAGTCTTTTTCTCTTTAGGCAATTTTACTAAATCCCAAGTATCATTCCTTTTAAGTGACTCCATCTCATCTTGCATCGCAGTCATCCAATTCTTATGATCAGCAGAAATAATAGCCTCGGAGTAGTTAGAAGGTTCTGCATTACCTTCAATTTCTTCTGCAACATTCAAGGCGTAAGAAACAACATCGCATTCTTCAATGAATCTTTTAGGTGGATTGATAGTTCATCGAGGTCTGTCAATGGCAATAGATTGTTGTGGAGGCTGAACAACAGGAGAAGAATCATCCACAATTGGTGCATCTTGAACATCAATATCTGGTATATCTTCTACATCAACAAGGTGCTCCACCTGCACAGTTGTTTTCTCTTGCGCCTCAATGGAAACAGCAGGAGGAGAGTTATCATAGAACATTACAGATTCATTAAAGATAACATTCCTACTGATAATGACCTTTGAAGTATGAGGATTCCATAATTTATAACCATTAACACCAGATTTATATCCAAGAAAGATGCATTTAACAGCTCTAGGCTCTAATTTACCATGATCAACATGAGCATATGCAGTGCAACCAAAAACTCTCAATTGCGAATAATAAGTTCTGGAACCAGATCATACCTCAATTGGAGTTTTCTTGTCAATGGCAATAGAGGGAGATCGATTAATAAGATAGCAAGCAGTGGAAGCGACTTCAGCCCAAAAACGCTTATTCAACTTTGCATGAGACAACATGCATGTCACATCCTGGGTTTTTCCCTAATTCATTTAAATAATTTACCCTGAAATAATCGGAATTTCTGAAATTAACCTGGAGTCAACCTATAATTTTAAAATACAATTAATAAATGGAAATGGCATGATAGGATTTTTCTTGAATTCTTCATGTCAAAATACGCTAACAGGATTTTTACTGGAATTTTTAGAGCACTCTAAGTATTTTTAATCAATTAAATAAGAAAACAGGAATTTAATTAAGTCCCTTTTTCCTTTTTCTTTTTCTTTTTTCTTTTTCTTCCTTTTTCCGTACGCCGTACGGCCTCCTTTCCCGCCCATCGCCCTAACGGGCCGTCGGCCCAGCTCCCCGCGCGCGCCGCTCCTTCCCCCGGACGTGGGCCGAAGCCCACGGTCCCGCCGCGCCGCGCAAGTCCGGTTCGCCTCCCCCGCGCCGCAGGCCACCGACAGGTGGGCCCCACCTGTCGGAGCCGCCTTCCCCGCGCCCGGCCGGCCCAACCGCCGCCGCGCCATAGCCGCGCCGCCCCGCCTCTTACCCGGGCCGTTTCCGCGCGCCTCTCGCCGCGTGGGCCCCACGCCGGGCTCCGGCCCGTGCCGCCGCACCCGTGCCCGCACTTCCGCGCGCGCACGCCGCCGCCGCCCAAACGGCCGCCGCACTCTCTCTCTCTCTCTCTCGAGTCCGAGTTCTCCGCGACCTTATCCCCGTCGTTTTCGTGCCCGTTTCGGTCTCCTCTCTCCCCTATAAAACCCCCTCGAGCTCCGCCTCGTTTCCCCTTTGTTCGCCGAGGTTTTTAGCCCGAGTCGCCGCCGTTCTCCGTCGTCCATCCGCCGGTGAGCTCGCCGCCGTCCTCGGGTTCCATTTTGTTTCGTTTGCGTCCTTTTTTTTTCCTTTCGCGCGCACGCCGCCGCTAGTCGGGTTGTCGCGCACGGTCCGCCGCCGTCGCCGGGTCGTCGCCGCCGCCCCCGCCGCTCGGATGGTCGTCGCCGCGCCGCAACGCGCCGCGCCGCCGCCGCGTCCAAACCCTCACCCTAACCCTAACCCTAGCGCCGCCCCGTGCCGTCCGATCTTGCGGATCGGACGGATCTGCGCCGTCCGATCGCGATGGATCTGCGCCGTCCGATCGTCGCCACCCGGCCGCCCAGATCGCGCCACGTCGCCGCCATTCCGACCGCTCGGATTGCGCCACGTGGCGGCAATCCGCCGCCGCGCCGTCTCCCGCGCTACGGCCGCCGTGCGCCGACGGTCCAGCCCTAGGGCGCGACGCCAGCCCGCCGACGTCATGGCGTCGGGCCACACCGTGCCGCGCAAGGGTGACGTCACCAGGGACTTAATTGCGCAATAAATAATTTAATCTTTTCTGTTTAGTTTAAAAATCGCAATTAAACTTCTAAAATTCATATCTTTTGAATCCGAGCTCCGTTTTAGCCCATTCAAATTTCATTAAATCCAGAAAAATGTCAAGAATCCATTAAAAATACTTTTCAGTGCTGTTTCAGTAGACTTTTAGGGTGTTTGTTGAGTGCTTTGTTTGTCGTGTAGATTCCGAGTTTTCCGGCGAGCCCGTTCTCTTCGAAGTAGTCGCCGAAGTTCCTCAGTCTCCAGAACAAGGCAAGTCATACCTTACATTGACCATGTTGTACCTATTTTATGTAAATACCTCTATTTCATTCAAATATTGCATATGTTTTAGAATGTCATTTTATGGGATGATTATACCTATTGTACTCAACCATAGGATTGTTTACCTTATACCATTGATAACTTGGGGTTCAATATGACTAGATGTTAGCTTAGGGTTGCTTAACTATGCTTAGCGCAACTAGCTCACTTAAGGGGTCACACTAATCAAGTTTAATTCTAAAGTGGATCTTGATGATATTAAGATATGACTTTGGTTTTAATAATATTGAATTATGAAGAAGGTGGGTCGTGAGCACATGGTTGGTCTTTGGTTAGCGTGCTCATGACGATTAAGGACCGGTTCTCGGAAACCCCGGAAGAAATGCCGTGCATACCACAAGCCGGCATGGGTAATGGTGGGCCCGTAGCATAGCGCCTCTAGTTAACGTATCCCAGAGAGGGTGAGCGTGATGGAGTTGGGTCGGCCCCGGTTTTAAGGGTTGACCAGCTTCCGGATTCACTGCGGCACTAGAGGGGCTGCCCATTGCCCGATGGGGATGGGGCGAAACCTTGGTGTGGTACGATTGATTAGAGGGGTTGTGTGAAGGGTCCGTCACAATTCCTTTCCGGGGCACCGTGGTGGTGCACCGGCGCACGGTAATGTGTTGTGGGATTGTGTCTTGTGGGTACAGATTGTACACCTCGATCAAAGTAAAAACTATTCGAATAGCCGTGCCCACGGTTACGGGCGATCGACCAGATTCACCTTGATTAGTCTCATTTACTCTATTCGAATGAAATGTTGGAATATGACTAGTGCGGGTGGATGGATGGGCCTGTTGCAACGTGGTGAGCGTTGGACAGTGTTTATTTAATCTTGCTTAAATGTTACTCTTGTTTTCTTGTCTTCAAATATTAATATCATATTCTGCAAATGCTTGTTTATGCAAATTGAACCTCTTGACCTTTCCTTGATATTTATCTGCATCATACCTTCTCTTCCGGCATGACTTGTTGAGTACGGTGGTTGTACTCAGTCTTGCTTCTTTTTCCCCCTTCAGTGCCAGAGGTTGAGAGCGAGGTCTCCGAGGAGGTGTAGGCTTGTTCTCGTCAAGGTTTAGCTGTGGAGTTGGTGTTCCGCTTCGCTCGTGTCAAAGTTTAGCTTAAGTCAGTTTTATTTTCTTTTCCGCTGCATTTATGTAACTCTTTTATATTGTTTCTAAGACGAGGATTCTGTATTATCAATAACGTCGATTTGTGTACCTCGGCTGATGCCTGGACGAGGGTGTAATGCACAAATTAGCTGCAGAAATTCTGGTGTGAATTTCTGGGCGTGACAAGTTGGTATCAGAGCCTTCCTATGACTGTAGGACAAGCCAACTGGAAACCTTAAGAGCCCTCTAATTCTTTTCATGTGCATATGTTTTGAAAGAAAAAGGGGTGTTTTGAAAAGTGGAGTCGGTCTAGGGTTTAGGAATTGCGAAAATGGGATGTGGTCGTGGGCTTTTGAGCATGTTTTGATTTTTCCACTCCTTTGTTTCTATAGATGGCGGTTCCCCGACGCATCTGCGGAAAAGGGATGACGAGCTTCGTTGCGGCGCGCGCATGGCCCTTGCGGTCGGATATCCCGAAGCACCGAGTATACAACAGTTGCGCCTCTCGGTGGCGAGTTGCCATACCGTGTTCGGTTGGAGGTTCACGGGTTTGTGGGAACGTGTCTTCCCAACATGGAGGTCACAGCTTCCGGAGGCACGTCGATCACGCTTGTCAAGAAGCCGCCTACCGATGTTGGCCAGGATGAGGGAGCGCATGATGCGACCTTCGCACCTCCTCCTACCGCTATCATCCCCGTCGAGGTAGTTCCTCCGAGGTCGGTGTATTCAAGTCTACGGCAGAGGAGAATGACACTACCTTCGGTCACATGTGCACCGTGCTCAAAGGACTGGATCGGATGCACTCGACCTACACAAGGCGACCAAGGAGGAACGACAAGAAGCTGCCGAGGATCGCGCGCAGGACGAAGTGGTTCGTCTGAAGAAGGAGGTAGCTGAGTTGAAGGGACTCCCGCCACCAGTTGGGGTTAGACTCCGCACTACGCCGCGGAAGACCACCACCGCGCCTGTCCGTATCCAGCTAGCCCCTCGGATACCACCGCCTTCTCCAGCTCCACCCGCTCCAGTTCCAGCGCCGGTTCCAGTTCCTCCTGCTGCAGGTCCTGCCCTCACCTTTGCTCCAGCTTCGGCAAATCCAGGCGGAGGTGGCAGTAATGGTTGGATCTCCGTCTCCAGTGGCTCAAGCTCAGATAATTCGGCTGAAGACATGGACTCCGAAGAGACTCAAGATTCCTCGGAGGGAAGAGGCAGGATCGGTTGGGCTACGGCAACCGATTCAGAAGAATCCAAGTCTGAGGTGACGCCCGAGGACTCCAGGAGCCATTCGGAAGAATGGGGATCTTCTGAAGGAAGCAGTTTCGATTCCTCGTCTCATGGATCGTTCTAGTTGCCCTCCTTAGTTTTACCGTTTTTCTTAGTTTGTCTTCTTGGTAGTTGCTGTGTGTTAGGCTGCTGTGTGTGTGGGATAGCTGGCAGTCGATATCAAGTGTGATATGACTGACCAATTAAGGATGTTTGGTGCTTTTCCTTCTTTTTAGTCAAGATCAGAACAATGCATTTGAATTCAAATAATAAAGATTAGTGCTAAGTCTGTCTGTTTTTCTTCTTTTCTCTCTCGGTCGGTCGTCTCCTTCGGATGGTGAACACCGGGACCGGCGGGCGAAACGCAACAATGGGCATCAGTGCCAATAACAACGAGGCTCACGACGCCAATGGCAATGCTCCTCCACCGCCACCCGAGAATCCCACCATTGCTCAAGTGCTCGCTTCACGACACGAGATGATGGCTGCAATGATGCAGCAAATGCAACAACAAGACCACGGATGCAACGGCAATCTGCAACAAATACAAGCAACGCATAGAATAATCGGTTGCCGCCCCACCACCCCAGTCAAGCCGCGAGTTCCTTCGTGTCCGACCGCCGACCTTCTCCAGACCACCAACCCCATGGAGGCTAATGATTGGCTTCATGCCATAGAGAAGAAGTTGGATCTGCTGCAGGTGCACGGATCAAGAGAAAGTCTCTTTTGCCACTCATCGATTCTGAGGTCCCGCTTCCGCTTGGTGGGACAACTATTTGGTTACTCGCCGGCGGGAGCGTGTTACACGGAAGAGTTTCGTCGCAGTTTTAGGACCGCACATATTCCGCGGGAATAGTTGCACGAAAAAACGTGAGTTCCGTTCCCTTGAGCGGGGTAACGGATCGATTCGAGTACTGCACGAGTTCAATCGTCTTGCCCGTTATGCCCCGGAAGATGTGCGCACGATGCGAAAGGCGGAAAAGTTTTTGGCTGGTTTGGATGATGAACTCACGGACAAGCTTATCTCGGAGAGTATGCTAACTTTGAGAAGCTGGTCGACAAGGCCATTCGACAAGAAGATCGGCGCAACAAGATGATCAAGAAGAGAAAAGCATTCCGACACGACCTCCTCAACGACGGGAAATCAGCGAGGCCGCGTTTCATGCCCGGAAGTCGAGTGGACCTACCACCATGATTGTTCGTCGGCATCGACCTTATCACCCGGGAATTTCCAAGCGCGGTAGTGGCGGTGGTCGGCAACAACTCCGCCCGCGCGCCTCCAACAACCATCCCGAGTGCGATCCACGCCACCACCTCCAAGGAAGGACTCGGGAGGAAAGCCGAGTCTGTTTCAACGTGGTGACCCGGGGCATTTTGCGAGACAAGTGTCCGAAGCCAAGACGCGCGGGCCAAGGTTCATCCAGGCTCGAGTCAATCATGCGTCCGCGAGGAAGCACGAGCCGCTCCGAAGTTATACGGGTATGTTTCCTAAACTATACTCCGCCACAGTATTATTTGATTACGGCGCTACACATTCATTTATCTCAAAGCAATTTGTTGGGGCACATGGGTTGTCGAGTAGTGGGACTTAAGATACCTATGAGGGTTCAAACCCCGGAAACCACTTGGAGACCACTCGATCTTGTCCCTCGTAGCCATAGAAATCCAAGGATCTATGTTTCTAGCCAACCTTATCCTCCTTCCAAAGGCATAGATGTCATTCTTGGGATGGATTGGTTGTCCAGGACATAAGGGAGTAATCGATGCGCTAGTCGCACCATTACTCTAATTAATACGAAAGGAGAAAGAGTTGTTTTTCGCTCTCCCATGCAAGTCAAGTCCATAGCAAGTTTGAATCATGTTTCCACCGGGAATCGTCCGAAATGGCGGCCAAGACCCTGTGAAGTTAGAGGATATCCCCATCGTCGAGAATACCCTGAAGTTTTCCCAGGATTTAACTCGGATGCCGCCAAAAAGGGAAATTGAATTCCGGATTGACCTAGTACCGGACAGCCCCAATACACAAGAGGCCATATAGGATGGGAGCCAACGAGTTGGCGGAAGTAAGAAGCAAGTGGATGAACAGTTGCAAAAAGGGTATATTCGCCCGAGCACGTCGCCTTGGGGTGCTCCGTGATTTTTGTGGAAAAGAAAGACAAGACCAAGAGAATGTGTGTGGATTATCGAGCCCTCAATGAGGTTACTATCAAGAACAAGTATCCCCTACCACGGATTGATGACTTATTCGATCAACTCAAAGGGGCCAAGGTATTTTCCAAGATAGATCTGCGATCGGGCTATCATCAGTTAAGGATTCGGGAAGAGGACATTCCCAAGACCGCCTTCACCACCAGGTATGGACTGTACGAGTGTACGGTCATGTCTTTTGGTTTAACCAATGCACCGGCTTTCTTTATGAATCTGATGAACAAGGTGTTTATGGAGTTCTTGGATAAATTCGTGGTGGTGTTCATTGACGACATTTTGGTCTACTCTAAGTCGGAGGAGGATCATCAGCAACATCTTCGGACAGTACTCGAAAAGTTGAGAGACCATCAACTCTACGCCAAGTTTAGCAAGTGTGCTTTCTGGTTAAAGGAGGTACAGTTCCTCGGCCACATTGTGAATGCCCAAGGAGTAGCCGTGGATCCAGCAAATGTGGAATCAGTTACTAAGTGGACCCCGCCTAAAACAGTCACGCAGATCCGAAGTTTCCTTGGACTTGCGGGTTACTACCGCCGCTTCATTGAGAACTTCTCCAAAATCGCCAAGCCAATGACTCAACTGTTGAAGAAAGATGAGAAGTTTAAATGGTCGGCAGAATGCAATAGGAGTTTTGAAGAGCTCAAGAGGAAGTTGGTGTCGTACTAGTGTTGATACCGCCCACCCAGCAAAGGACTTCCAAGTTTATTGTGATGCATCTCGCCAAGGGTTGGGATGTGTGTTGATGCAAGAAGGCAAAGTGGTCGCATATGCATCTCGTCAATTGCGCCCACATGAAAACAACTACCCCACTCATGATCTGGAGTTATCCGCAGTGGTTCATGCATTGAAGATCTGGCGACACTACCTAATTGGTAATCGTTGTGAAGTGTATACAGATCACAAAAGTCTTAAGTACATTTTCACCCAACTGATTTAAACCTCAGCAGAGAAGATGGTTGGAACCGATCAAAGATTATGACTTAGGGATACATTACCATCCAAAGCTAATGTGGTTGCGGATGCACTAAGCCAAAAGAGTTACTGCACCACTCTCAGTGTCGAAAGAATGTGTGACCAGTTGCAGCAGGAACTGGAGAATCTAAATCTACGAGTGGTGGATTTTGGTTTTGTGGCTGCCCTGGAAGCCCAACCCACTCTCATTGATCAAATTCGGGCTGCTCGGCGTCGGATCCCGAAATGGCCGAACTCAAGAAGAACATGAGAGTCGGAAAAGCTCGTGGTTTTTCGGAAGACGAACATGGCACAATCTGGATGGGAAAGAGGCGTGTGTGTGCCGAAGACAAGGATTTGAAAAGGCGATCCTTACGGAAGTTCACCAAACTCAATACTCAATTCACCGGGCAAGTACAAAGATGTATCAAGACCTTAAAGAAAAGTTTTGGTGGGTCAGCATGAGGAGGGAGATAGCCGAGTTTGTTGCACTTTGTGATGTTTGTCGGCGAGTGAAGGCGGAACATCAACGGCCCGCCGATTGTTGCAACCACTTCGATTCCAGTGGAAATGGGAAGAAATTGGAATGGATTTCATCACGGGTTTACCCCGCACAACGTCGGATATAACTCGATTTGGGTCGTGGTGGATCGACTCACCAAGGTGGCCCACTTCATACCGGTACATACTACCTACTCAGGGAAGAAGTTGGCAGAGCTTTACCTCGCAAGGATCGTGTGTTTGCATGGCGTGCCTAAGAAGATCGTGTCCGATAGGGGAAGTCAGTTTACTTCCAAGTTCTGGAAGAAGTTGCAAGAAGAACTTGGTACCGTTTGAATTTCAGCACGGCCTATCATCCGCAAAGCACGGCCAACCGAGAGAGTGAATCGATTTTGGAAGATATGCTAAGAGCATGCGCGCTCGATTTTGGAAAAGCGTGGGACAAAAGCTTGCCCTATGCAAATTCTCTTACAACAACGGTTACAGCCGCATTCAAATGGCACCGTATGAAGCATTGTATGGACGGAAATGCCGCACACCCCGTTGCAGGGACCGACAGTGAGCACCAATTGTTTGGCACGGAAGTAATAAGCGAAGCAGAGGAAAAGGTCCGAGTGATTCGGGAAAGGTTGAAGATTGCGCAGTCCCAACAGAAGAGCTATGCCGATAATCGTCGAAGAGATCTCGCTTTTGAAGCAGGGGATTTTGTGTATCTTCGCGTCACACCACTCCGGAGTACACCGTTTCCAAACCAAAGGTAAGTTGGCGCCACGTTTCGTGGGACCATACGGATTCGGGAACGTCGAGGAGAAGTGGCCTATCACGAGCTTCCTCCAACATGACCGGTATTCACGACGTGTTTCATGTGTCCCATTGAAGAAGTGTTTAAGGGTACCGAAGAACAAGCGAGTCCGGACAGGTTGAAATCCAAGAGGACTTAACCTACGTAGAGAGACCAACGTATTCTTGAGGTCGGTGAGAGAAGGACTCGGAACAAGGTTATCGGGTTTTGCAAGGTTCAATGGACTCATCACTCCGGGAAGAAGCTACTTGGGAACGAGAAGATGAGCTAAAGACCGCGCACCCGCACCTCTTCGCCGTACCTCCGAATCTCGGGTCGAGATTCCGTTTAAGGGGGTAGGTTGTCACATCCTGGGTTTTTCCTAATTCATTTAAATAATTTACCCGAAATAATCGAATTTCGAAATTAACCGGAGTCAACCTATAATTTTAAAATACAATTAATAAATGGAAATGGCATGATAGGATTTTTCTTGAATTCTTCATGTCAAAATACGCTAACAGATTTTTACTTGGAATTTTTAGAGCACTCTAAGTATTTTTAATCAATTAAATAAGAAAACAAGAATTTAATTAAGTCCCTTTTTCCTTTTTCTTTTTCTTTTTTCTTTTTCTTCCTTTTTCCGTACGCCGTACGGCCTCCTTTCCCGCCCATCGCCCTAACGGGCCGTCGGCCCAGCCCCGCGCGCGCTCTTTCCGGACGTGGGCCGAAGCCCACGGTCCCGCCACGCCGCGCAAGTCCGGTTCGCCTCCCCGCGCGCAGCAGCCACCGAGTGGGCCCCACTGTCGGAGCCGCCTTCCCGCGCCGGCCGCCCACCGCCGCCGCCATAGCCGCGCCGCCCGCCTCTTACCCGGCCGATTCCGCGCGCCTCTCCGCGTGGGCCCCACGCCGGCTCCGCCCGTGCCGCGCACCCGTGCCCACACTTCCCGCGCGCCGCACGCCGCCGCCGCCCAAACGGCCGCCGCACTCTCTCTCTCTCTCTCCGAGTCCGAGTTCTCCGGCGACCTTATCCCCGTCGTTTCGTGCCCGTTTCGGTCTCCTCTCTCCCTATAAAACCCCTCGAGCTCCGCCTCGTTTCCCTTTGTTCGCCGAGGTTTTTAGCCCGAGTCGCCGCCGTTCTCCGTCGTCCATCCGCCGGTGAGCTCGCCGCCGTCCTCGGGTTCCATTTTGTTTCGTTTGCGTCCTTTTTTTTCCTTCCGCGCGCGCCGCCGCTAGTCGGGTTGTCGCCGCCGGCCCGCCGCCGTCCGTCGGGTCGTCGCCGTCGCCCGCCGCCGCTCGGATGGTCGCCGCCGGCGCCAACGGCGCGCCGCCGCCGCGTCCAAACCCTAACACTAACCCTAGCGCCCCCGTGCCGTCCGATCTTGCGGATCGGACGGATCTGCGCCGTCCGATCGCGATGGATCTGCGCCGTCCGATCGTCGCCACCCGGCCGCCCAGATCGCGCCACGTCGCCGCCATTCCGACCGCTCGGATTGTGCCACGTGGCGGCAATCCGCCGCCGCGCCGTCTCCCGCGCCTACGGCCGCAGCGCGACGTCGCCCTAGGGCGCGCGCCCCGACGTCATGCGCGCGTCAGCCCCGTGCGCGCAAGGGTGACGTCACCAGGGACTTAATTGCGCAATAAATAATTTAATCTTTTCTGTTTAGTTTAAAAATCATAATTAAACTTCTAAAATTCATATCTTTTGAATCCGAGCTCCGTTTTAGCCCATTCAAATTTCATTAAATCCAGAAAAATGTCAAGAATCCATTAAAAATACTTTTCAGTGCTGTTTCAGTAGACTTTTAGGGTGTTTGTTGAGTGCTTTGTTTGTCGTGTAGATTCCGAGTTTTCCGGCGAGCCCGTTCTCTTGAAGTAGTCGCCGAAGTTCCTCGCTCCGAACAAGGCAAGTCATACCTTACATTGACCATGTTGTACCTATTTTATGTAAATACCTCTATTTCATTCAAATACTGCATATGTTTTAGAATGTCATTTTATGGGATGATTATACCTATTGTACTCAACCATAGGATTGTTTACCTTATACCATTGATAACTTGGGGTTCAATATGACTAGATGTTAGCTTAGGGTTGCTTAACTATGCTTAGCGCAACTAGCTCACTTAAGGGGGTCACACTAATCAAGTTTAATTCTAAAGTGGATCTTCCGATGATATTAAGATATGACTTTGGTTTTAATAATATTGAATTATGAAGAAGGTGGGTCGTGAGCACATGGTTGGTCTTTGGTTAGCGTGCTCATGACGATTAAGGACCGGTTCTCGGGAAACCCTGGAAGAAATGCCGTGCATATCACAAGCCAGCATGGGTAATGGCTGGGCCCGTAGCATAGCTGCCTCTAGTTAACGTATCCCAGAGAGGGTGAGCGTGATGGAGTTGGGTCGGCCCCGGTTTTAAGGGTTGACCAGCTTCCGATTCACTGCGGCACTAGAGGGGGCTGCCCATTGCCCGATGGGGATGGGGGCGAAACCTTGGTGTGGTACGATTGATTAGAGGGGGTTGTGTGAAGGGTCCTGTCACAATTCCTTTCCGGGGCACCGTGGTGGTGCACCGGCGCACGGTAATGTGTTGTGGGATTGTGTCTTGTGGGTACAGTTGTACACCTCTGATCAGAGTAAAAACTATTCGAATAGCCGTGCCCACGGTTACGGGCGATCGACCGATTCACCTTGATTAGTCTCATTTACTCTATTTGAATGAAATGTTGGAATATGACTAGTGCGGGTGGATGGATGGGCCTGTTGCAACGTGGTGAGCGTTGGACAGTTTATTTAATTGCTTAAATGTTACTCTTGTTTCTTGTCTTCAAATATTAATATCATATTCGCAAATGCTGTTTATGCAAATTGAACCTCTTGACCTTTCCTTGATATTTATCCTGCATCATACCTTCTCTTCCGGCATGACTTGTTGAGTACGGTGGTTGTACTCAGTCTTGCTTCTTTTTCCCCCTTCAGTGCCAGAGGTTGAGAGCGAGGTCTCCGAGGAGGTGTAGGCTTGTTCTCGTCAAGGTTTAGCCGTGGAGTTGGTGTTCCGCTCGCTCGTGTCAAAGTTTAGCTTAAGTCGGTTTTATTTTCTTTTCCGCGCATTTATGTAACTCTTTTATATTGTTTCTAAGACGAGGATTCTGTATTATCAATAACGTCGATTTGTGTACCTCGGCTGATGCCTGGACGAGGGTGTAATGCACAAATTAGCTGCAGAAATTCTGGTGTGAATTTCTGGGCGTGACAATGCAACAGGCCTTTGAGATGATAGTTCTATTCATACGCTCAACTACACCATTTTGTTGAGGTGTGCCAGGAATAGTGTGGTGTCTGATAATGCCTTCAGGCTTACAATACTTATTCAATTCATTAGAACAGACATCCATCCTATTATCAGTACGTAATACTTTTACCTTCTTTTTAGTTTGTCGTTCAATCATAATCTTCCACTCCTTGAATGCTGAAAAAACATCCCATTTATGCTTCAAGAAATATGCCCACACCTTTCTTGAATAATCATCAATAATTGTTAGCATATAACGAGCACCTCCTAAAGACCTCTTACGAGCTGGGCCTCATAAGTCATAATGTACATAATCAAGAATACCTTCTGTAGTATGGACAGAAGTATTGGATTTTACTCTCTTATGCTTACCAAATATGCAATGCTCACAAAAATCTAATTTTTTACCTTTATATCCATTAAGAAGTTCTCTTTCGCTTAATTCTGTCAAACCTTGTTCACTCATATGACCAAGAGGCTTGTGCCAAAGATTTGAAGCGTCAGATGACTTTTATGTCACACAAGCATCACCTGTAACAGTAGTGCCTCAAAGCAGATATAGGTTTGCAGATTTCAAATCTCCTTTCATCACAATAAGAGAACCTTTTGATACCTTTAAAATTGCATTGCCACCAGAATATTTGTATCCTTTTGAATCAAGATAACTCAAAGAAATAAGATTCCTTGTCATACCTGGAACATACCTCACCTCTGTTAAGGTCCTAATCACACCATCAAATATTTTAATTTGCACAGATCCAATTCCAACAATAGGCCGTGGAGTATTATCTCCCATCCTAACATAACCAGCACCTTGAACAGACTCATAAGTGATGAACCAATTTTTATTAGTGCATATATGAAAAGATGCAGCAGTATCAAAAATCCATTCATCACTGTTGCATACACATCCAGCTAAAACAACAAGGATATCAGCATTATCTGAGTTATTATCACCAGAAGCAACAGACGCTTTACCTTCGTCATCAAATTTACCTTTTGATTTGTTTGTGTCATACCTTTTCTTTTTATTTTTCAACTTGTAACATTCAGAAATAAGGTGGTTGTTTTTCTTACAATACCTGCAGAATTTTTCACCACTTTTGGATTTTGACCGTCCCCTAGGACGACTTGAACTTCTGCTATTAGAACCATTGTCTGGTTTTCTTTCATTTGTCCTTCCTCGAACAGACAAAGCATCACCATGTGACTTAGAATTTTCAGGAGAAACCATCAATTTCATCTTTTCCTTTGCATGCAAAGCTTCATAAACTTCAGCAACCATTAGTGTATCACGACTATATAAGATGGTATCTCTAAAATTTGAAAAAAAACGGTGGAAGGGAATATAAGAGAATAAGAGCCAGATCCACATATTCAAACGTTACCTCCATAGACTCAAGGTCAGATACAATCTCCCTGAAACTTGATAAATGATCCAATACGGATCCATCATCTTGCAACTTGTGCGAAAATAATTTCATCTTCATGTGCATCTTGCTAGTAAGATCCTTTGACATACAGATCAATTCCAGCTTTAACCATAAGGCAGCGACAGTTTTCTCCTGCAACACCTCTTGCAAAATATTATTTGATAAATGAAGATAAATTTGAGATAAAGCCTTACGATCTTGCCTCTTTTCTTTATCAGTCCAAGTATCTTGTTGTTTGTTCCCAAATTTATTAAGTGTGTCATCTAAATCACTTTGTGAAAGTATAGCACACATCTTTACTTGCCATAGTGAGAATTTTGTATCACGATCCAGCAGCAGAATATCATACTTCATAGAAGTCATTGTGTAGACAAATAACCAGAAATTTAATATGCAGGAACTAATAAAAATAAAAAAACTTGGTAAACTTCTGTGTGCACGAGCAAAAAATCAATCACAAAGATTAATTCCTCCTGGTAACCTTCCGTGTGCCCTGTTACCCAGACTGAGACGAAGAAATTAACTGCGCAAAGAAATCAACGGCAGCTTCGGCCGCATTAATCACTTCCACTGTGACTCTGCAGAGCCAGCGCGTTAATTACTTCCACCATGACAGCTACCTCTGCCTCTGCCGCGAGATGTGACAGCAAGCAGGATGGTCTGCACATGCCAGCCGTCGTAGGCTTCGTCGCCATGTCGAGGAGAAAGAACGGCACAGCAGCAGATCGGCGATCCGGCGGCAGCGACGTAATTTTTTTTCTCTCAAGAACATATCTAATCTAACTCTCAAGAACAGATCTAATCCAGCTCTGATACCACTTGTTATAAAATAGAGCAAAATAGATCAAACACGAGAAATAAATTTTTACATGAAAAACCCTTGCGGAAAAAACCACGGACGCCACACCGCAAATCTTCACAATTGTAAGGAAATCACATATGAGAGCTTGAAACCCTCTATAGCATACAAGAGATATATATATAGGGTGGACTAAACGGGCCAAGACGTCCCAAAGCCCAATCCGAATTTGGATCATAAACTAACATGAGTTAATTTGTTGAGGGAGATGATAATCTCGCAAAGAAAAAAGACTATGGAGGATAGATTTGCATGCACCCAGGGGACGGAAGCAGAAGTAAGACAGCTGGAGCCCTACTCTCGACCCTAAATATCCATTGAAATAACACTCCAAATTTTTAAAAATTAGAAGAAGAAAAGATAAGTCTATAAAAATTACATTAATTGAGCCCTAATTTTAAGAAATTTTTTCTTTGCACTGCATGTATCGGTTATGATAAAGCCATAATAATTAGGAAGAAGTCCATAATTGGCCATCCAACTATTGCCGAAGTTTAGTTTTGGCTATCCAATTGCAAAACCGGGTATTGAACACCCTGAACTACTCAAACCGTTTTTGTTCGGACAGCCCAAGCGGTTTTGACTATTTCCGTTGCCACGTGGCACCTAGGGCTGAGTCAGCACGGACTGAGTCAGCAATGTTCAAACTCAAAATTTGAAAAAAAAATTGCTGACAGATGAGGACTGGACGGCGCGGCGGTCGTCGTGCATCATCTGGTGGAGGTAGCTCGGGGCGTGCGCCGCGCCGGCGGCCGCGTCCAGCCGTCACTGCCGCCCGAACTACGTGGTCGGGGAGCACGTTGCTGTACACCACGCCATAGCCGCCACGCCCGATCACGAGGTCGTCGAAGAAGCCGCTGGTTGCCGCCATGATGTTGCGGTAGGTGAACGTCGTCTTGTCGAGCCTGAACACCTTCACCCCCTCCGACGATGACGAGCACCCTGTCACGCCCGTCACGCACGATGACGATGACCCGGACGGTGGCGACGATCTGGTGCGACGGCGGGAGGAGGTGGTGGCGCGGTTGGGGTTGGAGGCGGAGGCGACGCCGGCGTCGAGCGGATGGAGATGTTGAGGGAGGAGAAGTTGGCCGTGGTACCCGTCCCGGTCGCCGCGATGATGGCGGCGCACACGGGAGACCGGCACGGGAGGCGGCCGACACGCGCGGGAGGTGAGCACGGAGGCGGCCGACGCGCACAGTGCCCTCCACGCTCCGCGCCGGCCTCCGACCTCCATGCCGCCCTCCGCGCTACGCCTCCGTGGCGGCCTCCGCCTCCGTGCCGCCTCCGCCCTCCGCGTCGCCCTCCGCGCTCCGCCTCCGCGCCGGCCTCCGCCCTCCGCGCCGGCCTCCACCCTCCGTGCCGGCCTCCGCCTCCGCGCCGCCTCCGGCCACCCCCACCCCCTCCCCACCCGCCATGGTCCATCCTCCCAAGAAACCAAGAATCACCACAACCAGGCCCGCAGTGAAAACTATGGCGTCTCCTTTCGCCACCCGGGTGGTCCGCGTGGTCGCCGGAGTTGGAGCCCTCCGAGAACACGTGCAGGACACGGTGGTGGTGGCCGGAGATGGGATTGGGGGTGGCCGCTGGTGGGTTTTGAGGGGAGAGGAAGGAGGGAGAGAGAGAGACAGGGAGAGGTGGGGTAGGCTGCTGAGTCAACCCATGCTGACTCAGCCGTAGGTGCCACGTGACAACGAAAACAGTCAAAACCGTCTGGACTGTCCGAACGAAAACGGTTTGAGTAGTTTAGAGTGTTCAATACCCGGTTTTACATTGGATGACCAAAATTAATCTTCGACAATAGTTGAATAGTCAAATATGAACTTTTCCTAAAAAAATTATTTGGTTTGTACTTTGGTATCGGCATAACACCTGGTATCAATTCAGTACCGTTCGAAAGGGCTAGCATAGGATCCCGTGCTACTCCTTAAAGATTAATTCTCGAAAATCATAAATTAATGCTCCGATGTGTTCCTCGATGGCTGCATTCTGTAGTACATATTATATTATCGAGTGGGCTAGCAATAAATAACATGACTAATTTTTATATGATAAAAATACTCACTTCAATTTGTAAATACTTGTTATTTTGGAGACGACGGTGCGGTCTACTAAACCAACTTACCCACTGTTTTCTATTGCAATATATATAGCAATATATATAGAAATATCAATAAATATATTATTTTATTGAAGTAAAAATTACTCTATACACATGTAATTCAATGTCAAAGTTTTAAAAGTTTGATGTCAGTCTTATTCAAAATAACAAGTATCTATCAACTGAGGAAATATCATCTCATACCATGCCTTTTTTATCTAAGTACTTACTCTGTTTTTACCTATATGATTATTAATTTTTACAAAATGTTTGATCATTTGTATTTTAAAAAATTTATATAGTTCCTGAATAAGATAAAGCATCAACCATCATGTCTAAAGAAATCAATAGTATTGTACATTTTAAAAAGGGGTAGCAACCGGTAACAAGGAAGCCAATCAAATATATATAGTATTTTCACAGGCGATGTAGTAGAATATATAGTAGTCCAGCCATTTCTCTAGCTTAGTCTGTTGCCCACTATCACAAATGCTGGTGTTTAATTAAGTATGTCTGATTCGTCCGGCCTAATTAACATTATTGATTCCTGATTATGCACTGCACACACCGATTGAAATGTGCGTAGAAATTAATCTTCGAGTGTAAAACTAAAACCCCTTCCGAGCCCTCACCGCATAGCGCTCCTCTGCCGGCACAACAGTTCACGAGAGAGAAAGGGTGTTGGATTGATTTGCCACTTTTTGAAAAACGGACCTATATCTAAAGAGAATATTTATTTTTAGAGGATCATTTTACATGCTGATGTTAGTTAAGTATGTATGATTCGTCCGGCCTAATTAATATTATTAATTCCTGATTATGTACTGCACACACCGATTGAAATGTTCGTTGATTAGGACATTAGATCGTCAATTATTAGCGCTTATATAAATTAATTTAATAATTGCCATAGATCTGTCATCACATCAGACATAACAAGGCATTTGCTTAATTTAAGGACAAGTTGTTTGCAGAAAATCACGCAGAACATCTTATTGGGTCACCAGAGTTAACAAATCCAAGTGATTTTTTCGATTTTTTTACAAAAATTACTCGGTTTTCGTAAAACTGATGTGGTCCATTTGTAAAAACCTATTATTTTTAGATAGTTTTCAAAAACAAAGAGGATAAACCATGGACATGACTATACAACATCATGAGAACTAAAGTTCACTGACATATGCCACATGGTAGTTACTGTCATTACATGAGTAGTACTGCTTTTAATACCCATCATCATGAGAGATACTCCTTTTGTCTTTATAGTTTGTCCATTTTGTGATCTCAAAATAATACTTTATTTTCCATCTATACTAATTTATTCTTTTACCTATCAACTCTTCTACTATTTTATTATCATCCATCAACTATTGTATTATTTTATCTTTCCATCTATTATCTTTTGCACTATGAAATATACTTCTGGTACTTAGTTTATATAAAATGGTATAATCTCTTATATTACAACGGAGGGAGTACTTAGCTATTAGCTATTGGTACGGTGGATGCAAACGTAACTATGGATGTATAACTTTATTATCACTGTTTATATCCCATTATTCATATTTTCCTTTGAAAGAAAGGATTTTTGAAGGAATTTTAGAGGAATTCAATCCTATGAAATATTTTCCTATGTGATCATTTGGATCATAAGAAGAGCTATCAAAATATCCAATGAGATTCTTTGGATTGGCTTAAAACATATGAATTTTGGAGAAATTCTAATACAAGCTTCAACCTCTTAAAAAATCTTTTTTTGATTCCTGTATTTTTCTACGCTCTATCCAAATGGCTATTTCTATAATTTTTCCATGTTTCAATCTGTAGGATTTAAGGGGTTAGGGTCTTGATGAAACAGGTGTTGAAGTGATATCTGAGAGCTTCAGTTAATTTTTTTATAAGATTCATAACCGATTTATCCCCTAGATTTGGTTTTGTTAGGGTGTCCCGCGTGTGCATACATATATGCGTGGTGGGTGTCCGGACACGTACATCTTACCATGTCGATTGTGTGTATGTGTCTTTGCTATAATATGACAGGGTGTGTATATGTGTGTCTTTGCTCTAATATGACACTAGAAAAGTTTGCATGCGCAAAGGGACACATAAATTTTTGATGGATTGGAAGCAACTTGGAATTTGGAAGAGAGTGATAGTTATAACTAATTCATGAATGGCACGGAATGAATTTTCTCTTATTCTAAAATGCACCACAAATGTTAGAAGTGATTCCATTCCATTGAACCAGTTAGAATTGAAGCCTGCTTATATCTTTCCTAGGTCTATTTAGGAGAGACTTAGATTCTGAGAATAACTAGTGAAAATCCAGCTGATGAGGATACGTGGAAGCAGGAAAACCAGTTCAATGCTGAAGAAACCCACTTTAGTCTCGGTTTGCAACTCTCTTTAGTCTCAGTCGGTAATATCAACCGGGATTAAAGATGGCGACGCCACGTGGCTGGCTCTGTCATCTTTAGATTTTTTTTAAATTTTGCTTCTGCTCCTTGCTACTACTTGTTTACATATTATCCATTTTTTCTTTTTTTCTTGCATATCGTTTTTTTCAACAATGCAACAACAAAATCATCCACAAATTCATAAAAACATCTAAAAAAATCTACAACAAAATTATTTACTAATTCATTCACAAATTGAAGACACTGAAAAAAATAGTAAGATACAACAGGATGGGAGGAGGAGGACGGAAGCAGGAAGGGAGCAGTTCACATCTGAAGAAACATAGTTCACATTTTAAGAACTCACTGCCACCACCCACAGCTGCCGCCCGCAGCCGTCGTCGCCGCTCGCTGCCGTGTGATCCGCTGCGGCTGGCGGCCCCCTCATCACCGCCGCCGAATTCCTCCTCGCGCACCACTGGCTCCGCCCGTCGCTCCCGCTCCCGCTCTTGCTTGCCGCCGGCTCACGCTCGCCACCGAATTCCTTCCATCGGCTCCCGCTCGCCACCGCCTATGAGGAGATGGCGTCCCGTCGCCGCCATCTCCTCCCCTAGTCGTCACGAGAGCTAAGGGGAGAGAGAGATATGAAAAAACAACTAATTGTTGCTATTTTGGAGAAGACGATGCGCACCCGAATATATATACCCCTGCATCAACCGGGACTAAAGATCCAATTTTTAGTTCCGGTTGGTGGCATCAACTAGGACTAAAGATCCAACGATACGTGCGACATGGCTCGGTGCGGGCGGCGCGACGCGAGCGCGCACGGGTGGGGGATGGGCATGGTGCGGCGCGCGGGCAAGACGCGCGCGCGCGTGGCCGAGGTCCGGGCCCGTGCGCCGGGTCGAACTCCGGCGCCCGTGAACAGTAGCATTTCACTTTTTCTAATTTTTCCTTTTTTTATTTGTTCCTATTTGCATTCCACCCAAAATTAAAAATATAACTTTGGCCCCAAAAATAAATTTAATTTAAAGTTTTCAATCTTTTCTCAACTTTGCTAATATATTTTTTTGTAACCTTTTTATTTATAATCTAAGATTTTATTTTATTTTTGTATTTTCCAAAAATATAGTTTTGACCCAAAAATAAATTTTTATCAACCTTAGTTTTTCTCAATTTGTATATTTTTATAATTTTTATTTCTGATATTTATTTTGGATTTTTCTTTTCGTTTAGGGTTTCCAAAACCTTTTCGACATTTCTGTCTTTTAAATATTTCTTTATTTATAACACATTGTAAAACTTGCAAATAAGAGGAAAACAAATACAACGAGATGCAACAATCCAAAAGTTTTTGTAAGTTTCAAATTTTAGATTTTGATTTTTAAATCTTCGATTTTCAGGGTGTTACACTAAAACTCTAAAATTAAGCATGCCTGGGAAAGAATAGTACTAGGATGGGTGACCTCATGAAAATTCTAATTACAACTTTATTTACACATAAATTGCAACTGTTGTTTGCTATTTTTAGAAAACCAGTTGGTCAGCTAGCTGGTTGCAACTCCAGTTTGTTACATCAATTGCGACACACCAATATCACCGATCGTACCGTTACAACTGGTTGCAACCGTCTGGTTGTAACTTCATCTAAACACCAGTTGCAACTCCAGTTTGTTACACCAGTTATGATACACTAATATCACCAACCACCTAGTTGCAACTGATTGCAACTCCATCTAAACACCTACACTAATATCAATGACCGTCTAGTTGCAACTAGTTGCAACTTCATCTAAACACTGGTTGCAACTCAGCTAGCTGGTTGTAACTCCAGTTTGTTACACCAGTTGTGACACACTAATATTATTGACCGTCTAATTACACCAGTTTGTGACACATTAATCACCGACCGCCTAGTTGCAACTGGTTGCAACTGCATCAAAACACCAGTTGCAACTCCAGTTTGACACTAGTTCACCACCCACCGTTGGTTGTAACTTTATCTAGTTGCAACTTGTGTTTAGAGGTTGCAACCAAATCTAAACATCAGTTACAACTAACGTGCAGCTCTGATGTTTGACCAGTTGCAACACACTTGGTATGCTGGTTGCAACCTAATCTAAACACCAGTTGTAACTTCGCAGATACAACATAACACGAGGACTTCCCAAGAGGTCACCCATCCTAGTACTACTCTCGTCCAAGCACGTTTAACTTCAGAGTTCTAATAGGATCCGATGCTTTACTATCGGTCACAATGAATCAGCCGATGGATTCGTATGTGGAGTGACGCGTCTGATTACTTATGTGGTTGGGTCGGTTGACCTGGTATATTCTGTATATAGAATGCAGCCAGATTCAATATAAACATAGTGTGTGTGTGTATATATATAAGTATATATGAGAAAAATGCTAGCAGCTTATCAGGGGTATAAAACTCTTTCCTTAGTATCTCTTAGCTTCCCACATCAGTTACATAATCTGTCATATGAATCTTTGAATTATATAAATCATTATCGACTCCTGCACCGAAGCATATTGTCCATGTCCAAGCCAATACGTAGTTATAGAGTCATCGATTGTTTTTATAATGTATCATCGAATATGAGTGTCAAATAATACATACATAAAACAATGCAAATTCATATATTGGGAATGCATGTTGCACATACACAACCATATCTTGAGGATGCTAAGCACGGTCGTAGAGATACACTTGAGTATAGTAGCAAAGAATATGAATATGTGGTTTTGTTAAGCAGTCTATCTAATCCATACGTGGTTTTGCTAAGCAGTCTATCTAATCCATACGTCATGGTGTGAATTTATTTGGAATCTATAAGCCACCATGCATCGCTAGATTGGATGGGGCGCCTAGGAGCAGAACATGATAAATTGGACGGTTAATTTAAACTATGGGTTCATCTGCTTTAATGATAAGTTAATGGTCCGATAGTTTTATTTTTTCTCAGAAGTTTTAAGAATTCATTTATCTAATTATTAGAGCGTCACGTGTCGATTATAGAGCGTTTGTACAACGTCACATGTCAATTTTGTAGTGTTTATAGAAAATTTAATGAATTTTTAGTATGTAGATAATTTAAGTGTGACTCATAATTTTGTTATATTTGTAAAAAATGGATATCGAACGTTCGTTCGAAAGCCAACACTATCATACAATGGGAGCACGTATATAATTAATGTCATCCGTCCCATGCATAAACAGAACATAATTAAAATCATTCCAAACTGCGACAAAACCGGACCATCAGGAGCCATAGACATGGAGTTCATGAGAATCTCCCATATTTAATCATAAAGCATAATAAGCACAAAAGAGGCCAAATGACACCTTTTTGCTCCCTTGTTGTCCTTGTCGATGCACACAAGACACCCGTCATGTAAGCACTTGTTGAGACATGCAGACCCTCTTCTGATATCCTTGTTGCCACCCTAATGGCTCATGCAGCTGTAACCATCTCCTCATTACATAATTCACACAACCATATCATTGCTTCCTAATCTCCCTCTAGCTTGATCTTATCTACTACCCCAAATTTGAAATAATGTAAGTCGTTTTGCGTTTCCAAATCTTGTCTAAATGTAAGTTGTTCAAAACTTTTATGTACTTTTAAATCATTTCTTCCTTATTTGTCCTCAGTAAAGCAATGTTGCTGTTCTCATAAATAAATATGATTCAACCTTTACGATGCACTATAAATGAAGTTCAAGAAAGTCATTTTAGCTATTTTCATTGTTTTATGTACAGATTACAATGACTTGTTATATTAGCAATCAGAGGGAGTAAGAGCAACTATTTTTTCTATATGAAAGTATAACGTTTGGCCTCACACTAAATAAAAAGATACAATCATATTAAAATTTAAACTCTGGTGGATAAAATCGTATACTCATGACATTATCACCACAACAAAGGTGAATCGTATACTCATGACATTATCACCACAACAAAGGTGCTTCCCTAATCAGTACTTCTCCGATCTTGGACTGGACATTTCGTTCGGATTCATAATATTATGATAAATGTTATTTTGTATAATACTATATTGCTATATTTTAGAATGGAGGTAATAACCAACTGAATTTTATAATCTTCATAATCTCATTGCATATAAATTGAGGCCGACATTCAGTAGACTAGTATAGAAGCTAGCAGCAGTTATTTCTTGGCTTGCTAGGATGAACGCGAGGGTGTTGGGCGCCGGCGTCGACGGCGAGACGACGGTGGTGCTGGCTCACGGCTACGGCGGCAGCAGCCACATCTGGGACGACGTTGCTCCGGCGCTGGCAAAGAAGTTCCGGGTCGTTGTCTTCGACTGGAGCTTCTCCGGCGACGTCATCGTCGACGACGACGTCTCGGAGGAGATGAGCTGCTCGTACTTCGGCTTCGCCGACGAGCTGGTGGCGATGATGGACGAGCTGGAGCTGACGGAGGTGGTGTTCGTGGGGCACTCCATGGCCGGCATGATCGGTTGCATTGCGTCGGTGGCGCGGCCGGAGCTGTTCAGCCGCCTCGTGCTCGTCGGCGCGTCGCCTAGGTCTCGATCAAACACTCGCATTTCTTGCTTCGCTTAACCTCTCCTCGTCGTCTAACCATGCGCGGCCATTGTGCATGGTGTCATGTGATCATGTCAGGTACATCAACGACGATGGCGACGGCTACGTGGGCGGCTTCGAGCGCGGCGAGGTGGACACCATGCTCGCCGCCATCGAGGCCGACTTCACGGAGTGGGCGCCGCTGTTCGCCGAGGCCGTCGTCGGGCCGGGCGCCCACCCGGCCGCGGTGGCCAAGTTCGCCAAGCAGCTGGGGCGGATGCGCCCTGGCGCGGCGCTCCGCGTCATGCGAGCCGTGCTCACCTGCGACGTCCGCAGCGTGCTCCGTGACGTCGCGGCGCCGTGCACCATAGTGCACTGCGCACGCGACGCCGTGGCGCCGCTCGCCGTCGCGCTGTACATGCAGCGCGCGATGGCCCGTGGCGTTGGCGCCGGCGCGGCTCCGGCGGTGGTGGTGATGGAATCCTCTGGCCATTTCCCGCAGCTCACGGCGCCCATGGAGTTCGTCCAGGTCGTGGAGGACATCCTGGTCGACCACTGATCGATCGATATACGGTCACCATTAGCTTGTCGAATTGATAATAATTTTCAATGTGTTATAGCTTATAATCTCGTTGAGTTCATGTTTGTTATAATATTTTAAACTAATTAATCGTCATCCATCGTCAATATGCTTTGATACGTCTAAGGGTATAAATGGATCAACTTACAAATCTATTGCAAATCTATTTATAGGTCACTTCTAATGTCGATGTGAGAGGTTGAAGTAGAGATAAACAGGATAGTAATTAACCATTCTAACAATATATATCGATAATGTCATCCTTGTCGTCTGACATCCACGTGTCGCTGGGTTTTATGATTTGTTATGACTTGAGTTTTATTTTGGGAATAGCTAACATGTTGACTTGTGCTTTCTTAATCAATCAATCAATCACCCACAATTGTTCTCCGTCGAATTCAAAGGTTGGTATATATTCTTTCGTCCCATAAAATTCTAGTAAAAATATATCACATCTTGTATTAGATTTAAACTAGCAACTATGCACATACGTTGCAACGGATGAAGTCGGGGCGCGGCGCGGATGAGAACGGGAGGGAGGGGCGCAGCCGCGGCGAGGGGTGCGGGAGCTCCCGGCACGGATGGGGACGAGAGGGATGGGTATAGGAGGTCTTTTTTATCTAAGCCCTTTCTTTCTTTTCAGCATTGAAACCTGCAGTTAATTTTATAAACACTTAAGAGATTTTCCGCAAAATAGACGAACGGACAAAATGTTTGAGTAAAAACACTACTTGCTTTATAGATAGTTATATATTATAGATATATCAGTCATGGTACCAATGATGATACTGATAGCATGTCCATAAAAAAGGAGGAAAGTGAGGCTTAGAGGTAGTGGGCAATGATGATCATGTGCCCGTCGGTGGTAGCCTCCAAAGATAGGAAAATGGATGGTTAGGAGGCAGTGGGCAATGATCATATGTCTGTAGTGACAGCTCCTAAAGATATTTTTATTTTAAAATAAACAAACCTGATATAAAACGTGACTTTCTAATATTATAAATAGATTTGATGTGTCATATCCTATATTAGATTTTTTTATTTTGGATAGACGGAGTAACAAAAATGAAGATACGAGAGTAGCATAGAATGCTTCGTCATCTTTAGTTATGGTGCATGTGAGACATCCTAATATTATGACTAAGCTTCTTATAAGGATATGCCACATTTCGTATTAGATTTTATTTTACAATAAAGGGAGTAACAAAGATGACGATGTAGATGAAGATATGGAAGTAGCATAGAATGCTTTGCAGCTATAGTGATGGTGCCCGTGCGACGATTGGAAGAGGGTTGTGAAACAGTGTTTTCAATTTCATTTTCCACCAAAATTTTGGAATTTCAGTGTCACCGAAATTGCTGAATATTTTTGGGAATTGTGAAACTTTTTTTCACGAAATTATCTGTAAATTTTGTTAAAATTTGACTGAATTTGCAAAAAAAAATAAAAAACAAATCAGGCAAGATATTTGCTTGTCGGTGGGGGCGAAATTTCCAAAATTTTGAAAATTTCAAACCGAAATTGCAATCCCTGTGTGGGATATATTATAGGTATGTTTCGATGGAGAGATAACCACTATCATATCAACCAAAATCACGGTAAAGTAATGTTTAAGATGCCAACAAATAGTTCAGGATAAAAATTAGTCTCCATCAAAAGTTTGAGAGCTAAAAACGAAACTTTAGCTAGGAGTTGTATTACCAGTAGCGTCCATCGGATCAGACATTCGGGCGCTGGTTCCTTGAAATAAATATACTCCTCCGTAAAATACGATAAATTTGGACAGAAGGTCTGTTCAGATTTGTAGTATAAGATAAAACATTGCTATATTTAAATATAAATATACTCTACGTGCCTGCTATATTTTGGATCTTGGATCGGAGAGAGTACATGTTTCCACACAAATGGCTGATAAATCATTTTGTCGTCCACTATTTATGTACCAGTCAAGAGTGGCCCGTGACTGTTCCACTGAACCAAATAATTCTAAGGCAATCTTACCTTCTGGCCAATCTCAGCGTCTCCTAGCGTCACCTCACTAGGCAACAGATCATCCTCAATATCCGATCCAGATCATCCTGAATTTCAGATCCACACATTTTGCCAGGAAAAAGACCAGATTGCAACAAAAGTATTCAGGTGGAATTCTTCCTACCGCTATACATTCACAGCAACAGAATGACAACTATGACATAGTGTGGAACATTTTGCAAACCACTGTAACTAACCAAACGAAATAAACCAGGCGCGAAATGTACGGTATTTTTTCATGTAACCAAGACTCAAAAGGTTTCCTGTGATGAACAGTTCAGAGCTCACTACATATGTTCCAGAATCCAGTGAAAGGAGGGCCTTCTTTGATGATCCCGAATACGCATCAGGAGGGACCTCCTACAACCCCAAGTCGACATAAGTACAGCGGCCCAACATTGTTTATTGTGAGTCCAGAACGAACAAGGATTATATCAGGAGTTTTCGACATCCAAAATCTGGACACTAATTCACCGCACGGGCTGCTGGTTGTAATGGCTCTTCTCTTTCTTCTTCGCAGCTGCAAGCTTTGCGTTCCTTGCTGCGGCCTCAGATGCAGCAATCTTTGCTGCTGCGTCCATCTCTTTGCTTGACTTCTTTTTCTTCATTGAGGCTACCTTCTTTATACGCCCCTTGACATCCACAGAAGCTACCTCTTCATCGGGCTCAGCACCAGCAGCTTCTTCCTCCCCACCATTAAGTTCCTGTGTTTCTTTCGCCTCCTTTGCAGACTTGTCTTTCTTAGCTTTCTTCTTCTTTGAGCTCTTGCTCTCTGCGGGGGCAGGTGCATCTTCTTTATTCTCTCCATCAGCAGCTTGCTCTGCACCTTTCTTGCCTGAAAGATACATATAATATTACAATCTTCAACACAACTGGCAGAGCCAGAAATTATCAAAGAGTAGGGCTAAGCTAGGGCTTAACTAATGAGTTGTTCATTTTCTCCAAAACTAACATGGTGATTTAAGAGGATTTCAACATGATTTTGGAGGCAAGCCTAGGACTCAAGCCCTAGCTGCCGTAGGCCTGCCTCTGCTCAGAAGGCAAGTCATAAAAAATTGATCACAGTTACTGCCAATCCAGAAGGATAACTTAGTGATAAAGAACAAAACAGATTAGAACTTACCGTTTGTTTCATTTTGAGCAGCATTGTTTGATTTGCTAGAAAGTCCCAACTCAGCCAAAACAGCATCAAGCTCTTCCAGTTCCTTTTTCTTTAATTCCTTCTTGGAGAGTTGTCTTTCAGTATCTTTAGGTGGTGCAGGAGGAGCTGCGGCTTTATTCATTGCAGGTTCAGCAGGGGCAGCATCCTCTGTTTCATGTTCATGTTGATCCTCAGCATCATCATCAACCTCTTCCTCTTCACTCTCAATTTCCTGCAGTACATGGGAGGAATCTAGGGAGTTAACGGTTAATAAATTTATATAATACAGAGGCACCTAGAATAGTTTACTATACTCAAAATGAACTGGCATTTTCTTTAGAGAAATTACTGTCTTTGTGCCACTCAGCTTTTCATGGAGTTCATTACACAGAAAGGCTGTGAAAGCTAAACAGCTAACATAGAAAAGGTATGACAACTAAACAACAGGTCAAGGAACTATGGCAAAAAATAGACATGGCTCATAAATCCACAATCATATACTTCCGACATCAGATTTTCAGTGGTATGGTCTATGGTGTCTCTTATGATGTTATTAAGACTCTTAACATTTACATAAAATTACATACAAAAAATCAATCATGCAGAAAAAATCAGGCTGAAACACTGATACCATTCACAACAGAAGCCAACAGTGCACACAATGTCTGATGTTGCACATGAGCAAAGCTAACTGATAGTAATAATTGGACGCCTTTTCTCACCTTGTTTTCTTCTGATAAAAGGCTGGCAGGATACTAACTAGATTTATGGAGCGACAAAAATGACAAGGATACCAAATGTGGAAAAAGGAGATAGAATCTAAGAAAATTGAATTAAAATATGACCTAGATGCTTCTTCACAACCAACAGTATGAAGAGCCCAAAAGTGCATATGTTATCTCAGCATGATATACCAGAAACAGGAAGGCGCCAGTAATGCCAGAATCCCAATCTGTCGACAGCTACTCAACTGTCCAAGGACACTAGCATTGATAATCTTCCATGTGGGACTCTGGCACTGCTGGAGCCCTAACCAATTATCCAAATATGGTGAAAATTATGTACCTTATCATTCAATATAGCTTTAAATAGCTTGCATAATCGTGCTACAGATTGTAACCGAATAAATCGCAACATACCAACAAGTTGGTGCAGGTGTCATTCAGACAGCCTAATAAACCAATTTATCATAGCTATAAATCTACAATACATCTTCGCAACACTCAAGTATCTGAAAAAAGGGGCTAACTAATTTGGCGTGGCATGTGCGTTGAGCTGTGAACCTTATCCATAATGGCAAACACACGGATAACGTACTTCAATCAGGCGGCTCGTACTGGGAAAATTTTCTCTTGTGGTCTCCAAGACCACTTGTCCACAAAAACATAGTTCCATGTCTAGAATTCATAATTCAAAAACATCCTTCCATTTACAAGTGAACAATAACAATAAGCACGCACAAAACACACAAGCATCAATAGGCATAAAAAAGGCACCTTTATGGTGTCGAGTTGACATTCGATTGTTCAGGCAACGCAAACATACATATGAAAGAATAGATACGAAAATAGTCATATTAGGGGAGGCAAGTGAGGAACCTGTTCAAGGGCAGCTTGCTCGTCGTCGTCATGGGCGGCGGCGGCGGCGGCGGCGTCGTCGTGCTGTGTCCCCCAGACTGGGCGTGGCGGCGGCGCGGTGGTGGCGAAGTAGTCGTCGTCGTCGTCGTCCTCGACGTCGGCCCAGGACTTGGTGGTGAGCGGCGCGGGGGCCCAGAACACCTCCGGCTTGCGCTCCTTCTCCTTCCCCGCCGCCGACGGCTTCTTCTTCCTCTTGAGCGTGTCGAGCGCCGCGAACACGTTGCTGCTGCCGATCCTCGCCTCCTCCGCCGCACCCGCGCCCCTCCTGCTCCCTCCCCCCGCCATCTCCTCCCACCTCCCGCAACAGCAAACACCGAAACAAAACAAAAAAACAAAAAACAAAAACAAAATCCGATCTTGCTGCAAGAAAAGAAAAGCCGCCTTTTTGCAACTCCCCGATCCGTCGGCGAGAGCGCGAGATCGATGCGTGGTTAACAGGGGTTTTGCAGGGATTGGTCGAGTCGGATTAGTGCTCCTCTTTGGGTTCTAAGTCGAAGAGGAGGAAGAGGAAGAGGAGGCGGTGGCCTGGTGCTCTACGGACTCGGGACGGCGACGGCACGGTGTACAGTACAGACGGTATAGGCAGCAGAGGCAGGCAAGGCGTCTCTCTCGGTCGGCTTATCTGAATTCTGAATTACTGATGACTTGTAGTAACAGACACGTGTTCTGAATATTGGCGCATGGATAGCAACTGTTCAAGCCACTTTTCTCCTCCCAAAACCGTTTACAAGTACAATAATATAACTTTCTTCGTTTTATATCATGATCTTATGATCGTTTTATATTACGAGTTGTTTTGAATATTTTAAGTTTAATTGAATTTATAGAAAATTAACAACATCTATAACACTAAATTAATTTTATTAAATCTTGTATTTGATAATATATATTTTGATAAGATGTTTGTTTTATGTTAAAAATATTACTATATCTTTTATAAACTTGATCAAACTTAAACTTTAAACTTTAAAGTTTGAGACTTATAATATGATAAAACGAAGAAAGTAGGAAATACAAGCCTATTCAGATTCCTAATTCTAGAAAATAACTCATTCGATCCTATGTTTTTATATTTTAAGATGAAAAGAGTAGCTACAGGCACATGTGGAGGAAAGAAGAAAAAAAGCATGCTACATATTTGTAGCGAGCTGTAACATGGACTATACATGGACTATGTGTCTATGAAAGGTATGCTAAGATATTAATGTTGTATTATACTAGCAAAATGCTCGTGCGTTGCAACGGGATGATGATGCAGGGAGGAAAGCACGCGAAGGGCGAAGGTCCAGGTGGCGGCGCGGGAGCTCCGAGCGGCGATGGGAGGAAGCGGCGTGGGGCGCGGTGTGGGGCGCGGCGCGGGGCGCGGCGCGTATGAAGACGAAAGAGAGAAACACAGGAGGTTTTTTTCATTTAAGTCCTCTTTTTTTTAGCATTGGGACTGTAGGTTAATTTTATAAACACTCAAGGGGTTTTCTATAAATTAACCCCTTTTTCTTCTTTAACTGGGTTTTTTTAAATAGCCAGACGGACTGCGGGTTAATTTCGGAAAAACTCAAGGGATTTTCTGCAAAATAGCTAGGCAAAACAAAATTTGGGTAGAAACACTACTTACTTTATAGATAGTTATAGATATATGAAACTAAGTATGATAGGCTATTATGTTGGCTGCAAATAATATGTCAATGTTTAGGGTTAGTAGTTAACTATACTATTAAATTTGCTCTTAGCAAATTTATTTTTTTCTTTTCTTAACAAATTAAAAAAGCAGTCACTCATATGCATGTGTGCACAATCACCTCTTATAAACCTACCCTCACACACCATGAAACCATGAGCACCTTTGAGAGACTACTGTTAACGATCAAATTTGGTAACCAAATCCCTAAGTTCGAGGTTGAAATTGAAGAGAAGTCGGATCGGAAAAGTGATCTGCAGAGAAATAGAGGCTGTACCGGCCATGATTAAATCGGCCGGGAGACCAGTCGGCTGAGGCCGAATCGGATAGGGACAACCGATGGCCGATTCCGGTTCAGAGAAGAAGATGGGACCGTTTCCGATAAAGAAGCTTGAAGATAAAACGAAGATTTGGTTCCCAAACGTTCGTTAAGATATTGTCATCTATAGATAGAATCCTGTAACAACAATTGTATCTGTAAAATAGGGATTTGTATAGTTTTTCCTTTTATAACATGGCATGGGATTACTTCCCGGGATATTGTCGTACCGTGTATAGTAGATAGATAGAAATCGTGTTCTACACGGACTTTGTTGTACTTCGGTATAAATAGGACCCGAAACCTCTTGTAAAATACACACACATCAATACAAACTCGACGCATCGCCAAACTTTTTCTTTCAGACGAGTTCTTGATCCCACTTCGGGCTGCATCGATCTCGACCCCCGAATAAGATGAACACTTGTCATTTAGTAGGTTGTATCGTCGAATCTAGTGCTTACATCATCATGATACTCTAGATTTAATGTTATAGACTGTGCAATTTATCATATGACGTATAATCTAGGCTAATATCTAGATCTATCTTGCCATCGGCTCGTTTCTCTCAGAAGACAGTAGCCGCTAAAGCTAGATCTGGATGTTGAAATAGTTTATATGTTGTATCCACCGTCTCGAGAGGTTTACATCGGTTCATACAGATCTAATACTTCGTTTTGTACTTAATGTTGCATCATCATGACCTATTAAGTCGCTCTTAGAATTATTAAGATCTATTCGGCTAGATGTTTGCTATTAGAGACAGTGCCGGGGTTTCAGCCGGCCTTATCTGTTTTAATTATCTTTTCGTATTATTTACTATTAGATATATTAAAACTGCCTCTTGTATTAAGATCTCAATATGGTTAAATGCCTTAAGCCAGTATCGATCTGTTGGCATCACCCGGTAGCCGATTGATCTAGGTTTAACGCATTTAGGTTAGATTAATATATTTTCATAAGATGTATCAGAGTAATAGCCGATCTACGTTAGATCTGCAACATCGGCTAGGTTATAAATACATATATTCGTTATCCTGATGTATATTTAGATTAAGTGGTTCATACTGTCTTGGCATAGCCGATCTATCCCAATCACTTAGTTTAAATGTGCTTTGGGATAGCAAATATATGTAAATTGATTCCCTGAGCCAATCCGGTAGGATCTAACCTTAACCTTAACGCATGTATATGTTTTATTTCTTGTTGGTTAACAGATCAAACTAGCTAGCACGCCTAATTCATCAAAGGTAGCCAAGGACGGACCTGCACTGGAGTTAAGCAGATCTCTCAGGCCAGCGTGTGGGAAAGATTTCTCATCAACACGCTTCTTGGCATGCCCGGTGGGACCAATTGACTCGGGTAACAAAGTCGACGTGATGGTTAACGTCAAGAGCCCCGAGATCAGCGAGTAAAACATGGTTCCTGTCAAGATGGAACAATTGTCGGCTGAGTAATTGGTCGACTACAAAAAGATGGTGGACGAACTACGGGCCAACTATCTACAATCTTTCGCCCAGACCAGGTCTGGGGCCGTCCACCAGAAGTACAAATTCAGCATGGATGACTTCAAGATATCCACCTCAGATGATACAAAACGAAAACACAAGGTGGAGGAGCCGAAGCAAGAACAAGACGATTCGGGACTACACACTTTGCAAGACTGAATCGACTCGACTGTGCACCATGCTCTTGTTAATCAGAGTGGCATCTTAGTCAACACCCTCAACAACATGATTGCCACTGTGGTTGACTCGAAAATTGCCGATCAACTGCAGCGGGGGCCAACTTATTTCACTGATGGCCAGTTCCCCAACTACAGGGCCTTGGCAACCCAGAATCGGCCGGTGCCACCTCCAGCACAGCCGGGGCCACCAGGAGGTGTCCTCAGTCAGCCGAACACATCTACATCGGCTTCAAAGCCGCCGCCCGTCGTTCTGAACTGGCAGCAACCTCCTCCCCAGGAACAACTCGCCGGCATGTTCGATTTCAATCGGTGGCAAGAACCGGTCGCCAACCTCATTCAATGGGCACAATACAATGCCGACGGTCGTCGGCTCTTCCCTGACCAATCACCACCGCCGGTGAATCGGCTCCCTCCCGCTGTCGACCCAGCTCAATATCAGTACCAGGGAGGCCAGCATGACCAACATTACTGGCCGCAGACACCGCCACCTCTGTATCGGCAAGCACCCGTACAATACGATCAATATGAGCCGATAGAGCACGCCCAAGATAACATGACTGAGGACGATTTGATTGCTGACGTCATGCACGATCAATTCGGCCTCAAACCGAAAGATTCTGCAATATGTATCGGTATCCATACCCAGAACATTTTGAGAGGGTGCCACTGCCTAACCAACACAAAGTCCCAGATTTCTTCAAGTTCTCAGGGCAAGACAATACTTCTACATACGAACACGTCAGCCGATTCCTGGCGCAATGCGGGGAGGCATCAGCTACAGATGCCCTAAGGGTTCGCTTATTCCCGCTCTCGCTATCGGGATCGGCCTTTACCTGGTTTTCTTCACTACCTTACAATTCCATCCAGAGCTGGGCCGATCTCGAGAAACAATTCCACAGCTACTTCTATATCGGCAACCATGAGATGAAGCTGTCGGACCTGACAAGCATTAGGGAGAAGCATGAGGAGTCGGTTCAGGATTACATTCAAAGATTCAGGGAGATGAGGAACCGCTGTTATAGCCTGGTGCTGTCCGATTCCCAGTTAGCCGATTTGGCTTTTCATGGACTGCTGTCGCCGATCCGTGAAAGGTTTTCGGCTCAAGACTTCGACAGCTTGGCCCATCTGGCGTAGAGGATGACGGCCCACAAGCAAAGATTTCAGGAATCAAGGAAGGCCGTCAAGAAGGTTGCCCACATCATCGTCGAGACTGACTCAGAAACAAGTGACGATGACACAGAAGTTGCTGCAGCCGAATGAACCAAGAATAAGAAGTCCATCGTCTGCCAATGGCTGCTGAAAACGGCTAGGGAGGAGAAGTACGACTTCGACATTACCAAGACCGATAGGATCTTTGATTTATTGCTAAAGGAGAAGCAAATTCAGCTTCCTCCCAACCACACGATCCCATCGGCTGAAGAACTCAAAAAGAAGAAGTACTGCAAGTGGTACAACTCCACCTCCCATAGCACTAACGACTGTAAAGTTTTTAGACAGCAAATCCAGTTGGTTGTTGAGGTCGGGAAGTTGAAGTTCACCGATTCACCTCGACCAATGAAAGTCAATGGCAATTCCTTCCCGGTCAACATGGTTCAGGCCGGCCCCAGGCGAGCTGATCGGCAGAACAGAGTGACGTACGGCTTAGCCGAAACTCCCATAGGAGTTAAGGCCGACAAGAAACCGGCTAGAGATCAAGCTGCACCAGTCAATATGGTGCATTCCTTCGGCCGATCGGCGACCCAGGCACATGGACCCCATGCCCTGTTTTCAACAATGCTTTCGTGAGGAAGAGGAGGCCCGGCAAGCCTTACGTCAGGGAGCCTGAGGTCAGGGGACTCCAATTCGTCAGAAACCACAGTGGTTACGACCCGCACTGGCACTGTGAGTTTTTTCGATTCTGCTAGGAATCAGGGATGAAGCTGCCGATGATAGACAACTGCCCGGCCTACAGCGAATATCATGAAGACAAATACAGGGATCCGCCGATGCAAAACCCTACCCAATTCGTCCCCAGGGCCGTGCAACTTAACCAGAGGCGGCAATCAGTACATGATCGGCTTGGGCCGATCTACCAAGACTTCTTCGAAGACGAAGACGAAGACGAATACTACGAAGAAGAAGCCGAAGATGAGCAATCGGCTAATCCCCAATGGTGCCCTTTGAATCTCTTCACTAAAACACAAAAGAGAAGCATCCAGCAGCTCAAGAGCGAGGGGAGAGAGGAAGAAGTACGACGGATGATCCGACAGCAACAACGTCGGCAAGGCGCAAAACTATGGCACGTCAAGAGACAAGCATCGACTACCGACGAGAGCCCATCCGATGAGAGCCCAGCCGACCAAGCTAGGAGGGTGGCAAAAGAAAAAGAAAAAGCTACGGCATCGGTTAACATGGTCTTTATACTACCAGCCGAATTCAGTGCCACAGAGGCCGATGCAGATAGCGTGGAAGACGCCTTGGCGAAACTAGCACTCTCCCCGAAACAAGCCGTTTTTGAAAAACCAAAGGGGAATGACAATCAGCATCTCAAACCACTGTACGTGAAAGGATTTGTTAACGGGAAGCCGATGTCAAAGATGCTAGTCGATGGAGGGGCATCAGTCAATCTCATGCCCTATGCCACTTTTCGGAAGTTGGGCAATGGAGCCGAAGATCTAATCAAGACGAACATGGTGCTCAAAAACTTCGGCGGCAATCCATCGGAGGCCAAGGGCATGCTGAACGTCGAGCTGACCGTCGGCAGCAAAACCGTGCCAACAACATTCTTTGTCATCGACGGGAAGGGATCTTACAGCCTGCTACTTGGGAGGGACTGGATTCATGCAAACTGTTGCGTCCCTTCCATAATGCATCAAAGTCTAGTCCAATGGCAAGGCGACAAGATTGAAATCGTGCCAGCCGACAGGTCTGTGAGCGTTGCTAACGCCGATTTGCCACTTTGGGAAATCGATGGTATTGATTGTCTGTTCGGCAAAATCTGGCAAGCCGATTTTCTAAAGGTGTCCGATGCTGCCATACAGCCTATTGGAGACGAAGAGCCTCAATTATTACTTTGAGGGCATCGTGGAGGGCTCGAACGTCTACGGCAAGGACACCACGGACGACGACGATGGCAAGCTTGGGCAAGGTTTTATGTTGACCGACGAGCTAGAAGAAATCGATATAGGTCCTGGAGATAGGCCTAGGCCGACATACATTAGTAAAAATTTGTCTTCTCGTTGTAGATCCCAGCTTATTGAGTTATTAAAGGAATATAAAGATTGTTTTGCTTGGGAGTATTTCGAGATGTTTGGTCTTAGCCCGTCTATTGTTGTGCATCGGCTGCCTATCAAGCCGGGGTATCGACCATATAAACAGCCTTCTAGGAGGTTTAAAGCCGATATGTATGATGTGATCAAGGCCGAAATCACTCGGTTATACGATGCTGGATTCATTCGGCCTTGCCGATATTCGGAGTGGGTTTCGAATATTGTTCCAGTAATGAAGAAGAATGGTAAACTTAGGGTGTGCATTGATTTCAGAGAACTCAACAAAGCTACCCCTAAGGACGAATACCCAATGCCCATAGCCGATCTGCTCGTAGATGCAGCTTCTGGCCATAAGATCATAAGTTTTATGGATGGTAATACAGGTTATAATCAGATTTTTATGGCCGAAGAAGATATCCACAAGACTGCTTTCAGATGCCTAGGAGCAATCAACTTGTATGAATGGGTCGTCATGACGTTTGGCTTGAAGAATGCTGGAGCAACTTATCAAAGAGTCATGAATTACATTTTCCATGATATGATCGGCTCTCTGGTCGAGATTTATATCGATGATGTTATTGTCAAATCCAGGGAAATGGAAAACCATATAGCCGATCTTCGACAGGTTTTGGAGCGGACAAGGAAATATGGCTTGAAGATGAATCCACTAAAATACGCGTTTGGCGTGTCAGTCGGGCAATTTTTAGGGTTTCTTGTTCATGAGAGAGGGATTGAGGTTACACCAAGGAGCATTAATGCCATCAAGACGATACAGCCTCCGAAGGAAAAGAAGCAACTACAATTTTTGATCGGCAAAATAAACTTCATCAGACGGTTCATAGCTAATCTTTTAAAAAAGATGTAGCCGTTCACACCATTGCTTCGGCTGAAGGCCGATCAAGCATTCACTTGGGGGGCAGAGCAATAGAAAACATTGGACAATATCAAGGATTACTTAAGCTCGCCTACAGTCTTGATTTCTTCACAAAAAGGGATACCGTTCAGGCTATATTTGTCGGCCGACGACAAATCCATTGGCTCAGTTCTGATTCAGGAGATTGAAGGAAAGGAAAAGACCATTTTTTATCTTAGCCGACAGCTGCTGGACGCAGAGACAAGGTATTCACCAGTGGAGAAATTATGTCTTTGTCTGTATTTTTCATGTACAAAGTTGATGCATTATTTATTATCCAACGAATGCAAAGTTGAGGGGTTTACATCGGTTCATACAGATCTAATACTTATTTTTATACTTAATGTTGTATCATCATGACCTATTAAGTCGCTTTTAGAATTATTAAGATCTATTCGGCTAGATGTTTGCTATTAGAGACAGTGCCGGAGTTTTAGCCGGCCTTATCTGTTTTAATTATCTTTTCATATTATTTACTATTAGATATATTAAAACTGCCTCTTATATTAAGATCTCAATCTGATTAAATGCCTTAAGCCAGTATCAATCTGTTGGCATCAGCCGATAGCCGATTGATCTAGGTTTAACACATTTAGGTTAGATTAATATCTTTTCATAAGATGTATCGGAGTAATAGTCGATCTACATTAGATCTGCAGCATCGGCTAGTTTATAAATGCATATATTCGTTATTCTGATGTATATTTAGATTAAGTGACTTATACTATCTCGGCATAGCCGATCTATCCCAATCACTTAGTTTAAATGTGCTTTGGGATAGAAAATATATGTAAATTGATCCCTGAGCCGATCCGATAGGATCTAACCTTAACCTTAACACATATATTTGTTTATTTCTTGTTGGTTAACAGATCAAACTAGCTGACACGCCTAATTCATAAAAGGTAGCCAAGGACGGACCTGCACTGGAGTTAAGCAGATCTCTCAGGTCAGCGCGTGGAAAATATTTCTCATCAACAACTACGTCTACATATTTTTTTACGATTATACCACATGTAACACCAACTCACGCATCTACGAATGCGCTTCCCCTTACACTCAAAGAGACGAAACCGATATCACATTCCCGATCTCACTGGATATCTATGAAATTACCCCAGACGGTTGGTTGTCGATGAGAATATTGTGTACCACTATAAGATAATTTATCTCATGCCATTCCGTTGATTTTACTTTTACAAATAGAACTTACTCCATTTATGTCGAAATATAACAATTTTTAAATTTCATATGTTGTTCTTAAGTGAAGCTTACCATCAAACTATCATCTTTAGTTTTATTATAGTCTCAACTAGTCTGGATTTATATCTCATCCATGATCCATCTCAAGAAAACAAAGTTTTTTTACCTTCTCTTAGATACTATGTGGTAGGCTAAAACTCGCTATATTGAGACAGATGGAGTGGTTGTTAACCTAGATCTCTTTCAGTTAGATTAAAGTTTTTTAAAAAACCAATAGTATTCAATGCTGACATCACGTGGGGTACATAAAAAGCTCATAAATGAACTTGAGTTCAGGACGCTAACATGGCTGGCTTAATTTGTGGGATATGTGTGCTCAAATATCATCACCTAAATTTCAGTCCTAGTCCTTTTGTACTCTCTATTCCTTTTTATCCCTTTTTATTATAAAATAATATGTGTCAAATAGTGATTATTAGTCTAACTGGTGCAACATTTGTCACACCCTGTCGACAAAATCGAAAGCGCCCAAAATATTTACATGCGCGCTATGCAAAAACATGTTATCTACTAAACTCGATTTCAATAATATAAATGTCTTACATCTTCAACCTTTTGTCGTTATGCACATATTCAGGGCTTATTCAGTTTGGTGAGGATTAAAGCGAGTCGAAGAAGATTGAGTGAGAATAATTTTACATTTAAAATAAATTCTTTTTAATTTTTTTCTTTTCTTTTCTTTTGGAGATTAATCGAATATGGCCTCAATGAGTTTTCATACTGAATAGGAAATTTTCCACTATTATATGTAAAGAGCGAGGCTTACAAGGTTAATTTTATTTTCAGATTATTTACCGCATTATTAAAACATATTATTTGCTTTACGCTTTGAAAAATACATTTTCTCAAACTATTATTTAGATCACTGGTTTATTATTTGTTAAATTTATTTATCAGAATATTTAATGTATTTTTAATCAAGTAGATAATTTCTAGTTACAACCCGAAGATGCCTTTTCTTTTTCCGTCCAAAAAAACATGCAAACTCAAGCATCCCACCGATGCATTTATATATATCCCCCATACAAGCGAGGAAAATATATAGTGTAAGTATATTTGTAATTATCGTTGAATTGAAAAATAAATATCTAAGATTTATTCACGTCAGCTTAAGTAAAACCTTTACTCTTATATATATATATATATATATCATATTTTCCATATAAGTGGACCGTGTAGTCCCGTTCCGTTTCCTTGTAAGCAACACCATGGCTATGAACCGACCAAGGATAATTCATCCACACACGCAAAATTAAAGGTTAGTTTGCAAAACGAATGGATTATATTGCAATTTGCAAGTGGAAAACCTCACCGACAATGCCTACTACGACTTTTGAGTACTTCAGCATTTCTGCCGCCACACGCAATTACCAGCAAGCCCCCCTTGAAACGGACATGGACCATCCAAAATCCCAAATTGGAACGTCATTGTTGCTCTATCTATCAGTAGCTAAGCTACTTAACTACACATATAAATTGTCATGATGCATCATCTTCGTTCATCCTTGCAAAGGAGACCTAACACTATTGAAAAAATCATCATTAGTTAGAGTGGCAAAAACCACACTAGTCCCGGTTTGAGTTACACCCGGAACTAGAGATGATCTCTAGTCCTGGTTTAAAAAGTCTACGGATTTCTAGGAACATTAGTCGAACCGGGACAAAAGATCACTTTTAGTCCCGATTTAAATGTTATCAGATCCTGTCAGAGCGCCGGACACCTTTAGTCCCGGTTGGTGCTACCAACTAGAACTAGAGATACTATCTTTAATCCGGTTGGTGCTACCACTAAAGATGCTACGGCCTCTCGAGCAGTTCGCGCCTCTAACACCATCTTTAGTTAACACCAACCGGGACTAGAGATGCTATTTTTTTCCCGGTTGGTAACACCAATCGGGACAAAAGTGAATGTGCTTATTTTTTTAATCGAACCTAATAAAAATATATAAATTTTGCTACATGATTCAAATGGCCAAAAATTAATTTAAGGGGATCTCTAATTTCAAATAGTGTGGTGTTGTGTGGAGGTGGGTGATTGAAGATAGAAGGAAGGTTTAATTTTGTTATTACATATCATCATATTGTTATTAACTAATGATTCTCAATATACAAAATCTTTTGTACAATTATTTTGGTGATAATATACGAATCAGAGGGATGTACAATATTGATAAGAACATTTAAACCCTGGCCGTCACGTCTAGTTTATGCGCGTTTAACAAGTTTTACGCGCATTGTTTCCGTTTCGTCCTCTAACTTGGAGTCGGTTTTTAAAACGACCATAACTTTCGCATACGGACTCCGATCGAGACTTTCCATATATGAAAATCGATGAGAAAAAAATTCCGGATGCGTTTGTTCACCGCTTTTTCGCGTTCGGCGATTTTATTTTTCCTAAAAAGCCTCAGAAGATTACCTTTTTGAGCCTAGAAGCTTTTTTCCGATTTTGAGCGTGTCTTCCGAATTTTCTACAAGCCACGTCTTTTGCTTGTTTACGCTCAAATTTTATGTGGTTACCTCTCGTGTGCTCCTAAGTCCATAAAAATATAAAAAAAATAAAAAGAAAAAGTAAAATTTTTTCTGTCTTGCTCAACAGCAGATGAAAATGAAGAAAACCGAGGGGCAAAAGAGGAACAATATCTAGAGGAGCACATTAATGTCTAGAATTATCTATATTTGATTTAATTTTAATATTATTATTTTAAACCTATATTTAATTAATTTAATTTGTCCCTATTTAATGGATTATTTAATTGTTAACCCTAGTGGGACCAAATAAATTTGAAAAATTACGAGAAATTATCTTTAGTCCTGGTGGCACCAATTGGGACTAAAGATGAATTAGAAATAGCGGAAAATTATCTTTAGTCCCGGTTGGTGCCACCAACCGGACTAAAGATGAATTAGAAATAGTGGGAAATTATCTTTAGTCCTGGTTGGTGCCACCAACCGACTAAAGATGAATTGAAATAGCGGAAAATTATCTTTAGTCTCGGTTGGTGACACCAACCGGGACTAAAGATGAATTGACTATATATATCCCCGGCTCGCATCGTTTTCTCCACCGATCCAACACTTAGCACATTTTTCAGATCTCTCTCCCTCTCCCTAGCTCTCTCCCTCTCCCTCTCCCTCTCCCTATCCCCTCGGCAAGCAAGGGGAGGGGAGGAAATGGCGGCGGCAGGGAAGGAGGTGGTGGCAGTGGGGCGCCATCTTCTCACCAGCGGCGAGCGGGAGCGAGAGCCGATGGCGAGCGGGAGCGGGAGCCGGCGGCGAGCGTGAGCCGACGGCGGCGGCAAGCGGGAGCCGGTGGCGAGCGGGAGCCGACGGCGGTGATGAGCGGGAGCCGGCGGCAGCGACGAGCCGAGCGAAAAATTGATGTTGTTGTATTTTATTGTATATAGTGGAATTTGTTGTATATATGTGTGAACAAATTTATGGACAATTTGTTGTATACATGTTTAAATTTTTTTGTTGCATTTTACTGTATTCGATTTCGATGTTGTTTGCATATATATATATATATATATGTATGTTATGTGTGTTATATATATGTGTGTTATGTATTTAGACATATATATGCAAATCTATATATGTATATATGTGTGTGTGTGTAAACAGGCAACAAGCTAACAATAGGAGGAGGAATTAAAAAAAATAAAAAAAATCTTTAGTCCCGGTTGAAGCCACCAACCGGGACTAAAGATGGCGGAGCCAGCCACGTGGCGCCGCCATCTTTAGTTCCGGTTGGTGGCTTCAACTGGGACTAAAGATGCATCTCTAGTCCCGGTTATTTAACCGGGACTAGAGATCGCCCATTTCTAGTCCTGGATTCATAGTCCCGGTTTGACAACCGGGACTACTGAGGGTTACGAACCGAGAGTAGTGTGGCTTTCTCCAGTAGTGTAATGAATATCGAAAGGCCTTTCACTAATATCTAGATAATCAAGCCTTTCACTAATTTTCAGGGTGGTAGATGACTAAGCTAATCTAATCTAATATAACGATTTAGCCGATATCGGCAGAAACCCTAAAACAAGAGACAACCGATAGAGCTAAATCGAGATACTAGGACTAGATTAACAGAGACATAATAAGACCGGCTAACCCTCCGATAAAACATTAGCATGAACCTATTGGCTTAACAAGACTTAGATTACCGATGATAATCTAGTAGGTCGGACCTAACCGATGCAGCACGAGATTGTATATGATAATCTTACACTCGATGAGCCGATAGATCTATCTAATGTGATGGATATAACAATCTACCTAAAGCGACATTACGTTTACAAAAACATCGACTTAATCGGAATATCGAACCTAATCGAGAAAGTCCTAACTAAGCCGATGTATCTATAAACGGTAATGAAACTAAAGATAGATATGATATACCTGGGCCGGCAGGACCTTGGAATTACCCCTTCGCCAGAGATCGAAGTCGATGCAGCCCCGCGTCAGGTGCCAAGTCTCGTCGGATGATCAACAAAGTAAAAAAGTAAAAGGTGGCGATGCGTCGAGGTTGTATTGATCGAGAGATATCTTACATGAACCCCGAGCTTACATATTTATATCCATGGGCTAATAGAGATCCTAACAGATTACAAATCCAAGCTTTCCTAAAGATAAAAGAAAACAAACCGAATCCTTACCAGATACTAACACACTTTCCTAAATATAAAATAGAAAACTAACAAACTCTTCCTAATTAATAGATACAATTGCCTTTTTAGGACTCTATCCTTATATGGCAATCCTCATGAAGCACATCATCTTGATCCGACGGTGTCTCCAATGTTGTCGTACCGGAATCGACTATATCGGCTTGCCTTGTCCGATTCGGCATCAGCCGATGGACACCTTAGCCGATTCGGGCTCTGGGGCTTACCAAATTCTGCTGTTAACAGTATCAACCGTATTACATAGTAGAATAGTTTTATAGTCCTTGAGTAGATATCAATAGGTAGCAGGTATAAATTGAGTTCAAACTGCTATAGCAACTGTAAAAATGTGAGAACTCAACTGTAAATTTTTTTTATATTTTTCATAGTCCTTCAGCTTCCATTTAGAACAAATTAGCGGTAGAAGTAGAGCAGAATATATCACTGGCCCATGATGCGGTTGAAAAAGATTTTCAACCCTCATTTTTGTGAATTGTAGAGAATGACGTGGAGTGTTGTAAAATACTAGCATTAATTCAGAGCTTTAATTGAGATCCTGTTAATGACCAAATTTGGTAACCAAATCCCTAAGTCCAAGCCGAGATTATAGTGGAATCGGATTAGAAAATGATCTGCGGAGGAAACAGAGGCTGCATCGACCATGATCAAATCGGCTGGAAGACCAGTCGGCTGAGGACGAATCGGACATGGATAGCCGATAGCCGATTCCGATTCAGAGAAGATGGAACCGTTTCCGATGAAGAGGCTTGAAGATAAAAGGAAGATTCGATTCCTAAATGTGCGTTAAGATATTGCCATCTATGGATAAAGTCCTGTAATGGCAATTGTGTCTGTAAAATAGGTTTTGTTTAGATATTTCCTTTTGTAATGCGACATGGGACTGTATCCCAGGCTATTGTCGTATTTTAAATAGTAGATTAGATAGAAACCGTGTTCTACACGGACTTTGTTGTACTTGGGTATAAATAGGACCCGGGACCTCTTGTAAACATATCAATCACACATCAATACAACTTCGGCGCATCGCCTCCTATTTTCTTTTAGACGAGTTCTTGATCTGGCTTCGGGCTGCATCGATTCGAACCCCGAGTAAGGTAAATTCTCGTCATTAGTGGTTTATTCCGTCGAATCTAGTGCTTACATCGTCATGACACTCTAGGTTTAATGTTATAAACTGCGCAAGTTATCATATACGACATGTAATCTAGAACAATGTCTAGATCTATCTCACCGTCGGCTCGTTTCTCTCGGGAGACAGCAGCCGACAGAGCTAGATCTAGATGTTGGACTAGGTTATATGTTGTATCTACCGTCTTGAAGGGTTTACATCGGTCTATATAGATCTAATACTATCTTTTTGTACTTAATGCTGCATCATCTATGATCTGTTAAGTCGCTTTTAGAAGTATTTGGAACTATTCGATTAGATGCCTACTTGTAGAGACAGTCTTTGGGGTTTCACCATTTACCTGTTTAATAATCTTTTAGCATTATTTACTATTAGATATATTAAAGCCGCCTCTTATATTAAGATCTCAATCTAATTAAATGCCTTAAGCCTATCAGTCTGTTGGCATCAGCCGATAGCCAATTGATCTAGGTTTAACGCATTTAGGTTAAATTGATATCTTTTCATAAGATACATCGGAGTAATAGCCGATATACGTTAGACCTGCGGCATTGGCTAGGTTATAAACGCATATATGTATTATCCTAATGTATATTTAGATTAAGTGATTCATACTGTCTCGGCACAACCGATCTATCCTAGTCACTTAAGTTAAATATGCTTTGAGAAGGCAATTATATGCAAGTTGGTTTCTTGAGCTGATCCTGTAGGATCTAACTTTAATCTTAACGCATGTATCTGTTTTATTATTTTTTATTGGTTAGCAGATCAAACCAATTGGCACGCCTAGATCATCACAGGTAGCAAAGGATGGACCTACACTAGAGCTAAGCAGATCTCCCAAGCCAGCGCGTGAGAGAATTTTCTCATCAACACGCTTCTTGGCACGCCTGGTGGGACCATCGACTCGGTTAGAGCACTTTGACAAAGCTGACGCGATGGTTAACGTCAAGAGCCCTGAAATCAGCGAAGAAAACACAATTCCTGTCAAGATGGAACAACTGTCGGCCGAGCAATTGGCCGACTACAAGAAGATGGTCGAGAAACTACAGGCCAACTATCTGCAATCTTTCGCCTAGACCAGGTCTGGAGCCGTCCACCAGAAGTACAAGTTCAGCATAGACAACTTCAAGGCGTCCTCCTCAGACAATACAAAAGGAAAACGCAAGATGGAGGAGCCGAAGCAAGAACAAGACAATTTGGAATTGCATACTTTGCAAGACCGGATCGATTCGGCTGTGCATCATGCACTCGTCAATCAAAGTGGCATCTTGGTCAACACCCTGAATAATATGATTGCCATTGTGGTCGATTCCAAGATTGCCGGTCAGCTGCAGCGGGGGCCAACTTACTTCACGGATGACCAGTTCCCCAATTACAGGGTCTTGGCAACCCAGAACAGGCCGATCCCACCTTCGATACAGCCAAGGCCACCAGGAGGAGTCCTCAATCAGCCGACTGCGGCTGCATCGGCTTCAAGACCATCGCCCATTGTTCTGAACCGGCAACAACCTCCTTCCCAAGAGCAGCTAGTCGATATGTTCAACTTCAATCGACAGCAAGAGCCGGTTGCCAATCTCATTCAAGGGGCGCAGTACAATGCCGATGGCCGACAGTTGTTCCCAGATCCGCAGACACCCTCGGTGAATCGGCCGCCTCCCACTGGCAATCCACTTCCGTATCAGTATCAGGGAGGCCATCAAGATCGACATTATCAGCCTCAGACGCTGTCACGCCCAGAAATTCAGACTCGAATATCCGAAGCTATATGTGTATTAAAATCCCTGTCCAAGACCAGCCAGGGTACACATACGACAATTGTTGATATTACAGTTCCACGTCTTACAAACATTACAAAAAGATTACAAAAGAGCAGCGGAAAAAGGAAAAAGGGGCCTAAGCCTAAGCTTGATGCTAGCTACGCGGCTTCAACCCTTCCACAAGCATCTTCCAGAGTGCAGGACAAAGCCTACTCAACTTCGTCTTTTTCTTCAGCTTCTTGCTCAGGTTCTGGTGAAGAGGCAAGGATGAGTACTTCCACGTACTCAGCAAGTCACACCGAAAGGGGGAAAGAATGAATGCAGGGAAGAGAAGGGTTTGGCTAAGGTTTGCTTTTGCGCAAACAACAAAGTTTTTCCAAACAAAAGAAATTCTGAACACAATCAAAACAATAGTAATTTAAGCAATTAAGGCATTTTGAATTCAACACTATCCAACGTTATCCCCACGTTGCGACAGGCCCAACCCATCCACCTATACTAGTCCTGTTCCATTAATCAGGGTTATGGTTTATGGTTTGCACGGTCATTCTCCCGAGGGTTCCCGTGAACCGGTCCTTAATTGCCATTGGCGCCACTAACCAAAACCATAGCGCCCACAACCCACCATTTGTCATATTTTAGTTATTAATCCGGTTCACCAAGTTCTCCAATTATTAACCTTCCGAACAGATGTCCAGGAGAGATATATTAAGTGAGAATGACCCATTTAGTGAGCTAGTGAATCTAAGCCAGGCTAAGCATAACCTAGTCCAGAATCTAATCATATTATTGTCCCAAGTTTAGTCAAAGGTTTTGGAGTGTCAAACCTAAGGCATAAACTAAATATAAGGTGTACTATTTCCCATAAAATGACATTATAAAATACATGCAATTTAATAGAGTAAAACAAGTGTTTTAGCAAAATGGGAGCAATATGATCAATAATATAGCATGACTTGCCTTGATCTTCGACTTGGGGAACTTCTGCAACAACTTCGAAGTAAACCGGGATGGCGGAACTACCGGGATCTACACAACACACAAGCAATTCAACAAAACAGGCTAAAAAGCTATTGAAACAAATAACAAAACTATTTTTAATGGATTCTTGGCATTTTTATAAATTTAATAAAACTTGACTGGTCTAAAACGGAGGTCGGATTGAAAAGATATGATTTTTAGAAGTTTTCTGGTTTTTTTACTAAAACAGAAAAATCCTTAATTGATTTATTGCGCAATAAAGCCCGGGGAGACGTCAGCGGCTAGGGCTGACGTTAGCGGTCCGCGGGAGCGCTACTCCACGGTGGACCGGGTCCACGGGCTGGACGGGACGATGCAGCACGTGGCGCACACGTGGCGCCGAGGTGGCGGCCACGTGGCGTGCCACGCGGTCAAGCGGGAAACGGACGGTGCCGATCAACCGGAGCCGATCGGATGGCTGAGAAATAGGGGCGCGGGGCACGGTCGGCCGGTGACGGCGGCCGGTGGCCGGAGGCTGGCCGGCGCCATTCGGGCGGCGGCGCGGGACGGCGGAGTGCCGCGGCTCACGCGCTGGCGGAGCCGAGAGGGGTGGCACGGGCGGCCGAGAGGACGGGGGAGGGGCGGCTTACCACGGGCGTCGTCGGAGACGGGGAAGACGATGACGGCGAGGACGGAATCAGTGGTGAATGGGCGCGGGGATGGGTGGCCGAGGCAGCGCGGGCACCAGCGACCAGGAAGGAGACGTCGGCGGGGTGCGGGGTGGCTCGGGACGGTGGAAAAAACGCGGCCGAAGACAGGCGATGAGCTCCAAGACAAGGCCGCACGGTACGAGAGTGAATGAGAGAGAGGCGAGCTCGAAGGAGAGTGTGGGGAGCTCGGGGAGGGCGAGGGAGTGCTTAAATAGGTCGCGGGGAGGTCGGTGGTGGCCAGATAAGGACGGAGTTACTCGCCAGATTGAATGGGGAGAGAGAAATGGGGAATTGATGGCCGGTGATCAATTCCGGCCATTAAGGGGCGCGGGAGAGGCGGCCGGGGGCTTTAAAGGCCAGCGGACGCGGAGGGGAGTAACGGCGGCGAGTTTTTGGGGCGCGGGGAGGCCGGTGGCACGAGATCCGCGCGGACGCGACAACCGGTAATGGCGCCGAGGCGGTCGGAGGTAGGGGACGACCTTGATAGGTTGGCCCCACCTATCGGCGTCCCGTGGAAAAGGGGGAGGAAAACCGGACTTATTTGCGGGCGCGAGACTTAAGCGGGTCGTGGCCTTCGGCCGGCCCGCGAGAGAGAGAGAGGATGGGCGCGCGGCAGAACGAATGGGCCGTGGCCGGCGCGCGCGGGAGGAGATGGGCCGTCGGCTCGGGCGGCGGCCCACGACCGATTTTGGGCGGGAAAAGGACGAAGGAGAGAGATATGATTTTCCGGGATTTATTAACTTTGATTTTGATTTTAATTGGTTAAAAATTATTTCTAGTGCTCTGAAAATTCCACTAAAAATCCTGTTAGTGTATTTTGACATGTAGAATTTAAGAAAAATCCTGCCATGCCATTTCCATTTAGAATTTGGTTTTAAAATTATTTGTTCCTTTCCAGTTAATTCCAAAAGATTTTCTTTTGCGATATTTCTTTTGGATTTTTAAAAGGGGTAAACACCGAGGTGTTACAAACCTACCCCTTAAATGGAATCTCGACCCCGAGATTCGGAGGTAGCGAAAGATAGGGATGAGCAGCCTTTAGCTCATCTTCCCTTTCCCAGGTGGCTTATTCTTCGGTGTGATGAGTCCATTGAACCCAACAGAACCTGATAACCTTGTTCCGGGTCCTCCGCTCGCTGGTTTCGAGGATACGTGCTGGTTTCTCCACATAAGTCAGATCTTCCTGGATTTTGATCTGATCCGGACTGGCCTGTTCTTTCGGTACTCTCAGACATTTCTTGAGCTGGGAGACGTGGAAAATGTCATGGATTCCCGCCATGGTGGGTGGCAATTCGAGTCGGTAGGCTACTTCACCTCGTCGCTCTTGAATCCGATATGGTCCCACATAACGTGGTGCCAACTTGCCCTTGGTTTGGAATCGGTGTACTCCCCGAAGTGGGGTGACACATATATACATAGTCTCCGACTTCGAAAGCTAGCTCTCTGCGACGGTTATCTGCATAACTCTTCTGACGAGACTGTGCAACTTTCAGCCTCTCTCTTATGATTCTAATTTTCTCTTCGGCGTCATTTAACACTTCAGTCCCAAACAATTGACATTCGGCGGTCTGATCCCAGAAAAGCGGGGTACGACACTTTCGTCCATAAAGCGCTTCGAAAGGTGCCATCTGTAAACTGGCTTGATAACTGTTGTTATAGGAGAACACCGCATAGGGCAGGTTCTTATCCCAAGCTCCTCCGAAATCCAGAGCACAAGCTCGCAGCATATCTTCCAAAACCTGGTTTACACGCTCCGTCTGACCATCGGTTTGTGGGTGATAGGCTGTGCTAAAATTCAACCGGGTGCCAAGTTTCTCTTGTAGCTTCTGCCAAAATTTGGAGGTGAACTGACTATCACAATCAGATACTATCTTCTTGGGTACCCCATGAAGACACATAATCCTTGCAAGGTACAATTCCGCTAACCTCCTTCCCGTATAGGTGGTGTGTACTGGGATGAAGTGAGCCACCTTAGTGAGACGGTCGATGATAATCCAGATAGAATCGTGTCCTGATGATGTCCGAGGTAAACCGTGATGAAATCAATCCCGATTTCCTCCCACTTCCATTCCAGGATTTGGAGTGGCTGTAGTAATCCAGCAGGCCTCTGGTGTTATGCCTTCACTCGCTGGCATACATCGCATAGTGCCACGAACTTGGCTATTTCTCTTTTCACGCTAACCCACCAAAATTTCTCCTTAAGGTCCTGGTACATCTTGGTACTTCCTGGGTGGATAGAATACTGACTCTGATGAGCTTCAGTAAGGATTAACTTCTTCAATTCCTTGTCCTCTGACACACATATCCTGTTGCCCATCCATATGGTTCTGTGCTCATCTTCCGTGAAGTCACGAGCTTTTCCAACCCTCATGTTCTTCTTAAGCTCAGTTATGTCGGGATCCGAGGCTTGAGCTATGCAAATTTGGTCTAAGATCGTAGGTTGGGCTTCAAGAGTGGCCACCAATCCGGGTTTGACAATTCCCAGGTTTAGGCGCTCTAGGTCTTGTTGTAACTGTTCACATCTCCCTTCTATGTGGATAGAGTTGCAGTAACTCTTTCGGCTCAAAGAATCAGCGACCACGTTAGCTTTGTCAGGGTGATAATGTATACTTAGATCATAATCCTTGATAAACTCCAACCACCTTCGCTGACGGAGGTTCAAATCCGGTTGGGTGAAAATTTATTTCAGGCTCTTATGGTCCGTATATATTTCACATCGATTACCGACGAGGTAATGTCGCCATATTTTCAAAGCATGGACGACTGCCACTAGTTCCAAGTCATGTGTTGGGTAGTTAGACTCATGAGGTCTCAACTGGCGGGAAGCATAAGTGACCACTTTTCCTTCTTGCATCAACACACAACCTAACCCTTGGCGAGATGCGTCGCAATAGACTTGGGAATCCTTGGTTTGATATGGCAAGATCAATACTGGTGCGGACACCAGTTTTCTCTTAAGAGTTTCAAAACTCTTGTTGCACTCGGCAGTCCATATAAACTTTTCATCCTTCTTTAACAACTGCGTCATTGGCTTGGCAATCTTTGAGAAGTTCTCGATGAACCGACGGTAATATCCCGCAAGTCCTAGAAAACTCCTGATTTGGGTGACGGTTTTGGGTGGAGTCCACTTGGTTACTGCTTCCACATTGGAAGGATCCACTGCGACTCCTTGGGCATTCATGATATGTCCGAGGAATTGCACCTTCTTCAACCAGAAAGCACATTTGCTAAACTTAGCATAGAGCTGGTGGTCTCTTAACTTTTCGAGTACCAACTGGAGATGGTGCTCATGTTCCTCTTCCGACTGGGAATAGATCAAGATGTCGTCGATGAACACTACGACGAACTTGTCCAGAAACTCCATAAACACCTTGTTCATCAAGTTCATGAAAAAGGTTGGGGCATTGGTAAGTCCGAAGGACATGTCCGTGTACTCGTACAAACCGTATCGAGTGATGAAAGTGGTCTTGGGAATGTCCTCCTCTCGAATCCTTAGCTGGTGATAGCCTGACTGTAAGTCTATCTTAGAGAACACCTTTGCTCCCTTTAATTGATCAAACAAATCGGCAATCCGAGGAAGGGGATACTTGTTCTTAATAGTGACCTCGTTGAGTGTGCGATAGTCAACGCACATCCTCTTGGTCTTATCTTTTTTCCACAAATGTTACTGGAGCACCCCAGGGCGATGTGCTCGAGCGGATATAGCCTTTCTGTAACTGTTCATCCACTTGCTTCTTGACCTCTGCCAACTCATTGGCTCCCATTCTATAAGGCCTCTTGTGGATCGGAGCAGTGCCAGGGACTAGGTCAATCCGAAACTCTATTTCTCTTTCAGGTGGCATCGTGGTTAGGTCTTTCGGGCACTCACAAACCACGGGGATACCTTCTAACTTCGTCAGGTCCTTTCTCTTCTGTTCAGGTTTCTCCTTAGCCGAGATCCGACTAAGACTTGCCACTACCCCTGAAGGTTTAGGGGAGCGGTAAATCACCTTCTTCCCTTAGGCATTGGTTAAGGTGATCGTGCGGCTTGCGCAATCGATCAGGCCTTTATGACGAGCTAGCCAGTCCATCCCAAGGATGACATCCTGGCCTTTTGATTCCAGAAGGATAAGGTTGGCTAGAAAGGGGGATCCTTGGATTTCTATTGCCACTGAAGGGCAAAAGTGGGCGGTGTTCAAATGTTTCCCGGGAGTTTGAACCCGCATGGGTATCTTAAGTTTTAGTACCGACAACCCATGTGTCCCCACAAATGCTTTTGATATGAAAGAATGGGTTGCACCCGAATCAAACAGGACTGATGAGTTAAAGGAGTTCACAGGGAACATACCCAGTATGACGTCTGGTGCGTCCTGTGCTTCCTCTGCTGAAGCATGATTTACTCTTGCCTGGATGAACCGGGGCGCACGTTTTTGTCTTGGACACTTGTTTGCGAAATGTCAAGGTTCTCTACAGTTGAAACAGTTGCCGGGTTTGAATCCCGAGTCCTTCTTTGGCAGTACTAGCTTGGATTGAGGTGGTGTGGAGATTATGGCAATCGGGTATCTACATGGCAAGCTTATCCGACTGGAGGTAGGGATAGATTGCGCCTGCTATATCTGTAAACCGAACATGACTTGGGTGTTACGATTGCCGATAGAGATAAGGCAATCGGCCTATAGTCACGGTTTGGTAAGATTGAGGAAACCGACTTAGAGTAAGATAGGGTTTCCGATCTGTAAGCCCACCTCCGAAGACTATATAAGGGGGGTAAGGGGCGTCCCTTGAGGGATATGCGATATCGGCTTTAGATCATATGCTTCATGAGAAGTTAGATCAGCTTTCACCTTTAGATACACGAGATCACGAGATCAATGAAGACACTCGGCGGATCGAATCCCCGAAACAGGAGTAGGGTATTACCTCACGAGAGGGCCTGAACCTGTCTAAATCCTCTTCTTCTTCTAACCCATTGTGCTTAGCGATCTCGACTGCGACCCCAGAAATTACATTGCCGAAACCAAGTTTCGACAGTTGGCGCGCCAGGTAGGGGACCGCGCGTCGAGACTTCTTCAACAATCTCGCCGACAAGCGTGATGGGATCTCCTTCAGGATTCGGCGACTTCGCCGCCAACAACTTCGACGACTTCTCCTTCGACTCGGATTCGAAACAGTCGGAAGGAAAGACCCACTCGCGCCGTTTGGACTCTCGAACGGCGCCAAGATCTACGACGACATCTTCAAGTCCAAGATGCGGTCTACCCTCTCCAACGAAGGACTTCACTCGGCACCGTTCGGACTACCGAACGCCGCGGAATCTACACCGATCTTCTCGTCTCCTCGACGGAGACGATCGACTCGGACGAAGACCTCTCGACGCCGTTTGGGTTATCAAACGTCGCTGAGAGCTACGGCAATCTCCTCTCCCCCGAGTCGGGACTGACCCACTCGGCGAAATCCACGTCCTCAAGCTCCGACTCGGACCGGAACGATCCGATTCGAGCTTCCTAGGGTCGAAGGAGGTCGTGTCATCCTCCACCATTCGGCTCATGCTCATCTTCGGAGCTCAACGAATATCTCGCTCCGCCGGCTTTGACGACCTCTATGACATCCCTTCAGACGAAGCCGACAACTCCGACTGCCACAAGGACTACGAGCCGAAGTACTTCGATGTCCTCATGGCTGAGCCGGCCGAGTCCGACTCAACCATGGCCCGCAGGCTTACTGAGGAAGAGCGAGCCAAGATTGAGCAAGAGCGTAAGATGGCTGAAGAAGAGAAGAAACGCAGGGAAGAGGCCGACAAGAGAAAGCAAGATCTACGGGCAGCCGGACGATCCGGAGGCTATCCTTCAAACGCGGGTCTGCAATACCAACGTCTTCCAGACGCCACAGCAGAACGCTGTTGCCGCCCTCACACTCTTGGACACCGTCATGGAGACGACGCCCCCCCGACGTGACTCCAATATTAGATAAAATCAAGACCATCGTCGCAGCTACGCCAACGGTCATCCCACCACCTCGGCACGAATGCCGACCGAGTCCGTGGCCGAAACGCCCGACAAAAGCCGACCCCGCCTCTAAGGTCGGGAGACTACAAAGGGCCCGAGCCGACGGTCGACGACTAGGCCAAGAGGCCGACGCCACGAGTCCACACGTAAGTACCAGAGCAAACGGCCGACTCCCGCGACAAACGACACGGACGTCCACCCGTCCACCACCACGTCCGCCGCAACAACAGCTCCAGCTACCCAACCAGCCAATCGAAGACCCCGCCGAGTGATCTCGCGGAAGTCCTCGATCGCCGCTACCAAGAGCGAGACCGACGCACCCGGAAGATCGGAGGGGATCACCCGATAGCGGCGGACGACGGAGTGCCGGCTTTCACTCGGGAGCTTCGCCGAGTGCACCGGCCGAATGGTTTTAAGCCAACAGAATAGAGAAATATGACGGCAAGACGACCCGAGTCGTGGCTTACCGTGTATACTCTCGCCATCCGCGCAGCAGGCGGTAACAACAAGGCTATGGCCAATTACCTGCCCGTGGCCCTCGCCAACTCAGCCAGGAACTGGCTCACGAGCTTGCCAAGAGGCTCGATCGGCTCGTGGAGTGAGCTAAGGGACCACTTCATCGCCAACTTCCAGGGCACCTTCGAGAGGCCTGGAACCCACTTCGATCTCTACAACATCGTCCAGAAGCCAGACGAGTCATTGAAAGACTACATCCGGCGCTTCTCCGAAAAGCGCAACAAGATCCCCAACATCACCGACGACATCATCATCGCCGCCTTCCAGAAGGGAGTCCGTGATGAGCCGCTGGAAAGTTTGGGCGCAAGCCACCGAAGACGGTGAAGCGGATGTTTGAGATGGCGAACTCGTACGCCAAATCCAGCGACGCAATCAAAGCGGCACGCCAAGACCGGCCCGACAGAGGGACGACAAGCAATCGGGAGGAAGTCGGCATCCTAAGAAGGATAACGACAATAATAGTCGCCCGAAAGACCGCAAGCGTCGGCACGAAGACCTGGTTGCCACAACATCCAACTCGAATGTCGTCCTCGAGTTGCGGCCTACGACGCGATCATGAACGATCATGAACGCTCGGTGCATGCATCATCTACAAGCAATTCACCGAGCAATATGCGGCACGGTTAAACAAAAAGCCGACCGATGAAGCCGCTCCATCGGGAACCAAGAAGAACAACCCGACTGGAAATTTGGAGCCTTTTCAAGACCACGTGGGCGAGCTGAATCACATCTTCGGGGGCCGCAGGCTTATGAGTCCAAGAGGAAGCAAAGCCGATGGACCGCGAGGTCAACGCGGCACAACCCGAAGTCCCACAACATCTACTATGGTCGGAGGTGGCCATCACGTTTAATCGCTCGGATCATCCCGACCGAGTGGTTCACCCAGGGCAGTATCCCTTGGTACTTGACCTGGTGGTTCAGAACATCGAGCTGAAGCGCGTCCTCATCGATGGGGGTAGCGTCGTCAATCTCCTATTCGTCAAGACCCTGGATGAGATACAAATCCACGAGAACGAGTTGAAGACAAGCTCGGCCCCCTTCCACGGAGTGATCCCGGGCTGTCGCCCACACCACTCGGGCACGTCGCCTTTCCAGTCACCTCAGGAGTTCGCAAGAATTTCTGAACGGAGAATACCACCTTCGGGGTTGTCGACTTCAAGACGGCCTACCACGCGATCATCGGAAGGCCTGCACTCGCCAAGTTCATAGCGATACTACACTACATTTACTTATGCATGAAGACGCCCGGCCCTAACGGCGTCATCACCTGCGCGCGACGTCAAGCAAGCCTTCACTGCGACAAAGAAAGCAGCGATATGGCCCAATCTTGTGAGAGATCACGTGGCCGGAAGAAATCCGCGCTACATCAACATCCGAAGAGGGTGAAATTCCTACAAAGAAGATAGCCAAGTCGGGACAAGGCGAGCCAAAACGAAGAAAATCTTCCTTGATCCAATCGGCGAGATATCTTCAAAGGATTAGAAGATACCATAGTCGCAATGTTTGGGCGCGAACTTTCATTGTCGATGATTTGGTTCTACGCAAGATCCAGACCATCAAGGACCATCACAAATTATCTCCACTATGGGAAGGACCATACATAATCGCCGAGGTGACTCGCCAAGAGCACTTCAACTAAAGCGCGAAGATGGATCTATGGTGAAGAACTCCTGGAATATTAAACATCTTCGACGATACTATGCTTAAATTGCCGTAAGTTTAATGTTATTCTTGATCGCCAATCTCAAGCAAGATGACTTCTTGAGTTGACATGGGGCAGACGTGTCAATAAAGCATGGTTTTCTTCGACAACTTGTTTATATTTGGTTTATCATTGTTTAATGTTTTTTGATTTGAGTTTAATAGATAAGGACTGAGAATTTTTGATGACCTAATCAAGCTTAGGCTTGGTGACGTCGGACGAAAATTACTTAAGAAATTTTCTATGAAGACTCGGGTCAAGGCATTAACATAAATAAGCTAGATACCTACAAGTTTACATCGGAGGCATAAAGAGACCAAGATGATTAGATGAAGTGTCGAGGATGACCTCGAGGCTTCATAAAAAGACTTGAGGGTTTTTGCCAAGTTATCTCGCGATTGGGCCGAGCCCATGAGAGACTTGCGGCCCAGCTAAGGTGTGGCTTGACACGTGTCCTTAGGGACTTAAGTGGATGGACTTAAGCAGATTTGCCCGGCAATATGCACGTGTCATATAGCCCAATACCTTTAAAATCCTTTCATACCGCGGTTTGCATAACTTCATGAGAAGTTGGCACGATGCAATTTGAAAGGTGACAAATAGTTAAGCTTTTCATGGCTGTCCTGATGACAGGAACTATTTGGTTTTAAAGCATTTGATTAAATGATTATATCGATGCTATTTTTTCCCACCTTGGTGAAGATCTTTTTTAGATTAAGACCAATATTATGGCAGGAGCTATTTAATATTTTGGTCGTATTTTTCAGATGACTGAAAATTTGTTTACCCATGAGGGTTGACTAAATTATTTGTCCCGAGATGACTCGGGCAAGTTAACTTCGGATGAGCATGAGCTTGCCGAGTGTTTTTACCCATGAGGGTTGATGAGATTATTTGTCCCGAGATGACTTGGGCAAGTTAACTCGGATGAGGATGAGCTTGCCGAGTGTTTTTACCCACGAGGGTTGATTAGATTATTTGTCCCGAGATGACTCGGACAAGTTAACTCGGATGAGCATGAGCTTGCCGAGTGTTTTTTACCCACGAGGGTTGATTAAATTATTTGTCCCGAGATGACTCGGGCAAGTTTACTTGGATAAGCGTAAGCTTGCCGAGTGTTTTTTGCCCACGAGGGTCAATTAAGCTATTTGTTCCGAGATGACTCGGGCAAATCAACTCGGATAAGCATGAGTTTGCCGAGTGAATTAACTTCTTACCTATAAGGGTTGATTAAATTGTTTGTTCTGAGACGACTCGGGCGAACTTACTCGGATAAGCATGAGCTTGCCGAGTGATGTGATTTTTTATGACTGCTTTAGCTTGAGCTAAGCATTTATAAGAGAATTATTTGTTCCGAGATGACTCGGGCAAATTTCCGGGATGACTCGAGAAGATCAGCTCGGATAAGCATGAGCTTACCGAGCGAATTGATTTCTTACCCATGAGGGTTGATTAAAATATTTGTTCCAGGATGACTCGGGCAGATCCACTCGGATAAGCATGAGCTTACCGAGTGCTTTTCGCCCACGAGGGTTGATTGAGTTAATTGTTCTGAGATAACTCGGGCAAATTCACTCGGGTAAAGCACGAGCTTGCTGAGTAATAAAGTTGCTTTAGCATGAGCTAAGCATCTACATAAGAATGATTTTTTATAGTTCTTGACTATATGCTTAGTCTGTTTATTGACTAACCACATAGTCGGGGGCTACACCTAATTAGGTGCATCAGGAGATGCACCTAGATATTTATTTTTAAAGAATTTTTTAGATATTTTCCAGCCCTTCACAGTCTTTGGAGCCACTCGAGAAGATTCAGGCAGAGATGATGAAATCACTTGGTACCAAAAGCACTCGGTCAAAGAGATTTTTGGTGAGTGCTTGCTTTGGTTTGAAGCCGAGTTGTCTCGTCGAATCGAAAAGGACTCGGGGCTACTGTGGAGATTATGGCAATCGGGTATCTACATGGCAAGCTTATCCGACCGGAGGTAGGGATAGATTGCGCCTGCTATATCTGTAAACCGAACATGACTTGGGTGTTACGATTGCCGATAGAGATAAGGCAATCGGCCTATAGTCACGGTTTGGTAAGATTGAGGAAACCGACTTAGAGTAAGATAGGGTTTTCGATCTGTAAGCCCACCTCCGAAGACTATATAAGGGGGGTAAGGGGCGTCCCTTGAGGGATATGCGATATCAGCTTTAGATCATATGCTTCATGAGAAGTTAGATCAGCTTTCACCTTTAGATACACGAGATCACGAGATCAATGAAGACACTCAGCGGATCAAATCCCCGAAACAGGAGTAGGGTATTACCTCAGGAGAGGGCCTGAACCTGTCTAAATCCTCTTCTTCTTCTAACCCATTGTGCTTGGCGATCTCGACTGCGACCCCAGAAATTACATTGCCGAAACCAAGTTTCGAGGTGGCGGCTGCGCCGTTGGCAGACGCAGAGCCAGGTTCCGCTGCGGCTGTCCGGGATGACTTCCACTGGGTTGGAAATTCCCGGGATGGTATGGGCAATGTTGGTGGACGATCATAGTGGTAGGTCCACTTTGACCACCCAGAGTGAAATGCAGTCGTTGGGGATTCCCTTGCTGAGATTGTGGCCTAAACTGAGTAGCCTTCCATTTTCTGAGCATTTTATTGCGTTGATCCTCTTGCCGGATGGCTTTGTCGACTAACTTCTCGAAGTCGACATATTCTCCGGAGATGAGTTTGTCTGTTAACTCATCGTCTAGCCCGGCCAAGAACTTTACTTGATGCTCGGCGTCAGTGCGTACGTCCTCTGGAGCATATCGCGCTAAGTGATTAAAGTCGTGCAGATACTCAGTGAAAGTCGGAGTCCTTTGCTCCAGGGATCTGAACTCCCTCTTTTTCTGAGCTACTATCCCTCCGGGGATGTGCGCCTTTCGGAATTGGTGGCAGAACTCTGCCCAAGTGACCGCAGGTGCATCTGCCCGACGGGTAACCAAGAAGTTGTCCAACCAGGCTGAGGCGGGGCCTTGGAGTTGGTGGGTGGCGAAGGACACCCATTCTTGGTCTGTGCACTGGGGAAGGTCCATCTTCTTTTCTATGGCGGTGATCCAATCATTAGCCTCCATGGGGTTGGTGGTGATGGAGAAAGTTGGGGGTCGGACACGAAGAAACTTGACAATTTGTTTTGTGGGGGAGGTGGTGGTGCGAAATGGTCGTGATGATTCTGGTTCTGCTGTTAAAACTGTTGCATCATTTGCAACTACATCTGTTGATGCTGCTGTTGCATTTGTTGCATCATTGCAGCCATCATTTGGGTCTGGTTGGCTAAGACTTGAGCCAAGGTGATGTTCTCGGGTGGAGGAGGTGGGTTGTTGCCATTGGTTCTGGTGTTATTCTCGGCTGACTCACTGTTGGTGTTGGTACTACTGTTCCTGGTGTTCACCATCTGAAGGAGCGGAACAAACAAGGCAGGAGAAGGAGTAAAACAGATTGGACAGAGAAGCTGATCTTTGTTACTTATTTTAATCTGTTCTTTATTAAAACACTTAAAACACACTCAACATCCTTAACTGGACAACCCATATCCACATTTGATACAGGTTGACCACTACCCCACGCACAACACTCCTAACACACAGCAACTAAACAAACAGGAAAACTAGGAAAAATGGTAAACTAAGGGTGGTGACACTCTAGGGGTCGGAGCGGCTTCCGTGGTCGGTGGAGTCGAACCCACTCCCTTGGGAGTTCCCATCTTCCTTTTCCTTCGAGCGGCTTCGAGAGCTTGCTAACTCTTCTTTTCTGCCTGGGCTCTTGGAGCTGCCGCTGCTACTGCCTTTGCTGCTGCTGGACACGAAGATCTATCCTCCTCCTCTGCTCGGGGCGAGGACCAGAGCAAGAGTAGGATCTGGCATTGGGGCGGGAGCTGGGGAAGGTGGCGGTGCAAGAAGGGGAACCCTGGGCGCCAGCTGCATCCGGACGGGGGCCTTAGTGTTCTTCCGAGGCGTGATCCTGATCCGAAGGATGTTGGGAGGTGGAAGTCCTTTCAGGCTGGCGATTTCTCTCTTGAGGCGATCCACTTCATCCTTCAGGCTCTTGATCCTTAGGATCTTCTGGTCATTCAGGGCCTTGGCTGCCATATGAAGGTCTGCGTGCATCTTGTCTAGCCCTTCGATCAGAGTTCTCATGTGAGAGAAGGTGGTGTCGTTCTCCCCTTCGGCAGATTGGAAGGAGTTGACCATTGATGAACTTTTGCGCCGGGGATGGTACCGGTAGGCAGAGTGGCGAAGATGATAATCATGCATTTCCCTCATCCGGGCCAGCATCAGGTACACAGCCTCTTGGTAGGCATGCTCATCTGTTCCTCCCGAAGCAGTGACCACCATGTTCGGGATGTTGGTGCCGACGAAACCGTGCATCTCCAGACGGTCTTGGTGAGGCAACTCGCTGCCGAATGGTGAGACGACGGTGTACTCGGGAGCATCAGGATAGCCTACCGCCAAAGCCATCCTTGCCAGCTCGGCGATGAATCCCTTCAGACCCTGACCGTTGTGGGTGACGGGACGACCTGCTATCTAGAGAAGACAAGGTAGGGGATCAATGCATGTTCAAACCCAAGTTAGATAAACGGTAAAAGACTCAAGTAAAGTAAACGAGAAAAGGAGGGTTTTTGAGAAACATTTTTATGAGGCTAAGTAAAGCTTCTAACGACATCCCCTAGATAATGTGGTAATGCTTAAAAATAGATGCTTAGTTATAATAAGTATAAAATTAGCGACCATTCCCGCCTATCTTGACTTAGGACTTTGCTCCCTTAGAAAAATCCCGACTGAAGGTCGAATAAGAGTGCAAATGATTTTTTTTTCAAATTTTAGCTTCAAAGTCCTATCACTTAGACTAATCTGGTTTTTTTTTTCAAAATTCTCTGTTTTGAAAGAGACTCAAAATTCTTCCCAATCCCGAGAAAACAAAGGCTCATTTTCCCGAAACGACTCCAAATGCTAGGACTTATGCATATGAAAAGGTTCAGAGGGCTCCTAAGTTTTTCCATTTGGCTTTTCCTACGGTCTGGAATTGGCTCTGATACCAACTTGTCACGCCCAGAAATTCAGACCCGAATTTTCGAAGCTATATGTGTATTAAAATCCCTGTCCAGGACCAGCCAGGGTACACATACGACAATTATTGATATTACAGTTCCACGTCTTAGAAACATTACAAAAAGATTACAAAAGAGCAGCGGAAAAAGGAAAAAGGGGCCTAAGCCTAAGCTTGATGCTAGCCATGCGGCTTCAACCCTTCCACAGGCATCTTCCAGAGTGCAGGACAAAGCCTACTCAACTTTGTCTTTTTCTTCAGCTTCTTGCTCAGGTTCTAGTGAAGAGGCAAGGATGAGTACTTCCACGTACTCAGCAAGTCACACCGGAAGGGGGAGAGAATGAATGCAGGGAAGACAAGGGTTTGGCTAAGGTTTGCTTTTGCGCAAACAGCAAAGGTTTTCCAAACAATAGGAATTTTGAACACAATCAAAACAATAGTAATTTAAGCAATTAAGGCATTTTGAATTCAACACTATCCAACGTTATCCCCACGTTGCGACAGGCCCAACCCATCCACCTATACTAGTCCTGTTCCATTAATCAGGGTTTAATAGCGTGAGACTAATCACGGTGAGTCCGATTGATCGCCCCATTACCGTGGGCACGGCTATTCGAATAGTTTTACTCGATCAGAGGGGTGCAACTGTACCCACAAGACACAGCCCCACGACACGGTCTCCCGTGTGTCGGAATACCACCATGGTACCCCGGAAAGGAAACTGTGACAGGACCTTTCGTATAACCCCCCGCTAACCAAGCGAACCCCACCAAGGTTTTGCCCCCACTCCCGGACCCTGGGATGTGGGCAGCCCCCCCGAGTGCCTCGGTGAATTCGACAGCCCGCAACCCTTATACCGGGGTGTTAACGCCAAAATTTGGTAAGCCCCGAAGTCCTTATCGGCTAAGGGTTAGTATTGGCTCGAAGCAGAATCGGTTGAGAGTTTTGCGTCAGCCGATGGAGGATCCATATCTCCAGCAATCGGATTCTTGTTAGGTTCGATTTGAGAAGATCTTATCCAGAAGAAACCGAGTCCAGGGAGGATACGGCTTGTATCTATTAATTAGGAAGAGATTGTTAGTTTCCTAGTTTATCTTTAGGAAAGTTTGTTTTGTATTCTGTTAGGATCTTTGTCACCCTACGGGTATAAATATGTAAGCCCAGGGTTCATGTAAATATATCTCTCGATCAATACAATTCGGTGCATCGCCACTTTTTTACTCATCATCTTCGTTCGACATCCGGCGGAGCTTGGCATCCGGCGATGGGCTGCATCGATTAGGTTCGACCGCCAGCAAAGGAATAAGTCCAACGTTCTGCTGGATCAGGCGATCATATTGACTACGTCGATGTTGTCCAAGGCTGCATCAGTACGTTCGACCTCTTGGATTGCTTCGGTTCGTTGATATGTTCGCCTGAATATTTATCATATGTCTCTATTAATCTAATCTTAGTATTTTAGTTTATCCCTATCGGTTGTCTCATGTTTTAGGGTTTCTGTCGCTATCGGCTAAACTGTTTATTAGATTAGATTGGTTTAGGCATCTACCACCCTGAAAATCAGCCAAAGGCTTGATTGTCTAGATATTGCATTTCTTTTCATACTTAGTGCTGCATCAGTTTGAATCTACTAAGTCGTGATTAGAACCGTAATCTCTGGCCTGCCTGTTGGTTGCCACTAAGGGTTTCATCGGGGTTTCAGCCGGTGAGGTATCCGGATTTTGCATCGGCTTGCAAGGAATATACACAAGTTGGATCTAGCCGATTGCAGCAGAGGCTTCATTGAATATTTGATCATTTGGATTTAATGACATTGGACTTCCAGCCGATGTGTGCTTTAACCTTTAAATCAGTATTTATTTCATCATGTGATTGCTTCGTGCTATATTACATTGTTACATTGTCATGTTATCATCGGTCGATCGCCTTTATATATATGTCTGTTAAGCGTACAACCAATGGATTCAAACCCTAACACCATCGGCTGGCATCGACATAGGCTGAAATTGCACCATCAGCTTATTAGCCGATCAGTTAGTTTTTGGGTATAGGTCTATCGACCGATATGATTTATGTTACTGTGTTTTGCATAACTTGTCGGTGCGAGATCAAAGCCCGGCGCACGCCGCGCTTCTTCTGGGACCTGCACTGGAGCTAAGCAGATCTCCTAGGCCGGCGTGTTGATTTTTCTCGTCAACACATTTTTGGCACGCCCGGTGGGACCGTGTTTTGGACAGCATATCTTTTTACACGGCTCGGCGGACCCATAATTGCCACAATGTCTGGTAAAGAAGTCAAGGCCGAGGAAGAACAATCTCTCAAGCTGACAAATGAAGACAGGAGACAGGCTACTGAGCCGATAGATGACGAGACACTTCAAGAGATGGTTAATAGCGTCATTCATCGTGTTGTGTTCGATCAATCTGGAGTTTTGATGAATACATTGTATGGTTTGATCGAGGAAACAGTTCCTAAGGTAATTGCTTTAAGAAGTCAGCATGGGGGGCAAATTGGTGAGCAATCTCAACATCATCGGCAACAACAAAATTGGCTCGGGGGGCAAGTTGATCAATATCAGTATGAAGAGCCACATCAGCCATATCAACCAGTGGAAATTCAAAGATATCCATTCAAAGAGGATTGGGCCGATATAATTGCAAAGGTAATGGAGGAGCAATTTGGAATTAAACGTAAAAATCAAATTTCTGTGTATCGGCTGTCATATCCTGAGTGGTTTGATAGGGTTCCACTTCCAAGCCGATCCAAGCTTCCAGAGTCTTCATGTTTTTGGGGCAAGATGGTATATCCACAATGAAACATATCAGCCGATTCTTAGCTCAATGTGGAGAAGCATCGGCTGAAGAAGCTCTGAAAGTTAGACTTTTTTCGTCGTCTTTGACTGGATCGGCTTTCACATGATTTTCATCATTGCCACTAAATTCCATCAGCAGTTGGGCCGATCTTGAAAAGCAGTTTCACATGTACTTCTTTGCTGGGGTTAGCGAGTTGAGGCTTGCAGATTTGATATCAGTTAAACAGCAAGAAGGGGAATCGGCTAAGGAATACATTCAAAGGTTTCGTAATATACACAGCCGATGTTATAGTTTGAGCCTAAGCGATGAGAAGATAGAGGATCTTGCATTCCAAGGGTTGTCGGCAGCTAACCGAAGCAGGTTTTACATCCATGAGTTTGACAGCCTGGCTCAGCTATTACAGAAGATATCAGCTTATGAGAGCCGATGTCAAGAAGAAGAAAAGAATCAGTTTTGGGGCGTTCAAGACAAGGACAATTTTGAAGCATGACTTCTCATACTCCAAAACTGGGGGGCATGTGTTAACGCCAAAATTTGGTAAGCCCCGAAGTCCTTATCGGCTAAGGGTTAGTATTGGCTCGAAGCAGAATCGGCTAAGAGTTTTGCGTTAGCCGATGGAGGATCCATATCTCCAGCAGTCGGATTCTTGTTAGGTTCGGTTTGAGAAGATCTTATCCAGAAGAAACCGAGTCCAGGAAGGTTACGGCTTGTATCTATTAATTAGGAAGAGATTGTTAGTTTACTAGTTTATCTTTAGGAAAGTTTGTTTTGTAATCTGTTAGGATCTTTGTCACCCTATGGGTATAAATATGTAAACCCAGGGTTCATGTAAATATATCTCTCGATCAATAAAATTTGGCGCATCGCCACTCTTTTACTCGTCATCTTTGTTCGACATCCAGCGGAGCTTGGCATCCGGCGCGGGGCTGCATCGATTAGGTTCGACCTCCAGCAAAGGAATAAGTCCAACGTTCTGCTGGATCAGGCGATCATATTGACTACGCCGATGTTGTCATCGTGTGATTGCTTCGTGCTATATTACATTGTTACATTGTCATGTTATCATCGGCCGATCGCCTTTATATATATGTCTGTTAAGCATACAACCAATGGATTCAAACCCTAACACCATCAGCTGGCATCGGCATCGGCTGAAATTGCACCATCGGCTTATTAGCCGATCAGTTAGTTTTTGGGTATCGGTCTATCGGCCGATATGATTTATGTTCTGCTGTTTTGCATAACTTGTCAGTGGCAGGATCAAACTGACTGGCATGCCCGTGCTTCATCTATTCTAGTACCTGCACTGGAGCTAAGCAGATCTCTCAGGCCGGCGTGTTGATTTTTCTCGTCAACACGGGGCCGACTGAAACTCCATCCCGCTCAACCTTGCCGATAGGTTCGTCAGCTAGGAGAGACTACACTATGGGACCCACCTTACCCATTTTGGCTTATGGTTTGCATGGTCATTCTCCCGATGGTTCCCGTGAACCGGTCCTTAATTGCCATGGGCGCCACTAACCAAAACCATAGCGCCCAAACCCACCATTTGTCATATTTTAGTTATTTAATCCGGTTCACCAAGTTCTCCAATTATTAACCTTCCGAACAGATGTCCAGGAGAGACATATTAAGTGAGAATGACCCATTTAGTGAGCTAGTGAATCTAAGCCAGGCTAAGCATAACCTAGTCCAGAATCTAATCATATTATTGTCCCAAGTTTAGTCAAAGGTTTTGGAGTGTCAAACCTAAGGCATAAACTAAATAGAAGGTGTACTATTTCCCATAAAATGACATTATAAAATACATGCAATTTAATAGAGTAAAACAGGTGTTTTAGCAAAATGGGAGCAATATGATCAATAATATAGCATGACTTGCCTTGATCTTCGACTTGGGGAACTTCTGCAACAACTTCGATGTAAACCGGGATGGCGGAACTACCAGGATCTACACAGCACACAAGCAATTCAACAAAACAGGCTAAAAAGCTACTGAAACAGAGAACAAAACAATTTTTAATGGATTCTTGGCATTTTTATGAATTTAATGAAACTTGAATGGGCTAAAACGGAGGTCGGATTGAAAAGATATGATTTTTAGAAGTTTTCTGTTTTTTTACTAAAACAGAAAAATCCTTAATTGATTTATTGCGCAATAAAGCCGGGAGACGTCGGCTAGGGCTGACGTCGCGGTCCAGCGGAGTGCCGGTCCACGATGGACCGGGTCCACAGGCCGGACGGGGCGGTGCACCATGTAGCACACACGTGGCGTCGAGGTGGCGGCCACGTGACGTGCCACGCAGGCGAGCGGGAAACGGATGGTGCTGATCGGACGGCGGAGAAAAAGGGGCGCGGGGGCACAGTCGGCCGGTGACGGCTGCCGGTGGCGGAGGCCGCCGGCGCCATTCGGGCGGCGACGCGGGGCGGCGGAGTGCGGCTCACGCGCGGGCGGAGCTATGCGCGGCGAGAGGGTGGCACGGGCGGCCGAGAGGACGGGGAGGCGGCTTACGCGGGCGTCGCGGAGACGGGGAAGACGACAACGGCGGGGACGAAATCGGCGGTGAATGGGTGCAGGGAGGGGTGGCCGAGGCGGCGCGGGCACCGGTGACGAGGAAGGAGACGTCGGCGGGGCGCGGGATCGCTCAGGACGGCGAAAAAAACGTGGCCAAAGACCGGCGACGAGCTCGAAGGAGAGTGTGGGGAGCTCGGGGAGGGCGAGGGGGTGCTTAAATAGGTCGCTGAGAGGTCGATGGTGGCCGGATAAGGGCGAGTTACTCGCCGGAGTGAATAGGGAGAGAGAAATGGGGAATTGATGGCCGACGATCAATTCCGGCCATTAAGGGGCGCGGGAGAGGCGGTCGGGGGCTTTAAAGGCCGGCGGACGTGGAGGGGAGTAACGGCGGCGAGTTTTTGGGGCGCGGGGAGGCCGGCGGCACGAGATCCGTGCGCACGCGCGGCCGGTAATGGCGCCGGGCGGCGAGGTAGGGGACGACCCGATAGGTGGGCCCCACTGTCGGCGTCCGGGGAAAAGGTGGAGGAAAACCGGACTTATTTGCGAGCGCGAGGCTTAAGCGGGCCATGGCCTTCGGCCGGCCCGCGAGAGGGGAGAGAGGATGAGCGCGTGGGCAGGAACGAACGGGCCGTCGGCTGGCGCACGCTGGGAGGGGATGGGCCGTCGGCTCGGGCCGGCGGCCCACGGCCGATTTTGGGCGGGAAAAGGTCGAAGGAGAGAGAAATGATTTTCCCGGGATTTATTAATTCTGATTTTGATTTTAATTGGTTAAAAATTATTTATAGTGCTATGAAAATTCCACTAAAAATCCTGTTAGTGTATTTTGACATGCAGAATTTAAGAAAAATCCTACCATACCATTTCCATTTACAATTTGGCTTTTAAAATTATTTGTTCCTCTCTAGTTAATTCCAAAAGATTTTCTTTTGCGATTTTTCTTTTGGATTTTTAAAAGGGGAAAACACCTCAGGGTGTTACAGACGCCACCTCAGTATCGGCAAGCACCCATGCAGTATGATCAATACGAGCCAATACAAGAGGTTCAAGAGAACAAGACTTGGGCGATTTGATTGTCGACGTCATGCGCGATCAATTCGGCCTTAAGCCAAAAGAATCTGGGAACATGTATCGGTATCCGTACCCATAGCACTTTGAGAGGGTACCGTTGCCTAACCGGTACAAGGTCCTAGATTTCTCCAAATTCTCGGGGCAGGACAGTACTTCAACATACGAGCACGTCAGCTGATTCTTGGCCCAGTGCGGAGAGGCATCGGCTACAGACACCCTAAGAGTTCGTTTATTCCCACTCTCGCTGTCGGGATCGGCCTTCACTTGGTTTTCTTCATTGCCCTATAACTCTATCCAGTGCTGGGCCGATCTCGAGAAGCAATTTCACAGGTATTTTTACACTGGCAATCGCGAGATGAAATTGTCGGACCTGACAAGCATTAGGCAGAAGCATGAAGAATCGGTCCAAGACTACATCCAGAGGTTTAGGGAGATGAAGAACCGATGCTACAGCCTGGTGCTGTCCGATTCCCAGTTAGCCGATTTGGCTTTCCATGGACTGCTGCTGCCGATCCATGAAAGGTTTTTCGCTCAAGACTTTGATAGCCTAGCCCACTTGGTGCAGAAGGTGACGGCCCACGAGCAACGATTTCAAGAATCGAGGAAGGCCATCAAAAAGGTTGCCCACGTCATCGTCGAATCTGATTAGAAAACAAGTGACGATGACGCAGAAGTTGCTGCAGCCGAATGGACCAAAAACAAAAAGGCCATTGTCTGCCAATGGCTACTTAAAACAGCTAAGGAGAAGTACGACTTCGACATTACAAAGGCCGATAGAATCTTTGATTTATTGTTGAAGGAGAAGTCGATTCAGCTTCCTCCCAACCAAACGATCCCATCGGCTGAAGAACTTAGGAAGAAAAAGTACTGTAAGTGGCACAACTCCACCTCCCATAGCACTAACGATTGTAAAGTTTTTAGGCAGCAAATCCAGTCGGCGATCGAGGCCGGGAAGCTCAAGTTTGCCGATTCACCTTGGCCGATGAAAGTAGATGGAAACCCCTTCCCGGTCAACATGGTTCAAGCCGGCCCCAGGTGAGCTGATCAACAGAACAGAGTGGCGTACAGCTTAGCTGAAACTCTCGAGGGGATCAAGGCAGAAAAGAGCCTAACTGGAGACCAAGCCGCACCAATCAACATGGTGCATCCCACTGGCCGATCAGCTGATCAATGGTCGATCTGCATGGACAGCCGACGCTGCTTCCAGCAGCGGTTTTGGCGGGAAGAAGAAGCCCGGTGCAACAGGCCTTATGTGAGGGAGCCCGAGGTTACAGGCTTTCATTACATTAGGCATCACAGCGACTGCGATCCACAATGGCAATGCGAGTTTTTCCGATTCTGTTGGGAGTTGGGGATGAGGCTGCCGACGATATACAACTGCCCGGCCTGCAGCGAATATCATGAGGACGAGTACAGGGACCCACCAATGCGCAGCCCTGCTCAATTCATCCCCAGGGTTTGTGCAGCTAAACCAACAGCGATAATCGGTGCACGATCGGCTCGGGCCGATTCACCAGGACTTCTTCGAAGATGAAGAAGACAATAATGAAGAATACGACGAAGAAGCAGCCGATGACGAGCAATCGGCTAACCCCCAATGGTGCCCTTCTGACCTGTTCACCAAGACGCAAAAAAGAAGAATTCAAAGGCTGAAGAGCGAAGGACAGGAGGAAGAGGTCCGGCATTTCATCGAGCATCAGCGCCGTCGGCAGGGCAGGAAACAGTGGAGGCCCAAGAAGAAAAACGCCTGAGCCGACGCAAACCCGGCCGACGAAAGCGTAGCCGACCAAGCTAGAAGGGCGACTAAAGGAAAAGGAAAGGTTTCTACATTGGTCAATATTGTTTTCATATTGCCAGCCGAATTCGACGCTCCTGAGGCCGATGCAGATAATGTCGAAGACACCTTGGCAAAGCTGGCCCTGTCCCTAGATCAAGCCATCTTCAAGAAACTAGAGGGGACTGAGAATCGGCACTTTAAACCACTCTACGTGAAGGGATTCGTTAATGGAAAGCCGATGTCCAAAATGCTGGTCGATGGGGGGGCTGCAGTCAATCTCATGCCTTATGCCACTTTTCATAAGTTGGGCAATGGAGCCGAAGATCTAATCAAGAAAAACATGGTGCTTAAAGACTTCAGCGGCAATCCATCGGAGGCCAAGGGTGTGCTTAACGTCGAGCTAACCGTCGGCGGCAAAGCTGTGCCCACAACATTCTTTGTTATCGACGGGAAGGGATCTTACGACTTGCTCTGGGAGGGACTGGATTCATGCAAACTGCTGCGTCCCTTCCACAATGCACCAAAGTCTGATCCAATGGCAAGGCAACAAAATTGAAATCGTGCTAGCCGACAGGTCAGTGAGCGTTGCTAACGCCGATTTGGCACTTTGGGAAATCGACGGTATTGATTGTCTGTCCGGCAAAGTTTGGCAAGCCGATTTTCTAAGGGTGTCCGATTCTGCCATACAGCCTATTGGAGACTAAGAGCCCCAATTATTACTTTGAGGGCGCCGTGGAGGGCTCAAGCGTCTACGGCAAGGACATCACGGACGACGATGATGGCAAGCTTGGGCAAGGATTTATGTCGGCCAACGAGCTAGAAGAAATAGATATTGGCTCTTGAGATAGGCCTAGGCCGACATGTATTAGTAAAAATTTGTCTTCTCATTGTAGATCCCAACTTATTAATTTATTAAACGAATATAAAGATTGTTTTGCTTGGGAGTACTTCGAGATGCCTGGTCTTAGCCCATCTATTTTTGTGCATCGGTGTTGACACCTAAATTTGGTAATTGAATCCCTAAGTCCTGGCAATGGTGAAACAGAATCAGATCGGCTGGTTTGACGGAGAAACAGAGGCCACATCGGCTGAGAAGCGATCGGTTGCGATGCCAGTTGGCTAAGGTTGAATCGGACAAGAGTGGCCGATAGCCGATTCTAGGTTCAGAGAGGATAAAACCGTTTCTGGTGCAGATGTTTGAAGATAAATAGAAGATTCGGTTATCAGTTTGTGCGTTAAAGATATTGCCATCTATGGATAGAGTCCTGTAACAACAATTGTATCTGTAAATTAGGAGTTTGTTTAAACTGTTTATTGTAATGTGGCATGGGTCCTTCCCACGATATCATCGTATTTTAAATAGTAGTTTGGATAGAGTCCAGGGTTTGTACAGATAATGTTATCTTGGGGATAAATAGGACCCGAGAACCCCTATAAATTAATTAAACACAATCAATCAAACAACCTTCGGCGTATCGCCAAACCTTTTCTTCAGATGAGCAATTGATTTGGCTACGGGCTGCATCGTTTCGATCCTCAAATCCAGGTAAATGCTTGTCGTTAGGGGTATGTTTTGCTGATTCTAGTGCTTCCATCATAATGACACATTAGATTCAGGGGTTTATACTGCGCTATTTACCATATATCGCATATAAACTGGAGCAATGTTTAGATCTATCCTGCCATCGGCCATTTCTATCAAGAACCCGCAGCCAGTAAGGCTAGATCTAAAGGTTGGACTAGTTCATATGTGGTATCCACCGTCTCGAGAGATATAAATCAGCTATAACAGATCAGGTTGTTCTTTTTATACTTAATGTTGCATCAACGTTGAACTATTAAGTCGTTTTTAGAACTTCCAATGATCTGTTCGGTTAGATTTATATGTTAGAGCAGTGCTGGGGTTTCAGCCGGTCTTATCTGCCCTGATATATTTTTAGTATATTTATTACTAGATTTATGTTAGGACTGCCTCTTATATTAAGATCCCATTCTTGTCGGACCTCATAAGCCAAAATCGGCCTGCTATCAACAGCCGACGTCCGATTAACTAGGCTAAGCATCTGGTTCAAGAATGATATCTTTTCATAAGAATTATCGGAGTACTAGTCGATCCATAGTTAGCTTTCCAATATCGACTAGGTTATCAATACATATATTTATTATCCTATACTGTATTTGGGGTAAGCGGCTGATGTTGTCTCGGTATAGCCGATCCATTCCAGTCGCTTGGCTTAAATATATTTTAGGATAGCATATATATGCTCATGGATTCCCTCAGCCGATCCAGTGGGGATCTAAGCTAACATTTAACGCATATGTCTTTGTTTTTCTTGTTGGTTAACAGATCAAACCAACTGGCACGCCCTGTACTGCACATGCAGCTGAGAAGGATCTGCACTGGAGTTAAGCATATCTCCTAGGCCAGCGCGTGAGAGAAATTTCTCGTCAACACGCTTCTTGGCACGCCCAATGGGACTTTCTTCGTCGGCTCGGCTAGGACGCATCGACTCAGCCGACAAGATGGTCGACTCCAAGAGCCCCAATGTTTCTCAGGACAACATCGTGCCTGTAAAGATGGATCAGTTATCGGCTGAGCAGCAAGCCGATTACAAGAAGATGGTGGAAGAGCTCCAGGCCAACTACTTGCAATCATTCACCCAGACCAGATCCGGGGCTGTGCATCAAAAGTACAAGTTCAGCATGGACGAACTCAAGGCATCCTCCAGTGGATCAAAAGGAAAACAAAAGGTGGATGAGCCGATTCAGGAACAAGATGATTCGGCCCTGCATACTTTGCAAGACCGGATCGATTCGATCGTTCATTATGCGCTGGTCAACCAGAGTAGCATCCTGGTCAATACCCTCAACAACATGATCGCTACTGTGGTCGATGCCAAGATAGCCGACCAACTGCAACGGGGGCCGACGTACTTCACAGACAGCCAGTTTCCTGGTTACAGGACGTTGGTCACCCAGAATCGGCCGATCCCACCGCCAACACAACCATGGCTGCCAGGAGGGGCCCTCGGCCAGCCAAATCCAACTGAATCGGCTACAAGGCAGTGATTACCATGCTAAACCGACAGCAACTGCTACCCCAGAATCAGATTGCTAACATGTTCAACGATAATCGGCAATCAGAGTTGATTGCCCAGATTGACCTGGACAAACGGTACAACGCCGGTGGCCGACAGCTGTTCCCAGGACACCCAACGCTAGCACCGGCGCATCGGCCGTCTCCCGCTGATCATCCACTCCACTACCAGTATCAAGGAGGCCGTCAAGATCATCACTACAGGCCTCAGATGCCACCACCGCTGTATCGGCAAGCACCCGCGCCATATGACATGGTGGAGGGCTCAAGCGTCTTCGGCATGGACACCGCGGACGAAGACGATGGCAAGCTCGGACAAGGTTTCACGTCGGCCGACGAGTTAGAGGAAATTGACATCGGCTCTGGTGACAACCCGAGGCCGACGTATATTAGCAAAAATCTCTTTCCTCATTGTAGATCCCAGCTTATTGATTTGTTAAAAGAATATAAAGATTGTTTTGCTTGGGAGTACTTTGAGATGCCCGGCCTTAGCCAATTAATAGCGGTCCATCAACTGCCGATTAAGGCAGGCTATCAGCCGTTCAAACAGCCTCCCAGGAGGTTTAAGGCTGATATGTACGATGTAATCAAAGTAGAAATCACTCGGCTATACGATGCGGGGTTCATTCAGCCTTGCTGATACGCCGAAAGGGTCTCGAACATTGTTCCAGTGTTGAAGAAAAATGATAAACTTAGGGTATGCATCTATTTCAGAGATCTAAACAAGGCAACCCCTAAGGATGAATACCCAATGCCATTAGCCGATTTGCTCGTCGATGCTGCTTCAGGTCAAAGATTATTAGTTTCATGGACGGCAATGCAGGTTATAATCAGATATTTATGGCTGACGAAGACATCCAAAAGACCGCCTTTCGGTGTCCTGGCGCAATCGGCTTGTACGAATGGGTGGTAATGACATTTGGCCTTAAGAATGCTGGGACAACATATCAACGGGCCATAAACTATATTCTTCATGACATGATCGGCTCACTAGTAGAGATCTACATTGATGACGTAGTTGTCAAGTCCAGGGAGATAGAGGGCCATATAGCCGATCTAAGACAAGTGTTAGAGCGGACAAGGAAATATGGCCTGAAGATGAATCCACTTAATTGTGCGTTCGGCGTATCGGTCGGGCAGTTCCTGGGATTTCTTGTTCATGAAAGAGGAATTGAGGTTACACCTAGGAGCATAAATGCTATCAAGACAATTCAGCCTCTGAAGGACAAGAAACAACTACAATCGTTGATCGGCAAAATCAATTTCATCAGGCGGTTCATAGCCAATCTCTCAGAAAAGATGGAGTCGTTCACACCACTGCTTCGGCTGAAAGCCGATCAAACATTCACATGGGGGGCAGAGCAACAAAAGGCTTTGGACAACATCAAGAATTATCTGAGTTCCCCTCCAGTTCTAATGCCTCCACAAAAAGGAATGTCGTTTAAGTTGTACCTATCAGCCGATGACAAGTCAATTGGCTCCATTTTAATACAAGAAGTTGAGGGCAAAGAAAAAGCCATCTTCTATCTCAGCCGACGGTTACTAGACGCAGAAACAAGGTATTCGCCTGTGGAGAAACTATGCCTATGCCTCTATTTTTCGTGTACAAAGTTAAGGCATTATTTTCTATCCAACGAGTGCACAATAATATGCAAAGTCGAAGTAGTTAAGTACATGCTATCGGCTCCGGTGTTGAAAGGAAGAATTAGAAAGTGGATTTTTGCGCTAACAGAGTTTGATTTGAGGTATCAGGCACCCAGGGCAGTCAAAGGACAAGCTATAGCCGATTTTATTGTGGAGCACAGAAATGACTCGATCGGCTCAGTGGAAATTATGCCTTGGACTTTGACGTTTGATGGCTCGGTTTGCACCAACGGCTGCGGTACCGGCTTAGTCATTTTTTCACCCAGGAGGGCAAGTTTCAAATTTGCTTTCACTATCAACCCCCACGCTACAAACAACCAAGCCGAATATGAAGCCGTCCTTAAAGGATTACACTTGCTCAAGGAAGTCGAAGCCGACGCCATCGAAATAATGGGAGATTCATTGTTGGTCATCAGCCAATTATCAGGAGAATACGAATGCAAAAACGATGTGCTGATGGTCTATTATCAGCAATGCCGGGAATTAATGGACGGTTTTCGGCTAGTTACTTTGAAACATATCCCTAGGGAGCAGAACACAGAAGCCAATGATTTAGCTCAAGGGGCATCAGACTATCGGCCGATGTTGAAAGAGTTTGACATAGAGGTTGCGCCGTTACGCCGACGATTGGAGGTTTGAAGTTTACAACTATCTCAAAACCCCTCTCAATCGGCTACAAGGAAATTACGATATAAGGTGTTAAGATATGTTTTGCTCGATGAAGATCTGTACTATCGGACGATTGATGGTGTGCTACTCAAGTGTTTGGAAGCCGATCAAGCCAAAGTAGCCATCGGAGAAGTGCACGAAGGGAGTTTGGCACGCATCAATCGGCCCACAAAATTAAGTGACTGCTTCGTCGAGCAGGATATTTCTGGCCGAGAATGCTGGAGGATTGTTTCAAATATTACAAGCGGTGCCAGGATTGTCAGAAATTTGGCGCCATACAACGAGCACCAGCATCGGCTATGAACCCAATTATTAAGCCTTGGTCGTTCAGAGGATGGGGCATCGATATGATTGGCCAGATCAATCCACCCTCAAGCAAAGGGCATAAATTTATCCTGGTGGCAACAGATTATTTCACAAAATGGGTGGAGGCAGTTCCTCTGAAGAAAGTGGATTCTAAGGACGCAATCGAGTTTGTCAAAGAACATATTATCTACCGATTTGGCGTCCCACAAATGATAACAACAGACCAGGGATCTATCTTCGTATCAGATGAGTATGTTCAGTTTGCCGACGGCATGGGGATCAAGCTACTTAACTCTTCGCCGTACTACGCACAGGCCAACGGGCAATTCGAAGCTTCAAATAAAAGTTTGATTAAATTGATTAAAAGAAAGATCTCTGAGTACCCCAAACAATGGCACAGCCAATTAGCCGAATCACTGTGGGCGTATCGGATGGCATGCCACGGATCAATTCAAGTCCCTCCGTACAAGCTGGTCTACGGGCATGAGGCGGTGCTACCATGGGAAAGCGTCGTCGGCTCAAGGCACATTCAGCTATAGGATCAACTTACAGCCGACGATTATTATCACTTGATGGTGGACGAATCAGAAGACTTAGTTTTATCCAGGATGAGGGCCTTGGAAAAAGTTACAAGGGATAAAGAACGAGTAGCCAGACATTATAATAAAAAGGTGGTGCCTAAATCTTTCGAGAAAGGCGAACTCGTTTGGAAATTGATACTGCCGACTGGATCTAGGGATAACAAATTTGGCAAGTGGTCACCAAATTGGGAAGTGCCTTTCAAGATCCACAAATGCATCTCTAAAGGTGCTTACATGCTAGAAGGGTTAGATGGAGAAATATTTGGAAGGGCTCTTAATGGAAAATACCTAAAGAAATACTACCCAAGTGTATGGATCAACTCATGATTTGGCTCTGGTTGCTTAGCTGATTTATGACAACCGATGTCTTGTTTCAATAAGGCATCGCCTTTAGGCATTTTTATGCAACATTTTTTCCTTGAGTTTTCTACGGTCGGCCAACGATTGGCCGATAATGACGGCAATAAGGTGCAAATGGCTTGGATTCACAATTTTGTCGACACCGAATCTATCAACAAAATTTGGGGGGCATATACATACACGAGCCCGATTACAAAATTGGGCATCAGGGAATTTTAAATTTTTAAGCTTCGCAATCGGCATTCAATAAAGGTGTTTTAAGTGATTGGGATCGCGCCATAATTCAGGTGTTAAGATCGGCAGTCATGGTGTGGTTTCGAATCGGCGGACGTGACATGACACGGACGGCTAGGGCCGATTTCAGCATAAGCAATTCAGAATTGACGGTCATACCAAGATACTACATGCGGCCGGAGCCGATCTCATCCACAAGCACGGTTGCAAAAGATTGACAAACTATATTACACAAGAGCTAGAGCCAATTACAAGATTTGAGCAATTGATCGGTTAAAGCGCATTACGGTAGTTCGACGAATATATTACATGAAGCGAGCCGATTTCGAGAATGCTAAAATATTACAAAGTTCATTTCTTTAGGAAATCGGCTATAGGCCGACGTGTCGTCCGCCCGATCTGGTCCACCTCCTCGATGGCCTTGATGTCGTCGGCCTCGGACCCACCCACCGGCCGAATGCCTTTCACCGAGTCCGAGATGCGCCATGGCCGCTTGATACTTTTACGTTGAGCATCGATCTCGGGGCAGCGCGGCCATGTACTCCTTGTGGACATCGATCTCATTCGTGACTTGAACGAGATTGGCCAGATTGTCACATTCCGCCAAAGAAGAAATTAGAAAAACCAGAAAACCTATAGGCTGACGCCAAAGATTCCATCCAAAAAAACCATATTTTGACTGTGCTTCAACTATATCAACTGTACTTGAACTGTTGGATAATCATAGTCGACGATAACATCACAGTTCCCACCGCTATTCCAAAACCGTACATGAAACCTTAGTTTCATACGGCTTCTCTATGATCAGAAAAAAGGAAAGTACTGTTTCATTTCGTTATTATCTTCTTGGGCGTAGTTAGAATTATCTAAGATAAAATCGATTTCAACGTCCTAAATTAGACCAAAGGAATTCTGTCTGCTAGAATAATAAAAAACGCTTCCGAATTCATCTCATCCTTTATAATATAATGGTACTTTTTCTTTGTTCAGCAATAACTTAATCTTGGAATAAAACACTCGTTATAACAATTAATAAACGAAAAGAGTTGGGTATTAGTTCATGAAGAATTCTGTATGAATATGGATAAACGACTTTTTGTATTGCATTCCATATCTTTTGTCCTATTCTTCTTTCCCCGAGGGGTTTTTAAAAAGAAAAAAGAATAAAGGGTTAATTCGTTCTTGATAGCCATTTCCTTAACAAGTGAATGGGAACATACTCTGGATCGGAATCCGAAGAAAGTACTACTTGCTCATTTCCACCAATTTCAAGTCCTTATTATGATTCCTTTTATGAGGAAAAATCTCTAATGCCTTAGATTGCCTCATTACTAATCCTTTATGTACTTTAGTGTTTCTAATCCCTCACTAACTTTTGATGGATCCTTTATGATTACAACTTTCTGTATCGGGAATCCCTTATTATTGCCCGCTTCAAGATATGATGACTAATCAAAAATCTCAACCTTGGGGTAAAGAATTTATACCGCTTATGTTTACTTCCTTTTTTTCTTGTACGTAGGAAATGAGATTTTTCTTTTTACTACAAATTAATAAGCAGTTTTGTTTCACTCATATAGCTATCTAGTTTAACTTACTAACCTGAATATAGAATAAGAAAAGGAAGATAAATATTCAATGAATTTCAGAGGAAAAAGATCCTATTTAACGAATCGCACGTAGAGATATTGCTAGTACACAAAAAGTTAATGGGATTTCATAACTAATAGATTGAGCAGCAGCTCGTAGACCACCTGAAAAAGAATATTTATTATTTGAGCTATATCCTGCCATAAGAAGACCAATAGGAGCAATACTTGAAATGGCAATCCATAAAAAAACACCAATACTAAGATCCGCTAAAACAAAGCGATATCCCAAAGGAATAACTAAAAAACTTAATAAAATTGATATGACTGCTATAGACGGTCCAATGCTAAATAAGGGAATATCCCCTCGGGATGGCAAGATATCCTCTTTAAAAAGTAGCTTAGTTCCATCTGCTATAGCTTGAAGCAGTCCCAGGGGGCCAGCATATTCAGGACCAATACGTTGTTGTATCGATGCGGATATTTCTCTTTCTAACCACACAATTACGAGTACTTCTATTGTGATTCCCAGTAAGAGGGTCAAAATGGGTATAATCCATATCAGTCCATAGACTTCTTTTAATAATTCCACGTTCGAAAAAGAATTGATAGCTTCTACCTGTACCCTGTCTATTATCATTTCAACGATCAACTTCTCCCATAATGATATCTATACTACCTAATATCGTCATGATATCAGCCAATTTCATTTTTTGACTAGCTGAGGAAGAATTTGCAAATTAATAAAACCGGGTGGACGAATTTTCCATCTCCAGGGAAAAGACTATCATCTCCTACCAGATAAATTCCTAATTCACCTTTTGGGGCTTCCACTCTTGCATAAAGCTCTTGCTTTGACAATTCAAAATTGGGTGAAGGTTTTTACCAAGAAATCGATATTCAAAATCATTCCATTCGGAATTCTTTGCTTTCTTAAAGCGTCGGACTTCTAAATTCTCATAAGGGCCTCCAGGAATTTTTTCTACAGCCTGTTGAATAATTTTGATTGATTCCCTCATTTCACCGATTCGTACTAAATAGCGCGCTAATGAATCCCCTTCTTTTTGCCATTGGACTTTCCAATCGAATTGATTGTAAGACTCGTAAAGATCAACTTTACGAAGATCCCATTGTATTCCAGAAGCTCGTAACATGGGGCCCGATAAGCCCCAATTTACAGCTTCTTCTCCGCTAATAAAACCAACTCCCTCAACTCGTTCCAAAAAATGGGATTCTGTGTAATAAGTTGTTGATATTCAATAACTCCTCGTAAAAAATAATCACAGAAATCTAAACATTTATCGATCCATCCATAAGGCAGATCGGCAGCAACTCCTCCGATGCGAAAGTAATTATGCATCATTCGCATACCTGTAGCAGCTTCAAATAGATCATATATTAATTCTCTCTCTCTAAAAATATAAAAAAAAGGAGTCTGCGCACCGAGATCTGCCATAAAAGGTCCAAGCCATAACAAGTGAGAAGCTATACGGCTCAATTCTAACATAATTACCCTAATATAGCTGGCTCTTTGGGGTATTTGAATATTCTCCAAGAATTCTGGTGCATTTACCGTTATTGCTTCTGTAAACATAGTAGCTAAATAATCCCAACGTGTTACATAAGGTAAGTATTGTATAATAGTTCGGTTTTCCGCAATTTTTTCCATTCCTCTGTGTAAATAGCCTAATATGGGTTCACAATCAATAACATCTTCACCATCGAGAGTAACGATCAGTCGAAGAACACCATGCATTGATGGGTGCTGAGGGCCCATATTGACTATCATGAGATCTTTTTTGTAAGCGGTAGACTCATATCCTTTCTTCCTTAATTCATTATTCCATGAAAATGGATTATTCCATGAATTCCTCAAAACGAGGCTCATCAAAATGCAAAATCTAAGACTACTATAAGACTACTAATAAAATAAGAAAAAAAATTCGAACGATGAAATTACCGCTCCCTAATATCCAACTGACTGATTAATTTCTTATAACGTACTCTATTTTTCTTTGCCAAATAAGCCAGCAAACGTTGACGTTTTCCCAAAAGTCTTCGGAGACCTCTTTCCGATGAAAAATCTTTTTGTGTAATTCCAAATGTGAAGCAAGTCTCCGTATCTTATTGGTGAAACTGAATACTTGAAATTCAACAGAACCCCAGTTTTCTTCTTTTTCTTCTTTAACCATAAATCCAAAAATTTTCTACCTCCTTTCTTTTTCATGTATTTTTCTGATCAGGAAAAATAAAAAATTATGTCAGTTATTTTGAAGTTATTCTAATCTCGTACACACAAAAATTTGCAATTATTCATCTACTACTGGAATTTGGATTTATTTTATCGATGCAAATTGGATTTGGATAGAAGGGTACATTCTTTTATTTTAGATAGAAGAAACTTTTCTTCTATCTAAAATAAAAGAATTTTGCTGATTTATTTATTGCTATATCCAATTTATGGAATTGATACACCGTTTAATTGATATCATTTAGCAAAATGAAACATAGCATATGCATCCATCTTTCGGCTCGAGAATTTCACGGGATAGAGATATGGTATAAGAAATAGGCTATTAAGTAACTCTAAATGAATTGTGGATACATCTGTATCCTTAACATACTGAAACAACTGCCATTATTCGTATCAAACCAATAGCGATTCATACAAGTTAAATCTTCTAATCAATGGTGGGCCAATAATGAATTTTTTTGCATATGTATTAAGACGCTTGGCCTGATTTCGAAATTGTCCAGAGTTTTTATGTAGTTTTCATTGCAAAATGATGGATCTCCTTCCGTAACTTTCCAA